>BSBN01000065.1:14346526-15728701 GCA_027924645.1 Cunninghamia lanceolata
AGGATTGCATGAATGACTTCATGAAAACATCCTCATGCTCAACCTCAAAATTATCCATGACATTTTGGAAGGCCTTTAGATGATCTTCTCCTGACACTGTATTGTTTCCTGAAAACTTAGGCACTTGCAGCCTCAGATGCTTGTCAATGGGGTTAGGATACCCAGGAATACCATCAAACACCAGCTGCCTGAATCTATCTAGCTGCATAGGCTGTCTGTTTGGCTGATTAACATTAACATTTCTGTTTGCATTTTGGTTTCCTGCATGGTTCAGTGGTATCCTAGCATCGTTCACATTTTGTCTGTCATCATGATGCTGATGTTGCATTTCATATCTTTGCTGATGCCTTTGCATATTTGCATTCTCTAAAGTAGGAACTGAATTATTTTGGGCAGTTCTCAAGGCTTGCACTTTCTGCTGTATATCATCTCTGATTTTCATGGCTTGTAGGTATTCTAGTTCTGCTCTTAGACTTTTGATTTCTTCAGCCAATTGTTCATCCTTAGGTCTGGAGGTAGATGGTCTCATACCATTTGGGTCATCATCTTCATCATCCCTTAGAGATTCTGCCTCTTCAAACCTTTCACTTGGGTCTAGAAAAGGGCGTTCTTGGAACACCTCTGACCTCATTCTCATACTACCACCCTGTTGCCTCTCATATGCACCTTGGATATCAGCTTCTGTAGTTGAAAAATAAGGAGCATGCTGTCCTGAGGGCCTAGGGTTATCTTGTACCTCATCACTTTTTCTGGGGGAGCTCTCATGACTAGCTGAGACAGTTCCCTTTCTTCTATACATCATTCTTTTTGTTAATGGTAACTCTTCAAATAGAGGATTTTGTTGGGATCTTCTCCCCTGCATATAAATTTACTTTGACCGGTTGGGAGATTACTTCGGAGTCGCCACCTATTTCTAGGAACTGTTTTCTTCTGAAAACTAGGGTTCTTTCACAAGGTTCCCCAGCGGAGTAGATTACTGTTGCTGACTCAGATGGGTCACATATATATCACTGGAGATGATTAGATAGTACTGTTACTTCTCAGTCCCCAGCGGAGTCGCCAATTTCTGTTGACTTTTTCCCAGACTGGATGCTTATTCCCAGATTTCCCTACAAGGTAGCCATCAGTGATCAACAGGATCTCTGGGCCAGGGGGTCAACAGTGTAGGAGATAGACTCTATATTTTATCTCCTCTTCTTCTTCAGGCTCTGCAAGACCTAGGGGGGTATTCCCTACTCAACATCCATGAGGATATGCATACAAGGCTGGGATGCTGACAGAAAGCAGATAGTCCTCCTGTAAGTAGACCAAAACTGAATGATAAGAGCAAAGGGGCTAGCTTTGGGCCTATCTGCAGTTGTAGACAGAGGACTGAGGTTCCTAAACTAACTCTAATGTCCTAATGCTGGTTTTAGATTTTGCTTTGGAGTTTAAGTGTGGATGCAAAGCTGGATATGGTTATAACACAAAACAAAGCATGATTGGTGCCTATCCAGGGCCTGGAGTCAGTAGACATACACCTGTGAATGATCAGCATGAACAACTAAAACTGGATTTCAAGGGGATATGTGTGATACCTGCCTTACAGGCATCTCCCAATACAAAGTGTTAGGTTATCTCTACTTATGGTATCCCTACTGCAGTATATCCCTCCCAATGTTCAACCTGAAAACAGTTTAATCTACCCCTTGAGTAGAAGTTAAAAGGTCAGACAGTCAACATAGGAATTCTATGCTCTAGAATCTAAACATTACCAAACATCCAGATTCAGAAGAAGAATACATGCAATACTGGAGACAGAATTAACACAACACATGCCAAACAACATTTCTCATATAAGTTTAATCATGAAATCAGTGGGTTCATGCCAAAAACAAACAACAAGAGATACATAAACTCACAGGTAAGCTGTACAGAGCAACCAGATCAGCTTGTTATGCATTACAGAGCCAAAATCATCAACTTTCAACAACCCCTCAAATGAGCAACACCACCTGCTTATAACAGCCAGGTAGGTGCTCAGCAATTAATTACATGGTTGACCAAAATTTCGCCAGATACACAGTATCAGGAAAATGGCGCTCAAACACAACCGGATTGGCGCCCAAACTTGAATGCAGCAGGTAGGAGAGGAGACAGGAAGATTTCTCGAGCCCTGCGCCCCTGTCCGCTGATTGACACCTCCAGTCGGGTACAAGATCGACCCACGCCATCGCCCATACCTCTGCAACAATCGCCATTAATGGCGCACCAACCCGCGGCCTTGGGAAGATCATCATACAGACTATCGCAAGCATTTCCCACCGAGATTCATCATCATGATGTTTGAAAATGCAGGATAACAATATCCCACATGCACCCCGCGATGACCTCAATAACACTTTATATACTAGGTCATGAGCATATATCATGTCGGTGCCTTTGCTCCTGACGACACTAGTATAGACTTCATCATCATCATCCTTCAGCAGCATGATATCCTGTTGTTCGAAAAATCACCCTGATGTCATCATGATATTTGAAATATAACCTTCATGATAATCGGCACAACCTGATCCTTCGGAGGAACATCCTCCTGCTGAGCTTATAACAAAAGTCTGGCCGATGAACATCCTGATGACGTCATCATCATATACTGCTGACGTCATCATCATATCTGCCTACTGCGCACCTCCTCATATCCGGATGACATCATCATCATGTTTGCAAATATCAGGAGGTCTCTTTAAGATGATCAGTGCTGGAAATATGACCCCCGGATCCTGATGACGTCATCATCATATTAACATCATCATGATATTCGGAAGACAACCGGATATTTGGAAATATCCTCCTGATGCACAAATATCAGGTTGCACTGTAGCTCCACTATAAGATCAGGGCGATAACTGAATATGATGATGATGCTTGAAAAGATCACCCCCAGTAGATAATGCGCGAAGTCGGCAGGCGGATATCTCCTTGATATCAGCATCATCATGATGCTCGAGCAAACATATATCCGGGTGATATGAAAATATCACCCCTTCTTTCGAAAATATCATGATGCAAATAGGCAGAAAGAAAAATATCACCCTGATATACGGATGACGTCAGCATCATCAGGATGTCAAAACAACGAACAAGAAGTGATACAACATCATCAGGATGATATTGACCAAGATCATCCTGACGTTCAAAATATGATGACCCTAGTGAATATCGGGTCGCACTTAGAACTCTTCAACAACATCATCAGGATGATCATAACCAAGATCACCCGATGATAGAAATATCACCCCGGCGAAATATCATGAAGGCAGAAAATATGATGACCTCCGCAAGCAGCAGGATGATAACTGGAAATATCATGATGATGACGACCCTTAAGAAAAAACAAGTTAGGTCGAACACTTAGAGAATAACCCCTTCAAGATATCGGGGCAACATCATCATCATGCTTGAGCAAGGTGATATTCGGAAGATCACCGGATACTTGAAAAGATCACCCCCGCAAGCAACTGAGGGCGCACTGTAGCTCACCAGTATCATCAGGATGATAAGCAAACATCACCCGATAGTTGAAATATGATGATGACGATGAGAAAAACAAGTCGACGAAGAACATGCTGATGAAGATCATCATCAAAGACAAGATGATGATGACGACCTCCTCCTCAGAAAAATATGATGCTGCAGATGAAAAACGCTGAGGAGGTCCAACACTTAGAAAAATTGGGCAAGAAGATGAAGGCTTCAGATGAAGAAACCTCCTGATCATGACAAATCAACCCCAGGTCAAAATAAGTGCTAACATCTTCATCCTCTGAAATTTTTAGGGTCTCAAATTTGCTCTTGAAGATTTGCATCTTTGCTTGCTTTACTTTCTTATCTCCTTCATAAATAGTTTCAAGTTTAACCCAAACATCTTTTGCTGAACTGCAACTCATTACCTTTGAAAGTTGTGAATTAGCTAACCCACTCATGATAGCAAACTTTGTTGAACACCCAAAATATTGAGAGGGGGGGGGAATCAATATTCTATTAATCTTCTACTTGTTAAACTAGTAATACATTTACTGCATGCAATGACAAAGAAATTTAAACATAGAAGAAATGACCACAATCCATCACACATGAACACCAAGATTTTTACGTGGAAAACCCAAAACTGGGAAAAACCATGGTGAGTGTTAGCTCACAATATATTATGTAGGAACAATACTGAATCACAAGAAGGCTCATTGTCTTAGGGCTCACTGCCCAAAGAAATGCTCACTGCAACAATGGCTCACTACCTAGAGAAAGAAAGAAGAAGGAAGAATGGTTCATTACTAGGTTGAACTTCTTTGATTGCATCTACACATGCACGGTTATAGTTCCAATGAAGCTTAAAACACTGTCTCAAAACTCTTCATCTTGCCTGCTCTGTTTCACTACTTTGCTTTTATATTAAGCAAGATATCTCTTCTTCTACTCTTGTCACCTACACTACACTTCAAATTCACATCCGCATCACTCATCTCTTATCTCAAACACCAAATTCAATCCCACATATATATCCACAATAATCAAAATCTTCATATTAGGTCGGCCTAATAAGGTGTAGCATGTAGTCATGCCTTATGCACTTTGTCGGCCAAATTCATTCACCAAAATTCACAGCGGACCCAAACAACATTTGGATCACCTTCACCTATGTCGACCTTAACTATTCCACCACTTAAGATTAAGTTCTAAACAATAGAACTTAAAATTGTCATGTCAGCCTCCAACATAGACTGCCACTAATTTACTTCATCTGTCATACTACATCTTTTACTACAGACCACAAGACTTGCTCAAAAGCATATCAAAGAGTTTTTAGACATCACAGATCATACCTTTAGAACCACAAAGCAAAATATTCATTTGCGGCAAAATGCGGACCCCAAGAACACATGCTCTATTATAGTCAAACTCTGTCAAGCCATGTAGCAATACTTAGTCATTCACAACTATCTTTCCAGTGGACTTCAAAACTTGCAACTCTGGATTTAGACACTTCATACAAGTGTTTACAACACCTCAAAATCACATATCAAGATATACAACACCAGAGGAATGCAAACCAATTCAATTTAGTGTTTTGCTTTGAATATCACTGTATTCTGCTCTCCTAGACTCAGGTTATTTGAAGGTATGCTTCCGGTACTCATCAGAGGGTAAAATATTGGATATAAGATATTCTATGTGACGAGGTATCGTTGTACCTCATCATTTAATCTATTTTCAGATGTCAAAATCTAGGGGTTGTGTCCTCGGCTGTCTACAATTAGGGATTCTACAGTTACCAGTTTTCCTAGCTAATCCTAAAAGCTTCTACTAATTTGAAGAGATTAATCTGTCTACTTGCTAAATGAATTTAAGGAATGCTGAAAACATAATTAAATAGGAAATTTACTCAAAGCAATCTTAAAAATAGTAACATGCATCTATCTATCAAAATTAGTAAATACTTTTCATATCAAAATCTGAAGAAATAAAATAGTGGTACTAGCCTTCTGCCTTGGTGGTGAGAGTGGGCCCTTGCTCCACACCCTTGGGGCTAAAGGCTACAGTAGGGAATTAGCACAAAAGAAGATCACAACTAAATTCAACCCAATTCTATTCGTTTTGCATTCATGAAAGATATTGATATCACAGAACTAAGATTATTGAGAATCAGAATAAATCAATCATCGTATATTTCTTCTACTGTTTCTATAAGTATATATGAAAAATGAGTGATGACATATCACTTATCTTATCTACCAGTTCTTCTATGAGATGACATCCATCTCTTTATTACACTAGCTGTCTAACTATGGAAAATAATCATGCAATAAAAGTAGACTGAGTGGAACAGAAGTCCACTCAAAATTCTAAGTTTGAGTCTTAATACATTTGGGCAGCGAGGCCCTGAAAATATGAATATTGAATCAGTTCTATCCGTAACTCATGCAAAAACTTTAAAAAGATAAAAACTCTAGCAATTTAACTAAGATGACCCTTCACCACTCAGGTGATGATTTGAGTGAAATAAGGGGTATTATGATCACTGCTGAGAGTGCCTGATCGACAGCTTATGTTGGAAATATGCCCTATTCTCAGGAGGTGTCAGAGATATTTGTCCTTGTCTGCAGCTCCGAAGATATGTCTGTAACTCCGGAGATAACAGTGTGGCCTTCTTTGTTCAGCTCCAGAGAGGCTTTCTCTTTCCTTCAAAACTCTGGTGTCGTGGTGTTCTGGTATTATCTTCAGAGATCATTGAAGACTATCTCCAGAGATGCATAAAAAATGTTGTTCCTGGCATCTACACTTGTTGATTCAAAAAGAGAGAAGTTTCTGCATTTTTTCATCAATTCCATGCACATTAGTCACTCAATCAGAAATTATGATCTTAAGTAATCTATCTCAATTAATCATTAACTAGAACAATCTTGCTAGCTTATTTGGGTGCAGACATTAGGAAAGATGGGATCAGGAAGGAGAAAAAGAGAGGTAAAAAGATGTATTTCATGGGTGTAACTTGGCACTCATCACTATGGACTACATACAACATACTAGAACCACATGATCTGATCTCCAACTGTGGACCAAAACCAACCATTATACTGTCTCTCTGTCGCTTTCTCCCATATACTATCAATACTTAGCCAAAAAGACTAAGTCTTCTTCACCGGACAAAAATATTTGTCACAATCTCATTCCTTTTCTTGTTGCCATCAATGACAACATCTTCAAACATAATTCCCAATCATTCATCATTATACCAGTAGTGTCTCTCTCTCAATGATGTTTGCCAAGTTGCCAACAATCTCCTCCTTTGGCATTGATGGCAACACTTGATGTGAAAAACTGTTATAACTCGCCCTTACTCTTTACACACTATTCCCCCTAACTTCATGCTTCTCTTCTTACTTTTCAAATGTTTTTCACATGCTTCATTTCTTCTCTCTCTTTGACATCAATGGCAAAGGTGTATGATACAAAGATATGTACAAGTTGTCAAAATTTCAAAACTGTTTTTCTACCTTCCACATATATACAAGTGAAATCAAAATGCTTACTGTTGTTCTGGGAGAACATCTTTATAGATCTTTTTTAGTTGCACCATTTCTTCATCCCAACCAGTCTTAGCATCACTCAAAACTAGTATGTGCCCATTAATCCGGGACACTAACTCTTCTACTTTCTTCACTGTAGCAGGGGCCTCAATGATTTGCCTAGTCTTATCTGCTGCTGCTATTAGTTTGGTTAGGGATGCAATCTTGAAGCTTGCTACCTCCCGGAGCTGGCTCATTTTATGCTTTATGACCGCCCTCCAGGTCTGCAACTTATGTATATTTGAATGAATAGTCTCAACTTGTGCCCTCTGATTACTAATAGCATCTTTTACCGGGTCATAAGTTCTAGATATCTTCATTATTTGAGCTTCCCATCTATCTATTTTATCTTTTATGTCCTTAGTTTTATCTGGCCATGTAAGACAAAATTGATATAGTTCACTAGTTTCCTTAAGGGCCAACTGTGCATATCTACACTTTTATCTAACAGAGTTTAATCTTGAGCAAATTTGTCAGTAAGCTCAACTAACCTTTTGTCATCAATCTCTGCCCTTACTTTCTTTTCTGCAGCTTGTTCCAAGGACTCAAAATGAGAATTGATTGATTGCATTAACTTCTTCATCTGTGCAACAGGGGCCAAAGATGTATCTCTCCTTATTCCAGGCATCAATTTTTCAAAAATTGTTGATGCATATTCAATCAACTCACTATCCTCTATATGAGACTTCAACATTTCTTCTTGTGCAGTGGCTTGAAAGATTGTCCCAAGTCTTAGTTTCTATAGAGTGGACATTGTAGCAAGGTTGATAGGTCCTTGCAATAGCTTAGGTGCAGTCAAAATCTGAGGTTCCTTTTGCTTCTCCAAAAACTCTCTCAAAGAGTCAGCAATGTCTCTATTTTCTCCAACTTGAGATGCCTCAACATCTTGTCTCTTCGGAGGAGGTTCTTGAATGTGCTCTTGTTCATTTCTTTTTAGTTCCAGAGTAGGATTGTCTACCATTTGTTCATTTATCTCTTCTCTTTGCTCTTCTAAAGCTGTCGCTATTTATTTAGACTTCTTTTCTTCCTTAGTCTCTTTCATCTCTTCAACTTGCTCAAGGTTTACCGAAGGTGGTGTTCCACCTTGATCCATACTCTATTCTATATTCATTTCTTCTTCATTTCTTGTGTCTCCTAGAGGAGTAACTATGCTTTGTTCCATGTTCTGTTCCACATTTATCTCTAAAACTACATTATCTGCACTAGTATTTTGTTCCTCTTCATTAGTGTCAACAATAGTTGAGATTTGTAGCTCATGTAACACCCTTAGTGTTATCTCTTCAGTCTCCTTTACCAGTTTCTTAGTGTCACCAGACATCAGAGCATTGACTCCCTTCATGGTTCTAAATTCATTACTGAGCTTCTTGGTGACTTTAGCCTTTTCTTCTCTGGTGATGTCTGGAAAAAGTTTCAGCAAGACATATTCCTTTATCTCAGCATCTTTGGCCATGACCCCTTCTTTTCTTGCTGACATTATGCTGGCCAAACTATTTGGTAACTCATCTATAACTTCAATCAATGTTTTGCAAAACATATCTAAATATCTTACAACTGTTGTTTCAATGATTATCTTGTCTACATCTGATCTTTCATCATACATGTCAACAATAGGTTTTAGGGTACCATGTTGAGCAAATGCATTGACTATGGCTTCTAAGGATATAGTCGCTTCTTCTTTTCTGTTCTCAGTCTTTTCTTCTTTATTCTTCTTCTTAGCCTTAGCTTTTCCGGAGGACTTCTCAGTAGTGGCTTCATTTATTTTTGCCCTTTTTGCTTTAACCTCCTCATCTATTTCTGTTTCCTCTTCTTCTTCTTCTTTTCCAAGGCTTACATACACTCTCTTTGTAGCCTTTGCTTTCTTTCTTTTCTTCTTCTCTTCTAGTTTCTTCTTTGGCACTTGCTCTGTAGACTTGGTCTTTTCTTTCTCAACTTCAATGGTGTCTACTGCTGAGGTTGAGGCCCTTGTTCTTCTCCTAGAGCTAGATTCATGAATTTCTTTCTCAAATTTCTCCTCTTTCTTCTCCGGAGTCTTTAATGTTTGCCCTTATAGAGCACTTGCAACCTTGGATGCCTCTGCCTTTGCTCTTGCTTCATTAATTTGTTCATCTGTAAAACCTTGACTTTTGACAAACTCATCTACCATTTTTTGTGCATTCTTCTTGATTTCCTGTTGTTTTTGTTCCAAATGGATTTTGAGTGATAATTCTTCAAATGTTCCAAATCTTCCCTCCTTAGGGTCTTTGGGTTTGCTTAACATCAGATCAGCCAATCCAATCAAAACTTCCTCTGTGACTTCATATCCCATGGATGGGACCCATACAGTTCTTGGTTCTACAGCCTCCATAAAGCATTTATCCTTATCCACCATGAATACAATGCCTTTTTCATATTTCTTTACAACTTTTTTAGGGATTTTGGCCCTAGCCTTTATTTTATTTTGGAAATTCTTGAAATAACCCCATAGTGCTGCATTTTGTTTATTAGCATTTCCCAAACTCTGCATATGATTTCTAATTTGTACTGCTACCGGTGAATGGTCAAGCCAACCAATATTATCCATACCAAGTAACTCCCTTAGAAAATAGAAGAATAGACATATGATCAAAGTTCCATACTTGAAGGGGTATTCTGAGTCTTTTGTCTTTTTCAGATTCTCCATAAGTTGTTGCCGGAACAACTTACATAGGTCATAGTCTGTATTGTTCTTGACCATGTCATATTCTGTATATATGGCTATTGCAGAAACAGAGTTCTCCCTGTTGGAGAAATAGATCTTGTAACCAATGACCTTTGATGCAAATCTCACAGCTAGATCCACAATATCATTTACAATTAATGCTCTTTTACCAAATTTCACACCTGTCAATTGCATTGCTGTGTTGTTCTTCATAGACTTTAATTCTAGAACTTTTTTAGTGGAACACATGCCAGTAACTACTTTGATGGTATCCTTTGTTATCATATAAGGCTTATCAAGCCAAAAGAACTCATCATGAATCCTGCTCAAGACATATCTAACCTGGAAGCATCGTTCAGGACCACTGGAAAATCCAACTAGGTATCCAAATGTTTCTCAAACAGGGTACTATATTCTTCTTTTAGCTCAAATTTGTCACCAATTAGTTCCTTCAGATAAATTTCCCCTAATTTTCCATGATCATATTCATCTAGGTTTGCATGTATATATGCCCTAATGTCTTCTGTATGCATAACACCATGCGGAATATCATAAAATACACCATCTAGATCAGTCTCTAATGATTTGAAGGGGTGCTTCTTGAACTTGGGGTGAGGCATTTCTATTATCTCAACTACTTGAGGAGTATACATCTTTACAAATTCAACATAGAGAATTTTTGAGATAGAGAACGACAAATACCTTTTGCCTCCGTTAGGGTTTCTTCGTCGGATGCTTGAATTTGCCCTAGCTTGCTTCTCAGGTCTCTTTCGTCACTTGAGGGTTTGAATGCAAAATGATTTTTCTTTCAAATGAATTCCTTATATCCTCTTTCCATCAAGATTCAATCGTCATAGATGCTTATTTCAAAAAGCTGTCAAACCCTTATTCTGCTACTTACACTTGATCTAAATTGCTCTACAATCCACCGCATTAGATTCTTTTCTACTAGAATCTTCTCCAAAAGCTCTATTTTCTTATTTTCTAGCTTATACCTTCATGTTGGATGTCAGTACCACTTTTCTGGCTGGGGAAATAGGATTTTGCATTTAAGCTCCCCCTGAGCCAGAGCTCCCAATTTACTTCCTGGAGGAAGTACCTGCATCAGAGTCTGGTGCGAACTCATACTTGACTTCTTGTGCTTCCTTCTTAACCCAAATCTGATTCATCTCCTTCTTGATCTCTGCTAGATCTACCTTTTGTACTAGTTTCTTCATCTCTGCCTGATTATCCCTCTTCATATTCTTGCTTCTGCAGAATCTTGTAATATGTCCAGGCCTGTTGCAATTGAAGCACACAACCTTTCTTTGTCCATTGTTCCTTTCATTCATTCTTTATCTGCATTGGTTAGCCTTGTGTCCAAATCTATTGCATGCAAAACAATTCCCATTGAAAGATTGAGTATTCCTTCCATTGTTATAGTTGTTCCTTATCCGACTTCTGCATTCACTAGCTTTATGACCAAACCTCTTGCATATAAAACCTTTGAAGGTCTGAGCATTCCTTCTATTGTTGTAACCATTCCTTATCTGACTTCTACATTCATTAGCCTTGTGACCTACTTTATTGCAAGTGAAACACTGACCAAAAAATGATGGAACATTTTGATTCACTCTACTCCTACATTAAGTAGCCTTATGACCAAACTTATTGCATGTATTACAATAACCATTGAAAGAAGGGTACCTTTGAGCAATTGGTTGCCTGACCGGTGGTCTTCTAGGTCTATTCATTTGATTCTAGATTTGTTTTCCTCTATCCTTCTTAATCTCAACATTCTTTTCTTGACTAGTTTTGGAGCTTTCACCCTTCTCAAATCCCAATCCTTCTTTGTCATCAGGACTCTTTTGACTTTCAAGTATTCTATCAAGTTGGGCAGCACTTACTCTAAATTTATCTTCTTGAATCCATGTTTGTTTCAAATCAGCTTTCAGATCCACAACTTCTTGTTCAAGCTTTGCAGTCTCCAGTTTTACTTTTCACCAATTGATTTAGGTCTTCTTATGCTTTTGCTCTTTTACAACTTCCACTTTAGATCATTCAAGGTGTCATTTGCAGATATCAATTGTTCACTGACCTCCTTATACTTTTCTTTGAACTTCTTGACTTGTTCCCTCAATTTTTTGATGCACTCATCTGCTTCCTTGACATTATCTTTTAGATCCCTATTTTCTAATTCAACCTTCTCAAGATCTTCAAGGGCAAGCTTGAGTTCTTCTTCATTGACAAGTGTGAATTCTTCTTCAATTTCAGTTGAATCAATTTCTTCAGAAGGAGTAGGACACTTTTTACCTACCATGTGTTTAATTTCCAAGATCTTCCTTAAGTTGTTAGACTTCTTCAAAGGAACCAGGCTCTGATACCAATTTCTGAACACCCAAAATATTGAGAGGGGGGTGAATCGGTATTATATTAATCTTCTTACTTGTTAAACTAGTAATCCATTTACCGCATACAATGACAAAGCAAATTAAACATAGAAGAAATAACCACAATCTATCACAAATGAACACCAGGATTTTTATGTGGAAAACCCAAAACTAGGAAAAACCACGATGAGTGTTAGCTCACAATATATTATGTAGGAACAATATTGAATTACAAGAAGGTTCACTCTCCAGGGCTCACTACCTAAAGAAATTCTCACTGCAAGAATGACTCATTGCCTAGAGAAAGAAAGAAGAATGGCTCATTGCTAGGTTGAACTGCTCTGATTGCATCTACACATGCATGGTTACAGTTCCAATGAAGCTCAAAACACTGTCGCAAAACTCTTCATCTTGCCTGCTCTGCTTTTACATTAAGCAAGATCTCTCTTCTTTTGCTCTTGTCACCTGCACTGCACTTCACATCCACATCCACATCACTCATCTCAAACACCAAATTCAATCCCATATATATATCTGCAACAATAAAAATCTTCATATTAGGTCGGCCTAATAAGGTGTAGAGTGTAGTCATGCCTTATGTACTTTGTCAGCCAAATTTATTTACCAAAATTCATAGGGGACCCAAACAACATTTGAATCACTTTCACCTGTGTCAGCCTTAACTATTCCATCACTTAAGATTAAGTTCTAAACAATATAACTTAAACTTGTCATGTCCGCCTCCAACACAGACTGCCACTGGTTCACTTCATCTGTCAGACTACATCTTTTACTGTGGACCACAAGACTTGCTCAAAAGCATATCAAATACTTTTCAGACATTACAAATCATACCTTCAAAACCACAAATCAAAATATTCTTTTGCAGCAAAATGCGGACCCCAAGAACACATGCTCTATTATAGTCAAACTCTATCAATCCATGTAGCGATATTCAGTCATTCACAACTATCTTTCTGGTGGACTTTAGAACCTACAACTCTGGATTTAGACACTTCATACAAGTGTTTATAACACCTCAAAACTGCATATCAAGATATGCAACACTGGAGGAATACATACCAATTCAATTTAGTGTTCTGCTTTGAATATCACTATATTCTGCCCTTCTGGACTTAGGTTATTTGAAGGTATACTTCCGGTACTCATTAGAGGGTAAAATCTTAGATATAAGATCTTCTATGGACTACATATAGCATACCAAAACTGCATGATCTGATCTCCAACTGTGGACCAAAATGAACCATTATACTGTCTCTCTATCACTTTCTCCTGTATACTGTCAATACTTAGCCAAAAAGACTAAGTCTTCTTCATCGGACCAAAATATTTGTCACAATCTCATTCCTTTTCTTGTTTCCATCAATGACAACATCTTCAAACATCATGCCCAATCATTCATCATTATACCAATAGTTTCTCTCTCTCTCAATGATGTTTGCCAAGTTGCCAACAAACTTTGCCTTGGCATTGTTATCATATTCCTTAACTTCATCTAGATATGTGGGAATAGTAGTAGGAACTTTGTAACTAGTCTTGATAGATTTCTAAACACATCCTAGAGAATTGATATAGCCTTCCATCCTTAGCTTCCAAAAATCATAATTTGTTCCATCGAACCTAGGTATCTTGCTAGATCCATTATGTGCCATCCCAGACCTTCCTCAATTGGTTAAGATTCCTTTAGAGGAACTTGGCTCTGATACCAATTGTTGAACACACCGAGATACTGAGAGGGGGGTGAATCAGTATCTAAACAACTTCAACTTATCTGGAGCAGATTAAAACTTAAGCATCACAGTATTAACATAAGCATGAAATATTAACATAATGCACATCAACAAATACACCAGATATATGTGGAAAACCTAAGAAGGGAAAAACCATGGTGAGTATTAAGTCACAATATATGAAGCTCAAATAACAACTTTGTTTTAGGGCTACAACCCAAGGAATCTACTACTCCTTGAAAAATTTGATTTAGGGTCACTCCCAAGGAAGCTACTACTCCTTGAATTGAGAACACACTTACAAAAGATTACAATATGACAGTCCTTCAACTGTCTGAAAACTGACATTGAAACTCACACCTTTGATGATTGCAATACTACCTCTTCACACTTCCTTCTGATGATCAGATTAGTTAGGCACACTCTGTACTTGATCACTGCCACATATAAGTCTTCAAGATGAATCAAGACATCATCAACAACTTCTGCTCTTTCTCTTTCATTCACACATCATAACGTAGTTATTCTACTTTTTTTCTTGCTTGCGAACCTAATCAATCACTTTACAATCACACTTCACCAAAATCAATTTGATTTACAATTTATACATGATATTACATTGATTACATTGCTTTTTAGCCATATACCACATGAAAAATACATTTACAAGTCGGCCAGACAACACACAACATGAAATGCATAGAGGACACATCCTAAACAAGACTACGCGCTACACCAACAGAAGACCCATGCCTTGTGGACATCAAAACTTGCTTAGTTAGGTCCAAAAAATCCTTCACAGCATCAAACACCAAGGAATTACATCCGTACACTCTGCTCATTCGAAAATAGGATCGGCTTAAGCAAAGACATATGAAAGTTGAAGCATAACAACCATGACAACATGAAAACCCTGTGTGGTACTGGAAACAAGAAAGATCTTCATGAAACTTTTCTAGACAAGTCTATAGGACTCATACAACATCCAAAAACACTCCTTTACCTCTGTACCTCAAAGATTTTGTGCCACACATCTTCAATCATGAACTCTGAGAACAACCTGTCATCCAGAACACACTGCAACATACTACCATTGAGAAACTGAGCTTGCAGATCACCAAGAACCTTGAAACTGCAAGGAAGCATGTAATGCACATCCATATGTTAGAAATGAAAGCACAACTACTCAACAAAAATCTGATTCAATTGTATATTTAATGATCTTTAACAGAGTATTAGAGATGAAGATTGCATCACAAAAAATAAACCCACAATATAGAAATATACTAGAAGCAGAATGAAGCACATAAGACAATATTTAATGTGGAGAAAACCCTTGCGGGTAAAAAACTCCACCAAGAAAAGAGGCCAAGTTGTATTATCTTCACAAAAGGAGATTACACATACATTCACTTCCTCTATCCTTCAACCTTCACTCCGGTAGAACCTGAGTACCTGTAAACCTCTTATGTAACTCATCTATTATGCCATGGTTATATAGAATTTACAATCCTCAAGATAGGTGTCGACATTGGGATCTCTACCCATGCAGCAATAAATACCATCATACATGCATCCTACACTTGGCAAAAGATGCCCATGCAAAATTGGGTGCCTAGAGCCAAGAATGACATCTTACAACATCTTATGACGCGTCATAACTGTCATAGATACAAATAAAGTGTATTTTCCCAAGATGGGTGCTTGGGGCTAAACATAGAAACTTACAACTCATTAATATCCATCATATGCATCATAGTGTCATAGAATCTTATGACAACTTGCAGTTGTCATAGATTCTTTACATGCACCCACCAAACATTATGACGTGCGTCATAAATGCTAAAAATAGTAGATTCTCCACATGGGCACCCCACTTTGACCAATTACCATGTACCATAGTAAATGACATCTTGTAACTACCACTGATAACTCTGGAACTTACCGGTGTAGTAACTCCATAATTACCGTAGACAGTAAATAATTTTTACCACTATCAGTGAAACTAGTACATCCCTTATGGGTAATTACAAATAATAAATGGAATAATACAATAATGGGATTTATAAGGTTAATGGCACCTTATCCCAACACCATAATAATGTCCACAAAACTGCAAAGGCAACCATTCACTTCCAGAGGAATGCAGAGAATTCCAATAGGCCTTCAACACCAGCTCACTTTGCCAGAACACATGTTAGTACTCTATCATGCATAAATTTCACAGCGAAAGGACAAATGATATGAAACTTTCGAATTATCACCTTCACTGAACCCTAAACACACTATCAGAACCACATAGCCATATCTACAAATGTGAAAGAATGTAGAGAATTCCATTGCCCTACATAGAATTCCTTCACATAAACAATACTGTCTTCAGACTGTCAACAACAAAACACTCTTTCGGTAATCCAATCATCATGAAACTTGGATCAGGCCATCAGTAACATCTTCTCAACATTAGCAACTCATCTGATCATCTTAGTGCTTCTAATTCCCATATTAATATACCTTCATGCTCAACTCTGCACTGATCAGGGCATGACATCCAACCATGAAGACCATCTTCTCTGTTGGATAGGACATGACATCCAACCATGAACTATACCTTCTCTACACATTACATCCAACCATGAACACCATCACACCTCCATGATAGTGTTGACATCAATGACAACCTAGTGATAGTATTGACACCAATGACAATCCTAGGAACCATATGAGTAACATTTTCATCACATGAATTCTCTAGTTTGTCTTCTTGCAAGGATGCCCCTGACATAGCCACATAAGATGAATTTTTCTCATTACAAAGAGGAGTGGGATGTTGCACATTAGAATTTGAAACATCATTCTAAAAATCTATCTCTTTTTAAACACCTGGAAGAATATTGTAGTGGTGTGCCTCAACACCCACCCACCAAGTGGGCTTTTCCTCATGAATTCACTCTTGAGCTTGAAAATTAGGGCACCGAGGGGTGGAATGTTCTATAGCAAAACATTTTCTACATCTGAAAGCAATTTTTTCATAATCTACTGGTTGCCTCCAGCTTCTATCACCCACCTTTAAAGAGATCTTAGATGGAAGACCCCTGGTTAGATCCATCTGTATGGACAACCACACATAGGTAGTATTGGTGAAATTAATTGTCTTTGGTGAAATAAAATTATATTTTCCCAATCTATTAGCAATTGCCCGTGGACTCTCTATTTACCAAAATTGCAAGGGAAGGTAGGGCAAATGCACCTAGAGGAAAGCATAATTAAAAGCCTCAGTTCACAGATCAAAAGACAAATACTAGGGTTTGATGCACAAAAAATCCTCTTGATAATACCATGGACCATATTTTAGAACCTTCTCCTTGTCTTCAAGAGAGTCAAATTCTAAAATGAAAAAACCTCTCGTGCAGGGGTATAAAAAATTTCTCCCTCCATGCATTCCTTCCAATTTTTTGAGATCCAAGTGTGGATATCACACAACTTCAGCCATTTTTTTAAATCTACAAATAAGGGTGTGTTCCTGTAAATACTCCTCTCTATCTCCGGTGAGACCATCCATTCGAATCTCTGGAACCTAGTTAGAATGAAGGAAAGGTAGAGATTTGTCCCGATCTCCATTCAAACTAGGTGGCGTGAGCATGAAAGATTTCTACCTGCCCCCTACCCTGTGTCTCAGGCACCATATCCTAATGCATCTTTGAAAATCCATGCTTTTCTTTCTCCCGCATCCAGAGTGAGGGATTAAACCATTCCCTCCTCCTCCATTCCCTGGAGGCCACCTATCTTCTGTTGCATTATTTTCACTTCACATTCGTGAGCCCTAAAACCATTGGCAGTTTGAAGGATCAACATTTTTTTTGCAAAATGACATATTCAATTTGATTTGTAATGTATTTCATTTTTATTTGATTCATGTTATTGATTTATATAATGAGTTTCAATTATTTTCTTTCATCCATTTATGATGAGTTTAGTGCTACTAATATAATATTTATTTTCTTATGTAGCTCTACACTTCTCAACACTTAGGTCTAAGTGTAGGGATGCATCATGATTGTTTTAGGAGGTTCAACTTCCAAAGTAGAATCAATAATTTTAAAACTTGAAAGATCAATCTCAAAAACAATAATGTCTTATGTTTTCTAGTCTACCTCACCAAAAAGGACATTCTCCAGCTAGTACAATGATGTCCTCAAGAAATGGCCTCTATTAAAACTATCTCCTAAAAAAGGTTTGGTATTGGGAAACTCAATCATATCTTTAAAAAGTATGGAAATATGGTCTTCTCCTTCTCCCTCTCTTGTCAAGATAAACTTTGATGGTGTTTCAAGAGGTAATCCAGGTTTGTCGGGGGCAGGTGTTATTATAAAGCATGGCGAAGGGAATCTTCTAAGTGATACTACCAAGAAACTCCCGTGGGGCACCAATAATGAAGCATAAGCTCAAACATTACTTCTTGGTCTTTAGTTGGAAAGTAGAGAGAATTTCAAAAATATAGTAATTGAAGGAGACTCTACATTGATGATAAACACCATAAAACAAAGAATAATTCATAACTAGAAGATTGAATACATCCTACAATAGGTTTACAGTCTCTTAGGCTCTTTTGATTACTTCAAATGTATTCGTTGCTTTAGGGAAGCAAACAACATAGAAAATTGTTTGGCTAATCAGGTAATTGATATTGCCTTTGATCCTCTACCAACTTTTGATAATGAAGTCTTAAAGACTAAGTGGTAGAAAAATAAAAAATCTCAAAAATCTCATTAAGCTCCTAGAGAAGGGGCTAAAATTTTTATGTTCTTGCACTAACATTGTTTTTGATTGTAGGACATAAGGAGATCTTGATTTCCCTATCTCTAGAAATTATGTTGTCATCATTATCTCATCACCCTATCTTTAAGGGGGGTTCAAATCTCCCTTAATAGGACTATCATTAAAGCTAGATGCATATGTGATGGATAAGATTCAACCCCCTATCATGAGCTTGCATTTAATTCTCACCACCAACCCTTTCTTTAATAAACCTCTCTTACACTTTGTTATAATTTCCTAAATTTCCATCCAAGGGAGTTAATAATAATCAGTGAGGCAAAGAAAGGATTTATCTTGATTAAGCCTCTGCTTTCTCTTATGTTGTTTATTCTTCAATAACTCATAAAATGAAATGGGTCTTGAAAATCAAGTGCATCCAAATTCCTTCACATAAATGGGATCCCCAGGAGATAGGCCCCTACGACTATATGAAACTAGGACATGTTTTCAAATTTTATTGTGCCAAAGTGGAATCTACCATCTGCACTATACTTGGGCAAGATATCCTTCTGGAGGCCCATGCATGCTTGAGTATTCAAAAGTGCTCTCAGGCTTCCTCTCAAATGTGTTGGGTCTCCTATAGGACAAAGAACTACTCTTCCTTCTAGCTTTTGCATATGTTTAATACTATCTACTTTAAGAGGTAAATTTCTAGATAGCGCTCAATGACTATGACATCTCTGAAGGCACAACTCTCATAGGTGGAGTCTTCTCTGTGAATCAAATTAAAAACAACCTATAAATTGCCTATGTGTATCAAGCTATAAAAATGGGTTACAAAATGATTATGGCCTAGCTTTCAAAAATTCCATGCATGCCCATAGATTTTAGATGAATCCTAGGTTGGTAGCTCATGCCAAGGAGACTTTCAAGGTAATTAGATTTCTCATCCATCATGCACAAATCCTTCCTTCAATAGAGCGCAAAACCATTATTGTTTCTTCTATTGACATGTCATCTGCTTCAACTTGAGTTCATCCTACTCCTAAACAAGCTCCTCCTTCCTTGGGTCTTCCTCTGCTATTAGTTTCTAACAACTCTAGCTCATCGAGTAGCACATGAATCATGTCTTCTCCTCTTTTTGCTATTTTCTTTTAGGTCTGATAATGTAATTCATGTTCAAATCTATTTGACCATCTCTGTTAGCAATCCTACTACTTTTTAAATGTTTGTTCTTTTGTTTTGTAATATACCTTTAATTAATATAATTCTACATGCATTCATCACCTTTTATCAAAAAATACATGCATAGGTGTCTCTTCACTAGAAAATCTTCACTAAGCTCCTGAGTAGTCATCTTCTATGGTGTGAGTGAGATAGGCTCAATGCCTACAACAAGGTCAATGTGAAATTCCACATCTCGCTTTGGTGGCATTCTCCTGGATTAGACTAGGAAAGACATCAACAAACTCTATTAAGAGTGGGTGATCATTGAAGGAAACCTCTTGGAACTCCTCCTTAGAAAGATCACTCACTATACATCAAACATCTAGCATCCCTTTCACGTACTTCACTTCAGCTGTATGACTAAGATCACATAGAGAGAGACATGGGTCTCTAAATTCTTTCTATCACACCATGATCATTGACACACTCTTTTTGATGACAATCAATCATTGCATGATGTGCATTGAGCTAGTCCATAATAAGGACAATCTCATAAGATCCTAAGGGTAGGACACACAAATCTTCAATGGTGGTGAAGATTCCAAGATCAAACACATGAACATGCACAAAATAATCTACTACCACCTTGGGCACCTATGGCCAACTCAACCTACCAACTACTACCCTGCCTTGCTGCCACCAACCTACATCATTCAAGAAATGATGGTGATATAGGTTTAGAAGATATTGAATCAAATAGGATATAAACATGCACACAATAAAAGCATACCTAAGGTCTAAACTAGTATACCCTAACGATCAACCTGATAGTTATTAATTGCTACAAATACTCTGTGGGACATGCCAACATCATTAGTTATTTTCTCTGACATTAGAACCCCCTGACCATAAGTTGCCACTGATCTCTGTGGGTAATATATAACAACATGGTCCTCTTGACCACAAGTGAAACATGGTCCAAAAATGTGAGGTTGTGTAGTTTGAGGTTTGCTTGACTATTAAAAACTTGAGAAGCTAGAACTGGGATGACCAACCCTTGACTGTTGTTGGGGACCATGCTCTCCAAAATGCTACCTTTGCCTCTCTCGATAAGAAAAGCCTCCATTAGGCTAACTACCGTATTAATTCTATTGAGGCTTCTACCTTTAGGAGTGGTTGTTGTTGTTGTTGAGGAGTCCTGGGTGGTATCGAGGAAGTCCTAAAACTCCCCTTGGGGTGGGGTTGAGATCATTAAAACCTAGGCCTTGCCTAATCCTTTTTTTGTGACCCTAACTATCCTCCATGGCCTCTAGATAAATTCTCTTTTGAAAGCTTTACTTTCTCCATGGTGATCTCTAAATTCCTAGGGGAAAGCAACTTGTGATGATAAAAAATGGAATGCAAAGGAAAACACAGAGTGAGCTCCTATCCCAAATTCTTCAATACCTTCAAGGAATTATCACAATGCAAACCTAAACTAAATTCAAACATCAAACTAATACTATCATCATGATGTGCATTCCTTGGTGTCTTTTTGTATTGTGGATTACTCTACATTATAGCAATAATGAAAATAAAATATGAGCTTGATGTGAAGTTGATTGAATTCACAAAAGAAATTCAACAACATAAGTGTGCAAATATGTGTGTTATTATCCAAATGATTTGAATGAGGAGAATTTATAGATTTTTGAAACAAGAATTGATGGTGGAGAATGGATTAGAAAATCAATGGTTGCAATTAGTTGAGAAGAATTAACGAGGAAAGTTAACAAATTAAGTGATTAGTTAACTTCATTTGATTCCAATTTGATTAAAAGCTAACTAATTTAATTTCAATTTGATTAATAGTTAACTAAATTAATTTCAATTTGATTAATAGTTAACTATTTTAATGGAAGAGTTACGTCATAGTTGCTCTTTTTGATTGCATAGTTAAGATGAGTGATTTATGGAAAGAATTTAGAAGTGATTAGGGGAGAGAAATTAGAAGAGTGATTGAGGGAATTAAATAAATAAATTTATTTAATTCATGTGAGGATGAAAAATGAGACAATAAATTAAATATAAATTTTATTTATTTGTGGAAGGATAAATAAGAGTTAATGTGATTTAATTAAATAAAATAAATTTATTTAATTAGTCACATAGAGGAAGCATTGGAAATAAATAAAATATAAATTTTATTTATTTGTGGGAGGATAAATAAGAGCATGGTTTAGTTAAATAAAATAAATTTATTTAATTAGTCACATAGAGGAAGCGTTAGTATATTAATTAAATAATTAAAATGAAAGGAAGCAAGGTATGCGAAATAGTTTCCTACACCAAACTAATGAGGGAGAGTTATGCAAAATTTTAATCCTTACAGTAATGGGGAAGAAGATATGTATCATAAAACATAAATCAACAACATAACATAAACCATAACATAGATATATGTGGGGAAAACCCTTTTGGGTAAAAAACCCCACAATCCAAAGCACAACCCAATGTATTATTTAGTAAACAATATGTGGTTACAATACACTTGCAGAGCTATACTTTTGCAACAATTCACAACACTCTATTTCTGGAGCAATTCTGACAGCATAATAGTACTTGCAAATCAAAGTAGCTCCAAGTAGCACCTTATATAGACTTTACAAGCCATGAGAGGAATCTTCTAGGAGGTGGGGCATCTAAATCCACATGACACACTTTCCCATGCCCTTCTTCTACCTGTGATACTTGTTAAACACTTTCTAACTACAACCGAAACTTGTCCAATCCTGTCATAGGAATCTCCTCTTCATGGATGCCCAAATTTACTATTTTTGGCTTATGACAGATGCTATTACACATCTTACAATTGTCATAGAATCTGTTATATATGACAATACTTACAGCTATAAGAGAATCTGTCATACTTGACTATTTATAGAACATTCTCTTACAACTTGTCATAGGCCAACTTGGGCACTCCAAAATGGCTATTAAAGATGCCTCTTATAGTGTCATACATGCAAATGATACTTATCTTCATCACTTCTATTTCTGGCTCTTACACTGTCATAGAATCTATCATACATCCTGACACATGATCTCTAAGTGCTGACACATGGAAAAACTATGCCAACTCAACATGGGACACCTACCTCCTCAAATGAGGACAAAAAATACATCTAGTCACCTTCCATGTAAGATGACACATCACCGTTCCAACTCCTACAAAGTGACAAAATAAGATTTACATAGAATTTTACAATAGTAGGCAAAAATTACATAAATAAATAAATACCAACATTAGGAACTTGCAAAGGTTGAGACACTTTAATTCCCAACATTCTACCACTTGTTGAACACCTTTCAAGAGCTAATAGATAATCGAAAAAACAACTGCTAGGGGCCAAGAGACCCATAGACTTTGAACACCATCTAAAATTTTCTGTGCTCACATGCTTTGTCAAGGAATCTGCAACATTCATCAAAGTGTCAACTTTCTCTAAATTCACCTTCCCATCCTTTACCATGTCACAAACAAAATGGTACTGAACATCAATATGCTTTGTTCTCATGTGGAAAGTAGGATTCTTCGCCAAACATATGGCACTATGACTGTCACAACAAATAGTGATCATCCTTGCATCAAAACCAATGTTAGAACACATTCTCTTAAGCCAAATGGCTTCCATACAAGCATGAGTTGCTGCCATGTACTTTGCTTCTGTAGTGGATAAAGTGATGACATCTTATCGCTTACTCATCTAGCTAATTGCACTATTAAACATAATAGAAACATAACCACCGGTGGATCTTCTATTGTTAATATCTCCAGCCCAATTTGAATCCACAAACCCATGAATACTCATAGAATGTTGAGGTCATGTAGGATAACCATGATAACATAGGGAATACTTGGAAGTAATCCGCAAATATCTGCACTCTCTTCACTGCATCCCAATGTATCCATCCAAGATTACCCATAAATCGACTAAGGACTCCCACTGCTTGAGCAATGTCTAGTCTTCTACAGACCATAGCATACATCAAGCTGCCAACAACACTAGCATAAGGAACTCTCATCATGTCCTCCACCTCAGTAAGAGATTTTAGACAATCCAAAATAGATAACTTCATCCCCAACATCATAGGAACAATCAATGACCTACAAGTTGCCATGTTCAATCTTTCCAACATAGTGTAGAGTAACTCTACATTTTATTTTCAGTTTCGGCAGTGTTGCGATTAAAGTTACAGTGGCTTATTTTATTTGTGTCTTTGTGTTTCTGTGCATGGGTCGCACCAAGTGTCAAAGCCATAACAATGGAACAAGCACCAATTTTTATGCGGAGGTGGCCGCATGTTAGCAAGTTTGCTGTGGAGTGCACCACGTATTGGGTAACATCTTTTGTTACATTTTGTTTCAAGCTTGCGGAAGGTTCCATGTGTTGCTAGCGGAAGTAGTCTCAAAAAGTTTCTTTTCTTGCTATATGTTTGCGGGTGCCACCATGTGTCCTTTTTAGTTTTATGCGGATGATGCCACGTGTCCCTTTTCAGAATTTATATTGATAACGACATATATATGGTGGGCCACAATTCAAAGATAGTTTCAAGCTTGCAGAGGGTGCCACGTGGCAACAGCGGAGAAAGGGTTACTTTATTCATAATCTTCTTGTAGCAGAAACATTTTAATTCATAGTTGTAGCGAAATGCAACAAGTGTCAGCTTTCGAAGGATCCTTCAAAAGTTTCATTAGTTTCAACTGTGTCGCAGAGGTTACCGCGTGTTAGCTTGTTTGCTGCGGGTGTCGCCATCTGTCCCAGTTTTATTCCCTTTGTGGGTAATGAGTTATGAATACAGTGGGTCCCATTGATATTGTGTCTCAGTTTCTTAGTGAAGCGGGTTGTGACAGATGTCACAACAAAGGGCGCCCAGGTATAAAGACACAATTTTTAAATGCTTGGCGGGACAAGACATGTATCATTTTGGAGACCACGGAGTGCGACAGGTGGCTGTTTCCTGTGAATTTCTTTGAAGGCAAAAGAGTTTCTAAGTATATGCGGACGTTGCCATTTGTCATAATTTCTTTTGAGCCTTAGGTGCGCGGGTGTTGCCATGTGTCTTAGTCTCGGTATAGTTAATGTGCCACATAATATTATGCCCCACCCAATGAGCGCGTAGGAAGGATGGCCGTTATAGATTCAGAAGATTGTAACTTATATGGACTTTCAGTAATCTTTAGTTCTGTTTGGCCATTGATGATTTGGGTTGTTGCAGGCAATTTTGGGTTAAGTCTATGATTATAAATATATAGAATTTGTAATCAAATGGGGACCTTTACTTTTTGGGAATAAGTTTTCAATTAGAAATCTGATAGAGGATTCATAGACTTTGCTGTGACCAATTTATGTCATTTTGCCTTTATTTTGTTGTTCTTGATAAGAAAGTCAATATATCTGTGCATGTTTCTGTGCCTTTTATGTTGCTGGAAGATTAATAAGAAGAACTCTGTTATGTGCCTTGGTTGATATCATCTGTGTCTTTACAAAGTCGCCTAGTTATAAGCCTTTGATAAGATTCATTATATCTGTTTATGTTGATCATGTAGTATCTACTCTTTAATATAACTATATCTTGAGAATAGCTTCAATGTGCTTGAATTGAAGGAGTACTTTTTACTTAGGCGCATCACCATAAATTAGATTTGCTTATTGTATCTGTAATCCTATTTATCTCTTTCCTTTTACTCAAAACCTGATTGAAATAGGAAGAGCCAGCTTCTTTAAAATCTAGAGGTTGTTTCAAGTAGCAAGTCTCACATTCTTGAAACTTCCCATGTTGGTGTTGGAACCTGCGTAATTTTGTACATCAACACATAGAATTCACATACTTACTCTGGCTCAACCAAAGTTTTCTGTTTGCCCTGTCTCTTCTGATTTTTATCCCCAAAACGTACCAAGTTGCCCCTAGATTTTTCATCGCAAATGTGCTAAAAGACGAGACTTCAAATAAAAAATCAAGTTCTTTCCATTCCCAAAAAACAACATATCATCAACATATTTAATGCAATAATGAGAATGCGATCATTATCCATCTTATAATAAACACAATGATCTGATTTCAATCTCAGAACTCCCAAACTCAACACAAAAGAATCAAACTTCTGGTACCACATTTTAGGAGACTATTTCAAACCATACAAAGACATTTTCAACTTGCAAACCAATTGTTTTTACCTTCAACAATCTAGTGCTCTAGCTATGACATATAAATCTCCTCCAAATCACCATGAAGGAAAATTGTCTTCACATCCATTTGTTCAACTTCAAGATCATATGCTACTACAAGAGATAACAAGAATCTGATGGATGTCATCTTTGCAATGGGAGAAAAAATCTCACCATAATCTATTCCCTCAAACTGGGAATAACCCTTCACAACCAATCTGGCCTTATACTTCTTAACACTTCTATTTGCACCAAATTTCTTTTTGAACACCCGTTTGCATCCAATGGGTTTCCAACCTTTAGACAAAGGCACCAAGTCCCAAGTATTATTCTTTTCCAAAGTGGCCATTTCTTCTTCCATGGCCTCTTTCCAGAAACCTCCATCTTTCATACCCATAGCTTCTTTCATAGTTCTAGGCTTATCAGTGTTAGAAATCAAGGCAAAAATATAACTATAATCAATCAATGAATAACCGAACCTCTCAGGTTGCCTCCTAATCCATATAGACCTCCTCAAAAACTGAGGTTGAGGTTCTTCTTTTTCTTCTAAACTTTTAGAATTGCTAGAGCTCTCCTCATCATTAGGTCCAATAGGAGCTTTTGGTTTAGTCTTCTCAGGGGTAGAAGGAAACTGAACCACATACTCTTTCTTTTCTTTCTCTTCTGGCTGCAGAACAACAGGAGAAGGACTTAATTCTCTAAAGATAACACTTTTGCTATATAGTACTTTTTTGGCATAGGATCCCAAAGCTTGTACCCTTTCACACTGACACCATATCCAATAAAGATACACGTAACTACCTTGTTCTCCAATTTTGACCTCTTCTCCTTAGGCACATGAGCATATGCCTCACAACCAAATACTCAAAGATGTCTCAATGAAATATTTTTACCATACCACACCTCCATGGGTGTCTTCTCAACAAGCACTGAAGTAGGAGATGTGTTAACTGTTGGCAAGAGACATTGCTAGGCATGATAGGTGTTGTCATTGATGGCAGCTAAGATCATCCCAATCATCTGTATAACACAATTTGTTCACACCGAAAGTCAGAATCATAATTTGTCTAAGTGCGGGCAGTCAGGAACAAAGCAGGTGACAAGGTCCAGTATCTTGATCCGGATCTATCCGGTGCAAAGGCATGGCTTGCCACGGATCTGAGGTAGTTGTAAGCATTGTCAAGATACTCTAAATCCAGAGTTTTGTCCTCCAGAGATGAAGGACTCAAAATATATTGGTTTCTGAGTATCGGATTTCAGTTTGACAAAACAGACAGAAGAAGAACATGTTGACCTTGTAAATGATCTTAACTCCGGATGTGTAGAAGTTGTTTATTGGGCAATGTGTGATGATCAGTGATGGTAGCTAAAATGATTGATGATTTGCGAGTGCAAGTTTTGGTCCACATCTCATATTATGTATGGATCTAGCCGACAGAGCAGAGTACTCAACAAAGTTCTAAATGTTCTTGAAGCCGACTGGTAAAATGATTGTAGATCATGTTGTGGATATATATAGCAGATGTAATGGCATGATTTGGAGCAAGTTTTTGTGAAGAAGGTATAATTGCTAAAAGAGTAGAAAATCTAAGGAGCGAATGAAGACAGAGCAGTAAGAAGAGCAAGTAAAGATGAAATGTGTAAGATCAATTTTTGCACTTAACTGGAACTAAAACTCTTGCATGGGTAGATGCTATTTATCAGTTCAAAATCTCTGTTATTCTCTTGTAATCTTTCTGTAGGCAGTGAGCCTCTATTTGAGCAGTGAGCTCTAGGCAGTGAGCCCGAATGCATGCGCATTCTCATTTGTAAAAATACTTTTAACATGGTATTGATTTTTGTGGTTTAACCCCCACCATGGTTTTTCCCTTAACCGTGTTTCCATGTCAAAATCTTGGTGTCAAGTGTGTTATTTATGTTTATGCTCATGTGTTATTGATTGATGATAAAATGTTTATATCATTAATTTGATTATAAGTTGTAAAGGAAGATTAATAGTAGAAAAGATTAAAATATGTGACAACTGATTCACCCCCCCTCTCAGTTGTCTGGACCTAAACCAACAATTGGTATCAGAGCAAGGTTCCTTTTGAAAAGTTTAACAACTTAAGGGAGATCTGGGAAGTTAGTAAAAATGGATGAATATAACCTTCAAGGGCTACTAAATATTGCCCTAGATGATCTTGAGCAGTCCAAGGCAGAAGTCCAAGAGCTGCAAGACAACTTCAAAAAGGCTGAAAACTTCATTGAGATTTTAAAAGAAAAATTGAGCAAATCCAATGCAAAAGGAAAGGAGCAACCTCTTCAACTGGAAGACAAGGCCCTGAAAGAGAAGACAAAGGAATGTGAAAAGTTAGCTAAAGAAGTTATTGTCCTAAAACATTAGATGGAAACTGGGGTGATGAGACTGACCAAGGAAATTGAAGATAGGAAGAAAACTGAAGAAGAAATGAAGCAAAATCTGAAGGAGAGAACTAAAGAATGCTACAGATTGGATGGAATAGTTGGTCTCCTAGAATCAAATCTACAAGAAAGCAGAAATAATGAGAGAAAACTTGAGAGACAGATTATCACTCTCAGACATGACTTAGAAATTTCTAATGAGTATAAGGAGAAGTTCAAGATAATCTTAGCTAAACTTGAAGCACTAATTGAAGAACATAAAAAGGATGATGACAAGCATGATCTTAGATATGAGAAAGGTGAAAGCTCCAGATCCAGACAAAGAAGTTTTCAACCAAGGAATAAAAGAAACAAAAATAGAAAACCTCCGGTAAGACAGCCTAATGCTCAAAGATATCCATCATCCAATGGAAATTGTTCCAATTGCAATAAATTTGGTCATAGATTTACTCAGTGCAGAAGCAAAGTGAATCAAAATGGTCCATCCTTCTCTGGTCAATGCTTCAAGTGTAAGAGGTATGGTCATAGATCAAATGAATGCAAAAGTATGATTAATGCTAACAATAGAGGAATTGGCAATTCTTTCAATGGTTACTGCTTTGCTTACAATGGGTTTGGACACATGGCTAATCAATGCAGATCAAGAGGAAATCAAGTTCATAAGAAAGGAAATGTTGTGTGCTTTAGATGCAATAAATTTGGTCATATTGCAAGATTCTACAGAAATAGGAACAATGGAAGAAGAGGTCTGGTAAACAAAAAACTGGATGAACAAAGACAATACAAAGGCAAAAGAAAAATTGATGTGAATGAGATATGGAGTGAAATGAACAAGATCTGGGTAAAGAAAGATACAATAAACAATGGTGATGGGTCCGCACTGGAATCAGGTGCTGACAATTCCTCCGGGAATTAAGTTAGGAGCTTTAGCTCAGGGGGAGCTGCATTGAACATCAAATTTCCCCCAATTAGTAAGTGGGTGCTTGAATCTAGCACAATAAAAGAGAATATTTTAAATTGGTCCAGAACCTTTGGAAGGATTTCTGGAAGAAAAGTTGTTGATATGAAAACTTGCGAAATGACTCATGAAGAACTGTCAAAAACAAAGTAACTAGATATATTTAGGGCAACACATTTATTACAATGCCAAATTAGGTTTTGCAAAAGATAAATGGTCACTTGGTCACTCATTTGAATCACTTCACATTCAGAGGAAATAAGAAGAAGAGCATTCGAGCTACAAATCTAGAGACTGAGGCAAAGAGCGAATTCAACCGTCAACTGATCAACCCTAACCTTGCAAAAGAAAAAGGTACCTCTCTGTAAAGATTTGAATTTGAAATCTGTTGAGATGGCTACTCCTCATGTTGTTGACATTAATGAAAGGCCTCGACCCAAATTTAAGAAGCATCCTCACAAATCAATTGAAGTCGACCTGTTAGGTGCTTTTTCAAGTGTTTCATATGATGTGCTGCATGTAGAAGACATTAGGGTTTATATTCATGCAAATATAGATGAGTTTGGAGATTCAAGGTATGCAGACTTGTTTGAGAAAAAACTCAGGGATGAAAATCATGAACTTAAACCTGAGTATAAGGCACTACAGGATAAACACTTTATTCAGATTATGGAGTTTCCAACATTTGATGAGGATGAATGGGTCCGATACGTTTTGAGTCAGATGCATGATGAATTCATTTGGTTGTTAAAACCATTCAATATTACCAAGGATGCTATCAGAATTGTAACTGGCTTAAACTCAACCAGAGGATTGCCCATGCTGAAAGCCGTGAAAAACCAGACAGTGACTGATGCTACCGGTGCTAAGTTTGACAGAAGGGCAATGACCATTAATGATATTATAGAACCAAATGTCAAATTTGCCTCCATGGTGATTGGGTACAAGATCCAACATTCGAGCAGAGAAAATTTTGTTTTCGGAACAGCCGTATATGCTGCATACAAGATACTAAAGGAAAACACTGATTATGACTTGTGTGAATTACTACAAAATCAATTGATTGAAAATTTAAACAAAATCAAGAAAGATAAGAAAAACACTTTCAAGTATGGTACATTGGTTCTATGTTTGTTCTTTTACTTTATGAATGAGGTACCTGGGGTAAAAGGTGTGCACTGGACTAAGGATGAGCCAGTTGCCATTCAGATTAGAGATCATCTTCGCAGCATTGGTGATTTCAAAGCTCAAAAAACTATAATATGGGGTTACTTAAATTTTTTTCAGAGTATGATGCACTTAAGGGAAAGAATCCCTAAATCAATTGTTGAGAAGTACTAAAATGATATATGCTTCATGGTTGATACGGATCAGTGTCTAATGGAAGCAGTGGAACCCAGAACTGCTTGGATCATGCCCATGGGGTATGAAGTAGATGAAAAAATCTTTAATAAGTATGCTCAACATCTTCTGAGCAAGCCTAAAGACACAACGGTTGAAAGATTTGGAACTTATGAGGAGCTGAATTTAAAACTGCATACTGAATTCAAAGAACCTGAAACCAATAAGAAAGTAAGAAAAGAAGTTGAGTAGTTAGCTGAAAATTTGGGCCTAACTAAGGAGGCTATGAGGAAACTCAGAGAAAGAACTGAAAAGGCTGAGAAAGAGAAACAAGATAAGAAACAAATAGATGCTCTGGTGGAACTCTCTTCCACTTCAAGAACTACTAGGAGCTCTGCTGCTATCCCTGTTCCTTCCAAGACTACAAAATTGGAAGGAAAATCATTTGGAAAATGGGAGAAAAGGAAGAAAACAAAAGCAACCTGGACCTATGAAAGCAAAAGATAAAGTAGAAGAAGATGGTGCAAATGTTGAAGCACCTAAAGCAGATACTGAGAAATTTGATGAACCAAAGGATGGTTCAGAAAATGTTGCAAGAGACACTGTAGATGTAGTGAAAAGTCTTCTTGAAAAAGAAATGATTGAGATTGATGAGCTTGAACTACTCCAAGGTCTAGCCAATCCAGATGCTCTCTCTCCAAATCAATTGATGAAAATTGCATCATTCACCCAAGTAAAGGCTAGAGAAAAGATGTTAAAGTTCCACATGGAGGACAATGAGCTACTGGGGCTTGCAACTGGGATTTTGGAAAAATTAATGCCTTCCTACCAGAAGAGTCCATCTAATTCCCCCTCCAGATATCTGAAAAATCTTGTAAGTTCTATAAATACTCATTTTGAGTCCTTTGAGAAGTTTGCAGAGACAAAAGTCAGAAATGAGTTTTTGGATAAGAGATTTAGTGAAATTAAGAGTCTAATAGAGTATGATAGGACTATACTTGCTATCAGTATAAAGAGTGTTCAAAATGCTCTAAGTGATGGAAGTGATGTATATAAATTTTGTCTATCCTGGCCCAAAGTAAATGAGGATATTGAGAAGAAGATAAAGGAACAAGAACTGAAATTGTCAAATCTGTCCAATAATTTTGATCCTCTAACCATTTCACCCATAAGTCAGGAATGTCAAGTAATTAGCTTGACTGATGAGATAAAGAGACTTCTTAAAGAGAAAAGCAACATTATGAAGAGAATGTGTGAGCTTCGGGGATTGATTGCCCCTAAGTTAGAGATAATGTATAATGCCCTATTTGAAGCTCAGACTGTAGCTCAGAATAGTGATCCATCAGATCTGTCAAAGGCAGAAGCATATTCATTTTTGTTAAGTGGGCACATCTCTATTTTGGATGGAATGAAGAGTACTTGGGCCTCTGAACTTGTGCAAAAAAAAACCAGCTTTGTAAACATTCTCAAGTTCATGTAAATAGAACTTAATGATTAGTTGTACATATACGGTCCTGTATACAAATTTTTGAAAATTTTGGCTTGCGGAGCCCACCCTTTTCCATTGATGTCAAGGGGGAGTGAAGATCACTGAAAAATGAGGAATCCAGCTAAGGGGGAGTACCAGAAAGCAGTGTGAACAACAACATGAAGCACAAGCAAAGGGGGAGCTACTTTTGACACTTAGTCATTTTTCACTAAGTGTTGCCATCAATGCCAAAGGGGGAGATTGTTGGCAAGAGACACTGCTAGGCATGATAGTTGTTGTCATTGATGGGAAATAAGATCATCCCAATCATCCGCATAACACAATTTGTTCACACCGGAAGTCATAATTAGAATTTGTCTAAGTCCGGGCAGTTAGGAATAGAGCAGGTGACAGGGTCTGGTATCTTGGTCCGGATCTATCCGGTGGAAAGGCATGGTTTACTGCAGATCTGAGGTCGTTGTAAGCATTGTCAAGACACTCTAAATCTAGAGTTTTGTTCTCTGGAGAGGAAGGACTCAAAAGATATTAGCTTCTGAGTATCAGATTTTAGTTTGACAAAATAGACATAAGAAGAACAGGCCGACCTTGTAAATGATCTTAACTTTGGATGTGTAGAAGTTGTTTATTGGGCAATGTGTGATGATTAGTGATGGTAGCTGTCATGATTGATGATTTGCGAGTGCAAGTTTTGGTCCACATCTCATATTATGTATGGATCTAGCCAACAGAGCAGAGTACTCAACAAAGTTCTAAATGTTCTTGAAGTCGACTGGTAAAATGATTGTAGATCATGTTGTGAATATATATAGTAGATGGAATTGGATGATTTGGAGCAAGTTTTTGCGAAGAAGGTATAATTGCTAAAAGAGTAGAAAATCTAAGGAGCGAATGAAGGTAGAGCAGTAAGAAGAGCAAGTAAAGATGAAATGTGTAAGAGCAGTTTTTACACTTAATTGGAACTGAAACTCTTGCATGGGTAGATGCTATTTATCAGTTCAAAATCTCTGTTATTCTCTTGTAATCTTTCTGTAGGCAATGAGCCTCTATTTGAGCAGTGAGCTCTGGGTAGTGAGCCCGAATGCACATGCATTCTCATTTGTAAAAATACTTTTAATATGGTATTAATTTTTGTGGGTTAACCCCCACCGTGGTTTTTTCCCTAACCAGGTTTCCACGTCAAAATCTTGGTGTCAAGTGTGTTATTTATGTTTCTGCTCATGTGTTATTGATTGATACTGAAATGTTTATATCATTAATTTGATTATAAGTTGTAAAGGAAGATTAATGGTAAAAAATATTAAAATATGTGACAACTGATTCACTCCCCCTCTCAGTTGTCTGGACCTAAACCAACATTAACGAGGTAGCAAGTAGTGGCTACAGCTGTAACCCTAAACTTCTGTTCGAGGCTAGCTCCACTAAGCATACTCCTATCCCTCTCCATCAATGTCATGTTCATCCTCTATGCAACTCCATTTTGTTGAGGGGTATATGGAGTTGTATTGTGTCTTTCAATCCCATGTTCTTTATAGAACTTCTCGAAATCTACTGTTCAAAACTCACCACCATTGTCAATCATTAAACACTTAATCTTTTTACCAGTCTGATTCTCTACAAAATCTTTAAACTCTTTGAACTGACTAAAAACTTGATATTTGCTTCTAAGGAAATAAAACCATGTCCTTCTATTGTAATCATCAATGAATGATATAAAATATACAGATTTAGAAATCGAAGGAACATTCACAGGACCAAACACATTAGACTGAATCAGATCCAACACCTCAGAAGATTTGTGAGAACTAGAATAAAATTCACCACCGTTGTCAATCATTAAACACTTAATCTTTTTACCAGTTTGATTCTCTACAAAAGCTTTAAACTCTTTGAGTTGACTAAAAACTTGATATTTGCTTCTAAGGAAATAAAACCATGTCCTTCTATTGTAATCATCAATGAATGATATAAAATATATAGATTTAGAAATCGAATGAACATTCATAGGACCAAACACATCAGACTGAATCAAATCCAACACCTCAGAAGATTTGTGAGAACTAGAATAAAATTGAACACAGTTTTTCTTTTCATATATGCAATGCTTGCAAAAATCAAACTCGAGATTACAATCATTTAACCCCTCGATGAGGTTCTTATTTTTTAGGGCTCTAAGACCCTTCTCACCAATGTGACCAAGTCTCTCATGCCACAACATTATCTTCTCAGTAGAAAGTTTCATCTCCAAAACATGAGCACCCTTAGGTACCCAGAAAGCACAACCATCAGAAGTAGATGCAACACACTTCTTCGCTATCGATTCCAATGGTGAGGATGAAGAATCTAAAGCTCTCTTCTTTGAAACAAAAGAACTATTGTACCGAACAATGCATGCATCTAGCTAAAATAGAGTGCCTCTCTAAACCCCTTAGCAAGCACCATAGCTCCTCTCGTCATCTTGCATCCTCCATTCAAGAAGTCAACCTGCACACCAACATCATTCAACTTACTTACAGAAAGAATGTTTCATGCCAAACTAGGGATATGCATAACACCATTTATCCCCTTCACTCATCCATCATGGAATCAAATCAAGACTCTTCCATGGACAATAATATTTAGGTGAGAGTCATCACCTAGGTACACTTTCCCACCATCGAACTCTTCGTACTTTATGAACAAACCCTGATGTGGAGTCATGTGGAAAGAAGCACCAAAATCTATCAGCCACACATCTTCCAATGCATGTGTGGCCAAGGCAACAAAAAAGCATCACCATCATCCTGGGACTTGTTAGAATCTGAATTGGAGAACTTCTTTTTCTTTTTCTTCTTCTTTTCCTCCTTACACTCCTTTCGGAAGTGCCCAAGTTTTTTGTAGTTCCAACACAATGCCTTGGACTTTCTAGGAGACTTAGATCTCCCATGAGATTTGGATCTTCCTTTATCTACTTTCGTGTCCTTCTTTTTCCCTTTGTATTTTGATTGACCACGAACTGTAAGAGCCTCCTTAGCCATTTTGAAAGATTTTCTTTGCATCTCTTTAGATAGTAATGATGCAACCACTTCATCCATCTTAAAGGTGGTAGTGGTACTCCCAGTGGCTATAATAAGGTGGTCCCATGAATCTGATAAAGAATACAACAAAGTCATGCAACAATCATCCTCCTCCATCTTCACTCTAATGGAGCTCAACCGGGCAACAAGCATATTAAAATTGTTCAAGTGATCTGTGATGGATCCTCCATCTTCCATCCTCAAAGAGTACATCTTCTTCCTTAGGAACAAATTATTTACCAGGGGTTTACCTTGATAAGTTTGACCAAGTTTCTTCCGTAAGTTTTTAGTTGTAGTCTCTTCATGGACATTTAACAAAATAGAGTCTTATCAGACCCTTAGCCTTTTGATCCATAAGATCCCAATCTTCTTGTTTCATACCTGTTGGCATCTTTCTAGATATAGCAACCCATAGACCTAATCTACAAGCATGTCCTCCATTTTGAGTTTCCACAACTCAAAATTACTGCCATTAAACTTCTCCATCTCTATTCTTTCAGATGTGCTTGCCATCTCCTTCCTATAACAAGATCACACAATTCTCTACACAAACTCCCACTCAATCAAAGATTAGTACAAAAAACCCTCTACCCAACAACAAGGACCAAAACTAGCTAGGATTTGATACCAACTGATAGGAAGTAAGGTAAGCAGAATAACTTCCTACACTAAACTAATGAGGGGAGAGTTATGCAAATTTTTAATCCTTATAGTAACAAGGAATAATATATGTATCATAAAACATAAATCAACAACATAACATAAAACATAACACAGATATACGTGGGGAAAACCCTATTGGGTAAAAACCCCACACTCCAAAGCATAACCCAATGCATTATTCAGTAAACAATATGTGGTTACAATACACTTGCAGAGCTATACTCTTGCAGGAGTTCACAACACTATGTTTCTAGAGCAATTTTGACAACATAACAGTACCTGCAAATCAACATACAAAACTAGCTCCAAGTAGCACCTTATATAGACTTTACAAGCCATGAGAGGGAGCTTCTAGGAGGTGGGAAATCCAAATCCACATGGCACACTTTCCCACACCCTTCTTCTACCTGTGATACTTATTCAACACTTTTTAACTGCCACCAACACTTGTCCAATCCTGTCATAGGAATCTCCTCTATACTATTTATAGCTTATGACGGATTCTCTTACATATCTTACAGTTGTCATAGAATCTATCATATATGACATCACTTACAACTGTAAGAGAATTTGTCATAATTGACTATTTCTGGAACATTCTCTTACAACTTGTCATAGGCCAACTTGGGTGCTACAAAATGGCTAAGTCAAAGATGCCTCTTATAGTGTCATACATGCAAATGACACTTGTCTTCATCTCTTCTATTTGTGGCTCTTACACGGTCATATAATCTTTCATATGTCCTGACACATGACCTTTAGGTGCTAACACATGGAAAAACTATGCCAACTCAACATGGGACGCCTACCTCCTCATGTGAGGACAAAAAATACATATAGTCACCTTCCATGTAGGATGACACATCACCGTGCCAACTCCTACAAAGTGACAAAATAAGATTTACATAGAATTTTACAATAGTAGGCAAAAATTTCATAAATAAATAAATACCAACATTAGGAGCTTGCAAAGGTTGAGACACCTTAATTCCCAACATAAAAATTATTCCTCAAAAATACAGCAAATTCTTCTAAATACCAGGATTCCTCTTTTCTCTAGAAGTGATCAATTTTTTTGGTCTACTGACAGGAAGGGGTTTTTTTTTAGTTAAATCTTCTTACCATTTGTTGATCGAGGAACCTAAAGATGATGTCTGGAGGAAGGTCTGGAATTGTAAACTCCTTCCTAAGGTTAACTTTTTCTGGTGGACTGCTGTTCATAATAAGATTTTGACACAGGACAATCTTCAAAGAAGGGGTATGCAACTGGTTAAAAGACATGTTTTGTATTTGAAAGAGGAAGAATCTGTCTCCCATCTTATCCTGCATTGTGAATTTGCAACCAAGATATGGAGTAAAGTCTTTCTAAATTTTGGGTTACAATGGGTCTGCAACAAAGAAATAAAAGATCTCATTCTTAATTAGATCCCTCCTTTATTCCATCCTTGGTTAGTTGAATTATGGACTCAAACCCTTCCTTTCATTGCTTGGTTCCTATGGAAAGAAAGAAATAATAGAATTTTTAGAGAAACTATTAGAAATTCTTCACAGGTTTTCAATTCTTTTTCTAAGGCTCTCCTGGAAAATGTATCAAATTCAAGCATCAAAATTGCTGATAAACCTCTTACTCAGCATGAAGTCCTTGTGGCTTCTAACTGGGGGATTGTGAATCAAATTCTTGCTTTTGATGATTCTAAATGCATTAAAAGACTTAACACTATTTGGACTCCCCCTGATCAAGGTTGGTCCAAATTAAATTTTGATGGAGCTGCTAAGTCTAACGGTAAGGCCAGTGCTAGAGGAGTTATAAGGAATGACAGAGGAGCTCTTATTGCTGCTTATGCTGGAGGAATTGGTAACCAAACTAATAATTTTATTGAAGCTTCTACTCTTTTATGGGGTCTTAAGTTGGCCATTTCTCTTGGCATCCATCAGCTTCATGTTCAGGGTGATTCAAAAATTATTATTGAGTCTGTTTCTAAAGTTTCAGAGTGTGAATGGCAACTTAAGGATATAGTGCTTGATATTCAAACTCTCTTTCAGGCTATTCCTGTCATTTCTTTCTCTCACATTTACAGGGAGGGCAACACTGTTGCTAACGACCTGGCTAATTTAGGTCAGCAATTTCAAAACTGGCGATGTTGGCGCCAACTTCATAATATCCCATGTCAGATTTGGGATATCATTCAAAAAGAACAAATGCTTATATGATGATTTCTCATCATTTCACCTAGCTTATCTATGTGGCCAGTTCTTTAATTCAGGGCATACTAATTAGACACTCTAATAATGATGGGAGTGACCCTAGACAGTCTTGCATGCGTGTGAAAGATAGCCGATTAATTTGGAAAGATTATATTAGGACCTCGGGTTATCGTTTTAATGATTGCCCTAATTCTAATCGTGTCTTCTTTATTGCCATTTATACTCATTGCACTATGTTCAAAGTCTCTCAATTTTCTCACAGTATTGATAGAAGTTTCTTGGAATATAATTCTATCTACTCCTTTCCTAGGCTCATTCAGCTTCACTAGTTTTTTTTTATCATGGGTGGCAACAGGATTCAAACTGAACCCAATAACTATGAAGAATTTAAAGAGAATGCCTTGGTTTGGCATTACTGTAAGGAAGGAGGAGTCACCCCTTTCCTTGAATGTTTGAATGGACACGATGAAAACTTGTCTATTCAATTTGTTCAGTCTTGGGATAACCGCAAGGTGCAAATTGGGAATGTCAGTTTTGTGGTCTTTGAGAATGACATTGCTATGGCTACGGGTCTCTCTCCAAAGGGAACGAAGATGCAGAAAAAGTCTAGGGTTTCAGATGTTTAGAATCAAAAATTATTTCTTGGCGAAGGAGAGGAGTTGGTGCCTTACCAAGGTGGTTTTGAAAGAGCTCATTTTCTTGAACTGTGGGCTGACATGTGTTATATGGTGATGAAGTATTTCACCCTTGAGGGCCATTTCACCAGGTTCTATCACTACCATCTCCCTTTATTGAATCATTTTAGAAGGAATGCCACAATTAGTTTCCCTTTCTACTTGCTTTCTTCTCTTGAACACTCTGTGCAACATGTTAAGAAGACTTTGCTGAAGAAGCCTGATGAAAAGCCTATTCCTTTACACCAAGGGCTCATTCATCTTTTATACCAGTTTCACTTAGCTCTGTCTCCTCCTTCTCTTCAGCCCTTTGGTCAGGATACCCCTACCTCTGTGAAATTGAGTCTTGCTACTCCTAGTCAACTCCCTATTGGTGATCCTTGTTTTGGTATTTCTAAGTCTTCGACCAAGAGTGTTCAAAACCCTCTCTCCAGATTTAAATTGAAATCTAAAAGATGTCTCTCAAATGTGGACACAGAGGCTAACCTTTTGAAGGATGATATTGGGGTTTTTGGGACCTAGATTGAGCAGAGTCAGAGTAGGGAGGGAACCTTATGGAACCTCAAAAAAGCTAAAACGGAGGGTAAATTTGCTGTCATTAGGCAATCTGGTCGAATTGCTGGCAAACGGGCTCCCAAACTGAAGTTGATTGAGTATTCTGAAAGTAATTCAGAAGCCTCTACCCATGAGGAGGAAGATCTCAAGACTGATGTTCAGGAGATTGATATTGAAGATTCTGGTGGTGAAGAAGAAATTGATGGGCAGGGCATTCCTATGGAGGTCTTTGAAACTGAAGATAATGTTGGGGTTCATAATCCTATCCCCATTGGTGACTGTGTGGATGTTGGTGATATTACTACCCAGGCAAAAATGATTGATATTGATGAGGACATTAGGAAAGATATCTGCTCTGTTCCCACTCCTGTTCCTGTTGATCCTGATAATAATACTCAAGATGGTAGGGAAGAAGACAATACTGAGGAAATTAATGATGTTAATGATTTGTCTCAGCTGAAGGAACGGGTGGAGTTCCTTAAAAATAAGGTCTCTTCTCTTGGCAATTTCATTTGTAACATGTTATGTAAGACTGCTGTGGCCAATCTCTCTCTTCTTCGAGAGCAGAAGGCTCTCATTCATGGAGTTGATAATGACAGGGTTAAAGAACTGGACAAGATGCTGGAGTTTCTTTCAAAGGAAGAGGAGGACATCTCTTCTTAGTCTTTCTTTGCTTTCTGTTTGTTGGCTTTTTACTATTAGTAACTTTTTGCTGTTTATCGGCCGTATGTAAGCTATCGGTGGTTGTTTTGGCTCTTTTTGTTTTCTGAGCCTTTTCTGCCCTTCTTGGGCTCTATTTTGTAATATTGGATCGGCCCCTGGTTTGCTGCCTTATAATATCAAAAACATAAAAATTATTTAATTAATATGAATAGAAGAGTAATGAAGGTTGGTGAAGAATAATTAATAAATTAGGGAAATGAAGTCGATGAAGCGTGATGACATGGAAATGATGTTAGTCAATTTTTGGTGTCTACATTTTGCTCCTCTTTGAGATGGTGTTGTGAAGTAACAATATTTCAAAGAAGTTTAAAACATAGCATTTGAATGAACGAAAGAAGACTTTGGTTTGGAAGAATATGATTGGGAGAAAATGGTTGGATTAGGGATAATGATGCCCCAGTCACTCAAAGTGAAGGTGACAAGGAAAGATGAAGGCAAATTTATTGATGAGATGAATGATGTGATGCCCCCTTGAGAGGATAGGGGCTTACAAGAACATAGGTATGCTCTTGAAATGGATGGATAGGTAAATGTAAGTAGATGGGCAGATTTAAATAAAGAAAAGGTTTGATGAAAAGATGAAATAATGATGAAAGAAAAAGAAAAAGATGGATGCAAGAAAGATGATTAGACATAGAATTTAAAAAGATGAATGAAAGAAAGATGATTGATTTATTATGATGATTAGTTATGCTAACTTAAGTAGAGCAATCCTTTATTTGATATAGCAATGGATGTTATGCACCGAGGTATATAAGACCAAGGTGACAATGTATCCTTTGAATGGACTTGACTCTCAAACAATAGGTTGTTCTTATACATGATCCTTCTATTTTCCCACATTTGCCTGCATTTGTGGAACATGTATAAGAGAAACCAATAGGCACAACAACATACCATATCCCAGTCCATACCAATCAAAACACACTAAGATATAAAACTATCCAGGTGGCCTTGGGTAGGTATAAACAAGGGTCAAAAAGACAAATCAAAGAAAGATAAAATCAAAACAAAAGACCAATTGACAAAACTAGACTCACATCCATTGTATCTCTTTCCAAATGTTGATAGATTTGATGAGATTAGATAGTGCATGATAAAGGAAAGATATATCCTAGAAAGGCATGTTTTGATAAAGATAGATGATTAGGCAATGGATAGTCTAGATGAAAGTTGTTTCAAAAAGTGATCTCTTGTATGATTTGCATTAGAATTCAATGTTTGAAAGATGATTTTTTTTTTGAGTGTGAAGTCCTATGTAAGCTCATTTATTGTGAGACGGGAATAAGTGTTGTAAGATGGATTTATTGCTTGGAGTTTTGTGTATATTTTAATTTTTTTTAATTTTTGGAATGTTTTGATTTTTTTAGATTTTTGAAATGTTTTGATTTTTATTTTTTTTTTAAAATTTTTTTTTGGATTTTTGAATTTTTTTGAGATGTATAGTTTGGATTGTATGTAAAAAGTTTATTGTGGGTTGTTATGGAAAACATGAAAAACACTAATATGCACATCTTCTTATGACTACGAGATATATAACTAGGATTCAATCTGTAAACAAGGTCTAGGATAAAGTCAAGGAGAGGAATGGGTATGACTAGTTATTATGGAATGGAATGGAATTTGGTTTATTATGATGTGGGATATGAACGTTTTATTATCAGGATGACAAATGATAATGTCAGCTGATAATTATCAAGCCATGATAGTTGAATGGGTAGATGGAATATGAGGATGACAAAGGGATGGGAAATGGGCAAGTGGAGTGTAAAGAATGAAGGGAATCCTAATAGATGATGGATCAACTACACATGGCACCTGTTTACTAGGTTTTTACCATGGTACTTTCCCAAGGCACCTTTTTACCAGATTTTCACCATTGGACAAATTTATTTCTCTTTACTATTTTAAACCAAGGTGCCACAAGAGTGGTTTTCACCCTTGGACCTTTTTGTTTTACATTAGGATACTCTGAGGGTCATGCATAGAACCTCTTCAAATGGATGATATTGATTGGTTCTTCCAAAGATTGACCCTCTAATGTGGCAAGTTGGTGTGCTCTTGATCCATAGCTATCGGAGATGATAAAGGCCCCCAACCAATTAGGCTCAAACTTGCCTTTCTTATCTTGATCTTATTGATTCCTATAATTTTATTTGACCACTAGGTCAGCAAATTCAAGTTTACAAGTTTTGATCTTTTTGTTGTAGCTACGACGAAGACAATTTTGATAGGCCTGCAGATGGTTTAAGGCATTGAGGTGCCTTTCATCTAGTAGCTCTAACTCATGCAACTAAGAAACCTGATACTCCACATCATCAATGAGATTCTGCAAAGATATACTCAAAGAGGGGAGCTCAACCTCAATTGGCAAAACTACTTCAGAACCAAAGACAAGGGAATATGGTGTGGCTCCAGTTGGTGTTTGAATACTTGTGTGATAAGTCCATAAGGCTGGGTTGAGCTGTAAGTGCTAATCAAGACTAACTTCATTGACTATCTTGAGGATGGTTTTGTTTGAATCCTCAGCTTGGCCATTACTCTGTGGGTAATAAGGAGTGGAGAAGTGTTACTGAATATGAAACTATTGGCAAAGGGCTCGTACCTCTTAGTTTTTAAAAGGTCTACCATTATCTGTAACAATGGCGAGAGGTATACCATACCAGCATACGAGATAATGCAAGATGAATTTTGTTATTTGTTTTCCAGTGATATAAGTGAGTGGAATAGCCTCAACACACTTTGTGAAATACTCAGTGGCAGTTATTATGAATTTATGGCCATTGGATGGAGGGTTAATTTTTCCAATGAGGTCAAGCCCCCACTATGAAAAGGGCCAAGGAGTAGTGATTGACTGTAGCTCTCAAGAGATGGTGCATGGATCAAATCACCATGTTGTTGACACTACAGACACTTCTTGACAAATTGTTGTGCATCCCATTCCATGGTCAGCTAGTAGTAACCCATTCTTAACAACTTTTTAGCTAGGGTTGTACCACTAGAGTGTGAACCACAGATTCCCTTGTGTACCTCACGTAAAGCAGTTTGAGCTTCTCCTAAGTTAAGGCACCTAAGAAGGGTTCCATCAAGACTCCTTCAGTAGAGGGTATCACTAAGGATTGTGAAGCGGGATGATTGACGGACAAAGGTATTACATTGGGTAGTGGTTAGGTTGGGTGGAAGGATATTATCATAGAGGAAGAGGTAAACCTCTTGATACCAGGGTGATAGGGGACCTGTTGGCCCGCAAATTTTTAAGCCTCATATATGCAAAATCTTGCCCATTCATCAAAATTTTCCTAAGGGGTCCATGTGCCTTTACCCTGATGTATGTTACTGAACCCATGAATTTGGCTAAGTATGAAACCCTGAAACCCTAAAAATTTGGCTAAGTCTGCAACATGATAGATCCTCCAAATACTAGAATCTGCATTATAACTCCTATGGATCTGAAACCACACTCAAACATCGTGTTAGTATATACATAAAATGTAACTTAAAGTATAAGAAAGGTAAATGATAAAAGGTAAATACCAACCTACACTTAATTTTTTATTTTATGTATATACTGTCGTTTCCTTTTTCATTTTCTACCCTTTTGTTCTTGCAGGATTTCGGGACCTGCAGGAACTTTTGCACTAGGTTCTTGTGAGACTTTGGGATCTGTCGGAACTTTTGAACTTTTTCCAAAAGTTCCAGGTTTCTCTATGACCCTGTGAGCCACCAACTGAAGATCTTCAAAGTTTGAAATCTTTTTGGACCCCCTAAATTTTCAAGTCGAATTTGAAGGTGCAATAAATTGAATTTTCAAGTAATTTTTTGAGAAAATGGTTGTATTTTATGCAGTTTTGGGTCAAACTTTCATTTTGGACCTCACCACTTTTGGTTCCGGTGGGACTTCAAAACCTGCCACAACTTTGGAACTTTTTCCAAAAGTTCTTGGGTGCCAAGTTCTCTCACCATCCTACCACCTGCCAGAGCCCTAGAAATGCCCAGAAACGTGAGAAAATGCATGACCAACTCTCTGGATTGCTATTAATGCAAAATGGGTAGTTGAATTTGAAGTTTTCATGGTAGTAGGTGGAGTTGTTGGGGTGTTACCTTCCATTTTTCCATAACATCCGAGCTGCAAAGGATATAAATAGAAGATTGAAACCTATTTCAAAGGAGGTTGGCCTTTTGTGTGTGGTCTCCAAAAGGCATTTACATGTGTAGAAAGTTGCAGGGCAGCCATTGAAATGCCAATTCAACTCATTAAGGAGTGCATACCCATGAAGTCAAAGGAGTTGATATTGTATATGGTTTTTGTTGTAGAATGTCTCCAGGTCATTAGGTATGTATCTAGGAAGATTGCTCAGTCATAATTGGGTGTTTTCCTTTGCCATGTTTGATGGCACGAATGTAATACTAGGTTAAATGAATGTGACAACATTCTAAAAATATTGCAAGCATTGTAATAATATCTCTCATGTTATATATGGGTATATGCAGTTATGTTTTGGATTACTAATTATGTTCTATTCCAAAGATATCATATTCTGTGATGTATACAATTACATAGCTCATTATTCTTTTGGCTTCAGTTTGTTGTTTTCTTAATGAACTATGACTCTGTTGCCCATAGAGTAGGCACCGGTCTGGAGCCATTCCTATCAGCCTCACATCATTTTAAACAAACAAAAACATTAACCAGTGGTTTAGGGGAAGAACTATTATTTCTGTGCATCCTTAATTATCAATATAAACAAGAAATTATCTCAAGTGAATATAAAATAAAACTATTTCATGTGGGTTATGCATGTGCAGTTATATCAGGTATATAGGGATTTTGTGATAGCTAGTTATTCTTGGTACAATGACAGTTTTAGGATCAAGATAGTGAGATGGGTTTGGCTGTTCATTAGTTTTTAGTTGTTTATCTTATTTGAGCTTAATACCTATTAAGGTATACCCCTTGGAATATTCCTCCAGAGCCTAGTTGAGCTTGAAGTGTAGAGGAGCCTACCCACTCTCGTAAGTTGGCCAAAATCACCCTAAATTTGTTGACAAACCTATTTCCAATCACCTTGATGACACCCCTGGTCTAAGTGATTGTGAAATTTTTTAGGGTTTCAGGTTGTAGTTATTTTGGGAAACAACATTTTAGCGTCGTTGCTGGGGATGTAACATGTTGGTTCAGATTTTGAAGACCTTTGCAACACAGTCACTGATAAAAATTTGCAGCCATTATCAAGTGTAGTTTGTTGTCTGTTTGGGTAAGTTGGTAGCCCATCAACTAACGCCAACATTTTGGCACCATTGCCGAGGAAGAAGTTATTGTTGGTTTGAAGAGAAATAGAAGACTCTACTGGTGAGATAAACCTAGAATTAGTTTATGCCTTGGAGTTTGGTCACACTTCAAGGAATTCCTCTTTGGAAGAGGTGGGGTCTCTGCTTTCAAAGAACAAAAGTTTGTTACTACTTCCCCCTGGTTGCTATTGTTGATTCTAAAACTCCATCTTGGTGTTCAACAGTTGGTTAATAAAGGTGCATGGTTTTCTTCCTACCTTTTGAAGTTTGTGCAATTCATGTCATGTTGAAGGAACAAATTTATATAGCTCTCTTTTTTGCCCTACATTGTAGGATGTCTTAGTCATGGCCAATTAGTGTGAACATGGATACCCTAGGGATGTTCCTTCACAAACATCTTCATGTGTATCAGACCTTAGGAACTATATTGGAGTGGATTACCATGACCATTATGGCAATGCATTTCCTAGTCATGGCTTTGCATGTTATATAAACCCAAACTTATATGCACCCATACAAAATCAAAATGAGTTGGCAATGCATCAATATGAAATTGATAAAACTAAATAGCTTCTAGAGTCCATGTTACAGTAGGAAGAAGAAATTGAAAACTATGTAAGGTTGCTAGAGTCTAGGATGTAGTCCAATGCATTCCCTTCTGCCCTAAAAAATTAGTTTGCTCGGTCCCTTGATCTTCCTTTAGATCCAATTTACAACCAGTTAGACCTCTCTTGGGTTGATTACAAAATGATGAGTATGCCAACCAAGGTCTACAAATAGTTTGCCAAGTTTGATGGGTACAACATTTGGTAAGGGGACACACATGTTAATGAATTCTTAGAATTTATGGAAAAATTTCAATTTGAGGATGATGATATGTGCATGAGATTTTTTGTTCGGTCATTGCATGGAAAGGCAAAAGAATGGATCCAAAATTTAATAGGGCAGTCCTTTGCCTCGTGGAATGAACTTGTGACAATATTTAAAAATAAATTTACCAAAGGTCTTGACCCTATTGATCTGGTCATAGAGTTAGAAAAAATTAAAAGACAAGAGGGAGAGTCAAACAAGTATTTTGGTCACAGGTTTGCTATTGCTCTTTCCCATATTCCAAATGATTTTAGACCTAACACTCCTATTTGCATTGATATGTTTTTTGAAGCATATGAAACTGAACTAAGTTATGTGCATAAAGATTTCAAAATAACAAGTATGCAACAGACATATTTTTCCCTAGATTCCATGGAGAAGCATGGATACATACTGGGTTTGTTATTCACAAGTGTGGGTACTGCTGGTAATAAGCATTCATATTTGAACAATAGTTGTGTGGATACAAATGATCAGATGAATGAAGCATCAAACTATGATGAGTGTGTAGTCAGGAGGGTAGAAGTAGAAGATGGTGCATCATATGATAGTGATGCAGATGATAAAGACATCATATGCACCTATCTTTGATTGGACAACTCATCAGTTAAAGATGAAAATGATAGAACCAATAACAAATTCCAGTCTAATGTTGAGGTATGTGGCTTGGTGGACAATGAGGAAAGTGTGTACATAAGTGAGAAGCAAATTGAATAAGCTTGTGAAGCTAATTAAATAGATTATGCACAGGTAAATGAAATAGAATGTGAGCAAGGAACTTGTTACTTGTTTGATGTATTGACCTCTTTCAAGTTTTTGTTTGTGATGAGGAAGTAGTTAGTGTTTGTTTGCATGAGGTTGAGGTGACTGCACTTGATGATAACCGATCAGAGATAGATGTTGGTGCAGCCATGGAGTTTCAGTGTGAAGAGTTTTCCCTGGATCATGAAGACGATGATCATGTGGACACATATGAGAGCTTATTTATGTGGTGTAAGGTATGTTGTCTTCATCATGTAGAGTGTGCTTCATTTGAGCCACTGAGAAATGATATAGAAATTAAGGAAGAAGACATGTGTCAGCAGTCTGTTTGCAACAGTGAGTATGACACATCAGATTGTCAGGTGAACTTGAAACAGAGATACAATTGGAAGAACTTGGTTCTTCATGTGAGGTGTCTCATGGTTCTAATTTGTGTGCCGATATTTTAAATTTTGGATTGAGTCATGCTTATGATTCAAAAATTGGAATTTGTAGCAACACATGTGAAATTTGTGTTCAAGAGCTTGGTGGAAATGCAAATGAATATGAGCCTTTCCACTTTGATGTGGAATGTTTATATTAGTTCTTGAATGTGTTGGTCCTACATTAGAGGTCAATTCCTTTGTATGGGGTATTGATGTGAATGCACATCAAGGCATGTGTATGCTAAAACTTTAACATATGGCAACCCAACTTGAAGTTATACCTGAGTTGGATTATTTCTAGTTTGCTCTGCAAGATGAAGTGTCTTCTCTTATGGATTAGTAGTGCATTCAGGCACAGTTCTCCTTGCCATGTGAATTGGAGGTGTTCTCCTTTTCCCTCAATTTTCATGAAGAGGTAAATAGGAATGATAGTGTGGCAAGTGATGATGGATGCTTCCTTCCATCTATCTCTTTTGATGCTGAATTGGTTCTATATTTTTCACCCCTTGCTGCCGGGAACAAACATGATGTAGTATGAAATAGTTTAAGCACCTATAATTTGTGGCTGCCCTATAGCAGTGTTTTCAATGGTGAAGTTTGTCTCCATGTCATGTGCAGTAATTGTAGATTGGTGCATGTGGATGAAAGACTTAAGTTATTGTAGCCGAGTGATGAAGATAGTTTCAGTTTGAGGGAGATCAACTCCTTCATTCAACTTGTCTTTGATAGAGGGACTTGTGTAGGTTTGACCTACAAGTGCCTACAAATTTTTACTATAGGAAACTTTCCTTTTGTGCCCTCATGCCTATGACTATATGTTATCTTGTATATATGCCCTTGTTGTAAATACGTTGTTCCTCCTGTTCATTTTTGCCTTTTGGTCTACTTGGAGATGTTTTGGATTCTTGCTGTGCCATTGCTTGACACATGTCCCCAACTAGAGCCAGTGTTGGCCCCTAAATTTTTAAGCCTCATATTTGTAAAATCTTGCCAAATTCATCAAAATTTTACTAAGGGGTCCTTGTGCCTTTACCTTGATGCATGTTGCTGAACCCCTGAATTTGGCTAAGTCTTAAACCCTGAAACCATGAAAATTTGGCTAAGTTTGAAATCTGATGGATCCTCGAAATTCTAGAAGCTATGTTATAACTCATATGGATCTAAAACCATTCTCAAACATCTTGCCAGTATATACATAAAATGTAACTTAAAGTATAATAAAGTTAAATGATAAAAGATAAATACCAACTTATACTTAAATATTTATTTTGTGTATACTCTCGTTTCCTTTTTCATTTTCTTCCCTTTTGTTCCTGCAGGATTTTGGTACCCACATGAACTTTTCCACCAGGTTCCTAAGGGACTTCGAGACCTACTAGAACTTTTGAGTTCTTTTTCCAAAAGTTCTAGGTTCCTTCGTGACCTTGCGACCCGCCAGTTGAAGATCTTTGAAGTCTAAAATCTTGTTGGACCCCTTGAAGTTTCAAGAAAAATTTGAAGGTGCAAGAAATTGAATTTTCAAGTATTTTTTTTGAGAAAATGGCTAAGTATTTTAAGCAATTTTAGGGCAAAATTTCATTTTGGACCTTTGCCACTTTTGGTTCTAGTGGGACTTTGGGACCTGATGCAACTTTGGAACTTTTTCCAAAAGTTCTTGGGTGCCAAGTTCTCTCGCCATCCCGCCACTCACTAGAGGCCCATAAACACCCATAAATGCAAGAAAACATGCTGCCAACTCTCTGGATCACCATTAATGTAAAATGGGTAGGTTGAATTTGAAGTTTTTATGGAAATAGGTGGAGTTGTTGGGGTTTTCCCTCCCATTTTTCCATCAGATCCGAGCTACAAAGGATATAAATAGAAGATTAAAACTCATTTCAAAGGAGGTTGGTCTTTTGTGTGTGGTCTCTAGAAGGCATGTATAGGTGTAGAAAGTTGCAAGGTAGCCATTAAAATGCCAATTTAGCTCATTAAGGAGTACAGACTCGTGAAGTCAAAGGAGTTTATATTGTATTTTGTTGTAGAATGTCTTCAGGTCATTAGGTATGTCTCTAGGAAGATTTATAGTTGCAGTTGGGTATTTTCTTTTGCCATGTACAACATTTTGAAAATATTGCAAACTTTGTAATAATCTCTCTCATGTTATATATGGGTATATGTAATTATGTTTTGGATTACTAAGTATGTTCTGTTCCAAAGATCTCATATTCTGTGGTGCATGCGATTACATAGCTCATTGTTCTTTTGGCTTTATCTTGTTATTTTCTTAATGAATTGTGACTCTGTTTCCCATAGAGTAGGCACCAGTCTGGAGACATTCCTATCATCCTCACATTATTTTAAACAAAAAAAAAATTAACCAATGGTTTAGGGGAAGAACCATTATTTCTATGCATCCTTAATTATCAGTATAAACAAGGAAATATCTCAAGTTAATATAAAATGAATCTATTTCATGTGGGTTATGCATGCACAATTATATCGGCTATATAGGGGTTTTGTGACAGCCATTTGTTCTTGGTTTAGTGACAATTTTGGGATCAAGATAATAGGGCGGGTATGGCCGTTCATTGGTTTTTAGTTGTTCATCTTGTTTGAGCTCAATACCTATTAAGGTATACCCCTTGGAATATCCCTCCAGAGCCTAGTTGAGCTCGAGGTGTAGAGGAGCCTAACCACTCCTGTAAGTTGGCCAAAATCACCCTAAACTTGTTGACCAACCTCTTTCCAATTACCTTGAGGACACCCCTGGCCTAGGTGATTATGAAATGTTTTAGAGTTTTAGGTTGTAGTTATTTTGGGAACTAACATGACCAACAAGTTCACAAACAAGGTTTGAATATGAGACGTCATAAGTAGGAATCAATAATTGTTTAACAAGAAACTCACATCTTTGTCTATTATTCAGCATGTCTATGAGAGATCTGATGGTAGCCATGACATCGATAGCTTTATTGTTAGATCTTGGTCCTTGTTCAAACTAGATCTCATGAAAATATTCCTTGAAGCTATCTACATGTTTTGTGGAGAAAAGGGGGTTAGTTGATTTTAGGGGTTTATGTGTAATCCTTCTTTCCTAACAAACATTCCAAGGGCTTATCAACCGAGTTGAATCTCCACTAAGCGAGAGCAGTCACCTATCATGTTGGGCAGCCACTTGGGAAGCTGTGGACTCTTGGATGTATCAAACAATGTCTCTATCTAATGTTCAATTATGCTTAAAAACCTTAATTATGAAAATCAGTAAGCAAATTATCAAATTACGCCAATCCTTTCAGACTAAGGCAAAGGACATAGATATTTAACTTACTATTTTCTGAAGTTCAGAAGGCGGAAAAGTCAGGGACATGGGGACTAGCACACAAGTCTAAGGTACCTATTTCTTTGTGGGATCCTGATCTCCTTCCGACATTGATCTGCACTATAACTTTAGTTTCTAGAGATTCCACTATGGAGGACACGGGGACTAGTGCCCTAGTCCAGGAAAAGCACTAGTGTCCTGCTTCTTTTTAGATCCTAAATCATCTATGTCTGCTACTCCTTCCTGCAACTCCACTCCACGAGACTCGACACCTATAACTTGCAATCACAAGGAGTGTTGGAGGGGGTTGTGGTGTTTAGAGGCTTGCCTAGGTCAAGCCTCGAAGAGACATTCAAGTCTTCAAAACACCATTGTCAGATGAGAGTGCGTATCTCAACGGGATAGACTCAAAAATTCAAATGATAAATGATTGAAAACATAATAGATATCACCTTGTAGTGAAGATCTCATGAAAGGAAAATGCTCTTCATGCCATGAGGAGATGGATGTCAAATGTGCAAACACAAACACAATAACAAAAAAGTACTTCTCTGCAACACAATGAATGCCTTGAATCACTTTCACAAAAGATTGTCAATCAAAATATCCATCTAGTTTGCAAATGAAACCTAATCATGCTTATATATGCAACTACAAAGATTCCCGCTAATAACTTCATAATTGAAACTTTAGATGTTGGCATAGGACCTAATTAACGGTCAAAAAACTGACATTTGAAATTAGGGCAGACCCAAAATAGGGCTGGACTAGGGAGCTACAGTCCACCCTGCCATTTTTGCTCAGATTTCATTAAAGTGCAGCCCCCTAGGTCCTATTTGTCACAAGACCCAAGGGTTTTCTCATCAGGAGTCAGAAATAACATGCAAGATGCTCTAAATGCATTAACAGGACCTGAGAGCTAAACCTTAATAGGAAAAAGCCCCCAAGGTTACTTTTTCCAACATAACATTTAGCCCCCACTTTAATGTATGTATAAACGCAAGGCCAATACATGCATTAAAGTATGTTCAACAAACAAAACAAACATGCCAAGCACGGAGAAGACACACCAAACACATTGAAGACAATAACAGGCACATAAAACATGGAGAAGACAGTTACAATCATGCAAAACACAGAGAATATAACATTTAAGACACACAAAACACAGTGAATACAGTGAATGCAGTGAAGACAATAATGATTTTCTTTTCTTTTTCATTTTTTCATATATGAAATGCAGATGCAAGTACAAGGAAAGTAAACACACCACCCATAATGTAGGAGGGACTCATCACCACCAGTCTTTAGACTGCACATGGGGCAACAAAAACACCAAACAAATCTCAGAGTGTAGGAGGGACTCATCGTCACCAGTCTTTAGACTGCACTTGAGAACAAACACACCATACAAATCAAGCACGCCAAACAAATCCCAAAGCATAGGAGGGACTCATCACCACCAGTCTTTAGACTATGCTTGGGAATAAACATGCAATACACACACACTTGGAAGACACGGAGAAAACATGACAAACAAGCAATGGAGTGTATCTATTTCTAGGTTCATCACCATCTTAGGCACACACTGACGATTGGGCTTCGCCACAATAATCACCGAAGACATGCTTAAGGGTTGAGTTAGAGTCACATAACTGCTCCTTGCCTCTACAGAGGACTTTTGAAGATGACAGGATTGTGCACTCTCCTTGAGAAATACACCATCCCCACCTCGCATGAAGGGCTTAAGATAAAAAGGATATTCATGATATCCCGCCTCCGTAGAGGGCTTAAGTGATTGCAATAGATTCAAGATTCACAAACGCACATTGCTAGCATCTACAATAGACAACCTACCTTATATATGATCCCACCTTAAGGTGGTTGATGTCATGTACTTTATCAAGCACGTTAAGGTAGGAAGAAAACACACAAGGGAACACGAGGTCTCACAAAGCCCATGCCCCTTGGAGGTGACATGTACTTTACGATCGCCAAATGTTCCCACAAACACATTCTTGCAAGAAAAGTGTTAGTGTCCATATAATCATGATAAACAACAATGCATATGATCAATCACATAGAGAACTGAGGAATGCAAGATTCAAGATAGACAAAGTGCACGGAGCAGCAATATTGTTATGTTTTTTAAGTGCGATAAGACACCATCAAGATCACATGGAGTGATTCTACTAGCCAAGTGTTGGATAATATATATCAACCCAATCGTCATGTATGGACTAGATCCATTTTTTGATTTCTTGCTAAAGGGATACTAGGTCCGCATCAGTATAAAATGTTTTTCATCATCCGCCCGCTAGATATAACCACTAGAGGAAGGGAAACAATGAAGAAAGAGAGGAGAAACAAGTGTCTTAGGGATAGTCATGTAGGAGGGTGTCCCCAAGTCACCAACCACAATGCTAGGTCCATAAGACACAACACACAATAATGAAAATAGAGAAGCACTATGGAAGAATGATGATACAAATAGAAGAAGGGTCACAATAGAAGCGGTCTCCTAGTATCGTTGACCTTATGAGAGTATTAAGGGTCATCCTAGGAGGCCTAAACAACACATAACACATCATGGGGGAAACACATCACGGAGGTAAAGGGCTAGAAATACTTACCTGTAGATGGGCTCATGCTAGGTTTTATCAAGAATCAAATCATCCTCTTCCCAATCCCAAATATTAGAGGAAAGAGGTAGATAAGATACAATTGCCAAGTCTTTTTCATTATTCTTAAACTCTTCTTGGTTTGACTCAATGTTAGGTGGAATGTTTTCTTGTTGAAGTTCATTAGTACACTTATTCACTATCCTCTTAGGAGGTGGAAGAAGTGATTTGTTGTGAGGAGAGGTAGTTAATGTTTTTAAATCCTAAGTGATGTCCAAATGACTTGAATATTCAATCAAAGGAGGGAGATTAAGGGTCTTCCATTCCTTAGTGATATCCAAGGTGTGTGAACAATCAACTAAAGGAATAATATTGGTGGGATGATCCATAGAGGTTTCATGCATTAGGGTAGGATTTTTATTTTTGTTAAATGAATGTTCATTATCTATCCATGGAATGTTTTTTGTTAAAGGGAGCTCCTAATTCACTAATGCTTCATCTTGGCTAGGGAGAGCATTGGAATGGAAAAATGGTGGTGGCAGCTCTTCATTCACTAATGCTTCTTCTTGGCCAGAGAGAGCATTGCAATGAAGAGATGACGGTATGATGTTAGGAAAGGTGTCAATGAAATCATCCTCTTGCATCGAAGTGTCCTCATAAGGGGGAACAACTTTGGGAGAGGGAACATAAGGGAAACCTAAGTTATCATCATATGTTTTAGAAATAGGAGGCGTAGTGGAATGTTCAATAGAGAGAAAGTCATCTAATGTTTCATCTAACATATTAAAGTCATCACTACTAAATGTATTTTTGGCTATAAATTTGGTGAGATCATCTAATATCGAAGGGTATATTCCCATGAGATTTGTGAAGCTATCAAAATTAGATATATAATAAAGGATTTAAGACTTGAGGATATTCATGAGTAAATTTGGAGAAATGATCAATGTCTATGATGTATGCAAACAATGCTTCCAAAGATGAATAACAAGAGTCTCCATGATGACAAGATTGAGGAAATCAGGTCTTTAAATAGTAAAATTCACAAATTTCACAATCAATCAAGGGATGTGAACAAAGTGTATAAACACCTAGTGTTGAAATACATAATGTGTGCTTTAACAAATGTGCCAATTTTCACAAAAAGCTATGAAATGAAGAAATTTTTTGAGATTACCAATGAATTTAGGCTTGAATTTGAGTTCAATATCTGAAATTCAAGATATCTAAGATGAATGCAATGAAACAACGCCAATTTATGTTTGCTTTTGTGCCTAAAATGCTCAAATTTTCTACCTTTTCAACTTTTTTCAATGCAAATGAGTGAAAGAAGAGGTGTTGTGAAGAATTTAAAGAGGGACAGAAAATAATATGCATAATGAAAGTCCAATTATGCAACAATATCTTTCACAACACATTTTTGATGCAAATCTAGAGTGATGACAAGTCAAAACTTAGTGAAAATGTGCTAAAATATGCAATTTTTCAACAATTCTCAATGCCAATGAGTAAGAGAAAGGGTGTTGTGAGGAAAATTGTGATGTATAGAAGTTTATAACAGTAATATCAGTCACCTAATGCAATAAAATCTGTCACAACATGCCTATGGTGTCAATCTAAGTCAACCCTAGTGAAAATATAGCTAAAATATGCATATTTTCACAAATTTTCAATGCAAAGGCCTAGTAGAAAGAGTGTTGTAAGAAATGTGAGGAGGGGAAGTATATAATAACCCTAATAACAGCCAACTAATGCAGAAAAATCCCTTACAACACTCTTGTAGTGCAATTCTAGAGAGACGATAAGGCCAAATCTAGTGAAAATGCAAGGTTTTCAAACCCTAGACATGAAATTTTGCAAGAAGACCACTATGATGCAACACTACTATTAGAAATCAGTCCTAATGAGTGTTTGAAATTGGTAGTAAAATCTAAAACAAGATTTTGACTACAAACCCTAGTTAATGCAAAACTAGGTTTTTATGAAAAATGCACAATTTCAAGCAATTTTTGTCAAATAAAGCACAAAAATGCAATGCAAATGTATGCTAAATGATGAATTTATGTAATTTAAATCAGATCTAATGAAAATGACAGAAATTTAATGAATTTGAATGCCAAATAATTCAAACTATGCTAAAATGCAAGCCTAAAATGCCAATTTTTTTTAAATTTTTCAAAATTTTTAATTTTTCTGTAATTTTTCGAATGCAATAAGATGAATGAATGAAAATCTATCAAACAACACTCAGCAAGGTGCCAAAAATTTCAAAAACACAGGTTCACCAAAATGTCTTTTTGGAGAAAAGGGGGGTTAGTTGATTTTAGGGGTTTATGTGTAATCCTCCTTTCCCAACAAACATTCCAAGGGCTTATCAACCGAGTTGAATCTCCACTAACTGAGAGCAGTCACCTATCATGTTGGGCAGCCACTTGGGAAGCTATGGACTCTTGGATGTATCAAACAATGTCTCTATCTAATGTTCAATTATGCTTAGAAACCATAATTATGCAAATCAGTAAGCAAATTATGAAATTACGGCAAATCCTTTCAAACTGAGGCAAGGGACAGAGATATTTAACTTACTATTTTTTGAAGTTTAGAAGGCAAAAAAGTTGGGAACACAGGGAATAGCACCCAAGTCTAAGGTACATGTTTCTTTGTGGGATCCTGATTTCCTTCTAACACTGATTTGCACTACAACTTCAGTTTCGAGAGATTCCACTGTAGAGGACATAGGGACTAGCGTCATAGTCCAGGAAAAGCACTAGTGTCCTGCTTCTTTTTAGATCCTGAATCCTCTGTGTCTAGTACTCCTTTCTGCAACTCCACTCCATAGGACTCAACACTTGTAACCTGTAATCACAAGGAGTGTGGGAGGGGGTTGTGGTGTTTAGAGGCTTGCCTTGGTCAAGCTTCGGATAGACATTGAAGTCTTCCGAACACCGTTGTCAGATGAGAGTGCGTATCCTAGTGGGATAGAGGCAAATATCCAAATGATAAATGATTGAAAACATAATAGATATCACCTTGTAGTGAATATCTCATGGAAGGAATATGCTCTTCATGCCATGAGGAGATGGATGTCAAATGTGTAAACACAAACACAATAACAACAAAGTACTTCTCTGCAACACAATGAATGCCTTGAATCACTTTCACAAAAGATTGTCAATCAAAATGTCCATCTAGTTTGCAAATGAAACCTAATCATGCTTATATATGCAACTACAAAGATTCCCACTAAGAATTTCATAATTGAAACTTTAGATGTTGGCATAGGACCTAATTAATGGTCAAAAAACTGACATTTGAAATTAGGGCAGACCCAAAATAGGGCTAGACTAGGGTGCTAGTGCCCAAGTCCACCTTGCCATTTTTGCTCAGATTTCATTAAAGTGCATCTCCCTAGGTTCTATTTATCACAAGACCCAAGGGTTTTCTCATCGGGAGTCAGAAATAACATGCAAGATGCTCTAAATGCACTAACAGGACCCAGGAGCTAAACCTTAATAGGAAAAAGCCCCCAAGGTTACTTTTTCTGACATAAGATTTAGCCCCCACTTTAATGTATGTATAAACACAAGGCCAATACATGCATTAAAGTACGGTCAACAAACACAACATACACGCCAAGCATGGAGAAGACATGCCAAACACATTGAAGATAATAACAGGTACGCAAAACACAGAGAAGACAATTATAGTCACGCAAAACACGAACAAGACAACATTAAAGACACGCAAAACACATTGAATATAATGAATGCAGTGAAGACAATAATGATTTTCTTTTCTTTTTCATTTTTTTTCATATATGAAATGCAGATGCAAGTACAAGGAAAGTAAACACACCACCCATAATGTAGGAGGGACTCATTGCCACCAGTCTTTAGACTGCACATGGGGCAACAAACATGCCAAACAAATCTTAGAGTGTAGGAGGGACCCGTCACCACCAGTCTTTAGACTACACTTGAGAACAAACACACAAGACAAATAAAGCATGCCAAACAAATCCCAAAGCATTGGAGGGACTCATCGCCACCAGTCTTTAATCTATGCTTGGGAACAAACATGCAATGCACACACTTGGAAGACACAGAGAAAACACATCAGACAAGCGATGGAGTGTACCTATTGCTAGGTTCATCACCGTCTCAGGCACATTACAGGCACACATCAATGATTGGGCTTCACCGTAATAATTGCCAAATACATGCTTAAGGGTTGAGTTAGAGTCATAGAACCGCTCCCTGCCTCCGCAGAGGACTTTTGAAGATGACAGGATTGTGCACTCTCCTCGAGAAATACACCATCCCCGCCTTTCATGGAGGGCTTAAGATAAAAAGAATATGCACAATATCCCACCTCTGCAGAGGGCTTAAGTGATTGCAATAGATTCAAGATTCACAAACGCACATTGCTAGCATCTACAATAGACAACTTACCTTATTTATGCCCCCACCTTAAGGTGGTTGATGTCATGTACCGATATCAAGCACATTAAAGTAGGAAGAAAACACACAAGGGAACATGAGGTCTTGCAAAGCCCATGCCCCTCGGAGGTGACATGTACTTTACGATCGCCAAATATTCCCACAAACATAATCCTGCAAGAAAAGTGTTAGTGTCCATATAATCATGATAAACAACAATGCATATGATCAATCACATAGAGAATTGAGGAATGCAAGATTCAAGATAGACAAAGTGCACGGAGCAGTAGTATTGTTATGTTTTGTAAGTGTGATAATACCATCAAGATCACATGGAGTGATTCTACTAGCCAAGCATCGGATAATATATATCAACCCCATCGTCATGTATGGACTAGATCCATTTTTTGATTTCTCTCTAAAGGGACACTAGGTCCGCATCAGTATAAAATATTTTTCGTCATCTGCCCACTAGATAGAACCACTAGAGGAAGGGAAAAAATGCAGCAAGAGAGGAGAAACAAGTGTCTTAGGGACAATCACGTAGGAGGGTGCCCCCAAGTCACCAACCGCAATGCTATGTCCGTAAGACACAACACACAATAATGAAAATAGAGGAAAAGCAGTATAGAAGAATGATGACACAAATAGAAGAAGGGTCACAACAGAAGCGGTCTCCTAGTATCCTTGACTTACGAGAGTATCAAGGGCCATCCTAGGAGGCCTAAACAACACATAACACATCACGGGGGAAACACATCACAGAGGTAAAGGGTTAGAAATACTTACCTGAAGATAGGCTCATGCCAGGTTTTATCAAGAATCAAATCATCCTCTTCCCAATCCCAAGTGTTAGAGGAAAGAGGTAGATAAGATACAATTGCCAAGTCTTTTTCATTATTCTTTTGTTCATTCTTAAACTCTTCTTGGTTTGACTCAATGTTAGGTGGAATGTTTTCTTGTTGAAGTTCATTAGTACACTTATTCACTATCCTCTTAGGAGGTGGAAGAAGCAATTTGTTGTGAGGAGAGGTAGTTAATGTTTTTAAATCCTTAGTGATGTCCAAATGACTTGAATATTCAATCAAAGGAGGGAGATTAAGGGTCTTATCTTCCTTAGTGATATCCAAGGTGTGTGAACAATCAACTAAAGGAAGAAGGTTGGAGCGATGATCCATAGAGGTTTCATGCATTGGCGTAGGATTTTTATTTTTGTTAAATGAATGTTCATTATCTATCCATGGAATGTTTTTTGTAAAAGGAACTCCTTATTCACTAATGATTCATCTTGGCCAGGGAGAGCATTGGAATGGAAAAGTGGTGGTGGCAGCTCTTCATTCACTAATGCTTCTTCTTGGCTAGAGAGAGCATTGGAATGAAGAGACAACGGTACGATGTTAAGAAAGGTGTCAATGAAATCATCCTCTTGTATCAAAGTGTCCTCATAAGGGGCAACAACTTTGGGAGAGGGATCATAAGGGAAACCTAAGTTATCATCACAAGTTTTAGTAATAGGAGGCGTAGTGGAATGTTCAATAGAGAGAAAGTCATCTAAGGTTTCATCTAACATACTGAAGTCATCACTACTAAATGTATTTTTGGCTATAAATTTGGTGAGATCATCTAATATCGAAGGGTATATTCCCATGAGATTTGTGAAGCTATCAAAATCAGATATATAACAAAGGATTTCATATGTGGAGCACATAAGAAGATCAACATCATGTATGTATGCTATTTGTTCCAAGACTTGAGGATATTCATGAGTAAATTTGGAGAAATGATCAAGCTCTATGATGTATGCAAACAATGCTTCCAAAGATGAATAACAAGAAGTCTCCATGATGACAAGATTGAGGAAATCAGGTCTTTAAATAGTAAAATTCACAAATTTCACAATCAATCAAGGGATGTGAACAAAATGTATAAACACCTAGTGTTGAAATACATAATGTGTGCTTTAACAAATGTGCCAATTTTCACAAAAAGCTATGAAATGAAGAATTTTTTTGAGATTACCAATGAATTTAGGCTTGAATATGAGTGCAATATCTGAAATTCAAGATATCTAAGATAAATTCAATGAAACAACACCAATTTATGTTTGCTTTTGTGCCTAAAATGCTCAAATTTTCTACTTTTTTCAATGCAAATGAGTGAAAGAAGAGGTGTTGTGAAGAATTTCAAGAGGGAAAGCAAATAATATGCCTAATAAAAGTCCAATTATGCAATAATATCTTTCACAATACATTTTTGATGCAAATCTAGAGTGATGACAAGTCAAAACCTAGTGAAAATGTGCTAAAATATGCAAATTTTCAATAATTTTCAATGCCAATGAGTAAGAGAAAGGGTGTTGTAAGGAAAATTGTGATGGAAAAAGGATTATAACAGTAATATTAGTCACCTAATGCAATAAAATACATCACAACACGCTTATGGTGTCAATCTAAGTCAACCCTAGTGAAAATATAGCTAAAATATGCATATTTTCACAAATTTTCAATGCAAAGGCCTAGTAGAAAGGGTATTGTAAGGAATATGAGGAGGGGAATCAGATAATAACTTTAATAAAATACAATTAATGCAGAAGAATCCCTTACAACACTCTTGTAGTGCAATTCTAGAGAGACGATAAGGCCAAATCTAGTGAAAATGCAAGGTTTTCAAACCCCAGACATGAAATTTTGCAAGAAGACCACTATGATGCAATACTAATATTATAAATCAGTCCTAATGAGTGTTTTAAATTGGTAGTAAAATCTGAAACAAGATTTTGACTACAAACCCTAGTTAATGCAAAACTAGGTTTTTATGAAAAATGCACAATTTCAAGCAATTTTTGTCAAATTAAGCACAAAAATGCAATCCAAATGTATGCTAAATGATGAATTTCTGTAATTTAAATCAGACCTAATGAAAATGACAGAAAATTAATGAAGTTGAATGCCAAATAATTTAAACTATGCTAAAATGCAAGCCTAAAAGGCCAATTTTTTAAAATTTTCAAATTTTTTGTAATTTTTTGAATGCAATAAGATGAATGAATACAAATCTATCAAACAACACTCAGCAAGGTGCAAAAAAGTTCAAAAACATGGGTTCACCAAAATGTTTTGTGGAGAAAATGGGGGGTTAGTTGATTTTAGGGGTTTATGTGTAATCCTCCTTTCCCAACAAACATTCCAAGGGCTTATCAACTGAGTTGAATCTCTATTAAGCAAGAGCAGTCACCTATCGTGTTGGGTAGCCACTTGGGAAGCTGTGAACTTTTGGATGTATCAAACAATGTCTCTATCTAATGTTTAATTATGCTTAGAAACCCTAATTATGCAAATTAGTAAGTAAATTATCAAATTACGACAAATCCTTTCAAACTGAGGCAAAGGATAGAGATATTTAACTTACTATTTTTCAAAGTTCAGAAGGCAGAAAAGTCAGGGACACGGGGACTAGCACCCAAGTCCAAGGTACTTGTTTCTTTGTAGGATCCTAATCTCCTTCCGACACTGATATGCACTACAACTTTAGTTTTTAGAGATTCCACTACGGAGGACACAGGGACTAGCACCCTAGTCCAGGAAAAGCACCAGTGTCCTGCTTCTTTTCAGATCCTGAATCCTCTATGTTTGCTACTCCTTCTTGCAACTCCACTCCATGAGACTCGACACCTGTAACCTGCAATCACAAGGAGTGTGGGAGGGGGATGTGGTGTTTAGAGGCTTGCCTCGGTCAAGCCCCAGAGAGACATTCAAGTCTTTTGAACACCGTTGTCAGATGACAGTGCGTATCCCTGTGGGATAGAGGCAAAAATCCAAATGATAAATGATTGAAAGCGCAATAGATATCTCCTTGTAGTGAAGATCTCATGGAAGGAAGATGCTCTTCATGCCATGAGGAGATGGATGTCAAATGTGCAAACACAAACACAATAACAACAAAGTACTGCTCTACAACACAATGAATGCCTTGAATCTCTTTCACAAAATCTTGTCAAACAAAATATCCATCTAGTTTCCATCTAGTTTGCAAATGAAACCTAATCATGCTTATATATGCAACTACAAATATTCCCACTAAGAATTTTGTAATTGAAACTTTAGATGTCAGCATAGGACCTAATTAACAGTCATAAAACTGACATTTGAAATTAGGGCAGACCCAAAATAGGGTTGGACTAGGGTGCTAATGCCCAAGTCCACCCTGCCATTTTTGCTCAGATTTCATTAAAGTGCAGCCCTCTAGGTCCTATTTGTCATAAGACCCAAGGGTTTTCTCATCGGGAGTCAGAAATAACATGCAAGATGCTCTAAATGCACTAACAAGACCCGCAAGCTAAACCTTAATATGAAAAAGCCCCCAAAGTTACTTTTTTTGACATAACACTACCATTATTTTGTAAATAATTAGCTTGTCATCTTTAGTTTGGTATTCATTATTGACTTGCTTGATAACACATTGTGAATCTCCATAGATATTCAATGTTTCAATTCTCCATTGAATATCCATTCTGAGTCATGTGATGAAAGCCTCATATTCAACTATGTTATTTGCACATGGGAAAGCAATTCTGTAAGCCTTAGGGATGCAATTACCTTGTGGCATGATAAATAAGATCCCAGTTCTTGAACCATGATAAGTATACGATCCATCAAAGTAGAGCTTCCATTGTGTAGCTGGAGTTACTGGAAACACAACTTCATTAGGAAACTCTATGATAAGTTGATGATCTGCTTGAATAGGGGCATCAATTAGTTGACCCACTATCACTTATCCTTTTATGTCTTTGCAATCGACATACTCAATGTCAAATTCACTCAAGATCATTACCCATTTTGTTGTGCATCCTATGAGTTGGCTTTTGACAACACTTATTTTAATGGGTCTACTTTTGTGATGAGCTTGATTTTATGATTAAGCATGTAGTGTCTCAGTTTTTGAGTACTAAAGACAACTACCAAACATTATCATTCCATTGGAGTGTAATTGAACTCATATCCCACTAAAGTTCTATTGATATAATATATTTTTCTTTCCTTTCCTATTTCATCATGTTGTACTAGAAGTGCCCTTAACACTGTTGATGTAGTTGAAATGTATAATAGTAGGGGTTTATCTGGATTGGGAGGCATGAGCACTAGAGGAGAAGCAAGAAATTCTTTTAATTGATTGAAATCCTTTTGACACATCTCATCCCAATAAAATGTGACATTTTTGCGCATGAGATGTGAAAAGGGATGACATTTATCGGCCAACTATGCAATGAAGCGATGAATTGTTTGGAGTTTCCCTTGTAATCTATGAAGATGTTTTAAATTCTTAGGTGGAGGCATATCAACTATTGCTTTTAATTTTGGAGGATCAACCTCAATGCCTCTTCATGATGCAATGTGTCCCAATAGCTTTCCTGATGTTACCCCAAAAACATATTTTTTTAGGTTTAGTCATACTTGGTACTATTCTAGTCTATTAAAGATTTGTGTCAGAACTAGGAGCTGCCCTTCTCTTGTCATGGATTTTCCTAGGAGGTCATCCACATAATCCTCCATGATTTTGTGAAACATGTCTTGAAAAATTATAGTCATGGCATGTTGGTAGGTATCTCTGGCATTCTTGAGACCAAAAGACATGAATTGCCAACAATAGGTACCTCGTGGACAAGTGAAATCTATCTTGGGTTGATCTTCAGGCACTATGTGAATCTAATTATAACTGAAAAATCCATTGATAAGAGATAGCATTTCATGTCTAGCAGTCAAATCTACAATGATGTCGATATTTGGCATAGAGAAATCATCTTTGGGACATGCTTTATTAAGGTCTCTAAAATTAGTACAAACACAGATGCCCTCTGTTACTTTTGTCACTGGAACAAGATTTGATATCCACATAGGATAATGAATTGGATGGATAAAACAAGCTTGTAGCAATTTCTATAGTTCAACTTTCACTAAGAGTGCACTCCGTGGGTGCATTTTACGGAGCTTTTGCTTGACTGGTTTAGCATCTAGATAAACTGTCAAATGATGAATGACAAGAGATGGATCTAGACTCGGCATATCTTTGTAAGTCCAAGCAAAATTTTTGGATCTTTTTTGAAAGAAATCTATGAAATCTTTCTTTTCCTGTGACGTGAGAGAAGATGCCATGAAGGTGACTTTAGGTTCTTCTATAGTACCCAAATTTAATTCTTGGGACTCTTCCACTAGGACTGTAGATTTCTCTAGAGATTGTGCTACTTTGGGATGGTTAAATTCCTCATCCTCTGGTGCCTCAGAGATTTTCACCAGGGGATACATCCTTTATTTTTACTTTTTCATGGTCCGGTAGTGCCACGTTGTGGTTTTCACTAGGAGACCTTATTTTTATTTTTTCATTTTTGTGACTAAGGAGTTTAACTTGCTCCCCAAAGTAGGCATTTGTATTGAGTTCTATAACATATCCTGCTTTATGATCCTCAATTGGTAAATGTGTTCTTAGTCCCATGAAATCAACAATGGCTTCGTCATTTTGGAATGTATCTAGAATAGGAGGTCCTTGTTGGTCCCAATCAATGAGCTGAGGATGGACAAGTGGAAGATCATCAGAGGTGGAGAAGATGGAGGACATGGTGCAAATGTTAAGGTCTTAGAATAGGTCTACAATATGGGAAAAGGAGTCATCAAAGATTCCTTAATTGGTACTCTCAACTAGAGGAAAAGCCTTAGCTACTTCCATAAAGATACCCTCAATATCTAAAGACACAGGTTCTAGTGATTCAAACCCAAGTGCTAGGTGATGATATCTCCTTGTCATTGTGATAGGATCAACAACGCCCTGTTCATGTAGTCCTAGGCCACCTTACCTTTATATCCCATGTTTTTGACTATACGAAGATCTTTTGTGTACTTCTCAACTGGTAAGGGGGGAGTTTTTTCTTCTTCCTTGTAAAGCCAAGTGGATACATCCTCTTCAATAGCTTCTTTATCTAATGCTCCCCAATGTTGAAACTTGGTAGATTTGTTCTTGATCACAATTGTAGATACTGAGTTGGATGGGTGAGGTTTACCTTATGATTTAGGAGATATAGGAAGTTGGTCAACATAAAATGATCCTTGTACATCATATTCTCCACATCCTTTATCTTTAATCTTAATCTTGATCTCTGGGTTAGGGGTATGTGAGGTGGATGGTGATGATAATGATGTTGTATCAATATATGAGGATGAGGGTTGCACTGCATCAGTAATAGGACAATGGTGAGAGTTTCGATACTTTCCATCCATCATTCTACAATATTGGAAGGGGTGAGGATCAGTGAAGATCATTATTTCTGTACCATTGTATGGAATCTTGATACATTGATGATATGTTGATGGTACAACTTGCCTGGAGTGAATCCAAGGATGACCAAGAAGGATATTATACAAAATATCAAGATCAAGAATCTAACATGTGCTTTCCATTAGGACAGGACCAACCTAGATTGGAAGTTTAATGATCCTTGTAGATTGATGCTCATCATCATCATACCCCTTTATTGTAATACACTTTTGTAAATCAATGACTCCCTCAGAGTATCCCAATTGTCTTATTAATTTTAAAGTACAAAGATTTAATCCTAATCCACCATCTATTAAGACTCTTTTGATTTTATGTTTATGGACGTATACCTCAATATGGAGGGCGTTATTGTGAGATAGATCATCAGAGGGTAGATATTTTTTAGTAAATACAAGGTGATGTGGTGAAGATATGTGTCCTATCATGGCTTGAAATTGATTAGTATTAATGTTGCTAGGGATACAAACTTCTTGCAAGGCCTTATTTAAGATATCCTTATGAATGGGTGATGTGTGAAGTAACTCAAGGATAGAGATTTGAGCAGGGGTTTTGCCTAGATGGTCAAGGATATCATATTGTGGAGATGACTTAGGGGAGGATGGGGCTGCTAGAATGGTGATTCAGCCACGACGAGTAGTGACTTCACAATTAGGTGGGGCTCTTGGAACAATGATAGTGGCCACTTGAGGATAACTTTGTTCAATACGACCTATAACTGAGTCATGAAGGGAAGCTATTAACATTATTGGTGTTACTAGAGGAATCTCCCTTATCAAAGGCTTTACCTTTACCATGGTTTGGGATTGAATCCTGGTATATGCCTAGGTTGTCATTAGAATTCTTTGGGCAATTTTCTATTACAATCTCACCATAAAAAATAAGATGTTGAATGAGATACTTGAGTTCGATACAATTAGTTGTCTTGTGTCCATTGACTCTATGATACTCACAATGTTCGTTCTCTTTATATGAACGAGGTTTAAATCGAGATTCATATTGTCTGACTTCAGGCAATGTAATAATGTTGTTTTGGACAAATCTTCACAAAGTTGATTCGATAGGTTCTCCCAAAGGAGTAAACTTACATCTTGGTGGGACCATTTCCTAAGGTTGATATCTTGGAGTGGGAGCATTGTTGTTTTTATTGTTGGATTGGGTATTTTATGGTGTTTGTGTTTGAATATTTTGAATATTTTGAGTGTCAATGACACTGTCATTGACAACATTCTTATTTTTCACCCAAAAGAGAGGTTTTTCGTTGGATTGAGTGTTGTTGTTGTCTTTGTTTTTATTAAATTTGATTAAACCTTTAGAAATAAGGGCCTTCTCTATAGTCAATCCCTTCTCTATGATTTGTTCAAAAGTATTGGCACATTGAACTTGTAAGTGGAATGCCTTTTCTGGATTTAGATTTTGGACAAAGATATTAACAAGTTGCTTCTCTGGGATTTGCCAAGGTAACTTGCTTGCTAAGTTTCTCCAACATTGTAGAAAAGCACCATAATCTTCTCCATTCTTTTGTTTAGTGTTATATAAGTTGGTCATTCAATTGCTTGCTAAGTTTCTCCAACATTGTAGAAAAGCACCATAATCTTCTCCATTCTTTTGTTTAGTGTTATATAAGTTTAGTGTTATGAATCTCATGTTCAACATTGTAGGAGAAATGATCAATAAATTTTTGAGCAAGTTCGTTGAAAGTCTTAATTCTTCAAGGCAAATGAGAAAACCATTCAATTGCTTGGCCTCCTAAGCTTCAAGGGAAAAGCCACATAAGATATGTCTTATCATGAACGAATTCTATATAAGCCACATAAAATTCTCTAACATGTTCTTTAGGGTCACCCATTCCTTTATATTTGCTAAATTTAGGTATTTCAAATTTAGGAGGGAAGGGAACCATAACGAGTGATCAATCAAAAGGATATGGACATATATCTTCCAATGAATATTGCTTTTTAGAATTTCCCATTTGCATGTCATTGATCCTTTTTTGTAGTTCTTGAAATTTTTGTTCATAGTTATTGGGATTGATGTTGCTTGGATTGTTGTTTGATTGGAGATTATTGTGTGATTGGAGGTTTGGATTGTTATTTGATTGGAAGTTGGGGTTGTTGTTTGGTTGGAAGTTTGGAATGTTATTTGGTTGGAAGTTGGGATTGTTGTTGTTACTTAGGTTGTTGAGTGTTTGGGAAACAATTTGAGTTATGGTTGCTATTAGGTTAGGGTCAATTTGTGGTGTGTTGCTATTTGGATTGTTGTTTGAAGTATTATTGGGTTGAGGAATGTTGTATGGATTATTATTTGAATTGTTGTTGGGTTGAGGAATGTTGTTTGGATTGTTGTTTGAATTGTTGTTGGAAGTATTGTTTGGTTGAGGATTGTTATGTGAATTGTTGTTTGAAGAGTTATTGGGTTGAGGTTTGTTGTTTGAGCTGTTGTTTGAAGTGTTGTTTGGTTGAGGATTGTTGTTTGAGTTGTTATTTTAAGTGTTATTGGAAGCTTTGTTTGGTTGAGGATTGTTGTTTGAGTTGTTATTTTAAGTGTTATTGGAAGCTTTGTTTGGTTGAGGATTGTTGTTTGAGTTGTTGTTTGAAGTGTTGTCTTTGATTGCTAGGTAGTTGCTTCAGTGGTTGATGCTAAAGGATCTTTCTCTTGAATTTTGGAAATATCAAACTAGGGGGTAACTTGTAACCTTGAGTGACTAATGCTAAGAAAACTTTCTCTAAGTTTTGTTTAATAAGGTGTCCAGCAAGGTCCATAGCAATCAGGTCTTGTCTGAATTGTTGAAGTGTTGGTGATGTTTGAGATTCATTTAAGTTATATCTTCTCCTAAGAGATTCGAAAGATTTAGTCATGGTAAATTTTTCTTGATCTTCAAAAGAGAGACGATGTGGCATCCCAAATTCAGGTACATTGGATTCCATTTTCTTTGCTTGTGATCTTGTGGTTACCATGCAAAAGAGGTGATGAAATGGATATGTTTGTTTGGATTTGAACTTGAAGAGGATATGTATTTGAAGAGGTTATGGATTTGAACCTTGGTAAAGATAATTTGGACTTTAAGATGTGATATTTTGATTTTGAGTTTGTTTAGATTGTATGATTGATTGATATGATTAACTCAACACTATACTTGAGAGAGACTTGTTCCCAAGCACAAATGCAAGTTAAAGATAAAGGGAGATACTTTGGATAGTTGGAGATAGTTTGGATACTTGAAGATAAGTCCAAATGATGATTGATAATTTAGATATGGTTACAAATCTAGATTCAAGATGAAAAGGATGGTTGTGGTAAAATTAAAGAAATTTTGAGAATGGGATGATGAATGATTGATGCAAAGATAACATAAGATTTTAACAAAGATGAATGGGATGTGGTATAACAGTAGATTCCAGGTCTCTTGATGTTTTCCCTCAACAAAAGATTATAGTTTGATAAGTCAGATTTCATATATGATAGGTTTTTGTTTGACTCAAGCGAATGCGTTTCAATTATGACAAAAGCGACACATTTTTGACAAAGGTGTTACATTTCAAACAATAGCATTCTATTTTGACAAAAACGGTTAGTGGATGTCAAATACAACTATATTTTGAGAAAAAAACATCACAAATTTGAACAAAGGTATTGAGGTTTTGACATAAGCAACATGTTTCAATTTTTGATGATTTTGGATGATCTTGGATGATTTTGTTTTTGAAATGGTGACACAGACTTAACCTCAAACAATTTTGGTTTTTTTTTGGGTGAAGATTGATTTGGAGTCAATTTTGGATGATTGGTTGATTTGTTTTTTATTTTGGGGTGGATGCTGATTTGGATTGGTTTTGGGATAAGTTGTTGATTTGGATTGAACAAAGGTAGATTTTGTTTTGGGTGAATGTTGACTTTGGTTGGTTGTGGATAGACTATTTATTCTGGGGTTGACTTGGTTTGAAGGTTGATTTGGACAAAGATAATTATTGATATGACGAAAATAAATAGTAGATTGAGGAAGATTGATTACGACCAAGTCCAAATGGTTGATTGAGATTTTGACAATGATAACATAAGGTTTCTAGCAAATTATGGACAAAATAGTTCAATATAGATGTGAGTTTGACAAGTCTAAATTTGCACTAAACTGGTTATTTGAACTATCAGATAAAAGCAACATGTTTTGTCAAAAGTGGCGTGGTTTAACCAAATGCAACACAATTTTGGACAAAAGCGATACTGGTCTGTTATAGAAAAAAGTGATTTGTTTTAAGCAAACACGACTTGTTTTGAACAAATACGGTAGGGGTCAATCAAATGTGTCAAGTTGCAAATTTGGTAGTTTTGAAGATGATTTTTTGGTAAGAGATAACAATCACAAGTACACAATGGTTGATTTTGACTCAAAGGGGTGACAAGCCTGATTGGCTCTTTATTGGTATTGCACATAGAAGACACACCAAACACATTGCACAATCCTAGAATTAGTCAGGTGGGTGTGTCAAATCTTATGGACTCACAATGGTGACATCTGTCCCATTAATACCATCTATCATGGAATGGATAGCTAGGGATAAAGGCGTTGCACACAATATCCCTTACCTTGGAGTACCAAAAGCCTCTCCAAAGTTAGCTCTATCTCACCCATGAAGGTACATGTGAGCTATCTTCTCCTCTTATTGTAGCGATGCACCACAAGATATGATAGCCGAAGGTCTTAAACTAGGATAAATGAGTTTTATAGGGAGTCTCAAATATATGTAAGGTATGGGGGCACAAACTGTGAATAGAGGGCCTGTCTACATGCCTGAAACAAGGAGGGGCTCTCCAAGTTTCGTCACCTCACAAGTCTTAGTGGACTAAGGGTCTTGGGGCTCGACTCAGACATGATGATGGTTCACTCCTTGGGGTACAACTTTTGCTCTCCCCCTTTGATATACCTCTCCAGTACACGTGGTTGAGGTCATCCCTTGGGGTGATGAAATCCCCAATGAGGCCTCCTAAAGGGAAGATTAAGATTAGATGTTTCTGATCCCTAGGCTCTCTTTAGGCGCAAAGGGAGAGCATACACATTCTAATCTGACCTAGGGATGTAATCTAAAATAAAAATAGATCAAACTCAAGATTTTGATCTCCAAGATCACCAAAAGGTGCGAGGAGAGAGCATACACTTGAATTTAATCCCAGACATGGCAATCAAGATTCATTCCCCCTACATTAACCTTAGTGTGCAACTAATTCTAGTAGAAAAAGTGAAACTTTTGACAATCAAACCTGCACCAAGATATTAGTAGTTTCAAATTATGTTGATCTTTGACATGCGTATGAAATGTTGCACCAATGTGATTAGTTTAGGAAAATGAAACACGATCATAGAAATAAAAGATTGTGAGTATCAAAGCTAGGGAACTTGTTTAGCCTATGATTGATTCTTTGTGATTTTTGATGTCTTTTTAGATTGTTTTGATTGATTTGATTGGGAAATGGAAACAAAAAACAAAAATCTAGGGAAGTTATTTAACCTAGAGTTGATTTTTTTTGTGATTTTTAGATTTTTTTGTATTTTGATAGATTTTCTTTGAAAAATAAAAAGTAAAGATCTAGGGAAGTTGTTTAACCTAGAGTTGATTTTTTTTTGTGATTTTTTAAATATTTTTTAGTATTTTGATAGATTTGCTTTGAAAAATAAAAAAAGTAAAATCTAGGGAAGTTGTTTAACCTAGAGTTAATTTTTTTTTGTATTTTGATAGATTTGATTTGAAAAACAAAAAGTAAAAATGTAGGGAAGTTGTTTAACCTAGAGTTGTTTTTTTGTGATTTCTTAAGTTTTTTTTTAATAAATATTGTGATTAATTTGGTTGATTGTTTTGTATAACATAAAGTAAAATCTACTTGTAAATAAGCAACTAAAGCCAACTAAAAACCCAAAAAATAAACCCTGCACAAAAGCGACCTTTTGTACCTGCACTTCAGAAGAACATACAAAACTCACAGAAATGTTAGTTTCAAGGACATTGGTCCCATCGGAAGTGCCAAAATGTATATGATAGAAAATGGAATGCAAAGGAAAACATAGAATTAACTCCTATCCCAAATTCTTCATTACCTTCAATGAATTATCACAATGCAAACCTAAACTAAATGTAAACATTAAACTAATACTATCATGATGTGCATTCCTTGGTGTATTTTTTATTATGGATTCCTCTACACTATAGCAATAACCAAAATAAAATATGAGGTTGATGTGAAGATGATTGAATTCATGAAAGTAATTTGGCATCATAAGTGTGTAAATGTGTGTTATTATCCAAATGATTTGAATGAGGAGAATTTATAGATTTTTGAAACAAGAATCGATGGTGGAGAATGGATTAGAAAATCAATGGTTGTAATTAGTTGAGAAGAATTAATGGGGAAAGTTAACAAATTAAGTGATTAGTTAATTTCATTTGATTTCAATTTGATTAATAGTTAACTAATTTAATTTCAATAATAATAACACACAAAAATGCATCACATGAATGATACCTCAATCACATTTTCTTAATAACACACTATAATAATAATAACACACAATAATAATAATGATAACTAATCTAATTTCAATAATAATAACACACAAAAATAATAATAATAAATTCATCAACAATAATAACGCACAAAAATGCATCATATTTATAGAACTAAATATAAAAAATGCTTTACATTCATAGACCTAGATATAACTTTCTTTTGTTTGAAATATTATAGAGAAATCTTTAGAATTTTAACTTAAGCAAAAAAAACAAAAAACTATTGTGAGTCTATTGTGAGTGTGTCTAGATGACTTACATGGATCATAAAAAGATTATGTCTTTAATTATATTTATGCTAAATTTTTAATAAAGGCTAAGTCCTAGGTTGTTATACTAACCTCATAAAACTATAATTATGTCTTCTTGTAGGACATACCTAACTCAATTATAAACAAATCAAAAAATAGTTTTGTCATGAATTCATTCACATTCATTCTATAATGATATATTTAAATCAATGTTTCTTTTTGAAGAGCATTTAATATTATCCATATACACATACATCTATCAAAGTTTTAGATAAATTTCAAAATTTGGGTAGACATGCATGTTTGAACAAATGCTTAGGGCTTAGAAAGTAACATTTGCACTTAAGAAATAGATGCCAAATCAATGTTTTAATGCACTTATGTGAACTAGTATTTTCTATTGATGCATTGAAGTGATTTCAAGAAAATTGATATTTTTAAATATTTTTAATGTATTATTCTTCTTCATCTAGATAATGGATCACAAGGTGTGATCCAAAACATTGATTCAAAAAAATTAGCTCTTTCTATTTCACTTACATGGATTGTAAAATTATTGCCTTTAACTATATTCATGGCTAAATTTTTACTAAAGTATAAGTCTTAGGTCTATATGTTGACCTCATAAAATTGTAATTATGTCTTTTGGAAGGACATTGCAAACATTTCAAGCTTACTTAAAACAAATCAAAGTAGTTTTGATGTAAATTTATTCCCATTCATTCCATGGTGACATATTTTTTAAATCAATGTTTCTTTTTGAAGAGCACTAAATATTATTCATACATGTGCTTCTATAAAAAAATTGGACTTGAACCAACATAAATTTAGAATCGAACCAAACTTTTTATATGCATGTGTTTGAACAAATATTTAGGGCTTAGAAATTAACATCGATTTAGAAAAGTGATGACAAATCAATGTTTTGGCACATGGATGTGAATTAGTATTGTCTATTGATGCCTTGAAGTGCTCTCAATAAAATTGGTCATCATCAACTTTTTAACATAGAGGTGAATTGCTATTTTTATTGATGCCTTGAAGAGCTCTCAAGAAAATTGACTATGGAGGGTTAAAGGAAGTAAAAAAAAGATTATGAAAGCAATGTTTGTCTTTTTATTACAAATTGAAGGAAATAAAGTTATTAATTATTAAGGTGTAATTTTTCTTTTCTTACAAATTTTTGAAGAGTTTGAATCCTTATTGTTGTATAAAATAGTAAATTGGTTGTTTAAATGTTGCAAAGCCACTTTCTATCATGAAGATTGAGTATTCATGAACTCATACATGGACATTTCTATTAATGATAACCTACGAGGGAGATTGAGTAGTCCATTCATTACAACTATTGTGCTTCCCATTATTAGATGCCTATGTCTTACAAACAAACTTGAAGGAAATTCATCATTGTGTGCTCACTAAAAATTAGATGTGAATGTTAATTTGTTATTACACATTGTAAGCATTATCAGGGTTAATGTGTTGTTACACATTTTAAACCTTAGGGGAAATTAGAGTGTATACTTGGCAATTTTTTGACATTTGTATCAATTTAATGTAAATTTAGCATTCAAATGAACCAACATTATTAAATTTGAAACAAAATATATTTCAACTATTCTTATTGAATGATTCCAATTTTTTCATTTATAATTGTTAGTTCATATATCTAGTCAAATAAAAAATGGTGTGAATAAGTCTATTTGAGTTTAAATCTAGAATGAGTTAGTTATTGTTGTGCAAGTTATGTAAGTCCATGGTTTTCCCAATTTATTTGGACTATCTCTAATTAATTGAGAGTACCATAATATAATGTCTAATGATGTTAATATTTTTATAAGCAATCTAAGTCTAGTTTCACAAATTGGATGTATCCAATTAATTGGTTTCCAATATGTTTGGTTTATTTAGAATTTAGTTAATTTAGTTTCACATAGATTTTATGTTTATACAAGTAATTCAAGTCCAATTTTTTTTGAAATAATTGGGTCTATCAAATTCAATTCAAATATGCCTAGTTTATTTAAAATGAATCTAGATAATTATAAATATAATATAAAGTACATTCCAAATTATTTGAAATGAATGTAGATAATTTAGAATGCAATCCAAAATACAATATAAATTATTTAAAATTTCTCATTTAAGTCCAATTTATTTCAAATATGTCTAGTATATTTGGAACGATTTAATTTATTATCAAATATTCTATATAAATGTACAATTAATTTAAGTCTATTCTATTTTAAAAATTAGGCTTGATCCATTTTATTTGGAATAGGACTAATTTATTTGGAATAACTTCTATTTTATATGGAATACAATCCAAATTATTCTAAATAAAATTTAGAAATCTAGACTTGTCATAAGTTTAGATAATTCAAAATAGTGCATCTTTAGTTTCCAAAACTCAAAGATAATTCTATTTAAAATTTCAACCTCTATTCTTAATGTATTTACATAATTCATGTAAACACAAACTACTCCCATTAAACCCCATATCTCTTAGGACAAGAGTATTCTTCTCAAGTATCAACCTACAAGAAAGTTGTGATACCAATTGTTGAGAAAAAATGTATGGAGATCTAATATAGGAATTAAATTGTTGTTCTATATCAAATTTATATCAAAATTGTTATCACCACAAATCTTAAACATAAAAGAAAATTAAAAATAATGAACATATAAAAATACTTGAATGATTCAAATGGTGATATGTTGACTAGCAATGATCTTCCCCAAGGATCTTGTAATTGGAGAAGTATAGTCTCTAGTAGATTTATACTTAATATAAGTACTGGCATCATCCCTTGTTTGCCTATATTCAATTTTTTTTTCCCCCATTAAAGAGATCCTAGTAACTTGAGCCAGTAACTCCTCTGTAACCTCGAAGTCTAATCCTTGCATCATAACATGTCTATTATCCCACCCTTTTTCAAATTTAATGGCTAGTTGGGTATTGTGCCCATTTAACCTCTCAAGGTAGGGAGTTAAAACCCCATTCATCAAAATCTTCCATATACTCTAGTTTTTCTTAACACTATTGTATCTCAGAGGTTCTATTTTATTTCTATCACATCCCATTGTTTCAAATCCCATGTCAATTTCTCCTCTACCCCACAATATCCCAATAGTGCCCTTTTTGCCAAAGATAAATGATATGGGTGATGAAAAGAAGATACTAGAGAATGTCTTCAAGTACACCAAAACATCATGATTAAGGTGACCTTCCCTCATGTGAGTGATTAACCAAATCCTCTTCATCCCAAAAGGATAGTGAATGTTAATGATTTTTAATATCATCATTATTAAGTTTAATAACTTCCAAAGGGAATATGTCATTCTTCACCTAATTAGTGGTTCCTTGATGGTATACCCCCCCAATCAACAAAAAAATTATCTATTCTATTAGCTTCTCTAAAAATATGGACCATATTAACATTTCTTATGTTATCAATAATATCAATTGAATCCTTTATCAAGTCTTCAATAGTCCAACTCGGTTGGTTTCTCTTTCTCAAACAATTTATAATGTTCATCAAATTCCCTTCAATAATTAAAGAATGAACATTAATCTATTGGGCCTTTTTAAAAGCATTATAAGTTGTTGTAGCTTCAACAAAATGGTTGGTTTGATTTCCCAAGTTAATTGCAAATGTTGTAATCAAGTTACCTTTGTCATCTATGGACACTCCTCCACCTCCCACCGAGCCTAGATTCCCTTTAGAAGCTCCATCAACATTGATCTTGCACCAATTAGGAGGGGGAAGGGACCAAAAAATATTATGCCTTTGGGATTTAGAATCCTTGAAAGGAACTGAAATATCAAATTCAAGCTTCCATGTTGATGCTATCTCCAAGTCAACCTTAGAGACCACAATCTTGGGAGCTAAAGAATTTTTTCCTTACCAGATACAAGAAATTTTTCCTTTATAACTGAACACATTTTATTAACCACCCTTCTCACTAGAGATATCATATCATAAAAAAATCTATTATTTATTTCTTTCCATAACACCTAAACAAGATGAGGTAAATCAATACTCCACAAGAGTTGTAAGGAAGGGTTTTGAAAAGGAGAAGACCATTTTTTCATAAGCCCAAGTGAGTATCATTAGGGAAATCCCAACTAACCTTGAAGAGGGAAAGTAAGAGACTCCAAACTTCCCATAAGAAGGGACATTCCAACAATAAATAAGGAAGATTTTCTTTTGCTTCTTCACATCAGGAGCATTTGTTAGGCAAAGAAAATCCCCTTTTAAATAAATTATCAATCATAAGGAATTTTTTATGAGCCACCCACCATACAAACATATTTATAGGAATTAACTAAGGTTGCCACAATGTTGCCCAGTAAGGAGACAAACCTTGATCAACTAACATAGCAAACCTTGAAGCAACCAAAAAAACACTTGTGGATTTAGCTTCTCGTACCAATTCATCCCTTCTAAAATCTTATGGAATAGGATATGTGTGTAGTAGGGATTCTAATTTAGAAAGAGAAAACATGACATTAGAAGAAGCACTAGTTAGGTTCTTCCAAGATTTAACTCCATTAACCTCTTCAATGTACTCTATCACTTTGGTTCCAAAGGCTATTTTACATAAGTCTACAATAGGAGCCGCCCATTCAACATCCTTCAAAGGGGAATTTTAAAGCCACATGTCCTCCCAAAAATTAATGTTAGATTCATCCCCAAATTTCCATTTCATGCCTTTATTAAGTATAAATCTACTAGAGACCATACTTCTCCAAATACAGGATCCTTGGGGAAGATCATTGCTAGTCAACATATCACCATTTGAATAATTCATGTATTTTTTAGAAGTGAAGAAATAAAAAAACTCCATTCAAGGAATGTCAGGAGCTCTTTAAAGCTCTCTTGGGATGAGGTTGCACCCTATATTATGAGGTATGCAACTCTAGATGAAAGGTTTAAGTCTATGTATTCTTATCATTATATTCTATTGAATCAATTTAGGCATAAAAAACTGGTCCCCTTTCCATTTTACTTGCTATCTTCTTTGGAGAATTCTATCAAAGACTATCAGTATGCCCCAAGGATGATACCCCTCCATTAGGGGCTAATTTTACTTATAGTGAAATGTATAAGAGAAAAGAGTCCTGAGGTTCACTATCAAGGTTTTAAAAGTAAAGATGAGAAGATGAAAAGAGTAGCTGAGTACCCTAACTCCACTTCTAGGAATTTAGAAGATTCCATGGATGACACCTAGGAGGCTATGGAGAAGGACTCTACAATGGATTCTAAAATTGAGGAATCCATTTCCAAGAATAGATTAGTTCAGGGTTACAGGATGAAATGATGATGGAATGCAACTATAGATAAATTAATAGTTCAAGGGAGGGTAAATAGAAGAGAAGAGACTCCATCAAAGTTCAACCCGATGTCCCCATGGTTATAATTGATAATGTGAAGAAGAGAGGTGACAATATTCAAGAAACCCCAAAGCATTTGGATGGTCTGGATATTAAGGGCAAAGGGAAAGATACGACCTTCCTAGAACCTACTATTGGTGAATCCTTTCCTCATATTCCTGATCCCTATCCAACTCTACCAAAGGATTCCTCCTTATTGGTGTCTAACCCCTCATCTTAACAAGAACTATCTAACATGGTAAATTAGGTGATCCAAAATTTGGGGACCTTGCAAGAAGCTTTTGAGGCATAGAATTGTCTCACCAAATGGTTTTTTGTTAAAATTGATAGAATCAACATTAAGTTATCTTTGATGAAAAAGAAATAGATAAAGCAAACACAAATTTAGAAGGAGGATGTTAGAATATTCTAAAACTGATAAGTCATCCCTCAAGTTACCAGATTGGTCAATGATTTTAGTGAGTACAAGGAAAAAATTGATACCATGGGTGAAGAGTTTAAGCAGGGCCATGACAATCACAATAATAGATTGATATTGTTAGAAAATGACATGAACACCATTAAGGAAAACCTAAATAGGTTTATCAAAGTCAACAAGTGTGCCATTCAAAATAGCATAATGGGGATTAAGATCCTGACAGAGAAGCTGAAAAGATCTATTGAAGATTTGGAGGTTCCCAACTTGGAAGGTAAAGCTACAAAGGCAGGCCCTAATGCAAGAACTAGGAGCAATAATAAAAGGAGCTATGAGGAAGGAAAAAGAGAATTGTGGGACTTTGTGGACCTGCATGAAATTTTTTACCAATAAGAATTGGAAGATGTTGAAATATTAAAAAAAGCTATAGACCGTTGGTCTCTTGTCTGTTGTTTTGTCTTGTGTTTTATTTGGTTTTCTGTGCAGTTATGTTGTTGTTTCATTGTAGTTTTGTTGAAGCTTGGATGTTTTTAAAGGGTTTCAAGGCCCCTTCAAAACTTGTTTTTACCCCTTTAGTAAAAAATAATAATAGATATAAGAGAGAAGACACACAGTATAGTCACAACACCAAATTTACCTTGGGAAATCCAATTCAATAAAAAACCTAGCATCAAATAAGTATGATCCCTCACTATATTACCAATAAAATATAGTTACAGTGCAATAAGAAAGTTGAGTTATGGTTTCACCAATCTTTGCTCCAAATCTAACATAATTCCACTAGCATTCCAACAACACCTCTTTACTCCAAAAGCAATTATGTCTAACCACTATCCCAAGACTGAGAGAATGGCTCAGAGGGAAGGGGCAGTTCTACAAATGGAAGGTAGGAAGATGGTAGTTCTACAAATGATAGGTGGAAAGTTGGTAGTTTTATAGATGGAGGTCAAGTAGGTGGCAGTTTTTTGGATGAAGGCAGGAAATTGGTGATTCTATAGATGGGAAGGATGGATCATATTTGGAGAGTTAGGAGGACTCTTCAAGTAAAATAAAACTTGGACGGAATCCCAATGTGGAGGGTCTCTCGAAGGAAGACGATAGAGGTGGAACCTCAAATAATATTGTTTCTCAGGATATGATAGAAGGATAGATTCCTAAGGGTTTGCTATGCCCTGAAAGCTTGGGTATCAACAAAGATTTTGAAAAATGTCAAGCTTTGGGTGGGACCTTTGTTTAGGATGAGGGCCCCCTTTCTTGGGCCTCACATTTGGGGGTATTTAACCTAAGGGGAAAATATCTTCTCCTCCAGTTGTGGTGGACTCTAATCCAAGATTAGGTGAGTTTTTTATTAATCTTCCAGACATTATAGTCGATAAGAGTGTTTAAAAAATGGAAATGTCTTTGGTCAGAAGATTCATGGTTCCTAGATCTAATATTAATGCAATTAGGGTATGGAATCATAATAAATGGAGGAGTAAGGGTCAGTTGGATGTTGCTGCCATGCCTAGAGGCATTTTCTCCTTCTCCTTCACCTATGAGGATGATCTTTGAAATATCTTGGAAAGAGGACCATGGTTTTTCAACAAGTTATCTTTGGCTCTGAAAAGATGGAATACTAGTTTTAACCCTGCTAAGGATTCTTTTAATGTAGCTTCAATTTGGGTTAGACTCCCAGGTCTCCCCATGGAATTCTGGGATGATGAGGTTTTTAAGGGATAGTTAGTGCTTTTGGTTAGCTCCTGACTATTGATTCTATTGCTATTTCAAGAAGAAGGTTGGTCTTTGTGAGAATCTGTGTTTGCATTGATGAGGCGACCAATCTTCTATCTCAAATATATATCAAATCTAAGTTGGGGATATGGAAATTTTTTTTGGAGTTCAAATCCTCTCCCTTTGCAAGTCAGGTCATTAGGTGAAACAATATCCTAGTTTAAAAAATAGAAAGGTGAATAAGATCTGGAGACATAAAAAACTTGACGGGATGGAAGAAAAAGGGGACATGGTGGTTGATCTTATGGAAAATGATCTCAATTAAAATGAGGAGACTTCAAGAAGAGAAGACCCTTAGATTTCAAAAATTGGGAGTTTTCAGACCAAAATCCTCAAGGATCCAAACCAATCCCAAGGTCTGAATGATGGAGTGGTTGATGGCATGCAAGAAAATGTTGATTTGATAGAGGGAAATGAAAACTTGCAAGATTTGTAGAGTAATCTGGTGGAAAATAAAATGGAAAGAATGGTTCAAGGACATGAACAATAGGAGGAGGCCTCTAATCAAAATAAGACTTCATCGAAGGTTGTGGGGATTGTTGAAAATGTTCAAATACTCACAGTGGAAAACCTAGGGTTTAAAGATGATGAGTCATCCCTAGCCAGTACAAGACTCAACAAGGAGATTGAAAGTAAGGGGAGTGAGTCCTTTCTGATCATGTCCTAGCAGGGGCAAGAGGGGAGCTACAACCCTAGGATAGTGGTTAAAAGAAAAAGGAATATCTCTAGTGGAAAGAAAAGTAAAGAGAAGGATTCATAAACTATAATGGTAACTATAAATAAAAGACTGGCTGACTGTGGTGGGGAACCTAGAAGCTTGAAAAATTGTCTCTAAAAGTTGTTAGAGGCAAAGATATTAAAAAAGAGATTGATAATGGGATACAATAACCATTACAGATATGTGCTCTAAGAGCACTCCCAACTCCAAGAGATGAAATCCTTGTCTTGGAATGTCAGAGGACTAAATAATCCTCATAAATAAGACCTTCTAATTAATCTTGTTTGGGAGCACAAACCCAATGTGTTACTTGTTTAGGAGACAAAAATGATTGTGGATAAATTACATAAAGTTAAAGGCAAGATTTTCAAATACTGTGGTTTTCATGCTGTTAGTGATGTAGGGGCTTCAGGAGGAATAGCTACTTTCTGGAACCCTAAGGTTGTGGCTAGAACTACCTTGAAGGAAGATGTAAATCACATAGCCACTTTGTTTACTAATCAAAGAGATAATGTGTCTTGGATAACCTCAAATATTTATGCACCTAATGTTAGGAGAGCTAGGAGGAAACTATGGAATAATCTAAAGTCTTTTAGAAAGATTCACTCTAATATAAAATGGATTTTGATGGGAGATTTTAATACTCCCCTTAGGGAGAATGAGAATAAAGGTGGATCCCAAATCTCTATGGAAAGTAGGGAGGATTTGGATCTTCAAGAGCCAACTTTACTTGGTCCAATAGACATATTGGCTCATCTATTATTTAGGTGAGAATGGATCATTCTTTGATCTCTCTGGATTGGTTATTTGCATACTACTATTCCTTGTCGGTCCTCACTCAGTTGGGATGTGATCACTACCCCATTTCTTTCTATGTAAACCAGTTGGGAAACAAAAATGCTTTCCTTTTCACTTTGAAAAGATGTGGACTCATCATCTTGATCTTAAGAATAGGATTGGGGAATGGTGGAATATCAAGGTTAAGGGATCAACGATGTATCAAATAGACAAAACACTTGATAATGTTAAGGTTAATATTAGAACCTAGAATAGAAATTTTTTTGGTCATATCTTTAAGAGGAAAGGGGAAGTTAGGAATAATCTAGATATTGTTCAAAAAGACATTCAAGAAAGGGGGTTGGATACTAGCCTTTTAAACTAGGAGAAGGAACTTTTAATTGAGCTTCATTCTATTGTGTCTAAGCAAGAGGATTTTTGGAGGCAAAGGTCTAGGGCCATCTGGCTAAAACATGGAGATTGTAATACAAAATTCTTTCATCTCACCACTCTTAAGCACATATCTATGAATCAAATCAAGGAAATTTAGATGGGGAATCTTCTTTTATCAAAGGGATCTAAAATAAGAAAACAAGATGCTTGCTTCTTTTCTGAGCTTCTCTCAGATGAAGGCTCTATTCACCTAAATACTCAGTAGGGTATCTTGGAATAGATTCCAAGTCTTTTAAATGATGAAGATAATTATGAGTTGAGTAAATTTTTGATATATGAGGAGATTAGAGCTGCTATTTTTTCTTTTGAAGGAAACAAAGCTTTGAGGCCTAATGGATTCCCTCACTTCTTTTTTCAAACTTACTAGGAGATCATTGCCAAGGATATTATAACAACAACTAAGGAATTTTTGGTAGCAGAAGAGTTCTTAAGGAGCTCAATTCAACCTTCATTGTCCTTATTCCTAAGAAATTAGGTGCAAACTTTTATTGATTTTAGGCCTATTAGTTTGTGCAATTCTATTTACAAAATCTTTTCAAAGGTTGTGACTTTGAGGCTGTAGTTGGTCCTTCCCAAAATTACTTTAGAACAACATAATGGTTTTGTGCAAGGAAGATATATCTTGGATTCACTTATTTCTAATCATGAAGTCCTTCATTCATTGTCCATTAGAAAAAATGAAGGGTTTCTTCTTAAACTGGACCTTATGAAAGCTTATGACAGGGTTGTGTGGGATTTTTAGTTGAAGGTTATGGAAATATTCAATTTTGGTTATAAGTTCATAGATCAAACTTTTGAAATGATCTCCAATCTGAAATTTTTAGTTCTAATCAACGTTATTCCCTTGGTTTTTTTCAAGAGTTCTAGAGGTATTAGGCAAGAGGACTATATCTCTCCTTCCCTTTTTATTAGTATGGCGAAAGCCTTGGGAAGAAACTTTCTTAAATATATCAATGATGGTAGATTGAGAGGTATACATCCTACCTCCTCAAGTCAGCCTTATTCACATCAACAATTTATAGATGATACCATGATCACGGGTGAATCCTCAGCCAAGGAAGAAAGAGAATTTAAATCTATCTCGTTGAATTATGAGCAAGCTTTAGGTCAAAAGATCAATCTCCCCAAAACACTATCTTTTTATTGAATACTCCTATTGACCATCATAATAAAATTGCTCGTATCCTCCAATGTGAGTGTGGGTCTAGCCCTCCAAATATTTAGGGATGCCTTTATTTTTTAAAAAAATCTAGAGTCTTTTTGGTGTGAACTTATTGATAGATTCCAAGATAAATTGGTTGGATGGAAAGGAACTTTGTTGAGTCAGGCAAGAAAATTATAGCTAATCAAAGCTACTTTGTAGAACCTCCCAGTTTATAGTATGAGCCTTCCTAAAGTTCCCTCAAAGGTTGCAGAAAAAATTGACCAAATTCAGAGAAAATTTCTTTAGACTGGCTTTGAAGAGAGAAAAAGACTTCCTTTGTTGACTTGGGAAGGAGTTTGTAGGGACAAAAAATAGGGATATTTGGGTTTGAGAAAAACTAAAGACTTCAACCTTGCCTTGAATGCTAAAATCACTTGGAGATTATTTTTTGAGAAAAAGGAGTGGACGGATATCACCCGAAGGAAATATTTGTATCATCTTGAGAATGTGAGGAATTGTCTTGTTAGAAATGATCTTCCTTTGGGATCCTACGTATGGAAAAATATTGTGGACAACAGGTTTATCATTAATAAAGGGGTTAAATGGAAGTTGGGTGATGGGAAATCTATTTATTTTTGGGAGGACAGGTGGTTACTTGACTCTCCCCTTTCCAATTGTGCTTGGGTGCTACCTTAAAAATACCTTTGTGTGAGAAGTATTGGGTTCAAAGTGCCAAATTATTTATGTGTGGATAAGGGTACTAAATCTTGTAAGTCCTTGTCTTCTTTGCTACCACCTTCTCATTTTCTAGAGTTGGTGGCTAAGTTGTAAGATCTTCTTTCTAGATTCCATATTCCCTTTTCCCAAGAGAGGATGAGTTAGTTTGGTGTGCCTCCCCTTCTGGTTCTTACTCAGTGGCTTCAGGTTTTGATTCTCTCCATTCTGAGGGTGTGCTTGCCCCTTTTTGGGCTAAGGTGTGGTCCACTCATCTGATCCCTAAAATTAATATCTTCTTCTAGATTTTGGTTCAAAATGAAACCCTAACTTTAGATGACCTTATGAAAAGAGGCTTTGCTTTCTCGAATAGATGTGCTTTGTGTGAAGACAATGAAGAGAGTGTGTTGCACCTGTTGTTGGAATGCCATTTTCCCTTTCTATTTGGGAGATCTTGTTTTCCCTTTGGAATATTTATTGGGTCTTCCCTAACTCCATTCATAATCTAGTTGATCAATGGACCTCTCCTTTAAATCCATCCCTTACCTTTTTGTGGTCCTTATTGTTGCCTCTTGTGGCTTGGGGTTTGTTGAAAGAAAGGAATAACTATATCTTTAGGGATAAGAAGGCTGATGCTAGAAGGATGGTAGAGAAAATTATCTTGGCTACTAAGGAAATTTTTTTGTCAAGAGTCATTTAAAAGATCACAAACTCTTCAAAAATCAGTGTTTCTTAAGATGATTTAAAGATGGCAAAGGCCTAAAATCTTTAACTTTTGATATCTTGACTCCTTTTTGTTGCAAGTATGGGCCTAACCAGTGTTTTCATTGATGTCAACATACTCCTGTTGCATTGATGTCAAGGATTGGATGAGTTGTGTGCTGAGGATATTGAGAAAATTAGTCCTATTAGAAACAGAGAAGAACATTGAAGACAATGAAGCTCTATGAAGTGAAGATCCCAGCTAAGATGAAGATCAAAAGATGCGAATCAAAGGGTTTGTATATATGTGTCTAAAGGTGATCTAGTAAAGATTTGAGAGGTCCGCATGAAGATTTGAAGAAGTTATGGCCATATGAGTAAAACTGGTTCTGGCAGATGTTCAGAGGTGATAGAGTGACACAAATAGGTCTGGTGAGATCTGGAAATGCAATATCTTGTTCTGCAGATTTGGTGGAGTGTTTAGGAAGTTAATGTGAATCGACAACTCAATTGGTTCATGGTCTAGAGGTCCGCAAGCATCTATTTCAATATGACAGTGATGACAGACTGTGTTGTTAAGATTCCAGATGAAGAAGAGAATGAGTTCAGTTATCAGAAGTGGTGTGGGTGTTCTTGGTGATTCAGGCAAGCTTGTGGGGGTCTCTAGATTGTGTCCAATTTGTGTTGGTGGTCCACATTGAAGATTGAACTCGTAATTGAAGAATTACTTCCGAATGATGACGATCTTCTTCAACTTGGCTGACTGGATGATTTACACATCTTGCAGATGATCTTGAAGATGTTCTGTGAAGGATGGTGTGTTCCTCAAAGAAGATTGAAGTCCTAGATATGTGTGGCCGACAGAGTAGTGATTTGTATGAAGTCTTTTGTAATAAGCCAAGTTGTATTTGTGTATTTGCTTTGTCATAAAATAAAGTGTGCTAACTTTGATGATGATCCCAAAGTCAATATCTTGTATAAATAAGAGTTGTGAAATCATTTCAAAAGAATTATGGTGAAGATGAGGGTGTGGTAGAAAGGAGAAAAGCAAAAGGCAGAGTAGAAGTATTGAGCTTAAATGGAACTGACTCAAGCATGGTGAAGATGCTATTCTTTAGTTCAAGTATGTAATACTTATTATTCTGTAGACAGTGTGTCTCTTGTAGATAGTGGGCCTCTTGTGAGCAGTGTGCTCGGGTAGTGAGCCCTAATTGGCATGTGCCATTTTGTTCCTTTTATTCTTTTAACAGAGAATACAATCTTGGGTTAGTCACCCCATGGTTTTTCCCTTAACCAGGTTTTCCACGTTAAAATCATGGTGTCATATGTGTTAATGTGTTTTAGCTCTTGAATTATTACATTGTGTTTCCATGATTAATTTATTATTATGTAGCTGAATTACAAGAAGGATTTAAGTGGTTAATAAAAGGAAAGTTTTGGGGCAATTGATTCATCCCCCCTCTCAGTTGTCTATCTTGAAACTAACAATTGGTATTAGAGCCAAGTTCCTCTAGAAGAAGCTTAACCACTTGAGGAGATCCAGAATGTCGACCTACAAGAAGGACAGTCCAAGGTTTGATGGTTCAAACTTCACTGCCTGGAAAAGCCGCATGGAATGTCACCTATAATGCATGGGATATCAGTAATGGAACATAACCTGAATTAAATATGTTCCCCCAATAAATGGCCCTACAACTCTAAATGAAATTAGAGATGCAGAGAATAATCTTTGAGCTAAAGAAGCCCCAATGAGTGCCTTATCTGATTCAGAACTGACAAATGTTATGGCTTTGAAGACTGCCTATGAAATTTGGACAAAGCTTGAAAATCTATATGAAGGAGACAAATATGTTAAGTGTGCCAAGCTAGAAAGTCTAAAAGGAAAGTTTGAAAACTTAAAGATGAATGAAGATGAGAATATCACTTCTTACATGACAAAAGTAAATGAGCTTGTTTGTGGCATCAGATGTGTTGGTGGAGTACTGGATGAAGATGAAATTGTTGCTAAAGTTCTCAAATCCTTACCTCTTGCTTATAAACACAAAGTTGCTACTATTGAGGAAATCAGATCCTTAACAACTATCACAAGGGATCAATTGGTTGGTAAGATATCTGCATTCGAGTTAGCTGCGTTTGGTGATGCACTTCCCAAGACTGAATTTGCATTCAAAGCTAGTGCCTCTACAAAAGGAAAACAAAGATATGATCCAGGAGAAAGTTCCTCAAGAAAATCATCTTGGTATGAGAAAGCAAGAAAAGATCTGGAAGAGGATGAATTAGAAGCTGAACAACTTGAGGCCCTCATTGCAAAGAGACTGCCAAGAGGATTCGGTAAGTGTGAAGGAAAATTGCCTTTCAAATGTTTCAACTGCAACAAGATTGGTCATTTTGCCTCAAGGTGTCCGGAAAGATTTTCTAGGCCAAACCCTAATAGATCAAGATTTCAAAAGAAGTGTTACTATGTTCATGAAGATGATGATGATGAAGGAGTAACAGATGATGAATCAGAGACAGGAAACAAATCCGGAAGTGACTGGGTGTTTATTGTCATCGAGGAAGAAGATCCAATACCCTTTGAATCCGTCAATCATAAAATGATAGAAAGAGCTCTGGCTGCCCAAGTTGAAGAAAAGGATGATTGGGTCATTGACAGTGGATGCTCCCACCATATGATAGGTGAAAGAAATAAGTTCATAGATTTGGAAAGATATGAAGGAGGAGTTGTAAAATTTGGTGATAATTCTGCTGGCAGAATCAGAGGTAGAGGAACTATTTCTTTTGATGGAAAGAACAAAACCAGTGATGTACTATATGTTAAAGGTCTGAAGCACAATCTTCTTAGTGTTGGACAGTTGGTGGACAAAGGCTATGATCTCTGATTCAAAAATGGAAAATGTAAGATCTTTGAAAGTTCTAGAACAGAGATTGCATTAGGTACTCAAACAAAAGGTAACATCTTCCACTTGGTTGGTATTGGAAAAAGTTATTTATTTGTTCAAATTGATTAGAGTTGGTTGTGGCATAGGAGAATGTGTCATGTGAATTTTGATAATATCATCAAGATAAGCAACACTCAGGTTGTAAGAGATCTTCCAAGATTGGTGAAACCTACTAATAGTTTGTGCAAAGAATGTCAGTTGGGCAAACAGAGCAAAGTCACATTCAAAAGTAAGGAACAATCTTCTACCAAATTGTTGGACTTAGTACATACTGATCTATGTGGACCGGCAAGAATCAGAAGTTTGCAAGGTGATAGATACTTCATGTTATTAATTGATGACCACTCCCGGATGATGTGGGTGACTTTTCTGAAAGAAAAATCTGAAGCTCTTGAGAAATTCAAAATATTCAAAGATATGGTAGAGAATGAAACCAGATTAAATATAAAATGTCTTAGGTCTAATAGAGGTGGAGAATTCACATCCAGAGAGTTCATAGAATTCTGTGAGAAACATGGGATAAAGAGACAATTATCTACTCCAAGGACTCCATAGTAGAATAGAGTAGTGGAGAGAAAGAACCAGACCATCCAAGAAGCTTCTAGGACCATAATGATGGAAGCAAATGTTCCTCAGATCTATTGAAGAGAAGTTGTAAGCACTGCTGTCTATACTCTCAATCGAGTACAAATTAGAGGCAATACTAGTAAGACTCCTTATGAACTTTGGTTTGGTATCACTCCCACTGTGAAGTATTTTAGAGTCTTTGGTAGCAAATGTTACATTAAAAGAGATGAAGACCTTGGCAAATTTGATGCTAGAAGTGATGAAGGAAGGTTCTTGGGTTATTCTACTCAAAGCAAAGCATATCGGTGTTATAACAATAGATTGAGAAATATTATAGAAAGTACAAATGTGAAGGTTGATGAATGTATTGAAAAACCCTCAAGGTTTTATGAATATGAAGAAGATGATCAGAATAATGTTTTGGTCCAAGAAGTTCAAGTCCCTTCTGAAATTCAGATCCAGACTAATCCGGAGAATCAGGAAGATGAGATAAGTTTGAATGAACATGTCCAAGAAATAGAAGTGCAAGAAATTCCCAAAACTCCCAGGTATGTAAGACTGAATCACTCTAAAGATTAGATAATAGGTGATAAAATCAAAGGTGTTCAAACAAGAAGAAAGATTGCTCAAGACTCAGAAAAGTGTTGTCTGATTTCAAAAATTGAACCAAAAACATTAAGTGAAGCATGTAATGATGAAAGCTGGACTAAAGAAATGAAGGAAGAGTTGATGCAGATTGAGAAAAATCACACTTGGGATATTGTTCCTAGACCTAGAAACAAAAATGTGATTGGAACCAAATGGGTCTTCCAGAATAAACTGAATGAAGATGGTGAAGTAGTCATAAACAAAGCCAAATTGGTCTGCAAGGGTTATTCCCAAGTAGAAGGAGTTGATTTTGAAGAAACTTTTGCTCCAGTGACCAGAATTGAAGCAGTCAGATTATTTCTTGCCTTTGCTGCCTTCAAGGATTTCAAAGTATATCAAATGGATGTCAAGTCTACCTTCTTGAATGGTGATTTGGAAGAAGAGGTATACATTGAGCAACTGGATGGATTTCAATTGTCTAGTCATGGTGATATGGTTTGCAAGTTGAAAAAAGCACTATATGGACTCAAACAAGCCCTAAGACCCTAGTATGAAAGACTAGAAAAACATCTTTTGAAGATTGAGTTCAACAAAGGTACTGCTGATAGTAACTTATACTTCAAAATTGAACATGAAAATATCTTGATTGTTGAAGTACTCGTTGATGATATCATTTTTGGAGGAAGAGATAGTATGTGCAAGACTTTTGAAAATTAAATGAAAAGTGAATTTGAGATATCTATGTTTGGGGAAATGAATTTCTTCTTGGGTCTGCAAATCACTCAAACAAAGAAAGGAATCTTCATATCTTAGACCAAATATGTGAAAGAATTGTTGAAGAAATTTGGAATGGAAGATTCAAAACCAATGAATACTCCCATGGCAATCGGATGTAAACTAAGCAAAGATGATAAATCTCCTAAGGCTAATCAGAAAAAATACAGGTCAATGATTGGAGGACTACTATATCTTACTCAAACTAGGCCTGACATTATGAATGTTGTTGGTCTTGTTGCCAGATTCCAAGCTGATCCTAGAGAATCTCATTTCATGGCAATCAAGAGGATTCTTAGATATCTAAAAGGAACAGTTGAGTATGGTTTATGGTATCCTAGAGATCATGATTTCTCTCTTCATGCATATACATATGCAGATTGGGCAGGAGATGTGGATGACCGGAAAAGTACCAGTGGTGGAGAATTCTTTTTAGGGAAAAGATTGGTTTCTTGGCTAAGAAAGAAACAAGAGGCAATATCTTTATCTACTGCAGAAGCAGAATATATTGCAGCAGTAGGCAATTGCACTCAAGTATTGTGGATGAAGCAAATGCTAAGAGACATCAGAGTGGAGTATGAGGAACCTATCACAATCTTCTGTGATAATTCAAGTGCAATAAATATATCAAAAAATCCAGTGTTACATTCAAAGACAAAACATATATCCATCAAGTTTCACTTTTTGAGAGAGTAGGTGAACAAGAATGAAGTCAGATTGGAGTTTGTACCCTCCAAGGATCAGATTGCAGACATTTTAACTAAACCTCTACCCAAGGACTCTTTTGAGTATCTCAGGGAGAAGTTAGGGGTTATTACCCCTCCAGTTCTGAATTAAGGTGCACTGATGTGCACCAGTCTGGTGGATCTCACAGTCATATATTGTGGTCCGGATTGATGATAGGAAGCTGCTACTCAGGGGGAGCAGTCTGTATGATTCTGAGTGATGCAAGTATGTGCCCTTTGCCATTGATGTCAAAGGGGGAGTGAAGACATGTGAAAAACAAGAAGTGGTTGCTGATCAAAGGGGGAGCAGTAAAGGAAAAGAAGACATGTGAATGGTTGTCGTTGAGGGGGAGTTATGTCAGTTAGTAAGGAGACGTTCTTGTCTTCATGGTTAAAACAATTTTTCACATCATATGTTGCCATCAATGACAAAGGGGGAGATTGTTGCAAGTATGGGCCTAACTGGTGTTGTCATTGATGTCAACATACTCCTGTTGCATTGATGTTAAGGATTGGATGAGTTGTGTGCTGAGGATATTGAGAAAATTAGTCCTATCAGAAACAAAGAAGAACAGTGAAGACAATGAAGCTCTATGAAGTGAAGATCCCAACTAAGATGAAGATTAGAAGATGCGAATCAAAGGGTTTGTATATATGTGTCTAAAGGTTATCCAATAAAGATTTGAGAGGTCCGCATGAAGATTTGAAGAAGTTATGGCCATATGAGTAAAATTGGTTCTGGCAGATGTTTAGAGGTGACAGAGTGACACAAATAGGTCCGGTGAGATCCGGAAATACAATATCTTGTTCTGCAGATTTGGTGGAGTGTTTAGGAAGTCAATGTGAATTGACAACTCAATTGGTTCATGGTTTGGAGGTCCTCAAGCATCTATTTCAATATGACAGTGATGATAGACCATGTTGTTAAGATTCCAGATGAAGAAGAGAATGAGTTCAGTTATCAAAAGTGGTGTGGGTGTTCTTGGTGATTCAGGCAAGCTTGTGGGGGTCTTTAGATTGTGTCCAGTTTGTGTTGGTGGTCTGCATTGAAGATTGAGCTCGTAATTGAAGAATTACTTCCGGATGATGATGATCTTCTTCAACTTGGCCAACCGGATGATTTACACGTCTTGTGGATGATCTTGAAGATGTTCTACTAAGGATGGCATGTTCCTCAAAGAAGATTGAAGTCCCAGATATGTGTGGCCGATAGAGTAGTGATTCACATGAAGTATTTTGTAATAAGTCAAGTTGTATTTGTGTATTTGCTCTATAATAAAATAAAGTGTGCTAACTTTGATGATGATCTCAAAGTCAATATCTTGTATAAATAAGAGTTGTGAAATCATTTCAAAAGAATTATGGTGAAGATGAGGGTGTGGTAGAAAGGAGAAAAGTGAAAGGCAGAGCAGAAGTATTGAGCTTAAATGGAACTGACTCAAGTATGGTGAAGATGCTATTCTTTAGTTCAAGTATGTAATACTTATTATTCTGTAGACAATGTGTCTCCTGTAGGCAGTGGGCCTCTTGTGAGCAGTGTGCTCGGGCAGTGAGCCCTAATTGGCATGTGCCATTTTGTTCCTTTTATTCTTTTAACAGAGAATACAATCTTGGGTTAGTCACCCCATGGTTTTTCCCTTAACCAGGTTTTCCACATTAAAATCATGGTGTCATATGTGTTAATGTGTTTTAGCTCTTGAATTATTGCATTGTGTTTCCATGATTGATTTATTATTATGTAGCTTAATTACAAGAAGGATTTAAGTGGTTAATAAAAGGAAAGTTTTGGGACAACTGATTCACCCCCCCTCTCAGTTGTATGTCTTGAAACTAACACTTTTAAGTATATGAAGAAGAATAGAACTGGCATGGTGTGGGCTCCACCTTCAAAGGATTGGTTCAAAGCTAATTTTGATGGAGCCTCGAAGGGAAACCCTGGTTTGGTTGGAGTTGGGGGGTTATCAAAGATCATAATGGTTAATTTATCTCAGCAGTATCTTTGCCTTTGGGAAATCAAACTAATCATATTCCTGAAGTGGCCACAATGCTTAATGTGTTCCTTCTGGCCTCTCATCTAGGGGTAAAAAGTTTTATTGTTAAAGGAGACGTGCACTCAATATTATTGAGTGTCTCCAAAGGTCCCAACCTACTAGTTGGACTATATAAAATTTCATAAATGATGCCCTTTCTTTATGTAGGATTTTTAAGAAATTAAATTTATACATGTCCTACATGAAGGTAATAGGTCAGTTGACTTATTCACTAATTGTGGGTGATAAGTGATGGCTTGCATATTTGGCAAGACTTCAATTCTCTACCTACATGATCCCAAGAACTACTTGTTAATGATTACTCTCTGCCATAGGTGCTCATATGAGGTGTAATCATGTTCTAGTGAGGGAGAATGACATCATTACCTAAAGATGACTTCTAACATCTTTTATGACATAAAGAAGTTACCGTCGCTTTCAAAAAATAGAGTTGTGGGCCTAGGTGGTAGGAAATTTACTGGTAAAAACAAAAAAGGAGAAAAAAATGGGTGGTGATCACAGCATAGTGGAACCCTCAAACTATAATGGGGTCTAGAAGGATCATAAAGTGTAGAAGATCCTACATGAAGGGGGTTTAACTCCTTACTTGGAGAAACTTAAAGGTCATGACCCTAAAGTAACTAAGGCATTTGCCAGAGGTTGGAAGAACAAGAGAGTGTCAATTTATGGTATGGAATGTGATATCACCAAAGAATTGGTGGGTCAGGTTATTGGTTTGTCTACGGACCGTAGGAAGGTGTTTAAGGACAGAAAAAAAGTGAGGAAGCTCTTGATACTTTCCTCAAGGATGGTAAAAAAAAGGTGGGTGAAACTCCATTATGGGTACGAAAGAACAATATTTAAGTTGTTTGGGCCATCATGGTAGAATTATTAATGAGGTATGTATCACTGGAAGGAAGATAAAAACCTCTTTATGGTTATCACTTTGTTCTTTTAAACCATTTTAGGCATAAAATTAAAGTATCTTTCCCCTTCTACCTACTTGCTTCATTGGAGAATTCTATTAAGGAGAGTATGAAGGCTCCAAATATGATGCCTATTCATTAGGGTTTAATATTTTTGATTATAAATTACATGAAATGTCAAAAGATCTCTCTAAATACCCTTGGTGGTAGTGGTACACTTAAAAAAGGGGGTGAACATAGGGTGGTCGAGTACTTAGGCACCTCCTCTTATGAGCTTTTATAGCCAGAATCCAAGGATGACTAGGGGGAAGGGGAGGAACTTTAAGGGGCTTCTAGGGATTCTAATCCTTTGGATTTTAGGTCTCCTCAAGACCCGAATTATAGAGTGTATGAGGAGTATACTATTCCCAAGAGGTTGAAAAGAAAGACTATTGTGCATACATCTATTCTTGAAACTAGAAAGAAGAATAATAGGAAGAAACACATTGTGTGTGTAGAGTGTCTCTACATTTTGTTTTAGTTTCGGCAGTGTTGCGATTAAAGTTACAGTGGCTTATTATATTTGTGTCTCTATGTTTCTATGCCTCAAGTGTTTCTGTGCGCAGGTCGCGCCAAGTGTCAAAGCCACAACAATGAAACAAGCACCAAGTTTTATGCGGAGGTCACCGCGTGTCCTTTTGAGTTTGCTACGGAGTGCGCCACGTATCGAGTAACATCTTTTGTTACATTTTGTTTCAAGCTTGCGGAAGGCACCATGTGTTGCTAGCAGAAGTAGTCTCAAAAAGTTTCTTTTCTTGCTATATGTTTGCAAAGGCCGCCGTGTGTCCTTTTGAGTTTTATGCGGAGGATGCCGCGTGTCCCTTTTCAGAATTTATATTGATATCGACATATATATGGTGGGCCACAATTCATTTTGCTTCAAGCTTGTGAAGGGTGCCATGTGGCGATAGCGGAGAAAGGGTTACTTTATTCATAATCTTCTTATAGCATGGAACATTTTAATAAATAGTTGCAGCGGAAAGCGACAAGTGTCAACTTTTGAAGGATCCTTCAAAAGTTTCATTTGTTTCAACAGTGTCACGGAGGTTGCTGCGTGTTAGCAAGTTTGCTGTGGGTGCCACTACCTGTCCCAATTTTATTCCCTATGTGGGTAATGAGTTATGAATGAAGTGGGTCCCATTGATATTGTGTCTTAGTTTCTAAGTGAAGCAGATTGTGATAGATGTCACAACGGAAGGCATCTAGGTATAAAGACACAATTTTTAAATGCTTGGCGGGGTAGGACACGTATCATTTTGGAGACTGTGGAGTGCAACAAGTGGCTATTTCCTGTGAAATTATTTGAAGGCAAAAGAGTTTCTAAGTATATACGGACGCTGCCATCTGTCATAATTTCTTTTGAGCCTTATGTGCGCGGGTGTTTCCATGTGTCTTAGTCTTGATACAGTTAGTGTGCCACACAATATTATGCCCTAGCCAATGAGCACGCAAGAGGGATGGCCGTTACAGATTTAGAATATTGTAACCGCCATGGACTTTTAGTAATCTTTAGTTCTGTTTGGCCATTGATGATTCAGGTTGTTGCAGGCAATCTTGCGTTAAGTCTATGATTATAAATCTATAGAATTTATAATCAAAGGAGACTTTACTTTTTGGACTAAGTTTTCAATTAGAAATCTAATAGAGGATTCATAGACTTTGCTATGACCAATTTATGTCATTTTGCCTTTATTTTGTTGTTCTTGATTAGAAAGTCGATATATCTGTGCATGTTTTTGTGTCTTTTATGTTGCTGGAAGATTAATAAGAAGAACTCTGTTCTGTGCATTGGTTGACATCATCTGTGTCTTTGCAAAGTCATGTGGTTATAAGACTTTGATAATATTCATTATATCTGTTTATGTTGATCATGTAGTATCTGCTCTTTAATATAACTGTATCTTGAGAATAGCTTCACTGTGCTTGAATTGAAGGAGTACTTTTTACATAGACGCATCGCCATAAATTAGATTTGCTTATTGTATCTGTAATCCTGTCTATTTCTTTCCCTTTGCTCAAAACCTGATTGAAATAGGAAGAGCCAGCTTCTTTAAAATCTGGAGGTTGTTTCAAGTAGCAAGTCTCACATTCTTGAAACTTCCCATGTTGGTGTTGGAACCTGCACAATTTTATACATCAATAGTTTTTGGCACCTCTGGTGGGACCTTTCTTGAAGTTCCTATCAAGATTGTATGAGCCAGAGAGTGATAAGGAGCCAGAGCTGTGGACCTACGACAAGAGCTCAGTCTGCTGCTAATCTGGGCATTCTTTTACCACCATTAGTAACTACTCCAAGGAGAAGAGTGAATCAGGTTGCAGTAACACAAGGAACAAATATGGGAGCACCTATACCTCCAAAGAACTATGCAAATTGGAACACCGACAGTCCTCTCATTCTCCCAGTACCACCAGCCACTTGGGATCCTATTCCAGCCAATGCTTTGAAGGCTCTACCTAAGTTCAGTGGAGAAGATTTCAAGACACCTGGGGAACATCTACAAGATGTTTCTGATGTGTGTGCAATGCATGTTATTACTGAACAGAATGTGGCAATAAGACTGCTAGCAGCTTCTTTCAAAGGAAAGGCTCTGGACTGGTATAGATCCCTCACTCCAAATACAATATCTAGATGGGATTAGCTTGGTGATGCTTTCTTTGCAAGATTTGAAGAGTAAGGTGATAAATCTTCCCTGTTGCAACAATTAATCACTATCAAAAGGGCACCACAAGAAGCTATGATTGATTTTAACTCAAGATTTCAAAAAACCTGGAATAGAATTCCTGCTATAGCAAGACCATTATCAGGTATGGCTATTGTGTTCTACCTCAAAGATTTTAATTCTGATATATCAGTAATGATTCAATCCCTAGGAGGTCAGACACTGCCAGAAGCATATGAGTTGGCTGTCAAGGCTGAAAATAACTTGATAGATGTTGGAAAATTGCCCCCAAGGCTTCCTATGCCCATGTTCCCAGAAATCTCCGTACCTTTACCACAAGAAGCTCCTAATCTTGCAGTTCCACCTGTGTCCATGTATTCATTCCCAGTACCTCAACAACCTGCTATGGCAACCACCTCTGCTCAACCATCTGAAATGGATGATGTCAAGAATATTCTAAGGACCTTTTCAAATGAGATAATTAACCTAAAGAGACAACAAAATCCCTATTCAAAGCATGGACATGCCCTTATAAGGTTCGTTCTTCTAAGCAACAAAATTCATTTGAGCTGGAGACCATGAATGGAGAACCTGAAGGGATTCCGGTAAATGGGATCTTTTTGAAACATTTCACCTAAGCAGGGGCTCATCATGTATCATAATTAGTTAGTTATTTTTGTTTCCTTTTCTCACTTTCTATTTTCCCCACTTTCTTTTCCTGCTTAAGTGTTCAGTGAACACGTGTCTGCAATGCAAAGCCCCTTCTCTTTTAGCCCTTGCATTTATTAAGATTGTTTCAACAATCCCCAAAATTCCTAGGAAGTACACACTTTTTCAGAAAGATAGCCTCTCTCATAACTTATCTAACACTTCGTCCAACACAGATTTCAAAAAGATACATTAACTGTCTCTCGGCATTAATGCCATTAATATGATGGGATGTGTCATTTATTGTTTCCCTAAGGCCTAATTAGCTAGGTTTTAAGCCCTTGAAAGTGTCATTTGCTTCTATCTTCCTGCTCTAAATCACTGTCGCATCCGAGCTCTGTTCCTCACAAGTGCTCTTCAGCTAAGTATAACTCCGTTAAACAGTTTTGCTCTTTTTTCTGTGTCAAATCTTTCTTAAATCTTCTCACAAAGATATAGATATGTTTGAGACATAGTCACCATGAGAGGGACTTGGAATTTTTGAGTCGATTAATAAATTGATGAATAGCAAGTCATATGCTTCAGCACCTGCGCAACCAAGGAAGTCCTATCCAAGAACAAGGGTTCCTGAAATAGGATTATCTGTTGACCCAGATCAAGTGAAAGACTATGCATATGACATATATGATACACCTCTTCAAAAGAACACCAAGAATCTTCAAGAGGGAGCACATCAGAGGTACCTCATCCAAGAAAACAAGGGGCAATATGAAACTTTTGGTATGAGAATATGGACTTCTCAATTGGTGCAGTTCCTGGTTCCAAATGTACACCCTTGTCCCGAACTGATTGAATTGTGTGAGGAGCTGTTTCATGCACTGTCAAATTCTATTCAACAGGGTCCTTTCATAGTTCATATTACGCCTAAGACCATAAGGGACATGCTGGCCCTGCAATATGATAGAACGACAACATTTCCAACTATTGCCAAGATGCAAGGCACATGGGCAAATTTACATAGCACACTGAAATTTTTGAATGCAGAGATGCATCTGGAAGAAGATAATACTCAGATGCCTACACTACCCACTGGCCGTGCACAATTTAACCCTGATGTTTAGGACGCCCTTTCAATGATAGATTTCATTTTTGGAATGAAGGAGGACAACACAGTACATGACTGGCAATTGACAATCATTTTTAGAATGAAAACTGTGGATAAATCTCAGGAGTATCAGTTGGATTTTTTAGAGCAAATTGCTGTAGCCATGATCGACCAGCTTGCCAATTTCAAAACAAAGCGAGTATTCAGGTATTCCACATTCCTGTTCTATCTTATGCTGTATCAAAATTTTAGTCTTTTTATACAACATATGCCCTTAAATATGTATGACTCATATTCAGATCATAGTAGAACCATCCCTGTGTCCGCATGGACACATGTGTTATCTGATACCTTAGACCCCTATGAGTTTTGGGAGTTTTTTGTTGCCCTCGCTTTTGGTCAGTTAAGTCCCAATCCTGTGGAATAGAGGACGACACATAGTATAAGGGGTTTTATAACCAACTGCCCAATTCCCTGTGACTACTTCTTTAGAGCCCATACTACCATAATCAGAGTCTAAGGTTTCACCAGAGAGCCTATGCTATTGCCTAAGGTATTGACCCCTAGGGTCGTATTCTTAGAGGTTGCCCATCAAGTATCTATTGTAGATAATGATTTCGGCCACAAGAAAAGAAAGAAAAAGATGTATGATGTCCCATGGGCCAGGGGAAACATGACAATTGAAGTTAGAGGAGAAGAGAGCCTTTTATTAAGGAAGTTAGCTGCCCTCGATTTTCTTATTATAGAAGATAAATAGAAATATGACCCAGATAGTTTCCTAGCTTCCTGGATAATAAATAATAAGGTTCGTGCCAAGATGGTACATGAAGGACGCCCATTTTGGGAGGATAAGAGGTCTCCAAAAGAAGATAGCCCAGATCTCTATGTAGAATTAACTGATTTGCCCTATGAGGGGCCTAGGCCATGGGAAACCTTCTATGTCAAAGAGAAAGAGTATGACCCTAAGTTGAAGATGATCGCGGGTCTAAGGAAATCATTAAAAGCAAAAGAATGGAGAACAAAAAAGATTGAATCCTATTGGAAATATAGGCAAGAGACTTCTGAGATTACACATTCATTTGGGAATGTTGAAAATGATGAGATATGGGAGTCAATCTAGGATGAGTGGCATCCATCTCCAGTCTCAAGTCCAGACACAAGAAAAATTTAGAGGAAGGGTGAGGAACTAGAGGAAGAAACAGAGTCGGCCCCAAGAATGCAAGAAATAGGACAAGTGTCATCTATTGATCCTAGGTCTTCATGGCCTCAATCCCTTAGCACCTTAGAGAAGCAAAAAGGAGTTGTGTCATCACCAATTCTAGGAACTCATACAGCTTCGGCATTTGGGGGTTCCAGAATGGTCCCTTTGCAACAACCAGTGGTTGTAAATATTGAAGATGAAGAAATAAAGGAAACAAAAGAGAGGCCTTTGAAAGTAAGGAGATTGATCCTGCCAGAGGAAGAAGAAGAAGTAGCAGCACCACAGCAACAACAAGTGCCAGTTACCTCTTCCATGACTCAAGTAGGTACTTCTTCTCTCTTCTCTCCTATGTCTCTTTCTTCTCATTTAGGAGTGGCAATCGCAAATACTCAGGTTTCCATGTCCCCCGCCACTTCTGCTGTGCTTACACAAACCTCTGCCCTAACTACCAGTGCACCGACCATGTCCTCATAGGCCATAACCCTGCCATTATTTTCTCCATCTGTGCCCAAACGGACCCCCCCTGCAAGTTTCCCCTAGCCAACAATTATCTGCTATTCCTTATGGCCTGCCTCAGGGTCACCCCTTTGCTGGAGGTTATATTGCATCTCCTCCCACCTTCCAAGCTCAAGCAGATACAACAAAAAGGGCCAGAGAGGCCGAGATGGAAAAGAAGAGAAAAAAGGAAAACAAAAGCCCTGTTGTGGCTCACATGAGGTCACTCTTTGACCCTATTCAACAATCATTGACAGTGACACATTTGTCCCCAAATGTAGTAAAACTGAATGAGAAAATGCAGCCCCAAGATTATGCTATGAATGTTGTGGCCATGGATACGTCTCTCTTCAGGCCACATGATAGGGTTGAGCTGATGAATGAAACTGCAACTGCTGTGGCTAATGACTATTTGAAAGTGTCTAAGAAATTACAAAAGACAGAGAGTGATTTGGCTCAAGAGAAAGTGAGTAGCAATAATCTCACTTGGGAGATTCAGTCTAAAATAAATGAGATTGATAATTTGAACAAACAATTGCAGAACACTATTTCTTTACAGATACATTAGGCTATACAGGCCCAGATTGCTTCTCTTAAGACTGAGCTGGCACAGGAGAAGGCTATAGTGACTATTTTAAGACAGAAAAAAGCCACTATAGAAAAGAAGTATCAGGATAAATTGCAAGAGGCAACACAGTTGCAACAAAAATTATTAAGTGAGCAAAATGCCAATAGTGCAGCTCAGGCACAACTCATGGCTGAGCAACAAAGAACAAAACAACTGACAATTGAGTTGGCTAATAGACCACAGAATGCTGGAGTTCTAATGATGCAGAGGCATCCACACTAAAACCTTGACATACAGCATGTATGTCCGCAACCCTTCATCATCATCATCATATTTCCCTTAACACTGTCAGCATCATCATATTTTCTCTGCCGACCGATATCCTCCTGCAGACAAACCTTCGACCCTTCGCCTGTCAGCAGCATCATCATATCCGGCTATCGGCAGCATCATCACATTCGGCAAGCGCAAACATCCTCCTGATGTTCACTGTTCATCTTACCGCCAAACGCTTTCTGCAGCATCATGATGTTCAACATCATGTTCATCAGCAGGATATAAAATATCCGGTTCCCTCCATATATCCTGATGACGACAACTTCATGCACCTTTCCTTCGATGCTTACGTCACCCCGATATCCTGATGACGATTATCCTGATGATGATGACGTCACATGCAGCTCCTCCAATATCCTGCTGTCCCGATATCCTGATGACGATTATCCTGATGACGATGACGTCACATGCAGTTCCTTCAATATCCTGCTGTTGGCCAAACTTAACATTATCGGCCCGCGATGGTTTTATCAACCCGATCTTCTACCTTATGCCGATACGCTCCTCCTCGGCAACACCTGATGATGATCACCCCAATGCGCATTTACCTTATGCAATCTACTGCATCATGTTCACCTCCATCTACTCAGATGATGCCCGAAGTAACCGCAGGATATACACAGAAATATCCTGATGATGCCGTTGTGACGAATTTCCAAACTTAGCGAATTTCGATCCGCCGAACCTCCTGGGATGACCCGATCCGCTTCCTGGATAACTTTCCAGACTCTAACAACCAGCACGACCTAGCACATACCCATGCTAGGGTTCTCAACACCTCTTGATTGCGATCCTGCAAACATACATGCAAACAAACACAAAATGCAGACTAAATCCTAAACTACTGTACATAGCCATTCCACCGATTCGACGAATCAACCGGTGGAATGGATCAGCGAATCCATGAAACCACCAGAACAGCAAATCGATCACACAATGGAATTCAAAGCAGAGAATGGACACAAACAGGATCTCTTTATTGATTTCAAAAGATGCAATTACAATACTCTGTCTCTCCTCTCTCTGTCTCACTCCCTGCAAAGTCTGATCGATGATCTGCAATACTGCCTAAAACCAACCGATCCTAATGCATAAATAGGATCTCTTGTGAGTACTACCGACCTAACTCCAAGCGGCTGGGAAATCTCTCTAGGCGGCTGGGAGATCCAACCGGACATACAGCATAACAGCTGTCATAACAAACTACCTAAAAATAGTAAAGTCTGGTCAACATGACCTTATTACATGCATTGGTCTTATAAGACCTTCTTGGAAACATTAACAAGACCTATAACAAACTAACTGCCTCATGGAGGCCAGCTGTCAGGTAGGTGCTCCTACACCATACTCCCCAACAGAAAAGAACTCATGTCCCATGAGTTAGGTTGTGGAAGTCCTCCACCTTTACACTTTGCCTTTGCAGTGTCTTGACCTGTTCCAGCTTTGTCCTCTGCTGGCTCTCGGTTGCTCCAAGACTTCTGAACTGTAACTTGCTTTCTTGCAAGTAAATCCTCATGCCTATCAATGTAGGCCCTTCTCTCACATACCTTGTGTTTGTCAGGTTGTCTGACCAGAACCTCTGTCTGAACTGCCTCTTGAACTTCTGTAATGTTCAACTCTGTCTTTCTTTCAACCTTTATAGGACAAACAATAGTCCCAACTATGACAACATCCTTGTCATTCCTCTCAACTGGTGGTTGTTTGTAAACCTGTTTCTGAACCTGCTGCTGACCTCTGTCAGTCAAAACTGAAACTTTCTTCAAACTGTTGTCCTTAACAACTTCTTTCCCTACAATGTCCGCAACTGCCTTTATGCCTGCTGCTATAGGCATATGCACAAATTCCTTCTTTCCCACTAAAATGATTTTGGCTGCCTCCTGTGCTACAACATCTTCCTGCAATGGCATCAACATAATAGTCTTCCCATCTTTCTTGATGGTGTAGGTATTAGCATACCCATCATACAGTACCCTCCTATCAAATTGCCATGGTCTACCCAACAGTAGGTGACAACATTCCATGGGCAAAATGTCACACAAAACTCTATCATGATATGCTCCAATCTGAAAATCAACATATGCCTGTTCATATACAAAAAGTGATTGACTATCACTCACCCAAGATGCCTTGTAAGGGTGATGGTGTGGAATCCTTTCCAAATTCAGTTTATCCACCATTTCCTGAGAGACCATGTTGTCTGTTGAACCAGTATCAATGACAACCTTACATACTTTACCTTTGCTCTTGCATGTGGTCTTGAAAAGAGCTCTTCTTTGCATCATATCCTTTGATGTCTGCAAACTAGTTCTCCTTAGCATCAATGCTTCTCCCTCCTCAGGATATCCATAATTGTCAGGAACTCTATCTTGATAAGTGTTTAGACTTTGTACACATTCCTCTACTTTCTCTTCTTGCACAAGTTGTACTCTCTTGTCATTCGTTCTATCATTTCTGGATGATGAACCTTTGCTTTATGGACATTTGAAAAATGGATGACCAAACTCACCACAGGTGTAACACTTTCCTGAAAATGTAGTAGAACCTCTACCACTTCCAAATCTGCCTCTATTACCTTTCCATCCACCTCTGAAATCAGACTGTCCCTGTCCTTTACCAGTGTCTTCTTGACCCTCATTGGTTTGCCTTGTTGTAGGGGCTAATCCTCTTCCCCTCATATTGCTGCCTCTTCCTCTCATGGACTTATCTTGTCTCCTATTCATCTTTTCTTCAATCCTGATTGCCATTTGGTAACAATCCTCCACACTCTTAGGGTTAGCTAAAACTAACTCATCCTGTATGTTCAATCTCAAACCAGCCAAGTACCTAGCCACCTTTTCTACCTCATTCTCATGATGACCAGATCTCATACTCAACTTATAAAACTCCTTAGTATATGCCTTCACATCCATTTCCTTCTGCCTTAAAAATTGCAGCTTCTTAAACATCTGAATTTCATAATCCTTGGGCAAGAATTTACCTTTGATCCTTGCTACCATTTTATCCCATGAAGTGATCTTTGACTTTCCTTGTTTCCTTCTCTCGGATTGTACATAATCCCACCATACCAAAGCATGACCTCCTAACTTGGACTTTGCAATCTTTACCTTCTGATCCTCAGCAACATCTTCACATTCAAAGTGATTATCAAGTGCAGCAATCCAATCCAGTAACTCATCTTCATTCAAACTTCCATTATACTTGGAAACATCAACCTTTACCTTAGGTTTATCACTCTGCACTGCCTTTAATAGTTTTGCAAATCTCTGGTCTTCAGCATCCAGATCTTCAGCTACCTCTTCATACTCTTCAACAACATCTTCATCTTCTTCTGATTCACTGTCGTCCACTTCCCTCTTTTTGTTCTTCTCCAAGGCTACAAGCCTGGCTTGAAGTGCTTCAGCAAGCTCCTTCATCTTCCTCAGCTCTCTGGCATGTTTTTCCTTCATCTCCTGCAATTCCCTTGTAGTACCATTACCTTTCGGAGGCATTTTGTCAACCTCTCACTCCTCTACCTCTATCTTTTCAGTGACAGAATCAACACACAACAGCCCAGACCTTTTGCTGAGCTCTGATACCACTATGATGCAGAGGCATCCACACTAAAACCTTGACATACAGCATGTATGTCCGCAACCCTTCATCATCATCATCATATTTCCCTTAACACTGTCAGCATCATCATATTTTCTCTGCCGACCGATATCCTCCTGCAGACAAACCTTCGACCCTTTGCCTGTCAGCAGCATCATCATATCCGGCTATCGGCAGCATCATCACATTCGGCAAGCGCAAACATCCTCCTGATGTTCACTGTTCATCTTACCGCCAAACGCTTTCTGCAGCATCATGATGTTCAACATCATGTTCATCAGCAGGATATAAAATATCTGGTTCCCTCCATATATCCTGATGACGACAACTTCATGCACCTTTCCTTCGATGCTTACGTCACCCCGATATCCTGATGACGATTATCCTCATGACGATGACGTCACATGCAGCTCCTCCAATATCCTGCTGTCCTGATATCCTGATGATGATTATCCTGATGACGATGACGTCACATGCAGTTCCTTCAATATCCTGCTGTCGGCCAAACTTAACATTATCGGCCCGCGATGGTTTTATCAACCCGATCTTCTACCTTATGCCGATACGCTCCTCCTCGGCAACACCTGATGATGATCACCCCAATGCGCATTTACCTTATGCAATCTACTGCATCATGTTCACCTCCATCTACTCGGATGATGCCTGAAGTAACCGCAGGATATACACAGAAATATCCTGATGATGCCGTTGTGACGAATTTCCAAACTTAGCGAATTTCGATCCGCCGAACCTCCTGGGATGACCCGATCCGCTTCCTGGATAACTTTCCAGACTCTAACAACCAGCACGACCTAGCACATACCCATGCTAGGGTTCTCAACACCTCTTGATTGCGATCCTGCAAACATACATGCAAACAAACACAAAATGCAGACTAAATCCTAAACTACTGTACATAGCCATTCCACGGATTCGACGAATCAACTGGTGGAATGGATCAGCGAATCCATGAAACCACCAGAACAGCAAATCGATCACACAATGGAATTCAAAACAGAGAATGGACACAAACAGGATCTCTTTATTGATTTCAAAAGATGCAATTACAATACTCTGTCTCTCCTCTCTCTGTCTCACTCCCTGCAAAGTCTGATCGATGATCTGCAATACTGCCTAAAACCAACCGATCCTAATGCATAAATAGGATCTCTTGCGAGTACTACCGACCCGACTCCAAGCGGCTGGGAAATCTCTCCAGGCGGCTGGGAGATCCAATCGGACATACAGCATAACAGCTGTCATAACAAACTACCTAAAAATAGTAAAGTCTGGTCAACATGACCTTATTACATGCATTGGTCTTATAAGACCTTCTTGGAAACATTAACAAGACCTATAACAAACTAACTGCCTCATGGAGGCCAGCTGTCAGGTAGGTGCTCCTGCACCATCTAAATTTGGTGAAGAGCTATATATTTCAGTATGGAAGAGAATCTTTGAGGAGATTATTTAGCTAAAGCCATCTTTGACTTTTCTGTTAAATTCTCAGCAGCTGTGTGAGAAGGTAGAGACTTATGTGCAGGCCACTTTATCTATTGTTTCATTAAGGGTTTCTGACTCTCAGCTTTTATTGAAAAAGTTGTATGACATAACAGATGAAACATTATTAGCACTAGGTATCAATGATAGAATGATTGTTGCTAAGAAGGTCAATGAGGTTTTGAGTTGTAATTCTGTGGCCACAAATTGTCAAGAGCTCCTAGATAGTGAAGGAAGGAGTAAATAATATGAAGAAACACATAGAAGATTTAGTGCAACTGGGACTTCCTTCACCTTTCCCAGATAGTAACATATTGTTGATGATAGATGACATCAAGGCCCTTCTTTTGACCAAGCAAAATGATCAGACAATTTTCCAAGGTTTGAGTGATTCATCAACAGTAAAGGAAGTTGAAACTGTGTTGATACCTATGGCCCAACTGGAATTTCAATTAAAGGCTGTGGTACAAATTTTGCAAACATTTTCCCATAAAGATATAATTAATCTTGATTTTGCTTTTCAATATTTGCAGAGTAGACAAGGGATCTCAGATTCAGAATGGTCTGTATATCAGACAGCATTGCAAAATCTATAATTCAAGATTTATTTTCAATACAATATCTTTTTGTCAGTTTTGGGTTCTTTCAGAGCAGGCTTAGAAGTCCTGATGGTTGCCAAGAATTGTAGAGTGTCTCTACATTTTGTTTCAGTTTCGGCAGTGTTACGATTAAAGTTACAGTGGCTTATTATATTTGTGTCTCTGTGTTACTATGCCTCAAGTGTTTTTGTGTGCAGGTCGCGCCAAGTGTCAAAGCCACAACAATGAAACAAGCACCAAGTTTTATGCAGATGTCATCATGTGTACTTTTGAGTTTGCTGCGGAGTGCGCCACGTATCGAGTAACATCTTTTGTTACATTTTGTTTCAAGCTTGCGAAAGGTACCATGTGTTGCTAGCAGAAGTAGTCTCAAAAAGTTTCTTTTCTTACTATATGTTTGCGGAGGCCGCCATGTGTCCTTTTGAGTTTTATGCGGAGGATCCGCATGTCCCTTTTCAGAATTTATATTGATATCGACATATATATGGTGGGCCACAATTCATTTTGTTTCAATCTTGCAGAGGGTGCCACGTGGTGATAGCGGAGAAAGGGTTACTTTATTCATAATTTTCTTGTAGCATGGAACATTTTAATTCACAGTTGCAGCGGAATGCAACAAGTGTCAGCTTCTGAAGGATCCTTCAAAAGTTTCATTTGTTTCAACAGTGTCACGGAGGTTGTTGTGTGTTAGCAAGTTTGCTGCGGGTGCCGCCATCTATCCCAGTTTTGTTCCCTATGTGGGTAATGAGTTATGAATGCAGTGGGTCCCATTGATATTGTGTCTCAGTTTCTAAGTGAAGCAGGTTGTGACAGATGTCACAATGGAAGGCGCCCGGGTATAAAGACAGTTTTTAAATGCTTGGTGGGGCAGGACACGTATCATTTTGGAGACTGCAGAGTGTGACAAGTGGTTATTTCCTGTGAATTTCTTTGAAGGCAAAAGAGTTTCTAAGTATATGTGGACGTTGCCATCTGTCATAATTTCTTTTGAGCCTTATGTGCGCAGGTGTTTCCATGTGTCTTAGTCTCGACATAGTTAGTGTGCCACACAATATTATGCCTTAGCCAATGAGCGCACAGGAGGGATGGCCATTACAGATTCAGAAGATCATAACTGCCATGGACTTTTAGTAATCTTCAGTTCTGTTTGGCCGTTGATGATTTGGGTTGTTGCAGGCAATCTTGCATTAAGTCTATGATTATAAATCTATAGAATTTGTAATCAAAGGAGACTTTACTTTTTGGAATAAGTTTTCAATTAGAAATCTAATAGAGGATTCAGAGACTTTGCTGTGATAGGTTTATGTCATTTTGCCTTTATTTTGTTGTTCTTGATAAGAAAGTCGATATATCTGTGCATGTTTCTGTGCCTTTTATGTTGCTGGAAGATTAATAAGAACTCTATTCTGTGCCTTGGTTGATATCATCTGTGTCTTTGCAAAGTCATTTGGTTATAAGCCTTTGATAATATTCATTATATCTATTTATGTTGATCATGCAGTATTTGCTCTTTAATATAACTGTATCTTGAGAATAGCTTCACTGTGCTTGAATTGAAGGAGTACTTTTCACATAGGCGCATCGCCATAAATTAGATTTGCTTATTGTATCTGTAATCCTATTTATTTCTTTCCCTTTGCTCAAAACCCAATTGAAATAGGAAGAGCCAGCTTCTTTAAAATCTGGAGGTTGTTTCAAGTAGCAAGTCTCACATTCTTGAAACTTCCCATGTTGGTGTTGGAACCTGCATAATTTTATACATCAACAGTGTGGTCTAAAAATTCAAAGATTGGGGAAGATTTGAATAAGAGAAAGGGTAATGAGAAAGAGATTGGCCAGGAAGGTGGCCATTATGAGGTCCCAAGAGGGATTATAAAATGGAAAATCATTGTACCTAAACCCTCAGTGAGGTTGTCATTCCTATAAATACAAGATCCTACTCCAAATATCCTTAGGGATTTCCTTGCTCTTATGGCCAATGATTCTTCTAGAGAAGAGTTATTAGACTTTTTGAACACTATCAAGGAGTTTGTTTCTCCCAACAAATGATGACAAAATAGTTTTTCATTGAAATAAATTAACTGAACATGAAATTAGATACTATTCAAAAGAAAATTGGTGAGCAAATTCATATGCAAGGGCATGATGATATAAGCATTCTTCAGGGCTAGGAAGATATCTTGAAGATGGATAAAATTGAAAAATATCTTTCTGATGTTAAAAATAAGCTTCTCATCCAATTGGAAGAAGTGGAAAAATGGAAACATGATCACAATGAGAGAATTACCAATTTGGAAAAGGATCTAACAACCATTAAAGAGAATATTAACAGGGTTGTTCAAGTCAGTAAATATACCATTCAAAACAATGCTACTAGGTTCAAAATCTTGATTGATAAGTTGAAGGATCTTTAGGACGGTAATGTTATACATGTGATGGATGACAATATAATTCCAGGGGAGAAGAGTGGAAAGGCAAGGCCCAGTACCAAAACAAGGGCTAGTAAAAAGAAATCCTTTGAGGAAGAGAAGAAGGACTTGCTGGAGTTTGTGAAATGACATGAAAATTTCTACCAACAAGAGCTAGAAGCGACAAAGATCCTCAAGCAAATGTAATGGGGTTTTGGGTGGTTGCCTAGTCTGTGCACTTTCCTTTTTACTTTAGGTGGTCTTAGTTGTCTTTTTGTCTATATGTTGTATGGGGGTTCGTTGAGGTGAATGTTTTGATGTTCTTTGGTTGTGTTCATGTTGTTTCTTTTCTTTTTATAAAGGGTTTCAGGGCCCCTTCAAAACCTTTTTTACTTTCTTAATTAAAAACCACTATCCCAAGACTCTTATTAATAGAGTTGGGATATACATGAAACTGCAAATGGTATATACCAAAACCATAGCTACACCTCCAAAAGGTGACCAATAATGACCCTTCACATGCCCCCATGACCCTTTACTAACCCAAGATAGCTTTTCACATTCTGAGGTCAAATAGGTCTACTTAGAGAATGGTGCAAAATTTGCCATTTATCATATTTTATCTTGAAATGGTCTTGTTTTATCTTGATGCATGTCTTGATGTGGAACATTAATTAAATACATATTTCTAATGTTACATACAACAATCACATAAGAAATATTAAATTAGCAAAGTGTAGTGTCCATCCTAAGATGAACATGCTTAACCACCAACATTATTTTTTATTATGCAAGGTGTACAACACCTAACCAACATGATCTACACATTCCAACTGAAGCATCAAAACATATAATGGGATAAAATAAACCTTAATCCACAATTAATAATCTAAACCTTCATTTTAAAATAATCTATTTTATGAGTTCCATATTATTCCTAAATTCTAAAGCTTAGGAATACAAATTCAAAGCTCTTCTAATAAATATCAAAATTCATGCAAATACTCATACATTTGATTAAATCCTACTTAATCGAATCAATCAATAATTGTCCCATTTTAAATAGATAATTAAAATCATATTTCATTAATCAAGGTCCAATGCTCATTCCAAAATAAATTCAATATGCAAAACACATCCAATTCATAGTTTATAATTTGACAAAATCCCTCTTATTCTAGTTAAATTGCTCTAGGTAAGGGTGAAGCTTTTTGGGTTGTTACACTTTTTTTTTGCTGAATAAGTGCTACCATTGGGGGTAGCTCCCATTATATTAAATCTAGAATCAAGAACCTGCTTAAACTAAGCAGCATGGATTACATACCAGCTGGGAACTAAGCCAGTCAATTGCTTGTGCCATAGCACTTGGAAAAGAAAAATAACAAGTATGAAAGCTGGACCATGAAACTAATTATGCCAGAGCACTTTGAGACCCTCTGCCAGCTCCGAAGCCCTCTCAATTTGGGTTGGAGAAAGAAGATCACCATAGCTACGCAAATAGAAAGCGAAGGTTTCCATGTTATTGTGATTGATACCTTGCCAGAAAAGAGCTAAGGCTTTCGCAAAGATTGTTGGAGACTCAGTTTTCATATTAACAGCAGCCGCATTGAAAACTCCCCCAATGAGACCATTGGTAGGATGTTTATCAAAGGCCACTATCACAGCCATGGTAGACTCCCTCACAACTTCCTTCACATAGGCGTTGGTCAGAGTTTTCCCATGGGCCTTCCTTCCTGAGACAAGAACGCAAGTGGCCAAAAACTCTTCATAAAGATAGCTGTCGTGGACATGTTCCTCCGGGATATTGGCGGCTCCAATTACCTTGAGGATGGCTTCCATGATATGGTCTGCCACAAACAAACGCTTGATTTGTTCCAACTTTGTTTCCTGTGACACCTCCTCCTAGGTACCATGATTCTCCTGGACCTCCTCTTCTTCATCCCTTTCTTCGACAGACCCCGAAGAAGACTCTTCCTCATCGTGCTGGCAAATGCATACATAGTTCATTTCCATCGTAGCTTGGAAGTGGAAGTTGCACATGAGGTTCTTTTAGAGGTCACCATGAGGGTAGTAGGAGTACTACCTTACTGTCACAGGGAGCTTTACTAGATCCTTAAGATCCAAAAGTGATCAAAGAGTCGTCCTAAGCGATCCAGCGATCCATCATACTCTACGAGTGTCACAGGGGAAGACAAGGCCAAGGATCACATGATTCTACAACAATGACGTCCTCCACCTATTCACATGCTGAGTTTGCCAAAAAGTCTGCCGCCAAGTTGCCTTCCCGGCAAATGTGATTAAGGGTGCAATTCCCCAGCTCTGGCAAGATCATCCAAATAGCATCTGCAATGTACTTTAGTTTCCAGTTGTGAATTTTCTTGGACTTAATGGCATTAATGCAAATGAGGGAATCCCCCTCGATGTCAATGTCCATGAATTTGAAGTCCTTACACAGACGAAGCCCTTACACAGACGAAGCCCTAGGAGCAATGCTTCGAATTTTGCTTCGTTGTTCATCCCTTCCGGGAGCTTTTTAGACATTGCCACAACCAAGTTACCAACCTCATTCCTTATGATGACGCCTGCACCTGACGGCCCCGAATTAGCTTTGGCCACACCATCAAAATTTAGTTTTAGCCTCCCCTTTGGAGGGATAGTCCACTTCGTGAGAGCCCTTGCTCTTTTTCTTTCCTCAGCTGCTTTAGGGTGAAAGCTTTGGGGTGGTAACACAAGGGCCGACCAGCTTTTCATCATCTCCCCGTCCCAGCTTACGAATGGTATCAGGGAAGAGATGGCTAGCCTTATATTGACTACTTCACTAATGCCTGCTTTAAGTTTCCTCAGGACAGATTCAAGGCTTGATTCTTCGTCTAAAAAAATCCTACTATTCCTTTCACGCCAAATATGCCAGATTAGAAGAGAGGGACTCGCCACCCACAAGCCTTGCCAGGTTGTTTTCTATCCTTTGGGCCAACCTTTAAAAAGATCTTCAATTCTATCAGGGAGGGCACTCATCCAGCCTAATTTCTACCTAAGCCAATCCCAACAATTGGAAGCAAATGGGCAAGTAAGCAAGAGATGATCAATTGTTTCTTCAGCTTTACCACATAACACACATCTTGATGGACCTGCAATACCCAAAGATTTGAGCCTATCACTTGTTAAGATCTGTTTGTGAATAGCTATCCACGCAAAGGCCCCAGCTTTGGGGAGCGTCCATTTGCTCCAACAGAGGAAGGAGGGCCAATCACTCTTTACCTGTGGATTTTGCAAAACATAACCAAACTTAAGTTTGTAATGTCCAGATTTTGAACCCGTCCAAAAGATTTCATCTTCTTTGCCTAAAGGAATAATTCTTTTGGCTTTGAGAGCCCCCATAATTTCATGCATTGCTTCAGCGCTTAGTTGGAAAGATGCAATCAGCTCCCAATTCCAATCTAAGTCATTAATATAGCACAAAGCCTTTCTGCCATGAGCTAATGATAAGTCGCTCCAGCGGTCCTTCAATCCTGGGAGCTCAGCTAGCAGAGGTAGACCTTTCAAAGAGTCTTCCCAAAAATTAGCACGGGTGTCATTGTGAATAGACCAAGAGATGTGGTCCGTTATGAGCCATCTGCACTGTTGCATAAAATTCCAACTATGCGAGCCTCTTGGGGGATTGGGCGTCGTCAAGATACGGAGAGGATCATCTAAATTGAGATATTTTTTCCTAAGAATTTGGCACCATCTTGCTGATGGGTTTTTGAACATCATCCAGATTAGCTTAGCGCCCAAGGCTATATTTTGTTTTTCCGTACTGTGAATCCCAACACCACCATCATTTTTACTTTTGCAAGCCACTGGCCAACCAAGAAGGGGAATTCTCTTGATATCATTGGCTCCTTCCCAGAGGAATTTTTTGAAGATTCCCTCCAACAAGGTACAAGCTTTCCTAGTCACTTGGTTGCAGCTCATTTGATAGATAGGGATCGCTGACAGGACCGCCTTAATCATCTAAATTTTGCCAGGAAGCATGAGCCATTTCCTATGCCAGGAGGACGCCTTGGAACTACATTTTTGGATAGTGTCATCCTAGAGTGAGGTGCGAATTGCACCTTTGAACAGAGGAACTCTAAGATATTTTCTTGGGATTTCTGCCTTTTTGAATTTAAGGATGGACAAAATCTGCTTTTGTGTTCTGACTCCTGTGTTAAAGAAAAAGATGCTAGACTTTTCTTGATTGATTACCTGTCCTGAGGTGTCCTCATAGAGTTGTAAAAGCGAGGAGATCTCAGCCGTAGAGTTTATGTGAGAGGAGGCGAAGAGAAGTGTGTCGTCTACAAACTGCTGATGGGTGACCTGAGGAAAGTCATCTGCAACTCTAACACCTTCCCATCTACCAGAGTCTGCCAAATGTTGAATGCTTCTGCCCAAGGCTTCTGCCATGATAACAAAGAGAAAAGGTGAGAGGGGGTCACCTTGCCTGAATCCCCGTGTGGGTTCAAAGAATCCACACGGGGAGCCATTGACTAAAATGGAGTAACGCACCGATAGGTCTAGTCAATCCATCTTTTGTCAAAACCAAAATTTTCCATAATTTTAAAAATAAATCTCCAATTGACACGGTCATAAGCCTTGCTTATGTCCAATTTTAGGGTCATACAACTTTGATTCGAAGAAGTGATGGAATGTAAAGTCTCATGAGCTGAGATGATACTATCAATAATATTCCTACCTAGCGTGAAGCTGCTTTGCTCCTCCGAGATGAAGTATGGGAGAATACCTTTCAGCCTGTTAGCCATTGCTTTCGAGACCACTTTATAGATGGTGTTGCAGAGGGATATGGGCCAAAAGTCTTTCAAAGATGCTGATTCTACTTTTTTGGGGATGAGGGTGATGAAAGTGTTATTGATGTCCTTGATCATCTTTTTGGATTTCCTCAGATCTTCAACCGCCTTCCAGTTGTCATTTTCCAAGAGGTCCCAGAATTCTTGGAAAAATCCAGCTGGAAATCCATCCGGTCCGGGAGATTTATCAGGCACCAACTGGAAGACCGCAGCCTTCACCTCTTCTTTGGTGAAATACCCTAGAAGAAATTCATTTTGTTCCCTAGTGATTACTTCTGGGATGAGGTCAAGAAAAGGTTGTTGTTTTTTAGCAGCAGAAGCTTCCTCAAAGGCCAGAAGATTGCGGAAGTAGGAAACTGCTTCCAATTGGATGAGTCCTTCGTCTAACACCTCTATGCCACCTTCAGATTGTAGCAAAGAGATCCGATTATGGCTGCGTCTTTGTTTCACAGAGTGGTGGAAGAACTTGGTATTCAGATCGCCTTCAGCCAGCCATGTTTCCCTCGACTTGGATCTCCAAAAAGTTTCCTCCCTGGCAAGGAGTTCCTGATGAGTTTTCATGAGTTCCTTCTCCCTTTCAAACTCAAAGTTGGTCATACCATTGCGCAGAACCTCCTGATTTAATAGTTCCATCTCAGCCTCAACCCTTTCTTTTTCCTTGAAGATATTTTTAAAGGTTCCTTCATTCCATGCTTTCAAGTGCTCTTTGATTGCTTTCAATTTTTTTGCAATAGTGAACATCTTTGATCCTTTCTGAACCTCTGTATTTGACCACCATTGTTTAATTAGATCCCTGAGGGAACTGTCTCTTAGCCACATCTTTTCAAATTTAAAAGGGCTCCTAGCCAACGGCCTATCTTCTTTTATAGCTGCCAATATTGGAAAGTGGTCTGAGCCAGATATTGGGAGAATATGCGATTCAATTGCAATAGGAAGCTTGGTCCAGTTTGCTGAAAATAAAAACCTGTCCAATCTTTCCGCTATATTGGTAAAACCTTTGCGTTTGTTGGTCCAAGTGAATTCTCCATTTTTAGGCGCAAAATTCAAGAGGTCAGAATCTTCCACAAAGCATTTGAAATCCTCCTGACTTTGATTAATTTGACAAGACCCACCTTTTTTCTCAGTACTTGACAGGATCGTGTTGAAGTCCCCCCTAGGATCAAAAGGTCTTCTTTATGATGACGAATTAGCTCTGAAATTGAATTCCACACAACCAACTTTTCTTGTGTTTTAGTCGGCCCATAAACATTCCAGAGTAAAAATTATAGGTGAGTTTGTGTATCTTCCACAGTCATAGCCATCCAATTGTCTAATTCGGCCAAGATCTTGAAATTCATGGTCCTACCTTTCCAAAGTGCACATAGTCCTCCTGACGCTCCTAAGGAGGGTCTAGAGACACCTTCCCAACCTTTACAAAATTTACATAAGTTTTCTCCCTCCTTTGCTGAAAGTTTGGTTTCCTGAATGAGAACTATGCCAGCATCTACCATTTGAAGATGATGCTTCAATAAGTGTCGTTTGTCAGGGGCATTGAGGCCCCTGACATTCCAGCTGAAGATCTTCATTGGTTCCCAAGGGAGGCAACCTCTCCCTTGGTACTGTTTACAAAATTCTTCAAGGTGGCTTGCCCACCTTTGGAAGCCTCTTCCTCCCTTCGAATTTTATTTGATTTTCTGCCCTTCTTTCCTTTTTAAGACTCAGATTAGGTTTCAAAATTTTAGCCACTTCCTAGCTAATGAATCTTGCCTCAACTTCCCCAAATTCGTCCTCATCCATGGATTCACACTCAGTCCATTCAGACACATTCCCGTCCTCTCTGAAATCCTCAATATTTGTAGCTTCTTGGTTGTTCCTGAGAGAGACTTGTGGCGGCAATGCCTTTGCTAAATCTGGAGGATCTTGGGCAGTTTCTGGAACCCTAGATATGGAGTCAGAGGAAGGACCACACTTAGGGGACGCATCTCTAGAGGGGGCATAGAAGGAGAAGCCTTCAAAATAGGTTTCACAGGAATGTGATTATCCAAATCAAGGGACGGAGGGTTGTTACACTTTTTATGTTGAATTTATTTTTATATTTAATTGTGAGAGTTTGACAACATTCTATCTTCTAATACTATTGATTAGATTCAGAAAGTAGGACAATAGTTTGAATTAGTGATTTAGTAGTTTATTGAAACATGTCTTAGAAATTATAAATTGCTACCAGATTTTTCCATTAGTTTGCATAAACTATACATCAACTGTGATCTACTAACTAATGTGGATTGACTATGATGATTTTTTAATAATAAATTACCTAGCATAATAACTTGATGTTGAACATGCAAGTATAAATAGGAAAATTTTGGTCAAGCAAACTCCAATACATATTGTCCAACTCAACCCATTTCTAGGGAAATTATGGAAATTTTCCATCTAGATCATACGTATGAATCAAAACATGTCATGTGGCACTAGAAACACAAACATAATTAATAATATCACTAATTTTTCACTTGTATATGTCAATAGACCACAATCCAAGTAATAATTAGTATGGTTCAAATGTTTGACCTCCATTGAGAGGAGTGCTTTGAAAAGGAAAGTGTGTCTAGTTAGGGTGCACCAAATCCCACACATCAAAGTGGATTTTGGCATAATATATGTAGGTCATTGACCTTATCCTCTTCAAGTGCCTTGCATATGTACCCTTGCTCATTGATACAATTACTATCCACATGGGATAAACATAAAAAAACTTTAAGTGTGAATTTAGGTGCAAAATGAAGGAATCTTATGTCAAGTAAAAATGATGCTCAATGATTTTCCTCAAGGAATCTTATGCCAATTAACTCCATGTTATACCAAAATTTTACTTCCTATCAAAATTTCTAATACAAACAAAATCTTGTGTCAAAAGACCATTATGAGCCCAATTCTTTCTTAGTGAACATCTTTTTATCTTTGAGTTGCAAGAAATGGTAGTTAGAAATTAGAATATACCCTTTTCTTACAAAAAATAATTGAATCTATCTCTTTGTCATAAAATGACCCTCTAAATAATAGAATTGTGACTTTAAAACCTATTTATGGTAGTGCCACTTATCCCAACAACTTGTAGCAATAAAGGACTAAAACCTAGGCAATTTTCAACTCTTAAGCTTTGATAGCATGATAGATTATACAACCTAGTCCATATTAAACATTTAATAAACTCCATAACCAAAATAAAGAGTAAACACCAATGTGAAAAACTTTTAAATTATATACAAGAGAATAATAATCTTTGTAATATAGAAAACTAAAATGGTAAGAGGATTTACTTCTATTAATACACCATTTATACATATGACATGATGATAGGTCAACCAAATAAATACACATATCCCAATATATTATTATAATATACCTTACATGTGTGGGCCTTTAAATCCAAGTAGGCTTACTAACATATCTAGGCTCAACACACAAGGTACACATAGTACCAATACAAGATATCATAACCCAAAGGTGTCCCACTTTGGTCCATATATGATTTAATATTTTAAAAAATAATATCTTGAAATTATTTAACAAACTCCAAAATTTTTAAAATATGTGAATGAACCATGTCTCTATTGTACAAGTAAAAAATATATTTTAAAATATGTTTAGACAACTAAAATAATATTATGAAGGGATTACTTTTTTCCTTGACCCAAAAATGCCAAAAATGACATGCTATTATGTTGTTCTTTGATAACTTAATGGAACCCCACACAGATGGATTTTATTTTCTAACATAAAATCCCCTCCCTCTAATTAGGAGTGGTGGTTGGGATCCCCCAACTAAGAGTGGTGGCTAGGCTTCCCCTCCTTATAATGATAGGTTTTCTTAGTTATCTCTTGCCACTTCTTAACGAATCTCAACTATACACATTGTTATTATAGATTCCAAAGATCTAGAGGTGGAAAGAATTGATGGACGCCTAAAGTTAGATCCCTTAATTAGGTATTCTTACCCAATTTTAAATGGGATTTAATAGAGCAATAAGCTATATAATCATGTAATATTAGAATTTGTATACCCTACAACTTCCTTGTTACATTTTTGTGTCTATTTTAGCCCTATGTCATTTCTGTGTGTCTTGTGTCATTTTGACCCCTTTTGCTTAGCCTATGTCACCCCTAGCCATCCATATCTCATTTCCTTTGTTATTTTCATGGTTTTGTTTATAGTTCCTATGTGTTCCTTTCATTTAATTTTTATTTCCATCCCATGTCCTAACACCACCTTTAATTTTCCTTTTAGCCCATTGTCAAACCATTAAATGTTGTGTGTAACTCCATCATGTGTGAAAAGTCCAACTTTATCCTTCCTAAATCCTATCTTAATGAGCTTAAAATTAGTGGAACCACCCACCACTATATTTCTCCCCTTGAGCTTAAGTGATGTAGAGGCAAATTGGATGAGGAAGGATAGACAAACTAGACAAGGTTCTATTACACCTACAAGCCCAAAAACAAAGATCGTTATGTAAAAGTGGGAACAACAGAAGGAAACTCTAGCATCATCATAGAAATGTTGGTTTGGGATGTCAGGGGACCCATTCCATCCATTGGCCAAGGTATATTGGACTTTGGGTTGGTACTTCCTTCACAAACCACCCAAAATGGCTTGTATCCCTTCAAAAAGACAACAGACCTAATAAATTTTGACTTAGACCTCCAAGCCCAGATCTTAGACAATCAATAGATACCCATTATGACCCTCTATCACATATCCCAAACTTGGCATAGGTTGTTTTGGACGGAATATCTCAACCAATAACCCATGTCAGTGACCAAGAGCCCCAATTAGGCCAAAATTACAAAGAGACCACTATAGAATGCAAACCCAGAACTTAACCAAGGGCTTGAACATGTAGGATATATGCCAAAACAAAAGATTTTGTGGGTTTTAACCTTCTACAATCTGCTGTTCCAAGAAATACCTCTTAGGTTCCTTCAAATGGCTTAATACATGATCTTATTAAGCCTTTTCTAGCAAACTTGCACACACCAATTCTCCCACTCTTGAAAATAGTCAAAACACTTAAAATACAAATGAATACATCCATCCCACTGGTCTTATGGCCTTGAGAGACAGTGGGATGGTCAATGCCTCATTGTTGGGAGCAAACCTTTATCTAGGTTTTTATGAGACTGTTTTTAAAGAAAACCTTATAACTTTCTACCATAGGAGTTTCAAAGCACCAAACTAGATTCAAATGAAATCTGACTCCATGATCTAATTGATCAAACCATGAAAAAGTGGAAACAACCTTGTACCTTTGTACAGTACGGACTGTAGCAGCAAAAAAATCTCAGAAAATGCAGATTTTCAACAATCCATTTTTGGGAAAACACTCATAACTTCCTCTAGACAGCATGTGAAGACCTCTAACTAGATTCAAATGAAAGGTAAGACACAGGGATTTCCAAAAAGTGCAACCTCACTTCCTAATTCATCCGTATGCAAAAGTTATGAATGTTATAGCAGTAAAAATGCAGAAAATTCTGGAAATCACAGTGTTTGTTTGTATTTCTTGATCACCAACTCCAACTACTGCCTTGCCTCAACCCTTGGGAGGCATTTTAAGCATGTTATTATAGTTCCAACTGTCCCCAACTACTTTTCAAGAGGGTGACCATTGGTTTTTTTTATAGTTTTGCCCTTTGCAAGGCTTACAACATGAAATATATGACTGTCCCTATGTGCCTTAATAAAGGCTTACAAACATGACTACCTCCTACAACATGAGGATAGATATTTGGACATAGTCCTTATTCCTTATTACAATCATGAATAGTCTTCTAGGACCTTATTACATCAAAACAAACCATGAAGTTAATTTTTATTCGTGGAGAATACCCACAGTTTGCCACCTAATAGGGCAACCTTGACAATTATAACCCTCTTTCTAGATTATTGTTTATGTTTGATTGATTACTTAATGACAATAATTTGATTAAGACATGATGATATTAATTAGGTGTGTGATTTAATTATGAAAGCTTTCTTTTATTAAATTAATTTGATTTACTAATAAAGGTGGTAAATTGTTGGAAATGAATATTCTATATTTCTTTTAGATAATTGAAATAAATTAAAAATATTGGAGGATATAAATTATAAATAAAATAATTGGTTTCTAAATTAAAATTTTATTTTGAGAAGGAAATAGAATTTAATTTTAATTGAAAAGGATATTAATGAGTGAATATATTTTTGGATTTATATTAATTAATCATCCAAAAATTTGAGGTGAGATAATTGATAAAATTAATAAATTTTACTTTATAATTAAAGTTTATTAATAGTGGTGCATGATTTTAAATGGATAATAACTATTTTGGATTATTTTCTTTTTGTAAACTAGAGAGAATAAAAGCATGTAATTATATTTTTAAGTTTGAACTAAATTTTAAAATTTATATGACAAATATTAACAATTTTAAATTAACATTTTAATGTGCATGAGTTAAATAGAAAATAGATAAATAAGAAAAAATGGAAGAAAAAATCTCTCTTTTTGCCTTTTTTCTCTAAAAGAAAAATTATAGATTGTGAAGAAGAAAGAAACTTTTGGAAGAATATACAAAGTACGATACATGAATGGATAGAGGATTGACATTGCATCATAATTGCAAGGTTTCATTCCATTATTCTTTGTAGAAAAGTGATTGAGGTAGAGTTTGATATTGTTTTGAAATTGTTAGATTTATTCTTTAGAAATAGTTATAAATTAGGAAAAAAACTAGAATGTTGTTTAAATAGTAAATTTATTTCATTTAAATAGTTGAAAAGTTAGATCTTCGTATTGAGATCCAAAATTTCTAAGTAGAAATTAATTGAACTTAAATTTTAAGGAATTCAATCAATTTTTTTAAAATGTTATTACATAATTTCCTTTACTTCATATAAAGTTGAAAATTGATCTCTATAAATTTTATTACTCAAAATATGATAGAGATTTTGTTCCATTTAATTTTCTCTTTTTTTAAAAAATTAGACTATAAATGAAATCGGAAGTCTATATATAGGGTTATTATATGAAACAAATAAAAGTTTGGATGGGTGGGAGCTTACCCTACCCCAAGGTGGGTAGGTGGGGGGAGCCCCGTCATTTTTAGGGGGTTTGCCTCAGCGTGTGCAGAAATGGGAACATGATTTAACCCTCCCACCCTATAGTTGGCCTCCCTCTGGGTAGAGGCGGTTGGGTCAAATATGAGCCTATTGGGTGAGTGGGGGAAAGGTGGGGGGCCTTCAAATATAAGTTGCAAAAGAAAAAATTTACAAAAGTAAAAAAACCACATATATAAATTTATATTTAAATTAGATATTTCTTTTAACCAAATCTGTTACCAACTTCCTATTATATATTTTAAAAGGATTCTTTTGAACTATAATATTATGAGTTTTTATTTAAATAAGAGAAAAAAAAAATTATTTTATGAATAGGTTGCGAGCCTTTCGTTTCGTTTGTTTATATATATATAAACTTTATTTGATTTTTAAGTTGTAGGAGTCTTAAGACTAAGGCTAGAGTTAAGCAAATAGCTTGAGCCAAAGTGACCCATGCATACTTATACAACTCACTACCTTATTGGTTAATGTTATAATGGTGGTGTGTTCACTTTCTATTTTGATTATTATATATGTTGTAACCAACAAATGCTACTAAAGGTTGTGTGGCGATATGATTGTGTAAATAGATAACTATGGTTGCATAATATTTTCTTTTATTTATTTATTTTGGTAATTAATTTATATTTAGAAAAATAAATAAGTTTAATTGTTTTAATTTGTTAATTTATTTATTATTAATGTGAAATTAGAAAATATAATTTCTTATTATTAGTTTTAAGTGAATTCTTTTTTTTGGATTAAATTGGAAAAGTTAATATTTAATATTAATTGTGATGAAGAATAAAGATAATTTAATATTAATTTTCTTTATATGGAATATAATATTATATTTTGCTTTAAATTTTAAATGGGAATTGGAAAAAAAAGAAAAACAGTTTTTAAAAGAAAAAGAATTTAGTTTATTTTCATTATTGTAATTTTAGAGAAGAAATATAGGTTTTGAAGCTTGAGGATGCTTGAAAGTATTTTTTTTGAAAATTAAGGGATTGTTGAGGATTATGAATTATTTTGTTCATCTCTATTATTTATCAAATTTTCTATAAGGATTGAGGTAGGATTCTTGTCATGAAAAGCTTTATCAAAAATCTACTTTGGTTAATAATGAATGTAGGATGATTGTGAAAGAAATTGTGATTTTGATTTCTTGTGTAAAAAGAAAGATTTATACAAAATTTTAGACTCATTGATTTAGGTGTTCTAGGAAACATTTTGATGAAGTGAGATTGTTTGGAAACTCTAAAAAAAATCATTGGGTTAATTTAGATAAATTGTTGAATTTGATTTTGCTTAAATTAAAGAATGGAAAACAATAGTTTCTTGTGTAGGAAGAGACGTATTAGAAAACTTGAGAAAAGGATTTTCTTGTGAACTATATGTTTGATAGTTTTACTATGAGAAATTATAATTTTTATGATCTTACATGATCTTATAATTGACTAGGATTTATGGTTAAAATATGAATATGTAGTGTTTTAGATTATGTGTTTGTATGAACTTTGTTTTGTTTGTATTGCTTTCTAGAAGTGTTGTCCTTCTGAACTTTTGGTAGAAGTTGTACTAGAATAATCAAGGTAGTAAGTTCTATCAAAAGTATGAGCTAGACATGAGTGCAAAAATTAGACAACAACGTGGGCATATTATAGTCCAAAAGTTATGTTGTCATCCAAAAAAATCTCTATTGTGTCTATTTGTACAAACATCTAGTTTTTGTGTTGTGGTCTCAAAAGTGCATTGATGTCCAAAAGTTGCGTTGTCATCTATATTGACTATAAAATCTAAAAGCTGCAAACTATTCCTGAGTGTTTGTATTGTTGTGTTTTGACTGTATGAAAAGTTTGGAGTCAATTGATTATGTTGTGTAACTCTTTCTTTAACTATGTGCATGGATTGAATTATCCTGATTAAATTTATGTAAATCCAACTTGGGTTGGTAATGTACTGTTTCCTTGGGGAGCTGAAATTATTTTGTTATGACATCTATTGTGTCATGGTTCTACTCATGAGAGTAATGAATTGGCTATATGAATAAGTAATTTATGGGAGTTATCCCGGAGCTTCTTGATGCATGATTATCCTATGGGTTTGGATGGTTAATATCTTAACTTCTATTTGAGGTGACAAGATTAAAGGAGTGGGAGAGGTTGGATGTTCTTGTCTTGGATGGATACATCCTAACATAATATTTTTTACTTTGGTCCCAACACATTGAGATATATCCCCTTAAGTAAGTTGGCCGAGAGTGAGTTTCTCATCTTTCTATAGGCACCACATCACATTGAATCTCTAGTGCTCTCAATGGCAGAAGGTACATAGACTATTTATGCATTATGTTCACCATCCACCAGTAGTAGCTAGGAGATATCTAAAGTTAAGTCCTATGGCTTGTTTATTGGCATGCATATTGTTCTACCTCAAGGTAGGGTGTTATGTAGTTAGTATAGTTAATCTTGTTATTTTATGTGAGGTGATGGTATTTGGGTACTATGCATTGTTGGGAGATGAGTCTTGATAGGTTCCTTGGATATCGAGTTTGTTGATCCATGCAATACATCCTCCACATGTCTTCCATTACCTGATTGACCCTCTCAATCTAATCATCCATCTCTGGATGATAGGAAGAACTAAAGTGCAACTTCAAACTAAAATCTAACATAAGAGTGCCCCCTAAACCTAGAAGTTAAAATCTTATCTCTATCATAGATAATCACCTTTAAAATTAGATGGAATTGCACTTCTTTAGTGAACCTCCTTCCAAAGTTTATGCATCATCCTTAATATTTCTTGGAATGAAATGTGCAACCTTAGTCAAGTTATCCACTACCACTAAGACTAAGAGTCAAGTGGTGTGATTGCGCCAAATTTTGAAGGTGATTATTTTTTTATAGAGATAAGCTTTTCGCTTCTAGGTTTAGGGGCACACTCTTATGTCAACTCTTGGTTCAAAGTTGCACTTTAGTTTTTCTTATCATCTAGAGACAAATGATCAAAATGAGAGTGTCAATCAAATAGTGGAAGATATACTAAGGATGTATTGCATGGATCAATAGACTCAATGCCCTAAAAACCTGTCAAGACCAATCTCCTAATGATGTATAGTGCCCAAGAACTATCACCTCACATAAGATAACAAGGTTAATTATACTAACCACAGAGCACCCTACCCCAAGGTAGAACAATATGTATACCAATAAATAAGCCATATGACTTAACATTAGATATCTCTTAGAAACTAGTGATGGATGGTGAACATAATGCATAAACAACCTACAAACCTTCTGCCATCAAGAGCACTAGAGATTTGATGTTATGTGCCTATAGAAAGATGAGAAACTCAATCTCAACCAACTTACTCAAGGGGAGATTTCTTAATATGTTGGTACCAAAGTAGAGAAGATGATGCCAGGATGTATCCATTCAAAACGAGGACATCCAACCTCTCCTACTCTTTTAATCTTGTCACCTCCAATAAAAATCAAGGTATCAACCATTCTATCCCATAGGATAATTTGGTGTCGAGAAGATCCAAGATAACTCCAATAAACCACTTACTCATATAACTACCTCCTTACTCTCACTAGTAGAACCATAACACAATAGATGTCATAACCAAATAGGTTCAACTCCCCTAGGAGACAATATTACCAACCCAAGTTGGATTTACACAAATATAATCAAGATAAACTTAACCCACGCACATGGTCAAAGAAAGTATTACATAGTATAACCTATTGACTCTAAACCATTCATATAATCAAAACATAGTAATATAGACACTTAGGAATAGTTTGCAACTTTTAGATTTCATGGTCAATATAGATGACAACATAACTTTTGGATGTTGGTGCACTTTTGAGACTACAACGTGAAAATTAGACATTGGTGCAAATAGACACAACAAATCTTTTCTCGGATGACAACATAACTTTTGTACTACAACGTGCCCTCACTATTGTCCACTTTTTGTACTTGCATCTAGCTCATACTTTTGATTGAACTTACTACCCAGATATTTAATCAAGTTTATTCTAGTCCAACTTCTATAAAAAGTTTAGAAGGATGACACTTCTAGAAAGCAATACAAACAAAAAAGTTCATACAAGCACAAAATTCAAAACACTACATGTTTAAATTTTAACTAAGAATCCTATTCAATTCTAAGATCATGAAAGATCATTAAAATTAGAATTTTCCATAGTAGAAACTATCAAACATATAGTTCACAAGAAAACCCTTTTCCCAAGTTTTCTAAAATGTTTCTTCCTACACAAAAAACTACTGTTTTCCATTCTTTAAATCCAAAATCAGATTTAACAATTTATCTAAATCAACCCAATGATTTTTCCAAATTCTCAAACAATCTTAGTTCATAAATTTTTTTTCCTAGAACACCTAAATCACCGAATCTAAAATTTTATATAAATCTTTCTTTTGCACAAGAAATCAAAATCAAAATTTCTTTCACAATCTTCCTACATTTATTATTAACCAAAGTAGATCTTTTCTAAATCTTTTCATGATAAGAATCCTACCTCAATACTTGTAGAAATTTTGATAAACAATAGAGATGAACAAAACAATTCATAATCCTAAATAATTCCTCAATTTTCACAAAAAAAACACTTCCAAGAATCCTCAAGCTTCAAAACTTGTCTATTTCTTCTCTAAAATTACAATAACAAAAATAAACTAAATTCTCTTCTTTTAAAAATTTATTTTCTTTTGAATCCAATTCCCAATTTAAAACCTAAAATTAAAATATAATATAATATTCCATATAAAAATAATAATATTAAAATATCATTATTCTTCCTCATGCACATTCTTTGAAAAATGATTAATATTAAATTATTAACTTTTCCAAAGCAATCTAAATAAAAGAATTCATTAAAAAATAATATTAGAAAATTATATTTTCTAATTTACAAACAAGAAATATATAATAATTTATTTCTTAATTTCCTATAATAAAATTACACATTCAATAAATTAATTAATTAACAAATTAAAATAATTAAACTTATTTCTTTTCCAAATATAAATCAATTACGGAAATAAATAAATAAAATAAGTAATATTATGCAACCATAATTAACCAATGTTAATTATTTATCTATTTTAAATTAAATTATTTATTCTTATCTGAATTAATAAATTAATTTATCTTTTCCAGCACACTTGGACCATTGGATGAAACACTTCATCCCCAAGACCTAGTTCACCTTTCCCATTACCTATACATATTGCACAACACATCTTGTCACACAATTCTTAGTAGCATTTGTTAGTTACATCATATATATAATAATCAAAATTTAACATTTAATAATTACTTATGCCATCAACATGTATATTATGCACAAGCACAAAAGAAAGTGAAAACACCACCATTCATCATATTATTAATGAATAAGTCAATGAAATATCACTATAAGGTTTCTAATATAATGAATCATAACAATGTAACATAATGTAATTCAAATAAAAAGTTGAGGGTACTCCTTGTGAAAGATGCCCTCATCTTCCCAAGTAGCACCTCTCTCGCCAAACTCCTCCCATAGAACCTTCCTTTGTGTGATTGTCCTATTGTGAAGTTTAACATGTCTACAATCCAAAATCTTAATAGGATCCACGTAGGACTCCCCTACAGAATCCACTTGAAGCGCTTGCCAATCAATCATATCTAGAGAATCATAAATATATTTCAACAAAGAAATATGAAACAAATCATGAATTATAGAAAGAGTTATTGGTAAAGCAAGATGATAATCCTCAAGACTAATCTTCTCTAAGATATTGGAATGACCCACAAACTGTGGAGCTAATTCGAAAGCCTTTCTTCCCCCACCGTGCACTCTTCAGGAACTCTCTTAAGATATACATAACTCTTTTGTTGTGTATTTAACTTAGACTGAGTAAACAAATATTCCAACCCCTTAAGATCTCTCTTTTGTTGTAATGGTCTACCCATGAGAAAAATGTCTCTACACCTTAAGTGCATGAATCAACATGACAAGTTCCAAGTCACGAGTGGGATAATTCTTCTCATGATCTTTAAGCTTCCTAGACTCATAAGCACATACTCTACCATTCCCCATAAGAACTCCTCCAAACCCTCAAAAGAAGCATCTATCCACATAGTGAACTCCTTCTTAAGATCTAGAACATGTAACACTAATGCAGTAGTGGAAGTAATCTTAAGATTTTGAAAAGATTACTCACACTTTTTTGACCAAACAAACTTCTTAACCTACTTCACCTCTACAACTAACATTGCCTCAACTGCTTGAGCCAATGTCTTGGGTTTGGTGAGCTTAGTGGAAAACATAATACCCTTATTCAAACCCAAAACAAATTTTCTAACCTCATCCTCTTCTAACCTCAACTATTGAACATGTCTCAAGAGATCCATGAACTTGGCCTTATACTTAGAGATAAAAAGATAAGTTCCCTACTACTATCCATGAAACTCTTTAAGTTTCTAGTCTCTATGTTGTGTTGAAAGATACTCTTGTATGAATTTCTTCTCAAACTTCTCCCAAGAGATTGTGGCTACATCATAATTATGCATTATCTTCATATGGTTCCACCACAAAGAAGCCTCTTTGTCAAAATGATAAATAGATACTCTATCATAAACACTAGAACTTATATCCATCAAGGCAAAGCAGTACTTATCCATACCAATTAGCCATGCCTCTACCACGTCTCCTCCACCCAAGCCATAAAACTTAGGAGGATGCATTTTCTTGAGCTCCTTGATCAAATGATCTACTCTTCTCTTTTGAGTCTATTCCTCAAGCCCTCAATTGCACTAAAACTGATGATATTCTACTAGTCCCATGCTCATAATTACTTTGCCTCTGAATTTATCAAAATCATGCGTAATCTTGTGCTTACCATTTCTTGCACCCACTTCTCTAAGATTTTGTAGCTCCTCTATATGTTGTTCCTAAGTATATTTGTGAGATCCCAGAGCATCAATTTCTACTCTAAAGGCTTTAGGAGTAGTATGGTTAAGTTCCATATACTCCCATTCCCTTGCCTTGCTAGGCTCAAAAATTTCCTGCCATGAGCATTCCTTGTTCTAGCCATCTGATAGCAAGATAAAACAAAATAAACATACACTCAAGAACAAGGTATCAAACATAAAAGTATAAGGCCATGTTAATGTATCAAAGAATGGTTCAAACTATAGGAGACCTTGGTCCACTCAAACAAAATTGTAGCATAACTAATAAGTTGTGTTGCTTACAAACTTTTAATGTTTGATACCTTTTTCTTGAGTGTATGTTTATTTTGTTTTATCTTGTTATTAGATTGCTAGAACTAGGAATTCTCATCGAAAGGAAACTATTGATCCTAGTAAGGCAAGGGAATCAGAGCATATGGAACTCAACCATACCACTCCCAAATTCTTCAGAGAATAACTTTATGCTCTAAGAGCTCACGTAGTTATGCAAGAACAACATATAAAAGAGATACAAAAGCTTAAAGATGTGAGTGTGAGAAATGTGAAGCACAAGATTGGGCATAATTCTAACCATAAGAGACATAGTAGTTCTGAGCATGGACATTGTATAGAGTCAATAGTTTTAGTGCATTGAGTGCAATTGGGGTCTTCTGAGGAGTGACCTTGGAAGAGGAGAGTAGTTCCTTTGATCAAGGAGCTCAAGAAAAAACACCCTTCTAAGTTTGATTGCTTGGGTGAAGGAGATGCAGTAGATGAATGGCTTATTGGTATAGACAAGTACTTCACTTTGGTGGATATGAATTATAATACTCATGCCAGACTCATAATTTATCATTTGGAAAAAAGAGGCTTCTTTGTGGTGGAACCATCTAAAGATAATGCATAGTTATGATGTGACCACAATATCCTACGAGAAGTTTAAGAAGAAATTTAGACATGAGTATCTTTCAACATGACATAAAGATCAAAAACTTATAGAGTTTCATGGATTGCAGTAAGGTTTGTCTTTTGTCTCTAAGTATAAGGCCAAGTTTATGGTTGACTACCGCACCAGTGTTATATGTTTCAAATCCTGAGGAGTTTACTAATTGGATAGATGCTTCTTTAGAGGAGTTTGAGGGAGTTCTTATGTAGGATGGTAGAGTATGTTCTTATGAGTCTAGAAAGCTTAAAGATCATGAGAAGAATTATCCCACTCATGAATTGGAGCTTGTTGAATCGATTCATGCACTTAAGGTGTGGAGACATTTTCTCAATGGGTAGACCATGCCAACTAAAGATAGATAATAAGGGGTTGGAATATTTGTTTACTCAGTCTGAGATAAATACATGATAGAGAAGATGGTTGGAATTTTTGAGTAATTTTGAGATTGACATTTCATATATCAAGGGGCAAGAGAATAGAGTGGTAAATGTGTTTAGTAGGAGGGAAAGCATAGTATTTATGTCTAAATTTTGGGTAGATTTGAGGAATTCTATTCAAGATGGTCAAGTTTTTGATGCATCCTACTAGATGGTTTGAGATGATTTGGATCAATATCTAGAGTTTTCATTAGATAGTGATGGGTTGTTGAGATTTCAGAACATGATCTATGTTCTAATTAGGGTGGCTTGCAAGATGTAGTTTTGGGAGAAGCCCATGATGGACCCTATAATGTTCACCCATGTGTTACTAACCTTTATGCTCATATTAAGAAATTATTTTTCTAGAGGCATGAAAAAGGATGTAGCTACTTATGTGGTTAGATGTTTATAATGTCAGAGAGCTAAAGTTGACCACAAGCATCCTAGTGGAGAGTTATATCCTCATGATGTAACTTTCCACAAGTGGTCAATAATCTCTATGGATTTGTCATAGGGCTACCTAAGACTAGGAGTTGGCATGCTTCTATATTAAGGGTAGTGGAAAATTTGACTAAGTTTGCACATTTCATTCCAGGAAATGTAAAGGATGATGCATAAACCTTAGGAAGGAGATTCATTAAAGAAGTGGTGTGATTGCACAAAATTCTAGAGATGATTATTTTTGATAGAGAAGTTTTTCACTTTTAGGTTTTGAGGCACTCTTATGTCAGAATTTGGCTTGAATTTGCACTTTAGTTCTTCCTATCATCTAGAGATAAATGGTCAAACTAAGAGGGTTAACTAGGATATGCAAGACATATTGAGAATGTATTGCATGCGGGAAGATTTTTCCTTTGGTGGAGTTCATATACAACAATCTTATCATACATCATTAAAAATGGCTCCATTTGAAGTTTTGTATGGGTAGAAGTGCAAGATTGAACTGTTGGTTGGGATAGTTTGGAGAATCATGTTATTTTTGAGTTTGATGTGCTTCAAGAGTATGATAGGCATATTTAGGTCATTAAAGAGAGGCTCAAGGAATCATCAGATTGACAAAAGAGTTGTACAATTTTTAAGAGAGCTCATGATGGGGGACAAGGTCTTTCTTAGAGTCAAACCACAAAACAGTTTGATAAAGTTTGGAAAGGCTTCCAAGTTGGATCTACATTTTGTGGGTCCTTTTGATATCTTAAATAATATTAGTCTCATGGCTTATCATATTGCTTTACGGTCGGCTCTTTCTAGAATTCATGATGTCTTTCATATTTCTTTGTTGAATAAATATACTTATGATCCTCTACATATGATTGATTGGCAAGTGCTTTAGGTGGTTGTTGTAAGAAATTTCTACGTGGATCCTATTAGGATCTTGGATAATAGGAAGGTCAAACTTTTCAATAGGATAATTACACAAGTGAAGGTTCTATGGGAGGAGTTTGGCAAGAGAGGTGCTCCTTGGGAAGATGAAAACATCTTTTGTAGAGTACCCTCATCTTTTTGGTTGGGTTACATTATGTTACATTGTTATGATTCATTGTATGAGAAACATTATAGTGATGTTCTATGTTTATTGTTTATTCATTTGATTGTTATGTTGCGGCCAACATTTCATTAAGGGGGGGATGTAATATCCCTCACTTGACCTTCTTTTGGATATTTTTGATGATTGTCTAATGTTATCATTATATGGTGTTTTATCGGCATTGGTTAATGTTATGTGGAATGGTAGTGTGTTCACTCTCTATTGTGCTTGTGTGCAATACACATGTTGATGGCGTAATGTTGATGGCATAATGTTGATGGCATAAGTAATATTAAATGTGAAATTTTGATTATTATATACATGTTGTAACTAGCAAATGCTACTAAGGGTTGTGTGGCAAGATGTGTTGTACAATAGGTACAGGTAATAGGGAAAGTGAACTAGGTCTTGGGAATGAAGTATTTCATCATATGGTCCAAGCGTGTGGGAAACGATAACTTAATTAATATAAGAAGAAATAATTTAATTTAAAATGAATAAATAATTAGTGTTGGTTAATTATGATTGCATAATATTACTATTATTTATTTATATTGATAATTAGTTTATATTTGGAAAAAGAAATAAGTTTAATTGTTTTAATTTGTTAATTTATTTATTATTGAATATGCAAATTTATTATAGGAAATTAAGAAATAACTTATTATAGTTATCTTCTATTTAAACTAGAAAATATAATTTCCTAACATTAGTTTTAAGTGAATTATTTTATTTGGATTGAATTGGAAAAGTTAATATTTTAATATTAATTATTTCTCAAAAAAAAGTGCATGAGGAAGAATATGGATATTTTAATATTATTTTCTTTTATATGGAATATAATATTATATTTTTCTTTTAATTTTTAAACTAAGAATTAGATTCAAAAGAAAAAGAGTTATTAAAAGAAGAGAATTTAGTTTATTTTCATTATTGCAACTCTAGAGAAGAAATATATAAGTTTTGAAGGTTGAGGATTCTTGGAAGCATTTTCTGTGAAAATTGAGGGGATTGTTGAGGATTGTGAATTGTTTTGTTCATCTCCATTGTTTATCAAATTTGATACAAGGATTGAGGTAGGATTCTTGTCATGAAAAGCTTTTGCAAAGATCTACTTTGGTTAATATTGAGTGTAGGATGATTGTGAAAGAAAATGTGATTTTGATTTCGTGGAAAATGAAAGATTTAGACAAAATTATAGATTCATTGTTTAGTTGCTCTAGGAAAGATTTTGATGAACTGAGATTTTTTGGGAATTCTAAAAAATTAAGGGCTGATTTATTTAAATCGTTGAATCTAATTTTGGTTTTAAAGAATGGAAAATAATAGTTTCTTGTGTAGGAATAAATGTTTTAGAAAACTTGGGATATGTTTGATAATTTTTACTATGGGAAAATTTAATTTTAATGATCTTGCATGATCTTAGAATTGAATAGGATTCTTGGTTAAAATTGAATATGTATTGTTTTAGATTTATGCTTGTATGATTTTTTTTTATTTGTACTACTTTCTAGAAGTGTTGTCCTAAACTTTTTATAAAAATTGAACTAAAATAAACTTGATTAAATATCTTAGTAAGTTCTATCAAAAGTATGAGTTGGGTGTGAGTGTGAAAATTGGATGACAACGCAGGCACACTGTAGTCCAAAAGTTATGTTGTTGCTCAAGAAAAGCTCCATTGTGTCTACTTCCATTGACGTTTGGTTTTTGTGTCGTGGTCTCAAAAGTGTGATAACATCTAAAAGTTGCATGTCATCTATGTTGACTATGAAATCTGAAAGTTGTAGACTATTCCTGAGTGTCTTTATTATTATGTGTTGACTAGAATGGTCTAGAGTTAATAGATTATGTTGTCAAATAATTTATTTGACTATGTGCATGGATTAAGTTTATCCTAATTATATTTATGTAAACCCAACTTGGGTTGGTAATGTATTATCTCATTGGGTAGTTAAACCTAATTTAAATAATGACATCTATTGTGTCATGGTCCTACTCATGAGAGTATGGAGGTAGTTATATGAGTAAGTGATTTATGGGAGTTATCCCAGAGCTTCTTGAAGCCTGATTATCCTATGGGCTAGAATGGTTGATATCTTAACTTCCATTAGAGGTGACAGGATTACAGGAGTAGTAGAGGTTGGATGTCCTTATTCTGAATGAATACATCCTAGCATCATCTTCTCTCCTTTGTCCCAACACATTGAGACATCTCCCTTTAAGTAAGTTGGTTGAGATTGAGTTGTCCATCTTGCTATAGGCATGTCATTACACTAAAGATTTAGTGCTCTTGATGGCATAAGGTCCACAAGTTGTTTATGCATTATGTTCATCATCCATCACTCGTAGCTAGGAGATCTCTGAAGTTAATCATGTAGCTTATTTATTGGTATGCATATTGTTCTACCTTGGGGTATGGTTCTGTATGGTTGGTATATTTAGGCTTCTTATTTTATGTGAGGTGATGGTACTCGGGTTTTATGTGTCATTGGGAGATGGATCTTAATGGATTCTAGGGACATTGTGTCTATATTATGGTTGTATGATCTTTATGTTATATTTGAGTGTTATTTTTTGTTATGTTTTTCCCTATATGGTGTACTTGTATTCTATGTGTATTCTTCATGCTTGACAGATGTATTTTAAGTGTTTGTGTTGGCGTGTTAGATTTTGTGTAATTGATGTTGTGATATTGTATGTGTATGAAATGGTTTTGTGAATGGATATATGTAAATAAGGAAATGAACTAATAGATAATCACTAGTGTGTTTATAATTTCCACACTCTTGGATTATTGGTTGGATGTTTCATTTCCAAGTTGATGGTTGGGGAGGAAAGATACATCCTCATGGTAGGTTCAAGCCTTCCCCATTGGCAACAACTTGGATGGATTAGCTTACAAAGTTCACCTTGGAGTCCTTTGAATATGTATTTATGATGTACATTGTACATGGCCACTTTGTATATGTGATGTTGTCTTTATAGATTATTGTATTCATTATCATTAATGAGGATTGTAGTATTGGACCCCTTTGTATATCTTGATTACTTATGATGTTACTTCTTTGTTAGTACTAGATATGTACTTGTGAGTCTTTTATAGTAATGATATGTATTTATCGATTCTCATGGTTAATTACATGCACAGTATGGGATATGTGTTGCTTTATTATTAGATTACGTAAAAAAATTATATTTTCTTTTTAGAGTCAATAGATTATGTTATGATGAAGGGGGTAAATCACAAAACACACAACAACAGAAATTGAACACAAAAAATAGAACTTTCTTTTATTGATCTGGGCAACTCATTACATTACAGAAGCTCAATTACAATCAGAGGATGAATCCTCTACTGGCTGCAACACATTACAACTTTCCCAACCACAAGACTCTAGAATCTTCAGCCTTTTGTAACCCCAAATCTGTTAGGGTTTCTATTTTCCCTCCTATTCTTGACTCTACACTGGCCCCCCTTAACTCTACCACCCCAAGGGTTCCCAAAAATGGTTATATATAGCCCTTTTGGCGACCACCAGCTTTATTTCAAAATTTGCATCTCCCTCCAAAAATAGGTCAACTTCGCAAGGCCATAACTTTCGATCCGACTATTGGATTTTCAATTATAATACCTTTTCGGAAAGCTCTCGTAAAGATGATGGAGCACCAAGTAGTATCAATAGGTGGACAACTTGGGTTTCCCACCAAATTTTGGGCCTATCTGAAGCCTCTAAGTGCCTCAAATTTGACTTTGAATATTTTAATAGGATTTTTGGAATTTGAAATTTTAATATCTCACAGATGACAAATGATATTGAAGTGATTTCTTCACCATTAGCTTCATTCACCATTCTAGAGGTCTGCGTAAGATTTTGTATCCAACCGTGCACAAATGCAAACTTACTAAAAATAGTAACCCTGCCAAATTTAGCCCTTATTGAAAAGAAATAGCATTTTTTTTTGGTTGATGCAAGATTGCTCTTACACCCTAGATGCTCCTGCATCAGACACACGGGGTAATTTGAAAAGTGACCCTGTCACTTCTCATGTGTTAGAGGGAAACCAAAATAATTAACCTCAGTCTCAGATAACCATGATGAATCTTCAACAGGCCTTCCTTTCCATTTCACCAAGTATTCTGTATACTGCCTGTTTCTTGTACTTTTACCCACATGGCTATCCAGAATGCCCTCTATCTCCTCCTTCTCTGAAGTAGATGCTGGAATGTCCCACTGTGTTCCTTTATCAAGTCCATCATCATGATACTCTGTCAGATCTGAAATGTTGAACACTGGTGAAATATTCATGTCATCAGGCAACTCTACCTCAAATGCATTTCCTGAATCGTGCTTCTTCAGGATTCTACATGGTCCAAATTTCCTCATCTTCAGCTTATCAAATGTACCAACTAGAAATCTTTCTTTTCTCAAGTGAACCATGACTTCATCACCTTCCTGAAACTCCTTATGCCTCCTCTTCTAGTCTGCCTTAGCCTTGTACTGAATATTCATCTTATTAATGTGCGCTCTCAACTCTTCATGCAAATTCTTCAGATGTTCTACAAAGTTTTCAGCTTCAGCACTTGTCTTTTCTCCTTTGTCCAGCTTACTTAACTCAGAAGCATTTCTCGGGCTATTGCCATATACAACCTGGAATGGTGATTTACTAGTACTCCTATTAACAGAATTGTTGTAAGCAAATTTTGCCTGTGGTAAAATCAAATCCCATCCCTTGGGCTTATCTCCTACTAAGCACCGTAGCAGGTTACCCAAACTCCTATTCACCACTTCGGTCTGTCCATTAGTCTGTGGATGATGTACAGAACTGAACTTCAAATCTGTCTTCAACTTCTTCCATAATGTCCTCCAAAAATAACCAACAAACTTGGTATCTCGATCTGAAACTATGCTCTTTGGTAGACCATGTAGTCTCACCACCTCTCTGAAAAATAATTCAGCAACATGAATAGCATCATTAGTCTTCTTGCAAGGAATAAAATGTGCCATCTTTGAGAATCTGTCCACCACCAAAAAAATGGAATCATGTCCTCTTTGTGTCCTTGGTAAACCAAGAACAAAATCCATACTGATATCATCCCATGGCTTCTCTGGTACAGGTAATGGCTGATATAGACCTGTGTTCTAACTTGCTCCTTTTGCCATCTGACATACTCTGCAACTCTGCACAAATTTCCTCACATCCTGCTGCAACTGTGGCCAATAATAATTTTCACCAACAATAGCAATGGTCTTATCTCGACCAAAGTGTCCAGCCAATCCTCCACTATGCTTCTCCTTAATCAAGTTCTCTCTCATGGAACTCCTTGGAATGCACAACTGGCTTCCTCTAAACAACATGCCATCTTGGATTATGAAGTCCAACCATTTTGTCATGTCCAAAGTAACATGTTCCAAACAAGCTTTCTAGGCCTCTGCAAAATCTGGATCTTCAGGATACAAACTTTTGAGCTCATCGAACCCAACAACCTCTATCTTCATTTCTGTCAACAACCTTTGCCTTCTGCTTAAGGCATCTGCAACTCTGTTGGACTTCCCACTCCTGTGCTTCAAAACAAAAGTATAGCTCTGCAAAAACTCAACCCATTTTAAGTGCCTTTGGTTCAACTTTCCTTGACTATTAAGATATTGCAAAGCCTGATGATCAGTATATAAAACAAACTCCTTTGGCAGCAAATAATGTCTCCATTTCTTCAAAGCCTGAACTATTGCATAAAACTCTTGATCATAAACATAATACTTTTTCTTGGCATCATTAAGCTTCTCACTAAAATAGGCAATGGGCTTACCTTCTTGACTTAGAACAGCTCCTATACCACTACCACTAGCATCACAATCTACCTGGAATACCTTATTGAAATCTGGAAGTGCCAACACAGGTTGTTCTACGACTTTCTGCTTCAATGTATCAAAGCTCTTGTTTGCTCCTTTAGTCCATCTAAATTCTTTTCTATCCCCTCTCATTGTCTCAGTTAGGGGTGCACAAATGCTACTGAAATTCCTGATAAACTTTCTGTACAAACTTGCCAAACCATGAAAAGATCTTACCTCCGTTGCACTCCTTGGCGTAGGCCATTCAATGATAGCCCTTACTTTTTCTGGGTCCATCTTAAGACCTTCCTCTGAGACAACAAATCCCAGGTATACCAACTCCTTTGCAAAACTACATTTCTTCAAATTGATCAACAACTTCTCCTCCCTCAGCTTCTCGAAAACTCTTCTGATATGCATCAAATGCTCATCCCAGGTCTTACTGACAATCAAAATGTCATCTAAATAAACAATAACAAAACTTCCCAAAAATTCCTTCAGTACCTCATTCATGAGCCGCATGAATGTGCTCGGTGCATTGGTTAGCCCAAATGGCATGACTAACGACTCATACAAACCCTCCTTTGTCTTGAAGGCTGTCTTCCATTCATCTCCTTCTCTGATTCGAATCTGGTGACACCCACTCTTCAGATCAATCTTCATGAAGTACTTGGCTCCACTCAAACAATCCATTATGTCATCCATTCTCGGCAATGGAAATCTGTACTTGATTGTGATCTTGTTGATGGCTCGGGAATCTGTACACATCCTCCACTCTCCATCTTTCTTTGGTGCTAGTACTGCAGGTACCGCACATGGACTTAGGCTCTCCCTTATCAGTCCCTTCCTTAACAGCTCGTGAACTTGTTTGTTCAACTCTTCATTCTCTGCTGGAGTCATTCTGTGGGTTGCCTTATTTGGCAAACTAGCTCCTGGGATCAAATCCATTTGATGACTTATCTTCCTCACTGGTGGTAAACCTTCTGGTACATTATCAAAGACAATATCTTAGAATTCTTCCAAGATTTCTGAGACTTTGGCTGGTACATCTTCACATTTCTCTTGACTAATCTTAGGAATCAATGCAAAGCAATGACGCTCATGCTTCATACCCTCCAAAAACTTTCTACCATCTACCAAGCAAATTCTGGCAGTACTACATACCTTTTCTTCCACCTCCTTCAAGGGCTTCAACTTATGATGGACTCCATCCTTTGTTAGGGAGTATGTGTTTGCGTGGCCATCATGGATAGCTCTCCTATCATACTGCCACGGCCTCCCCAATAACATATGACATGCATCCATCGGTATGATGTCACACAACACTTCATCATGGTAGTCACCAATCTTGAACTTCACTAAACACTGTTCATTGACCAAAGCTCTATGGTCCTTCTACAACCATGCAATCCGGTATGGATGCAGATGCTTTCTTCTTGTCAACTTCAACTTGTCAACCATCTCCTCTAAAACAAGATTATCAGTGCTTCCATTGTCAATAATAATATCACAACACTTCCCTTCACATTTGCACCTTGTGCGGAATAAACTCTTCCTCTGATTGGGTTCTTTCTCCTCATTCAACAAAGTTCTTCTAACAACTAGGGTTTCTCCCCTTTCTGCATCTTCGAAGCGCTTAGACTGTGCATCTTCATCCACATGTGCAACTCGTGCATTACCTTCAGGTCTTCTATTCATCCTTCCTTGATGTTGTGGACACTCGTATGCTCGATGCCCTTCTTCTCCACATTGGAAACAGGTTGCTCTAAAACCTCCTCTTCCAGGTCCTTGCCCAGGTCTACCTCTTCCTCTTCCTCTTTGCTCACCATTGTTCTGGTCACGAGGGTGGTAGGTATTATCTCCTCTCTGATTTAGACTGGTGCCAACTTCTTCACTTTTATTTGTATCTTCATTTCGGCCCCCATAGGGTCTTCCACCAGTCCTTTCGCCTTGACCTCTTCCCCTTTGCTTGCTATCGAATCTTTTATTCAGCTTCTCTTCCACCTTCAGGGAAAAATGGTATGCATCTTCTATGGTGGTCATTCTGACCAGGCTCAGCTCCTCTTGAATACTCGGCCTCAACCCATTAATGTAACGGGCTACCTTCTCCTTGTTGGGCTCTGCATGGCCTGTCCTGATAGTAATCTTATAAAACTCTTCTATGTACTCCTTGACAGACTTGTTACCTTGCTTTAGTCCTTGTAGCTTCTTCAACAACTCCATCTCATAGTCCACAGGAATGAACTGCTTCTTTAGTTTCTCCACCATCCGATCCCATCTGGTGATCTTTCCTTTTCCTCTTCTGTTCCTCTCTAATTAGACCTCCTTCCACCAAATACTGGCGTGACCCTTCAACTTTGTTTTTGCAAACTTAACCCGATCTGGGTCTTCCACATCTTCATACTCAAAATACTCCTCCATGTCATTGATCCAATCAATAAGTTGTTCCGGATTCAAATCTCCAGAATATGTAGAAACTTAGATCCTGGACCTTTTTTCGATCTTCGAAATGGCCCTCAACAACCTAACTTCTGCAGGATTTCCTCCAGCTTCTTGTTCTTCCTTAGATAGCTCCTCTTCAGCTTCATCTTCACTTTCTTCTCTTGTTCTTGGATCAAACCCTCTTCGCAGCTCCTCTTGCAATGCGTCGATTTGCCTTTGCAGGGCTCTAAAACCCTCTTCCGTCAAAGCATTCCTCCCAACACGATTTCTTCGTGGAGGCATCTTGATCTCTGCAGCAAACCCACAACCTCAGGTCCTAGTGCAAACTGCCTCGCAATTGGCGATCTGTCTACACACTCAGGAACCCTTGCTCTGATACCACTTGATGAAGGGGGTAAATCACAAAACACACAACAACAGAAATTGAACACAGAAAATAGAACTTTCTTTTATTGATCTGGGCAACTCATTACATTACAGAAGCTCAATTACAATCAAAGGATGAATCCTCTACTGGCTGCAACACATTACAGCTTTCTCAACCACAAGACTCTAGAATCTTTAGCCTTCTGTAACCCCAAATCCACTAGGGTTTCTATTTTCCCTCCTATTCTTGACTCTACACTGGCCCCCCTTAACTCTACCACCCCAAGGGTTCCAAAAAATGGTTATATATAGCCCTTTTGGCGACCACCAGCTTTATTTCGAAATTTGCATCTCCCTCCAAGAATAGGTCAACTTCGCAGGGCCATAACTTTCGATCCGACCGTTGGATTTTCAATTATAATACCTTTTCGGAAAGCTCTCGAAAAGACGATGGAGCGTCAAGTAGTATCAATAGGTAGACTACTTGGGTTTCCCACCAAATTTCGGGCCCATCCGGAGCCTCTAAGTGCCTCAAATTTGACTTTGAATATTTTAATAGGATTTTTGAAATTTGAAATTTTAATATCTCACAGATGACAAATGATATTGAAGTGATTTCTTCACCATTAGCTTCATTCACCATTCTAGAGGTGTGCGTAAGATTTTGTATCCAACCGTGCACAAATGCAAACTTACTAAAAATAGTAACCCTGCCAAATTTAGCCCTTATTGAAAAGAAATAGCATTTTTTTTTTGGGTTGATGCAAGATTGCTCTTACACCCTAGATGCTCCTGCATCATGTTATGTAATATTTTTTTTACTACATGCATGGATTAAGTTTATCCTAATTATACTTATGTAAATCCAACTTGCATTGGTAAGGTATTGTCTCCTTGGGGATTTGAACCTATTTGGTCATAGTTCTACTTGTAACAGTAGGGAGTGGTTCTATGAGTAAGCAATTTATGGGAGTTATCTTAGAGCTTCTCAACACTTGATTATCCTATGGGCAAGGATGGTTGATATCTTAACTTCCATTGGAGGTGACAGGATTAAAGGAGTAGGAGATGTTGGACATCCTCACCCTGAATGGACACATCCTAGCATGATCTTCTCTACTTTGGTCCCAACACATTGAGACATATCCCCTTAAGTAAGTTGACTGAGATTGAGTTTCTCATCTTGCTATAGGCACTGCCTCACATTGAAGATCTATGTAATGCCCCAAGCTTACACCCAAGACATCAACAAAAAAAATTAGACGAACAAATTTTCCATGATAGAAATTGTTGCAATTATGGGCCTAACCGGTGTTGTCATTGATGTCAACATACTCATGTTGCATTAATGAGAAGGATTAGATGAGCTGTGTGCTGAGGATATTGAGAAACTTAGTCTCAATTAGGAATAGTGAAGAACAGTGATGATAAGAAGGTAAAAGTCCTCAATAGGTTGAGGATCAGAGGATGCGGTTTATAGGGTTTGTAAATATAAGTCTTGAGATGCTCCAATCAAGTTTTCAGAGGTCCGCATGAAGATCTGAGGAAGTTATGGTCACTCAAGTAGAACCGGTTCTGGCAGGTGTTCAGAGGTGACAGAGTGTCACAGATAGGTCCGGTGAGATCCAGAAATTCATTTTCTCATTCTGCGGATTTGAGGGAGTGTTGAGGATGTCCCTGTAAAGTATCAACTAGATTGGTTTGTGGTTTGAAGGTCCGGAAGAGCCTATTCCTTTGTGACAGTGATGACAGATTATGTTCTTGAAGCTCTAGATGAAGGAGAGAAGAATTACAGTAGGCTATTGAAGTGCGGATGTTCTTGGTGATTCAGGGAAGGTTATGATGATTGTTGGATCATGTCCAGTTCATGTTGGCGGTCCGCATGGATGTTAGAATTTGCATTTGAAGAATAACCATCGGATATTGGTGTTCTTCTTGAGACTGGCCGACCAAATGTATTACACGTCTTGCAGATGTTCTTGCAAGTGTTTGCCGACTTAGATGATTGTTCCTAAGTCGATGCCTTGTATAAATAAGGGATTGTGAAGTCATTTTGAAGTGTGTCTTGTGGAGATGAGCGAGTGGTAGTGAAGAAGAGAGTGAAAGGCAGAGCAGAAGTATTGAGCTTAATGGAACTGATTCAAGCATGGTGAAGATGCTATTCTCCAGTTCATGTATGTGATACTTATTTCTTTGTAGACAGTGTGTCTCTTGTAGGCAGTGAGCCTCTTGTGAGAAGTGTGCTCAGGCAGTGAGTCCTAATTGGCATGTACCATTTTTGTTCTTTCTATTCTTCTAATAGAGAATACATTCTTGGGTTAATCACCCCATGGTTTTTCCCTTAACCGGGTTTTCCACGTCAAAATCTTGGTGTCTCATGTGTTGATGAGTTTCTGCTTTTGATTTGAATGCATTATGTCTCATGCTTAAATATGCTGCTAATCACTAAAAGAATTTAAGTGTGTAAATTGAGAGAAAGTCTTGCACAACTGATTCACCCCCCCTCTCAATTGTGTGCCCTAAGTCTAACAATTGGTATCAGAGCTAAGTTCCTCTAAAAGGAGCTTAACCGCTTGAGGAGATCTAGGATGTCATCATACAAGAAGGATAGTCTGAAGTTTGATGGAACCAACTTTGCTCTTTGGAAAGGTCGCATGAAATGTCACTTGCAGTGTATGGGAATGGCGTACTGGTCCATGGTTACAAAAGCATATTTACCCCCACAAGGTGGTCCGACAACCCTAAATGAAATCACAGATGCTGAAAACAATCTGTGGACCAAAGAGGCTCTTCTAAGCGCATTATCTGACTCAGAGCTCTCAAATGTTATTGACCTACCAATTGCCTTTGAGATTTGGAATAAACTGGAACTTTTGCATGAAGGAGATCAGTATGTTAAATGTGCAAGGTTACAGAGTCTAAAAGGGAAATTTGAAAATTTGAAGATGAGAGATGATGAAAATATTACCACTTTTATGCCAAGAGTGAATGAGCTGGTTTGTGGAATTAGAAATGTTGGTGGAGTCTTAGATGAAAATGAGATTGTTGGTAAAATTCTCAGATCCCTTCCTGTTTCTTATAAAATCAAAGCTGCTACCATTGAAGAATTCAGAGCCCATACAATTGTCACAAGAGATCAATTGGTTGGGAAATTGGCTGCATTTGAAATGACAGAGTTTGGAGATGACCCCCCCAAGACTGAATCTGCATTCAAAGTCAGTACCTCTGTTAAAGGTAAACAAAGGTTTGATCCGGGAGAGAATTCTTCAAGAAAATTGTCTTGGTATGAAAAAGCAAGAAAAGATCTGGAAGAAGAAGTAGAAACTGCCCAACTTGAAGCCCTTATTGCAAAGAGGCTACCAAGAGGATCCGGTAAGTATGAAGGAAAATTACCCTTTAAGTGTTTTAACTGCAATAAGATTGGTCATTTTGCCTCAAGGTGTTCGGAAAGATTTTCAAGGCAAAATCCTAACAAGCCAAGGTTCCAAAAGAACTGTTACTATGTACATGAAGATGATGATAATGACGGAGTAACAGATGATGAATCAGAGATAGGAAACCAATCCAGAAATGAATGGGTGTTCATTGCCATCAAGGAAGAAGATCTAATGTCCTTTGTATCTGTCAATCTTAAGAGTGTGGAAAGAGCTCTGGCTGCCCAAATTGAAGAGAAGGATGATTGGGTCATTGACAATGGATGCTCTCACCATATGAGAAGTGACAAAAATAAGTTTGTAGATTTAAAGAGGTATGAAGGAGTGGTAAAGTTTGGTGACAATTCCGCTGGTAGAATCAGAGGAAGAGGAACTATTTCTTTTGATGGAAGAAACAAAACTGGTAATGTACTGTATGTTGAAGGTTTGAAGCACAATCTTCTTAGTGTTGGATAGTTGGTAGGCAAAGGCTATGATCTCCAATTCAAGGATGGAAAATGCAAAATCTTTGAAAGTTCCGGAACAGAGATTGCATCCAGTACTCAAACTAAAGATAACATCTTCTATTTGGTTGGTACTGGTAAAAGCTGCTTATTTGTTCAAGTTGATCAGAGTTGGTTATGGCATAGAAGGATGTGTCATGTGAATTTTGATAATATCATCAAGATAAGCAATACTCAGGCCGTAAGAGATCTTCCAAAATTGTTGAAACCTACTAACAGCTTGTGGAAGGAATGTTAGTTGGGTAAGCTGAGCAGAGTCACATTCAAAAGCAAGGAACTGTCTTCTACCAGATTATTGGACTTAGTTCACACTGATCTTTGTGGTCCGACAAGAACCAAGAGTAGTCAAGGTGATAGATACTTCATGCTGCTAATTGATGACTATTCCCGAATGATGTGGGTGACCTTTCCAAAGGAGAAATCAGAAGCTCTTGAGAAATTCAAAATATTCAAGGATATGGTAGAGAATGAAATAGGAATAAAGTTGACATGTATGAGGTCAAATAGAGGTGGTGAATTCACATCTGGTGAGTTCATAGAGTTCTGTGAGAAACATGGAATTAAGAGACAGTTGTCTGCTCCGAGGACTCCATAGCAGAATGGAGTAGTGGAGAGAAAGAACCGGACCATCCAAGAAGCATCTAGGACCATGATGATGGAAGCAAATGTTCCTCAGATCTATTGAAGAGAAGCTGTCAGCACTGCAGTCTATACTCTTAATCAAGTTCAAATCAGAAGCAATACCGGTAAGACCCCTTATGAACTCTGGTTTGGCATTACTCCTACTGTAAGATATTTCAGAGTCTTTGGTAGCAAATGTTACATCAAAAGAGATGAAGATCTAGGAAAGTTTGATGCTAGAAGTAATGAAGGAATATTCTTGGGTTACTCTACTCAAAGCAAAGCATACCAGTGTTATAACAAGAGACTAAGAAAGATAATAGAAAGTACAAATGTGAAGGTTGATAAGGGAATAGAGAAAACCTCAGGGTTTTATGAATATGATGAAGATGATCAAAATGGTGTTCTGGTTCAGGGAGTTCAATCCTCTTCTGAAAGTTAGATTCAGACTGATCCGGTAAATCAGGAAGAAGAGATAGGTTTGAATGAGCCTGATCAAGAAGCAGAAGTGCAAGAAACTCCCAAAGTTCTAAGGTATGTAAGACTGAACCACTCTGAAGATCAGATCATAGGTGACAAAAGCAAAGGTGTGCAAACTAGAAGGAAAACTACTCAAAACTCAGATGAATATTGTCTGATTTGAAAGATTGAACCTAAGACAATAAATGAAGCTTGCAATGATGAAAACTGGACCCAAGCAATGGAGGAAGAGTTGATGCAAATTGAGAAAAATCACACTTGGGATCTTGTTCCCAAAACCTAGAAACAAGAATGTAATTGGAACCAAATGGGTCTTCTGGAACAAACTAAATGAAGTTGATGAAGTAATTAGAAACAAAGCCAGATTGGTCTGCAAGGGCTACTCTCAAATAGAAGGAATTGATTTTGAAGAAACTTTTGCTCCGGTGGCAAGAATTGAAGCAGTCAGATTATTTCTTGCATTTTCTGCCTTCAAGGATTTCAAGGTGTATCATATGGATGTCAAATCTACTTTCTTGAATGGTGACTTGAAGAAGAAGTGTACATTGAACAACTGGATGGATTTCAATTATTTGAGCATAGTGATATGGTCTGCAAGCTGAAAAAGGCACTGTATGGACTAAAGCAAGCTCAAAGAGCCTGGTATGAAAGATTGGACAAATATCTTTTGAAGATTGGCTTCAACAAGGGTACTGCTGATAGTAACTTATATTTCAAAATTGATCATGAAAACATCTTGATTGTTGAAGTGTTTGTTGATGATATCATCTTTGGAGGAAGAGACAGCATGTGTAAAACCTTCGCAAATCAAATGAAAAGTGAGTTTGAGATGTCAATGCTTGGTGAAATGAATTTCTTCTTGGGTCTGCAAATTACTCAATCAAAGAAAGGAATCTTTATTTCTCAGACCAAATATGTGAAAGAATTATTGAGGAAATTTGGAATGAAAGATTCAAAGCTAATGAATACTCCCATGGCAACCAAATGTAAGTTGAGCAAAGATGATGACTCTCCTAAGGCAGATCAGACAAAGTACAGATCAATGATTGGAGGATTATTGTATCTCACTCAAACTAGACCAGATGTAATATAGGTTGTTGGTCTTGTTGCTAGATTCCAGGTTGATCCCAGAGAATCTCATGTCATGGCAATCAAAAGAATTTTTAGGTATCTAAAAGGAATAGTTGAGTATGGTTTGTGGTATCCTCGAGATCATGATTTCTCTCTTCATGCATATATAGATGCTGATTGGGCAGGAGATGTGGATGACCAGAAGAGTACCAGTGGTGGAGCTTTCTTTTTGGGAAAGAGATTGGTTTCTTGGCTAAGCAAGAAACAAGAGGCAATATCCCTATCTACAACTGAAGTAGAATACATAGTAGCAGCAGGTTGTTGCACTCAAGTCTTGTGGATGAAGCAGATGCTAAGAGATATTAAAGTAGAGTATGAGGAGCCTATCACAATCCTCTGTGATAATTCAAGTGCTATAAGTATATCCAAGAATCTAGTGTTGCATTCTAAGACTAAGCATATATCTATCAAGTTTCACTTTCTGAGAGAGCAAGTGAACAAGGATGAAGTCAGATTGGAGTATGTACCCTCCAAGGATCAGATTGCAGATATCTTTATTAAACCTCTTCCCAAGGACTCTATTGAGTATCTCAGGGAGAAGTTAGGGGTTATTACCCCTCCGGTGATGAACTAGGATGCACTGATGTGCATCAATCCAGTGGATATCACAGTCATATCTTTTGATCTGGATTGATGATAGGAGGCTGCTACTTAGGGCGAGCAGCTGGTATGTTATGAAGTGATGGAGTTGCAAGTATGAGCCCTTTGCCATTGATGTCAAAGGGGGAGAGAAGACATGTGAAAAATAAGTGGTTTCTGATCAAAGGGAGAGCAATAAAGGAAGAGAAGATATGTGAATAGTTGTTGCTGATAGGGGGAGTTGTGACAGTAAGGAGAAGTTCTTGTCTTGATGGTTTTTCACATCATATGTTGCCATCAATAACAAAGGGGGAGATTGTTACAAGTATGGGCCTAACCGGTGTTGTCATTGATGTCAACATACTCATGTTGCATTAATGAGAAGGATTAGATGAGCTGTGTGCTGAGGATATTGAGAAACTTAGTCTCAATCAGGAACAGTGAAGAACAGTGATGATAAGAAGGTAAAAGTCCTCAATAGGTTGAGGATCAGAGGATACAGTTTATAGAGTTTGTAGATATAAGTCTTGAGATGCTCCAATCAAGTTTTCAGAGGTCCGCATGAATATCTAAGGAAGTTATGGTCGCTCAAGTAGAACTGGTTCCGACAGGTGTTCAGAAGTGATAGGGTGTCACAGATAGGTCCGGTGAGATCCAGAAATTCATTTTCCTATTCTGCGGATTTGAGGGAGTGTTGAGGACGTCCCTGTAAAGTATCAACTAGATTGGTTTGTGGTTTGAAGGTCCAGAAGAGCCTATTCCTTTGTGACAGTGATGACAGACTGTGTTCTTGAAGCTTCGGATGAAGGAGAGAAGAATTCCAGTAGGTTGTTGAAGTGCGGATGTTCTTGGTGATTCAGGGAAGGTTATGATGATCATTGGATCATGTCCAGTTCATGTTGGCGGTCCGCATGGATGTTAGAATTTGCATTTGAAGAATAACCACCAGATATTGGTGTTCTTCTTGAGACTGGCCAACCGGATGCATTACACGTCTTGCAGATGTTCTTGTAGGTGTTTGCCGACTTAGATGATTGTTCCTAAGTCGATGCCTTATATAAATAAGGGATTGTGAAGTCATTTTGAAGTGTGTCTTGTGGAGATGAGCGAGTGGTAGTGAAGAAGAGAGCGAAAGGAAGAGCAGAAGTATTGAGCTTAATGGAACTGATTCAAGCATGGTGAAGATGCTATTCTCCAGTTCATGTATGTGATACTTATTTCTTTATAGATAGTGTGTCTCTTGTAGGTAGTGATCCTCTTGTGAGTAGTGTGCTCGGGCAGTGAGCCCTAATTGGCATGTGCCATTTTTTTCTTTCTATTCTTCTAACAGAGAATACGTTCTTGGGTTAATCACCCCGTGGTTTTTCCCTTAACCAAGTTTTCCACATCAAAATCTTGGTGTCTCATGTGTTGATGAGTTTCTACTTTTGATTTGAATGCATTATGTCTCATGCTTAAATATGCTGCTAATCACTAAAAGAATTTAAGTGTGTAAATTGAGAGAAAGTCTTGCACAACTGATTCACCCCCCCTCTCAGTTGTGTGCCCTAAGTCTAACAATAAAAGTGATACTATGCATGCCACATTACACTCCTAGTGCATGTGATGCCTAGTCATTACATGATGACACAGCTAGCACACTTAACAATGTACTACACATGGAAATATAAGCTAAAGACTAGCTATGTCATGGGCCTCACATTCATGACTGAATCAAGCATCAAGTTCTCAAGAGTAATTCAATGTTGTATACCCCAAGTACAAGATCATTCCCCTTAGTTTCCATGCCATGCTTCAAGCATCTCAAAAAGTGAAGAGTGAGATGCCAAACCACACTAGTTTAAGATTTAGAGAAGAAATTACAAAATTTCTAGGATTACAAGACAAATCTACATGCTAAACAACATTGAATTGGGGTTCAAAGAAGAAGATAGCCTAAAATCAAACTTTGGAGTATGAGTTCCCAACCTTAAGGTGACTTAGACTTTAGGCTTGAACTAAGGTTTCTCCTTGCATCGATTTCTTAGGCTCCCAAGATAAAACTAAAGGTCCTCAAACTTTAGAGTTTGAGGCACAAACTATGGATTGAAGAACCTATGCAACCAAGTATGAGGCTTCAAGCCATGACGTCTCAAACTCACTTGTCATCTACCTCAAACTTCATAGTCCAAGCAATGAATGACACCCTATAATGAACACTTAACAACTATGTCGAGACACTAAAATCTAAACACATTAGGCCTTGGGGTCTGAATCACGCCAACCTCCTTGGACTTTGAAGTCTAAGGAACCATTTTTCTCCACTACAAGATCCACTAGGGAGGCCAAACTTTGAAGCACCAAAGGGTCTAGCTTCAAACTTGGGAATCTGAAACCCATTCAGCACTCAGACTTTGAAGTTTGAAGTGCATCTTGTACCATGCCAACTCTAATCCTAATGAAGACCAACACTTCTACAAGCTTAGGCTTCAAAGTTTGAATGGAAGAGTGAGTTTAGACTTCAAGGTCCAAGAGACACCTCTCAACACACAAACCCTAGGACAACATGATGCTTCAAAACTCTAAACTCTAGAACTCTAGGATCTAGGCTCTGTTGTAGTTTAGATTTTGAGGTCCAAGGGGAAAATTTCAACCCTGAATGTGTATAAATTTCTCTAAGGCAAGGAAAACAAGCTTACTTTTTTTGGTTGATGAGGTAGAACTCTCTCATTTTATGTGTTGTTCAAAACTGATCCAAACTAAGTACTCAAGTAGGCATGGGCCCCACATTGGCCAAGCATAGGGTTCCCCGATTGTCTCAAAAGTTTCTCCAATCCCATGCAATGGAAAAACACTCTCAAGCACATGACACACAAGAAAATGGTAAATTTAACCAAGGAAATGATGGAACACACCCAACCAACATGGCAGACATATAGAATAGGGTATGAAGCCACAATAATATCATGATAGGATTATTCCCAAAAGATAAGAATGCATACTTAAGAAATCATATTTTAAAAGCTTCATAAGCATGATAAGATATTATGATAGCCGTACACATAGTTCTAACTTTAGGGTTGGTTATACCATAATAAATTATTGAATTGCATCACCTCCAAGGACAAAAATTAGTATGTATAACACACTACTAAATAAAACATCTTATACATTTTACAAAGTGGGGAAATAAAGGCCCTAAAATTAATACATTTCTCAAGTGAGGAAAGAGCTTAATATTAAAAAATGGAAGACATAATTCCTTGCATACTTTCCAACTACTCTAAGAATCCAAAAGCTTCCATAACAGTGGTTCAATGCTACCCAACCATGTGGAACCCTTAGGCCTACCCCAATAAACTAGGAGACAACCAATTTAGGTAGTCCAACACACTCACAACCACACAAGAGGTTGGAAAAGCATGAAAATGCCACCACACAAACAAGGGCTCATCAAGAAAACATACAAGGGGGATTACAATTGTGTTCACAAAATATTACACCAAGTAAAAAATATTGAAAACATCCCCACACTCTCAAGCAAGCACTTGGAAACTCATCCAAGCACAAGATGCATACACACATGGAATTGGGAAAAGCACAATAGTTACATAAGCTCAAGGGATCACAATCTCTCATCTAAAGAGCAAGTTAAGGTACAAAACAAGGAGATGAACACTCCTCTACTATCCACATCACATACATGAGCTTCCATACAACATACATGAAAGAGAAGCAAGCTCCAGTCAAGCATACACATGCAAATTTTACAACAATACACAAATCACCAAGTGAGTACACATGAGGTCCTACCAATACCATCCATGCCTACACTCACTAGATCCATCAAGAGTTCAAGCACATAGAAGGATTTCAACCATGCCATCAATGCATGCATAAGGGGTATCAACATATCACCCATGAGGCAGCCATGGACGAGGTGGACAAGGCACACCAATCAAAGAACCATGATGTCACATGCACAAATTTAGTAAATAAAACCAAAATAAAGCATACATATACCCATTGACTTTCCCATCCTATTCCATGACCACTCATATCCCCACATTCAGCATGTTCATTTACAATTTTAATTTCAACAAAGCACAAACAAGCTTTTTCCAAATACAGGGTTTTCAAATGCATTTTTCACCAATAATTCAAACATCAAATTTTGAAAATGTAAACATGCCATCTTGAATCCAAGGGCAACAAAAACACACTTTTCAATTGACAAACACATTTCATGGAAATTTTGACAACATTTTAATGTCAATTCAAATTCTCAAGAAACTCAAGCAACCAAAACAAGGGACAACCCTAATGCAATTAAACTGGGGGTTCGTCTCATGCAAAAAACTCCATGAAGGGATACCATATGCTCCACCTAGTGTGAGCATTGCCAAAATGTGAAAAGAGCAAAGATTCATGCACAACGAGTGAAGGTAAAACCCAATTTACCTCCAAAAAAAACTCCACAAAGAGAAGAGGTAGCAAGATATGGATGCAACCACCTCCCTATGTAGTAGCATCTCTTCTCACCACCACCAAGCCATAATAATGGTTCTTGAAGATCCTCACGCCAACACTAATAGAGGAAACAAAAGGAATAAGGATTGGCATGAAGGAAATAGGAGAGTAGGCTCCAATCCCCATGCCCCAACCTACCCATAAACCCTAACCTACCCATCCAAGGTTGTCATTACCATGTCCAAAACGATGGAAGAGGAAGGGAATGGATGTGGTATGTTGCAACAAAACTCCCATCCCAAAACTAGTTGCCCTCTCCCAAATTTCCACCAAAAATCAATTCCCAAATGGGCTCTTTTTCTTATTTGTATTCCCCAACCTCTCTTTCTTTTCTTGTTTCCCATTTTAATAATAAATTGTTATTATTATTATTTATAAATATATTGACTTCCACCACTTTCAATATGCACACATCGATTTTCGTTTTGAAATTCAACAAACAATTCAAAAGGCAAAAATTATACATTTCAGGTGTAACATGTTGAAATGATTTTCCAACTAAAGTATATTTTCTATTAGTTCATGCAATGACATAAAAATACATTGTGAAAACATAAAATCACAATTTAAAATGATTATCAACATTAAATTCACTTGCTAGTGCACCATAAATCCACAAAAAATAATTAAATAAATTAAATCATAGAAACCAAGTAGTTTTATAGAAAAATAATTAAATAACTTAAATCGTCGAGTGGGTGTGGTCTAGTGGTTAAGACCACTTGGTCATTATTGTGGAGACCAAGGTTCAAATCCCCCCAAAGACATCTTGGCTTCTAAATAGTTGTGGCTCTATGTAGGTGACTCTTGGCAGTCAGTGGTCCTTAAGTGGAGTGTGTTCAAATTATGGTGTACTCTGGTCTTCGCAACTTGATAGGTCATGGCAGTAGTGGTGTATAATGACAAATCCACCGGTGGCGATCCGCACCACAAGTGGCATGATTACAGTAGTGGCAGACTTAGCACGGCCGCACTGTTGACGATCCGAGCTACAGTGGTGGTAGTAGTTTGATAGGGGAGGAGGTGCCCCTTGTGACCTCCACTGGAGTGGGTCAACCTAAAAATTCCCTCACTTACCGAGCAAAAAATAAATAAATAAATAACTTAAATCACAAAAGTTAGGCAATTTGCAGAAAATGTAATAACCCACTTTTAGACTTATTATTTTAATAGTTTTTAATAACATACTCTTTAATTTAATAAATTAAGATTTGGAAATATTTGCATAAATTAAAGTTAGATTAATTTAATTTATAATTATTAATAGTTAAGAGAATATAGTTAATTTAAAAATATAAAATAATTAAATGGTTTAATTGTCACTTGGGCATTAAATTTTTTTGATGTGGGTTACTCGAGTTTTTAGCCTGGTCCGAGCCAAGAGAGACCACTTATGGGGGATCTTTTCCCACTTCACTATCGAGACCACTACTAGGGGTGTCTCAGTCCCCAAGGCATTGACACCTTATTCAAACCTGCGAGCTCATTGGCCCAGCAAAGGCCCAAAACCTTGCGAGCTCATTGGCCCAGTGAGGGTTTGAACCTTGGTGGCCATCACAACAACCATGTGAACTAACCACCGAAACACGCCCTTATGGGCACTTGGACATTAAATTGAATTAAATTATAATATTAATAATATTCATGCTTGAGTGATATTAAGCGGGCTTGTATGATGGTGTTTGCGTCTGCTTCTTCAAGGGCCGAGCTAGGGCATCTGAGCCTTAGCTCGTGATCAAGTTTCTCTAGTTCCTGTGTGGTCTGGGAGGGGTCATTTTGTAATTGTGGGGGGATTGATTTGCTTTAAACTACTATTTTCTTTCTTTCCTGGGAGTTGCGGCCTATGGTTGCTCTGTCTCTGCGCCCATTGTCCGCCCGAGGGTCTCCTTGGTGCCTGCGTGGGGAATCTGCCTCGGGTGTTTTTGTGGTGGTGAGCATTATTTCTTGCAAGGATTTGACTGTAGTTGGTTGGTGCTACAGGGTGTGCGGGGCGTGTTGTGCTCAAGGTTTTTTTGGTGTGGGGTCTGTCTCCCCTTTTCTGGCGCGGGTGAGGGTTGGTTCGGGTGGTGTTTGTTTGTGTAGAGAGCGGGCAGAGGAGGAGGTGTGGGGCTGGCCCACACTTACCCTTTTGTGGGTAGTGCCTTTTTGTCTAGGGTTTGATGGCCTTTTCGAAGGGTGAGGCTTCAGGGGTGTCTCCCGATTTGGACTTCTAGGCAGCAATAGGCTCGAAGTCTCCGGATCAAGGCATGAAGACCTTCGACAATAATCTTTTCACTCCAGAATTAGGGTTTCATGGTGCAGATGCACCTCCTGGTGAGCGGATCCATAAGGTTAACGGCTGCCTAGAGTGTTGCAAGGAGAGGCCAAAGCTAGTCATTCCGCTTGAGATGCTTGCTGAAGACATTGAATATTATTCAAATCACTCCTTGTATTGGGGATGAGGACTTTGCTACAGTTTCTGGAATCTTGGGCCCAGAGGACTTGGGCACCAGAAGGTGAAATGGACATCATGCTGCTAGCAAATAGTTATTTTATGGTCACTTTTAACTGCTTGGCTGACCGCAATAAAGTCTTTGCCGAAGGCCCTTATTTCCATAACCAGGTGGGGTTGTTTATCAAGCCATGGCATGCAGGCTTTATCCCCTTAGAGGAGATGCCAAATCATGTTCTGGTGTGGGTCTGTTTACCCCAGTTTCTGGTGGAGTGTTGTCGGGAAGATACTTTGCAGTTGCTTGCATCACTGCTAGGTAAGCCAGTTGGTTCTTCAATGTCAACTTTAGGGAAAAAGGTTATGACTTATGCCCACATCTATGTTGAAATTGATCTTAGCAAGCCCTTGCCTGATGTTGTAGATATGTGTGTGGGATCTTTCTCTTGGGTGCAGCAGTTGGACTACGAGACTCTTCCTTTCTGCTGTCGTCTTTGTCATGCTTACGGTCATCTGCAACAAAGGTGTCCTAAATCAAAGCCCTTGGACTCTCAACCTTCACAACTTCCTCGCAACCCCCCTGGGGCTGATAAGGGGAAGGGCCCTGTCCCTGGTGAGGTGGCTAATGCTGAGGGTTTTGTTCCAATCAAGGATCGTAACAAAAACAGGGGTCAAAAGCTGACCTTAAAGGAAAGACAGGATGAGGATTCATTTAATAGGTTTGAGATTTTGGATGGCCTCAATCAGAAGGAAGTAAACCCGAGGTTGATGAGTTTGGATCAGGTGGTTGAGGGTCCAGCCCAGGAGATCAATACTCCTGTTGCTTCAATAGAACCACAGGATGATGAGGCTTTGCACATGGATATGGATCAGCAAATGGTGGTTTCGGTGGTACCGGTTCCTTCTGTTGAAGCCTCGAAAGTTGGTGGGGATTCTTCTCTTTCTGGGAGGCCCGGGGGCTCAAGTGTAGCTAGGAGCAATAAATCTTCTCCTCATTTGGGCCTAATGCAGAAGGACCTTAAGAAGGGTGGGGCGGAGAAATCTATTAAGCCTGGTAGAAATAAGGATCTGGAAAAGATCAAAATGATGGGTGAGACTTTGGTGGAGTCAGGGTCAGTAAAGACTCTGGATTCTCACTTTTTGAGCCCCTTGAAATGATTGTGTTATCATGGAATGTAAGGGGCTTGACCAGCAGCCCTAGACAAAAAGTTGTTCACGATTTGGTTAGAAATCAAGGTCCTGATATTCTTTTTTTGCAGGAGACCAAGCTTATAGTTGAGTCTATGTTTAGTTTGGCTCCTAAGTTGTGGAGGAATGGGGTTTATCAATGCACTGGGGCCCATGGATCTTCAGGGGATTTAGCTTGCTTTTGGAACCCACAGAAGAACTGTCCTCTTTGGTAGTTGTCTTCTAAGTTTGCTATGACTATGATTGCTTCCAGTTTTGAGACAGGGGAAGTCTTACTCCTCTCTAATATCTATGCTCCTACTGACTTGCGTGGTAAACAATCTCTATGGACCCATATCAGTTTTGTCCGCAGTTTGGCTCCTCTCCATCCTTAGATTTTGGCTGGAGATTTTAATGCTATTTTAGATCTAGCTGAAAACCGTGGTGGTACGGCACAGCTGGATCCCTCTGCGTTGCTTATGCGCAATTACATTGATTCTTTGAATCTAGTTGATATTAAGCCCAGTAATGGTCAGTTTACTTGGAACAATCACAGGGTTGGGAAAAATTGTATTGCCGAGAGATTGGACCATTTTTTGGTTTCTTGTTACTGGGTTGGTGGTATGTGGTCCTCATGTTCTGAAATCTTGGACTGGAGAGGATCCGATCACTGGCCTATCAAGCTTACTAGTGTGGCAACTCATGTGCCCCATTCTCCTTCCTTTAGATTTCAACTCATGTGGTTGTGGGACCAGTCTCTATTCGATTATGTGGCTAAATGGTGGAGGTGGGGCAGACCGGCTTATGGTACGGTGATGTATACCTTTGCTAAATTGCTGCAGTATGTGAAGTATAAGCTCAAGCGGTGGAATCATCAATGTTTTGGGAATATTTTTCATGTTAAGGCAGTTGCTCAGGCTAAGTTGGATGGTATCACGAGACTGATAAGGGAGGATGGGGTGACTGAAGATTTACTTCAAGATGAAGCTCAGGCTCTGAAAGCTCTGGAGGAGTGTGAGCTCTGGGAGGAACTATTTTGGAAGCAAAAGGCCCAGATAGAATGGCTTCAGGAAGGGGATAAAAATATCGCTTTTTTCTTCAATTCGGTGAAAGCCAGGAGGCATGGAAATTCTATCTCAATTCTGGTTAATAATAAGGGTGTGCTACTTTCCTCCTTTCCTGAAATGTCGGGTGAGGCGGTGTAGTACTTCTCCTCTCTTTTTAGGGAAGTTTCGCATGGGGGGTCACTTGAAGAAGCCCAGGTTCTCTCCTGTATTCCCCCTCTGGTGACTAGAGAAATGAATGAGTTTCTTATGAAGGATATCACTCTTGAGGAGCTTGAAGAGACTATTTTCCAGATGAAGAAAGGGAAAGCCCCTGGTCCTGATGGCTTCCCGGTTGAGTTTTACCAAGAATTTTGGGACATTATCAAGTTGGACCTCTTAGCGGTTGTCCAAGAATCTCAACGGAATAAGCAAATGCTTAGGGCTTCAAATTCAACCTTTCTCGCCCTCATACCCAAGTGTGAAGGGGCAGATAGGTTAAGTCAATTCTGCCCCATTTCTCTTTGCAACATTTCTTATAAAATTATTTTTAAGATTATTGCTGACAGGTTAAAAAGGGGGCTAAAAGAGCTGATTTCTGAGGAGTAGAGTGGATTTGTGGAGGGCAAGTAAATTTTGGACGGTATTGTTATTGCTACTGAGTCCATTTATTCTATGGCTAGCTCCAAAGATAAGGTGATGTTTATTAAGTTGGATATGGCTAAGGCTTATGATAGGGTCAGGTGGTCCTTCCTTCAGAAGACTCTGAGTGCCTTTGGTTTTGGGGAAGAATGGATTCAGTGGGTTATGAGTTGCATTACTTCAGTTTGCTTCTCAGTGCTTATTAATGGGGAACACACGGAGTTATTTGGTGCTTCCAGGGGGCTTTGTCAGGGAGATCCCTTATCTCTGTATTTGTTTCTTCTCCTTGCTAAAGGTTTGGGGAGGCTGATTAGAAAAAACCTAGAGGGTGGTCTTATTCAGGGTTGGCGGTGGGGTGGTGAATTGCCTCCACAGTCTCACCTGCAGTTTGTGGATGACACTGCTCTGCTGGGCATGGCTACAATGAGAGAAGTTGTTAATTGGCGCAGGGTTTTGGATGTTTACCTAATTGCTTCAGGTCAATTGATCAATGAAGACAAGTCTTCCATCTTCTTCTTCAATACGTCAGCTTTGCGTTTTCAGATTGGGACTCTCCCTTTGGTCTATCTGGGTATTCCTATCTTGGTTGGCCGTTTACCCAGGGAGTCTTGGCAGAGTATTTTGGATAAATTTTAGGTGAAATTTAATCACTGGACTCATCGATGGCTATCTTTTGTTGGGCGTGTTTAGTTAATTAAGTCGGTGGTGCAGGCTTTGCCCATTTACAGGTGTATGCTCCATGTTGCCCCGATGGGATTTGTTAAGGAGTTAGATCTAGTTACAAGATAGTTTTTATGGGCTGGTAGTCTGGTGTCTTCCAAATGGAGTCTGGTTAGATGGGAGGTTGTTTGTAGCCCTAAACAGTATGGGGGTCTTGGTTTACGGCAGGCGGACTTGACTAGAGTTGCTCTAGCTGCAAAGCTATATTGGCGTTGGTGCATTGAACAAGATAAGGCTTGGGCCATGATTCTTTCTCAGAAGTACTTCCCGGGGATCCCCCTATGTGATATTCCTCGCTATCCCCTTATTGGGAAAGGCTCGGCGATTTGGGGTACTCTCAAAAAAGGGGCTGCTCTTATTAAGGAAGGTTTATTCTGGATTTGTAAGCTGGGGTCCAAGGCTCTTTTCTAGACCGATTCTTGGGATGGTTATCCTCCCATTATCTCTTAGTATCCTAATTTGCTAAATCTTTGCCAGAGATTTCTTAAGGTTGGTTGGTCTCGGGTGAGTTATTTTAAATCCTTTACTTCCTACGGGCAATTGGAGATGGCGAGCTGGAAGTCTCATGATGCTTGGCCGGTTGTTGGTTCGCATGAGGAGAGTGTCAAGTTGTTTAGCATCCTCTCTAGTTGGCGGTGTAGTTCCCTCCAGGAGGATGATGTCCTAGCCTGGTATCCCAATCCTAAGGGGGTCTATACTGTTGCCTCCGGATATCGGGTTTTACTATCTCATAGAATGGATGGGGAGGAAGTTCATTGGTGGAGGAAGGTCTGGAACAAGTTTTCCTGGCCAAAGTGCAACTACTTTGCTTGGATGCTGGCTTGGAATAGGTGTTTGACCTGGGACAATATCCGGAAGAGAGGCTTCCAGGGTCCTTCTGTTTGTGTTATGTGTGGGGCAGCCGAGGAAGACTCTGCTCACTTGTTTTTCCGCTGTCCTTTTGCTATTCAGCTTTGGTATTTTTGGTGGGATGTCTGGCAGAGTCCCTGTGTTCATGCTTCCTCCTTGATTGATTTTTGGAATGGTGTGGGTAAGGCCCCTTCTATGGCTTCTTTCTTGCAGGAAGTGTGGTTTGGGGGGCCTATCTTCATGTTGTGGCAACTTTGGCTTGAGAGGAATTGACGGATTTTTCATGGTGAGCAGAAGATGGTGCAACAAGTCTGGCAGAAAATCTTGGGAATGATTCAGGAGATGGTGGAGGCTAAGAGTGAGGTGAGTTTTCCTTTAATCAAGCGGGATGCCGAGGTGGTGGTGAGACTGGGGCTTCAGGGGTTGTCTGTGACTTCGGCTTGTGTCAGGAGAGGACGGAAGGCTAATAAGAAAATTCATAGGATTGGTCAGTGGCAGCTTCCTCCTGATGGGATTCTTAAGATTAATACTGATGGGTCCTCCAGGGGTAATCCTGGGCTTGTTGGTATTGGGGGGATTGGCAGGGATTCTATAGGCTCGGTGATCTTCTTCTTTTCGGTCCCTGAGGGGATACAGACCGTCAACATGATGGAAGGGCTAGCTATTCTCTATGCTTTTGAGAAGGCTCTTGCTTTGGGCTGGAGACAGATTATTTATGAATTTGATTCCCAAATTTTGATCAATTTGCTCATTAAGAGGAAAGTGTTGGATGTCAGTTGGCATTTGGCTTTGATTGTGTAGTAGATTTTGCAGGTCAGTTTGTTAATGGAAAGGGTAACCTTTGTTCATATCCCGCGTGAATGGAATAGGGTTGCGGATTGCTTGGCGAAATGGGCATCTGAGCATTTAGATGGCAGGAGAACTGAGGAGTGGGAACTGGTTCCTCCAGTGCTTCACCATGATTTGGAGAGAATTCTGGATGAGGATAGGGAGGGTTATGGTGATGATTAACTTCGGTCTTGTTTAGTTCTTCTGGTTTTGTTGGTTCTTGGGTTTTTGGTCCTCTGCTTTCTTTGTAATGCTCCTCTTTGATTTTCAATAAAGTTTTTACCCCTTGTTATAAAAAAAAATAATATTCATGCTTGAGTAAATTAAATTGATTATAAATCATTGATTAGTATTTAATGAACTATACTATTTTTTAGGAAACTCACTTATTACACTTTTTTATTATTGTTGATAATTAATGCTCTCCATGCATTGATGAGTTATTTTTTAGGAGTTTTTAAGTAATGCATTTAATCACGCATAATGCATGTTAAAAGAAATAAATAATTAAATGTCATTTATATGCAATTACAAAATAATCAATTTTTTTTTTGATATTAGAGATCATCCACAATATCTTTTTTGCTACCTGATTCAGGGGTACGAGCCTTAGGATGAACCTATTCAGTTTAGAGCCAAGGACTAAGTAGTATTCATTCTACCAAATTCTCCTCGGGCATGATCCCTCTTCCCTTATGGTGTCAAGGGCCTTACACTTAGCAAGACTTGATCCCTGGTGGGCTCATTTAGAACCTTTCAACTTCACCAGCAGACCAAGGCCCTTTGACAGTTAGTTTTATTTTTATTAAGATATATTTTTTTTAATTTCATCACTCAATTTGAGTGTTGTATCGTAATACATGCATAATTTTGTTATTTTAGATATTGTTAAAAATAAATTTATTTTCACCTTTCTATTATTAGGAGAATCTTTAATTATATTAAAAAATAATAATAAAATAAAATAAATTTCAAGTTCCATAAATGGGATACTAGGTATGCATTTGGGGGATATGGTGTTCTTAGTGAGAACATTGCAAGAAAAATAAGAGAAGTGAATTGGGTTGAAGGGATATTTTAGAAATGAAGCTGAACAACTATAGAATGGAAATCAGATTACAACTGTAACTATTAATCTAGTGCAGAAACAAAATGGAGATAATAAGAAATGAACACAAAGAAATAACATAACAAAAGATCAAGCACATAACACAGTGTTTACATGGAGAAACCATTTCAGGAAAAAACTCCACACAAGAAGAGATGCACCAGTCTATATTAACTTCAAATTGAGTCTACAATACTATCACATCTCATTTTATGGACTATATTATTATTTTAAATTATTAAACATTTACTATGATTATTTTACTATGAGTGATTCCACGTGTGTGAAAGTAATTTTTGAATTAATATAAATACATGATTTTTAAAGTCATTTTAATAATTGAATAGTATTGGTACGATTATGGATATACATTATGATTTTCTTCGGCTATGATTTTAGAGAACTAACCTATTGACGTGGAGTTGAGTGTGACTAAATGTAGGTACTCATCGAAGACGCAAACATGGTTGAGGTAGAGATGTTCTAGCCACTTAGCAAGAACTGATAGGATGGATAACCCTGATGCACTCACATAGTCTCATGTCATATTGCATTTTGAATGGCTTTAATATGCATTATTATGTAGTCAATAAATGTGATTGATGTTTTGCGAGTAGTTAAATATGTGTTTAAATTGCTACAATAAGTCTATTTGAATGTGTGAATGAGTCATGAAAATATTATTGCTCCTTCGATTTATATTTAAATGGTGTATACTATATTATTTAAAAATAAATAATAAAAATGTTTCCTATTTATATTATATATATTATTGTTTGAAAAACAATATCTTGGTTAGATTTAAAAACAATTATGTTCTATTTAAAATAGATATATTCTATTATCATATTTGTAAATACTTCTTGTGATTATGTTTATTAAAAATAAATAAATGATATTTATAATACTTATTATAGTTAGAAATCCAAATAAAGGAATTAAAAGAATAATAAATCTGTCATGCAAGCGATAGAAATAAATAAGTTTATTTTATTTTATTTAAAAAAAAAGAATTTGGAGGCTTTAAAAAAAAAGAGGCAATCTCATGCAAAAAGTAAGAAAACTGGAGTTTTAAAAAAAAACAAGGAAAACCTAAATTTATAATGCCAAGTATAGCAGAGAGGGATTTTTAATAAAAACAACGCACAAAAAAAAAAAGATTATTATTATTATTATTTTGAGTGACGAAAGGAGAGAAGAGAGCAGCAACAGGAGAGAAAGAAGAAACACGATGAAATGAGACATAATCGACCCTTAAATAACAATAAATCAGGTATTTTTCTTAAGTTTTATTTGCATAAGAATTGTTGTGTAATCTTTTAAGTTCTGGTATGCCATTGATTTCTGTATGGTCTGGTAGTTGATCCCTATCACCAGCCATCTTTTTCCTTTATGTTTAGATTGTGAATCGACATCCTTGTCTTGTGGTGGATTGGCCTGAATCAACCTTCTGTATCTGCATAAAAAGATCAACCACCTCCTCTTCTTGTTCGACTTGATAGTTAATCAATTCCTTTGTATAAATGGACTGATCTATTTTCAACGACCTGCCAAACGTAGCCTATAAAAATAGTTTTTGTGATCTTTTAAACATTCTTTAAACCGTTGTTAATGAGTAGCTTATGCCTATTTCTTTCCCTATATTTTGGTTGATAATAGAGGATTCTTCAGTTGAGCGTCGACCTTAAACTCATGATTATTGTTGTTGTAATTTATACTTTTCTATGTGTTGTGAACGTTCCAACAATTCTCTAGTAGATAAGCGGCATGTTATTAATTTTACTATCGCAGCCATATTGTGTTCCTATAGCTGTTATTAATTTTATTGTCACAACCATACTATGTTTCCTATAGTTGTTATTAATTTTACTGTTGCAGCCATACTGTGTTTCCTGTAGTTGTGGTTTAATTTACCTTGTCGTAGTTTATTTACTTTCTGTAGCAGTCTTTTATAAATTTGTGTAGCAGTCTTTTACTAGTTTCTGTAGTAGACCTGTTTATTTCTGTTTTAGACTTTTGAGAGTTCTTGTAGCCTGATCTTTGAATAATTGTGGCTTGTTTTATAAAGTTCCTGCAGCTTCATTTTAAATCCTCTGAAAACATTTATGTTATTACTCAGAACAGAGACAACGTGTTTTTCTAATTTTACCTATGTTTTTAAAAATAAATTGGGAGATGTTGAAACCAATCATACACTATTATCAACTCTTATTTCAAATGAATTACTTGAATTATGAAATAGTATTGGATGAGAAATAATTAATATTAGTTTTTTACAAACTATCAAAACAATGAAATATTGTTAGTGAATATAATCAGATTATAAAATCTATATTTATAATTGCATTTAAATGAATGAATGATGTTCTTTCTTACTACTTGCTTGAAGGTGTGTTTTCGTAAATGATGCAAAGGAAAGGGATTAGAGATGGTTAAATAGGTGAATATGGGATGTTATTTAATTTGAAAAGAAAGTAGATTATTATATATGAATGTTTGGGGTTACTTTTGGGCTAGGATGCCAAATGTGGATTATCAAATATGGCTTTTCCTCTTTTCAGGAATTGAACCTATAACTATTTTTCTAATGCTTAGATCTAAGCGAGAAGTCATTGAAAAAGATGAATATTTTGTCTAGCAAACTTTATTTATATATATCTCTGTCACATCCTGTTGTGAGACAATCTGCATTTCATTATTTAGAATTGCACATTAGACTTCAGGTTGCATTGGGTGTTCCCTCCTGCCAGTTGTTTCCAGGTACCTAGATATTTTGTGCAGGGTTGGATTTTCTTAGTGTTATGAAGGGATCCAGGGAAGTGTAATTGCTTCATGGTTGTGTGGAAAAGTGCCTGAGCCATGTTCCCATATCTTGGCTTGCAGGAGAACCATGTGGGTTTGTGGTGACTAGAGAGTTTGTTTGAGTTATTTTACTTGTTGTACATATTTATTGTATCTTGTAAATTGTATAATTATGGCATGAAACCTAATAGACTTTGTATATTATTTTATAGTGCTAAAACCTAGATTAAGCACGTGATTTTTGTAAGATTTAATGACTTTTATTGATTCATATTTATGAGATTTATCTTTTACTTGAGATGATGTAATTAAGTGGATTATTTACTTCATGTAATTTTTGTGATGGAATGAGTACTTTACATTTGGTATCAGAGCTCTAGGTTGAACACTAGGGCCTATTTGGGACTATTATGCTAAGTTGAAAACTTGATGTAGATTATTCATCATGAATACTAGAAACACTGATCGTAGTGGAGGATCAAGAAGTGGTCAAAATAGAAGAAACTGTGGAGGTGCAAGTAATGGTCAAAATGCAAGGAATTGTGGAGATACTAATAATGATCAAGATGGAAGATTAGACTGTATTCTTGCTCTCTTGACCCAACAAGATATGAGAATGAATGTTCTTGAGAAGGAGATCAGAGGAAATCATAGAGAGCATAATCGAAATGAAAACCCAGGAGGTGCAAATACAAATGAGAACCTGGGGATAGAAGTCTAGGTTCCTGAGGTTGGAGAGAATGCTAAAAATCAAGTAAGGATTGCAGAGGAGTTGGGAAAGGACCTCAAGAAGGTCTCACCACCCAAATTTTATGGAAAGACAATTGGAGATGGAGCTAAAGCGTGGATCATAGAAATGGAGAAATACTTTGAGCTCCGAAATCTTTCTGATCACATGAAGGAAATGTGGAGATCATATCAGTTGACTGGTGAAGCAGCAACATGGTGGGACAATGAGAAGGTAGATAAGAAACTGTTACCTGGTGAAATAATGGGAAATTTTCCTGTAACTTTTCAGGAAAAGGTGGTTACCGCAACTCTTCTTCAAAAAGAAGATGACAGAGTTTCAGAATTTGTTTCAAGGAGGAATGTCTGTAACCAGTTATTGGAAGAGGTTCTCACATCTACTTAAGCATGTTCCATAGTACCAGACAGATGAGAGATTCTGAATTAGGAAGTTTATATTACGCTTAAGGTCCCAGATTGGAGCAAAGGTAGACATTCATAATCCACAGACTATGGATGCAGTTTTTGAGAAAGCAATTAAACAAGAGCAGAAGCTGTAGCAAACAACCAGTTACCATAAGCAGAGAGATGTGAAGTTTGCTAATAAGAGACCTCAAAATAACCAACTGAATTATAATCAAAATAACAATCAAGGTAATGGCAATCGGTAGATCAGGAATTTGAAGAGAGGTAATAGATCTCAAGATGGAAATGGTGGAGACCAACATGGAGGAAACAAAAGAGGTGGCTATAACAACCGAAACAACAACCAGTGGGAAAGGACCGAAGGACCGAAAGTACCTAAGGGTGGATGCTATGTTTGTGGAGGAGAGCATTATGCAAATTCATGTCCCCAGAGATCAGCGAGAAGAGGAAACAGAAATCAGCAAGGAGCACCTCAACATCAGATACATGTCGCAGTGGACAATTGACAAACTGACTTTTAGGTAGCACCTATTCAGTTTCAAGGTAATCTCTATGGATGACTTGTTTCTATTTTGATTGATATTGGTGCCACATAATGTTTTGCAGATCCTAGAGTAGTATCTAAGTTATCTATTAGACCTGGGCATATGGAAAACTCTTGGATGGTACAATATGGCAATAGAGCAGAAAAGACAGTAGACTCATGTCTAGCATGTAGTGAATTATAGCTTCCAAGTTTTTAGACGCAAGTTAATATGTATGTAGTACCTTTAGGGTCTTATGATGTGATTCTAGGAATCAATTGGTTAGCTAAACATAAGTCTATAGTAAACTGTGAAGACAAAGTTGTTAGATGTTTGGATGACCTGGGAAATCAGGTGGAAATTAATGGATCTAAGAGACCTTTAGAACTTAGACAAATCTCGGCTATGCAGTTGAAGAAAGATAAGAGGAAAGGGTTTTCCATTTATGTCGTCCAAGTAAAGGACCTTCACAAAGAAGAACCAGCATTCAACGACTACCCAATCCTAAGAGATTTCCAAGATGTATTCCCTGTGGAGTTAACAAAGTTACGACCAAAGAGAGAATTTGACTTCTCAATTGATTTGCTACCAGGGACTGAGCCTCAATCTAAGGCACCCTACAAGATGACTACTATAGAATTGTATGAGCTTAAAGCACAATTACAGGAGTTGCTAAATCAAGGGTTCATTAGACATAGTGTTTCTCCATGGGGCGCACCAGTCATCTTCGTAAAGAAGAAGTATGGTACTTTGAGGTTATGCATTGATTATAGGATGCTTAACAAAGCCACTATAAAGAACAAGTATCCACTCCCAAGAATAGATGAGCTCTTTGATTAGAAGGGAGCTATGGTGTTCTCCAAGATAGACATTAGATCTGGCTATCACCAATTGCGGATTAAGGATGATGACATCTCTAAAACTACTTTTAGAACTTGATATGGTCACTACGAGTTCACAATGGTACCATTTGGGTTGACTAATGCTCCAGCAGCCTTCATGAATTTGATGAGTAGCATATTCAGTGACTGTTTAGATGATTTTGTGTTGATCTTCCTTGATGACATATTGATATACTCTAAATCAGTGGAAGAGCATGAAAGGCATTTGAGGATAGTCTTACAGCGCTTGAGAGAGTGGAAGCTTTATGGTAAGCTATCTAGGTGTACATTCTTTCAAGATAAAGTGCACTATCTTGGTCATGTGATCTCAGTAGGAGGGATTGTAGTTTATCCTAAGAAGATAAAAGTGATAATGGAATGGCCTGCACCTCAGAGTGTAACAAAAGTTAGAAGTTTTATGGGACTTGCAGTTTATTATAGAAATTTTGTGGAAGGTTTCTCAACTGTAGCAGCACCGATTACCTCGCTACAAAAGAAGGGTAAGAAGTTTGAATGGATAGAAAGGTGTGAGCAACCTTTCCAAGTGCTAAAGGAAAAGCTCACAACTGTTCCTATCTTGACCATACTAGATCCTAATGGTCACTTTATAGTTATAACTGATGCTTCAGGAGGAGTAGGAGGAGTGTTGATGTAGAATGAGCAAGTAGTTGCATATGAATCAAGAAAGCTAAAGCAATATGAGTTAAACTATGTGCCGTATGATCTTGAGTTAGCCGCCATAGTTCATGCACTTTAGATGTGGAGGCATTACCTTCTAGGTAAGCCCTTTGAGTTAAAGACAGATCATTTAGGGCTCAAGTATATATTTACTCAACCTAACCTTAATGTATGACAGAGAAGGTGGTTAGAATTCCTTAGTGAGTATGACTTTGGAATTGAGTATATAAAAGGAAAGGAGAATAGAGTAGCAGATGCTCTTAGTAGAAGAAGATATCTGGCTGCCATGGTTACAACGAGATCTAATTTGAAGAAAAGAGTGATTCAAAATCTTCAAGGGGATGAGCATTATGAAAGAGTGAAGCAAGCTTTGGAAGTAGACCCCTTAGATCGTAGGTTTGATGGATATGTGATTGAGTCAGATGGACTCTTGAGATATTAGGGAAGGATGTATATTCCTAACTTAGGGGAGTTGAGGAAGTTAGTGCTTGAGGAGATCCACAATGCACCATATTCAGGGCACCCTAGAGTGACCAAAATGGTCAAAGGTTTGAGACCCTTATACTTTGGCCTAAACTTAAGAGGGATGTGACAGAATTTTTGGCTCGATGTTTGAAGTGTCAATGAGTCAAAGCTGAGCATGTACGTCCAGCAGGATTGTTGTATCTACACAGTGTTCCTGAGCATAAGTGGTAAGTGATAAGTATGGATTTTATTCAAGGGTTGCCCATGTCTAAGAGACACGATATCATCTTAGTGGTTGTGGACAAGTTGACAAAGGTAACACATTTTATTCCAAGGAATCTTTCAGATGGTTCTTTAGTATTAGCTAAGAAGTTTGTTCAAGAGATTTTTCAATTTCATGGAGTACCTAAGACAATCATTTCAAATTGAGACACTCGCATGACATCTGGGTTTTGGAAAACTCTTAATGCAGCTTTGAGCACAAAGTTGAATTTTAGTTTGGCATATCATCCTCAAACTGATGGTCAAATAGAAAGAGTCAATCAGGTTGTAGAAGACCTTCTAAAGATTTATTATATGGATCAACAGTATAAATGGGAGGAGTATCTTCCATTGGTGGAGTTTGTATACAATAATTCATACCATGCATCTTTGGGAATGGCACCATTCAAAGCTCTTTATGGGCGTAGGTGTTGAACACCTATCAGTTGGATAAGGTGGAGGACAGAATAGTGATTGGTCCTGATATGTTAAAGGAAATGGATGATCAGATGAGATTGATCAAAGAGAAATTGAAGCAAGATTTAGATCGTCAGAAAAGATATGAAGATAGAAATAGGATGCCTAGACAGTTCTCAGTTGGTGACAAAGTCTTCCTGAGGGTCAAACCTCAGAAGAGTTCAATTTTGTTTGGCAAAGCGTCCAAACTAGGTCCTCGATTTATAGGATTGTTTGATGTTCTAGAAGTGATCAATCCTATAGCTTATAGACTTGCTCTACCACCTGCACTTGCCAAAATCCATAATGTTTTTCATGTGTCCTTACTTAAGCTTTATCATCCTGACGTGTCACATATTCTTGATTGGCATGCTTCACAGGTTCAAGTTCCAAGAGTGGTGTTGGTGGAGCCCACTCAAATTTTGGATAGGCACAACGTTAAGTTATGTAGTAGGGATGTGGTGTAGTATAAGGTCCAATGGGACCAATATTATTCAGAGGATAGTGCCACATGAGAGGATGCAGAGGAGATTAATAGATCTTTTCCTCATTTGAGGATATAGCATAGTTTTCATATTCATGCATGGATTATGATACTTTGTGTTACTGTTATTTATGATACTTTAGATACATTGTTAATAGTAGATTGATACAAATTATTATTTTCAGTTTGTGTAATAAGACATCGAGACGATGTCTCTTCCTAGTGGGGAAGGATGTCACATCTCGTTTTATGGACTATATTATTATTTTAGATTATTAAACATTTACTATGATTGTTTTACTATGGATGATTCCACGTGTGTGAAAGTAATTTTTGAAATATTATAAATGCATGGTTTTTAAAGTTGATTTAATAATTAAATATTATTGGTACGATTATGGATATACATTATGATTTTCTTCAGCTATGATTTTGAGGAACTAACCTATTGACGTGGAGTTGAGTGCGACTGAATGCAGGTACTCATCGAAGACAAGAACATGGTTGAGGTAGAGATGTTCTAGCCACTCAGCAAGAATTGATAGGATGGATAAGCCTGATGCACTCACATAGTCTCATGTCATATTACATTTTGAATGGCTTTAATATGCATTATTATGTAGTCAATAAATGTGATTGATGTTTTGCGAGTAGTTAAATATGTGTTTAAATTGCTACAATAAGTCTATTTGAATGTGTGAATGAGTCATGAAAATATTATTGTTCCTTCGATTTATATTTAAATGGTGTATATTATATTATTTAAATTAAAAATAAATAATAAAAGTGTTTCCTATTTATATTATATATATTATTGTTTGAAAAACAATATCTTGGTTAGATTTAAAAACAATTATGTTCTATTTAAAATAGATATATTCTATTATCATATTTGTGAATACTTATTGTGATTATGTTTATTAAAATAACTAAATGATATTTATAATACTTATTATATTTAGAAATCCAAATAAAGGAATTAAAAGAATAATAAATTTGTCATGCAAGTGACATAAATAAATAAGTTTATTTTATTTTATTTTAAAAAAAAGTTCTAATTTGGAGGCTTTTATAAAAAAAAGAAAAGAAAAGAGGCAATCTCATGCAAAACATAAGAAAACTGGAGTTTTCAAAAAAAAACAAGGAAAACCTAAATTTATAATGCCAAGTATAGCAGAGAGGGATCTTTAATAAAAACAAGGCACAACAGAAAAAATTATTATTATTATTATTTTGAGCGACGAAAGGAGAGAAGAGAGCAGCAATAGGAGAGAAAGAAGAAACACGGTGGCAAGAGATAGAATCAACCCTTAAACAACAAGAAATCGGGTATTTTTCTTAAGTTTTCTTTGCATAAGAATTGTTGTGTAATCTTTTAAGTTCTGGTCTGCCATTGATTTTTGTATGGTCTGGTATTTGATCCCTATCGCTAGTCATCTTTTTCCTCTGTGTTTAGATTTTGAATTGACCTCCTTGTCTTGTGGCGGATTGGCCTGAGTCAACCTTCTGTATCTGCATAAAAAGATCGACCACCTCCTCTTCTTGTTCGACTTGATGGTTAATCGATTCCTTTGTATAAACAGCCTGATCTATTTTCAACGACCTACCAAACGTAGCTTGTAAAAACAATTTTTGTGATCTTTTAAACATTCTTTAAACCATTGTTAATGAGTAGCTTATGCATGTTTCTTTCCCTATATTTTAGCTAATAATAGAGGATTCTTCAATTGAGCGTTGACCTTAAACTCATGATTATTGTTGATGTAATTTATACTTTTATGTGTTGTGAATGTTCTAGCAATTCTCTAGTATATAAGCAACCTGTTATTAATTTTACTATCACTGCCATACTGTGTTCCTATAGCTATTATTAATTTTATTGTCACAACCATAATGTGTTTCCTATAGCTGTTATTAATTTTACTGTCGCAGCCATACTATGTTTCCTATAGTTATTAATTTTACTCTCGCGGCCATATTGTGTTTCCTGTAGCTATGGTTTAATTTACCCTATCACAATTTATTTACTTTCTGTAGCAGTCTTTTATAAGTTTCTGTAGCAGTCTTTTACTAGTTTCTGTAATAGCCCTGTTTAATTTTGTTTTACACTTTTGAGAGTTCCCGTAGCCTGATCTTTAAATAATTGTGGCTTGTTTTATAAAGTTCCTGTAGCTTCATTTTAAATCCTCTAAAAACATTTATGTTATTACTCAGAATAGAGACAACGCATTTTTCTAATTTTACCTATGCTTTTAAAAGTAAATTGGGAGATGCTGAAACCAATCATACACTATTATCAACTCTTATTTCAAACGAATTGCTTGAATTATGAAACAATATTGGATGAGAAATAATTCATATTAGTTTTTTACAAACTATCAAAACAATGAAATATTGTTAGTGAATATAATCAGATTATAGAATCTATATTTATAATTGTATTTAAATGAATGAATGATGTTCTTTCTTACTACTTTCTTGAAAGTGTGTTTTTCATGAATGATGCAAAGGAAAGGGATTAGAGATGGTTATAGGTGAATATGGGATGTTATTTAATTTTGAAAATAAAGTAGATTATTAGATATGAATGTTTGGGGTTACTTTTGGGCTAGGATGCCAAATGTGGATTATCAAAGATGGCTTTTCCTCTTTTCGGGAATTGAACCTATAACTATTTTTCTAATGCTTAGATCTAAGCGGGAAGTCATTGAAAAAGATGAATATTTTGTCTAGCAAACTTTATTTATATATATCTCTGCCACATCCTGTTGTGAGACAATCTGCATTTAATTATTTAGAATTGCACATTAGACTTCAAGTTGCATCGGGTGTTCACTCCTGCCAGTTGTTTCCAAGTAGCTAGACATTTCGTGCAGGGCTGGGTTTCCTCTGTATTATGAAGGGATCCGGGGAAGTGTAATTGCTTCATGGCTGGGTGGAAAAGTGCTTGAGCCATGTTCCCGTATCTCAGCTCGCAGGAGAACCATGTGGATTCGTGGTGACTGGAGAGTTTGTTTGAGTTATTATACTTGCTATACATATTTATTGTATCTTGTAAATTGTATAATTATGGCATGAAAGCCAATGGACTTTGTATATTCTTTATAGTGCTAAAACCTAGATTAAGCACGTGATTTTTGTAAGATTTAATGAATTTTATTGATTCATATTTATGAGAATTATCTTTTACTTGAGCTGATGTAATTAAGTGGATTATTTACTTCATGTAATGTTTGTGATGGAATGAGTACTTTACAAATACAACACTATCAATCTCCTCTTCAGTCTTCAATCTAGCAGCACCTATAATACTCATCCACAACTATAATACAATATCCTCTTAAAAGAGTGTTACCTTCTAGGGAAAAAAACCTAACATAACTTCTATTGTAATATCTGTGACCTAATGATGAACAACCCAGATTGACTATGAAATTATAATATTTTACAAGGCAATTTTCTAAAAGCCCCTTGGACCCCTCAGTGACAGTAGTGGGGGAAAGCCCCCCACTCGGTCGGGTACAAGGATCCAAAATGTGATTGAAACAAGATCGCTACATGGTGAATACTTCATCCCTTATGAATGATTTACAAACAATATTAGGAGTAATTAAATACATAGGATTTACAAGGTTGATGGAATCTTAATCCTAACAAGATAGACTACAGTACCAAATGTGTATTTTGAACCTCTTACCTTCTAGTTCATCATTACCATCTCAGAGGAATTTTATTTCATATTGATCGAATATTGAGTAAAGATGAGGTTGTCATGGTGACTGTATTCAAGGATTGGTTATTATGGATGACTGTGTACTTGAGTTAATAAGGAAGATATTTGTGTTTGTTAAAACTTACTACCTTATAATTCATGAATATTTCTTGGTACTTGACGTGAGATGTTAAGTAGGAAACAAGCGGGCTATGTCTTCCTATAGTTAAGTTATAATTATAATATGAAAGAATACAAATTGCATGGATTTTTAAATTGGCATTCTTTGAGATGAAATGATGGTTGGAAATTCTTGTTTTATTATCGTTATTTCATGTCCCCATGCTTTATTTATGTTTATCTGTGGTGTAAAGTTTTCTTTGTTGATTATGTTGTAAGGATTCATGCTTCAACCTTTGTTTTATTAACAAAAGAGAATTTTTTTTCCAAGAGTTATAAATGCATTATGTGCATATCATTGTTTATAAGGAATTAATGGATACACATGCCAACTAGATAGGGGATTCATTAATAAAACTTTATTTTCTTGGATTGCTTGGAATTTTTATTGAATTATGGTTGTGATGGCATCAATGATCACAAAGTTATCTAATTTATGAATTTGTTCTTGTTGATTTTCTTGGATGAGTCATGATTGTATTCCCTATATGCCAATTAGCATAATCTATATGTTTGATAGTTGTTATGGCACAAAGGAGTGAAATGTTATTTAGAATTTGAACCTGCACGTTGATACTTTTGCTAGATGAGTCAAGATTATTACCTATTTAGTTTATTAGCAGTTACATATTATGTTGTGAGATCTATTGTTCTTTCTTGTTGATTTTGGTACTATTTCAATAATTGTTTTGATGGCTTCCTCCATTGTTGTGATTTTCCTTATCAAGATATATAACTTCAATTAATTTAATTTTCCAACTTGTTTTGTTTCCATTTTTCAAATGATCCATTTTGTGCCTATCTTGTAGTCATTGCAGTCTTTGAGACCTCAGTTCTTTTAGAGATTTTCTCAAACAGTTCACATGCTTCATTTGTGTTTCTGTATTTTTGCATACATGATGTCTACAACAATTGTTGCAACTACAAGATCTAATGAAATTCCTCTATCCTTTATGCAATGATGGATGTTCATTCCTTGTTCCAAAAGCTCCCATTATGGTGCAAGAAGGGAGGATGCAAGTAAAGGTTGAGAAATTTGGTTTGACACCCCCCAATGTAATTGTTGAGAGTTTCTAAAGTTAATTTCAAAAAATCCATTTTATGCATTTCTTTGAGGCATTCTGCCAAACAGTTCATGTGTTAGGACATTTTGCATACAAGTCTACTCGAGCATATCCAACTATATTATCTAACAAATTTCCATACTATTATGCTTTAATGGATGTACATAATATATTCTAGAGCTCCCATTTTGGCACAGGGTGAGTACAAGAAGTCGGGTCCACTTTTTGGCCAAAAAGTGGAAGTGTTTTTCCTATTTTTCAAATTTTGTCATAGTTGGAGTAAAAATTTGAAGCACTTACACATAGAATATTAATATGATGTAAAGATATGCAATGTAAGATTTTGTTTCTAGTTTTCAAATATGTATTTTTTTCTAATACCTAGATGATAAAAGTTGGTTTTGTATAGGATGTACAAAAAGTGGCTTTTTAAAAGTCCCTTGCTTTGGGCCAAAGCATACATGTGTATGGCTAACATAATTTGACCTAAATCAAGGTATTTTTCTAATTCCTTTTGTATAAAGATGCATATAATGTTGAAGTTTGGTCAGGATATTTTTTGTAATTTTTTGATACATTTTTTTTAATAATTTTTTTCTAGCCCTAATTTGTGTTTTTTTAAACCCCTCGTGTACGACCAACATAATTTGAAGTAAACTAATTATAACATTAAATTTTTTCATCATGTAGAGAATGATGTCTAGATTGGTTGACATAATTTGTTTTTAAAAAACTTTCAAAATCAAAAGTTATCAAAAAGATAGTAATGCATGTCATTTCAAGTTTACGAGTCTCCTTGTTTAAAAATTAATTAATAAAAAAATAATTATGTCCAATTGTAAAAAACTTGCATATTTGAAAACTAGACATTGTGATTTGTAATGGGTTTTAATTTGGTTAAAAAAGTTTGAAAAAAAAGTCATCATCCATATTGGTGAAGTTAGATTTTTCTCTTGTTGTTAACATGGCCTTGTACTTTTAGGTCCAAGCCTAAGAGTTGGGTTTTCAAGCATAAAACCAATGCAAAGACACGGGTTTTAAAATTTAAATTTGAAGTAATGGGCATCTATTCTAAAATGATACGGGCTTCCATTCTATAATGAAATAGGTGCATGTTATAAACACCTTCCATTAGAAAAAGGAATGGGTACCTTTTATAAACAGGCACCCGTTCCTTATTTATCTGTTATGTTTTTTTAAAATAAATATGTAGTACAACTAAATTCTATAACTTTTCTTTTTGTATGTATGACCCAACAATGACTATTTTTGTGATTTTTTTGTATGCAAGTGTCATTACAATCTCTCAAGAATTCATATTATATTCAATTTTTGTAGGAATTCAATCATAAAAAGTATTTTCAAATGGAATGAAGTACAAGAGCTATTTTTTAAAGAGATCAAGCAAAGGAATTGTTTTTTTAGATAAATCAAGCACATGTGATATATTGAACAAAGGATCTAAATCTACTTACACTTCAAAAATTATATGGAGGGATCCAACTTTAAGTAAAGTAAATCTCATTTGTTGATTTTATCAAGATATTTTGGTAACCATGGGATCAAAGAAACTTCAACAAAAAAAGGAAGGTCATGACACATGAATAAATTGAAGCACATCAAGAGAAAGAGAAAAAATGACAAAAAGATAGGAGAGAGAGGATTTGAGAAATAAATGTTGAAGCATCCAATTGATGACTATTGAAGGGGAGAACATTGAAGAGACTAGCATGGATGAGGTGAAAGTAGAATATGAAAATGTGGAAGATTTCAAGAATATAGAAAATGTGATTATAGAAATGAATCCAAGTATGTCTTCAAATCCCTTGAATGATAATGAAATTATTGATCTAAAGGAATTTGGATATAGCATTGTTGATATAAATTCTTCTATTGGAAACAACATAACAAAAAATGAAAAAGAATACTTTGTATGAGTGAAAATGAAAATGTTTTTTTTAATTGAAAGTAATGTTTTAGATAATCTTCATGGTAAGATATCTTGGAGACAAATTCAAACCCATACATATAGATTGTATAACTAATTTTTTATAGAAAAACTTTAGAATTTTAATGTCAACTTGTATTGCAATTGATGAGAATGACAAAAACATGAAAAGTAATGAAAAATTACGCATATTTGTAAAACCCAAAAAAGTGGATGAATCAGTGGAACAAGTTATGTCCAGTGAGCAAAAGAATGATAAGTAAGACAAGTGGGTATTTAAATTTGCATGCTAAAACTTTGAGAAGAATGGAAAAAAGAAGAGTAAGTATTGAAGATGATCCAATTAATCAATGTTGGACTTTTAGTGGTAGACTCCCAAGGTCTAACATGAAATTAAATAATGAAATCAGGTCTTTGATTGAAAAATATTGGCATGATAATACAAGGGTTTCATCAAATGTTAGAGATGTTTTGAAATTAAGGGTGGGGTCAAAAAATCATGATTCTCATCCAAAACATCTTTTAGACATGACTAAAACATAATTATATAGAAAATTTCTAGATGATTCAGTTATAGAAAATTTTAGCATAAGTCAAAGATCATTTAAGAAATGTAAATCTTGGTATGTTAAGATTAATAAGCAATAAATCTCTTGTTGTTGCAAAACTCATGTGCAATTCCATTATTATTATGATATTTTTCAATTTATATGTTGTACTTTGCATGCTAACCAAATTATGCAGGAATGTGGTATTAATATGCCACCTACAATAATTAAGGAGTTTATAACAAGTTTACTTTGTGAAACACTTGATGGGCAATTATTTTTTTAAAATTGGGTGTTTCTGGACAATGCAATAGATGTGGTAGCCTTTCATTATTAGGAGAATTCATGCATGAAAGTAGTTCACATGATTTTGGACAATAATTAGTAGATGTGAAGAGGTTCAACAATGTTCAAATACCCATTAAAGGATGGAAAAACTGGAAAGCATTGTGAGTTAGTCACAAAACAAAGTAGTGTATATGCATTCATCATAGAGTTCAAGAATAAGATTATGTATAAATATGTGAAACACTCTCAATATGCTCGGTGGCTTGATGAACAATTTCATAGATGTAAAAACATATTTCCAATTGAGCTATACTTTCAGTGGTTGACTTTGTAGAAAACTATACCCTTGCTCCATAAGAGGAGATTCAGTCTCAATATTATAACTCAATTCAGGTGGTCATCTTTGTTCATATTGTATATAGACATGCAGTTGACAAGATAGAAGATGATAGAATTTTTTTGAGGGAATATAATTTCTATGTGAGTGACAACCAGTTACATTCATCAGAGTTTGTGCAATATTGTTTCAAAGTATTTTATGACAATTTAAAATAAAGAGAAATCCAAATGACACATCTCATATGGTTAGACAATTGTACAGGACAATTCAAAAATGCTCGAATGTTTTATTGGTTATGTAGGGCCATAAAGAAAACAATATCCAACATATGTGTAGCTTTTTTAAGCTGGACATGGTAAAGGAGAACATGATGGAGCTGGATCATGTGCGAAAGGAGCTCTTGCTAGGGAGAAACTAAAATTTGTGGATGCAAAAAAGTTTAAAGAGGCATGTGCAATTGTGGATTGGTGTAATGCAAAATTGACTATAGGATCAAGTGAAAACTCTAAAGTTCAATGGTTCTTTTGGTTAGTTGAAGAAGAAAACATTCTTCACTGATATGATTGTGAGACAATTAGTGGATCAACAAAATGGCATTCATTTAAGAGTTCAAATGCAAGCACATGGACTATATGGACTAGTGAGCTTGCCTGTTTTTGTCAGTTATGTATTGGAGGTGAGTGGGAAGCATGTGAAAATATATAATGGATTGAAGGATTTAACAAAGATCCCTAACACCTATACAAACACATGATCAACATGAGACAACATTTAAAGAGAATAATCAATTGTTTACATCAGATGACTGAACGTATTTCAGACCTTGTACAAGAAGGTACATTAATTCAATATTTAGTTTCATTACATTGCTTTGTAATCTATAATTATATACATGCATGTATTTTTGTGAATTATATATCATGTCCTACTTTATTAAATTTGTAAGTTTTTTGCAAGACATATGTATGATGTTGTTGCACCTGAGGGCAATGAAGAGGAAACAAAGTATTAGTTGGCTCGATGTGTTGAGGCAAAACATAAGTTGTTACATCCTAGAGTAGATGATGATAACTTTGAGTATCCAATAGGTTATGTGGTTGTTGTTGGCACTTGGATACGCAAATATCTAATAAGGAAGAATGGTATACATGCATTTGAATATTATGAAAGACATAAGAAAATTATCCACTACTCGTATTTGGTTGTGGCAACAAATATACAATTAGTGAGATATCAAGGGAAACCTATCACAAAAGAGTTATGGACACTTTCTATGGAAGAGCATGAGGCAATCATAGATGCATTACAAAAAAAGAGAGGATGCATATGGTACAATGGAATAAATTTTTTAAATGGTTTGTAGGTATGTAGAAATTTTTTAACTTTTAATCTTTATTTTTGACTAATGTATAATTGTACATATTTACTTGATAGCACTAATTGATTCACTAACATTGATAGGATGTGAGTTTAGGATTAATAAGATTGATAGTTAATTGAATTCATCTCCCTTTAATCCATCTTCTTAACTCCCCTTAAGTCATCCCCTAGCTATGTTCCATAAGTTAGGTAACTACAATTTAGTTTGATAACTTCAACTAATTGGGTTTAAGATTAAGTATATGTATAGTTAATTTATTTACTAGTACACCCTTGCCAAAATTGTAATTAGTTGCATCTCCCCTTAATCCGTCCCCTTAACTCCCCTTAAGTCATCCCCTTACTAAGTTTAAAAAATTAAGTATGATTTAGTTTAATAACTTTAGAATTTGGCCTAGGATGTGAGTTTAGGATTAAGAAGATTGATAATTAATTTATTTCATCTCCCCTTAAGCCATCCTCTTAACTCCCCTTAAGACATCCTCTTAACTCCCTTTAAGCCATCCCCTAGCTATGTTCCATAAGTTAGGTAACTATGATTTAGTTTAATAACTTCAATGAATTGGGTTTAGGATGTGAGTTTAGGATTAAGTATATTTATAGTTAATTGATTTACTAGCACACCCTTAACAAAATAGTAATTGATTGCATCTCCCCTTAAGCCATCCTCTTAACTCCCCTTAAGTCATCCCCTAACTAAGTTTTAAAAATTAGGTAAGTTTAATTTACTTTAATAACTTTGGGATTTGGTTTAGTAATGTATTTAAGAACAAGTAAATTGATAGTGGATTTTTATTTCAGGTCTTCTACAACTACTTGGCATGATTGTCACTACTGGTGCATTCAACGTGTGACATTCATATTGAATTTTCCTATGATCCACATCACTTGAATGTAAGGAATTTCTATTATAATTTTCCAACTTGATTTATTATAATTTTCTCACCTGAGTTATAGTTATGACTCATATTTATAGTTATTTTATTTACTTGCACTAATTGTATGCATACTTACTTGTTCATTGTACTTTTTATCATTTTTGTTTTAGGTCTCCTACAACTAGATGACATGATTGTCATTACTTGTTCATTCTATGTGTGATGACATCACTTGAAATCAGATCAGTTTTTTACATTTTATAATTTACTATAATCTAGGAGTCTAAAACCTTGAATTAGGACTCATGTAATTGTAATTTTGACTATATATTTTGACTTAGAATTATGTCTCCTATACTTGTAATTTTATTACTTGTATAATGTTATAATAGTATTGTTGGTTATTTGATAACATATATATGTTTTTCAAATTGGTCAAGTGGTTGCTTCATATTTTCAAAACTTCCTGGCTGTTCAGAATAATAGGTTCAATTAGGAGCTTATTGATATCATCCCTACCTCACTCGGTGATGAAGACAACGTTTTGATGTGTAAACCGATTACTGATGAAAATGTTCGATCTAGCCTTTTCTCTATGGGGGCCTTCAAGGCTCCAGGCCCAAATGGATTCCCTCTAGCTTTCTTTCAAGAGTATTGGGATATTGTGGGGAGAGATGTTACTGAGGCAGCTAAGGACTTCTTCAGGACATGTAAGCTCTTTAGGCAACTTAACCATACTTTTATTGCTATGTTCTCTAAGAAACAAGACCATGTGGGGATGGGGGACTTCAGACCTATTAGTCTTTGCAATAGGTCTACAAGATATTTTCTAAGATCCTTGTCTTCATACTATAGCCTATCCTCAACAGACTTATTAGCAACAACCAAAAAGGATTTGTGCCTAGTAAACAAATTCTTGATGCGGCCATCTCCACTCATGAATATATACACTCAATGGATAGAAACAAATTGCCTGGAATGGTTTTCAAACTTGACATCTCAAAAGCCTATGATAGAGTAGCATGGGAATTCCTGTTCAAAATTCTGGAAAAGATGGGCTTTAAAGGTAAAATTTTACAAATTATGAAAATGTATGTTACCTCTATTAGGTATTATGTCCTGGTCAATGGGGTTCCTAGGGGCTTCTTTGATGCTGGAAGAGGTTTAAGGCAAGGTGACCCACTATCCTCGTACCTTTGCATCCTCATGGCCAAAGTCCTAAGTAGAAGCTTTCTGACATTACTGAACTCCAGGGACATCAAAGGTATTAAACCTGCTTCAACAGCTAACCCTGCGGCTTTTCAGCAATATGTGGATGATACCATCTTGTTTCAGGCTACCTTTGTGATTGAGGCAAGGAAATGGAAGCAGGTGTTATAAGATTATGCGATATCAGCAGGCTAGTGTATTAACTATGATAAAAGCATGGTGTATTTCTTCAACACCCCTCTGGAGTTTCAACAGAAGATTATGGGCATTCTTGGTTGTTCAAGTGGTGAGCTGCCTAAAACTTACCTAGGTCTTACCTTAATAGTCAAAGATGTTTCTTCTAATTTTTGGAATTCCATCTTGGAAAGGATCCAGAAGAAACTGGCAGGGTGGAAAGGAAAACTCCTAAGTCAAGCTGGCAAATACCAACTACTAAAAGCCTCCCTTCAAGGTATCCCTATTTATTTCCTATCACTTTAAAATTCCTAACTACATTGCTGAGAAATTTGAAAGAATCCAAAGAAACTTCTTATGGACAGGAATGGAAAACAAAAAAAGAATGGCTCTGGTCAATTGGGATAAAGTTTGTAGGCCAAAAACCCAAGGGGGGATGGGAATTAGGAAGATAAATCTTATTAACAAATCTCTTATTACCAAAGCTGGATGGAACCTCCTAAGTGGAAATAAGGAATGGGGAAACATCATGAGGGCGAAGTATTTAGGTAATTTGAATATGATGAATTTTCTGCATAAAAATGGCCTTCCCAAAGGCTTTGTGATCTAGAACAATGTGTTAAAAAGTAGGTCTTTACTGCTGTAGGGCATCAAATGGAAGTTGGGAGATGAAAAGAATATAAGATTTTGGGTTGACTATTGGCTCAAAGGACCTCCTCTAAATAGGCGTCAAAATGTTCAAGTATTGGCTAATAAGGCAGGGACTTATTTTGGAAAGATGGTTTGTGACTACCTTCTCCCTGGGAGAAGTGGGTGGAAACAGTTGATTGACTGTTGTCAGGATCGGAATGATTTCATACAGTTGGCTAAGGAGATTCAACTTTCCCTAAATGATTGTAGAATTCCTATTTTCCCACAAAGAGACAAATTGTTGTGGGCTAGGGACAAGACCAGGAGGTTTTCTATCAAATCTACTTATAACCTCTTTATGGTGCGGTCTGGGGATAAGCTATGGAAAAAAGTTTGGAATCACAAACTTATTTCCAAAATCAACCATTTCTAGTGGTTGGTAGTGCATAATAAAATCTTAACCATTGACAACCTTCAGGTTAGAGGGATTCTTATCCCCAATAGATGTGCCCTCTACCTAAAGGATGAAGAAATGGTGGCTCATCTCTTACTTCACTATGATTTCACTTGGGAAGTCACTGGAGTTTGGTCTTGCCAAAACTAGGAATCTCAAGGAGCTTTAATGTTGACCATCCCCATTCATTCATCCCATATGCAATAAAATCTGGGCCCAGATCTCTCCCATCCTGGTGTGGGGCCTCTGGAAAGAAATGAACAACAGGCTCTTGAGAGAAAAATACAAATGTCCTAAGGAGGTTGTTTTGATGATAGCTAAGATGCTATAGGAAAACATCTCTAACAGTACTCTGAAAGCTGTTGAACAACCACCCACCAACCTTGAAGCTAATATTATAAAACAGTGGAATATATTGGGCAGTATATGTAAAGTGGATGATTCAAAAACTAGAGCTCGTGCCAACACCAAGTGGTCGCCCCCCTCCTGGTTGGTCTAAGCTCAACTTTGATGGAGCTGCCAAAGGTAACCCTGGAATTGCCAATGGAGGTGGAGTTCTCAGAGCTGACAATGGTGCTCTCATGGTAGCTTATGCTGGTGGTCTTGGGGAGAACACCAACAATGTAGCTAAAGCTATGTCCCTCCTCTGGGGCCTCAAGTTCGCCCTTGCCATTGGAATCAAGAACCTCGTGGTCGAAGGTGACTCTAAAGTAATCATTGATGTTGTCAAAGACAGAGCAAGAGTTGGATGGCAAATTGAAGACATTATCTAGGATATCAAAACTTTGATCTTAAGTCTTGAAGGGGTCAAAATCATCCATATCTATAGGGAAGGAAATCAAATTGTGGACCTCATGGCTAATTTAGGGATTAACCTTTTCCCTATTAGATGTTGGAGGATTGTTTCTAACCCCCCTCTCAACATAAGAAACAATATTCAATGTGAGGCTAATGTTTAATTCTACATGGCTATTATCTATACTCTCTTCTTGTTATCTCAATCTTAATTTCTTTATCCTCATTGCGCGGGTTGGTAGAGGAAAGATGAAGTCATCTTGATGACGACTAGGAATGACCAATTGGATTGGTTTAAAGGGTTCCATGTGGAGATGTGCCAACTCAGTGAAACCCTCCTGTTATTGCCTTGTTGGCACATGAAGTCTTTTCATGCCCCAATGACCTCTCTGGCCTTTGAAAGCTCGCACGAGCCTCATAATGAAGGAAATTATAGCCCAAACATTAACTGGGATATGAAGGACAATTCTAGGAATTTGAGTTGCCTCTAAAGCAAAGGTTATTATGATTTCCAATCCATTTCTAGACTGTCCATGGACATCTTGCATTTGCCTAAGTTTAGTGTTTGCATTTGCTAGGTCTGTATGCTCAAAGCCATGGGAGGAGAGAAGGTTAGAACAGAGCCTACATCATGTGCAGAGTTCAAAGTGGAATCTCACATCTAGAATATATGTTATGAAGCTAGGATAATGTTGTTTCTTGAAAGCTTCAATGGGTTTGATGAGAATTTGTCTATTCAATTTGCCATGTCGTGGGACGAGGACCGAAGGGTTCATGTTGGTGAGGTGTAGTTTGAGGTCTCAGAGGAATCAATTGCTAATGCCACAGGCCTTAAATGCGAAGGAAAAAGACTATAGAAACAAACAAAGGTGCATGACCTAGAGGGGCTAAAGAATTTCTTCCGCAATGGTGAGCAACCTGTCAGGGTTCAAGGTGGTTTTGATCATGATAGCCTGGTAAAACCCTGGGACCATGTCTATTTTTTAATCATGAAATTTATTACTTTGGAGGGCTGTTACAGATGTTATTATCACTACCACTTCACCATGTTGAACCATTTTAGGCACAAAGCCCTTTTCAATTTCTCGTTTTACCTACTCTCCTCCATTGAATCCTCTATGAAGCTTACTAGGAAAACCAGGAGAGCAATCCCACGGTTGTGGCTATACCCCTACACCAAGGTCTAATTTTCCATTTGTATAATTTCCACCTAGCCCTCTGCCCTGCAAAACCCATTGAAGCTAGCCTAGTTCCTGATGATAAGAGGGATGACTCGAATGATCATGTGCCTCTTAGTGTTAACTATGGCAGTCCCAACAAAGGTAAAGCCACCTGCATTGCTAATGTTATTTTTGGGCCCCTTATGACCCCTCTTGTTATCCCAGGCCCCACTTCCCCTAAAAAGAAAGAAACCCCTGTTTCTAGAGCCCAGCCAGATTCTAGTGATGTTGATGGGTCCCAGGGTCTGGCCCATAATGCTACCGCTGAAGGTCTTTGCGGGATGAAAAATTACCCATCTCCCTCTGGAGGTAAAAAGCGCAAAGGTATATAGAGTAATCCCAGCACTGGTAAAGGAGGGAAGAAGAAAAATAAGGACACTAAGAATGTGAAGGATGTGGACGTGGAGGGTGTGAAATGGCTAGAAATTTCCCAGGATAAGGGAGAAGATTATACTGTTGACAAGGATGTGGCTGAGGGTATGGAGACTGTGGTGAGAAGGCATAGCATACATAGGTCATCCAGGTTGGTTGGGGGTAAGCCCCCTATCCTCAAAATTGTTGACTACTCTACTTTTGACCGGGAGGAGTCATAGAATGATGTGGAGATTAATGAGGCAAAAACTACCCTTGTTCAAACTTAGGAGGGAGCCATCCATTTCAACTCCATGAACAATTCATTTTATGACACGGAGCATGATGAGGTGGAGATTCTTGAGACTCCTAAAAAGGAGGTGGAAAGTGCCAGAGGAGGTAACTCTAATGACTAGATTATGCAGTAGTTGGGGGAGGTCAAGTCGCGGCTCGGGGCTATGGAGGCCAAATTCAAGGTGTTGACTAGAGTTTGCTTGAAGGTCATTCACAGGGTGGCCACCACTTTCACTACCCTACAGGTGGAGCAACATTCTGACAAGGAGGCAACGAAAGTGAGCAAGGAGGAGCTGCTGAATTTTCTGAACGATGACTGGAAAGAACTGCTTAATTAGGCTTCTCTTTTGTTTAGTTTCTTGGCTTTTGTTCTTTGATAATACTTTTATGTACTCCTATTGTTAGTCTGTTGTTTTTGCATTGTTGGTGGCTTGTGGCCTGTTTTGCTACCCTCTGGGTTTTTGTTTAAGGGACCTGTACCCTAGTTTGTAGCTTATTAATATCAAAAACATATATATATTTCTCCCATTCATATTTCTTTCTTAATTAACTTGTTCAAGGACATGAAATTAGGGTCCTTTATTTAAGACTTGCAATTAGGAGATAAATTAGGACTTTATTTAAGACATGAAATTAGAACTTGTATTTATAGGAATTGCAATTTTAGGAGATGAAAATAGGAAATTAATTAAGAGATGAAATTGGGACTTTAATTAAGACATTAAATTGGGACTTGCATTTATAGGACTTCCAATTAGGAGATGAAAATAGGACATTAATTAAGAGATGAAATTAGGAATTTAATTAAGATATGAAATTAGGACTTTAATTAAGAGATGAAATTAGGACTTTAATTAAGAATAAAGCATTAGGATATGAAATTAGGACAAGTTAATTAAGACATGAAATTAGGACTTGCAATTAAGACTTGCAATTATGAATTACAAGGACATGAAAGTAGGACATTAGTTAAGAGATAAAATTAGGTCTTTATTTAAGACTTGAAATTAGGATATGAAATTAGGACTTTAATTAAGATTTGGAATTAGGTCTAGATGAAATTAGGACTTTAACTAGGACTTGCAATTAGGAGATGAAAATAGAACATTAATTAAGAGATGAAATGATGCAGGGGCATTTTCTCCTAATGCAGGGGCATCGTTTTGTTTCCCCAATGACTTTTTGTTTGATTAATTATTGTTTAAGTTTTATTGTTTATTGAACTCTCTAATATCATGTATTCTTAGTCTATTTAAATCAATGCGCAAACTACCAAAAACTGCCATGTCGTTGGACTCAAGGGAGTTAGTTTCTGAGTTAATTAGCTCATGTCGCCATAGCAGGAGGTTGAAAAGAAACTTTAAAAAAAATTGACTAATGACCCCCAGATTGGTAAGCAATTGGGAACTGCCAAATATGAAGAGAAAAAGGACTAGAATGGCATACAAAAAGGAGGATGTTGGTAGAGATTAGGGGGATTCAGGAGTAGTCACAATGGAGAGTAGAAGATGCGGCCTGTGAGGTTGAAGCCTAAATAACAAATGTATGTTTTGTCTATTAAATCTTAAATTTGTTGAATTTGTAGTTCTATACATGGTCAAACTAGTGGACCATACAATAAAAGATGTCTTACTTTACAAAAATATCTTGAAGTCGAATGCAAAATGGATATTGTTAACAATATAATGTGGTGAGAATTTTATTTCTGTAGCTTATGTGCATGAAAGAACTGTGTCTATCTTCCTGTCGCCTAGGAAAAGAGTTGATCGAATAGATTTAATAACATTATGGAACTGCACACGGTTGTTTGTTGTTTCCTCTATTTTCCTCTGTGTTATGTTTTAGCCTGTAACTTGCTTGGTTGCCATCATATTGGTATCAGAGCCTAAAGAATGGGATTTTGTGGAGTGGGCAAAATGCCACCGAGAATGATGAGAGGAAGAGGTGTTCGAGGTAGAGGCCGAAGAGGCCATGATGAAGGAATTTTTGACATGTAGAATTTGGCAGTGAGAATTGAAGCCATTGAAAGGGCACAATGAAGAGGAGCAACAGTAGATGATATCAGTGAAGTGGCTGAGGAAGAAAAGTTATGAGATGATGAAGAAGTTCATGAAGAACCTAAAGTATTCAAAGATAAATTGTTGAGGATAGTTATGAGTGTGGGAGCTAAACCAAAAATTGAGGTCCCTACGTATTGAAAAAGTTTAAATGGTGAAGAACTCATTAACTAGATCAATGATTTGGACAAATACTTTGAGTATGAAGGAGTTGTAGAGGAAAGGAAGGTTAAATTTTCTTGTACAAGGCTCAAAGGCCATGTTGCTATGTGGTGGGACTATGTCCAATCGAAGAGACAAAAGAAGAATAAAGAGAAGATTGCCTCTTGGGATAGAATAGTTGCTAATTTGAAGGCCAAGTTCCTTCCAGGAGATTACCAAACTAATCTTTTCAAAAGATTGCAGAATCTTAAGTAAAAGGACATGTCAGTGAAGGAATATATGGAAGAGTTTTACAAGTTGGTGATTTAGTCAGGCCATAGTGAAAAAGACTTAGAGAAGGTAGCAAGATATTTGAATGGTTTGAAGTATAGTTTACAAGATGAGTTGAGTCTAGTATCTCCTAGAACTCTTGAGGAGGCATATCAATTTTCCATAAAGGCTGAAGAGAAGCTTTTAAGAAAGAAAAATCAACAAGGAAGGAATAGAGGACGAGGTTATAGAGAAAGAGGATAGCATGCTGGAAGAGGATAGTAGGCTGGAAGAGGACAGCAACAACACCATATAGAAGTGGCTGGAAGTTCAAGTGAGACAGCCAATCAAGAAAGAGGAGGGTTTCAAAATAAGGGAGGTAGATCATATGGAAGAGGAGGTTTTCAAGGAAGAAGAAGAGGCTTTTCCAAAAAGTGTTTCAAATGTGACCAATATGCTAGTCATAAGAGTTAGGAGTGTCCCGAGCTCTCACAAGGAGGCCATACAAGAATGGAGAGAAGCAATTAGATTGTGCAAGCAGATCAAGAGACTGTTGGGTCACCTGCTCATCACCAAGAAGAACTTGAATCTAGAGAGTCCTTGTTGTTCAAAAGAGTACTATTACCTAAGGAGAACCAAGAATGGGTGCAAAGGAGATCTTTGTACAAGACAAAATGTAAGGCTAAAGGTAAGTGTTGCAAATTGATTATAGATAGTGGGAGTACGGATAATTTAGTGCCTATTAAAATGGTAGATAAATTGGATCTTAAAAGAATGAAACATCCTACACCTTATAAAGTTTCTTGGCTACAGAAAGGGCATCAGTTGTTGGTTATTGAACAAGCTTTGGTTGAATTTCAAATTTGTAGTTATAAGGATAGTGTTGTATGTGATATCATGCCCATGGATGTGTGTCATGTGTTTCTTGGTATACCTTTACAATTTGATAGGAAAGTTGTGCATAATGGAAGAGAGAATACTTACACTTTTGAGAAGGATGGAATCAAACATACATTGCTACCCATGCAAGACCAAGAAGAGGATAGTGGTAGTAGCAACAGTAGTAAGGTAATGTTGGTAAGTGGAAAAGAGTTTTTACATGAGATGAAAAATGAAGAAGTAGGATTTGCTTTGGTGCTTAAACCGACAACTGTGCTTACCTCTACAAAACTAGATGATTTTCTTGATGAATTACAAGATAATTTGAAAGAACATATGGACATTGTAGTAATTGATTTGCCTAATGAGTTTCCTCCCATGAGGACTATTAATCATCATATGGATTTGATACCTGGGGCTAGCCTTTCAAACAAGGTTGCCTATAGATTGACTCCTAAAGAAAATGAGGAGATTAGAAAACAAGTGGAAGAGTTACTCAAGAAGAGTTTGATAAGAGAGATTCCTAGCCCTTGTGCTATCCCTACGGTCCTAGTACCTAAGAAAGGAGGTGAATGGAAAATATGCATAGATTCTAGAGCCATAAATAAGATAACTATTAGATATAGATTTCCAATTCCAAGGATTGAATATTTGATGGATTGTTTAAGTGGTTCAATGTATTTTTCAAAGATAGATATGAAAATTGGTTATCATCAAATTAGGATCAGACCTAGGGATGAGTGGAAAACAACATTTAAAACTAATGATGGACTTTATGAATGGTTGGTTATGCCTTTTGGGCTTTCTAATGCACCTAGTACTTTAATGAGACTTATGAATGAGGTCTTAAAACCATTTCTTGGAAAGTTTATTATTGTGTATCTTGATGACATCTTGGTGTTTAGTAGGTCAAAGGACGAATGCTTGGAGCATTTGAGGATGGTTATGACAAGGTTGCTTGAAGAGAAATTGTAGATTAACCTTAAGAAGTGTGTCTTTTTGCGAATAGAACTGATTTATTTGGGCTTTGTGGTGTCCAAAGATGGATTGAATATGGATAAGGAAAAGGTTCAAGCCATTATTGATTGGCCTACACCTAAAAGTACAATGGAGGTAAGAAGTTTTCATGGACTTTCTAGTTTTTACAGCAAGTTTATTAAAAATTTCAGTCATGTAGTTGCTCCTATACTTGAAACAATTAAGGGGAATAGAAGGCAGTTTGAATGGACACAAGAGGCTGAAAGAAGTTCCAGATTTCTCAAGAAAAAGGTGAGTGAGCAGCCTATCCTTATATTACCTAATTTTAATAAGGTATTTCAAGCTGAATGTGATGCTAGTGGGTTGGAAATAGGAGTTTTTCTTAGTCAAGAAGGGAAACCAATGGCCTACTTTAGTGAGAAAGTAAATGATGCTAAGAAGAAATATTCTACCTATGATCTTGAATTTTATACATTATTTCAATCATTGAAAAAGTGGAGGCATTACTTACTTCCTAAGGAGTTTATTGTCTATACAGATAACCATGCTTTACTATTTATAAGCAGCCAACATAAGTTAAATCAAAGACATACCAATTAGGTAGAGTATCTTCAAAGTTTTAATTTTGTGTTGAAACATAAGAGTGGGCAAACAAATAAAGTTGTTGATACATTAAGTAGAAGAAGCCTATTGTTTCATGAAATTTAAGCTAACAGTGTGGATTTTGATAGTTTGAAAGGATTAAATGCTAATGATGCAAATTTCAAAGAAGCATTTGAAGCTTGCAACAGTCCTATCAGTAGGGATAGAGGACCATGTCTGGATTTTATGCTACAGGAGGGTTTGTTGTTCAAAGGAACCAAATTGTGCATACCTAGAGGTTCAATGAGAGATAATCTATTGAAGGAGAAGCATTGTGGCATCCTAGTGGGACATTTTGGTCAAGACAAAACTTATTTATAGTTGAGCACACATTACTATTGGCCAAAGATGAGGATGGATGTCAAGAAGTATGTGGAAAATGTAGTGTTTGTCAAATGGCAAAGGGATGAAGTCAAAATGCTGGTTTATATCAACCATTATCAATTCCATCTAGACCATGGGATTTAGTGAGTATGGATTTTGTTATGGGTTTACCTCATACTCAAAGGGGCAATGATTCAATATTTGTATTTGTGGATAGGTTCTCTAAAATGGTTCATTTTATTCCATGTAAGAGAACTAGTGATGCTACTAATATTGCAAATTTTGTTTTCAAGGAAGTGGTATGGTTGCATGGCATTCAAAGGAGTATAATATCTGATAGAAACTCCAAGTTTGTAGGGAATTTTTGGAGAACTCTATAGAAAAAATTGGGTACACATCTTAGTTTTAGTTTAGCCTATCACCCCCAAACGGATGGCCAAATTGAGGTGGTCAATAGAAGCCTTGGTGATATGTTGAGATGCCTTGTTGGAAACACACCTGGAAATTGGGATATGGCATTGGCACAAGCGGAGTTTGCTTATAATGACTCTCCAAATAGGAGTATAGGTTTCAACCCATTTTACATTGTGTATGGTATGCATCCTAAGGGTGTATTTGAAATCAGAAATCTTGGTGATATGGAGAAAAGAAGTGCATATGGAAAAGATTTTGCAAAGATCATTCATGACCTTCATTAAGAGGCTAAAAAGAATATTGAAGGAAGCAATCAGCAATACAAACAATATGTTGATCGAAAGAGGAGAGAAGTGCATTTTCAGGAGGGTGATCTAGTGATGACTCATCTTAGGAAATAAAGATTTCCTATAGGCACATATAATAAATTGAAAATGAAAAAGGTTGGTCCTTGTAAGATCCTTAGTAAGTTTTCCGCAAATACTTACAAGATAAGTCTTCCTTCAGGCCTAGGTATTTCACCCATTTTTAATGTGGCAGACTTGTTTCCATACAAAGCTACTATAGATGATGAAATAGTAGAGTTGGAACTGCCAATTGCTCTCAATCAGTGAGGACCAACATCAGCTCTGTTAGAAATTGAAAGCATTCTTGATGAACAGTTGTTACGACAAACCCGAGGCAAGGATTACTTCAGGTGTCTGGTGAAATGGAAAAACCATCCTTTGGAGGATGCTTCATGGTTCTCTGTACCTAAAATCACCAATTTGGGTTACTCTGTTGAGGATCTCATGAGCAGGAGCTCATGAATCTATTTGCTCTGTAGGGGAACCTGATGTAGGGGCATCATTTTGTTTCCCTAACGACTTTTTGTTTGATTAATTACTATTTAAGTTTTGTTGTTTATTGAACTCTCTAATCTCATGTATTCTCAACATGTTGAAATCAATGTGAAAACTACCAAAAACTACCATATCGTCAGCCTCAAGGGAGTTGGTTAGTTTCTCAGTTAATTAGCTCTTGTCTCCATAGCAAGAGGTTGAAAAGAAACTACCAAAAAAAATTGACTAACAACCCCCAGATTGGTAAGCAGTTGGGAATTGCCAATACGAAGAGAAAAAGGACCAGAATGGTATACAAAAAGGAGGATGTTGGCAGAGATTAGGGGGACTCAAAAGTAGTTACAATGGAGAGTAGAAGATGTGACCTGTGAGGTTGAATCATGAATAACAGATGTACGTTTTGTCTGTCAAATCTTAAATTTGTTGAATTTGTAGTTCTATACATGATCAAACTTGTGGACCATAGAATTAAAGATGTCTTGCTTTACAAAAATGTCTTGTAGTCGAATGCAGAATGGATATTATTAATAGTATAATGTGGTGAGAATTTTATGTTTGTAGCTTATGTGCATGAAAGAACTGTGTCTATCTTCCTATCACCTAAGAAAAGAGTCGGTCGAATAGATTTAATAACATTCTGGAACTACACACAGCTATTTGTTGTTTCCTCTGTTTTCCTCTATGTTTTATTTTAGCCTATAACTTTCTTGGTCAATGCAAGAGAAATGCAAGAGTTTGATGATGTGTCACTGGAGACTCTGTAGGGTGTTTTGAAGGCCATGTAAAACAAGCCATACTCTGTAATGACTGAGAAATCATCTCTTAATGAGAGAATCACTGTATGGATGGTTGTTAGGCTGAGTGAAGAATAAGAAAATTTTTGTTAAACCATCATCCCTAAGTCAATTACAAATCATTTGTTTGTTGAATGTTTTCATCAACTTATATTTCATTTTGACTAATTCATGTAGTTGTATTTAACTCTATTTTCTGTCAGTTTTCCTTGTTAAGTTTGCCACTAGATTGGTATTAGAGCCTGAGAAGTGGGCTTTTGTGGAGTGGGTAGAATGCCAATGAGAATGATGAGAGGAAGAGGTGTTTGAGGTAGAGGTCGAAGAGGCCATGATGAAGGAATTTTTGACATGTTGCAAAATTTGGCAGTGAGAATGGAAGCCATTGAAAGGGCACAATGAAGAGGAGCAGAAGTAGATGATATTAGTGAAGTTGTTGAGGAAGAGAAGTTAAGAAATGATGAAGAATTTTAGGAAGAACCTGAAAGATTCGAAGAGAGATTGCTAAGGACAGTTATGAGTGTGGGAGCCAAACCTAAAATAGAGGTTCCTACGTATTCTAGAAGTTTAAATGGGGAAGAACTCATTGACTGGATCATGATTTGGACAAATACTTTGAGTATGAAGGAGTTGTAGAGGAAAGGAAGGTTAAATTTTCCTATACAAGGCTCAAAGGCCACGCTACTATGTGGTGGGACAATGTCCAATCTGAGAGACGAAAGAAGAATAAAGAGAAGATTACCTCTTGGGATAGAATGGTCACTAAGTTGAAGGCCAAGTTCCTTCCGGGAGATTACCAAACTAATCTTTTCAAAATATTGTAGAATCTTAAGAAAAAGGACATGTTAGTGAAGGAATATACGGAGGAGTTTGACAAGTTGGTGATTCAGTCAGGCCATAGTGAAGAAGATTTGGAAAAGGTAGCAAGATATTTGAATGGGTTGAAGTATAGTTTGCAAGATGAGCTGAGTCTAGTATCCCCTAGAACTCTTGAGGATGCATATCAGTTTGCCATAAAGGTAGAAGAGAAGCTACTAAGAAAGCAAAATCAACAAGGAAGGAATAGAGGACGAGATTATAGAGGAATAAGACAATAGGGTGGAAAAAGATAACAACAACACCATGAAGAAATGGATGGAAGCTCAAGTGGGACAGCCAATCAAGAAAGAGGAGGATTTCAAAATAAAGGAGGTAGATCATATGGAAGAGGTGTTCAATGAAGAGGAAGAGGCTTCGCCAGAAAGTGTTTCAAATGTAACCAATATGCTAGTCATAAGAGTTGGGAGTGTCATACAAGAACTGACAGAAGCAATCAGATTGTGCAAGTGGACCAAGAGAGTGTTGGGTCACCTACTCATCATTAGGAGGAACCTAAATCCATAGAGTCCTTTCTATTCAAAAGAGTGCTATTAAAGCCACTTAAGGAGAACCAAGATCCAGTGTAAAGGAGATCTTTGTTCAAGACAAAATGTAAGGAAAAAAGTAAGTGCTACAAAGTGATTATAGATAGTGGGAGTATAGATAATTTAGTGGCTACTGAAATGGTAGATAAGTTAGGTCTTAAGAGAATTAAATATCCTACACCTTATAAAGTTTCTTGGCTACAGAAAGGGCATCAGTTATTGGTTAATGAACAAGCTTTAATTGAATTTTAGATTAGTAGTTATAAGGATAGTGTTGTATGTGATATCATGCCCATGGATGTGTGTCATGTGTTGCTTGGTAGACCTTGGCAATTTGACAGGAAAGTTGTGCATAATGGAAGAGAAAATACTTACACTTTTGAGAAGGATGGAATCAAGCGTACATTGGTACCCATGCAAGATCAAGAAGAGGACAACAATAGTAGCAACAATGGTAAGCTAATGTTGGTAAGTGGAAAAGAGTTTTGACATGAGATGAAAAATGAAGAAGTAGGATTTGCTTTGGTACTTAAACCCACAACTGTGCTTACCTCTACAAAACTAGATGATCTCCCTGATAAAGTACAAGATATTTTGAAATAACATATGGACATTGTAGAAATTTATTTGCCTAATGAGTTGCCTCCCATGAGAACTATTAATTATCATATGGATTTGATACCTGGGGCTAGCCTTCCAAACAAGGCTACCTATAGATTAATTTCTAAAGAAAATGAGGAGATTAGAAAACAAGTCGAAGAGTTACTCAAGAAGGGTTTGATAAGAGAGAGTCTTAGACCTTGTGTTATCCCTATAGTCCTAGTACCTAAGAAAGGAGGTGAATGGAAAATGTGCATGGATTCTAGAGTCATAAACAAGATAACTATTAGATATAGATTTCCAATTCCAAGGATTGAAGATTTGATGGATTGTTTAAGTGGTTCAATGTATATTTCAAAGATAGATCTGAAAAGTGGTTATCATCAGATTAGGATCAGACCTAGGGATGAGTGGAAAATAGCATTTAAAACTAATGATGGACTTTATGAATGGCAGGTTATGCCTTTTGGGCTTTCTAATGCACCTAGTACTTTCATGAGACTTATGAATGAGGTCTTAATATCATTTCTTGGAAAGTTTGTTGTGTGTCTTGATGACATCTTGGTGTTTAGTAGGTCAAAGGAGGAACACTTGGAGCATTTGAGGATGGTTGTGTAGTGCCTCCCTAGTCCTGGCCTAATTGAGGTAACATCAAGGTATAAATTTAGGCTTTATATGATAGGTGGTTAGATCATATTATGATTTCATTTGATGTTAAGTATTTAATGATATTCATTATGAAAATGTGGTACAAAAGGTATATTTATGTGTTGTGGGCTTGCCCGAACTAAGAGTGTCTTACTTTATAACTGTGATTAGTTGAATAGTAGATGATATGGTAGTAATGAGTATCATCATGTTGATTTAAATGCTATGATTACATTTCATATCGAGATTGGGTGTACATGTGGAGAGGATGACACCGTGACATTGGCACACTATGCGAATGATTACGGATGTTAGAATCCTCCCATGTGGATTAATTATGCTTCGACTATTATATGGTGTATATGTGTACATGTTGTAATGTGTTTTGAGTGATGCCAGTACCAGGCATCAACTCTACCTGGCATCACAGGTTTGAGCGTGCCTAATGCCCCAATGGTGGTGAGTTGGAGATGACACTGGCCATACACCTTAGCTTCACCACCATCTCTATTCAGGGATGATTCTCCAATGTCATGTTATGCCTCGGACACTGTCTAATTGTTCTATCCTACCCTTTCATGAGTTAGACCCATGTGGTTTCAATGTTAGAGTCTATTCCTTGTGGATTTACTTTTGTGTGTGTTCGTTTATTTAATTTTATTGGTTGAGAAGTGTTAGTGTTTGAAATGGTGAATAGTTATTCATATGGTTTAGTAGGGATGGTTTATAAGCCTATTGTGGTGAATTTAGGTTAACCAAAAATATTATATTAATGATCCTCATTTAACTAAAAAAAAAGGATATACCTTTCTTTGATTGGTGGGCTATTGGGGATTTTTGAAGGGAAAAAGGCTAGCGCTCTGGATTTGGGGGGGAAAAAGAAGGGAGCTAGGGTTGGACGAGGAAGGAGGGCACACAAGGAGCGAGAAGGGGGGAGGCGTAGCTGTGGAGTGGATTTTTACATCCATTGCAAATTGCATTGTAGGTAAGTTTCTAAATCCTTCTCAACAAATCTATTTTGTGCTTATCCTGTAGTCACTGTTGTCCATGAGACCATATCTCTTCATGGCATTCTATAAACAGTTCGCGTGCCCTCTCTATGCTTCCATTTTGACACAAGTAGAGAGGTCGCGGGCAAAGGTTGTGTTATCTAGATTTACACCTGCTTTTACGTTTACTTGAAAGTTTCTAAAGCTTTTTCAACAAATCTATTTTGTACTTATCCTGCAGTTATTGCTTTCCATGAGACCACATCTCTTGGAGGCATTCTGTTAAACAGTTCATGTGCCATGTCTATGCCTCCACCTCTTGCATATATGTCAACCATAGCTCTCCAACTATAATATCAGACAGGAATCCACCTTCATTATGTTTTGTTGGATGTCCTTACTCTGTTTCCAAGCTCCCATTAAGCCACGAGCAGGGAGGATGCTGGCATAGGCTATGGTGAATGGCTTTACACCTGCCATTGTATTTACATGAAAGTTCCTATAGTTTTTTTTAACAAATCCATTTTTTGTGCATTTCCAACCGTTGTGGCAGTGTATGAGACCACTTTTCTAAGGCATTGGGTCAAGCAGCTCACGTGCATTATTATGTTACAGGCTAGGAGGATGATGGCAAAAGTAGTGGAATCTAGCTTTATACCCGCCAATAACATTTGCTTACAAGTTTTTAAATCCCTTTCGACAGATCTATTGTGTGCATATCTTGGAATCGTTACATTCCATGAGATGACATCGCTTGAGGCATTCAGTCAAACAATTATCATGCCTTGCTGTGCTTCCACTTTTTTTACACATGCCTACTAGCGCAGTTGCAACTATATCATCTGACAAAAATTCCCCTTGCTATGTTTTGGAGGATGTCCATACCATTATAACAGAGGGAATTCTCATGTGGTCCCTTGCAAATCAAAACACCAAGTTTCTTTTTGAAAAAAGCTTCTAGCAGATTTTTCTTTAAAAATAACTCTTTACACATATTTTAAACTGTTTAAAATTGCTCTTGTGCGCTCAAGAGAGCATTAATTCTGACTGAACTACATTCCACCAACTTTTTTTGTGCTCAATGTGAAATTGGAGAAGTTTTGGATGATTGATTTCTTCGGGGTGTCTGTTTAGGGAAAAGCCAGGATTTATTTTATTATTATGATATTGGGTATAGAATTGATTTAAATTGGTGGATCACCCATCTAATAGCTGGTAGATTTCTTCAGACTGTATGTTTTGTCAAATTCCTGAAAAAGAAGTATTATGATTTAGGGTATAGATTTTGATTATTTGTTGAGATGAGCGTGGATTTTATTTATTTATTTATGGAATTTGGTCTGAGTTTGTTTAATTATATAGATTGAATTAGATGGATTAGATATTCAGACCTACATCTAATCTAATTAGTGTTAATATTTGAGATGTGTTACAGCTAATTGATTTCTTCACATTCTATGTTTAATGCAATTCCTAAGAAAATTCACTGTAATTTTGGGATGGATGTTTTTTTTCTATTTGTGGAATTGGATCTGAGCTTTGCGATTGTATGGATAAGATAGGATGGGTTAGTAATTGAGGACTGTAAGTAGTTTGAATATACATGTAAGTCTAGTTTGACTTGGGTAAGGATTGGAAGTGGCCCCAATGTGGCATCGAGCATGAGTGCTCATTTGTTGGGTCCATTGAATGTAACATGTATCATGTGTTTGGGAAAGCCTTTTTTTTTAGATGAGTACATTTGTTTAGCTACTTCCTTCTTGCTGCCCCTATCCTCACCCTCCTTATCTGAGTAGTGCTTCATTGGCATGATTACCAAGTGCCTTATTTATGCCCTCCATGAACCATGTGCTTATGATGTGTTTATGTGAGCTATGAGACTTATGGTATCCCTTGTGTGGTTGAGTATACATGCCTCCTTATCCCTTTTGATTTTATGCTTGTGTGTGGCCATGCGATCATCTTCGTGCATGGGGGGGTGGTTCCTTGAGGTTCCACATGGTAGGGTGGTGTGCACCCACCATTGGAGATCCAGATCTCGACATCAGATATGGCAACGATGCCGACAAGGGTTGCATCTCCTTCCTCTCTAGTTTTCTATTTATATTTCTTTGTATTGTACAACTCAGTGGATATTTAATTTATGTTGCATTGCTATTAAGCTTTGTAATTTATCCTTGCAGTGTGATTCTTCCATGTGTTGGAAAATATTATCTCTTGATTTTGAAAATTGTTACTTGATTATTGGTAGGAGAACATAATGATGTGAATATAGTTGATTTTGCCTAGATGATTATATCTATATGTTGTAGTTCCCATGCTTTCATTAATGTTTCCATGCTATGACTTTGAGTTGGATTCAAAGCTTTTTGTCTAGAAATTCTCTAAATGCTTTGGTATGTTAGAATGATTAAAAGTGTAAATCATCTCCATTTGAATGGTTTATCTTAACTTTAGATGAAATATTGTTCTCTTTTACTTATTTCTGTATTGATGTTATTTTTTGATGCTTTATGGTGATTTCCCCTTGGGTTGTGTTCACCTAACAAGGTGTCATGAATGTCTTATCCTACACCTTGTTTGTCTTCCCCACCTTTGTGCAATGGGGTTTGGTGGTGCCCACCTAGGATTTGGGTTTCAAGTATTCATATGCAGGCCTTTTCAGAAAAACCCAAAAAATTTCTAAGTCTGTCGGCCTTCACATTTTTATGCATGTATCTTTGTATATGGCCACTTGTATGTGTCTTTGTATGTACAAGTGCAGATGTACATTGGCCAGACCCGAGAGGAAATTTCAATCAGCTTGTGAAAGTGGAAAAATGGTTGTATGTGTCTTTGTATGCATATCGAGTTTGCATTTGGCACTCAGGTGCATTTCCAGATGTGAGAATGTGGTTGTATATCACAGATTCTTGGTATATTCCATGCTTGTATGTAAAGGATTGCATGCATATTTTGTTGTATATTCGATATACAATGGGTGATATACAATAGCCGGACTTCAAAAAGATTCAAATCGGGTCGAATAGTTGTCGGGCCAACAAGTGTACAAAGGGGATTATATGTATGTAAGATATACAAAAGAATGTACAAACAGAACATGCAATCCCAAATTTCAAAAGTTATTAAATCAGGCCTGGCGGATGCATACAAGGGCAAAGTTGAAAAGTCAAAGGCAGTTTCCTTTGTATCTTGCGTTGTATGTATCTCTGACATGCAAGTGCATATACAAGTGAATGTACAAGCAGGCAGGTGCAAAGGGCGAATGTAGCCAAGGAGTTAACAGTATTTGTGAGCTAGGTGAAATCTGCGATTGTATATTGGGGTTGTATGTACCCAATATACAATCGAACATACAACGAGCAGATACAAAGAAAGATACAAAGCAGGAGTGGTCAAAGTCAACGGTCTTCAAAAGCATGGTGGGCCCACACAGTTGTATGTCCTGTGATTGTATGTATGTGTTGTATACAATGCAAAATACAAAGCACATATACAAGCTAGACGCGAAGGAGAGTTTGATTATGGCAGATTTCAGGCTGGGGTCCACGGGTTGTATATTGCACATTGTATGTATGTGCAATATACAAGGCGATATACAAGAGGAAGATACAACGCCCAGACCCGATTGTGATTTCAAATTATTTCATAAAGATTTGGGGTCCACGCTTGTATGTAGCGATTGTATGTATATACAATTGCACATACAACCTCAGATGCAAAAGAAGATACATTTTCTCGGTGATGAAGGTGTAAGTGCTCAGCAATAGAGATCCAACCAGATGTTGCCACATGTCCAAGGGCAGTTGTATGTATATACAACTGCATATACAAAGATTTGAAGGCAAAAAAGGCAAAAAGGGCGAAAAGGCAAAATGTATGTTCATGATGTGAAAAGTCAAGGGGGATAATGCACCTGCGTGGCATAATTTTATTGGTCGAGGACCAGTCAGTGTGATTTGAAGCCGTAGATCTCGGCGGGAAGGAGGAAATCAACGGCCTATTTCAAACTTTTAGAAAGCGGAGGATTTCTTGTGTGTTCGCAGTCACATTTCAAGTGGGAAGAACTGCAAAGCACACAGCCGTTGTATTTTCAGAAGCTGCGGGTAGGTTGGCCATTAAGGCATGGTCTTGATTGACAGGTCAACTACCTGATTAAGGGCAAAAATCTTCAGTCGGTGGCTCACATCCCGAACCCACTTGCTCTTCCTTCTTTTTCTGCCTGGAGCATTAAATGTTTTCAGTGCCATTCAGATGGTGCATTGTATCTGGCAGCATTTTGAAAAGACCATGTAATTAATGTTGAGTGCACATTCTTGATGTATATCAGAACTATGTTACTCAATTTTTCAGTTGGAAAACAGAGCTTTTCTGGGATGTTTGTCTCATTTTGTGAGTTTATGAGTTGCATTTGAATGCACGTTGCACATATGTTCAATTTCATGTTATTTTTATATGAAAAATGCTTCATGGCATGTGTTTAGTTGTTTGTCTCCATTTTTTGTATGCATCCCTTCTTTTGAATCTAGTTGCTAAGGGTTACTTAGATTCTAGGATATAGATTTCTATATTACATGCTTAACTTTTGACATCCATTCAAGGAGTGGATTAAACTATTTTAGGTTAAGTATGAAGAAGATTATATGGCAGCAGGGATGTTTGTAAGTAGAGATAGATAAATACTCATTCTTGGGTGGTGTTTGTAAGGCAAGCACCAGTCTGACCCCTTAAGACTTGAATGCCAGTGCAAATCATTCACTTGTATACGTCTAGTTGACTCCTTGCCCTGAGAAAGGCACCGGTCTACCCTTGTGTTGAGGTTATGATTCCAAAACCCATCGGCTCCCTCCCCAACTACCGAATAGGATGGGGCGGCCCGGTAGATTAGTTTTCCTTCATCACCGGACCTCCCTCCATGGTAAATACTTCTTGTGCCAGTTGAGCCTTCCTTGCTATCACGTATATAATCTGGCTAGTTCGGTTGAGTCGGGACTCCAAACCTACCCGTCTTGCATCCAAAATATAAAACAAATCATTTCAATATTCCAACCCGTTAGTTTGTAGGAGTAGCAATAGGACCCCTGCATACTCTCATTCCTCACCAATTAGATATGTCCAGGAACACTACAAACCTTGTGATTTATCACACAAATGTTGGTCCAAACATGAGAGTATTATTCCTATTGTTGTAAAGCTAAATCTTTCTATTGGGTGAGTCAAAGACAAATCTTTAGCTATAGGGATACCCGCCTTGGTGCAGCAGAACTAGAAGTGAAGGGGAGGCAGCTCATGCAACCTCCTGTATTTGTTGGCCTAATTTGCCTATGCATTGGAACTGGCAAACCCTTCGCTGATTCAGAGAGAAAGACTCCAATAGGGTGTTAGGGACAAGTGGAAAATTTTTTGGTTGTTCATGTCATGACCACATGGCAAATGTGGACATGACATGTGGTTTTTCATGTCATGACCACATGGCAAATGTGGGCATGACATTTGGTATCAGAGCCCATGTTTCAACATTGGGAGCTCTAGGGTATTGTATGTTTGATTGGGCTAACAGGGAGTGGATTGAGGGTGGTTTTGACCCTCATCCTAGTCCGTGTGGTTGCGAGAGAGTGAGGTTGTGGACTAACAACCAACCTTCAACTTGGAGGAATATCCATCCTCTCATTTTGTCATCATGGTGGCCTTGTCCCATGATTTTTGAAGTCTTACGCTTGTGTTTTATGGTGGTTGTGTTCCTCCTTGTTGATTCTCCTCTTGAGTAGGTTAGTCTAGATCATGAAGGTTGTGTTGGGCCCTTTCTCGCCCTTGTTTATTTTGTGGAGTGTGGTGTTGTCCCCTAGTATTCACTCTATGTGGTTGGGATTAGAGGTTAGCATCATGGGAATAGTTAGGCTTGTGTTGCACCTTGTTGTGTGTTATCCTTTTGGTGGTGAATGTGATGATGTGTTGCTCTTTGGAAGAATAATGCAGTCTTAATGCTTGTTTGATTAAATTCTTGCTTTGTACTTTTCATGTGTATACCATACTGTAAGAATTGCATACCTTCTTGAATTCCTAACCCTTATTATCATTTGGAAATTGGCATTGTCTTCTTTGGGTTGGGTAGCTAGAAATGCTTGCATGAAATGTATCTTGCTTTGAATTTTATGAGTGGAAGTCATTTAGTGTATGTTTGCATTACATTTGATTGTAAAAGGTTAAGAAAGAAAGAGGTGTAAAGGAGTCTTATGCTTGGTGTTGCTAAGAAATAATGTATGTTCGAAATGTTACAATGATGCATTTGTGTGCTTGGTGACCTTTTTGTAAAGTACTTCCATAATGTAAATTTTGCATTTTATAATTTTACCCTGTGTAAATTTGATATCAAGTTATGCCTTCTTTTGTGTGGAGAATATGTTTAGCATCATAGGGTAAAATACTAAATTAGGGACTTAAGCTTTTAATTGGATTATCCTTATGGTAGGACTATATCTTATGAACTTGTGTTAGATAAATATGTGTTTGTTTGTAGTACATATGTAGTGTAATATGGTTTATCAATAGCTCCATGATGGGTGATGTGTTGTGGGACACCATCTTGTGAGTTGAAATAATGTTGTTTTGATTCAATTATGACCTAGTATGCAAATGCTAGCATCTTGGTGTATTTTTTTGGGGTGTATTGTATTGCCTCTAAATGTGAAGTATGGTTAGAATTCCATTTATGCCTTAGAAAGATTAATTTGAATTGATGTTAGATAGACTTCTTAGAAACCTTTATGGTAATTATTATGTGACTTTGTGTATGAAAGTCGTTCTGCTTCACTAAGTAATGAACGATAAAGGAAATTGTGTTATGTGTTGCCTTGTGGATGTGAATACCTGTTATGAGAGTACTTGCTCTGTGTTGTGAATACCCCGTACATGATTTGTGTCCTCATGAGCTTGTGATACTAGGTATCCATCCATGGATTGAGTGTATAACTACAAGTATGGTGGATTCATGCTTGTGTGGTTGCTTGTTTGTATACCCTGTAAGGTCCAACCTTGGAGTTAGAGACCTTCCATGTGTGGAGTTAGGTAGTGGAGAGGAAGAACTTAGGAAGCTATGGTGACATGTTGTGACACTGGTTTGGGGTAACCCAACTAACCATATCTTCCTATGCAAGAGTACCCCCTACTTCTCCTTAGTGAATGGACCTTTGAGAGGTTCATAGTGCTATCCTATCATGCATTGTTTCCTTGATGATACTATTGGCATCCAACTTGGGAATCTTGGTTATGGTTTGGTATGGGCATGTGATTTTCTCGAGGCCATGTTACTTGGTGCAGGTTTGCTCTTACCTTTGGTATTTTATTTTGAGTTGGATGTGTAGTAACTTGGAAACATTGGCACTATGATAGAGTTGGCATTTATACAAAAGGAAAATATGTTTAATTTTGATTATATTAGAGTATTAATTGAGTTGTTTTGGACTTATGCTATGTTATGGTATTTACGTGCATCAACACCTAGTTGACATGATGCGAATAGTGGTGATGCCACACCACACTAATGTTCCAGCATAGTGTTGTTGATGATGATGTGTTACCTTTGAGAATGGCATGATTCCACGTAGTCATACGTGAAGGCGCATTTGATACTACCTACCTACATGATGATATTGCATTGGTTGTGTTTGCATAGCACATGTAGTGACCGTGATTTCCCTCCTTCCTTATTGGTGACTTGATGATAGTCACATTGTGATGTAATGTGCAATTTCATGAATTGTGATCTTTCTTTTGGTTATTGATGACTTTTATTTGCCTTTCTTGTGATGACTAGTAGTGTTATTTTATCTTGATTGTAAGTAGCTTAGCCACAAATCTTTGAATCTTCCTTTTTCACATGACTCTTGTGGTTATGTTGTTTTATTGTTGAAATTGAGTGCATTTATTTATTTTATTATTGATTCTGGAAACTTCTTCTTATGATATTTTTGAAAATGTGTGTTGGCTAAGCTAGGTTCTTTATGTTTTCAAGTGTTGGTCTTGTGTTGTGTTGTTCTTCTTGCCATGTCAATGGAGTGACCTCTGGTAGAGTGTATATAAGGAAGCAAATGTGGGAAAATTTTGAGGATGAGTAAGTGTGGGCTAGTATGGGCTAGTCATCATCCACTTACCTTCCTAGTGATTTATGTTCTTATGTTGACTATCTCTTGGAGGCTAATCCCCTTAAACAAACAAGAGGTAGGTCATTTGTGGAAATGTATGGAGGGCCCCCCAGGCGCATGGCCTCGAGACCATCATTCCACTTGATTCTTGGATCATGGGTTACTTGACATTTGGTTACTTAACACTAATATTTGGTTACGTAGTTCTATGATGAGACCGTTGCATCCCCGTGGACCTATATGTGAACCTTGTGTTGTTATCCTTGTGATGTGGATGAATGAAAATGGTTGTTTAGTTGTAAGATCTGCATTTGATGTATCTACAAATTAGTTGATGTTTCTTGTAAACATGTTGTGCTATGTGTGTTTGTGTACTCTATTCTTGAGATGGTTGCTTATGAAAGTTAGAGAATTGAAAACTTTGTGTATTGAAAAGTGCAATTTGCTGCAATTTATGAGAAAATTATATGGTTATGCTAGTATGAATGTGTAAATTGATGATTGTGAGAAACTAATTGGCTGATGAGACAATGATTCTATGAGAAACTTGAATGTTATGGCATCATTCTTTATTTTAATTTTAAAAAAATTGTTATATGCTAATGTATATTTTAAATGAAATTGAGTGCCTTGCCTCTTCTTCGCCTGGGTACTGGGACATATTGCACGTAATTGGGTATATCAAAAGGAATGTGATACCCTGAATTTTATATTTATATTGAATATCATGGACTAATGTGTGCTATGGTTGCTTCTTAGCATTTGTGACTTCCAGGAGTAAGCCAAGCTCTTGGGGGGGAGCGTGTAGTGCCTCCCTAGTCCTGGCCTAATTGAGGTAATATTGAGGTATAAATTTAGGCTTTATATGATAGGTGGTTAGATCATATTATGATTTCATTTGATGTTAAGTATTTAATGATATTCATTATGAAAATGTGGTACAAGAGGTATATTTATGTGTTGTGGGCTTGACCGAACTAAGAGTGACTTACTTTATAATTGTAATCAGTTGAATAGTAGATGATGTGGTAGTAATGAGTATCATCATATTTATTTAGATGCTATGCTTATGTTTCATATCAAGATTGGGTGTACATGTGGAGAGGATGACACCATGACATTGGCACACTATGCGAATGATTACAGATGTTAGAATCCTCCCTTGTGGATTAATTATGCTTCAGCTATTATATGATGTATATGTGCACATGTTGTAATGTGTTTTGAGTGATGCAAGTACTAGGCATCAACTCCACCTGGCTTCACTGGTTCGAGCGTGCCTAATGCCCCAATGGTGGTGAGTTGGAGATGACACTAGCCATACACCTTAGCTTCATCGTCGTCTCTATACGAGGATGAGTCTTCGATGTCAGGTTATGCCTCAGACATTGTCTGATAATTCTATCCTACCCTTTCATGAGTCAAACCCGTGTGGTTTTAGTGTTAGGGTCTATTCCTTGTGGATTTGCTTTTGTGTGTGTTTGTTTATTTAATTTTATTGGTTGAGAAGTGTTAGTGTTTTGAAATGGTGAATAGTTACCCGTATGGTTTAGTAGGGATGGTTTATAAGCCTATTGTGGTGAATTTAGGTTAACCAAAAATAGTATATCGATGATCCTTGTTTAACTAAAAAAAAGGATATACCTTTCTTTGATTGGTGGGTTATTGGGGATTTTTGGAGGGAAAAAGGCTCACGCTCTGGATTTGGGGGGGAAAAAGAAGGGAGCTAGGGTTGGAAGTGGAAGGAGGGCACACAGGGAGCAAGAAGCGGGAGGTGTAGCTGTGGAGTGGATTTTACATCTGCTGAAAATTACATTGCAGGTAAGTTTCTAAATCCTTCTCAACAAATCTATTTTGTACTTATCCTGCGGTCACTATTGTCCATGAGACCACATCTCTTTGTGGCATTCTATAAACAGTTCGTGTGCCCTCTCTATGCTTCCATTTTGACACAAGCAGAGAGGCCATGGGCAAAGGTTGTGTTATCTGGCTTTACACCTGCTTTTGCATTTACTTGAAAGTTTCTAAATCTTTTTCAACAAATCTATTTTGTACTTATCCTACGGTTATTGCTTTCCATGAGACCACGTCTCTTGGAGGCATGTTGTTAAATAGTTCACGTGTCATGTCTATGCCTCCACCTCTTGCATACATGTTGACCACAGCTCTCCAACTATAATATCAGACAAGAATCCACCTTCATCATTTTTTGTTGGATGTCCTTATTCTGTTTCCAAGCTCCCATTATGCCACGGGTAGGTAGGATGCTGGCATAGGCTATGGTGAACGGCCTTACACCTTCCATTGCATTTACATGAAAGTTCCTATAGTTTTTTTTAACAAATCCATTTTTTGTGCATTTCCTGCCATCGTGGCAGTTTATGAGACCACTTTTCTGATGCATTGGGTTAAGCAACTCACGAGCATTGTTATGCCGCGGGATGGGAGGATGATGGCAAAAGTAGTGGAATCTGGCTTTATAAATGCTAGTAGCATTTGCTTAAAAGTTTCTAAAGATCTTTCAACAGATCCATTATGCGCATATCCTACAATCGTTACATTCCATGAGATGACATTGCTTGAGGCATTCAGTCAAACAGTTCTCATGCCTTGCTGTGCTTCCACTTTTTTTTTACACATGCCTAACAGCGTAGTTGCAACTATATCATCTGACAAAAATTCCCCTTGCTATGTTTTGGAGGATGTCCATACCATTAGAATAGAGGGAATTCTCATGTGGTCCCTTGCAAATCAAAACACCAAGTTTCTTTTTGAAAAATGCTTCTAGAAGATTTTGCTTTCAAAAAAAACTCTTTACACTATTTAAAATTGCTCTTATGTGCTCAACAAAGCATTAATTCTAACTGAACTAAATTACACCAACTTTTTTCATGCTCAATGTGAAATCGGAGAAGTTTTGGATGATTGATTTCTTTGGGGTGTATGTTTAGGGAAAAGCCAGGATTTATTTTATTATTATGATATTGGGTATAGATTTGAGTTAAATTGGTGGATCACTCATCTTATAGCTGGTAGATTTCTTCAAACTATATGTTTTGTCAAATGCCTGAAAAAGAAGTATTATGATTTAGGGTATAGATTTTGATTATTTGTTGAGTTGAGTGTGGATTTTAATTATTTATTTATGGAATTTGGTTTGAGTTTGTTTTATTGTATAGATTGAATCAGATGGATTAGGTATTCAAGCCTACATCCAATCTAATTAGTGTTAATATTTGTGATGTGTTACAGCTGATTGATTTCTTCATGTTCTATGTTTAATGAAATTCTTGAGAAAATTCACTATAATTTTGGGATGGATTTTTTTTTTCTGTTTGTGGAATTGGGTCTGAGCTTTGTGATTGTATGGATTAGATAGGATGAGTTAGTAATTGAGGATTGTAAGTAGTTTGAATATACATGTAAGTCTAGTTTGACTTGGGAAAGGATTGGAAGTGGCCCCAATGTGGCATCAAGCATGAGTGCTCATTTGTTGGGTCCATTGGATGTAACATGTATCATGTATTTAGGAAAGGCTTATTTTTTGTAGATGAGTACATTTGTTTAGCTTCTTCCTTCTTGCTGCCCCTATCCTCTCACCCTCCTTATCTAAGAGGTGCTTCATTGGCATGATTACTAGGTGCCTTATTTATGCCCTCTGTGAACCATGTGCTTATGATGTGTTTATGTGAGCTATGAGACTTGTGGTATCCCTTGTGTGGCTGAGTTTACATGCCTCATCCCTTTTGTTTTTATGCTTATGTGTGGCCATGTGACCATCTTCGTGCATGGGGGATGGTCCCTTGAGGTTCCACATGGTAGGGTGGTGTGCACCCACCATTAGGGATCTAGATCTTGGCATCGGATATGGCAATGACATCGACAAGGGATGCATCTCCTTCCTCTCTAGTTTTCTAGTTATATTTCTTTGTATTGTACAACTCGGTGGATATTTAATTTATGTTGCATTGCTATTAAGATTTGTAATTTATCATTACAGTGTGATTCTTCCATGTGTTGGGAAGATGCCCTCACCATGTAATTGAAAAATATTATCTCTTGATTCTAAAAATTGTTACTTGATTATTGGTAGGAGAATATAATGTTGTGAATGTAGTTGATTTTGCCTAGATGATTATATATGTATGTTGTGGTTCCCATGCTTTCATTAATGTTTCCATGCTATGACTTTGAGTTCGATTCAAAGCTTTTTGTCTAGAAATTCTCTAAATGCTTTGGTATGTTAGAATGATTAAAAGTGTAAATCATCTCCATTTGAATGGTTTATCTTAACTTTAGATGAAAGATTGTTCTCTTTTACTTCTTTCTGTATTGATGTTAGTTTTTGACACTTTATGTTGGTTTTCCCTTGGGTTGTGTTCACCTGACAAGGTGTTATGGATGTCTTATCCCACACCTTTTTTGCCTTCCCCACCTTTGTGCGATGGGGTCTTAGGGACAAGTAGAAAAATTTTTGGTTGTTCATTTCATGACCACATGGCAAATGTGGACATGACATGTGGTTTGTTGTGTAATGACCACATGGCAAATGTGGGCATGATAGGTTATGACAAGGTTGCATGAAGAGAAATTGTAGATTAACCTTGAGAAGTGTGTCTTTTTGGAGACTGAATTGATTTATTTGGGCTTTGTGGTGTCCAAATATGGATTTAAGATGGACAAGGAAACGGTTCAAGACATTATTGATTGGTCTACACCTAAGAGTACAATGGAGGTAAGAAGTTTTCATAGACTTGCTAGTTTATACAGGAAGTTTATTAAAAATTTCAGTCATGTATTTGCCCCTATACTTAACAATTAAGGGGAATAGAAGGTAGTTTGAATGGACACAAGAGACTGAAAGAAGTTTTGGATTTCTCAAGCAAAAGGTGAGTGAGCAGCCTATCCTTACTTTACCTAATTTTAATAAGGTAATTCAAGTTGAATGTGATGCTAGTGGGTTGGCAATAGGAGCTATTCTTAGTCAGGAAGGGAAACTAGTGGCCTACTTTAGTAAGAAATTAAATGATGCTAAGAAGAAACATTCTGCCTATGATCTTGAGTTTTATGCATTAGTGCAATCATTGAAAAAATGGAGGCATTACTTACTTCCTAAGGAGTTTATTGCCTATACAGATAACCATGCTTTATAGTTTATAAACAACCAACATAAGTTAAATCAAAGACATGCCAAATGGGTAGAGTATCTTCAAATTTTTAATTTTGTGTTGAAACATAAGAGTGGGCAAACAAACAATGTTGATGATGCATTAAGTAGAAGAAGCCTATTGTTTCATCAAATTTAGGCTAACAGTGTGAGTTTTGATAATTTGAAAGGATTATATGCTAATGTTGCAGATTTCAAAGAAGCATTTGAAGCTTGCAATAGTCCTATCAATAGGGATAGAGGACCATGGATGGATTTTATGCTACAAGAGGGTTTGTTGTTCAAAGGAACCAAATTGTGCATACCTAGAGGTTCAATGAGAGATAATCTATTGAAGGAGAAGCATTTTGGTAGCCTAGCAAGACATTTTGGTCAAGACAAAACTTATTTACAGTTGAGCACACACTACTATTGGCCAAAGATGAGGACGAATGTCAAGAAGTATGTGGAAAGATGTAGAGTTTGTCAAATGGCAAAGGGAAGAAGTCAAAATGCTGGTTTGTATCATCCATTACCAATCCCATCTAGACCATGGGATTCAGTGAGTATGGATTTTGTTATGGGTTTACCTCACACTCAAAGGGGCAATGATTCAATATTTGTATTTGTGGATAGGTTCTCTAAAATGGTTCATTTTATTCCATGTAAGAGGACTAGTGATGCTACTAATATTGCAAATTTGTTTTTTAAGGAAGTGGTACGGCTACATGGCATTCCAAGAAGTATCATATCCAATAGAGACACCAAGTTTGTAGTTTATTTTTGGAGAACTCTATGGAAAAAGTTGGGTACACATTTTAGTTTCAGTTTAGCTTATCATCCCCAAATGGATGGCCAAACTGAGGTGGTCAATAGAAGCCTTGGTGATATGTTGAGATGTCTTGTTGGAAACACACTTGGAAATTGGGATATGGTATTGGCACAAGCGGAGTTTTCTTATAATGATTCTCCAAATCAAAGTATTGGTTTAAGTCCATTTTATATTGTGTATGGTATGCAACCTAGGGGTGTATTTGAAGTCTAAAATCTTGGTGATATGGAGAAAAGAATTGCAAATGGAGAAGATTTTGCAAAGATCATTCGTGACCTTCATGAGGAGGTTAAGAAGAACATTGAAGGAAGCAATTAGCAATACAAATAGTATGCTAATCAGAAGCAGAGAGAAGTACTTTTTCAGGAAGCTGATCTAGTGATGGCTCATCTTCGGAAAGAAAGATTTCCTACAGGGGCATACAATAAACTAAAAATGAAAAAGGTTGGCCCTTGTAAGATCCTTCATAAGTTTTCTATGAATGCTTACAAGATAAGTCTTCCTTTAGGCCTGGGTATTTCACCCATTTTTAATGTGGCAGACTTGTTTCCATACAAAGCTACTACAGATGATGAAACAACAAAGTTGGAACTACCAATTACTCTCAATCAGCGAGGAACAACATCAGCTCCATTAGAAATTAAAAGCATTTTTTAAGGGTAGCTGTTAAGGCAGACCAGAGGCAAGGGCTATTTCAAGTATCTGGTGAAATGGAAAAACCATCCTTTGGAGGATGCTTCATGGCTCTTTGCACCTGCAATCACCAATTTGGGTTACTCTGTTGAGGATCTCATGAGCAGGAGCTCATGAATCTATTTGCTCTGTGGGGGAGCCTAATGTAGGGGCATTTTCCCCATTGAGATTTACTTTATTTTGTTATTGTTTAAGTTTTGTTGTTAGTTCTCTAAGTTAAATTGTTAACACTCTGAATTCTAAGTAGTCATCAGCCTGTTTAAATAATTTGTTAACTTCTTAATTGTGATCAGTCAGGAAAGGAAGTTACTTAGTTCTTCCTATCACCTTTATTTCAGAGAATGTTTTTCTCCCTATCACTTAATAAAGGAAGAGAGAAGGAACTGCCACAACGAGCTAGGAAGTTAGAAACTATCAAAAGTGAGAAACTACCAAAACAGCGAATGGAAAGGGAGGACAGATTGGGCTTGTTTAAGAGGGAGGTGTAGATAGAAGTTGTGAAGGATGGTGTGGAGTAGACCGTGAGAGAGAGAGAGAGAAGTCATTGCAGAAAAAATGTCAATGCAAGAGTTTGATGATGTGTCGTTGGAGGCTCTGCAGGGTGTTTTGAAGCCTGTGTAAAAAAAACCATACTTTGTAATGACTGAGAAATCATCTCTCAATGAGAGAATCACTGTATGCCTAGCTGTTATGGCTAAGTGAAGAATAAGAAGATTTTTTTTAAACCATCATCCCTAAGTCAATTACAAATCATTTGTTTGTTGAATGTTTTCATCACCTTATATTTCATTTTGAGGAATTCTTGTAGTTGTATTTAACTGTGTTTTATGTCATTTTTCCCTGTCAAGTTTGCCACCATGAAATTAGGACTTTAAATAAGACATGAAATTAGGACTTGCAATTAGGAGATTAATTAAGTGATGAAATTAACACTTTAATTAAGACTTGCAATTAGGACATGAATTCATAGGACTTGCAATTAGTAGATGAAAATAGGACATTAACTAAGAGATGAAATTAGGACTTGCAATTAGGAGATGAAAATAGGACATTAATTAAGAGATGAAATTAGGACTTTAATTAAGACTTGCAATTAGGACTTACATTTATAGGTAATATTAAGTAATTCATTTACTCTAGAACTTTTTCTAAAATGAACAAAGTTGTTCTTGTTAGGAATATTAAACGAACTATGCCAACACATTGCAGTAGATGGTTAAACCCTATCAAACATCTCCTTCCAATCTACATTAATTAAGTGGCATATTTTAAGAGCCCTAGGACCTAAAATGATACAAACTCTATCCAAGAGGTATGCACAAACCTTGGCATGTATGAATGTATTATTTTCCTTTATTGGTGCAACCTACACTTGTTATAAAATATTATGAATGTTTTGGCCAAATTGGACTTGACTACTCACATTGTAAGTGTTTGACCAAATTCCTTGTAGTTGTTTTCTCTCTTGATATACCACCTCTTTGGGTATTTTAAGTTATTTTTCCTCTTCATAAGACACCTATTTGTATGAGTTTTCTATTTTCAACTTATCTCACAAAACTTTGAGAGTGTTTATTGCCATAAACATATATCTTTAATCCTTTCAAGTTTCCTCATTCTATATTACTTTGCTCATTGATTTAAATTTTGCATATCATATTTTTTCCATTATTGTCCCATATAGTCACTTATATGCCTATTTACTCACATATTGTTGCTCTTGGTTATAAGCCTAGATCCCCTTAGCTTCATTATCTCATTTTCTAGGTCTTAAACTTTTTATCTACATCACTCTTTATCTCATTAATAAGATGTTTCCATTCATATTACATGTTTTCTCTCCCTCTTACACTTGTTGTTTGACCAATTTTACAATAATTTGGTGAACTTTGGAAACCTTAGGGCAACCATTTCAACCATCAATATTGTTATATATAACATAATTTCTTAAGCCTTATTAAATTGTAACCATTAAAACTATTTTAAAACTTCAATATTAGATATTCTTGAACACAAACGTGTTCAAAGCATTTACAAAGAGATATTGGAGGTGAATTTAGCCATTCCAAAGTCACAGAAATAAGTTGTCACAAGAGCATGTGCATGGATCAAAGTTGTCACCTTAGGACTCTATGAAAAAACACAATTAGTATAGAATAGTAAATAATACATCTTTTTTTGCATTAATTAATGTTAATTAGGATGATAAATTCATTCTTATATATATTAAAATTATGACCTTATACTTAAACATGTAATTGTATTTTCCTCTTACAATTAGAATTTTGACTTACAATTAGAATTAGGACTCAAACCAATTAGGACTTTAATATTTAATTATATTTAGGACTTGCAATTTAGAATTAGGACTTGCAATTAGGACATGTAATTGTATTTTCCTCTTAGATCTAATTATAAATAGTACTTTGAATATTATAATTAAATGCATGGTTTTAATTAAATACTTTATGAAATAAAAGTTCATATCTAGATGCATAGTCCATTCAATAAATACTAAAATAGTCTATGAAATAGTCTATGAGATAAATACTCAAATAATAACAGTCCATGAAAAAATACTAAAATCTAGTCACAGACGATGAAATCTATACAAAAATAGTCAGAAGATCCATGAAATAAATACTCTAATACATGTATGTAGTCTGGATGAAATGAATACAACAAATTACACCCTAGGTTTTATCATCATCAATTTGAAGAGGCCTTTTGGTTCCACGTGACACAGAGGGTGGCTCGTGCTATGTACAAGAAAAAAGAAGCTTCAAATCAATTAATGTCAAATTTGCATGCATATTATTTAAATCAAATATTTAAAACCAAACCATGAAATTAAATTTTTAAATCTAGACTTGAAAGTTTGTAAGCATACCACAATGTGCTCATCTCTCGCATCTTGTTGGCTTGCTATAGATATTGATTCTGTAGCACCAAATGTCTATGTTGCCAAATCCTATATTTAAATAAAACATGAATTAGGCCAGTGTATTTAGAAAATGCAACCCTGATAAAAGACCTAGAAATTGCATAGGATTTAGCTATAGGACCTTAAATCTAGTAGATGACTCATGAATCTATGCAGGCTCATCAATGCTAGGATTTGTTGAGAATGCATCAATATTTCTCTCATCCTACACATATACGCACATGTATATATATAAATTCATCTCAAGATGATTTTAAAATTGCAAAGTTATACTTCAAGTGAATTTAAAGTAAAAATATATAATTTTAAGCTACACACCAGACCGTAATATGATTCAGGCACAATAGATGATGTTGGGGGACCAACTGTTGCCACACCTTCTAGTTGATTTGACACAGAAGTGCCAAGACCTCCTAGCTTCTATTTAAAGGAATCACATTTTTAAATTATTATATAAATTATTAAAATCTATCTAATTTTAATCTAGACCAATTTTTAAAAACATGTATTTAATGAATGAGCTAGATTGAGTTAAGGGAAATTTATTGGTCTACCACATAACGTGTGCCAAGATGTACGGCCATTGACACCAATTGGTCTAACCAAGATGTAGTGGCCAAGCCAGTCATCTGCACCAAACAACACAATATATAAAATTTATTAAATAAATTTATAATTGATATTTTAAAATAGATCTATATTTATTAAATTTAATATGTACAAATCAGCATGTACATAAAATGTGGCATGTACCTCTATAGGAGTGAATAATGTGGCTAAGAAAGACTCCTCTATAGATGCAGGAACAATACCAAAACATGTGGCTGATTACAATTTTGACAAAAATGCAGTGTAGACCGTAATGGTGTCAACAACCATGAGGTGCTAGGACCAGCACCATCTCCTCCAGGCTCTCCAGGATTGAATTCATCTACCAAGCAGGTATCTTAGTCAGTTATGTTTCCTAAGAGCATACACAAAGTTCCAAGTGTCGAGACCACTGTGCGTTGGTGAATGGGTGTGGGAATAGAGGACGATGAAGAAACAATGTGTAGAGGGGGCACACATCAATTTAGATTGATACATGCCCTTGGCTTGTGTTGTGGCATGCCACCACCCACACCCTAGAATGATCTCATGTCAAAATAACTAGGCTTTAATCCCATCTCAAACTCTGCCCATATTTTTTTCAAAAAATATAAAGGAACCTCAAAATTGGCATGTGGTGGATGGTCAAAGACCATTCACCACCACTCCCAAAAGTTAGTTGCTATATGAGGATGTGTACACCATTTAATTGAAATTCTTTTTTTATTTGGTGCTATTAAATGGTTTGTTGAGGGGTCAATAAAATATGGGGCTATAGTATGTTTCATAATATGCAAATCATTGATTTGTTTATAAGATAGACCATTAGCATAGTATCGCCTCCTCTCCTCCCGCCATGAACGGAATGTGTCAAGACTAGTATCAATCGCTCTAATAGAATCAATTGTGCCACATGGGGGGGAGTATGTATTTGATTTTGAATGGAATAAATTGTCTTGTAAAATATTTATGTTTTCATTTATACTTGCTCGCAAACAAGCCTCATTATGTGGAAGGGGTGGGTGGTTTTACTGTGAGGCCTACATTTTTCATTTCCGTTCATGTGACTATTTACCTTACTATTGCTGATACTTTTATATTTGTGGGACTGTTGATCCCAGATTTCTGAACTATTAGACTTTATTATGTTAAAGGAAAACTAATTGGGTGATGTTAGATAGATGCTTGTATTAAGAGAAAACAAATTGGGTGATGTTAGATAAATGTTTATTTTATAGGAAAACTAATTGGGTGATGTTAGATAGATGTTTATATTATAGGAAAACTAATTGGGTGATGTTAAATAGATGCTCTATATTAAAGGAAAACTAATTAGGTGATGTTAGTTAGAAAATTGTAATGTGATTTCCTTTATGCTTAAGAGAACTTGTGGTATTTTATGGGAATGCATGTTTTAAATTGCTTCGGCTATGATATTTATATGTGGAATTAACTTTGCAATTGAGTGCGCAGGTATTCTAACAAACCACAGATACTGGAGATCATCCCACACCTTATGTTGTAATCCCTTGTGAAGCCGATCTGGTTCCACGAGGAACCAAGATCAACTCTGTGTTTGATGTAATGTTGTAATGTTAATTTGCACGAGGTTAAATGGGTTAGGTTTACCCTCTTTTAATTTGAATTATGATATGTGTTGTAAGATTTGTCTTTGAATTTCATTTTTAAATTTTAAATTTTTTGGAGACCCTTTTCTTGTGTTTTAACTTGACCCTGGGTGTTCTAACTAGGTTAAACTTGACCCTGGGTTATACCCCATGGGTCGAGGGTCCCTTTTGACTTGGGTAACCCTTGGTAAACCTCTGTATGGTCACCTTAACTTCACACTGAAGTTAAGTGACGAATTTGGAGGCATGGGAGGGATAGGATGAGTGGTACCAACACTAAAGTCCATCCCATTTCAATTCCCAAGGCTAGAGATGACTCCAAGATCCACCAATTGTAGAGGAATTGACTTCAAGTCTCTCTCACAATTGGTGAGAGTCCCCATGGAGTTGTGTGGTCCTTCATGAGAGGAAAGGAAGGGGAGACATGTGTCACCCTTTCCCTCTTCAACTCCCCCTTTCTCTCCCATGTGTTGGAGAGAGGACATGTGGTAAGGGGTGAGGGAGACTTTGGGGATGGGTGAGTGACATGTGTCAACACCCATCCCTTGGGACATGCTAGTGATTGGGAGGAAGAGTGAGGAGGTGACAAGTGTCACCTCCCCATTCCTCTAAGCTCATGGATTGGGCTTATTTTAATCCCACTTGGGATAGGGAGAAAGGTTGTTGAATTTTTGAGAATTTTTATTATTGGAAATTGTTTTGGGAGAAAGGATAGAGGGAGTTTGGTGGCTTATGTTGGAGCAGATTTTAGAGGAGCTCTACATCAAATTCTTCCATATTAGGGCTTTTAAAGGTTGGTTTTCAAGGCTAAGGCCTTCCCCTTGTATTTCAAATTGCTTGCATGATGAATGTGTGAGATGTATTTTGCTTGTGTTGTATTTTGTTATTGTGGGGAATAATTAGTAGGGTGTTGAAAGAGCCTCTCCCATTTGGGAGAAAATGTTCATCAAGTGTGGGGTAGGGGAGGAGTGATCCTCCTCGAGTTCATTACCTTATTTTTGGGATGTTGAAAGCCTTGAGGGCATTTTATGTGTTTTTTGAGTAATTTGTTATATGACTTGAGAGCCAAAATATGAACTCCTTTGGAAATTTTGTTATCATGTTGGCTTGAGGCCATGAGAAAAATTGTGTTGAGATATTTTGAAGGAGTGGCACTCTAGAGTTGAGTGTGTCCACTCTCCTACCCCTTTTTAAACTCACTTTGGTTGAGTTGTGTGTTGTAAATATCCATGGGTGTAATTTAGTGTTTTTGAGATTTTTGTTTATCTTGTTGTGAAGTGGATTTGAGTTCCCTAGGTGTGTGGATGACCTCCCTAGCTCGGGGGTGACCCTCTTATGGGTCTACGGTAGGGAGGAGAGTAGGATGTGTGGTGTTTCTTTCCCTTGTGTGTTATGCAGGTTTCATGAAGCTTAGTGTGAAGATTGAAAAATTTACTTGTCTTGAAAAATATTTTATTTTCCTTTACTCTTAAGGCTCTTGAGGAGAGCTTGGTCTTATTATTAATTTCATCCTTGTTGGTTTTCAAAGAGGAGAACTTCTCTCTCTCTTGTTGTAAAATTTTTTCTTCTTAAGATTGTGAGAAAACCTCTCTCATTGTATTGATAGTTTTAGTTGTTAAAGTAAGTTTTACCATGTATGAAATGATGAAGGAAATTTTGTTTTTAAAAGGATATTGCTTGTATATAATTTTTAATGCTTCTATTAACAAATTGAGACTTAGTTGTTATTATGGCAACAAGGAGTTATAAATTGTTATTAAAAAAAAATGAAAATAGGTTGTAGTTATGCATTTGAGTTTTGTTTGTAAATTAATTGCAAATACAATTAAATCTTCCCTTTAAAAAAATGTATAAAAATAAATCATATGCTTAATATATTTAAATTGATTTATTGACTTGAATTAGAATTGATTTAAAGGAGAGATAGATTTATTTATCCATATGTAATGATAGAAAAAGAAATTTTAATTTTGTCTTAAAGGTGCATTTGAAAATATAAATTATATGAAAAATCAAATTTATACTGATTTATTTTGTTCTGCCTTACAAAATTATTTGATAGTAATAATTATATATATATTTATAACATACATATAATCTGTAAATATACAGTTATAAGTTTTATTAATGAGACTGTGAATTGTGTTGACTGAGAAATTACTGTGTATATAAATATATATATATATATATTAAATTTTAATAAATAAAATACAAAGGGGAAATAAATTTATATTTCACAGGTTTTAGTTTATGAAACACAGACAAACAAAAAAAATTTTGAATGAATGGTGGGGGAGTTCGAACCCCCCACCATCATCATTTTTTACAATGGGTGTGGGGAGGGGGCGGAGCCCCCACCCACACCCCAAGCTGTGGGATGTGGGTGGGGGCTCCGCCCCCTCCCCACACTCCCTACTAACCAAACCCCCTATGGCCACATCTCCCCCACGCTCTGCATTCCCCGCACCCTCTGTGAACTTCTGACCCTCCGCTCCCGCGACCCCTCTACCCTTCCTTTCACCTCTCCCTACGGCTTCCAAACAGCGGCCTCCCTCTGCACCGTGAACTCCACCTGCAGCCTCCTCCAAGCCGTCGCCGCTGCTTCCATTGACCCTACACAAGCAAAGAAAAATGTATGTTAGGGTTCTTCAATGTGTTTTAAAAAACATATATATGAATCAAAACAATATTCATTTGTTATATAAAGAAAATCTAATACATTATAACAAAATAAAATATATATATATATATATATATATATATATTAATTATCTATTAATAATTTTGTAAAGGGAAGCTATTTTAAAATATATATAATAGGGTTTCAATTTTGACAAAAATATATATATAACAATCAATTAATAAGAATATATATATATATATATATATATATATTAATTCTAACAATAGGAAAATTGTGTTTTGGGGTTTAACAATTTTCACAAATGAAATACCAAGAAAACGAAAAGAAAAAAATATACATATATTTTAATAGCAGAAAACCTAGAGATATAAATGCAAATAAGCATATATATATAGATATATTTGCATTTATATTTATATAAATAAAATTAAGCCATCATATGCATTTCATATGTGGCCATTGTAAACTCAAGCTGTAGATTGAGAAGACGTCCAATTGAGGAAAATGAAAGAAAAAGAGAAAGAAAGATAAAAGTGAAAACAAAGAGGAGAAAATGCATGACCCTTCCGGAATAGGGTTAAGAGTACTAATTAAGATTGAACATTCCGTTAAACCTGATTGGGGGCAAATTAATTATCAAAATTAATTCAAACGTTGAATTAAACCTAGAGCGGAAACCTAGTGGACCTCATCATGCGAAGTTAGTAAGTCTTGTTTAAGTGATCTGATCTACCAAGAAATTAGGAATAATGTAAAGGATGCAATGATAACTCTGATTGATAGAGAACTGATCTACCAAGAAATTAGGAATAATGTAAAGGATGCAGTGATAACTTTGATTGATAGAGAACGTGAAAGAGAGTAAATTAATATTAAATTTTAGAGAAACGGGAAGGAGAACAAATGTTCAGGCTTTGTTGAAAATGCTAAAATTAGAAGAACTAATTAATATTAAATTTCAAAAAACATGAAGGAGAACAGATGATCAAACTTTGTTGAAAAATGTGCCATTAACTTAATCAACTGTATGAGTGAGATGTAAGAAATTTAGTAACCCAAATCAAGAAACCCCTTGATCAGAATAGTGTTAGTACAATAAACCCCACTCATGCTCATGAGGCGTTATGCTGTCAAATTTTTCTGGAATTTAGGGTTTAGTAAGTTAGTAAGATTAACCCTTGTAGCAGCATTAACCGCGTCGCGATGACCCCCTTGTTGGCCTTCTTGTGTTTGGGTATGTGCACGTGTGCGTATTACCCTGCTGACAACTGTATTGTTTACGCCTTAAGCGTACACCACCGAGCACCCTTACGCATGCGAGGGGGTTTCTAGGGAAGCGCAGGAAAATTTTTGATGTTTCGTGTCATGACCACATGACAAATGTGGACATGACACATGTGATGCATGTCGTGACTGCATGGGAAATGTGGGTATGACATTTGGTATCAAAGCCCAAGTTTAAACACTAGGCATATTTGGGCACGTTATTTATTCCGCAACTTTGATTGATTAGTGCCTACCTTGTTTTGTAGGATGCCTCCCCGACGTGTTCGACGAGCGCGATCGTGCAACATGGCTTTCGTTGAGGTGCATAGTGATTCCTCAGCAAAGGGACAGGGACCCACAATTATAGCAGATCAGCCAGTACCACAGGCACCACCAGTATTAGACATAGGTCCTCATATTTTATAGACATTGCAAGCCATGTTAGAGAGGTTACCGCCAGCTATTCTAGAGCCACATGATGATCCTCGCGTTGATCCATGAGAGGAGCCATGCAAGGAGCCACATGTTGAGTCACGTACTGAGCCACATGTGGAGCCCCGCGTCGATCTGCGAGAGGTACCACGTATGGAGCCTTTCATAGAGATACCTGATACTACAGTAGAGGAGGTAGGGTCAGCCTACCGAGCACGGAGTAGGAGTCCTCTGAGACTCTCGAGACAAGATGAGCCATGAGAGTAGAACAGATATATCATGGACCGTATGAGTATGGGTTGGATGAGCCAGTTATAGGACTTAGAGATAGAGGAGACCCCATTAGAGACCTGCTTAGGCTTAATCCACCTACCTTCGTAGGAGCTACAGAGGGAGCTATGGCAGAGGCTTGGCTTATCAATTTAGATAGGTGCTTCACGTTGCGACCTTATGGGAGAAACATGAAAGCACGAGTGGCAGTACACCTTCTGAGAGATGCAACAGCTACCTGGTGGCGCACTGAGGAGTGCAAGTGTCGGCTATCCTTAGATACACTCACATGGGACATTTTCATAGAGTGCTTTAATGCGCGATACTTGTCAGATCACTATAGACAGCGTCGGATAGATGAGTTCCATGATTTACAGCAGAGAGGACTCACGGTTGCTCAGTATGAGAGCTGATTCATTAAGCTTTCTCATTATGCAGAGTATCTCCATGACGAGAAACTCCTAGTGCACAAATTCATTAGAGGTTTGAATCATGGGATAGTAGGACCAGTGTGTATGGCAAACCCCCAGACTATGATTGAGTCTGTCGAAAAGGCTTTTATTGCAGAGAAAATTCAAGGACGAGGGCAGAATTCACGAATGCAGTTTTAGGATTGTAATCACCAGCAATAGCAAAACTTTTGTAGGCCACCATCCAAACCACAGAGAGGAGGATTCAATTCTTCATCATTACCTCCTAGGCCTCCACAGCAGCAGCAGTAGCATCAGCAGAGGTCTAGACCCCAGTAAAGGGTTTAGGGAGGACAGACCCGTGGTTGGCAGCAGTAGGGCCCACCTAGAGATTAGAGACAGCAGGGATCATCTGCTGGACCTGCGAGGTCTTAGCAGTCTTACAGAGGTTCACAGGGGTCCACAGGACAGACTAGACAGCATCAGTCAGGTAGGACTCAGCCAGGACAATTACAAGCTAGGGGCCCGTGTTATGTATGTGGTGGGGCAGGGCATATGGCTAGAGATTGTCCACAGGGTTTTACAGCAGGGGGACAGCCCTGTTCAGGAGGATCTGAGCAGACTGTAGGTGATGTGGGTAGGTCCCACCGCATGTTTGTAGCAGTTGACAACTGCTAGGCCGACTTCCAGGCCTCAGTTATTGAGACAGCAGGTATGATTGGGGATTTCCCCATCTCTATTCTTTTTGACTATGGAGCTACGGACTCTTTTCTGTCTACATCGTTAGTGGAACATTGCAGGTTGGTGGCTTCTAGGCAGGACATTAGGTGGGAGGTTGAGTTGGCCTTTAGAGCTAGGATGTCAGTAGATACCGTGGTTAGAGATTGTGAGATCTCCTTGGGTTCCTTTACTACATCATGTGACCTTAGGGTTATGCCATTAGGATCCTACAGTGTAGTTTTGGGTATGGACTGGCTTGCAGCTCATAGAGCCAACCTAAATTGTTGCCAGAGGCTGATTAGCTACTTAGATGATCATGGCTCACCGGTTAAGATAGTGGGCATTCAGAAGCCCATGGCTGTTCATATGATATCCACTCAGCAGGTTAAGCTCTGCATGTGGAAGGGTTGTCGGTTGTTCGTTATCACGGTCAGTGATAGATTAGAGGATGAGCCTGAGGCTTCTCTAGATGATCACCCTATCCTAAGAGATTTTGCTGACGTATTTCTGCCAGAATTACCAGGCATGCCTCCACACAAAGAGGTTGATTTCCACATCGACTTAGTGTCAGGTGCAGAGCCAGTGTCTCATGCACCCTGCACCCTATAGGATGACTACACATGAGCTTATAGAAATCAAACTGTAGTTAGAGGAGTTACTTGAGAAGGGACACGTCTAACCTAGCGTTTCACCTTGGGGCACACCGGTTATCTTCGTGAAGATGAAGGATGGATCTCTTCGATTATGCATGGATTACAGGTAGTTGAACAAGGTGACGGTGAAGAACCATTATCCTCTGCCTAGGATTGATGACCTCTTTGATCAGATGCAGGGAGCCAGAGTGTTCTAGAAAATTGATCTAAAATCTAGGTATCACCAATTGCGCATCACAGAGGCAGACATTCATAAGACTACTTTTCAAACCAGATATGGCCATTATGAGTTTACAGTGGTACCCTTCGGTTTGATGAATGCCCCTATAGTGTTCATAAGTCTCATGAACGGGTGTTTCACACTTACTTGGATCAGTTCGTGATCATATTTCTTGATGATATTTTGATCTATTCTTGAACCGAGGAGGAACATGTGGATCATTTGCGTCAGGTGTTCCAGTGCTTACAGGAGTAGCAGCTTTATGGCAACCTAGCGAAGTGTGCCTTCTTCAGAACAGAGGTGCAGTATTTGGGACACATCTTATCAGGTGATGGCATCTCCGTAGATCCATTGAAGATTAGAGCGATTCAGGACTGGCCAGCACCCACCAGTGTGACTAAGGTCAGGAGCTTTATGGGATTAGCCGGTTATTACTGTAGATTTGTTGAAGGCTTTTCCAGGTTAGCGCATCCCATCACTTCCCTTCAGCGAAAAGGGAAAGGTTTCACTTGGACAGAGCAGTACAAGAGGGCCTTTGGGGTCTTCAAGGAGCATCTTACCAGCGCTCCCATATTAGTGGTTCCAAATCTGACAGAGGATTTTGTTGTTTGCACTGATGCATCATTAGAGGGTTTGGGAGTCGTGCTTATGCAGGGTGGTAGAGCGATTGCATACGAATCGCGTAAGCATAAGACACATGAGATAAACTACCCTACTCACGATTTAGAGCTCGCAGCAGTTATTCATGCTCTTGTTTGTTGGAGACACTTCCTTTTAGGTCGACACTTTGAGCGCCATTCAGATCACCATAGCTTACAGTACATTTTCACACAGCCCAATTTAAACGTTCGCCAGCAGCGTTGGATGGAGTTCTTGTGCAAATACAACTTTGATGTCCACTACATCAAAGGGAAGGAGAACGTGGTCGCTGATGCCTTGAGTCAAAGGTGCCATGAGATCCTGACCTTGACATTGAGGGTGGACTTGAGAGAGCGTATCTTACAGCATCTGCCTGAGGACGAGTGGTTTCTTGAGGTGCAGGAGGAAATTCAGAATCAGAGGGCCCTTAAGGGCAAATTCACAGGATATTCCCTTGAGCCTGATGGTTTGCTTAGACATCGGCAGCGCATCTATGTACCCCATGCAGGTGATCTACGTGCAGTGATTCTTTCAGAGGCTCATAGAACACCCTATGCAGTACACCCAAGAGTGAAGAAGATGCATGCTAATTTGCGAAAGTTATATCATTGGGTTGGGATGAGATGAGACATTGTAGAATATGTCGCTTGTTGCCTTGAGTGTCAGAGGGTCAAGGCCGAGCATCAACATCCAGCAGGACTATTGTACCCTCATGAGATACCTGACTGAAATGGGACACCATTTCCATGGATTTTATCATTGGTTTACCTATGTCATCACATCGCCATGATGCCATTATGGTGACAATTGACAAGTTGACCAAGGTGGCGCATTTCTCACCGGTACACACGACGTACAATGCACCATCTGTGGTGAGAGTGTTTTTAGACCAAATAGTCAGACTTCATGGAGTACCTCGCCGCATCATTTCTGACAGAGACTCGATTTTCACTTCAGCTTTTTGGAGAGCCTTACAGCAGACGTTGGGCACTCAGCTCAACTTCAGTTCAACTTACCATCCGGAGACCGACTGACAGACAGAGAGAGTTAATCAGGTGTTGGAAGACATGCTTCATATGTATGTTATGGACCATCAGTCTAGATGGGAGGAGTATTTGTATCTGATTGAGTTTGCCTACAATAATGGGCATCATAGCTCGTTGGGTATGCCTCCTTTCCAAGCTCTATATGGTAGACCATGCAGGACACCTTTGATTTGGGATCGAATAGAGGACAGGGTTTCCATTGGTCCAGAGATAGTTCAGGATATGGAGTAGCAGGTTACACTAATTAGACAGAGACTTCAGGAGGCACAGGATAGACAGAAGAAGTATGCCGATGCTAAGAGAACTGATCAGAGCTTCTCACTGGGTGACAGGGTATTTTTGAGAGTGCGACAGCACAAGAGTCCAATTTGTTATGGAAAGGGCTCTAAGCTCGCACCTCAGTTTGTAGGACCTTTTGAGATCTTGGAGTGGATAGGACCTATAGCCTATCGTCTAGCCTTGCCACCTAGCCTATAGCGTATCCATGATGTCTTTTATGTTTCAATTTTACATCGTTACATCTCTAACTTATCTCACGTATTGGATTGGAGTGCTCTTCAGGTAGAGACAGATGGACAGCTAGCTTTGGAGCCAATTCACATATTGGCTCGTCAGACACTGGGTCTTCAAGGTCAAGAGCTGGACTAGGTTAGGGTCCAGTGGGACATGTATGACGAGGTCACTGCGACATGGGAGGATGCAACGAGATTGAGGACTCTTTATCCTCACCTCTTTGACGACTTCCAGGAGGAAGTACAGTCTTGGGGGGGAGGATGTGAGGCCTACATTTTTTATTTATGTTCATGTGACTATTTACCTTACTATTGCTGATACTTTTATATTTGTGGGACTGTTGATCCCAGATTTCTGAACTATTAGACTTTATTATGTTAAAGGAAAACTAATTGGGTGATGTTAGATAGATGCTTGTATTAAATGAAAATAAATTGGGTGATGTTAGATAGATGTTTATTTTATAGGAAAACTAATTGGGTGATGTTAGATAGATGTTTATATTATAGGAAAACTAATTGGGTGATGTTAAATAGATGCTCTATATTAAAGGAAAACTAATTAGGTGATGTTAGTTAGAAAATTGTAATGTGATTTCCTTTATGCTTAAGAGAACTTGTGGTATTTTATGGGAATACATGTTTTAAATTGTTTCGGCGATGATATTTATATGTGGAATTAACTTTGCAATTGAGTGCATAGGTATTCTAACAAACCACAGATACTGGAGATCATCCCACACCTTATGTTGTAATCCCTTGTGAAGCCGATCTAGTTCCACGAGGAACCAAGATCAACTTTGTGTTTGATGTAATGTTGTAATGTTAATTTGCATGAGGTTAAATGGGTTAGGTTTACCCTCTTTTAATTTGAATTATGATATGTGTTGTAAGATTTGTCTTTGAATTTTATTTTTAAATTTTAAATTTTTTGGAGACCCTTTTCTTGTGTTTTAACTTGACCCTGAGTGTTCTCACTAGGTTAAACTTGATCCTGGGTTATACCCCATGGGTCTAGGGTCCCTTTTGACTTGGGTAACCCTTGGTAAACCTCCGTATGGTCACCTTAACTTCACACTAAAGTTAAGTGACGAATTTGGAGGCATGGGAGGGATAGGATGAGTGGTACCAACACTCAAGCCCATCCCTTTTCAATTCCTAAGGCTAGAGATGACTCCAAGATCCACCAATTGTGAAGGACTTGACTTCAAGTCTCTCTCACAATTGGTGAGAGTCCCCGTGGAGTTGTGTGGTCCTTCATGAGAGGAAAGGAAGGGGAGACATGTGTCACCCTTTCCCTCTTCAAATCCCCTTTTCTCTCCCATGTGTTGGAGAGAGGACATGTGGTAAGGGGTGAGGGAGACTTTGGGGATGGGTGAGTGACATGTGTCAACACCCATCCCTTGGGACATGCTAGTGGTTGGGAGGAAGAGTGAGGAGGTGACAAGTGTCACCTCCCCATTCCTCTAAGCACATGGACTGGGCTTATTTTAATCCCACTTGGGATAGGGAGAAAGGTTGTTGAATTTTTGAGAATTTTTATTATTGAAAATTGTTTTTGGGAGAAAGGATAGAGGGAGTTTGGTGGCTTATGTTGGAGCAGATTTTAGAGGAGCTCTACATCAACTTCTTCCATATTAGGGCTTTTAAAGGTTGGTTTTCAAGGCTAAGGCCTTCCCCTTGTATTTCAAATTGCTTGCATGATGAATGTGTGAGATGTATTTTGCTTGTGTTGTATTTTGTTATTGTGGGGAATAATTAGTAGGGTGTTGAAAGAGCCTCTCCCATTTGGGAGAAAATGCTCATCAAGTGTGGGGTAGGGGAGGAGTGATCCTCCTCAAGTTCATTACCTTGTTTTTGAGATGTTGAAAGCCTTGAGGGCATTTTATGTGTTTTTTGAGTAATTTGTTATATGGCTTGAGAGTCAAAATATGAACTCCTTCAGAAATTTTGTTATCATGTTGACTTGAGGCCATGAGAAAAATTGTGTTGAGATATTTTGAAGGAGTGGCACTCTAGATTTGAGTGTGTCCACTCTCCTAGCCCTTTTTAAACTTATTTTGGTTGAGTTGTGTGTTGTAAATATCCATGGGTGTAATTTAGTGTTTTTCAGATGTTTGTTTATCTTGTTGTGAAGTGGATTTGAGTTCCCTAGGTGTGTGGATGACCTCCCTAGCTCGGGGGTGACCCTCTTGCGGGTCTACGGTAGGGAGGAGAGCAGGATGTGTGGTGTTTCTTTCCCTTGTGTGTTATGCAGGTTTCATGGAGCTTAGTGTGAAGATTGAAGAATTTACTTGTCTTAATATTTTATTTTCCTTTACTCTTAAGGCTCTTGAGGAGAGCTTGGTCTTATTAATAATTTCATCCTTGTTGGTTTTCAAAGAGGATAACTTCTCTCTCTTTTGTTGTAAAATTTTGTCTTCTTAAGATTGTGAGAAAACCTCTCTCATTGTATTGATAGTTTTAGTTGTTAAAGTAAGTTTTACCATGTATGGAATGATGAAGGAAGGAAATTTTGTTTTTAAAAGGATATTGCTTGTATATAATTTTTAATACTTCTATTAACAAATTAAGACTTAGTTGTTATTGTGGCAACAAGGAGTTATAAATTGTTATTAAAAAAAAAAATGAAAATAGGTTGTAGTTATGCATTTGAGTTTTGTTTGTAAATTAATTGCAAATACAATTAAATCTTCTCTTAAAAAAATGTATAAAAATAAATCATATGCTTAATATATTTAAATTGATTTATTGACTTGAATTAGAATTGATTTAAAGGAGAGATAGATTTATTTATCCATGTGTAATGATAGAAAAGGAAATTTTAATTTTGTCTTAGAGGTGCATTTGAAAATATAAATTATATAAAAAATCAAATTTATACTGATTTATTTTGTTCTGCCTTACAAAATTATTTGAACATACATATAATCTGTAAATATACAGTTATAAGTTTTACTAATGAGACTAGGAATTATGTTGATTGAGAAATTGTTGTGTGTATATATATATATATATATTAAATTTTAATAAATAAAATACAAAGGGGAAATAAATTTATATTTCGCAGGTTTTAGTTTATGAAACACAGACAAACAAAAAAAAAGAAAATTGAAAGAATAGTGGGGGGGTCGAACCCCCCACCATCGCCATTTTTTTATAATGGGTACCCCATGCTGTGGGATGTGGGTGGGGGCTTTGCCCCCTCCCCACACTCCCTGCTAACCAAACCCCCACGGCCACATCTCCCCCAAGCTCTGCATTCCCCACACCCTCTGCGAACTTCTGACCCTCCGCTCCTACGACTTCCTCTCTCCCTCCGCTCGTGACCCCTCTACCCTTCCTTCTTCTGCTCCCTGTGGCTTCCAAATAGCGGCCTCCCTCTGCACCACGACCTCCACCTGCGGCCTCCTCCAAGCCATCGCCGCTGCCTCCATTGACCCTGCACAAGCAAAGAAAAATGTATGTTAGGGTTCTTCAATGTGTTTTAAAAAAAAATATGAATCAAAACAATATTCTTTTGTTATATAAAGAAAATCCAATACATTATAACACAATAGAATATTTATATATATATATTAATTATCTGTTAATAATTTTGTAAAGGGAAGCTATTTTTAAAAAATATATAATAGGGTTTCAATTTTGACAAAAATATATATATAACAATCAATTAATAAGAATATATATATATATATATATATTAATTCTAACTATAGGAAAATTGTGTTTTGGGGTTTAACAATTTTCACAAATGAAATACCAAGAAAACGAAAAGAAAAAATTATACATATATTTTAATAAAAGAAAACCGAGAGATATAAATGCAAATAAGCATATATATATATGCTTATTTGCATTTATATCTATATAAATAAAATTAAGCCATCATATGCATTTCATATGTGGCCATTGTAAACTCAACCTATAGATTGAGAAGACGTCCAATTGAGGAAAATGAGAGAAAAAGAGAAAGAAGGATAAAAGTGAAAACAAAGAGGAGAAAATGCACGACCCTTCCGGAATAGGGTTAAGAGTACTAATTAAGATTGAACATTCTGTTAAACCTGATTGGGGGCAAATTAATTATCAAAATTAATTCAAACGTTGAATTAAACCTAGAGCAGAAACCTAGTGGACCTCATCATGCGAAGTTAGTAAATCCTGTTTAAGTGATCTGATCTACCAAGAAATTAGGAATAATGTAAAGGATGCAGTGATAACTCTGATTGATAGAGAACTGATCTACTAAGAAATTAGGAATAATGTAAAGCATGCAGTGATAACTCTGATTGATAGAGAACGTTAAAGAGAGCAAATTAAAATTAAATTTTAGAGAAACGGGAAGGAGAACAAATGTTCAGGGTTTGTTGAAAATGCTAAAATTAGAAGAAGAACTAATCAATATTAAATTTTAGAAAACATGAAGGAGAATAGATGATCAGACTTTGTTGAAAAATGTGCCATTAACTTAATCGACTATATGAGTGAGATGTAAAAAATTTAGTAACCCAAATCAGGAAACCCCTTGATCAGAATAGTGTTAGTACAATAAACCCCACTCACGCCCGTGAGGCATTATGCTGCCAGATTTTTCCAAAATTTAGGGTTTAGTAAGTTAGTAAGATTAACCCTTGTAGCAGCATTAACTGCGTCGCGATGACCCCCTTGTTGGCCTTCTTGTGTTTGGGTATGCACACATGTGCATATTACCCCACTGACAACTGTATTATTTACGCCTTAAGTGTACGCCACTGAGCACGCTTACGCGTGCGAGGGGGTTTCTAGGGAAGTGCAGGAAAAAATTTTATGTTTCGTGTCATGACCACATGACAAATGTGGACATGACACATGTGATGCGTGTCATGACCGCATGGGAAATGTGGGCATGACATTTATGGGTTTAGGTTTGGGGTGGATCTTGGTGTGGGGGGATTTGGATAGGGGGTTTTGAGGTGGGGGATCATTTTGCAGGGCCTCCTCTAGCAAGAACTCGCATTTTGGTAACTCGGCCATATATAAATGCTAGAAGTAGAGCTGCAAATACAAAAAATAATTAATTGAATTAGGAATTAGAAATTTATATAATAAATGCATGTATGTAACATGTTTATACATATATCAGTCTTGGAAATATATAAATTTACATGGTTTAAACAATACATTTAAACATTTAATTGCATAACAATACATATGAAACCAAGGGACATTTTCCAAGAAAATTTTAAAAGTTAGAAATATGTGTTTAATTCCATAAATACATTTTCCTTTAAATAAGTACATTTTTCAAATAAATACATGATTGCAACTACAATTACAAAAAGATAAATTTAAATATTTATACATTAAATGCAAATCATGAGAATGATTATATATAGAAAATACTTATACACTTGATGTCACACTTGGTGATTTCATACTTATTTAGATGACATAAAAGGTGATGTTTACCAAGTAGTTTATTTAGGTTTGGTTCCAAGTGAACAAGCTACCATATTCCAAGTGAACAAGTTAATAACATGCATCAAAAAGTAGTTTAAATCTAACTTGTTAATAAGCTTTCTCAAATAATCTATTTTCAAATGCATTAACCAAGTATGTAATATCATGCATATGCATATAAGATAAAGAAATGAAATATTGTCCTAAGAATTTCTATCAAATAAGGTCATCTTAGGTTTCCTAATAATATGTGGACAACACAAAAAAATGAAGCTAATGATCAATAGGAAGAGAGACACTAAGGAGTCCATGTTATCAAATTGTAAGGCAATAATTTCCAAACTCATCACTAGATGTATCACCATGTATGGAGGTAATAGACCTAGATGTAAGTCACTAACATATATCATATGTTAGTATGTGGTGACTGATCATGATGTAGGGGTTGCGGGTTCATATAGCAAGGTAAATTTTGGTGACTTTGTGAACTGCGGTTTCGCCCCAAAATATTTAATGGGAGAGTGCAGGGAGCAGAGCCCCTCCTATGTTGCCCTATATTTAATAAAGGCATCGGCAGTCAGTTTGGTTATTGGACGACGTGAAAAACTGACATTGGATAACCTCCAAAGAGGTTTGATAAATAAGAGGTAGGAGAAGGTGAAAATCCATGAGCCACACATGGAATGTGAATAAATTTGTAAAGTGTTTCACGTAGCATAGCAACAGTTTGTGCTGCAAGGTTTTTGGTTAATATTCATAAGTTTTACTGGATAATAAAATATTGGATGGCTATGTTTGTGTGGGTGTAGCCCACATTGGGTGAACCATGTTAAATCATTGGTGTTTAATTGTGTTATTCTTCATTGATTTTTCTATGTATTTAAATATGCATATAATTGGTAATATGTATTGCTCCAGTCTACCATTAAAATCTTAATTGGTATCAGAGCCGTGTAATTTTGGTTAATTGGAAGGGAATTTCAGATTTGAGTGGGAGAAATGGAAGAAGGCAAATTGAAGGTCAAGAAGTTCAACATCTAGAATTACCAATTATGAAAGATGCAGATGGAAGCTTACTTGTATTAAAAAGATTTGTGGTGGCCATTGCAAGGAAAAGCAAAGAATCCAGTTGCGATGCTAGATGAAGGATGGGGATACTGGATAGAAAGGCGTTGGGAATCATTTGATTGTGCATGGAACCATATGTGGCATTTAATATATCAAAAGAAGCAACTACTGATGACTTGATGAAAGCGTTGGAGCAATTGTGTGAAAAACTGTCAACCTCAAATAAGGTATTTCTTATGAAGCATTTGTTTAATATGAAAATGACTGAAAGAGGGTTGGTTATAGACCATCTCAATAAACTTAATACAGTCACTAGCCAATTAAATTCTATAAAAGTGAATTTTGATGAAGAGGTGAGGTCTCTCTTGATATTATGTTCTTTTCCAGAAATCTAGAATAGCTTGGTCATGGATGTAAGTAACTCTATCTTTGGTTCAAATACATTGAAATTTGATGATGTTGTTGGTGTTATCCTAAGTGAATAAATGCAACGAAAAAGTACAAGTGAGACTTCAACATCGAGAAATATTTTGAATATAAAAAACCAAGGAAGATCAAAGGAGAGAGGAAAAAGCCCAACAAATCGTGGGATGTCACAAGGGAAGTTGAAGAAAGGTAGATCCCAATCTAGAGGAAGAAAGGATTGTTGGCACTGTGGAAAGCCAGGACACCTAAAGAAAGATTGTTGGTCTCGAAAAGGCAAACAAGGAGACAAACAACAAGATGACAGTAAGGAAGCTAATGTTGCAAGTAGTAAAATCCAAGATGATTTAATTTTGTGTTTAGATAATGCAAATGGTTCTTGGGTAATAGATTTAGGGGCTTTGTTTCATGCCACACTCCATAGATAATATTTCCTAGATTATGTTCAACGTGATTTTGGACAAGTATATTTGGGTGATGATGAACCCTGTCAAATTGTTAGAAAGGGGAAGATAAAAATCAAATTGTAGAATGGAAATCGATGGTTGCTACAAGAGATAATAAATTTAAGGAGGAATTTAATATCTGCAGGACAATTGGGCAGTGAAGGTTGCATAGTTACCTTTGCAGACAAAGTCTGGAAGGTCACTAAAGGTGCATTAGTAGTTGCTAAAGGTGAGAAAGTAGGCACATTGTAATTGTGTACTAGTAATACTTATTCTACCCTTGCTACTACAGAAATAGTTGTTGCAGGGACAGCTATAGGATTTGCTACAAGAACAGATACAACAAAAACAGTTACTGCAGGGATAGCTACAACGATTGCTGCAAGAATAGAAATAATATTATTGCACCATAGACTTGGACACATGAGTGAGAAAGGGATGAAGATCCTTCACTCTAGAAAGTTAATGTGAGGACTAAAGCAGATTGACTTGGATTTCTGTAAAAATATCTATGGAAAATAGAAAAAAGTCTAATTTCTCAAAGTTGGGAAAGAAAAGAAGAGTGAGAAATTAGAGGTTGTGCATTCAGATGTATGGGGACCAGCTCAAGTATCATCTCTTGGTGGATCTTGTTATTATGTTACTTTTATTGATGATTCAACTAGGAAAACATTGGTATATTTCCCACAAAGAAAATCGGATGTGTTTGAAACCTTTAGGAAATGGAAATCTTTGGTTGAGAATGAGAAAGGGAAAAAGATTAAATGTCTCAAATCTGATAATGGAGGTGAGTATTGCAGCATAGAATTTGAAAGTTACTATTCATACAATAGAATCCGTAGGCAGAAGATAGATCCAGGAACCCCACAAGAAAATGGTGTGTCTGAGAGGATGAATAGGACAATCATGGAGCGTGCAAGGAGCATGAGGTTGCATGTTGGACTGCCTTTACATTTCTGGGAAGATGTTGTACATACTTCTATTTATTTAATAAACAAAGGACCTTCAAATCCTTTGGATTGTGGTATTCCAGAGGAGGCATGGACAAGTAAAAAGATAAACTATTATTTTTTGAAAACCTTTGGATATGAAGCTTTTGTCCATGTTGATATTGAAAACAAAGCCAATCTTGAGGCAAAATCTCAAAAATGTACCTTCATTGGATATGGAGTAGATGACTTTGGTTATCAGTTATGGGATTATGAAAATCAAAAAATTATTAAGAGCAGAGATGTCATATTCAATGAGAAGGTTATGTACAAAGATCGTTTGCAAGAAAAGAAGCATGAACAAGCAAGAAAGGAATGTGTGGTGTTGGATGAAATTCTAGAAAATAAAATTCCATTGGTAGTTGATGCTCAGCAACAACAAGATATTCCATAGAATCCTACAAGTGTTAGATGATCCACAAGGTTAAGTAGACCTCCTAAAAGATTTTCTCCTTCATTATATTCTATCTATTAACTGATTCTAAAGGATATAAAGAAGCAATGCAGGTAGATGTCAAACAACCGTCGGAGCAAGGCATGAAAGAGGAAATGGATTCCTTGTTACAGAATTAGACTTGGGACTTAGTCCAATTGCCTGTAGATAAAAGAGCATTGCCAAATAAATGGGCTTATATGTTAAAGGAAGAAGATGGGGGCAAGAAAAGATATAAGGCTATAATCATGGTAAAAGGTTTTGTATAGAAAAGGGGTATAGATTTTGATGAGATATTTTCTTTAGTTGTAAAAATGACTTCAATTAGGATCGTTCTAAGTATTGTGGCTATAGAAGACTTACATCTTGAATGGCTAGATGTAAAAACAACTTTTCTCCATGGGGATTTGGAGGAAGAAATCTACATGTAGCAACCACAGGGATATGAGGCCAAAGGTAAGGAGGACTTAGTGTGCAGATTAAAGAAGAGTATGTATGGCCTAAAGCAAGCACCCCAGCAATGGTATTTTAAATTTGATAAGTTTATGGTTGAACAAGGTTACAACAGATGTCATTCTAATTATTGTGTTTACTTTAAAAGATTGGATAATAGCAGCGATATTATCCTATTACTTTATATTGATGACATGCTTGTTGTCGGGTCTAACATGCAACATATTAATGAGCTTAAGTAGAAATTAGCAAAGACATTTTCTATGAAGGATTTTGGTGCAGATAAACAAATCCTTAGTATGAGGATCTCACGAGATAGGAAAAATAAAAAATTATTTTTGTCTCAAAGTGAGTATATAGAGAAGGTGTTGAAAATATTTAACATGCAGAATGCAAAAGCAGTTAGTACACCTTTGCCTAGTCATTTTAAATTGACTAAGGAGATGTGTCCAAAGATACAAGAGGAGGAAGAAAAAATGTCTAAAATATCATATGCATCAACAGTTGGTAGCTTGATGTATGCAATGGTATGCACGAGGCCAGACATTGCACATGTTGTTGGAGTTGTGAGCAGGTATATGAGCAATCCAGGAATGGAACATTGGACTACAGTAAAATGAATTCTTAGGTATTTGAGAGGAACTACTACAAAGAAACTCTATTTTAGAGGTTCCAACACTACTCTAAAAGGATATGTTGACTCTAATCTGGCAGGTGATATAGACAGCAAGAGAAGTACTACAGGGTATGTTTTTATTGTAGGTGGAACAACAGTCAATTAGATTTAAAGACTACAAAAGGTTGTTGTACTTTCAACCACTGAAGCTGAGTATGTAGTTGCTACCGAAGATAGCAAGGAGATGATTTGGCTACAACATTTTCTGGAGGAATTGGGTCAACAACAGGAAGACAACCCAATGTATACTAATAGCCAAAGTATCATTCATCTTGCAAAGAATTTTGCACTCCATTCGAAGACAAAGCACATTCAATTCAAGTACCACTTCATCCGGTTAATTTTAGAGGATGGATAGCTAAATCTTGAAAAGATTCACACAAGTGAAAATCCTGCAGATATGTTCACAAAGGAAGACACGTGGGAAAAATTGTTTTCCTCATCAGTTTTTGTTGACCTTCTTGACTGATAATGGTGAAAATGAGGAACCAGCTAGTCCAGCCATGCAATCCAGTGGGAACTATAGGTGCAACAATGAAGTTCTAGGATTAGTCTCCAAGTGGGAGATTATTTGGTGTGGAGCCTAATCAGTCCCCAAGTGGGAGATTGTTAGTATGTGGTGACTAATCATGTTGTAAGGGTTGCGTGTTCACGCAACAAGGTATATTTTAGTGACTTTGTCACCCACATTTTCTCCCCAAAATATTTAACGGGGGAGTATAGGGGGTGGAGCCCCTCCTGCATTGCCCTATATTTAATAAAGGCATTGGTAGTTAGTTTGGTTATTGGTCGACATGGAAAACCAACATTGGATAACAGCTAAAGAGGCTTGATAAATAAGCAGTTGGAGAAGGTGAAAAGCCATGAGTCACACATGGAATGCGAATGAATTTGTAAAGTATTTCATGTAGCATAGCAGTGGTTTATGCTGCAAGGTTGCTGGTTGTAATTCATGAGTTTTATTGGATAATAAAATACTAGATGGTTGTGTTTCTTTGGATGTAGCCCACATTGGGTCTCTAGTGTTTAATTGTGTTATTCTTCATTGATTTTTCTATATGTATTTAAATCTTTTTATAATTGGTAATGTGTATTGTTCTAGTCTACCATTAAATCCTAACATCATGCACATAATATTGGCATGTCATAAAAAATGTGTTGTCCATGTACCCATCTATAAACTAGATGTAGTAGTATGAGATGTAAGGTAGTAGTTAGCATATGGTAAGGCCATGGATGTGTATGATGTTGTAGAGGAGGATCTAGAGAGGATTTATACCTAGAATGAAGGGAGGATTCTCCTCAACCACCCATTACACCATCAAGGGAGTATAGTCTTTGAGGAAATATGAAACCAAATTGTGAGGGTTTAAGACCAAATTGAGATTTTGAGTTAGGGTTCCAAGTTTAGGGTTCATGTTTAATTGTTTTGTTTCAAGATGTGAGTTTAGGGTTCAAGTTTGAAGGCCTTTATAGTTGGGGTTTTGATTTTAAGCACCAATTTTGACGTATTAATATTTCATACGTCTTGATAGCTAAATTACTCCTATATAATGATTGACTTAGGTGTAAATAAATTGATGTTATTCTAATGGTGATTTTAGAATATACCCATGTCAATTCCCATTTATTTTTTGGCCTATTTTGTTGGAATGACTTAATCCAATTACTTGTTGATAGATGCTACACTCTTGTGTTATGTTTGACTTATGGCCCAATGGTTATCAAGTTTACACTAATCTACACTTACTTCCATGCATGTGACCTTATCCCATGCCTATTTACACACAATCCCAATGTAATGGTGAAATGTGAATACCCATGTTGATTCCCATTTAGTTTTGGGTCCATCTTGATGAAATGACCTAATACATTACATATCAAGTGCCATGTTCAGTTGAAAACTCTTACTGATCACTATCAATTTCACATTCTTTTACACCTATTTCCATTCATTCTTGACCTTGTCATATCACTACTCACACACATTCCCACATACTCACCATTTACATATCATTTACTAGCCTACATATCATTTAACTTTGATGACCATTTGTTTTATTGTATTGATTTGAGACTAATAATGCTACAAAACATGTTCATAAATACACATAAAAGTAAATAAATAAAATAATGGTTCTTAACTCTAGGTTCATGAAGTAGAGGCTTTTGGGAACCTCCAAAGTGTAAAAGACCTAGGATATACAAATTCTTTATAATGTAATAAATAATATATAAATTAGATAAATAAGTCTAAACTACTACACTAATAAAAACAAGAAAATATTAGATCTATAAGAAACTAGTACAATGAGATGGGGAAGATAAATTATAGTATAAATATGGGAAATGTACATGGAAATGATTATTCTAGAAAGACAATGTTAAATGAAAATTATACACATGATAAATTTGAATTCTGATACTAGAAATAGCATTGGGAGGTTGAAATTAGGCTCTATGAAGAACTTAGGGTCAATATAGAAGAATTTTTATGATAGGGGTACTAATGGACCCCACTTTAGGTAGTATAGTACCACAAGGTATGTTTTAGGTCCCTTCTAGGGTGATAGAGTATTTGACAAATAGAGATATGTAATTTTTAGGGCATCTTTGTGACTATATATTAGTCTTGATTCTCTTCTAGGCTCTTCCATCCTCTCCAGAATCTCTCTAAATCTATGTTCAAGCATGGGGACAAGAAAAAATGGTTGTTGTGCTTGAGATACTACTTTGATTAGTCTCGTATGTGGTTTATTTCAATATCGACCATAGAAATTTTGTAAAAATAGATGTGTAGACTTGGGTGCTTAGTGTTTGTGGTGTGTGTAATAATGGTGTTCAAAATAATAAAACCCTAGTAGGATGTGATATATATTAGATTGAGGAATTAGCTCATCCTTAAAGTAAAATACACTTCATCATGTTGTAGAGCCAAAAAACATATTCATATCAAACCAAAAGTTGAATATTATTACACATTCACATTCCTCTCAAAAATCTATATAATTTAAAAATAATGGCATCTCATTTTGAGTTTCCAGAGTCATTTCCCCATGCCATGATCCCTATGTTCCCCATGCCATGACCTAAAATTTAATTTTGATGACCATTTGTTGGAGTCATTTAACTATGCCTAAATGTAGTTATGCTTAGCTAGAGGGAGAGTATGAGAGTTAGTTTGAGGTTAAACTCTACTTGGGTCATTTACTTTAGGGAAGGCAACCAATTTTAATACTCAAATTAAATATTTGAGTGGTATTTTAAAGATAGAAGTTCATTGCTAGCACATTGAGTGTTAACTAAGGATAGAAGTTCATTGCTAGCACATTGAGTGTTAACCAATTTTCTTGCTTATGTTGGCAAGTGGTTCTTGTTTTGTGTCCTAGGAAGTGGGTAAGAGCAAGAAGTTGGGTCCACATAGAGGGGAAGTGTCATGCAAAAAAAAATCCCGACAAGAATGGGCACCTGAGCCTAGAACAGGTACCCATTTTATTTTTTATAATTTTTAGAAACGGGTACCCATTTTGTTTTTTATTATTTTTTAGAACAGGTACCCGTTTTGTTTTTTATTATTTTTTAGAACGGGTACCCATTTTAAAACGGGTACTCGTTTCTAAAATTTTGAATTTCACACCCACACTTTTGGTTTTGTTTTAGGCTCGGGAAAGGCATGGGTAGCCGACCTTGAGCCTTGGACCTGCAAGTATTTGTCTAAGTATAGAATAAGAGGAAAGACTGACTTTAACTATATGGCTGACAACATTTTTTTCTAAATTTTTTTACGAAATTAAAACCCATTACAGATGATAGTATCTAGTTTTCAAATATGTAATTTTTTTTATTGGACTTGTTTTTCTATTTATTATTTAATTTATGAGCAAACTGGTATAAAAACTTGAAATAATAGGTGTTTGTATTTTTTTAATAACTTTTAATTTTTTAATTTAAAAAAAAAATTATATGTCATCAATCTACACATCATTCTTTACACAATGAAAAAAAAATCATTTTATGATTAGTTTTACTCAAATTATGTTGGTCGTACATGAGGGTTTTCAAAAACAACAATTAGGGCCAATAAAAAATTAATAAAAAAAAATATTTGGAAAAAAATTATAAAAAAATATCCTCATCAAACTTCATTGTACTACACATCTTTCCCCAAAAGTATTTAGAAAAATACTTTTATTTAGGTCAAATTATGTTGGTTGTACACGTGCATGGTATGGTAAAAAAAAAAGTGACTTTTAAAAAGTGGTTTGTAGAAATGCCTATTGAAAATCAATTTATATCATCTGGGTATTAAAATAAATTACATATTTGGAAACTAGACTCTGAGTACTACATTTCATATTACTACATTTTTTTAAGATTCAATCTGTAAGTGCCTCAAATGTTTAGGTCAAATGTGACAAATTTTGAAAATCAGGGAAAACACTTCCACTTTTTGGCCAAAAAGTGGACCCAACTTCTTGCACTGACCCAAGTGTGTATGTGTGTGTGTGTGTGTTTAGTGTTATGATTTGGTTTGGGATGTGAGTTTAGTTTTATAGTTTGGTTTGGGAATGCCAGTTTAGTGGTTTGGTTTGTAATTCTAAGTTAGGGTTTTCAATTCAGAGTTCCAAGTTTAGGGTTTAGGGCTTAGGGCTTTCAATTAAGAGTTTATGATTTAGAGTTTATGGTTTAGGGTTCCAAGTTTAGGGTTTACAGTTTAGGGTTTATAGTTTAGGATTCCAAGTTTATGGTTTACATGTAAAAACAATAAAAAACATATGGTTACAAATTTAGGTTTTAAGTTAAATATAAGTTAAAAAACAATAATAATAGAAAACCACCTACTTGGAAACACCTGAGGGTCTCTTTGAAGAAGGCACGAGTTTGTGGAGGTGTGTTTTAGAGATAAAATAATGCGAGTATCCTTTTTTTCTTCCCTATTTCTGTCCTTATCGTCATTTCAAGAGTTCAAAATGAACTCCCAGTAACTATTAAAAAAAATACTTTTCATGGATGGGTGCCCGTTTATAAAATGAGCACCCATTCCATACGGGCTTGCATTTAGGCTTAGGTGCCCGTTTCTTTCAAGATTTTTCTTTCCCACGAGACTTCCACAAAAAGTGGACTCATCTTCTTTCTTTTATGCCACGGGTAGGGAGGACGTAGGCAAAGGATTGTGGAATTTATCTTTACGCATGCCAATTGCAATTGCAAACATTATAAATCTAGATAAACAAACTCATAACCATAACTTGATTGGCTTCAATTTTTAATATCTTATGATCTCATTTGTATAAAACATAGAATATTCTAAATCTGGTAATTAGAGGACTCATGGATTTCATTAAATAAACTCTTATAGGATAGAACAACAATAATTTTATTTGGTCATCATACTATTGATATCATTCGTAATCACAACTTCATATATATCATCATGCATTTATCCTTATAGTGTCTTAACAATTCAAATATACATGATAACTTAAGACATAGATCACCCTTACAATTTAATTCTAACCCTTACTACACAAAAATTAGAATCTCAACTCTTAACAGTGTCCTCATAATATCATAATTTATAGACAATGTAGCCCTTGGATTAATAAGTGAATCCCTCATAGAGTGATGGCAATGGTATTAATGGCAGTCTAATCCAATAATGTAATTAGATATGTTAGTGATTATGAGATTTCTCTTTGGTTCTTATCCTAGAATATTGGCACTACATTAGGGAAATTAATGACTTTCAAATAAAATTATTTGGAGGTGAATCCCTATTAATACTCATTGTATTGCAACATTGTTAAGAACCATATTAGATTTTTTATTGGTTCCTAGGAGGCATATGTACAATACTCATTAATATAACTTAGAAATGATACCTTGTTTAATATAGGGTTCAAGATGGATTAAAAGGGAAATATTGCAAGTGGTTATGTTCTCTAGTGTATAAGTTTTTGCATGTTTTGTCTAAGTTAACAATAGTGAAAATATCATGTTATCCTTATCTAATGGGAATTAGGATAATATGGGAATAATATTCCCCTATGGTAGAACAACATTCTTCTCTATTATAAATTGTATTACAATCATAGTCCTTAAAGGGTTGGGGATAAAAACTCATTGTCATAATGATTAAGGAGTGTTGCTAATGTTTCTTTGAAAATAAATTGTAAGATTGAATCTATCGCCTAAATCCTAGAGTTATTAAAGAAACCCTTTCGTTTAGATAAATTTATTGGTGAGGATTTAGTTCTATAGAGTTTAGTGATTTTATGATTATTGTGAACCAACAAATATTATAATAATAATCATCCAAGGACAATTTTGTACGTTTAAAGTCCTTAAATAGTTTAACTTATGATTATATTACTTAAATACCTAAAATGCTTCAATATGCATTGTTGATCTTGTAATTAGTTAATTATATTTTAATTTATGTCTTAACTATCTTTCAATAAAAATTTAGGTTCTTATGTCTTTGAATTTAAAGTAGAATATTCACCTCACTTAGTTTTGTCAATATCGATTTTTAATTATATCTTATTTATGTCTTGAATTAGATTATCCATCTAGTAATTTGTGCAAATAGGCAATTTTCAATCCTAAATTTAATAAATTATCTTTCATGACATGTACTTAATTAGTTGGCCATTTTTAATATGCAAGGTCGATAAGTGACTACTTAGTACAAATATTTTCATTGCATTTGATTTTCTTAGGTATTGGGTATTATACATCCAATATGCAAAACCATCAACCTTTTGTAGTGTTTGATGTTTACGGGTAAAGCCATCGTGCTTGAATACTACATATATCGCCTAACATTGTTGCAATAATTATGTTTGTGGCATCATCCATTTAAATCACTAGGGAGAAACAAGAAAAACTAAAAATTAATAAGTTCGATGAACAGGAAATCTTCCTTGGACCAAATGTGTATTGTAGGTAAACACGAAAATCTTCACACAATAAAAACTTAACATCAAACACCTCCTTAGAGTGTATTTGCAAAGTAGTTTATTTTCTTTATAGGCTTTCATCCTTGTTTCACCTGAGTGGGTGGCAACTGATGAAGAAATTTCTGGAGAAACTAGATCCCAGAAAGGTTTGTGTACCCACTTGTATAGTTACATAAAATATAGAATCAAACAAAACTACATATATATATACACTCAGTTCTCTTGTGCCTTGATCCCATAGATATAGGGTATGTAGGCAGTTTGGCGAATGAAGTATGTTCCCAGTTAATAGGTGCAGAGAGCATTGTGAGGTCCTATAACACTACTCTTAAGCATAGATTAACTCTAAATCTAAGAGACTAATTAAGATAAGGATATGATTAACACTAATACTCAAAAGAATCCCCAAGGTGGATTACTTGTACCTGGTGAGTAGGACAAAATCCAAGGTGAGTTACAAGATACTTTATATCTCCTAATTGACAGAGCCCTCGACATAGTATTATGTGCATATTGTGGTCTTTTAGTGGGCGACTCATGGACTCAAACTGATCATATTTGGGAAAAGCAAATTTAAAATTATTTGTCCTTATAAGTCCATATGGTTGATTATGTTGCCTATTCTATATTGGATCAAATATCTTATATGGATAACTATGTTGTCTAACCCGTATTGAATAGAGGAATGGCCCAATTTGGCTGTGTTAATTTTTCCCTTATGGACAAGTGTACCCAATGGACAAAAGAGATAGGAATTGCTAATGAATTTGAATGTCCTGTATTGGACATGATAACCTAAACTGACTATTGTCATTCCCTGACTATTCAAAACCAAAAGACTGCAAAGAGTATACACATTAACTTTAAGTAAGTCCTTTAGTATGATTAATCAAAAAAAAATATACCTAACTTCATCCTACTTTATGATTAATGATCAAGAAATTTTCTATTAGACCAAGTGGGTTGTTACATGTGGTATCAGAGCACTTTCTTCAAATGCTAGGACTGAGAGCCTACTAAAACTTGCACAAAATATGACATAAAAAGTATCTTGAATATTTGATAACTAACTTTTGTGGGAAGAAAAACTCTATGAAGAATAGAAAAAATTGAATTTGTTTTAAAAGAATAAGTTTTGAAAAAGGGAATTTTGATAGAAGAAAAATGTGAGTTATGATTTCTTCTAAAGTATAAGAGCATATTTTAAGCAATGTAATTTAATATTGAAAATAGGAATATAATGGCAAGAACAAGAAGTCCCCATTCTTGGAACACTCGTGCACACAATCAAGCACAAGCCTAACAAGACAACAACAATGTGGGCATTGAGGTACTGATAAATCTATTAACAAAATAATAGGATAAACTCAACACTTTGGAACAAAATTTAAATAACTTAAGGGTGAGACAAGGTAATATTGAGAAGACCTTGGAACTAGAAGGAGAACCACCTATGCAAGATACAATCCCTCAGGAGAATGAACCACATATGATTATTCCAAACTAAGATTTGACAACCCTTGAATTGTCTAAAGATCGTAAGAGAGTGGCACCTCCAAATTTTGATGGAAAGAAAATGGGTGATATTATCGAAGGTTGTCTGAAAAATATGGAAAAGTATTTTAAGTTGAGGAATTATTCTGAAAATATAAAGGTTACATGAGTTGTGTAGACACCTAAAATTGTCCACTGTTCAATTCATCCCTAATTCATCACTAACTATCCCCATTCATCCCTAAACATCTCCAAACCATATCTAGACACTCCTAAACCACCATTTATCGACAATTAACTCAATAAACACATGCTTAAACAGTTAATAAACCAAATTCCCTTCAAACCGTGATTTTACAATATTGTATTGTAAAAATCACTATTCATGTACTTTCTACTATTCATTTGTACCCGCATTGGTACTTGCATCGGTACCTAGCCCTACCAAAATGATGTATTAATCATTTATCCCCTTTCTCCATAGTCCAAACATTGGATAAATTTAATTTATCTATTATCCCCTTTCCCTATCCTATGAATTAAATAAATATTTGTATTTATTTAATTCCTATTTTCTACACTTTTGATTAGGTCACCTAAACCTAATTAACTAACCTAATCCCCCACTTGCACAACCTAAATCCTAATCTAAACTTGGCCAAATCCTATCCATTCCCCCAAATGTACAAAGGTATGGGCCTCTTATACATGTCCACATGGCCTTCTTACAAAAGACATGGTCAAGGACCCATGTACAAAGGTCCTTTTATCCTCCATCCCCTATTCCTCCAATTTTAAATTGGGCATGTACCCATGCTTCCAATTTAAAATTCAAATCAAAGCCAACTCATCCTTTTTCCTGTAATTTTAAATTGGGCATGTACCCATGCTCCCCAATTTAAAATTCAAATCAAATCTAACCCATACCTCCTGTTTACCAATACATATCATCCCTCTAATCTTCCCAAAGCCCAATCTTGACCATCCATTCCTCCTTGATCCAAGCTCCAATTTTAGTCATTTTTTACTATGTCATGCATTGTGGTCTTGTTATTTTGGTTTTTCCTAAGGCTTTGAAAGCCATTTTCATGCTATGTAATAAGGACTTAGTCATTTTAATTGACTAGTCCATTCTAGAGTGTTTGTTTAGACCTATTTTCTAGGTTTTCCTCATTTAGAAACTTAGTTTTTTGAAGAAAAAGCCACTTCCATCATTTCACTGCCTTTCATGGGCAGTTCTACGGGTAGTAGGGAAGTGGAAAGGTTGCAAAACCTTCTATAAACAATACTTTGTATAAACATGCCAACGAGGAATGAAATAGAGGAGTTTTTAGAAGACAAAAAATAGTGATTTTCTACTTTTTGTTGTAGACAGTCAGTTGGTACGGCCTAGTACGGACTGTTCATAAACTAAAATTTAGAAAATGTGTTAGCGTTGTTAAATACCTTTCATTTGCATCTAATTAGAGTTCTTGACATCTTTTGTGAAGGAAGTTTCAATTCATTTTGTATAAACTGGTCTTAAACCCTCCATAGCTAGGGTTTTGGACAAAATGCATCTTTCTTCCTCTGTCCTCTGAAGGTGATCACCATTTCTTGGTGGGATGGAGGAAGGTAGAGTATATTTAGTGTTTTCTATGGTTGGTAGGTTAAACTCCTCTCTGCAAGGTGTATGGCATGCATCTAACTAGTCCTCACAGTGACTAGTTGAGAAACCAATGGTGGACAGCAGCCTGAAGGAAAAAATAGTCAAATGTTTGATTAAATGAATGATGATTTCTATGTTTAATGGGGAGACAGAGTTGTGTAAGAGTCCAACTGGTCTAGGGCTAGAGCCCTTGATATATTTCCTTTTTCTAACCTCAATCTAGATTGTTCTCTAGAAGGTAAGAATTGTTTACTGTCACAAAAAGCAGATTGTTGTCCTTGTTCGCTATGACAGAGTACGGTCTTGTACTTTTGTGGAAGGTTGTGAAGTCTTCATGGATGTTTGGGATGTGTATTAAGCCTGTATGGTCTTTTGAAGGACTGAGGAGTTAATGTTGTGTGAGTTAGTCTTAAGAACTACAAGGAAGTAGTATTTTCCTTTAGCACTGTCATAAGACAGTCTTACAGAGATTTGTTGTTCACTGTTTTGGAAGTAGCAAAATGAGGTTTTCTTGGTCAGAGACCTTGCTCCATGCATGTCATAAACAAGTATATGTCAATTGATGTTGTTGTTCATGTTGGTAGAGGTATTGGTAGTAGGTGGTGAGCCCCTGAAGCTGGGTTGTGTTCCTGAAAGTGGGTTGAGCTGTGACTCCCCAAAATGAGTGTTAAATAGCCTATGTGGTGGACACTAGAGTGTGGTCCTAGGCTAGATCAATTCCTGAAGTAGCCTTGTGTAGGCTTGTAATCACAAACACCTTTGTAAACCTTTTAGAGGAATCATAGAGTTCTAGGTTCATTGAGTGAACTTCTTCAACCATTACCTTTACCTCTGCATTATATTGCTATCAGGGCCAATATTCTAATTGGAAGCAGTGTATGTCAGAAGAGGAAATTGAAACAGAGGCTAGTACAATGCCTCCCAAGACAATGAGTCAAGATGCCATCAAGAAGTTGGTGGAAGAGATGGTTGAAGCAAGATTGCAAGAAGCAAAATTGCAAGAAGAGAAGAAGTCTAAGGGCAAGACCAAAGAAGAGGGAAGTTCTTCTAACACAAATGAAGAAATAGAGGCAGAAGAGGATCCTCTGGAGCAGGATATGTCTGCAGATCAGAAAGCCTTCTTGAATGCACTTAAGGGTGCTCATGGAGACAGTGGTGATCCCAAGATGGATGTGCCTACTTTTCATGGCAAGTTGGATGGAGATGTTCTCACCAATTGGATAGAAGCTATGTGCAACTTTTTTGATTACAAGGAGTTCAATGACAGCAAAAAGGTCAAGTTTGCCAAGACAAGGCTAAGAGGTTCTGCACTTGTATGGTGGAACTATATACAGAGTGAGAGGGAGAAGATTGGGAAGAGTCCCATCACTAAATGGAGCAGAATGGTGGCGATGCTTAGAAGCAAGTTCATGCCACTTGACTATGAGATTCAAATCATAAGGAGATTTCAGAATTTGAGACAAAAAGACATGGATGTGGCTGCCTACATAGAAGAATTTCATAGACTCAGTATGAGGGCCAATCATAATGAAGATGAAAAAGGGATGGTGGCTAGGTACCTAAATGGACTGAAATACAATTTGCAAGATGAGATCAGTTTAGTGTTACCAAAGATAGTGGATGAATGTTTCTTATTGGCCTCCAGAGCAGAGGAAAAGCTGAGAAGGAAGGATGAACAAAGTACCAAAGGTAGAGGTGGCAGAAACCAAAGAGGAAGAGGCAATTTTGGCCATGGACAGTTCAACAAAACTAAAAATAACAGTCAGCAAGAAACACAATCAGAAACAGACCATAGAGGAGGCGTCAGAGGTTGGAGAAGTCATAATGTCAGGGGCAGAAATGGTGGAGGAGGTAGAGGACCAGGAGTCTTCACTGGAAGGTGTTATGGCTGCAACCAAGTTGGCCATACAATGAACAAATGCCTAGGGAAAGCCAGCAACTCTCATGACAGTGAGAAGAGAAATCAGTTAGTGAAAGATGATGACTGTGAAAGTGTAAATTCACCAATGGGAAGTGTTGCACCTATTCTAGATGGAGAAAGTATGATGATCAAAAGGTCTATGTTGAAGATACCATTGAAACAAGAGCCCCCTCAGAGAAAGAATCTTTTCAGAACCCAAGGCCTAGCCTATGGGAAACTTTGCAAAATCATAGTGGATTCAGGGTCTACTGAGAATGTGGTATCCACTGAGATGGTTGAGAAGTGCAAGTTGAAAAGGCTGCCTCATATCAGTCCTCACAAGATTTCTTGGTTGAAAAAGAACCAAAGTTTCATGGTGGAAGAACAAATTTGGGTTGAATTTACAATTGGTGACTACAAGGACAAAGTGTTATGTGAAATCATCCCTATGGATGCATGTCACCTGCTTCTTGGTCGTCCATGGCAGTATGATGTTAAAGCTCAGCATGATGGTGAGAAGAACACTTATGTCATCACCAAGAATGGAAGACCATTCAAAATGGATCCTTTGTTGGAGCAGCCCAGGGGGAAGGAAAATGACAGCAGTGTCATGTTGGTGAATGGAAAAGAGTTCCTAAACCTCTTGAAGGAGAATGACAACGAGGGGTATGCCTTGGTCATGAAGCCCAAGAGTGGATCAGATCAGCAAGAACAAAAACAGAAGGAGATTCCATTGGAAGTGCAGCAACTTCTAGATAAGTATCAAGACCTTGTGGTAGAGGAAGTCCCCAACTCCTTACCACCCATGAGGGATATTAGTCATCAAATTGACTTAATACCTGGTGCTACATTGCCTAACAAGGCTGCATACAAGCTGACTCCACAACAAAATGAAGAGGTGGCAAGGCAAATTCAAGATCTCCTAGAGAAAGGGCTGATTAGGAAGAGTCTAAGTCCTTGTGCAGTTCCAAGTGTACTTGCTCCTAAGAAGGATGGAAAGTGGAGGCTATGCACAAATTCCAGGGCCATAAACAAGATCACCATAAGGTACAAATTCCTAATGCCAAGGATTGAAGATCTTTTGGATTATCTGGGAGGATCATGCTATTACTCAAAGATTGATTTGAAATCTGGATATCATCAAATCCGGATCAGACAGGGAGATGAATGGAAGACTACTTTCAAGACCAATGAAGGTCTTTATGAATGGCTTGTTATGCCATTTGGTCTTAGCAATGCGCCAAGTACATTTATGCACCTGATGAATGAGGTATTAGTTGAATTCATTGGTAAATTTGTTATTGTTTATCTTGATGACATACTAATCTTTAGCAGGACAAGGAAAGAGCATGTGAAGCATGTTGGTCAGGTGTTGGAGAAGTTGCATGAGCACAAGTTGATGATCAACTTAGACAAATGTGAGTTCATGAAAACTAAACTTGTATACCTGGGATCTGTCATCTCTAATAGCTGTTTGAAGATGGATCCCTCTAAGGTTGAGGCTATTCTTAGTTGGCCTACTCCAAAAACAGTGGGAGATGTTAGAAGTTTACATGGATTGGTGACTTTCTATAGGAAATTTATTAGAGGTTTTAGTCACATTAGTGCTCCCATCCTCAACACCATCAAGGGTGGAGTCAAATGTAGATTCCAGTGGACAAAAGAAGCTGATGATAGTTTTGAGTTGTTGAAAACAAAGGTGGCTGAGTTACCTACTTTAGTCCTCCCTGATTTTGTTAAGGTGTTTGTTGTTGAGTGTGATGCAAGTCAGCAAGCTATTGGTGCTATTCTCAGCCAAGAAGGACATCCAGTGGCATTCTTTTCAGAAAAGTTGAATGAAGCCAAGCAAAGGTATTCTACCTATGACTTAGAACTCTATGCAATGGTGCACACTCTTAAGAAATGGAGACATTATTTGCTACCCAAAGAATTTATTGTGTTTACTGACAATCATGCTTTAAGCTTTCTTAACAGTCAAGAAAAATTGAACCATAGACATGTTAAATGGATGGAACAGCTACAAGTTTATACCTTCACAATTAAGCACAAAAGAGGTGTCTCTAACAAGGTGGCTGATGCATTGAGTAGGAGGTTGCTTCTTGTTCATGAAATTCAGTTAGAAAGGATGGGTATTGACTATTTAAAGGAGCTATATAAAGAAGATTTTGATTTCAAAGAGGTTTATGATGTTTGTGTGAACTTGGCTAACACATTCCATGGAGAGTATGCAGATTTTGTTTTGCAGGAAGGCCTCTTGTTTAAAGGCAATTCGTTGTGTTTCCCTAAGTGCTCCATGAGGGACAACATCATAAAGGAGAAGCATCATGGTTCTTTAGGAGGACATTTTGGCTTAGACAAGACACTAGAACAAGTCACAAGGTTCTATTTTTGGCCAAAGGTGCAATCAGATGTGAGGAAGTATGTAGCTAGTTGTGCAATCTGTCAAAGAGCCAAAGGTGTGTCTTCAAATGTAGGTCTATACCAGCCCCTTCCCATTCCCAACAGACCTTGGGAAAGTATCAGCATGGATTTTGTGCTTGGGTTACCCAGGACAGCCAGAGGGGTGGATAGTGTGTTTGTCATTGTTGATAGGTTCAGCAAGATGGCTCATTTTGTGCCATGTAAATGCACAAATGATGCATCTCATGTTGCATGTCTATTTTTCATAGAGGTAGTAAGGATACATGGTTTACCATTGTCCATTGTAACTGACAGAGATTCTAAGTTTGTAGGTCACTTCTGGAGGACCTTGTGGAAGAAGCTGGGCACACAGTTGTCCTTTTCATCAGCCTAGCATCCACAAACTGATGGTCAGACTGAGGTGGTTAATAGGTCACTTGGAAATCTTCTAAGATGCCTTACAAAGCAGCATGGTTTGGCATGGGACTTGGTTATCAGTCAGGTTGAATATGCCTACAATGATTCAAGGAATAGGAGCACTGGTAAAAGTCCTTTTGAGATAGTTTATGGTTTTCATCCAAGAGGAGCACTTGAGCTGAAGGGTCTCCAAGGATGGGATAGAAGGAGTGCACTTGGTGAAGAGTTTACTGCCTCCATGAAAACAGTCCATGATCAAGTCAAGTTGTAACTAGAAAAATTAGTCACAAAGTACAAGGAAAAGGCAGATTTGAAGAAAAGAGAAGTGCAATTCAAATTTGGTGACTTAGTTATGGCATATCTGAGGAAAGAAAGATTGCCAAAGGGTCAGCCAACTAAACTCCTGATGAAGAAGATTGGGCCATGCAAAATAGTGCACAAATTCGGTCCAAATGCATATGAGATTGAGTTACCATCTGGCCTTGGTATCTCTCCAATTTTCAATGTTTGTGATCTTTTTCCTTTCAGACCTCCATTACCTAGTGAAAGTGGATCAGATGTGGTGGCTGAAGATGCTGATTGGATCAAGGATTTACATCCAAGTAAACCTTTGCAGTTGGAGTGCATTCTGGATTCCAAGGTTGTCAAGAAGACTCAGAGAGGTGTCTATAAAGACTACTTGGTGAAATGGAAGGATCTTCCTGATTCAGAGGCCACCTGGATGACTGAAGTAGATATCTTGAAGCATGGCATGACACTTCAACAATTGGCAACTCAAGGGACTTGAGTTTTTCCCATAGGGGGAGTATGGTGCAGGAGCTCCAGTTTTAGTCATTTTTTACTATGTCATGTGTTGTGGTCTTGTTATTTTGGTTTTTCCTAAGGCTTTGAAAGCCATTTTCATGCTATGTAATAAGGACTTAGTCATTTTAATTGACTAGTCCATTCTAGAGTGTTTGTTTAGACCTATTTTCTAGGTTTTCCTCATTTAGAAACTTAGTTTTTTGAAGAAAAAGCCACTTCCATCATTTCACTGCCTTTCATGGGTAGTTGTACGAGCAGTAGGGAAGTGGAAAGGTTGCAAAACCTTCTATAAACAATACTTTGTATAAACATGCAACGAGGAATGAAGGAGAGGAGTTTTTAGAAGACAAAAAATAGTGATTTTCTACTTTTTGCTATAGACAGTCAGCTGGTACGGCCTGGTACGGATTGTTCATAATCTAAAATTTAGAAAATGTGTTAGGGTTGTTAAATACCTTTCATTTGCATCTAATTAGAGTTCTTGACATCTTTTGTGAAGGAAGTTTCAATTCATTTTGTATAAACTGGTCTTAAACCCTCCATAGCTAGGGTTTTGGACAAAATGCATCTTTCTTCCTCTGTCCTCTGAAGGTGATCGCCATTTCTTGGTGGGATGGAGGAAGGTAGAGTATATTTAGTGTTTTCTATGGTTGGTAGGTTAATCTCCTCTCTGCAAGGCGTATGGCATGCATCTAACTAGTCCTCACAGTGACTAGTTGAGAAATCAATGGTGGACAGCAGCCTGAAGGAAAAAATAGTCAAATGTTTGATTAAATGAATGATGATTTCTGTGTTTAATGGGGAGACAGAGTTGTGTAAGAGTCCAACGGTTCTAGGGCTAGAGCCCTTGATATATTTCCTTTCTCTAACCTCAATCTAGATTGTTCTCTAGAAGGTAAGAACTGTTTACTGTCACAAAAAGCAGACTGTTGTCCTTGTTCGCTGTGACAAAGTACGGTCTTGTACTTTTGTGGAAGGTTGTGAAGTCTTCATGGATGTTTGGGATGTGTATTAAGCCTGCATGGTCTTTTGAAGGACTAAGGAGTTAATGTTGTGTGAGTTAGTCTTAAGAACTACAAGGAAGTAGTCTTTTCCTTTGGCACTATCATAAGACAGTCTTACAGAGATTTGTTGTTCACTGTTTTGGAAGTAGCAAAATGAGGTTTTCTTGGTCAGAGACCTTGCTCCATGCATGTCATAAACAAGTATATGTCAATTGATGTGGTTGTTCATGTTGGTAGAGGTATTGGTAGTAGGTGGTGAGCCCCTAAATGTGGGTTGTGTTCCTAAAAGTGGGTTGAGCTGTGACTCCCCAAAGTGAGTGTTAAATAGCCTATGTGGTGGACACCAGAGTGTGGTCCTAGGCTAGATCAATTCCTAAAGTAGCCTTGTGTATGCTTGTAATCACAAACACCTTTGTAAACCTCTTGGAGGAAGCATAGAGTTCTAGGTTCATTGAGTGAACTTCTTCAACCATTACCTTTACCTCTGCGTCACATCTCCCATCCACCAATCCTATCATGACACTTGTCAAGCTCTCCTTGCTTGAGAGCTCTCAAGAATCCTCATCCATTGATCTCTAAATACAATCCTAACCATCCAATTGAGTCTCCAAAAATCTATAAATTGGAGATCACCCCTTCACAAAACACACAACTTCTTCATGCAACACAATTCTGCTATTTTCACTCCAAGACTCCATAAGAAGCAAGGTTATGCTACCCATTTGAGGAACCATCCACATCAACACCATCAAGGAGCACATCCAAGTATCAAGGTTTGCATTTGGGGTTAATAGCTTAGTTTCATTTATTGTTTTGTATTCCTTTTTCTCAGTCTGAGGTATATTAGGATTTGCATGAAATAGGTTATTCTTTTAGCTTGTTTCTTGTGTGCATTTTCTAGTGTATACATTCTAGCACACCTGGTGGGACCCCCACCCTTCTAATCTAACATCTTTGTGAATTTTCTTGTCAAGTGGCGCCGTGAAGGTTGCAGTCACACCTACGACTGTGGATTAGTGCCCACAATCCTTCTGTCAATGCCTACACCTCATCCTATGGTGCCTGTGTTTGCTAATTCTCTATTTTTGCAAGGGTTTCATGGTTTAGTGCCTAGATTTTTTCACATCATTTCATGAATTTATGTCTTGAATCTTGACAACTAACACTTGTGTTTAACTTGGTTGCATCCCTGACATGTCCTAACAACTTATTTTGCAAGTCTAACCATCTATTTTGTAGGTTTTTCATCAAATTATAGCCCCCCATCCTCTCTATCGTATCAACGCCTGTACCCCTAAATCAGCGCCTACACCCCTAGATCAACACCTGTGTAGTCAAGTTCAACGCCCCTGCACTCAAGTATGTTTTCCATGTGTTTTAGCACATATTTCAAGCCTTTTAGCACCTATATGTCATGATTTAGCACCCATGCCTTAGATCTTAGTGCCCAGGTCTGCATTTTATCACTTTCAGCACCCCCAGACTATTTTAGCGCCCATATCCTTGAAATCAACACCCATATCCTAGGAATTAGCACCCATATCCTAGGGATTAGTGCCCTTGCTTACATCAGTGCTTAGATCTATCTTTCATGCATCCTATATCTTTGTCAATGCCCTTGTGGCCTCTATCAGTGCCTAATTTTCCTTAATCAGCGCCAAATTTTCCTCAATCATCACCTATCAACCCTATATTAGCACTTGCACCTAGATTAGTGCCTGAGTTGCTCCCTTTAGCACCTAGCACTTCCTTTAGCACCTAGGACACCTCCTTTAGTACCTGTGGTTCTTCCTTTAGTGCCTAGGTTTGTTGGTTTAGCGCTTTTGCCTGTGAAACAACAACTGAAACTTCAAATGCCCATAACTTTTGCAAAATTTAACAAAATTTGATGATTTTTTTTAAATGGCTTAAAATTTCACAAGGAATATGAATACCTTATCTAATCTTTTGTATCATTCCATATAATATTTTTTTAGATTTTATCATTTCAATATAACACACTTGTTTGTAGAACATCGTTGGTCAAAGATAAAATCATCGAAACTACTATCAAGTTGTTGCAGCCCTGCTTGTCCAAGGATCCATCTTTTCTCCACTAATCTAGGCACACTTTCTTTTTGGGGTTAAAAAGAAATTGTATGCTTTGTTTGGGGTCATTTTAAGGTGTATTCTCTCTCCTCGCGCCATTTGGCGATCTTGGAGATCAAAAACCTTGATTTGATCTAATCTTTGTTATTATTGTTCATCCCAAGGTTCTTGGTGTGTATGATCTCTCTGTTGGAAAGAGACACTGCTATGTTGAATATTTGAGTGTTGTCATTGATGGCAACAAGAAAAGGAACAAGGTTGGAATAGATTTTTTGGTCCAGTGAAGAAGACTTAGTCATATTGGCTAAGTATTGGCAATGTACAGAAGCAGCAACAGAATAATAGTGTTTGGATTAGCATTGGTTCGTAGTTGAAGACCAAGTTTTGTGGTTTTGGTATGATGTTCCTAACTCTTAGATGATCTTATATCCAAGGTTTCAGCTTTTGATCAATTCCAGAAGCATATCTTCAAATGGCCTAAGGCTGGCAGAGTAAAATACAGTACTATACAAAGCAGAACACTCAGTTGATTTGATTTGCATTCCTCCGGTGTTGTATATCTTGATATATGGTTTTAATGTGTTGTAAACACCTATATGAAGTGTCTAAATCCATATTTGTAGGTTTTGAAGTCCATCGAAAAGATAGTTACAAGCTACTGAGTATCGCTACACTGTTTGACAGAGTTTGACTATGATAGTCTGATGGTCTACATTTTACCGCTAAAGGATATTTTATTTTGCGGTCCTGAAGGTATGATTTGTGATATCTGAGGAGTCTTTGACATGAATTTGAGCAACTCATGTGGTCCATAGTAAAATATGTAGTCTGACAGATGAACTGAATCAGTGGCAGTCTGAGTTAGAGGCCGACATGATAAGTTTGAATTGTATGCAGTAAGTTCTATTGTTTAGAACTTAATCCTAAGTTGTTTAATAGTTGAGGCCAACATTTGTGAATGCAATTCAAGTGTTGTTTGAGTCCGTTGGGAGTTTTGGTAAATGAATTTGGCCAACAATCTACTTAAGGTATGAGTGCATACTTCACTTTATTAGGCCAACCTAATATGAAGATTTCAAGTGTTGCAGATATATATAAGGGATCGAATACAATGTTTGGGACATGTGATGTGAATGTGATATATACATATGTGCGACATACAGAGGAAGGTGATTTTGTGGATGTAATAAAGAACAAAAGAAGAGAGATCTTATTCCCATGTAAAAGCAGAGCAAAGCAGTAAGAGATGAAGAGTTTTGAAACAGTTTTTATGTGCTTCATTGGAGCTGCAACCATGCATGTGTAGATGCAGTCTAAGTAGTTCAATTTGGCAGTGAGCCATTCTTCCTTCTTCTTTCTTTCTCTGGATAGTGAACCTATTTTGGCAGTGAGCCTTTCTTGCAGTGAGCATCTCTTAGGGCAGTGAGCCTTCTTGTAATCCGGTATTGTGCTATAATAATATACTGTGAGCTAACACTCACCGTGGTTTTTTTCTTTTTTGGGTTTTCCATGTAAAAATCCTAGTGTTCATGTGTTACGTATTTGTGGTTGTTGTGCCTTTGCTTATTCTGCTTTCATATTATTAATTTTGGATGTTGGATTAATGAACTTATTAAGAAGTGGTTTTGTGGAATACTGATTCACCCCCCCCCCTCAGTATTCCTTACTATTAACAATTGGTATCAAAGCAAGGTTCCTTGGAAGAAGCCTAACAATTTGAGGAAGATCTGGGAGAGTTCACTCATGGCAGCCAGAAGATTTGGAAACTTCTCAAACAATGTTGAACTAGAAGCAGCTCTTATTGGTCTTGAAAAGTCTGAAGCAGAAGTCAGGGATCTAAAGGATAACTTACAAGAAGCTGACGAATGCATCTCAAAATTAAAAGAACAAGTCAAGAAATTCAAAGACAAATTCAAAGAAGTTAGTGATCAATTGATATCAGCAAATGAAACCCTAAATGATTTGGAAGTAGAAGTTATAGAAAGAAAAAAAGTAGAGGATGATCTAACTTTAATGGTGAAAAGCAAATCAGAAGATTGTTCCAAACTTGAAAAAGAAATTGTGAGTCTAAGACTAGACTTGGAAAAATCCAAGAGCTATGAAGAAAAGTTCAAGATAAGTATTGCAAAGCTTGATGAAATGATTGCTACTCAAAAGAGTGCCGATGATAAGCAAGGTTTGGGATTTGAGAAAGGAGAAAGTTCAAAATTTGGTCAAACAAACACTGAGTTAAAGCAAAATAGAGGGAATCAATTTAGAAATCAAAGAAGAAGACCTAGAAGATGTGTGGTCAGACAACCAAATGCTCAAAGGTATCCATCTTTCAATGGTTGTTGTTTTAATTGCAATAAGTTTGGTCATAAAGCTACTCAATGCAGAAGTAGAGTAAATAAGAATATTCCTTCATTCTCTGGTTAAGGTTTCAATTGCAAGAAAATTGGTCATAAATCAAATGAATACAGAAATCTGGTAAGGAATGGTTCTTACAATGCAAGGAATAGTCAATCATTCAATGCAAAGTGTTTTGCATGCAATAGATTTGGACATATGGCTAATCAATGCAGATCAAATCCAATCAATAGAAGGTATCAAAGAAAAAGAAATGTGGTGTGCTACAATTGCCACAAATATGGACATATTGCTAGAGTTTGCAAAAGCAAGAATGTGAAAAATAACTACCATACTGAAAATAGGAAAATAGAGCAAAGGAATGAGAAAGGAAAAGAAAAGGTTGATCTGATTGAATCTCAAAAAGAAATGGACAAGATCTTGATCAAGAAAGAAGTAATTGAAGTTAAGGATAGATCCGCACTAGCATCTGGTGTAGATACTTCCTCTGGGAAGTAATTTGGGTGCTCTGGCTTAGGGGGAGCAATGTTGAAAATCTAAAACCCCCAGCCAGATAGTTAGTGCTGGAATCCAGCACGAAGATATGATAAAAAGAATCATATGACAAATCCTTTGAAGCAAGTTCTAGAAGAAAAGGACCAATTGTGAAGATTTGCAGAGTAATCTAAAGTGTCTGTGGTTGTCAGGAAGCTGCTTAATAGCTTTTTGTAAGATGAAATTAATGACACTTAGGTTTTGGCATGCGAAGGTTGAAAGGAGTTGTATCTGAAGGAAAAATCATTCTGCATTCCATGCACTCAAGTGACTAAGGTGAACCAAAGCAAGATTCAAAGAGACTATAGTATTCTCCAAAGGATTTCAGATCAAGATCAAGGAAACCCTAATCTGGTGAAAGAGGTATTTACAACTTGAAACCCTACTGCAAAAATTAAATTGCTCTGGGAAAATGTTTACTCCTCACGTAATCGAGATAGGGAAAATACCTCACCCCAATTTTAAGAAACAATTCTTCAAATCACTAGAAAATGATTCGTTAGATGCATTCTCAATTACTCCACATGGGGTTATGCATATGGAAGATATCAGAGCATACATTCATATCAGTCTAGAAGAATATGATCACATAAAGTTAGGAAAATTATATTTGGACAAACTGACTACTGTGGATATTGTGTTAAAAGATGAATATAAAGTAATCTAAAGTGTCTGTGGTTGTCAGGAAGCTGCTTAATAGCTTTTTGTAAGATGAAATTAATGACACTTAGGTTTTGGCATGCGAAGGTTGAAAGGAGTTGTATCCGAAGGAAAAATCATTCTACATTCCATGCACTCAAGTGACTACGGTGAACCAAAGCAAGATTCAAAGAGACTATAGTATTCTCCAAAGGATTTCAGATCAAGATCAAGGAAACCCTAATCCGGCGAAAGAGGTATTTACAACTTGAAACCCTACTGCGAAAATTAAATTGCTCTAGGAAAATGTTTACTTCTCACGTAATCGAGATAGGGAAAATGCCTCGCCCCAATTTTAAGAAACAATTCTTCAAATCACTAGAAAATGATTCGTTAGAGGCATTCTCAATTACTCCACATGGGGTTATGCATATGGAAGATATCAGAGCATACATTCATATCAGTCTAGAAGAATATGATCACATAAAGTTAGGAAAATTGTATTTGGACGAACTGACTACTGTGGATATTGTGTTAAAAGATGAATATAAAGTTCTAGGAAAAAAGAAATTTGACACCTGGTTGGATTTTCCCATAATTTTAAATGATGCATGGTTCAAGCTTATTCTAAGCAGAATTCATGATGAATCTCTATGGCTTGATGAACCCTATATGATAACTAAAGAAGCCATCAAAGTTGTAACTAGTATGAGCTCCTCATAAAGGGTTCCAAGAATAAAGAAAATGAAGAACAATGTGGTAATGCAGCTAACAAGAGCCAAATTTGATAAGAATGCCCTTACAGTAAATGATATCAAGGATCCGGCTGTCATATTTGAATTAATGATTGTTGGATACAAAGTATACTTCTCCAACAAGGAATATTATGTGTCTGCATCAGCTATATACACAACATATGACATGATCAAAAACAATACGGACTATGACCTCTGTGAATTGCTCCAAAGTGAACTAATGGAGAACTTGAAAAGAACAAAAGAAACTAATCATCCTTTCAACTATGGAACATTAACTACATGTTTACTCTTTTGCTTCCTGAGAGAGCTACCCAGTTTAGGAAATATTGTCTGGCTTGATCACATACCTATAGCCACTCAAATAAGAAACCACTTACAGGTTTGGATAATGTAGATAAGCAGAATGAAATCTTATGGAAATACTTCACAGACTTTCAAAAGAAAATGTCATGTAGGTTCCGGATACCTAAGAATGTAGTGATAAAGTATAAGAAGGATATTGTATTCATGGTGGACAAAGACAAATGCTTCATGGAAGCTGTGGAACCAAGAACTGTATGGGTCTCTACACTAGGATATGAAGTTGTAGAAAATATCTTGACTGAACTAGCTAATGCACTACTAAGCAAACCTAATGATCCCAAAGAGGGCAGATTTGGGACATTCTCATAATTATCTTCTAGAATGTGTATGGAACCTGAGGAGTCATAGAAAACATCAGTTGAACAATCAAGTAAGGCAAAAACCAAATCAGGAGGATCAAATTCCATAGATGCTCCAGTAGAATGGAAATCAAGCACTCCAGAAAGGAAAGATAAAAGATCTGAAGTGGAGAAACCAGCATCTAGCCCTAGAAAAAGAATAAGGACCTCATCCATTACAGAAGCCACAATTGAATTAGGGAAAGAAAAGGAAGCAGAAGAGAAGAAAAGGAAGAAAGTTACACTTGGTGGAGAAAAAGTGGCAAGCGACACTATTGCAAAATCCTTGGAAATGTAACAAAGTGCACAAATCCTAGATCTACCCAAGTTTCTACAAGAACCAATAAATCTAAATACCTTCTCTCCAGAACAAAAATTTAATTTAGTATCAGTTGTCCAAGCAAAGGCACAAGAAGAAATGATGAAAACACACATACAAGACAATAAGCTCATTACAACAGTATCTGATGTACTAGGAAAGTTGATGTCAGAATACCAGAAAGATACATCGTTATCATCAACTGATCATCTAAAAGGTATGATAAAATCAATCAACAATCATTTTGAATCCTTTGAAAAATCGGCAGAAACAAAGGTTAGAAAAGAGTTTGATGAGAAAAGATTAGTTGAGTTAAAAATCATGTTGATCAATGATAAAATCTCTTTAGACCACAAAATAAGAGGTATACAGAGTGCCATAAAAGAAGCCTATGACTTGTACAAATTTTGTTTATTTTGGCCAAAAGTCACAAAAGAATTAGAAGAGAAAATCAAGGACATGGAACTCAAACTACTAAATATATTTGAGACATATAATCTGGCAGTTGAGTCAATAAGTACCAAAGAAATATAGGTTACAAATATTCACAATGATTTGAACACTTTGATGAAGAAAAGGGAAGAAGTCAAAGATAGGTTGTGCCAGCTAAGAGGGTTGATAAGTCCAAAAATTGATTCCATGACCAATCTGGCAGAAGAAGCCTTGAAATCACAAGCATCAATTGATACACCATCAGATGTGCAGAAGGCAGAAAAGTTAGTCTTTTTGATAAATGGCCACATCCACATTTTGGAAAGTACAAAGAATAGATGGAATGGAGAGATAGCCCTGATAAAGACTATCTATAATGATATTCTACCTTCAACCATAGATTAAGGTGGAAATGTGTGGTAGAATATGACAGTCTTGAAGAATTTTTGACACAATCTTGCTTGTACACCTACCTTTGCCATTGATGTCAAAGGGGGAGAGGAAAACCAATGAAAAATAAGCATACATCTAAAGGAGAATAGAAAAATAGAGTGTATAGAGTAAGGGGGAGCAACATAAGCATTTTTAACTGAGTGTTGCCATCAATGACAAAGGGGGAGATTGTTAGCAAGAGACACTGCTATGTTGAATATTTGAGTGTTGTCATTGATGGAAACAAGAAAAGGAACAAGGTTGGAACAGAGTTTTTGTTCCAGTGTAGAAGACTTAGTCATATTGGCTAAGTATTGGCAATGTACAGAAGTAGCGACAGAATAACAGTGTTTGGATTGGCATTGGTCCGCAGTTGAAGACCAAGTTTTGTAGTTCTAGCATGGTGTTCCTAACTCTCAAATGATCTTATATCCAAGGTTTCAACTTTTGATCAATTCCAGAAGCATATCTTCAAATGGCCTAAGTCCGGCAAAGTAAAATACAGTATTATTCAGAGAAGAACACTCAGTTGATTTGATCCGCATTCCTCTGGTGTTGTATATCTTGATATGTGGTTATGAGGTGTTGTAAACACTTGTATGAAGTGTCTAAATCCAGAGTTGTAGGTTTTAAAGTCCACCAGAAAGGTAGTTACAAGCTACTGAGTATCGCTACACTGTTTGATAGAGTTTGACTACGATAGAGTCTGATGGTCTACATTTTGTTGCTAAAGGATATTTTGTTTTGCAGTTCTGAAGGTATGATTTGTGATATCTAAGGAGACTTTGGCATGACTTTGAGCAAGACCTGTGGTCCGTAGTAAAAGATGTAGTCTAACAGATGAACTAAATTAGTGGCAATCTGAGTTAGAGGCCGACATGGTAAGTTTGAATTGTATGTGGTAAGTTCCATTGTTTAGAACTTAATCCTAAGCTGTTCAATAGTTGAGGCCAACATGTGTGAATGCAATTCAAGTATTGTTTGAGTCCACTGGGAGTTTTGGTAAATGAATTTAGTCGACAATCTACTTAAGGTATGAGTGCATACTTCACTTCATTAGGCTGACCTAATATGAAGATTTCAAGTGTTGTGGATATATATAAGGGATCGAATTTAGTGTTTGGGACATGTGATGCGAATGTGATATATACATATGTGCGACATACAGAGAAGGCAATTTTGTGGATGTAATAAAGAGCAAAAGAAGAGAGATCTTAATCCCATGTAAAAGCATAGGAGAGTAGTAAGAGATGAAGAGTTTTGAAACAATATTTCTATGCTTCAATGGAGATGCAACTATGCATGTGTAGATGCAGTCTAAGCAATTCAATTTGGCAGTGAGCCATTCTTCCTTCTTCTTTCTTTCTCTAGGCAATGAGCCTATTTTAGCAGTGAGCCTTTCTTGTAGTGAGTATCTCTCAGGGCAGTGAGCCTTTCTTGTAGTGAGTATCTCTCAGGGCAGTGAGCCCTAAGGTAGTGATCCTTCTTGTAATATGGTATTGTGCTATAATAATATACTGTGAGCTGAAACTCATCGTGGCTTTTCCCTTTTTGGGTTTTCCATGTAAAAATCCTAATGTTCATGTGTTATGTATTTGTGGTTGTTGTTCCTTTCCTTATTCTTCTTTCATATTATTAATTCTAGATGTTGGATTAATGAACTTGTTAAGAAGTGGTTTTGTGGAATACTGATTCACCCCGCCTCTTAGTATTCCTTACTATTAGCACTCTCATCGCACCATTTAGAAATCTTGGAGATCAAAAAAACCTTGGATTCTTTCCTATAGGGGGCCTACCTTGGATTTCATCACCAAGGGGACGACCTCAATCCTTGTGTTCCAGTGGGGTATACAAATTTGGAAGAGAATAAAAAACTCTTCCATTGGGAGACATTTGTCATTTAGGTGAAGCTTGCAAGAACTTTATACCTTACAAAGTGGAGGAGAGTGCGTTACCCTCTCATACTACACCATTAGACATACCCCTCATCTCATGGACATAGGCCTTATGCACCTTGAGTGTATCAAGAATATCCCCTAGAAGCCCGTACATCCTATCTTAAGACCCTTCAGCCATCATAACTTGTGGTGCACCACTGCAATAGGAGGGGAACATTCTCACACGTACCATTGTACTCGAGATAGGGTCTACTTTGGGCAAGATGAAATTCTCCAAAGTAAGGGGTATATGGTGGTACGTGACCATATATTCCCTATCTATCCAAGGTATAGCATCATAGTATTAATGGGGGTGGGAATCACTTCTCTATTTTGAGTTGGGATTGACCCACAGCCATTTCATGAGATCCACAAGATATGTCACACCTATCTTAATAATCTAGGTTGTTGGTGTGGTTGGCGTGTCTTCATCGTCAAAAATTGTGAATCCCCTCAATCCAAATCAAATTTAAATCCTTTGCAAGAATTGTGCATGAATGTGTGTTTATTTTATTATAAAGTTGCCTAAGGTCAAGCACCTAACCCATCCTTAATCACATCTTAATCCATCATCCAAATCATCTATTTTCCTCATCCAAATTCCAAATAATCCATTTCCCTCTTAGTCGACATCATCCCAATCTAATGTCTTCCTAATCCACCTAATCTGTATCCAATTCCTACTAATCACTCATCCAATCATCTAATCTCATCCTAATCATTATCCTAGTCATCCAAATCATTATCCTAATCCATCATCATTGGACCCTAATCCCAATCAAATTGCCTAATCTAATCAAGGTCTTAATCCTAATCCATTGTCCACCTCATCCATTTCTTAAACATCATCATCATTCCTAATTAATCCCATTATTTGAGCTTAATCATATCCCATTTTTTATCTTTGTCCCATCTTATCATACTAATCACTTTATAATCCAATATCCATTATCTTCCTAATCCATATCCTAATCAACTTTTCATCATCCCAATCATCTCATACATTTCCTAACCCAATTATCCATCTCCATCCTAATTCAATCATAATCACTTCCTCATCCTCTTAATCCAAATCCCTTATCCACATAATCCCAATTCTCCTCCACATCTAATCCAATCCATTATCCTAACCATCTTATACTAATCATCTATCCCTCTAATCCTACATCCATTATCCACCTCATCCATTTCCTAATCCATCATCATTATCCTAATCTAATCCCATCAATTGAGCTTTATCCAATCCCACTATTTGAGCTTAATCAAGTCAACTTCATCCTTAATCATAATCCACCTTCATCATCCAATCCTAATCCATTCCATCCCTAATCTTAATTGAATCCATATCCCTAATCAAACCTATCATCCATTCTCATCTAATCCCATAACATATCCCAAATCACTTCATCCACTAATCCATAATTGTATCCCAATCATCTCTAATCATCCCATCTATTAATCAATTCTAATCATAATCCCATAGTTGATCTTAAATCCAATTCCATTCTAATCATCATCTAATCCAATCATCCCCCATCACAAATCAATCATCCATCATTCCTCTATCCATACCCAATCAAAATCCAATTCCACTCCTTAATCCAAAAAACCATCCTTTGCAAATCAAAAGTTGGTTAAGGACTTAACCTCTTTCAACCCTCTCCAAATCCTAATCCATCTAATTTCATCCAAAACATAATCATTTTCCTCCAATCATCATCCAAGTCATCATCCAAAGGGCCCTTGGCCTAATCATTAATCAAACCCAATCCAATCCAACCATCAAAGGGCCCTTGGCCTAATTCGAAATCGACCCCAATCAATCCAAATCTGTTCAAGTGTCATATATCATTGACCTTGACTAATCAAATCAAATCAAATCAAGTCCATCCTAGCATCAAGTGTCATATATAGTTTACCTTGATCAATCCAAATCCCAAATCAATCCAAAATCATCCAATCCTAATTAATCCAAACCAATCCAAGCTCCCCTCTAGTCCAAATCCAAATCAATTTCATCAAGCTATTTTACATCACATCATCTTGAATCCAAATCCAATCACGACTTCATATCATTTTGATGATGATGTTATTGACCAAGTTAAACTTGAAATCCTTTCAAGTAAGCTTGTTGTAAATCACTCTCGCCCATCCATAAACAGGCAAGCACCTTATGACCATGCATTTGCTAGCACAAGCTACATCCCCGCACCTAATTTCTTATCCTATGGTCATCCTTATTTTACCCTTGACAAGGGAAATCCATTCTATTCTCCATCCACATCCCAACATCCACTCTCATATGAAATCCTCATCACTTCCACCTCTTATCCAAATCCATCCTCTCCTTATCCAAATCCCTCATATCAAAATTCACCACCCCGTTATTTGAATCTATCATATTCAAATCCACCATCTCCTTACCCATCAACCTCACCATATTCCCCGCTATCTAATCCACCATCTACTTCATCATCCAAATCCCCTACCAAATCTATATCATCCTTTCTCCAAGGACTCTTCACTAAGGACCTAGAAAAAAGCACCAAATCCAACTTGTGGAGTCATGTCACCCCACTCTTCCCCAATCACCTACATGTGTCATTGATGACCCCGTCTTACACCTCACACCCATTAAAACCACATCACCATCCTCCTCCATTTTATCCCAATTTCGATCCAAAGTATCGCCCTCTCCTCCACCTACCCTATCCAAGGATCCTATTCAAATAATTGAAGCTACATGCTCCTCCCCCATCACACCATCCACGCAAATTTGGCTATGTCAAGAGCCTAGTCCAAAGCATGTCGAAACATCCATGCCCCTTCCTAATCATGATCCAAGCATTCCAAATCCTCCATCTCCCGATCCCACACCATCTCCTATTGAATCCCCATCCTCCCCCATTAATCCTTTACCATCTCCCATCAAACCTTCACCATCATCTCTCGACCCCATCCCAAATCCATCATCCTATCATCTTGGTTCTGCTACCTTCATTCATGGTGGTTCTCTCATAGGAGAAGAACAAATTTATTCCACCACTCATACATCTCCATCTAATAATGGACTCGCATCTTGTTTACAAAACAACACCCATCCCATCACACAACATATGCTCCAAAACATGAACTATCATGATAAAGGCTTAGGCATTCATTAAAATGGCATTTTGGAGCCCATCCATGTCAAAATCCATCCATGTGCACATGGCCTTGGATATACATCCCAAGGTGAACAATCTAAGCATGTTGTTACCACCCACGCACCTCCCAAATCCACTTCTTCCAAACCCAAACCATGTGCATCTCATCGCACCTCCAAATCATATGCTGTCATCCTTCCTCCTCCATCCTATTTCATCCACCAATGCAAAAAGCATGTGGCCATACACCTCCCTAAGTCCACACTTCCTCCACTACTCCCAACTCCTAATATCCACATCCACAAATCCCCTTATTCCCCCATCCTCAACACCCCCTCCATAAATCTTGATCCCCTAAACTTCCAAATCAAGATCAACCTAAGCACACACCATCCAAACATGAAGCTTCCACTAAACCCATAGGATTGAAAAATAATTCTTTGAATGCCTCCACTCATAAAGCACAAAATCCACAAAATCCTAAAGAGCATCATGTTGTAGGGCCTCGATACACCAAATCCAAGCAAAATCCACAATCCAAAAGGATACATAAGCCCACACCTCCAAAAGCAAAAAAATGGTGTGGGTCCCCAAACAAAAAGAAATAAATCCAAGTGGAGCATCCACATCCCATTCAATCCCCAAACCCCAAAAATCCCATTCCCCATCAACAAATCCTAAAAATTCTAAGTCTCTTTGGGTCCCTAAATTCCCAAATCAGCAATCCCAAAACCCCTCATCCCAATCCCATAATAAAACATCTCCATTTCTCCACACTCCCCTCAAAATCAAAAGCTTCAAAATCCATTACGGTGTGTGCAATAATTGGTCTTTATTCCCATCATGACATTCCCACATACCTTCATCCCCCCATCTTATATCCCTTATCCCACATATCTCCCCCATCACATCCCTATGGTCCATGCCTTTGCATAATCCCCCCATCCATCATCCATCATTACCATCCATAATCCACATCATAATCCATCCATCTCACTCCATCTCCATCTCATGCAACCATCTACCAACATCCATGTGCATAACGACATTTTACATAGTCCACTTGCACCATCTATCCACATGGGACACTTTCACCTCACTATGGGAATAGACACTTAAGTCCTCATCCTCCTTCACACTTCCTTCCTCTATCCAAATCCATCCATCCCATCCCAACATTCCAAAAAATCAAAAATCAATAAAGTCAAGAGAAATATATTCCTCTAATGTTGAAAACCACTCCTCGTGGCGCCTTGGGCAAGTGCCATGATGAAAACCTCTTGTGGGCTTCATGTGTAATCCCTTCTCCATTTACACCCTACACTCGGGGGCAAATCTTGCCTAGCCTATAATTTCCCCATCCATTGTATATCTGCATCCTATCATCCTATCCATCTACTTATCCATTAATCCCCTTCACTATCTCTATCCACTTATCCTATTGTTTCCTATTCACATCTTTTTATCCTATCTTTGTCCTTCCATCCTTCTTCCCCACTTGTGATCCTACTAAGGATAGGGGCAAAATATGTATGATATTCCTTGGACACACTTTGACATACCTTCCTTCCAAGCATATCCTATAATCCATTTCCCCCACCATCATAACACTTGGTCCTACACGACACATTTCGAGTGGGGCATTTTCTTCCTATGTGACATAGTCCTTGGAGATCACCTTCAAACTTCCTCTATCCACCTCCCCTCTATCCTCTATCCACCATCTGTCATCCTCTATCACCGACCTATCCTCCCACATTCCCTATCCCTTCCTCCTAATCCGTCATCCCCCTATCCACACATCCCCTTCCTTTTACTTCCTCCTCACTATCTATTATCCACTACCCATTGTCACCTATCCATCATCCCTTTATCACTCATCCTTCTTATCCATTATCCCCTTATCATTTCATCCTCGTCATCCCATCATGCCTTGTTGATAGACTCAGCTTTCCCTTTTTGTTGGTATCTAGCTTAAGGTTACCTAGATGTAATCCAATGCAATCCACTCCCAAAAATCCAAATCCCCAAATATCCAAATCTCCCAAAAATCCAAATCGCAAGATCATTCTTATCAATGCGCATCTTGAGATAAGCATCATAATCAACACCATCCAATCACATCCATGGTCTTGTTCCCACCCTTACTGCAAGCCTTTGAATTAAAACATCCATCATCATCATCGAGATATATCATTCCCAATCCTCGTGTTGTTCTTATCATCAACAACACAATCCAACATCATTAGTCCATCAATCTTTGGCTTTTCAGCTTGACCAGGGACAACATCATGTTTGTCTTTGAATATTTTTTGTGCATGTGTGCTTTCTTGTGTATGTGCATTATCATTTTATCTTGCAATGGGTCCCTTTAACCTATCTGCCACAGCGATATCATGGTCTTCCATATCATGGTGCTATACAACATAGGGTTGCTTGTGACCTAATCAATTTCCTTTCACACATGGGACACATCATCACCCTAGTTCCTTATACCTTGGTGCATAATGTCTCATGCCATATTAAATAAGGATGGCTCTCATTTATCAATGTCGTATAATGCATAATCCATGGGATCAAGAACTATCTCCAACTAATATTCATATCTTATGTGTGTTAGAACAGTTTTTTGTATACCAGTCATCCTTTTGCATCTAAGGCCATTCAATACCTTTTGTGCACTAAGGACTTGTGCTCTAAGTTTTCTTCCTCACATGTCTAGACAAGGTTGTATTATGTTGGGCATGTATATGTTACATCCACCCATTTTCCTCCTTAATCCTTTCATCCCATCCTTCTATCTCGTCATTTACCCTATCATTTATCCCTCATCGCCCCCTTCATCCAATTTTTTACACCCAATCTACCCTATCCCCCAATCCATGTGGTCTTTCAAAGTCCACTCTCTTCTTTCTAATCCAACCCTCTTCATCCTTTCGAGAGCGAACATGTGCTCTTCAAACCCACCTGCCCTCTCAAGGGAGCATCATCCCCACCATCATTCCTCCTTGTCACTCTCGCTTCAAGTGGTTGGGGCATCCTTATCCCTAATCCTACCACCTTATTCTAATCCTCTCTAGCGCTATGTTTTATCTTTCTTTGAAATGATGTTGCTTTGCCACACCATCTCAAAGAGGGGCAAAATGTAGACACCTAAAATTGTCCACTATTCAATTCATCCCTAATTCATCACTAACTATCCCTATTCAGCCCTAAACATCTCCAAACCATATATAGACACCCCTAAACCACCATTTCTCCATAATTAACTCAATAAATGCATGTTTAAACAGTTAATTAACCAAATCCCCTTCAAACAGTGATTTTACAATATTTTATTATCAAAATCACTATTCATGTACTTTCTACTATTCATATGTACCTGCATTGGTACCTGGATCGATACCTAGCCCTACTAAAATGATGTATTAATCATTTATCCCCTTTCTCCATAGTCGAAACATTAGATAAATTTAATTTATCTATTATCCCCTTTCCCCATCCTATGAATTAAATAAATATTTGTATTTATTTAATTCCTATTTTCTACACTTTTTATTAGGTCACCTAAACCTAATCCCCCACTTGCACAACCTAAATCCTAATCTAACCTTGGTCAATCCTCTCAATTCCCTCAAATGTACAAAGGTATGGGCCTCTTGTACATGTCTGCATGGCCTTCTTACAAAAGGCATGGTCAAGGACCCATGTACAAAGGTCCTTTCGTCCTCCATCCCCTATTCCTCCAATTTTAAATTGGGCATGTACCAATGCTTCCAATTTAAAATTCAAATCAAAGGCAACTCATCATTTTTCCATTAATTTTCAATTGGGCATGTACCCATGCTCCCCAATTTAAAATTCAAATCAAATGTAACCCATACCTCCCATCTACCAAGACAATCTCATCCCTCCAATCTTTCCAAAGCCCAATCTTGACCATCCATTCCTCTTTGATCCAAGGACATCTCACATCCACCAATCCTATCATGACACTTGTCAAGCTCTCCTTGCTTGAGAGCTCTCAAGAATCCTCATCCATTGATCTCTCAATCCAATCCTAACCATCCAATTGAGTCTCCAAAAATCTATAAATTGGATATCACTCCTTCACAAAACACACAACTTCTTCATGCAACACAATGTTGCTATTTTCACTCCAAGACTCCATGATAAGCAAGGTTATGCCGCCCATTTGAGGAGCCATCCACATCAACACCATCAAGGAGCACATCCAAGTATCAAGGTTTGCATTTGGGGTTAACAACTTAGCTTCATTTCTTGTTTTGCATTCCTTTTTATCAATCCAAGGTATATTAGGGTTTGCATGAAATAGGTTATTGTTTTAACTTGTTTCTTGTGTGCATTTTCTAATGTATACAGGTTGTATATCAGTTATCATGGGAGGAAGCAAGCTAGTGGTTAAACGTTAAGGAGCAACACAGATATACCAAAGAAAATCTCACTTGGAACCAATTTGTTAATCACTTCTATGAAAGATGGCTCCCACAACTTTTTTACGATGAGAAAACTACTAAAATTATTAACTTAAGACAAGAGTCCTTCATAGTGCAACAATATTGGGACCGATTCGCCAAATTGTTGAAGTCTATTTTGTTAGAAATTAGGATCTTAGGATACTAATCATTATGAATAAAATATAAAATAAATATAAATGAGAATTATACAAGCATAGATATAACACATTATACAAGATATACATGGGTAAAACCCTTTCAAGTAAAAAATCCCATCAAGCATCATTTTATTAAAACACTTACAAAAATAGTCTATTAAAGAATAGACTGAACATGGGGATATACTCCTCTACATACTTCCACATGGCCAATAATACCTTATGTGCATAGTGATATAATTCACTATAAATCTCCAAATTCTCACACTCTCAAATGAGAGAGAACCTCCTTAAATAAAGGAGAAGGGGTGGAAAACTATCTGAAAGGGTATTAGTCACACCCATTCAAAGCAACAATTTGTAAATAATTAATAATCTAATAGTTATTAGATTATTAATTATTAAATGGTATATGCTTTATAACATAAAATTTTATAACCTTATTTTAGAACAATATATAAATGTTATAAGGGTATGACCCCTAATAACATTATGTTCTAACACTCCCCCTTAATGTTGATCGGGGGCATCACATGTCAATTTCTATAAAAGAAAAAATGAAGTACCCCAGTAACGTAGTTCTTCTTTGACAGTGATAACTAGGATACAAATATATGCCAAAATGAAGAGCATGTATTCCGGACTACATGAAAGTCATCTTGTCACAATTTATAATCCCAATGTTTTAAAAAATATGCTTAAGTGAGGTCTTATAATGTTTTTGTTGAAGCCCGAAACTCCTCAAACCAGACCCCCCAAGTTCATTACATAGTGCTCGCAGGTCTTAAATAATATAATGCTTTTACAAGTGGAATATTTATAGAGAGAAGAGTTTTCAATATGCCCATAGGGCTTACATATAATGCAAGGAGTTAGCCATATATAATGCCTAGAGGTCTTACCTTATGCCTTTTAGGTCTTACATAGAGCTGCCATTGTTAGACACACTCTCTCCCCCTCAATGGCAACTCCTTACATCCTAAGGCGTTGAAATGCCTAAGGTCTTATTTTATGCCTTAGGTCTTACATCTAGAGGTGCTATTGGCATGCACACTCTCCCTCGATGGCCAAGAATTGATTTTAATTTAGAGAATTTGGTACTACACAGAGGTTTGATGCTATATTGCATATATAATTTTTTTGTGATTACTGGGAACCTAGCCCAGATCTTCTTGACATAGTATATCTATCATATGACAATTAGTCTTACAAAACTAAAGAATAATATTAGGATGGAAGGAATTTCCTTTGAAATAAGTGCCCATGATCTTCAAAAGTGTTTTTATTTCTAGAAATAGGAGTCATGAGTAAGAGTAAATAGTTTTATCATATAATAAAGTGGGACTTGTAATAGTACCCAGATGAAAATTATTTCCTGTAATCTCCTAAGGACATTGATTCTTTTGTAGTGATTTTTGTAGTCAAATTTTGATCAAAGAGCTATAGAAGGTAGTTGTTTAAATATTACTCCATCCATGTGATAGCAGCTACATCATATCTTGAAAACATAGTTTGAAGTATATGTCAAAAAATAGTTTAACCTGCTCTGATACCATGTTAGATATTAGGAGCTTAGGATACTAATCATTATGAATAAAATATAAAATAAATATAAATGAAAATTATACAAGGATAGCTATAACACATTGCACAAGATATACAAGGGGAAAACCCTTTCGGGTAAAAAAAACCCCATAAAGCATCATTTTATTAAAATACTTACAAAAAATAGTCTATTAAGAAATAGACTAAACCTGGGGATATACTCCTCTACATACTTCCACATGGCCAATAATATCTTTTGTGCATAGTGATATGATTCACTATAAATCTCTACATTCTCGCACTCTCAAATGAGAGAGAACCTCCTTAAATAAAGGAGAAGGGGTGGAAAAATACCTAAAAGGGTATTAGTCACACACATTCAAAGCAACCATTTGTAAATAATTAATAATCTAATAGTTATTAGATTGTCAATTATTAAATGGTATATGCTTTATAACATAAGGATTTATAGCCTTATATTAGAACAATATATAAATTTTATAAGGGTATGACCCCTAATAACATTATGTTCTAACATGTTCCCATATATCAAAAAGTTGCAAGAACTCATGTGAGGAAATTCCTCTTGGGGTTAAACACCGACATCGAGGTAGAAGTAGATATGTATGATACAGAGAACATGAATGAAGTTATGAAAAGTCCCTTAAACAGGAGAAAAAGCTCCAAGCCTTGGTCATAGCTAGGCAAAATTTTAATAAAAAGAAATTTTCCTTTAAGAGGAAATAGGAGTACAAAATACTAAAGACACAAGACAAATTAAGAGAAGGGATCCTCTAGGGTAGAAACTAGTTGTGAACCACTACCAAAAGAATACTTATAATGGAAGAGATAATAGAAAGAGGAATGATTGGAATGCACCACCAAGAAATTCTAAGGACCGCCCAAGGGATGTTTCAAGTGTGGAGGTAACCATTATGAAAGAGATTGTCCCAAAAGATATGGATCATCACAAGCCCACTAATTACAATAGCCCCAACCACATCAAATCTATTTTGTAATAAATTGACCAACCTAATTCTAGAATGTTCCTATGGAAGCAATAGGTACACTTTTTGATAGACCAATTTTAATACTAGTGGATATTGGATCAACAGATTGCTTTGTTTCACCTGACTTAGTAAGTAAAATGTCTTTGCAAGTAGGAAATATGGAATCATCATGGATATTTTAGTATGGGGATAAGGTAGTAAAGGAATTCAGTAAATACCTAAGGGCTATCATAAAATTTCCAAAATTTGAAACTAAGCTTGATTTATATGTTGTACCCTTGGGAACTTACAATGTCATAATTGGGATAAGTTGGTTGGTCAACCACAAAGCTAGTGTAGACTATTATAATAAGGTTGTGGAATGTATAGATGACGAAGGATATAGGGCCAAGCTACAAGGAATTTACAAACCAATAAATGTAAGGACAATTTCTTCAATGCAATTAAAGAAAGTAAGAAGAAGAAAGGGGAATCAAATATTTATGGTAACATTAGATGAAAATGAAGAAAAAGAGCCTCCAAACTTTCACAAATTTTCTTCTCTTTGGGATTATAAAAATGTATTTCCTAAGGATCTACCTAAGTTACCCTCAAAAAGAGAATTTGATTTCTTGATAGAAGTACTGCTTGGAACCAAACCAATTTCTAAGCCTCCATATAGAAAGAACACCACAAAACTCCAAGAGTTAAAGATGAAATTATAAGAATTATTGGAGAAAGGTTTGATAAGGCCAAGTGTATCACCTTGGGGAGCACCGATAATATTTTTCAAGAAGAAGGATGGAACCTTAAGATTATGTATTGATTATAGGATGTTAAATAAGGTAACCATCAATAATAGATACCCTTTGTCATGCATTGATGACTTATTTGATCAAATGAAGGGGGCGTCTATATTTTCCAAGATTGATCTTCGATTAGGTTATCATTAGTTAAGGATAAAGGAAGAAGACATTCCAAAGACAACATTTAGGACTAAATACAGCTATTATGAGTTCACAGTGGTTTCTTTTGGGTTAACTAATGCTCTGATTACTTTCATGAACTTAATGAATAGTGTATTCCATGATTATTTGGATAAATTTGTAATAGTGTTCCTAGATAACATTTTAATCTACTCAAAGGATGAAGAAGAACGCTTAGTACATCTTGTTGCAAGTATGTGCCTAACCGATGTTGTCATTGATGTCAACATATCAGTGTTGTCATTGGTGCCAACTGTGCTCTTGTCTTAATGATTTCTTGTAATGAGTTAGATGCCTATGTAAGTGTTGGAAAGCCTGATATTGAGGATATTGAGAAAATTTGCTCCTCTAGTAGAAACAGTGTGTTGAAGAGTATCTTTGTTTACTGAAGAACAGTCTAGTAGATTGCTCCGCATTTCTAGTAGAATGAATATCTTTGTCTGTGGATTGGAAGTTATTTAGAGGCATGTCTGAAGATGTTATATTCCAAGTTTGAGCCTCCGGTATGAAGATTTGAGTGAGATATGTTCACCAGAGTGAAAACTGCTTTTCTGTATGTTTGATGGTTACAGGGAGAAAGTATTATGCTCCGCATTCCTCCGCATTGAAGTATTTTTGTCTGTGGTTCTATAGTTAAGTCTAATATGATGTTATGTGCCTTCAACTCTAATGGCTTGTGATCCGGTGGTCCGCAAGCTATCCTTTCCTTATGACAGTAGCTGACAGTGTTGTTCTTGTGCTCTGATTTGAAGAATCTTCTTGACAGAGTGGTTAGAGATCGTGTGGTTGTTCCTGGTGATTACAATGTGCTTGTGGATGTCTCCTAATCATGTTTCTACCTTTGGATTGGTCCACAAAGAGAAATTAGGATCGTGGAAGAAGTTTGTTCTTTGAAGACCCAGTGTTAACACTAGTCTTGGCTGACTTGGTTGTTTTCACTTCTTGTAGAGATGCATTGAAGATTGTGGAAGCATTTCGTGGTGTGAAAGATTGCAATTGAGTCCTAGCTAAGGCATAATGTGATCCACATACATCTTTACCTTAGCAAATCTTGTTTAGGTCCAGACCTATTTCTTTGTATATTTGTAATGCCAACCTTGGAGAATGTTCTAATGGTTTATGAATGTAATGACGACCTTGATGTACATTCCAAGGTTGATGAATTGTATAAAAGCATGTAATGTAGTTGCAAAAAAGACGTCCTTGAGCAAAGATGAGGAGATAAGTGCGCATGTGTAAAGAGTAGAGTAGAGGAGTTATATTGTACTTCAATGGAACTGAACCTAGGCATGGAGTAGATGCGACCAAATCAATTCACCATTTTTGGAAGTGAGCCACCCCTTGGTAGTGAGTCATTCTTGGCAGTGAGCCTCAACCTTTGTAGTGAACATTTTGGGCAGTGAGCCCCGTAGGTAGTGAGCCTATGATTTTTGATATTGTTATAACTTATATATTTCTGTGGGCTAACACCCGCCATGGTTTTTCCCTTATAGGGTTTTCTACGTAAAAAATCTAGTGTCTCTTGTGTTGATTGTGTTGTTTTGAGCTTCTTACTCTTTGCTTTCATGGTTAAATATGAATATCAGTAATTAAGTGTTTGAAGAGTTGATGTTCATAATTGTTCAAAGTTTTAGGGACAACTAATTCACCCCCCCTCTCAGTTGTTCGGTGCATTTCAACACATCTTTAATCAGTTATGCAAAGGCTTCAAAAACCCAAGTTATATGGAAAGTTGTCTAACTGTGCCTTTTTCAAAAAATAGATTCAATATTTAGGGCATATGATATCTTCAGAGGGTATCATAGTAGATCCTGATAAAATTAAGGAAACAATTGAGTGGCTAATACCTAGAAATGTGAGTGAGTTGAGAATTTTATGGTACTAGTTAGATACTATAAGGTTTGTGAAGGAGTTTTCAAAAGTAGCAAACCCTATCACTTCATTCCAAAGGAAGAATAAAAGGTTTGTATGGATCGAATAATGTGATAAAGCTTTCCAAATTGACCACCGCTCCAATTTTGAAGGTTCCTAACCCAAATGGTCACTTCACTATTGTGTGTTGTAACAGATGCTTCAATTGAAGGTGTAGGGGGTGTATACATGCAAGGTGAGAGTGTAGTTGCATATGAATCTTAAAAACTAGAAAATCGTGAAGTGAATTATGCTCCTCATGACCTTGAGTTAGCAGTCATTATACATGCCTTACAAAAATGGAGACAATTTCTTTTGGGAAAATATTTTGAGTTAAAAATAGATCATCAAGGGCTAAAGTATATCTTCACTCAACCACACCTAAATGCAAGACAAATAAAGTGGTTGGAATTTGTAAGTGAGTATGATTTTTAAATTCAATATATCAAGGGCAAGGAAAATAGAGTGGTAAATGCATTGAGTAGGAGGCAAATAACGGAAATAATAATGTTACTCTCTAGACCAACCTTAGACAACAAATCCTAACCAAACAAGTGAATGATCCATGATGTAACCAAGTTGGTGAAACACTTGAAGTATTCCTAATAGATCCAAAGTATGCAGGATATTCCTTTGATCATGATAGATTAATGAGATATCAAGGAAGAATCTATGTCTTTGATTTTGTAGAACTTAGAAACATAATTCTAGAAGAAGCTCATAATGCTCCTTACTTAACAAGATGTATTTATATATTAGAAAATTATATTTTTGGCTTGGAATAAAGAAAGAAATAGTGAATTTAGTTGAAAAATGTCTAGAATGCCAAAGGGTTAAGGCAAAACATGTTCATCCTACAGGACTCCTATATCCTCATAACATACCACATCATAAGTGGAAAGTTATAAGTATACATTTTTTACAAGGGATACCCATGACTCCTTATAGGCACAATACTATTTTGGTAGCAATGGATAAGCTCACTAAGGTTGCACATTTCATACCAAGCAATTTGAAAGATGATGCTCCAATATTAGCTAAGATAATTGTAAAATAAATTTTCAAATTGCATGGGATTTCAAAGAAAATTACTTATGATAGAGATGCAAGATTTACTTCCAGATTTTGGACCACTTTGTAGTCAGTACTAGGGACTCAATTAAATTTCAGCACAACATACCATCTAGAGATAGATGGTCAAACAAAGAGAACAAATCAAATAGTGGAATATCTTCTTCACATGTACTATATGGACCAACAAACAAAATGAGAAGAATATTTGCTATTGTTGGTGATGATGTTAGTCACAACCAAGCACACAAAACAAAAGTTACACAACAACCCTTGTTTATCCTGAAAGATACAATGAATTCATAGAATTCATGATCCCAAGTCCCCGTTGATTAGTTCATAATCTGCTGATGTTACTATGTGGTTGATGTGTACTGTTGTTTTCCATTTTGGGGCCTTACATAGATTAGTAGATTATGCTTCTGCAACAATGCTTATATAGGAAAGTTACTCTACACAGCATATATCTCCAAATGATGTGTCTAAGTTGATATTTGCATGAGTTCTACCCCTATTTATGATTCTCTACATGACATTTTCAATACTACATGCATTTAGCTCAAAATACGCTAATGATACTCAGTTGTCTTCGGGATGTCAGTATATTTTTCTATTCTGCTTAATATTTATCATGATGTGCAGTTATGAAAGTGATTTCAATGAAACTAAAATAAGAAAAAGGGTTAGAGAGAGCGAGATTCCTAAAATTACTTGACTGAGATCATTGATCCACATACATGTTCCCATACAGCAATGAAGAGAAGAAAACTAAAATCATACTTCACCAGGACAGTCCACAAATCTGTATGATTCAGTGCAAATCTTCAAGGGGAAAGTTGACAACATGCAATGAAATGAAAGCACTTCTATAGAACACAGCATTCACCAGTACATATCCAGAAATCAACTTGAAGACTACTTAAGGTTTACAATCAAGATATAGTTTGAAGCTTCATCTCCATACAGTATGTTCATAAAATAGGTACATTTACAATGATCTAAGGAAAGGACCTTGATTATTTCAACAATCCAGCCCCCACTAGTCTCAGTAATCCGATCTCCTTCTAAAAAACTACTACCGGTCTGATTTTTTTTTGGGTGATTAACCTTTTTTTCTCTTTTTTTAAAAATATAATGGGCTCAATATATATCTCTGGTTTCCCCCCAATACAATGCCCAAAACCCTAGGAGATCAACGGTCAGCATCTTGAAATGCAGCATCAGACGATGAGAAATGAATCCCGCCAAGAAATCGAACAGCATACCCAGACAGGGCGCCGTTCCCTCAATAATGTTTCCATCTGCCAACTCCTCACATTGAAAGCCCCTCCTCTTCTGGTGTGTTTGGTTTCTCAGGATCTGGCCCGCCACCTGGGACGTCATCGTCATTTAAAACTCTGCCTTTGCATTCACTTGCATGTCGTTACTGTGTCAGCAACTCTACTTCTTCCCAGCTACTCCAACAATCTGCAATAAACAAGTAGGAATTAGCATCATCGTTTAATAAATCAGCAAGAAAAATGAACATTTTCACCGAAACAGGCTTCAAATGCATAAACACAACCATCGGGCTCAAAAACCATGGAAAATGCACATCAGAAATGCATATACAGCATTAAAACTAGTTGGGTTAACCATCATTGACCGAAACATGCATTCGGGCTCCAAAAATGGATTCAAAAATTCAATCGCTTCGTTTTCCCGCTCACAATTTCCTTCTTTAAATCTTTGTATCTTTCGGTATACAAGCCGGACGTGATACATCAGATTAATCGGATTTCAAACTGTTTGAATTCTGGCTTGTATATTGGCAATGTATATTGGTTTGTATATCGCAACATACAAACGCATATGCATACAAAGAATTTTCTGTATTGGACCTCCATTTTGAATCCGGCTTGTATGTATAATAATGCATCTTTGATATACAAGCCAGAAATATACATCGATTTAACTCCTTTTCATTTCCTTTTCGCGTCCACGCAATGCATAAGTTATTGCATATCATCTTTGTATGTCGAGACATACAAAGCGCAAAATATACAAAGACTTAACTCTTCTTAAACTTCTTTTGCATCCGCGACTTGCATATGGACGCTTGTATAAAATGCAATGTATGTTACGGAATATACATTGCGGGGAACATACAAGCATTTTACTTTAATCTATAACATTTGGGTTCCATTGCTTGTATATAACGCAATGTATATTTCGTAATATACATTGCGGAGTTATACAACGATTTAACTAATTCTGATAACCTTTCGGGTCCGGCACAATGCATAAGAAACTTGTATCTCGCCAATATACAAGCCTGCCTATATACAAGGACTTAACCTTTTTTAAGAACTTTTCGGGTCCGAGACTTGTATATGGACGCTTGTATATTTGCCTTGTATGTAAAAACATACAACAATTTAACTCCTTTTTATGATGCTTTCGGGTCCGTGGCCTGCGCATTGCAAATGTATATATCAAATGTATGTCAGATACATACAAACAAAACATACATGCGACTGACCTAAACACTTATTCATTTTGACTCTTAACTATTTCAGGTCCACCTTGTATGTACAAATATAACTTTAACAAATGCATACAAGGCAAAAAGACATACAACCGACTTTGTATATGAACCCGACTACTCATGCGACCAAGTATAAAATGACCTTTGCATATACAAACGACTTTGTATATGGAAGGCAATATACAAAGATCTTTGTATACAAGTGAACTCGCATACAAAGGGCCTTGTATATGCAACCCGATATACAAAGAGACTTGTATGTGCAAACAGCAAACCCTTCCCTTGTACATTTTACCAAAATGCTCATAACTTGCAAAATATGGCAAATTTTAACATGGTTCAAAAAGCAACCCTAGCTCATTTTTGACAAGGAATCCGACCATACTATGCACTGGTACTGAAATGTATTTCTTCTCTATTTTTAAAAAGGTTTGCAATTTTAACCTCTTTTTCCCTTTACCACCAAGCAAAACGACACACACAAGCAAAAAGCAAAAAGCCACAACAGGGGTCCTTATTTTACTAAGGAGTAAAATGGGGTGTGTTGTGAACATCACAACAACTAGCAACCAAACAAAACAATCAAATTCAACCCATTAAAGAAAACCAAATGAAATAAATTCATAGCTTCCAACTATCTTTTCTATAAATTATTATCCAACTTGAGACTCAATATATTCAGTAAGGTGCATGAATTTTTATTTTAGTTTAAGTGGGTGCACGTGATTAATTATCCTCATCTTGAAGATCGGTTGAACAAACCAGTGACTGATATTAGACTATGTAGGTGAGGACATTCCCTCATAGCCAACCGGATAGAGCCTTGCTGCCAGCGAGCGTCCATAGCCTCGACAAGGTTATAATTACAATTCTCCTAAGTAGAGCCCCACTGCCAGTGAGCGTCTATAGCCTCGGTAGAGTTACTTAGATGGCTTAATCTAGATTTTTAGTATAATCCATTTTATTTGTTTATTTATTTTTGTATTTTGATAGAACTTCATAAGATATTGCATTTGTAACTTCACGATGCAAGGAGTGGTCACTTGCTGAAATTAAGCTAAGAATTGTAATGGTAGCAAGCGTGACCTCTAATTTTTCGCCTAATATCTACATTGGTAAGTTCAACAAACCCAAGGATTTTAGGTGTGTCATTGTGAGAAACATTCCTTGAATACTCAACCCATTCTTATTGAATACAAAATTTCACAAGTTAAACAACTTTCTACATTCATGACAGTTACAACAAGCTATGCATGAATTTCAAATAATTAACCTTAATGATCTAAATTTTCCATTGTTTTCAGTGGTTGTTAATTTGCTCCTTTATACTCTAAATCAAAAGAAAGATCCCTGCTAAGGAAACAAAGCAACCAAAACAAAACAAGCAAAACAAAGCCACTGTACAAACAACTATACAAAGAAAGTACACTATGATACACATGACTATCATGATGCCACCTCAGGCTTGAAAATAGTGTTTGAGGAATTGTCCATTAACTGGTAATGGAACATCCTCACCAGTTAAGGACTTGAGCCTGTAGGTGTTGTCTCCTAGAATTTTAGAAATTTGAAAGGGGCCTATCTAGAGTTTGTCAAACTTACCATGATCACCCTTCCTTTCATGTGCTTTGTCCCACATCAGGACTAGATCTGAGATCCTGAAAGCCTTGATTCTGGCTTTCTTGTCAAACCAGCGCTTGACGACAGCTTGATGTTTAGCAAATTGGTTAATTGCTATACTTCTTTTTTCCTCTAGGTGCATTAGTTGTAGCAATCTAACTTCCTATTTATTATCTATGCCTAGGTACTCTTGTGCAAACTGCAGCGTAGGAATCTTTAAGTTGACAGGGAGGATGGGATCCACCCCATATACTAAGTGAAAAGGTGAATTTCCTAATGCAACTTTATTCCTGGTTCTATCTACCCACAAGGCATATTTCAATAGAGTGTTCCATTCCCTTGGGTTCTTATCTATTAGCTTTTTTATGATGTTCAATAGGTTCTTATTTGTGGATTCTGCTAATCCATTCCCTTGGGGATAGTAATTTGAGGAGAAATTTAAAATGACCCCATGATCAAAAGCCCAACTTGGCAATTTAATTGAAGCAAAGGCAGGTCCATTATCACATACTAAAGCATATGGAACTCCATACATGGTCACTATATTGCTTTCCAAAAGCTTAATAACATCCTCAGCATTGCATGTCCTACTGCTGACGGCCTCAGTCCACCTGGTACAGTAATCAGTAATAGTTAAAACATGCCTAAGGATGATGGAGGATTGATAGGTCTTATGAAGTCCATTCCCCATTGAGCAAAGGGGCGCATCTCCATCACTGGCTACAAAGGTTGAGCAACATATTTCTCTCTATTTGCAGCAACCTGACACATATGACAACATTTGATGTGTCCAACTGTATCTTTGAAAATTGTGGGCCAATAATACCCTACCCTGAGGATAGCATGAGTAGTGGCTAAGGATGATCCATGTGCAGTCCCAAATTTATCATGTAATTCTGCTAGCACCTTATCTGCTTCTGATCTTTCCAGGCACCTTAGGTATATCCCCTCATAATTTTTCTTGAAAAGGACCCCGCCTTTTAACATATATTTCAGCGACCTTATCTTCAGGGCTCTCCTCTGTGAGGCCTGCAGCCTTGAGGGACATCTTCCAGTGATCAGGATGTGCCTGATGTCTGAGTACCACTCTCCATCATCTTTTGCATTTACAACATACTGTTGGCTCATGATATTGGGGTCAATCTCTGATATCATCTGGCTTAATGCATGTCCTCTTACCACTTTCATAGGGGTAATGTCCATATCGTACTCCTGGAGGACAGTGATCCATTTAGCCCTTTTCTCGCCTGGGTCGCTTTGCATTAACAACATTTTCACTATTGCATCAGGTACTACAGCAATCACCTTACTTCTCAGGATGTAGTGCCTGAACTTCTTGACTGCTCAGACCAGGGCAAGTGCCTGTCTTTCAATGTCCATATACTTGAGCTCTGCGTCTCTGAAAGGGCAACTCATGAAGGCTATAAGCTTTTCTTCCTTTTCTTCATTTTTCTGTGTCAGCACTGCTGCAGAAGTGTGTTCTGAAGCAAATGAGTAGATGTAGAAGTCCTTGGTGTAATCTAGACTAATCAGAACTGGAGCATTTAATATGGCTTTCTTAATGTCTTCAAAAGCTGCTCTAGCTCCCGGTGTCCATTCAATTTTAGCGTCCTTCTTGAGCATGGCGTTCAAGGGCCTGACTATCTCTGCAAAGCCAGTGATAAATTTCCTAACAAAATTAATCTTACCAAAGTAAGATTTGAGCTCCGTCTTGCTTCCAGGCAGTTGTATCTTCATGATGGATTCTATTCTGTCAGGATCAATGATGATCCCGTCCTCGGTTATCAAGTGACCTAGCAATTTTCCTGTGGTCATCCCACATATGCACTTCCTGGGATTCAAGGATATCCCGTACTACTCGCATTTATTCAACACCTTTCTCAGATCCTCTACATGGTTTGCTCTATCTTTGGAGAACACCATTAAGTCATCCATGTAAATTACTATGCAATTACCAATCAAGCCTCTAAAGGCTACGTCCATTGCTCGTTGAAATGTGGCTCCAGCGTTTATCAATCCAAATGGCATGCGCCTGTAGGTGAAGATCCCCCATTTCATGGTAAATGCAGTTTTCAATCTGTCAATTCTGTCTACCATCACCTGGTTGTATCCAGAGAAACCATCCAAGAAGGACATCATCTTGGCGTTGTTCACAATCTGCAAGACTTCATCTAGAGAAGGCAAAGGATAATTATCCTTCTTAGAAGCTCGATTCAAGTTCCTGAAGTCCACGTACAGCTTGATATCACCGTTCTTCTTCCTCACTGGAACCAGGTTTGCCACCCACATGGAGTGTCTCACAGGAAATATGATCCTGGCATCGAGCAGCCTTTTAACTTCTTCGAAAATGATTGGCTCCAGCAAAGCATTGACGGGTATTTGCTTTTGTCGGAAAGGTTTGGCATCTGGCTTCACAGGTATCGTATGAGTGATGACTGATGTGTCAAAAGTTTTTAATTCGTCATACATCCAGGCGACGACATGGATGTAGTCTTTGAGGGCCTGAGTTATCCCTTTCAATTCTTCTTCTGTACAGACCTTCCCAATCAGGACATTTCTTCTTTTATCACCCTGCCCAATGTCAACCTGTGAATACTGCCCCTCGTTAGCCTTTTGAAGATCCCTTTGTTTCAGCATGTTGTTCAGATCAAATGCTCTCTCTAGCTCTATCATCCCCCTAGGGATTTTGTTACTTGGCAGCTCCAGGATTTCTTCTTCTTCCCAGACGTGATCTTCTAGATTCTTTTCATCAATGATCTATGCCTCAAAAACATCTCTATTGGAAATAAAATCCAATATATGCTGATCATCTTCAAATACTTGGAGATTAGTTACATTATCAGGTACTGAAGGCACTGATACTAGTTCAACTGAGAATCTTTTCAAGCCTGATATGGACAGTGGCTCTAGAGTACTGGCGGCCTGGGCCAAAGCATCTGCTCTGTGGTTTTTCTCTCTGGGTACATGGGTGATATTGAATGCATCAAACTCTTCTATTAAGTTCCACACCCTGTGTCTGTAATTGCAAGAGTATATACCCCTTACCTGTCTGACAACTAATTCTGAGTCTCCATAGACATGCAGAATTTTCACCTTCTTCCTAAGAGTGAATAGTATCCCATGAATTAGGGCTTCATACTCTGCCGCATTGTTTGTACATGGGAACTGCAATCTGTATGCTGCCAAGTGGGATTTTCTAGATGGATCAATGAGGTTTGTTCCTACTCCAGCTCCTTGTTTTGACTTGGATCCGTCAAATCTGAGGATCCATGGCTTATCCTCATCTAAAAGCTTGTCTAGTGCTTCTTACTTTCTTTTCGTTCAGGCAACTGCACCACCTGATATCCACTTTAATTTTGGTGTCCCAACCTTCTTAGACACCACCTTATCGGCTTTATGGGGAGCTGATATTTCTTCTTTTCTCTTATCGTCAGGAGGGACATCCTCCGGACCAGGCAGCGTATGCCTTCTCAAGATATGTAGGCACAACGAGAAAGATGTCTTCGAGTGAGGTGCCTCATGCAACGTACACCACTTCTCAATCAAGGCATCCTAGGGAGGCCTATGTTGTTGCATCATCTTTTGGATTTCTTCTGACAGAAACTCCTCGAATTTGGACAGATTGCTGCCACTATCCTTGTCAGATAACTCGTAATCTAACTCCACTAAACAATCACTCCCAGGGGTGATTTTCTTCTTGTTCTTATCATTACCCCTGTTGCATACCAGTACCTCTTCTGTCATATGAACAGAACTTTCATCTTGTTGTGCGTACCCTTCTGTTCCTGCAGAAGACAAATAAAAATCAGTATCACTATGGTTATCTGTGGAACTTACCACGAGTGAAGATGCTTCACTGTATGCTTGCTCCAACTCCAACATGTCTAAACAGGCATCACAAGTTTTTTCAGAATGAGCTTCATCATGCAACCTGCACCATCCATCAATCAGAATATCATGAACAGGCACATTTAATAACTGACATCATTTCACCTGTCTAAATAAATGCATCTCAAATTTCTTGAAATGATCCAGTTCTATTTTATTTCCAAGATTACAATAAGGCTTTGAATATATTTCATCATTCCAAAAGTCACCATTATGATCATGTATGTCAAGCATCAGGATTTCTTCTATGCTGGCGGTTTGAGGTTTGATGGAGTAAACTCTAGGTTCCACATCCACATACATGATTTCATTGGTTCTGTTATATTCGGTGATCATGTGTCTCATACGAGGTTCAGCTTCGATCATTATCTGATTTGGTATACCCTTCCAAGGTAGCCACATATGGTTGAAATCAGTTGACATGTATCCGTTGAGGGTTTTTGACCAGTCTCTGCTGAGTAACATTCCATATGTATCAGGTATATCAACTACCTGAATATCAATATAGTGCTGGATTCTGGGATCCGATGCTAGCTGCATGTGAATGTGGGTCAGTTCTCCTACCACACTTACTTTTGTTTTGTCTAATTGTGTTACTTTCTTCAATGATTTAGCAGGATGTAACCCTAAAGCGTTGCATATGGATAGGGGCATTACATTGGTAGATGCTCTTGAGTCTACTAAGCAGTTGTGCAAATTTTTACCAAACATCCTTGTGGTAAGGAGGAAGGGAGGTGACTCACTCTTGTCTTTGTATAGGGTCATGTGGGAGGTATATGCAGCTTGAACAGTAGCTGAGGTTTTAGGTTTGGCGTTAACGTCCTTGGCAGCATGATCTTTATCTCTAAGTTGGCCTGGGGTATGGCTATCTTCCTTTTGAGCAGAACCATCCAATGATTTCATGAAAGCATCCTTGATAGCAGGGGTTCTAAGCAATTCTGACATTGGCAGGCTGATCTTTAATTTTTTTATTTCATCTGCCAGATATGTAACCAATTTGTCAGATTCAAGAAGTGGATTTGCAGCTTTTGGTGCTGTGTTATGCAGTGCTAGATATTGAGCATTGACCTTGGGGAGTCCAGGGTTATTACTTGCCTTGGGATCAGGTGGAGTATTGAAATTGTTTGGAGGCAATGAGGTAGTCAAAGGATCAGCAGATTTGTTTGAGTTGTTCCTTAAGTTGTAGTTATGCCTACCCTAAGGTCGCTATTGATAAGCATTGACTTCCTCATGCTCAATTGATGGCTCATTCTCATCCTCGAAGGGGAAAACATAGTTAGACTCAAAATCCATGGTTGATTCCTCACATGTTGAGGTGTAATCCTGATATGATGATATGGTCTGCTGATAAGGACAATGCATGAAGCTTTCTAGCACCAGGGCAGAATCGTACTCACAGGGGACAATTTCATTTCCCTCTACATAAGGTGGGTTACCTGAGGTACTAGCCACTTCAGCTTGGAATATGCTAGCAGCAATCCTGAATTAAGGACAGTCCAACTCTGCATGAGCGTTGGTGTTATGTATCCTGCACCAGTTCGTAAGTGCTGCCTCTGCAAGGTTTACTCCGATGGTCTGCCTAGGTTCACCAGGAGGCTAATTGTCTAGGGGTGATGGCAAGGAACCATTGTTAGGCCTAGTGTTCCACACTCTAGTTTGTCTAGGGGGATTATTGTTGCCATTGTTATTATTGTAATTGTTGTTGTACCCCCTGTCAGGATAATTAGGTATGTCATTGGCATAACGTCTGTTTTGATTAGGCTAAGAGTAGAAGTTTTGATTTCTCAGATGAGTGACCTTAGTAGTAAGTTTCCTTAACTGAGCTGATATTTCTTTGATTTCTTCCTTCTCTTCCTGAACCTTGGCCATCACATGCTCTATTTGGGGCTTGAAAAAGGAAGACCCATTGTTATTGTTGGATTGTTCTATAGCCTGAGGCATTTGTGTTTGATATGGTAACATCTGGTTATTCCCGCTTGGTGGTGGCATGACACTGAGTGGAGGTATCTGTAAAGGGGCTGGAATCACAGCTGAAGGTACCATGGCTCCATTAGTCTGTTGGTAGGCAGGATATGTAGGATAACCAGGAAGTGTAGGGAAGGCAATGTTTGGTGTGGGAGCAGGAGCCAATTGCTGACTAACTTTGATAACTTCCTCAAAAGCCTGTGCTAAGGTTGTTACACTAGGGTGTGTCCTTTTCATAAACATGGAAGTCAAGGGATCTAAAGCTGAGTAATAAATGCTCCTAGCAGCCTCATCTGCTACAACGTAGGGAGCAACTAGCTTAGACAGCATCTTCTGGAATCTAGCGTTGAAGTTTGCAATAGGTTCTCCTTCGCACCTCTTAATGGTGGCAAATAAATGATAGTTCATTGAAGGATCTATAGGCACCTTGAACCTATCCTTGAAATCTTTTTCTAAGGCATCCCATGAACGGACTGAACCTTGACCTAGACTGGTGTACCAGTTATAGGCCTCTTCCCCTAAGGAGAATGGAAACAATCTGCATACCACATCCTCATACTCAATTCTAGCCCTACAACAAGCTTCCTTGAAGGTTCTGACATGATCATCAGCATCTTGATACGGATGCTACCTAGGGCAAATTTTATTTGGATTTTTAGGTAAAGCATGATATGCATTGAAGGCTAGCGGTGACTCTGCTGTGAAAAATGACATTACAACCGGTGGAGGTTGGATTTGGGGTATGACAGGTTGAGGCTGGACTTGAGGTGTGACAGGTGGCCCTGTGGGTATTTGAAAGCCAATAGGGGTCACAGGAGCATGCCCTAGTGAGGCTTCTATCGCACTAGAATCAGGAGTGTGATGAATGTCCACAACTCTGGGCCTAGATCCCCTGATAGGTAGTTCTTTGAAGAGTCCACTAGATCTGGACCTGGTATTTGGCCTGAAAGCCAAGATTTCTCAAGTTTTCAAGGTAAAATAGCAGGTTTATGGTCAGAATTCAAATCAACAGGATGTTTAAGCAATGTATGTAGGAATTTACAGCTTTCTTTGTCAACAGGCCCTCCTTCTAGCGCCAATTTCTGTGTTGGTAATGATGTTAGTCACAACCAAGCACACAAAACAAAAGTTACACAACAACCCTTGTTTATCCTGAAAGATACAATGAATTCATAGAATTCATGATCCCAAGTCCCCGTCGATTAGTTCATAATCTGCTGATGTTACTATGTGGTTGATGTGTACTGTTGTTTTCCATTTTGGGTCCTTATGTAGATTAGTAGATTCTACTTCTGCAACAATGCTTATATAGGAAAGTTACTCTACACAGCATATATCTCCAAATGATGTGTCTAAGTTGATATTTGCATGAGTTCTACCCCTATTTATGATTCTCTACATGACATTTTCAATACTACATGCATTTAGCTCAAAATACGCTAATGATACTCAGTTGTCTTCGGGATGTCAGTATATTTTTCTGTTCTGCTTAATATTTATCATGATGTGTAGTTATGAAAGTGATTTCAATGAAACTAAAATAAGAAAAAGGGTTAGAGAGAGCGAGATTCCTAAAATTACTTAACTGAGATCATTGATCCACATACATGTTCCCATATAGCAATGAAGAGAAGAAAACTAAAATCATACTTCACCAGGACAGTCAACAAATCCGTATGATTCAATACAAATCTTCAAGGGGAAAGTTGACAACAACATGCAATGAAATGAAAGCGCTTCTATAGAACGAAGCATTCACCAGGACATATCCAGAAATCAACTTGAAGACTACTTAAGGTTTACAATCAGGATATAGTCTGAAGCTTCACCTCCATACAGTATGTTCATAAACAGGTACATTTACAATGATCTAAGGAAAGGACCTTGATTATTTCAACAATTCAGCCCCCACTAGTCTTAGTAATCTGATCTCCTTCTAAAAAACTACTACTGGTCTGCTTTTTTTTTGGGGTGATTGACCTTTTTTCTCTTTTTTTTAAATATAATGGGCTCAATATATATCTCCAGTCTTCCCCCAATACAGTGCCCAAAACCCTAGGAGATCAACAGTCAGCATCTTGAAATGCAGCATCAGATGGTGGGAAATGAATCCCGCCAAGAAATCGAACAACATACACAGACAAGGCACCGTTCCCTCAATAATGTTTCCATCCGCCAACTCCTCGCATTGAAAGCCCCTCCTCTTCTGGTGTGTTTGGCTTCTCGAGATCTGGCCTGCCAACTGGGACATCATCGTCATTTAAAACTCTGCCTTTGCATTCACCTGCACACCATTACTGTGTCGGCAACTCTGCTTCTTCCCAGCTACTCCAACAATCTGCAATAAACAAATAGGAATTAGCATCATCGTTTAATAAATCAGCAAGAAAAATGAACATTTTCACCAAAATAGGCTTCAAATGCATAAACACAACCATCGGGCTCAAAAACCATGGAAAACGCGCATTAGAAATGCATATACAGCGTTAAAACCAGTCAGGTCAACCATTGTTGACCGAAACATGCATTCGGGCTCCAAAAATGGATTCAAAAATTCAATCGCTTTGTTTTCCCGCTCAAAATTTTCTTGTTTAAATCTTTGTATCTTTCGATATACAAGCCGGACGTGATACATCGGATTAATCAGATTTCAAATTGTTTGAATTCTGGCTTGTATATTGGTTTGTATATCACAACATACAAACGCATATGCATACAAAGAATTTTCTGTATTGGACCTCCATTTTGAATCCGGCTTGTATGTATAATAATGCAACTTTGATATACAAGCCAGAAATATACAACGATTTAACTCCTTTTCATTTCCTTTTCGCGTCCGCGCAATGCATAAGTTATTGCATATCGGCTTTGTATGTCGAGACATACAAAGCGCAAAATATACAAAGACTTAACTCTTTTTAAACTTCTTTTATGTCTGCGACTTGCTTATGGACGCTTGTATAAAATGCAATGTATGTTATGGAATATACATTGCGGGGAACATACAAGCATTTTACTTTAATCTATAACATTTGGGTTCCATTGCTTGTATATAACGCAATGTATATTTCGTAATATACATTGCGGAGTTATACAACGATTTAACTAATTCTGATAACCTTTCGGGTCTGGCACAATGCATAAGACACTTGTATCTCGCCAATATACAAGCCCGCCTATATACAAGGACTTAACCATTTTTAAGAACTTTTCGGGTCCAGGACTTGTATATGGACGCTTGTATATTTGCCTTGTATGTAAAAACATACAAACGCAAAACATACAACAATTTAACTCCTTTTTATGATGCTTTCGGGTCCGCAGCCTGCACATTGCAAATGTATATATCAAATGTATGTCAGATACATACAAACAAAACATACATGCAATGGACCTAAACACTTATTCATTTCGACTCTTAACTATTTCGAGTCCACCTTGTATGTACAAATATAACTTTAACAAATGCATACAAGGCAAAAAGACATACAACCGACTTTGTATATGAACCCGACTACTCATCCGACCAAGTATAAAATGACCTTTGCATATACAAACGACTTTGTATATGGAAGGCGATATACAAAGATCTTTGTATACAAGCGAACTCGCATACAAAGGGCCTTGTATATGCAACCCGATATACAAAGAGACTTGTATGTGCAAACAGCAAACCCTTCCCTTGTACATTTTACCAAAATGCTCATAACTTACAAAATATGGAAAATTTTAACATGGTTCAAAAAGTAACCCTAGCTCATTTTTGACAAGGAATCTGACCATACTATGCACTGGTACTGAAATGTATTTCTTCTCTATTTTTAAAAAGGTTTGCAATTTTAACCTCTTTTTCCCTTTACCACCAAGCAAAATGACACACACAAGCAAAAAGCAAAAAGCCATAGCAGGGGTCCTTATTTTACTAAGGAGTAAAATGGGGCGTGTTGTGAACATCACAACAGCTATTGATTGAGTTTGCCTATAACAACTCTTTTCAATTGGCACTACGAATGGCACCTTTTGAAACACTATGGTAGGAAGTGTCATACTCCATTAAGTTGGGATAAATTGGAAGACAAAATAATAATTGGCCCTGAGATGCTCAAGGAGATGGATGAACAAGTGCAAGTCAAAGGATGCATCTAATAGACAGAAAAGTTATGTAGATAAGAACAGAACACCTAGGATTTTTCAAGTAGGAGAGATAATCTTTCTTAAGGTTTGGATGCACAAAAGTTCCATATCCTTTGTAAGGAAATCCAAGCTAGCTCCTTGCTATGTGGGACCCTTCAAAGTATTAGAATAAATCAACCTTGTGGCTTATTGCTTAGCCTTACCTCTAGCAATGAGTGAAATTCATGATGCATTCCATGTGTCTTTCCTTAAAAGGTATGTACCTAATTCTAAACATGTACTTAATTGGCACACATTGCAAGTGAGAGAGCCAGGAACAATAATAATAGAACCTTGCAAAATCTTGGAGAGGCCCCAGTTCCAATTGCACAATAGGAAGGGAGAGCAAAATAAGGTCCAATGGGACTAATATTCAATAGGTAGTACAACATGGGAGGACATGGAGGAAATGCAACAATTATACCCTCACCTATTTTAGAATTTTGAATTTTAAACTTATTTCATAATTGCTACTTTGATCTTAAAACTCTATATGCATCGGGATGATGCAAAAAATAAGGGAAGGAGGATGTCATAACCCACTTTTTAAACTTATTATCTCAATAGTGTTTAATAATATACTCTTTAATTTAATAAATTGAGTTTTGAAATTTTTTGCATTTGAAATTAGATTAATTTAATTTATAAATATTAATAATTAAGAGAATAATTTAATTTAAAAATATAAAATAAAATAGGTTTAATAGTTTAATTGTCACTTGGACGTTAAATTGAATTAAATTATAATACTAATAATATTCCTACTTGAGTATATTAAATCAATTATAAATCATTAATTTTTTTATTAAAGGGGTAAAAATAGTTTTGATGTGGCCTTGGAAAGCCAAAATAATAGGTGAAATATAAGCAAGAGCATAAATGGCCCACAACAAAAACATAGATAGGTTTTGGAAAAACCTGAAAACCTTTTACACCACTACAACCAAGCTATCAACACAAAAATGGTTTTAAAGGGACCATAAACCTAGAACAAAGAGGTTGTAGCTTAGCTACCAAACAAAAAAGACCTAGGTCAACCTCCTACACAATCCCAAGCTTTGTCCTATCATTTCGAGCACCCATGACTCAGGTGTGGGAAAGATGAGCATGTTTAGGAAGACCTCTCTTCCTTCTTTAAACAATCTTCCAAGAGACATCATCCTCCAAAGACTCAGAGCAAGGGGAGAGGGGAGGGCTAGCCTCCGTTGAAGCTTGATCCCTCGCAGGAGCTAAAAGAGGAGCTGAATGCAGCTTTGAAACCTCCTAAAGAACAAGAACAATAGACCTAACATCCAATGGAAGGAGGTCCAATGGTGTAGCTACCAGTACTAGTCCTTGAGAAGACCCATTAGGAGTTTCAAAAGTTGTGAAAACCTTAGAGGGAACTAACTCAATAGAGGCCTCTAAGGTCTCATTTACCCTAGTATAAAAATCACTGACAGTCAAATGGTCATGGAGGACATTCCTCCACCAAGTAACCTCACCCTTCTAGCGGTGAGGAGAGGGCACTCCGAAGCAAGGTGCCCAATGGCAAAGCATCTCTTGCAACAAAAGGGAAGACACTTATAGTCGAGTGTCTGAGTCCATAGTCTATCCCCAACAAGTAGGACAACATCCCCTACCAGCTCCTTAGATGTGTCAATGTCCATAAGAATGTGGGCAAAGGTATTATGATCAAAGTTTGATGACGTTTCATCCTCCCATAAAAAATGACCAAGACCATTGCCAATAGATTCAAAACAAGAAACTTCCCAAAACTGGAGAGGGAGATTGGGAAGTCTAACCCAAACAAGATGATACTTAAGGATTTTGATAAAGGTTTGAAGGAGGGAAACCATGTTTAAGTGAGAAGGAGTGATGTCCCCATATCCAAACCCCACCCTCCAACACATGTTTCCTATCATCTTCTGATCGAAAGGATGTAATGAAAAATCCCCTAGCATAGGGATCTAGTTTTATGCTGCCTTCAATGAAAGGCCTCCAAGATTCCAAAGCCCATTTGTTCAATTCTGGAAAGGAAGGCTAGAAGTGATTAAAACTACAAATGAGGGCTTGACGTTCAAAATATTCTTCATTATCTAACACCTCTTGTCCACAAATAATGATAGGGGAGGAAGGAGCACAAGAGATAGGTTGAAGTTTACTCCACGGAGAGGGGTGAACAGTCCCCGTCGACCCAGGAGCGCTACCAATCATCCCTTTTCTTAATTAATTAAAGAAGATTACTATTTTTTTAAGAAACTCATTTATTACACTTTTCTTGCTCTCCATGCAACTACAGTTTAGGAGTTCCTTTTTAGGAGTTTTTAAATAATGAATTTGCTCATGTGTAATGCATGTTAAAAGAAATAAATAAATTCAAGTCATTTATATGCAATTACAATATAATTTGTTTTATTTCTATTGAGATATATTTCTAATTTCATCGCTCAATTTGAGTGTTGCATGTTAATAGATGCATAATTTTATTTATTTTAAAGACTATTAAAAAGCTCATTTATTTTCACTTTTCTATTAGTAGCAGAATCTCTAAACTACATTAAAAATAATAATAATAAAATAAAATAAATTTTAAGTTTTATAAAAGGGATACTAGGTATGTAGTTGGGGGATATGGTGTTCTTGATGAGAACATTGCAGAAAAAGGAAGAGAAATGAATTGGACTGAAGGGATAGACTACAGGACGAGGTATGTAATTTGCCTCTTACCTTCTAGTTCATCATTACCATCTCAGAGGAATTTTATTTCTTACCAATTGAATACTATAAGTAATGATGAGGTTCTTATGGTGACTATTCAAGGACTGGTTATTATGGATGACTATATACGTGAGTTAATAAGGAAGATATTTATGTTTGTTAAAATTTACTACTTTATAATTCATAAATATTTCTTAGTACTTGACATGAGATGTTAATTAAGAAACAAATTGTATGTCTTCCTATAATATAGTTATAATTATAACCTAATAAAGAATAGTAATACAAACTTGAGTGGATTTTTAAATTGGCATTCTTCGAAATGAAATGATGGTTACAAATTCTTGTTTTATTATCATTATTTCATGTACCCATGCTTTATTTATGTTTGTCTTTGGCATAAAGATTTTTCTGTTGAGTATGTCGTAAGGATTCCTACTTCAACCCTAGTTTTATTAACAAAAGAAAAAAAATCTCAAGAGCTATGAATGCATTGTATGCATGTCATTGTCTATAAGGAATCAATGGATACACATGCCAAGTAGACAAGGGAGTCATTACTAAAACTTTATTTTCTCGGATTGCTTAGAATTTTTATTGAATTACAGTTGTGATGGCATCAATGATCACAAAGTTATCTGATATATGAATTTGTTATTGTTGATTTTCTTAGATGAGTCATGATTGCATTTCCTATGTCAATTGGCATAATCCATATGGTCCATAGTTGTTATTTAGTATTTGATCCTGCACGTTGATGCTTTTGCTAATTGAGTCAAGATTATTATCTATTTAGTTTATTAGCAGTAGTATTATGTTGTGAGATATGTTTTCCTTTCTTGTTGATTTTGGCACTATTTCAATAATTATTTTGATGACCTCCTACATTGTCATGATTGTATTTGTAGTAAAAATAAAATAAAACAAAAAATCTTTTTCAAGATGTTGGTTAATAGATTTGTCACCTAACTCTATATACTCACACCCGGACAAGTGACAAATGTAATCAACAGTTGAGCCCAATATATTGGTATTCTACATTGGCTCTCTGCTCATTTAAAAAGGTGCAGCTACCTTCAACAGATATTCTGAGGAATGCAAACTTGAGATTGATTTTAACCAAAAAGCAAGATAAAGGCGGAGCTTTTAACTAGAAATCTATAAAGGCAAATGTACAACTCTAACTCTAACTCTAACTCTAGAAGTTCACAAACTTCCAACTGCATAACATATATTGAAAGTATCATACATACACACATGAATTCACCACCTTAAATGAAATATCAACAGATAGGTTATTCGAAGCAGTGAGCAAGATTTACTAACGTTTAACCACAAAAAGACATGAATACCATTAACATCAGCAGAAACACATCCAACTTAAGAAGAATGTGAATTCAAATAATCATAACACAAAGTCCACGATCATCCAAATCTCCACTGTATTAACTATATTGCATATATCACAATAGCTGAAAAACAAAATTAACTATCACCCTTTTTAGAAACAAAGTTTTGCAAAAAGATCCATAATTCGACAAGCCATCTAGAATATATAGCTAGGCCAAACCATAATTGTCTTGAAAACCATAACAGCTTCTTGAAATAGCTGATTAAAAGATTGTTTAAATAATAATTATAATAAAGGGCTATCTAGAGCCAATAGTTTTAGAGCAAGCAAGACATAAATTAAAAGCATGAAATTAAAAATTAATTTAGGATTTGCAAGTCTCCATCGCCATTGTCCACTTCATCCATCTCTTCATCTTCCCTTGATTGTCTACCTTCTCCAGTGACACTTTGCGCCGCTTGGGGTACGTGTGCTCGCAATCTAGCTTTGTATGCTTTAAACTTGTTGATAACAGGTGTTAACGCCATGCCAGGTGGAGATCTGATCATGATGATACAACGCTTGCTTTTCATGATAGCCCGGTCAGAGTCAGTCACTTTATAATATACTTCATCGATACCACCTCTGCAAGTGCTAATGTACACTGCCAATTTAGAAAGTCTCCCCAACAACTCCCATGTAATTGTATTGTAATTTACTATCTCCTCCGTCACTGCCTTTTTGAAATTTTGTTTGATCACCTTAACATCCAATAGTTTTTCATCATCAGATCCATTAGCCTCTACCTCTAAAGCAGCAAAATCTCTTTTAATCCTCATCATCTCTTTGTAATAAATTGCCACTGTCTTTCCCATCTCTTCTTCAGCTGCAGAAATAATACAAATTTTCCATTCTAATGCATCAACCCACACAACGGTATCTAGCTCTTTAGGATCAGCTATGACTTCTTCAGCCATTAGAATACTAGGGTCCATGTTGGTGATTTCCTGCACTTCCTTAGAGGCTAAATTCAAATTATGGTGGTCACTTCAAGATTTCTCAAATTCTACTATTAAAACTTCTCTTTTAGCATGTATTGAATCAAACAATTTCACTTCCTCGATAAATATGAGACCATCGAAGATGATCCTCTCAACCCATTGGTCCATAGCCTTCCTTAGGGATAAAGAAGTTTTAATTTGTTGAAGCAGATTCAGGTCAAGAGTAGGGAGTTTGACAGTGGAGGAGGTCCCAGTTGAGGGAGTTATCACTTCAGCAATTGAATTGGCAAAAGAGGACAGAGAACTTACATGTGCTAGCAGCTTTGAATTTTCATCTTGCAAGCCTTTCACCCTTTTAGAGATGTTGTCAACTGAATAGTGCATATGATACAAATCACCTTTGGTAGTTGATGGCTCTAGATCTACTCGGCTTACTCTGAAGTCTGCTTCAATTATTTCATCTCCATTCTTCTCGACTAGTGGGTCTACAATTTATAAAAACTGGTTTCCCGAGGTGGTGTCGGTCACTATTCTGGACATTCTCTTCACATGTTTGGGTTTTGGAACCATCTGCAACAAACTAGCAACAGGTTCAATGCCTTCATCAGCTAGAATGGTGTACCTTTTCTTCTTTTGGACAACCTTTTTCAACCAGTTTGGAGATGAGACTAGCCCATTGGCAGCATTGGCAGTCGCCGTTATCGATGCAGGATGAGAATTTTGTTCAAGCATCTCTTTTTGTTGAGGGGAATTTGGTGGACTGAGTAATGAATGCAATAAATTATCTTCTCCAATTTGCGAGAAGATAAAAGAATCAAAATCACTTACATGATTGCTTGGCGGGGGCACATGGTCTGCCTTAGATGATAAAGCAGCCAATCTTGTATTTCTCTTTGTCACTTGAACATCTTGCTCGCAAGTGATTTTCAACCTGCCAATCCCCTTAGGCGGCCCTTCACCGTCGCCATTTGATTGGGAGCCGACTCTTTGCAGAGTTGGGTCCAAACAAGATGATCTTCTGTGTGAGGTGGCGGTTTGGGATCTAGCTTGATTCTGAGAGGTTGAGTCCCTTGGTGTTGTTGAACCAGCACACTCCTTGGCCTTTGTCTGCAACCACTTTTTTGTTCTCCTTAAAACATGAAATGACAGCAACATAATATCAGTAACCTCCTTTTCAGACCATTTTATTGGAGGCAAAGGTTCCCTTGACACTTTATAATATTCTTCACCCAAAAGATTTGAAAACCCATCGATTATATCAGGGACCTAAATATTCAACTTGAAGGCACGAACTTGATCAATGGTCAACCTCATCCATTTCCTCCTTTGAACTTCTATGTCATCAATATAGTCCTCCCAAAAATCTTCAAGTTGAGGAAGATATGAGTAGGAACCACCTCCATGCATGCTTTCTTTTATAAAATTTTTGTTGTCAAATAATACACGGGGAGACAAACTATGAAGGTTGAATTCAGACAACTTATCCACATTCCAAGAACCATCATTGCTTTTGCATGAATAAAAAGACAAAGACACAGGAAAAGAATATCCTTTCTTTTTCATTGCCTGGTATTTGACATTTACTGTTGCCATTTGGCGGCATACTTCCAGCAACACCAAATAATTAGAGGGGTACCGAGGCAATTTTAATGGGGCATTTTCATAACCCCCGATTCTCAAATACGAGAAGTGATCAAACTGAATATAAATACTCCCAAATTTTGTGACCAATGCAAACTCTTCTATAGAAAATCTTTTCTCTATTGAGCCATCAATTCTTTTAGCTAACATCATAGAAAAAGTATCATTCACACATCTAAAATCTTTCATACCTTCTCTTCTTTGCAATTGAGGAAAATTATGATACATAGGCATACTTGCCGAAGAACTCCTTTGAGTCCTCAGACTAGGCCAAGCAGCCTCTCTTCGAGCCAAGATATAGATCAGCTGGGAACACATGTGAAAGCCCACACTTCATGTAAAATTCACCAGCTACTCATGTAGACAATCACTAATGATTTTCAGCCAGTCAATTTGGTGATCTCCACAAATTAATAAGATAAACCTACACATCTAAAACTCGAAAACATCTGAATCAGGACTCCCAACTACTCTGTTCAACAAGGTTATCATATCTAAGATTTCTTCTTTGAAATGGCTCCTTTTCATATTAGCAGGCAGCCAAGACTTACCAGTCTTTTCTTCTTCCAGCCAATGCTTGGTAATGTTGGTACGACACCAGTCCTTTTTCTCATTATAGTAATTCCAGGCCGAAGATACAAAAACATCAGAGTTATCTTCATATTCTTCCAAGTTCAGGGCCGAAGAAATAGATTCAAAATCAATTCTTGCCACCACAACACCACTAGGAGTCTTTATCTCCTGAGAGTCTGGGAAATAACCATTAGTGCATGCAACCATTAACTCAAGACAATGTACAGCAAGCGGAAAACCACCAGCTTTATGCAAGTCGTTGTTGATAATTTTCTCCGCCAAGGGGGTTCTTTTCTCAAACCACATTCTCCTCCAAAAATCATCTAAATCCACTTGCCCCAAATTTGTATCCCTCACTCCAGAGAGACCATTCTCCACAATGGAAGCCACGGGGTCCCTTGCAATTTAAACTTCATTTTTATGTGTTCCAGAAACCAGAAAACAAGAGACTCAGAGATACATGCAGAGAGCAGAGGATGAGGCAAGACACCAACCAAGAATTCTTTGTGTAGATACATGGGAAATAAAAATCTCTAGCTCCTCAAAGAAGATATGAAACCTTTATAGAGAGAGAAAAAGAGTTGCTAGCTATGCTGACCTGTGAAGATGGAACTGTGTTGAAATTTTGCACGTAGTAGACTAGTCATTTGTTCTTCTGCAAGGCATTCTCTTGTACATAATGTCACTTAGGCGGGCCTAAGAATTAATCCAAGTCACTTCTCATAAATTCACCCAAGAAAAATATTAAATATTGGCGGTGATTTTGCCATTATAACTCATAAATGCATGCCTTGACTTTCCCTCTAAGAATGGTGCCACTGTGTTCACACATACCTCAAATTGAATGCAAAGTGATAAGCGTCATTCTTCCGTACAGTATGCCAGTGTAGCTAACACCACTTGGGAAAGTGTGCTATGCGAAGTCGGCGAGTCGGGCAAGAGATGAACTCTTGAACTAGGAATCGAAGATTCAAAACTTCAAGGAATCCCCCATTTCCTGACTACAAAGGAAAGACTTCCTATGGAGGCACAAAAAAACACTAAGTCAGTAAGTCAGGCGGTTCAAGAACTTATGAACCTGCCAACTTCACTTCAAAAATACAAAGGATTGTCGACTCACTAAAGTGACTAAGTGAATTTGGCCCAAAAGGAGGAACTAAGTGAAAAAGGCTGACAATGAATGGAAGGGAAAAACAAAGAATGGGTTAGGACACCTTTTAAAAAAAAAGGGGGTAACAGCTGGCTCTAATTGGGGACAAGGACTCAGGAGGATGTAGAGAACCCAGACAAAACATGGCAAACAAGCCTTATTCAAAAGGGCAATAGAGTCACACCAAAAATGAGACAACACACAACAAAAATAGAATGATAAGGAATGAAACTATGGTATAGGGCTAGACTCAAAAACTCTACCAATTGCATAATTTCAGACCTTGCCCATTATAGGCAAGAGGTAGTGGTTTTCCATCAGGGTAAGCCAATAGAAAAGCATTCTCTCCCACTTCTCTGATCTTGAAGGGGCCTTTCCACAAAGAATCAAATTTCTTATGTGCACCTTTTGGTTCTCTTCTCCTATCCCATAAGAGTACAGAATCTCCCACAACAAAGTTCCTCTATTTAGCCTTTTTATCAAAAATCCTTTTTACAGTCTGTTGATGCTTAGCAATCCTATCCACAGCAACTTCTCTTTGCTCTTCTAGATGGTGCAGGTACAATATCCTCTTCTCTAGTGTTGACTGAAACTGTTCATCTTTAATTGCCTTTAGCAAATTCAATGCAGATAGTTCTAGTGGAATACGAATTGCACTATCGATGCCATAGACTATCTGGAAAGGAGACATACCAATTTCCCTTTTATATGTGATCCTATTAGCCAAAAGATCATCATACAAATTTTTATGCAATCCCCTTTGGTTTTCTTCTACCAACTTCTTAACAATAGAGATGAGATTTTTGTTGCTTGATTCTACCTGTCCATTGCCTTGTGGATAGTATTCTGATGAATGAGCAAGGCAAATACTAAAATCATAATAGAAAAGAGTAATTTATGCAGAAGAAAAACATGAAGCATTATCAGTCACCAACTTCTTGGGAACACCGAACTTGACTAAAATGTTCTCTTTAAGAAAAGTGCAAACAACCTCAGAAGTAGTACTCTTAATTCACTGGGATAGCCTCTACCCACTTGGTAAAATAATATGTTGCTGTTAAAATGTGAGTGTGTCCAGCACTGGAATTGGGATTAATCGGTCCAATGAAGTCTAAACCCCACTGCTGAAACAGTTCATCTATAACCATCGGTCTCAAAGGCAAGGCAACTAACTGAGGTCTACCAGTGAACTTTGAATGCTTTTTACACTTTGCTACCCAATCATAGGCATCTTTGAATATGTCAAGCTAGTAAAAGCATTGCCTTAATATCTTGAAGGTTGTCACTGAGGCAAAAAAATGTCCCGGCCCACAGGCTTCGTTATGAAAAGTTTCTAGTAACCTCTTTTGTTGCTCCTTATCCACACATCTCAAGAATGTTCCATTTACTCCTCTTTTATAAAGGTTACCTCCCCAAATAACATATTTATGTGCCTTCAGCTTCAGAATTCTCCTTTCCTTGGCAGAGAGGTGAGATGGATAATCACCATAAGTTAAGAAATAAGAGACATTTGAGAACCAATCATCAGTATTACTGGTAAAAAGAACCAAGGGCAATTCTTCCTTTTCTCCAACCTCATTTTCAGCAATCATTCTGCACAATCCCTTACCTCTGACCAAATTAGTGGGCCTGATCTCAATGTCGTACTCCTAAACTTTAGCTATCCAGGCTCCCCTATAGTTACATCCAATTTCTTGCTGAGTGAGTATACTTTTCACAGTGGATTCTAGAACATACACAACAGCATGTGAGTGCAATATATAAAATCTAAAACTTTTCAAAGCTTTCACCACTGCATATGCATGTTTCTCCAAAGAAGAGTATTTAACCTTATATTTATTCAATGGCACACTCATGAAAGCAATGGGAGCTTCAATCCCATGTTAATTTTTCTATAATAAGATGGCAGATAGAGCATGTTCAGAGGCATAACAATATGATAAAATCTTTCTAAAAATCAAGATGCACAAGTGTGGGCGTATCAACAATGGCCTTTTTTATGTCCTCAAATGCTTTCTTCCCTTCAGTACTCCATCTAAAGACATGATTATTCTTCATCATTTCTGTAATGTGTTTGGTCAGTTCAGCGAAATCAAGGACAAACCTCCTTAGAAAGTTTACCTGACCGAAAAAGGACCTCGTATTATTCTTGGTTGTAGGTAGACTTAGCTGTTGGTTGCCCTGACTCTCTCTGGATCAATTTTTATCCCATCTTTCGAGACAATATGCCCTAACAGTTTTCCTTCAGTGACTGCAAAGATTGACTTCTTAGGGTTTAGAGAAATACCATTTTTTCTACAGCGTTGTAAGACCACCTACAAGTCATGCAAGTGATTAGCTCTTTTCTTAGAGAAAATTGTTAAGTCATCAAGGTATACTACTATGATTTTGTTCTTCAAATCACCAAAAGTCAGGTCCATTGCTCTTTGAAATGTGGCCCCAGCGTTAATGAGACCAAAAGGCATCCTATTATATGTGAAAACACCAATAGGGGTAGTAAAGGTTATCTTATGCTGATCTTCTCGAGCCACCTCAATTTGGTTGTATCCTGAAAATCCATCAAGCATAGACATCATCTCTGAACCAAACATAATTTGTAGGATATGATCCATTACTAGTAAGGGATAATTATCTTTCAGAGAGGCTTGATTCAAATTCTTGAAATCAACACAAATCTGAATCTCCCCATTCTTCTTCCTAACAGGCACAATATTTGCCACCCAAGTAGAGTGGTGAATAGGGTAGATGATTTTAGCCTTCAGCATTTTGTCAATTTCATTGAAGATGGCTTCAGCTATTTTTGGATTATAAGTCCTCTACTTATGTCTAAAAGGTATGGTACCAGGCTTCAAGGGAATATGATGTTGCATTTCTCCGTTTCTGAACTTCTTAAGATCAGCATAACACCATCCAAAAACATCCTTATATCTGATAAGCAGAGAAATTAAAAGTTCCTTTTTTTCTTTGGAATAGCATTTACCAATGCACACAATCTTAGGATCAGCTTCAGTGCCAATATTCACCTTATCATAATCGGCTGAAGTTGTAATGGAAACTTTATTCTTCTTCTTAAGGTATTGATCATGCCGATTAAAAAGATCTTCAAGAGAGACAAGCCCCTTAGGAATCTTATTTCCTTTTAATTGCACAACTCCTGAGCTTGAGTCATCAGTGGACTCCATTTCTCCATCCAAAACATTGTTACTATCATCACTACTACCTTCAAAGTACACACTAGCAAACAATTCAACCTTTTCAAGAAATGAAATAATCTGATGATCAGAATTAAAAACTTGCCAATGATTAACATTGTCAGGAACACTAGGCCTGTACACTACTTCAATCCTATATGGTTTATTCTTAAAATCTAGATGTGGTAGTAAAAGAGATGCAAAAACAGCTAAAGAATAGACCCTAGAATTTTGTTCTTTAGGTATTGCCTCTATGGAAAAAAGCATCAAAATCTTCGATACAATCCCATACTCTATTTCGATAATGCATTAATCTACCATTTTTAACTGTGTACAACTTTCTTACCTGCTTAACAATTAATTCAGCATCTCCCTTAACTTTCAGTTGTTTCACACCTCTTTCTCTGGCTAGCTCTAGGCCCAATAACAAGGCCTCATATTCTGCGGTATTATTAGTATTCTCAAACTCCAATTTGAATCCAAAAGGAAAGGAATAACCATCAGGTGAAATTAGAACAACCCCTACCCCTGACCCTGCGATAAAATAGCTCCCATCAAATTCTAGAGTCCATAACTCATCAACCAAGTCAGGATTAATTAAACTCATCTCTTCATCCCCTGTTGATGTACACATGTAGGTACTTGGTCCAGTTTCTACAAACAAGATGTCTTCCCTAGGGTCTCCCAATTTAAGCACAATAAACTTGGCTTTGGGTTCAGGATTGAGGCGGACTTTCTTTCCTTTCACAGGTATTAGGGCATGAGACCAATCTAATTGAATTTCCCCACCTAAGTCTTTACGAAAGCTGTGACTCAAGAGCATCCCATAACTGGCAGGTATGTTTGCTACGAGAATGGTTAATTTTAATCTTTTCTTCAGAAAAGCAGCCAAAACAGTCTAAGCATCTTAAATTTGACCTAGGATGGGTACCGGAGAACCGTCCATTGAGAAACATTTTCCATGGGAGGGTGTATAGGATAATCCTAGGGCTTTAGCAACTTGAGCAGGCATAACATTTTCTGAGGCTCCAGAATCAGTAACATAAATACTGAGCTTATAACCAGCAATGTACAAGGAGACATAAAAAAGTTATGGTTTGTTAAAAGGATTCTGGGGAACAGGGTCTTGAGAACATGTATTTGAACAATTCTGGTTCCTAGAAAGCATTTAAGTATCACTGGACACATTAGCATTACAATTTGAAGGGGAGGATTCCTGTTTGATATATCTGACTAGTCTATCAAGCTCAAATGGATTAAGCTTCAAATATTCAGGTTGAGAAATCTCAATCTTTGTATTCTTGCATGATTCTACAATATCAAATGAATTTGAGACGTGAGCTTTAGAAGATGAAGTAGATGGTACCTCGATAGCTGCAACTTTGGGTGTCTTGTTCTCTATTTTTTTAGCCTCGTTTTATCTGGTCAAGATATATTTAGGGGTAGAGGCAGAATTACTAGACTGACCCTGAATGCTCTGACCTCTTTGTGTTTGTTGGCCCTTAGTAAACACCGCACAGTTGGAGTTGTCAACTTCAGTATATACATCTTCCCCACTCCCCTCATCTGACTCATACTCAAAGAAATTCACACCAGCATCACTAGGTGTGGGAAGTTCCTCCACCAGAGGCTCTTCACTATGTTCATTCGTGGAAAGCATTTGCATAAACCGTATCATCTCGCGGTAGGACGCTCCATCATGGTCAGAGGTGAGATGAAAATTACAGACCATATGGTTACTTTTACTCGTTGATGGTCCTTCAATAGCTAACCATTGGGTAGGACCTGGCAATTGCAACGTCCGATTATAACCCCCTTGAGGAGATTGTTGAGGACCTTTGGGAATCTGATGTTTCAGTGTGATAATGTCATTTTCTAACCTCTGAATAACTGGATTTGTTGAACTGGTTACTACAGGTTTACCCGTTTGTAACTCCCTTTTCCATTTTCCCGCAATAATCAAATCATCTTCCACGGTGATAGCCAATGATTGGGCATCATCTATGTTAGGGACTCCTTGCCTTTTAATAGCATAACTAACATCAGTTGGCAATGAATTGATAAAGAAACACAACATTAATCCATCTCTGGGTCTGACATTTTCAGAGATTCTATTTTCAAGCCTATTGAACTTGGCCACATACTCTCTCATTTGTTCATGGATCTCCTTCTTCATAGAGGAGAGTTGAGCCACTAATGTGTGCTCATTGTCAGTAGTTTTGAATCTATCTTCAAATCGCTTCCTCATTGTAGCCCAATCTCTGATAGAGGCATTAGGAAGGTGATAAAACCATTCAACGGCTGTGTCAACTAGTGACTCAACAAACAACCTAACAGACACATCTTCATGTTGAACCCCAAGGATGGAACATGCAACAAAGAAAGCATTAAGGTGCTCTTCGGGAGTAACCTTGCCGTTAGGTAGAATTTTGCCCGATCCCCTAGGCAGATCATGCAGGTTAGCACCAAGGCTGAGTGGTCCAATGGCAGCACCCCATGGAATAGGTGGAGGTTGTGGATGAGCCATATTAAAAGGAGGGAAATTTACTTGTAAAGGTAAGACAGTACCATGTAGGGTCAAGCTTTGACAAGATGAACTACCAGCACTTCTTGTGGGTGGAGGAGAGAATGGTCTGCTCAAAGATTTGACCTTTCTTATGGGAGGGTAGGGGCAAAATTTAAAGATTAGAGCAAATCAAAGTCAATATCGGCTATACCCTTTTTCCTATCTCCTCATGTATATCTTTTCATAGCCCACTTCTATAGATATATTAATAAAACAATTAAGTAGAGTCGCCAAACCACTTACTAGTTATTATGGGGAAGAGCTGGTCTTGCAGGCTTCTGATTCCCTAGTCTGGCAGTGAGGTTTCTGGGCCTATTGTTAGGGACTGCTTGAATTCGCAAAGGCCTTTCTCTCTGTGGCACAGGAACAATTCCTTCAATGAAAATTATCTACTGGGCGTCAACAAAATGACGTACATTTTTTGCTATAATCTCACCAAGCTTTTCTTCTTCTAACACTTCATCAACTTGATGATACTGCTGATTGGTTCTTCTAGTCTGCCAAGCAACAAACCTAAGGCTAGTAATAATGTCTTCTTGGTCTCCTACTAGCCAATCAACGTTAGGCTGCAAAACTAGTGCACATCTTCCGCGAAGAACAATAAAGTCCAACCAAGCAACTCACAAAGATGGTACAACAAATTATCCCCAGTAGAGTCACCAAAAATCTGTTGGTTAACAGATTTGTCACCTAAATCTATATACTCACACCTGGACAAGTGACAAATGTAATCAACAGTTGAGCCCAATATATTGGTATTCTACACAGGCTCTCTGCTTATTTAACAAGGAGCAGCTTCCTTCAACAGATATTCTGAGGAATGCAAACTTGAGATTGCTTTTAACAAAAAGCAAGATAAAGGCAAAGCTTTTAACCAGAAATCTATAAAGGCAAATTTACAACTCTAACTCTAGAAGTTCACAGACTTCCAACTGCATAACATATATTGAAAGTATCATACATATGCACATGAATTCACCACCTTAAATGAAATATCAATAGATAGATTATTTGAAGTAGTGAGCAAGATTTACTAACATTCAACCGCCAAAACACATGAATAACATTAACATCAGCAGAAACACGTCCAACTTAAAAAGAACATGAATTCAAATAATCATAACACAAAGTCCACGATCATCCAAATCTCCACTGTATTAACTGTATTGCATATATCACAGTAGTTGAAAAACAAAATTAACTATCACCCTTTTCATAAACAAAGTTTTGCAAAAAGATCCATAATTCGACCAGCCATCTAGAATATATAGCTAGGCCAAACCATAACTATCTTGAAAACCATAACGGCTTCTTGAAGCAGCCGATTAAAAGATTGTTTTAACAATAATTATAATAAAGGGCCCTCCAGAGCCAATAGTTTTAGAGCAAGCAAGAGATAAATTAAAACCATGAAATTAAAAATCAATTTAGGATTTGCAAGTCTCCATCGCCATCGTCCATCTCTTCATCTTCCCTTGATTGTCTGCCTTCTCCAGTGACACTTTCCATGACTTGGGGTACCTGTGCACGCAATCTAGCTTTGTATACTCTGAACTTGTTGATAATAGGTGTTAAGACCATGCCAGGTGGAGATCCAGTCATGTTAATACGACGCTTCCTTTTCATGATAGCCTGGTCAGAGTCAGTCACTTTATGATATACTTCATTGATACCACCTCTGCAAGTGCTAATGTAGGCTGCCAATTTAGAAAGTATCCCTGATGACTCCCCTGTAATTGCATTGTAATTTACTATCTCCTCCATCACTACCTTTTTGAAATTATGTTTGATCACCTTAACATCCAACAGTTTTTTATCATCAAATCCATTAGCCTTTACCTCTAAAGCAGCAAAATCTCTTTTAATCCTCATCATATCTTTGTAATAAACTACCACTGCCCTTCCCATCTCTTCTTTAGCTACAGAAATACTACAAATTTTCCATTCTAATGCATCAGCCCACACAGCAGTATCTAGCTCTTTAGGATCAGCTATGACTTCTTCGGCCATTAGAATACTGGGGTTCATGTTGCTGATTTCCTGCACTTCCTTAGAGGCTAAATTCAAACTGTGGTGGTCACTTCGAGCTTTCTCAAATTCTACTATCAAAACTTCTCTTTTAGCATGTATGGAATCAAACAATTTCAGTTCCTCCTTGATAAATATGAGACCATCGAAGATGATCCTCTCAACCCATTGGTCCATAGCCTTCCTTAGGGATAAAGAAGTTTTAACTTGTTAAAGCAGATTCAGATCAAGAGTAGGAATTTTGATAGTGGAGGAGGTCCCAGTTGAGGGAGTTATCACTTCAGCAATTGAATTGGCAAAAGAGGACAGAGAACTTACATGTGCTAGCAACTTCAAATTTTCATCTTGCAAGCCTTTCACCCTTTTAGAGATGTTGTCAACTGAATAGTGCATATGATACAAATCACCTTTAGTAGTTGATGGCCCTAGATCCACTCGGCTTACTTTGAAATCTGCTTCAATTATTTCATCCTCATTCTTCTCAACCAGTGGGTCTGCAATTTCTAAAAACTAGTTTCTCGAGGTGGCATTGGTCACTATTCTAGACATTCTCTTCGCACATTTGGGTTTTGGAACCATCTGCAACAAACTAGCAGCAGTATCGATGCCTTCATCAGTTAGAACGGTGTACCTTTTCTTCTTTTGGACTACCTTTTTCAACCAGTTTGGAGATGAGACTGGCATATTGGCGGCATTGGCAGTCGCCGTTATCGGTGTAGGATGAGGATTTTGTTCAAGCATCTCTTTTTGTTGAGGGGAATTTGGTGGACTGAGTAATGAATACAACAAATTATCTTCTCCAATTTGCAAGAAGATAAAAGAATCAGAATCACTTACATAATTGCTCGGCGGTGGCACATGGTCTGCCTTAGATGATAAAGCAGCCAATCTTGTATTTCTCTTTGTCACTTGAACATCTTGCTCGCAGGTGGCTTTCAACCTGCCAATCCCCTCAGGTGGCCCTTCACCATCGCCATTCGATTGGGAGCCGACTCTTTGCAGAGTCGGGTCCAAACAAGATGATCTTCTGTGTGAGGTGGCAATTTGGGATCTGGATTGATTCTGAGAGGCTGAGTCCCTTGGTGTTCTTGAACCAGCACACTCCTTGGCCTTTGTCTGCAACCACTTTTATGTTCTCCTTAAAACACGAAATGACAGCAACATAATATTGGTAACCTCCTTTTCAAACCATTTTATTGGAGGCAAAGGTTCCCTTGACATTGTATTATATTCTTCACCCAAAAGATTTGAAAAATCATCAATTATATCAGGGACCTGAATATTCAACTTGAAGGCACGGACTTGATCAACAATCAACCTCATCCATTTCTTCCTTTGAACTTCTCTTTCATCAATACAGTCCTCCCAAAAATCTTCAAGTTGAGGAAGATGTGAGTAGGAACCACCTCCATGCATGTTTTCTTTTATAAATTTTTTGTTGTCAAATGATACACGGGGAGACAAACTATGAAGGTTGAATTCAGACAACTTATCCACATTCTGAGCATCATCATTGCTTTTGCTGAATAAAAAGACAAAGACACAGGAAAAGAATATCCTTTCTTTTTCATTGCCTGGTATTTGACATTTACTGTTGCCATTTGGTGGCATACTTCCAGCAACACCAAATAATCAGAGGGGTACCGAGGCAATTTTAATGGGGCATTTTCATAACCCCCGATTCTCAAATACAAGAAGCGATCAAACTAAATATAAATACTCCCAAATTTTGCGACCAATGCAAACGCTTCTATAGAAAATCTTTTCTCTATTGAACCATCAATTCTTTTAGCTAATATCATAGAAAAAGCATCATTCACAAGTCTGAAATCTTTCATACCTTCACTTCTTTGCAATTGAAGAAAAAATTGATACACAGGTGTACTTGCTAAAGAACTCCTTTGAGTCCTCAGACCAGGCCAAGCAACCTCTCTTCGAGCCAAGATGTAGATCAGCTGGGAACACATGTGAAAGCCCACGCTTCGTGTAAAATTCACCAGCTGCTCATGTAGACAATCACTGATGATTTTTTACCAATCAATTTGGTGATCTCCGCAAATTAATAAGATAAACCTACATATCTAGAACTCGAAAACATCTGACTCGGGACTCCCGACTACTCTGTTCAACAGGGTTATCATATCTAAGATTTCTTCTTTGAAATGGCTCCTTTTCAAATTAGCAGGCAACCGAGACTTACCAGTCTTTTCTTCTTCCAACCAATGCTTGGCAACGTAGGTACGACACCAATCCTTTTTCTCATTATAGTAATTCCAGGCGGAAGATACAGAAACATCAGAGTTATCTTCATATTCTTCCAAGTTCAGGGCCGAAGCAATAGATTCAGAATCAATTCTTGCCACCACAACACCACTGGGAGTCTTTATCTCCTGAGAGTTTGGGAAATAACCATTAGTGAATGCAACCATTAACTCAGGACAATGCATAGCAAGCGGAAAACCACCAGCTTTATGCAAGCCGTTGCTTATAATTTTCTCCGCCAAGGGGGTTCTTTTCTCAGACCGCATTCTCCTCCAAAAATCATCTAAATCCACGTGCCCCAAATTTGTATCCCTCACTCTAGAGAGACCATTCTCCACAATGGAAGCCACTGGGGTCCCTTGCAATTGAAACTTCATTTTTATGTGTTCTAGAAAATAGAAAACAAGAGACTCGGAGATACACGCAGAGAGAAGAGGATGAGGCAAGACACCAACCGAGAATTCTTTGTGCAGATACATGGGAAAAAAAATCTCTAACTCCTCAAGGAAGATATGAAACCTTTATAGAGAGAAAAAGTGTTGCTAGTTATGCTAACCTATGAAGATGGAACTGTCTTAAAATTTTGCACGTAGCAGACTAGCCATTTGTTCTTCTACAACGCATTCTCTTGCACATGATGTCACTTAGGTGGGCCTAAGAATTAATCCAAGTCACTTCTCATAAATTCACCCAAGAAAGATATTAAATATTGGCGGCGATTTTGCCATTATAACTCATAAATGCATGCCTCAACTTTCTCTCCGAGAATGGTGCCACTGTGTCTGCACGTACCTAAAATTGAATGCAAAGTGACAAGTGTCATTCTTCTGTACAGTATGCTAGTGCAGCTAACACCACTTGGGAAAGTGTGCTACGCGAAGTCGGCAAGTCGGGCAAAAGATGAACTCTTGAACTAGGAATCAGAGATTCAAAATTTTAAGGAATCCCTAATTTCTCGACTACAAAGGAAAGACTTCCTATGGAGGCACAACAAAACAGTAAGTCCGCAAGTCGGGCGGTTCAAGAGCTTATGAACCTACCAACTTCACTTCAAAAATGCAAAGGATTGCCAACTCACTAAAGTGACTAGGTGAATTTGGCCCGAAAGGAGGAACTAAGTGAAAAAGGCCGACAACGAATGGAAGGGAAAAACAAAGAATGGGTTAGGACGCCTTTTAAGAAAAAGGGGGCAACACAAGATCCAGAACTTCAATTAATTTAATTTTCATATTTTTTTTGTTGCCATTTTTCAAACAATACGTTTTGTGCTTATCCTACAATCATTGCAGTCTAGGAGACTTCATTTCTTTCACGGATTTTGTCAAACAGTTCATGTGCCTCATCTATGCCTCCATATTTTTGCATACATGTCTACCGTAGCTTTTGCAATTACAAGATCTGATGAAATTCCTCTATCCTTTATGTGTTGATGGATGTTCATTCCCTGTTCCAAAAGGCTATTCTTAAATATAATACACTTCAACAGTCAAAGGTCAATTTTGGCCAATAAAAATAGGACATATATTTACCACTTTTTGTTGTGAATGAGGTGTAAAATCACTATTGATTGTTTGATCATTGAAGTGGATGATATTTAATTAGAGTGGTTCCAAAAGCTCCCATTATGATGCAAGCAAGGAGGACACAAGCAAAGGTTGAGGAATTTGGTTCTACACCCACCCAATGTAATTTGCTAAAAGTTTCTAAAGTCATTTTCAACAAATCCATTTTATGCATTTCTTTGAGGCATTATGTCAAGCAGTTCATGTGTTAGGTCTGTGATTCCACATTTTGCATACAAGTCTACCTGAGCATAATAAGTAACTGCTTAGTACAAATATTATCATTGCATTTGATTTTCTTAGGTATTGGGTATGATACATCCAATACACAAAACCATCAACATTTTGTAGTGTTTAGTATTTGTGATGCCTCTGGTTCACATTTACAAGTAAAATCGTCGTGCTTGAACTATTGCATCTATAGCATAACATTGCTACAATAATGATGTCGGTGGCATCACCCCTTTAAATCACTAGGGATAAATAAAGAAAACTAAAACTTAATTAGTCTGATGAACAAGAAACCTTCCTCGAACCAAACATGCATTCTAGGTAAACATGAAAATCTTCAAACAATCAAAACATGATGTCAAACACCTTTTTAGAGTGTGTTTGCAAAGTAGTTTATTTTTTTTATAGGATTCCATCCTTATTTCACCTAAGTGGGTGGAAACCGATGAAAAACTATCTGGCGAAACTAGGCTCTAGAAAGGGCTACGTACCCACTTGTACAGTTACATAAAATATAGGATCGAACATAACTACATATATATGTACACCCGATTCTCTTATGCTTTATTCCCGTGGATACAGGGTATGTAGGCAATCTGGTAAACGAAGTATGTTCCCAATACATGGGTGCAAAAAGCATTATGAGGTCCTATAACACTACTCTTAAGCATAGATTAACTCTGAATCTAAGAGACTAATTAAGATAAGGATATAATAGACACTGATACTCATAAGAATCCCCAAGCTAGATTACTTGTACCTAACAAGTAGGTTGAAATCTAAAGTGAAGTACAAAATACTTGTATATATCTCCTAATTGAAAAAGCCCTTAGCACAGTATTTTGGGCATATTGTGGTCTTTCAGCAAGCAACTCATGGACCCAAACTGGTCCTAAAAGAGTCAAAGTCTGGCTAGAGAAAATTTAAAATTGTTTGTCCTTGTAAACTCATATGGTTGCTTATGTTACCTATCTCGTATTGGATAAAAAAGCATGTATGGCTATGTCATCTAACCCATATTGAATAGAGGAATGGTCTGATTTGACTATGTTAATTCGTATTGTATGGGTAAGTATGCCCGGTGGACAAAAGAGTTTGGATTAGCTAATGGATTTGAATGTCTTGTATTGGACAGGATAGCCAAACTAGCGATTGTGATTCCCTGAGTATTCAGTTAAACCAAAAGATTGCAAAGAGTATACACATTAACTTTAAGTAAGTCCTTCAAAATGATTAATCAAAAAAATTATACCTAACTTCATCCTACTTTGTGATTAATGATCAAGAAATTTTCTATTAGACCAAGTAGGTCATTACAAAAAAAAAGACCAACTAACACAATCACAAGAATTAAGCAACATGCAGGCACAATTATGGGTCTACACATGACTTGTGAATCTGTAATCAATCGATTTGAATTTAGGCTCATAAGGCCACACAAGGCACATCTCATGGCTTGACTTTGAGAGAGACGAGATAAGATAAAACATAACACATTACACATTTACCTAAATCAATTGTCTCTAATCAATCACCGTTCATGAAGACTTGCATTTGCACACTCAAGGAAACCATCAAGCATACCTATCCAATACGAAATAATCGATGTATAGTATGCATACAACCACCAATGAGATAATATCAAAAATCCACATCTAACTGAATTACCATCTAACATGAGCATGATTCAGATATATAAATGTTTAATAGATAATCCCATGTTGAAGTCAATGAGCATGGGTGAGATCACAGATCATAATAAAATATTGAGGCTAGAAAAAGGTTGAGTCCAAGCATGTATCAATCCACACTTGAACAAATATCATGCACACTCAAGCAAGGCATCAAATCCAACAATGAAGATTATAGTTGGAGCAACATAACTCGATTGAAATACATGTAATCTAGAAAGGTACACATCCATCCTATAGTTACATCATATCAAAATCATCTCATTAAAAACTTTAACCCAATCATAGAATAGTTAGGACAAGGTAAAATTTGATACATGGGTGGGCACTACACTCTAGTGCTCTTGATGGCAAAAGGTCTGCACGTTGCCTTTGTTCTACCTTGGGGTAGCGTGCTCTTTGTTTGCTATACTTAATCTTCTTATCTTATGTGAGGTGATTATACTTGGGTACTATGCATCATTCAAAGATGGGTTTTGATGGGTTCCCAAGACACTGAGTCTGCATTATAGTTGTATGAGTTTTATGTTATATTTGAGTGTCATTGTTTGTTTTGTCTTGTCTTGTATGGTGTACAGTTTGTATTTTATGTGTATTCCTTATGCTTGAGTGATGTAGTGTAAGCGTTTGTATTGTTTTGTTAAATGTTGTGTAATTGATGTGGTGATCTTGTATGTGTATGATATAGTTCTATCAATGGATATATGTAATTAAGAAATGAACTAATAGATAATCACTAGTGTGTTTGTACTTTACACACGGATTATTGGTTGGGTGCTTCACAACTGAACTAATGGTTGGGGAGGAAAGGGACATCCTCGTGTTGGATTCAAACCTTCCCCATTGATAGCAACAAGAGTTGAGCTTGGAGTCCTTCAAATATGTATTTATGATGTACATTTACATGGCCACTTTGTAAATGTGATGTTGGATTTATAGCTTATTGTATTCATTATCATTGATGTGGATTGTAGTATTGGACCACTTTTTATATCTTGATTATGTAATAATGTTACTTCTTTGTTAGTACTAGATATGTACTTGTGAGACTTTCATAGTAATGAGTTGTATTTGTTTATTCTCATGGTTGGAATTTTTGAGTAATTTTGGGATTGACATTTCATATGTCAAGGGAAAGAGAATAGAGTGGTAAATGCTCTTAGTAGCAATGCAAGCATAGTAGCATTAGAATTTTTGAGTAATTTTTGGATTGACATTTAATCTATCAAGGGAAAGAGAATAGAGTGGTAAATGCTCTTAGTAGTAGTGCAAGCATAGTAGCTACTATGTCACAATTTTGGTAGGTTTGAAGAAGTCTACTGGAGATGCTCAAGTAGCTACCATGTCACAATTTCAGTAGGATTGAAGTCTATTCAAGATGCTCAAGTTTCTGATCAATTCTACCAAATGATTCAAGATGATTTGGATCAGTATCTAGAGTTTTCATTTTAAAACATTATTTCATTCACTTGCGTTACTATTTATTTACATTATTCCATTTTTTGGCATATTATTTCACAAGGCTTTGTCACTTCCTATACTACATGGTAAGTGATGAGCATAGTTTTGTATGAGTAATATCTTTCTCAAAGAAAGGTGTTTGCATCTCCCATCATTACCATACCAATTTGATTGGAATGGTCCCAACTAGTCATTCCATTATTATTGTGATTTAAGTCATAGACATGATATTTTCATGATCCATGTAATTGAATGCTTCTAAAGAGTTTTTGTGACAACATTTTGGATCACAAATTTTCTCCTCTCCTAATAATGGATCGCAAAAACGTTGACACAAACTGACAATTTTCTACCAAAAGTAACCAAATTCATTCATGATTTAGTTGTCTTTAGCATGTCTTAGAATCTTATATCTCATACCGACACCTATTGGCATCATGATAACATACTTTGACTTGAACTTAATGTCATTTCATCTCTTTATTCCTCCCAAACACCTATGAATCCTCCAAGCCCATTCTATTCATCAACCATCCAATCTCTCACATCACACCATCCACAAACGGTGCAACACATGTTATTTTATTACTTTGACAAAGCCAACTAAATTGGCAAGGTGGGTGACATCAACATTTGTAAGTTTCAACGTATGGCCTAGCAGCCACATGTATACTTTAATCTTTTGACCCATTTTATCACTACAAAGAACTTAATTGCCAAAATTGGTGGCATCAGCATTTTTAAGTTTTAACTTTAGGCTCAATAACCCCTATTCATAAAGACAATTCTTATGATGACAACTATTAAATCATCTGCACACTTATACAAATTATAGTAAACTTAAATATAACCCCTATTCATAAAGACAATTCTTATGATGACAACTATTAAATCATCTGCACACTTATACAAATTATAGTAAACTTAAATATAAGTTTTTAATTCATTTCGGACAAAAAGACTCGTACCTTAGGCCTCTTCAACATAACTTGCCAAGCTACCTTTACTCTTTAAAATTTCCAAAGAAAGTCACTTAAAACTTGGAACGCAAAAGCTTCATTCTAAAAGGAAGATTATTGTGCCAACAAAGGATCCTTTTGCCCCTCTCTTGCATTTTTATCACTTTCATTGGTCGATATATTTCCTCTCTTCTACTACCTTTCTTAGTACAATACATTTCATATTATTCCCTTGCACATTTTTATTCATTTACTTTATTAAATGCATTATCATCTGCATGTATTATCTAGTTATTGCCTACTACCCCTTTCATTTAGCTATTGAGTTTACATTGTTGCATACACATATTGTTACTATAATTCGAATAGTCAAGTAATTTTGAGAACTTTGTTGAACCATTTTATATATATATTAGGAGGCTTCTAGTTAGTAGCGCCAAGGTTATTAATTCACCGTTGGTTCCTTTATGAAAGAAAACATTAAAAAGATCCCCAAATTTCTAGCCATGATGACCAGTACTTAGTAGTTCTGAAAAATAAGTTTAAATTATACCAAAATCCCTCTTTTGAAAAACTAATCACTTTCATTTACCTTCAATTTTAAGTTTAGGTAAATTAATGCTTAGTGTTATACATGTCTAATTATTACTATAATTCAAATAGACAAGTAATTTCGCAAACTTACTTGAACTACTTCAGATTTAAATATGGAGGCTTAGCTTCTTGTTAGCAGCACCAAGATGATTGATTCAGAGTTGATTACTTATAAAGGGTGTTATTAAAAATTTCCCCAAAATTTTGATCAAGATAACCAGCACTCAGTGGCATTGATCCTATTCCCCCTGTCATTTATGTGAACTTATTTTACTTTGATATAATTTATTATAGACTGTGCACCATTCATCATAAAAAAGACCCAAAATAAATTCATCCTTCCCAATGAAAGTAAAAGCCTTTCACATTCACGTCAATTCGATGAGGATGGTGTATGGCTGGAAGCGCTGCGGGTGAGCTAGGGTTTCTCTGCCCTAGCTCGGCCTTTGGGCAGTGTCAGTAGTTTTTTTTTGCACGCGGGGGGGAGTATCAAGCTTAGCCGGTAGCGGCCAAGGGTGGCCTTTTTCCTTTGGTTTCTGGTGGGGTTTTGTTTTTTGGCTTGCGGGGAGATTTTCTTCTCCATTCTTCGTTGCTTCGTTCTACCTAGTGCTGCTTTTTGATATAGTTTTTTCTGTGCTCCGGTGGTTGGCTTTTCAAGACCGGGGTTTTTTCATTCTCTTGGAGATGCATGCACCGGTAAACATGTCTGATCCAGGTTCTTCCCTTCTTGGAGAAAGTCGGAGCTTTCCGAATGTGGGTAACCCTGGCGAGGGTTTGACGAGGAACGGTGGTGTCCGGCTACACAAAGTCAATGGATGCTTGGAGAGATCGCAGGAACGGCCGGTGCTGGTGATACAGCCAAACTCTGTTGCGGAAGATGTGGAGTACTACAGCAACCATGTGTTGATTTGCAAGTTCATGGGGATGCGGGCTTTGCTCCCCTTTCTAGATTATTGGGTTCGCAAGACTTAGAACCTTGAGGGGGATTTTGACATTCTACTAGCGGCCAACAATTTCTTCATGGTGGATTTTCCCTGTATTACTGATAGAAATCGGGCTTTCAAAGGCGGGCCATACTTTTACAACTAGGTGGGCCTTTTTATTAAGCCATGGCATGTGGGATTCAATTCCGCTAAGGAGCTTCCCTCTTAGATTCTGGTTTGGGTACGCCTCCCTCGGTTGCCCCTGGAATGCTGGCGAAGTGACATATTACAGATGATTGCTCTTTTGCTAGTTAAGCCTATTGGGCCCTCTCAACAAACTTTGAATAAAAGGGTTTTTTCTTTTGCTCGAGTGTGCGTTGAAATTGACCTAAGCAACCCATTGTCGGACTCGGTGGAAATAAGCATTGGGACAACCTCTTGGACCCAACAATTGGATTATGAGGCATTACCTTTCCGATGTCGTTTATGTCATGAATATGGTCATCTACAGCAGAAGTGTCCCAAAGTTGTTTCGGCTGCTGGTAGAACTAATGATTCTCATCAGTCTGCCCCGAAAGTGGACAAAGGTAAGACCCCCATGTAGGGGGTGGAAACAGATAATGATGGTTTTGTGCCAGTTAAGCCTTGTAACAGGAATAGAGGACAAAAGAGGACCCTCAAAGACAGGTAGGAAGAAGAAACTCTCAACAAGTTTGATGTGTTAGGACTTGGTTCAGTAGGAAGTTGTTCCTTTCGAAATGCAAGTTTTAGATAGTACTACTGTTGAGAAGTGCCTGGTGGATCAATCAACTGCTATTTCCAGCCAGGCCCCAGTAGGAGGGCAATTAGCTCAGATACTAATTTGGTACCTGATCCCCCTGGTTCTGGAATTGTTATTGGGAAGATTGTTGTGGAATCTGGTAAAAGCAAATCTCCTTCTCCTGTTTTGGGCTTACAGCAAAAACCCCCCAAAAAGGGGCCTCCTGAGAAGCGTCTTAAAGTAGGTATAAAGAAGGATCAGGAAAAGGTAAAGCTAATTGGAGAGAATTTGGTGGAATCTGGCTCAGTGAGGACTATTGATTCTCACTTTTCCCAGCCCCAGCGATGATTGTGATTTCTTAGAATGTTAGGGGTATGAATAGCATCCCTAGACAAAAGGCTATTTGTGACTTGATCCATATTCACTCACCTGATTTGGTTTTCCTCTAGGAGACTAAGTTGTTTGTTGAAAATATGTTGAGTTTGGCTCCTAAGATCTAGGGTAGAGATCTCTGTCAATGTGTTGGGGCACAAAGCAGCTCAAGGGGACTTGCCTGATTATGGGATCCACCCAGAGTTGTTCCTCTCTGGTGGCCTTTTGGCAGGTGCTCTATATCTCTTGTTGCTTCTAGTCTGGAGTCAGGGGAGTGTTATTTCTAATATTTATGCTCCTATGGATCTCCCTGGCAAGGCTCATTTATGGTCTCATATTAGATTCTTGCGTTCGTTGGAGCCCTTTCTTCCTTGGATTCTTGCAGGGGATTTTAATGTTGTCTTATCTCTGGAAGAGAAAAGGGGTGGGACTTCCCATCTGGATCATGCCTCGGCTCTCTTGAGGGATAATGTGGCCTATATGAATTTGGTGGATATCAAGCCCTCGAATGGCTTATTTACCTGGAACAATAGGAGGACTGGTGATGCCGCTATTTCTGAAAGGTTAGACAAGTTCTTGGTGTCCTATTTTTGGGTGGGTGTCAATTGGACGACTACCTCTGAGATTTTAGATTGGCGGGGCTCGGATCATTGGCCAATCAAATTTTCTGCTTGCTTGACTAGATTTTCTAAAAGGCAGTCTTTTAAATTTCAACTTATGTGGCTTCGGGATGAATCTCTTCATGATCTACTCCCAGGGTGGTGGAGGGCTGGGAAACCTGCTTTTGGCACTGCTATGTACTCTTTTGTCAAAAGGCTTCAGTATGTCAAATATAAGTTGAAATGTTGGAACATACACCATTTCAACAATGTTTTCCAGGCTAAAAGGATTGCACAAGAGCATTTGGACACCATTACTTGGCAAATCAGGACTTAGGGGCTATCTGAGGAGCTGAGTTTGATGGAAGCTGCAATTGTTAAGGATGTGAAGGAATGGGAGCTTCGTGAGAAAATTTTCTGGGAGCAAAAATCTCACATGGATTGGCTTCAGGGAGGGGACAGGAATACTTCTTTTTTTCATAATTCGATTAGGGATAGAAGGCAAGGAAATCTCATTTCGTCTCTCAAATCCCTGAATGGTGAACAACTTCTTTTCTTCTGTGGAGATTTTGAGAGAGTTTGTTCGGTTCTTCTCTGCTCTTTTCTCTGATGATTCCCCTCCTGCCAATGTGGAAGAAGGTGCAATCTTCGCTTGCATTCCTCCCTTGGTGACTGGTGAAATGAATGAGTCTCTTCTCAAGTCGATCTCTCTGTTGGAGCTAGAGAATATTGTGTTTTAGATGCGGAAAGATAAAGCTCCTGGTCCTAATGGGTTCCCGATTGACTTCTTTCAAGAGTTTTGGGATATTATAAAGCTTAACCTTCTGGAGGTTGTTCAGGGACCTCAAAGGAATAAGCAAATGTTGATAGCCTTGAATGTCACTTTCTTGGCTCTCATCCCTAAGCGGGAAGGGGCTAATTCGTTAGATCTCTTTAGGCCCATTGCCCTTTGTAATGTGGTGTACAAAATAATCACCAAGACTATGCACTATATGGCCTCGTCCAAAGAGAAGGCTATGTTTATTAAGTTGGATATGGCCAAGGCTTGTGACTGTGTCAAATGGGATTTTCTAACCAAGACTTTGAAAGGTTTTGGGTTCAACTGTGTCTGAATTGATTGGGTTATGAGTTGTGTTACGACTACCTCCTTTTCGGTGCTTGTCAATGGGGAGCCCTCTGAACTTTTTGGGGCTACCAAGGGCCTTCGCGAAGGGTACCCTTTATCTCCTTATTTATTTATTTTGATGGCTGAAGGGCTTGGGAGATTTTTGAAATCTTGTGTTGAGCTTGGTCTCATTCAGGGGTGGCGTTGTGGCAATAACATGCCCCCCCAATCCCATCTTCAGTTTGTGGATTATATGGCGTTAATGGGTCTCGCCAGAGTGGATGAAGCGGTCAATCTTAGGAAGGCCCTGGACTGTTATTTGGTTGCTTCGGGGCAAAGCATCAATGAAGGCAAATCCTTTATTTATTTCTTTAATACTCCTAATCTTATTCAACTGAGAATTGTGGGTATCATCAAATTCCAGATTGGTTCACTTCCTTTTGTTTACCTTGGCATTCCTCTGGTTGTTCATGCGTTACCTCAAGTGTTCTGGCAGGATATTATTGAGAAGTTTCGTAAAAAGGTTAGTCATTGGACTTGCAAGTGGCTTTCTACTGCAGGAAGAGTGATTCTTCTGAAGTATGTGGTTCAGGCACTCCCTTTGTACAGGTGTTTTGTGTTATCTGCCTCTACCATGTTTGTGAACGACTTTGAGAGTTTTTGTCGACAGTTTCTTTGGTTTGGTAATCTTCTTTCGAGGAAGTGGAGTTTGGTCAAGTAGGATGTTATTTGTCAGTCGAAGCAGGAGGGTGGTCTTGGGCTTCGTCAGGCTGATTTGAACGAACAGGGTTTGGTGGTTAAACTCTTGGTCTTGGGCTTCGTCAGGCTGATTTGAACGGACAGGGTTTGGCGGTTAAACTCTATTGGAGATGGTGTTCTCATCAGCAACAGACTTGGGCTAAGATCCTCACCTCAAAATATCTTGGGGATGTGCATTGTGTGGATGTGCCCAAATACAACCTATTGGGCAAGGGATCTATGGTTTGGAACACCCTCAAGAGGGTAGCCAAGTTGATTAAACAAGGGTTGTTCTAGATTTGTAACAGGGGCTCGGAGGCTCTCTTCTGGTTTGATTCCTGGGATGGACATCCTCCTATTTTGTCTTCTCACCCTCACTTGCAGGGTCTTTGTAGGCAGTTTTTCAAAGCCGGTTGAACTTATGTGATGAATTTCAAATCCCCTCAAATTCTGGATCAGGCTATAGTGTACAAGTGGAAGGACCCAAACGAATGGCCACCTAGGGGAACGATGGAGGATCGCCAAACGTTGGCTGGCATCTTGGCTGGTATGATTTGCAACTCTTTTTTGGAGAGGGATGTTTTGGCCTGGGGTGGTGACTAGAGAGGCAAATTCACTGTTGTCTAGTTATTAGGTTCTGGATGAGCAAATGTTTGGGTGCATGGGTGTCCCCTGGTGGAAGCAGATCGAGAATAAATTCTTGTGGCCCAAGCGCAACTTCTTTTCTTGGTTGGTGATGTATAATAGGTCCTTAATATGGGAGAATCTTTGGAAGAGGGGCTTCCATAGCCCCTTTGTGTGTGTTATGTGCTCTAATAGTGTAGAGAGCAGGCTAGGGAGGTCTCCAACAAAGACTTCCTTTCTCCACATTGCTTGGACCATTGGTCCTAGCTTTATCAATTGGCATATCTCGTTAGAGCGTGATCGCAAGATTTTTCTGGATAAGAAGCTTCAAGGGCTGCGGGTTTGGATGAGGAATTGGGTAGTTCTTCAGGAGACCTTGGTGGCTAAGTGTGATCTCTCGGTCCCCGTAGATCCTGAAGATATGGTAATCGTTCGGATCTTGGTGCTTTGTGTTAACACCAAGGGAGAGACGAGGCCTAGTCTAGGTCATGGTGCTTGAGGTAAGGTTCGAAGAGATGGTCATTGGCCACCTCCACCTGCAGAGGTTCTAAATATTAATACTGATGGTTCCTCTAGAGGCAATCCAAGCACATTGGTGTAAGGGGCATTGGACAGGAATACTCAAGAGTAGTTGTGTTCTTCTCTAAGTATTGTGGTCAGCACTCTTAACAATTTCATGGAGGCCTTTGCTATTCTCTTAGCTTTGAAAAGGGCTTGTGCCCTTGGTTGGAGAAGCGAAATTTGCAAGTTGGATTCTTAGATTGTGGTAGACTTGCTGAATAAGCAGCAGTTGGAAGAGGTTAATTGGCAGCTGGCTGGAATGGTTAGACAAATAATCTCTCTGGGTGAGGTCTTGGATTCTATCACCTTCAGCGATATTCCTAGGGAGTGGAATAAGGTGGCTGATGGGTTGGCTAAATGGGCTTCTAAGCGTATGGGAAATTGGAAAGTGGATGACTAGAGTTGTCTCCTGAGAGCCTTTCTTGGGAGCTTGAGGACTTGGTCATGGAAGACATGAGATGTGTTCTGAGTGTTACTTGATGTTTCTGTTATTGGTTTGTGACCTCCAGTGGTTGGTTTGTAATTTCTCAAGCTCTGTACTGTTTTCATGGCTCAATAAAGTTTTTACCCTCTTTTTATTAAAAAAAACACCTTTCACATTTCCCTGTTACCACCAAGCAGAGAACAAAATTTGCAGTATAGACTGATCCCACAATTCCAGTTTTGGGCGTCACAGATTAGCAAAATCAGATATTGATCTAAGTTGGCGTTCTTGCATCACAAATTTGTGAATACATTTGTTTTAGTATTGCCCTTAAGAGAGGAACAAAATTGTCGTGCATCATTTAATTTGTCCACCAAATTCAGATTCATCTTAGTCCTCCCCATTTAAATTTGCAAAGTTCAAATATTTCGTAAGTTGTAAGTTATAAAAAAAAATAGGATTAAATTGGCACTAATTAATCAAAAAATGACAATGTAATTCCATCATATATATATATATTGAGAACATATAATTTCATTAATTTCATTCATTTCCTTCTACATCAGAAAAACTTCGGAAGATAGCAAACTTATCAACTCTTGTTAGGCACCATCCTCAAAGAAATACAAAGGTAATTTAGAATGACACAGAAATATATCATGATAAATTAGTGATGAAAGTTGAATGGAGAGGATAATGCAGACTTATAACTCCAAATGCTCCAATATCTAAGCATCGAGAACATTTTCATTTTGCATTCAATATTTCAACATCATTAAGAACAATCTCATTCTGAAGCTACAAAGTATATAGCACGCATTAAAACATTTAAAAATCTGCCTGAAACAAATTTGGTAAAAAATTATAACCACATACCGTAGAAGCTGATAAGCTTTCAAGGCAACAAATGACATGAAATAATAAAAGCAAAATTGCAACCGCTAAGCAGACAGATGTGACATTATTTAAATGACATCTGCGCACGTCGTATCTAAAAAGCTTCACAGATACATAGTTAAGAAATGTTTGGAAAAGAGGTTGCAAATTCAGATGGGATAGTTAAAGCTGAACTTGGCATGTAAACCTTCCCTATCACATCATTCCTCGTTGAGAACAAGCAGGAGAACATACCGTAGAAGCTGATAAGCTTTCAAGGCAACAAATGACATGAAATAATAAAAGCAAAATTGCAACCGCTAAGCAGACAGATGTGACATTATTTAAATGACATCTGCGCACGTCGTATCTAAAAAGCTTCACAGATACATAGTTAAGAAATGTTTGGAAAAGAGGTAGCAAATTCAGATGGGATAGTTAAAGCTGAACTTGGCATGTAAACCTTCCCTATCACATCATTCCTCGTTGAGAACAAGCAGGAGAACATTAATAGTATTAAGTTCATCATCTCCTATGGTTTGATTACTTTTTTCACCTACTAAGTTTAACATGAACATTGTGTGGAGCTCACAAAAAATATGACTACAGAAGAAAACTGATGGCAAGTTTCTACGAGCACCAATAAAAACAGGATCAAACATTACGAAGCTTCTCCTTGTAAATTATAGGGAGTTTTGCATGTCAAAAAGTTTTTATGAAAATGATGATGAATTATTACATTTACAGAAAGTGTACAATTACACTTTTACCATCCAGGCAGAAATCATAAAGCTAGCTAGGTCTAGCCAGATCGGGGAGAGCACCAATCACATCAAAATGACTAATTATGGCAAATCACCCTCCTGGGAATCTCATTAATGACGAGATAACAGCCTACTTCACATTCACCATGCATTGCATGCAGTTATTGACAAAGAAAGTACTGGCAAAAGCACTACGTATGTCTAGTGGAGATCACATTCATACTGGTACTGTAGTAGGTAAACTTGAAGGAGAACAAGACGTCACTTCGGAGCACTCAGAATCCTTCTTCATTCTTTGAAATTTGGTAATAATTTTACGGTCTGGTTCCAGTACATATTGTACCAGGTCCGTGATTATCCTCTTTCACATGATCCAGATAACCATATGCTAAAAGATTATATCTGTGACATTTGATCCTATTTTTGAGACGTTTCAGGAGTGTGAATGTAAGAACACAAATAAACGTATGCAATCATGGCCAAGAAATTCTGCTCAACTTAAAAAAAAAAAATTGGACCCCTGTAGTGCAAGGGCATGATGGCCATAGGTAACTCTATACCATATTGTTCTCCGATGCAAACTTGTTACGGAGTAGCTTTCAAATTATAAGCTTCAAGATTTTTAGGTTTGGGTTGAGATTTCAAAATGACAAGCAAAATATTGTTATTAAGTCTCCTTTTGAAGCATAGACCACATGATATTAAATTTACCCAAGGAAATCAATCAACTTAAGACCTGTCCATAAATAAAACACTATAATGGACTAGGTGGCTCAACAAATTTTATGGACATAAACAACACAGAGATACGTTCCCACTCAAGGAGTGTCACAAGCTTTGCCCATGATTTTATGCCTGTAGTGGAAAATGCAGCTGATAAAGCAAGTTTCAATTTTAAGAACATTGACAGGGGATATTCAAATGGGTACTGGAGTTTGCCCGATAATAATGCAAGCTCAAAATGAGTCAATAGAAGTTGCCTTATCTTTCAGGCTTGATAAAGAAGCATAACCGTTTCAATAGCTATGTTCTTAATCAAAACACATTGAAGTTCCAGAAATAAATAAATAAACCTTATTCAAAACACATTGAAGTTGTAGAAATAAATAAATAAAATGTACTTTGACAACATTGCTCATAAGTCTTCTTCAAAACATGCAGGTTTATTAGCAGTTGCTAAACGCTACAAATTTGATCTAAAACTCAAGAAATAAAAAACTCATTTTCAAACAGCATTACAAATCATTACTGCATACAAACTATCTATTTCAGTGCTCGAAATAACTTTGTTTTAACTTTTTCCATGGAGAGTCTTTAACATAATATCAGCCAAAAAAATTGGAAAAGGATTTCCTTCCAAAAGCAAGTTTTTAAAAGGAATCTAGGCTTTCTACAATACCTAGAACAACGATCAAAAGGTCCTAGTCCATAATGAATTATAACACTACAACCCACTGTCATCCATTCCAAACAAATTTAAAATGAAGTGGCAGCGGCCTTCTTCCTGGGGATTGCTTGAGTCCCTGAACAACAAACAATACAAAGCCATATTACTCATTATACCATAAGCATGTAATTAAAAAACTACCAAATTAGATCTATTAATGACTTACCCTCCCTGAAATTATTCTTGAAACGTCGAGGCATGTGACGAAGATATCTCATTCGTCCAGTCCCTGTAGTCTTTCTTCGAATAGCTTTCACACTCCAGTTATCTGAACCAATTGCAAAACACTAATAAAAAATTGTTTGTACAACCTTAATAACATGTGCACAACAGACTTTACTTATAAGCAAAATTCAATGTTTAAACAGCAGATAAGACAACTCTAATAAAGTGATATTAATTGAAGTTCTATTTCAGAGCCTTGTACAACAATAGACAACAGACACACAGAATAGTGTAAGCTCGAACTTAGTTCAATCACACCAATTTATGAATTAGCATGAATTCGATTTATTATGCTCGTATATGTATTGCAACTAGAATGCACAATTCAGTTAGTATTATCCCCATACAACTTGAGTTGAATTGGCCTAATGGTGGGACCTTGTGTACTCTATAATGGAATGGCCTAATGGTGGGACCTTGTGTACTCTATAGTGGAAGTCACAAGTTCAAAATTTCACACTCCAGTTATCTAAATCAATTGCAAAACACTAATAAAAATTTGTTTGTACAACTCTTAGAAACCAAACCTATCAGCAAAACCATTGTAACATGCAACAAACAAATTGCATACGTCACAACAGATTTAGGTTTCGACAAGCATGGCATCAAATAAGAAACAGTAAATGAGAGATTTAGAAGTTACATTGGAGGGAGTGATGGGAGCAATCAGGAATGAACTAACATCCGCTTGGAGGATATGTTATTAATGTTTAAGTTTTCAAACAATTCCATGTTACAATTTTTTCATAGCTCAAAGTTGACATTTACTCAACAACCTTTTGTATTTATCCAAGAAGCAACACAGAGTTTTTAAAAATCATGAAACTTATAACAGACAGTCAGGAACAGCGCTGAGTCAATCAAACTCTTTAGTGCAGTTAGCTCTTCATTGCAAGTAGCAATAAGCATCTCAAATTTAAATCCCTTGTTACAGCATTTGCATGTCTAAAATTAGCACTTTTGTCCTGATACATCCACTAAAAATGGCAAACATTATGCATCTTGATTCGCAAACAGCTAAATTTTAATATATAATTTCTTCCAGTCAAATGGTGAAAGCTTGTCCTTATAGGAACAAGTTTCATGGTTACCCCATGGCACATGCCATCTAGTAACAGCAAAAAAAAATCCACGACAACAAAAAAGAGTTCAGTTCTCACATGCCGGGGACAGTGAGGGGACAAATTTTATATATATTGAGAGCTATTCAGTAGTCACCACAAAACATCTTTAAACATTTTAAATAGCTGAAATAAACAACAAAATAATCAATGACACTAGAAAACTGGAAAATCCAAATTTGAGTGAAACCCTGGAATATGAAAATTAAATTGTACATATTAATGTTTGATTGTGATATTAAAAACAATAATGATAATAGACGTTTGAAAATACCAAAGTATTTTACATAAATGAAAATCAAATGGTTAACATGGGGTACATTAGGACATTCCCATATATCCTCCATGTCCCTGGATGGAGGAGGTAGTTACCCAATGTCTTGAGAATGTCTAACTCTCTACCTAGCACACTGTCAAATCCTCTTCTCTCTTTCCTTTAATTCCCTTACATGCTATTTGTATTTTCTCCACACTATGTTGACAGCATCCATTCTATTTATTAATATGCTTCTCTCCACATATGTTTGTAGTTGCTCTCTTTAACTCCCAAGCATCAAAGATGATGACAAATGGTCACCACGGTTCATCTCCTCAAAGTCTCTATTGTGGATTGGGGTAACTATTTCATCTCTTTCTTCATGGCTCCTCTAATCTACTTCCTTTGTTTCCTTCTCTTCTCTAAACATATGTGCAAGGGCTAGACTCTCTTCATTGTCTCCACTATTTTCCTCCACTCCCAAGCATCATAAGGGGTGACAGTTGATCACAAAGCTTCATCTCCTTAAAGCTTCATCTTCTAACCTTAGTTCATCATCCACAATTATCTCAATATCATCCTTTTCTCTATCCTAACTTCTTCCTTTGTCTCTTCACACACTTGCTCTAAAAATCTTCCTTCCATACTCAAAGATCTCACATGGCACACCTAAATAACTTCTATTATTTTTCTATTTCAAAAGCACCTGATTATTATTTATTTTCATTATTCCCATTTGTCACCACTTCCCCTACTTGACCCATTTCCTTAATTTCCCATCTTGCTCTTTTCGGTTTCTTTTGCCTTCCTTTTTTATTACTCTAAATCTTTCTTCAACTAAACTCTTCTTCCCTATGTGCTCTAGACCTCCTCATCATGTCCTTGCTTTTTCACCTCCAACCATCATGACTCTTCCACCCTTGTTCAACTTACTTTTGAATCCACCCTTCCTCATGTCATTCAATAGTTGCATGTCCCCCCTTAAATGTACTTCTTACAATTTAAGGAGATCCTCTTTTTGATGAACATCAATTTTATTTGTAGTACAATCTAGTTGAGAAATGTGCCTGTTACTCCATCTAGGAATTCAGCTATATCGACCTCAAAACCGGTCTGCCCTTGAATTGTCCAAATAACAATAAATGAATCTAAGGTGATTTCAAACCTCTAATCTATTGCTCTTGTCCACACTATATAATTAATTCCTCTGCCACTTTTAATTTTTCCGGTGTCCATTAAATTGGCCTACCAATTTTAATCTGCAACTTGTCCAAAGCCAAAGTACAATGTGGAAAAATGCACCATAAATTCTTGTTCTCTAAAGAATTTTTAACTTACTGGTTAAAAGCTGTCTACCATCCTTTTTTAAGCTTAGAAAATCTCTAAATCTCACCTCCCAACACTTTCCTGTGTCCTTTGTACTTCAAGTTCTCCAATATTAGCTACCTGCATACCCTTAACCTTTATTTTCCTACTCTAACAACAATTATATATAGTGTTCATCTACTCCACTATAAACTCTATATTCTCTATTATTCTAGTTCCTATTATTGTATTTCTTTCACTCCTATAATCAACTCTATCTTGATTGTAGTCAATTCTCTTCTATCTTCTATTGTAACATTACATGCTTGCGGCATAAATAACAGTGAGTTACAATGCCATATAATGTGACATGACTGCTAATCATGCCCATTCTTTATTTCAGGTGTTGGATCTTGCCATAGATTCCCATACAGTACCACAACAGACTGAAGCTTTGGCCCTTTGTTCTAGTGGTCAGCTCAAATGGGATCTTCATAGTGTGATGTGATCCAGGAATATCTTTGATGGAGAACCTACCAACCCTCTAATTTACCAACATGCTCAGGCATCTTATGCATTGAAAGTACAAACAAGAATCAATCAAGGCCTCAGGCCATTATACCTTCTGAAACAACATTAATAATAAATATAAAATTCAGTACATAGTTTTTGAAGAAAAATTTAAGTACTTTTACTATCTCTTTGTACTCCATTATTGTAATGTTCCTTTTCAAAACATGCTGATAGAAAACAAAACATAGAAACAACAAAAAATAGAATTCTGCACCACAATTTGAAATTATGAGCTTCAAATCTAAAACTTGCAGTCCTGATACATCATAAAGATAATTAAAACAAATATGTTCAGCTTTCATGAAACTTAAAGCATATTAGATCAAGAATTTCAGTCATGAACAGCAACAGTTGCACAACAGAAAACAATATTAAGGAAAAAGATCCAGAATCTGTGTATAAGCAAAACATTAAAGATTACCATCAATTCCCCAATAACCTAATTGGAAGATTTGATCTAACAACTAAATACTCCAACCTCCAACTGCCTTACTGATAACATGCTCGTCTGGTGGAAAGAACTGCCAAGGCTAGTGTTTTCCAAAGATAGACACTTCTGAAAAGTCGAGCCTCTTAATATAGACTCTACAACCATATCACCTCTCTTGTTCTTAGCCAACTAATTGTTTAGAATTGACATGGCACTCATCTTTATCCTAACCCATCTTCTACTCATTTGTTATTGACATGACATTCATACTCTATCCCGACACAACTACCATTATATTGCTAGCATATTATTCTAATAAGCACAATCAAGCAGACAGATTTATCTAAGCCAAATTAATGTGACAAACTTATCCTAACCCAGCCCATAACTCAACATGACCATATGGTATCAGATTTGATCAACTGCAGCAAAAGTTGACTGCATTATTTGATTCCAACCTCTGCAGCTAATTTAACACTGGATATCTTTCTGTGATAGGAGAGTTTTAACAGTTTACAATTTTTTGCAAAAGAAAGAATATTTTACTGCAACCATTGCCCTATTGAACATGGAAACTTGTAAAGATTTCAATTTGACCTTTAAAGTTTAAACAACTCACTACTTAAAAAAGAATATTTTACTGCAACCATTGCCCTTTTGAACATGGAAACTTGCAAAGATTTCAATTTGACCTTAAAGTTTAAACAACTCACTACTTTGGCATCAAGTTACATTACATCTAACCCCCCAGGTATGTCTTAAGTTATACCTAGCATGCCATAAAGAAAACCATCAAGTTTTTACAATGTACATGTATCATTACCTATGGTCAACTTTTCCTGCTAGAGGGAATAAAGTTGAAAATTACAGCTAGAGTTGAACTGATTACAAACTGACTAACAATGTATATGGGGAACAAAGTTACACTAATTGTAAACTGGCTCCTAAGAACCTGATCTAACTTAATATTACAACCCCCAGCTGTCTTGCTGATATCATGCTCATTTTGTGGAAAGAACTGCCAAGGCTAGTATTTTCCAAAGATAGGCACTTCTGAAAAGCTGAGCCTCTTATAATAGGCTCTACAACCATATCACTTCTCTCATTCATAACCAACTAATCATTTAGAATTGACATGGCACCCCATTCTTTATCCTAACCCACCTACTCGTTTATTATTGGCATGACATCCATACTCCATCCCAACACAACTACCATTATAATGCTGGCTTATTAATCTAAGCCCAATCAAGCTGACAGATTGATCTAAACCGGATTAATATGACAATATATGGTATCAAATTTATTCAACTGCAATAAAAGTTAACTCTAATCAAGTAACTGATTAACAGCATAACCAACTGATAGAATGACTATATAACCGTACTGGTGCATACTGACTAGAACAAGTGTGCCTTATTTCTTCAAGCCCCAAGTAAGTATTCTATCTTCCAGAAGAGAGATCAAATGAGAAAATGTCCTCATTCACAGCGTGAGCTATTATGTAAAAATTTACCATGCTCATGTATCATGGTGTCCTTAACACCTGTGATGCATTTCCTTTGTTATTGAGAGGGGAAAGGCGGACGGAGGGGATGAAAAGAGTATCGTGTGGAATGATATTTAGAAAAGAATAAAAGTACATGAATTTCAACACCATCCAACAATTATTGAGCTCTTCAGATTGGTATTTGTTTGCAACTGCCAGTTATGAATTTTCTGCTCCAGATTGCATCCCTCCTTGTTTACTTTTGTATACCCAAGTTTGTGCACGCAGACCTCCCTGACTGGTGTTTGTTTATGATTGTCAGTTACGAATTTTCTGCTCCAGCTTGCAACCCTCGTTATTTGCTTTTGTTTACCCAAGCTTGCGCAGGTGACCTCTAAGATGCTTAGCAGATAAGTTGGAGTCTTTCCTACAATACTCACCTTAGTTCATCTTCAATTCACAAAGTTATTGATATAATAATCAAGGACACCAGGCATGCTGCCCAGGCAAGGGTTAGACAGGACACATGGCAGGGAACAATGTTTACTAAGGTTTCTTCTGAACACTTGATAGGCTTCAGTACACGTATTGTCCTCAATTGTTTCACGCCTGCCATAGCCGACTATATCTAAAAAGTTTCAAGTTGTTAGTTTTTTTATCTTAAGAAAAACTCTGTTGTGCAGTTTAGATCTAAAACTGTGTGAGAAATAAGATTTTAAAAATAGCTCAAGGATAAGCGTCTCCAATCATATTACTTAAATAACTGTAACTGGGTGTGCTGTTCTTCCAGGGAAAATGAATCACAAGCAGCAATACGAGTAGCATATTATCTTAAAATTAGAATTATATTATCATAGTATAATATCAAACGAAAAGTATTCACTGCCAAATTATTACAGGCATCGTTATAAATTTATATACTACCAAATCATAGGAGGCATGTTATAAGTTTAGAGATACCACTACAACACTAACCTGAATATGCGTGTGCTTGCTATTGTTAACAATTATGTCCAAGAGATGAGGGTATATTATAAGGAAATATTTAATATTCAAGTAATCATGGCACATCAAGGTGAAAAATAAGAATCCATTTTTGCAACACAGTTCATTCGGCTATCTGTTGAGTAAACGCTCTTGTTCAATGAATCTTGCAGAATCTGTCTTCCAAAATCTCCTCTGATATTCTCTACCACCAGCCTATGGCTTTAGCTATATCCCCAAATGGGTTTTAGTCGATTGAGTACTGCAGAATAATTCACTGCAAGGCAGTAAATGATATCCTTGTAATATAATATAAATATTGTCTTATGAGATCCGAGTTAAAGCCATGGTGGGCTGATAAAGTCGCTGTTTTAATTCGGGCCACACCATCTTACGCGGTTATAAACATTATTATCTTCCAGGGACCAGCTGTAACTTACCTTGCTCGGCATTCTAGAATGATCTAACAAATACATATTTCAGTGGAAAGAATGGAAACCCCAAAGCAACGGCTTTGATGCAAAGGAAAATACGATGTACAAATAAAAAACGCAAGCATTAAAATACCCTTTTTTAATTTTTTTTGGCTATAAAAAAGATAAATACATACATTTGCGAATGCGCGCAGCTGGATATGCACAGGCAGAACATCGACTCTTTTGGATGTGAAAACTGCGGCGGCCACAGCGCACGCACAGTGTGTGCGTCTTGTTCCTCCTCTTGCCAAAACTTCCTGTGCCCTTTCCCTGCAATTCATCACACTAATCAGTACACACAGAGGGAAGAAGAAGAAGAAGAGGATGAGTACGTAAACCCACCATTGCTCTGGCGGATGGTGTTGCTCCTGTTCTCTCCGCTTCTCTGCGCCTCTGCCTTCCTCCGCAAACAAGTGAAAACCCTCTATCAAACCCTAAATATGGCTTCTTACATAAAACCCTAAGATGGGATTTTGTTTAGGGTTCGCTTTGCTAATCTCAATTCCTTTTTATTAAAAACTCTTATGCGGTAAAGAACCGGGACTCATTAGGAATTTCTTGTTTTTTTTTTTGGTCCGTGTGTAATGTGGAACCGGAAAATTGCTACCTTGCACTTTTTTCTTTGTTATAGATTTACCTTGATTTATTAGTTCCTTTCCAAGCAGAATACTAATGCATCCCTTAGTTTTATTAATTTGTACCAAATCAACTAATGAGAGCAGAATTAAAATAGTTTGACTAAATTATCTAATGTATATTATTTTCCAAATTTCTTGCAAAATTAAAAAAAAATCATTTTATTTATGATTCTATTGAATAATACTTGTGAATAATCTTATTGTTTGACGTAAGCCTCTTTGGAATGTCAATGGAATGGAGCAAAAAAAGTTTTTCATTGATTGATGTAGCAATAGTATAACCTCTGTGTCCACTCTTGCTAATAATGTTGTCCACTATTTTATTATTTGACAACTAGTGAAGTGTCAATGCAATGGAGCAAAAAAAAATCTTCCATTAATAGTTGTAGCAATAGTAGTGCTTTGTCTCCAACTCCCTAACAATATGATGAGAATTTGCTAATAATGTTGACAACTATTTTATGTAAGGTTTACTCTATTTTCCTACACACTTAAAACAAAATATTAAAAAAACTCCTATAATAGTAAACTCAAACAAATTACAAAATTTTCAATGGTATCTATCTCAATTAGTTCAAGCCCAATTTCAAAACTTACTTAAAGCACTTGAATTACCCACACAACCACATTTATAATCAATTTTTTTTACAAATTTTACTACACAATGAATCCAACTACCAATTCAAATAATAACTCCTTAATAAACCAAATTAAAATTTTAGTTGGATGGAGATCTCTTCTATTATTATCTAATTTTCAATAAAAATATCACATATGAAAATTTATGTAAACTACTTTTAAATTTTAAAAAATTAAATAAACACAATCATAGTCCACATGCTCCAATTATCACTATCTTCACTTCCAACCATAATTTTAATCAACAAATTATCGACAACCATAATTTTAATCAACAAATTATCGACATGAATCAAACGCAATGCCTCTCTTGTTTATATTTATATATTTTTCTTGGTAAATAATTTTATCCCAATGTGATTTTATTTATATTTATCCTCTCTTATTCCTCTCTTATCTAAATTTAGATTTATAATTGTGAAAGTACTATGATTTGTGAAAATAACTTCAAATATTTCAAAGTTATTTATGAACCATATACTATTCCTTCCAAATAACGATTATGAACATACTAAAATACAAAAAACATTTGAATTGTACACTAAGGTGTTGTATGAAGAGACAACCCCTAATTCATTATGGAATGGATCTAAAAATTTAGGGTCAAGAATGAAGGATACCTCTTACACAAATTAAGGAACATCAAAGCATTATCTTGTCACATTAGCATCCTAGGCATATCACGTGAATGTTGTCTTTGATCATTATACTAATTTGTTAAATCAATATCTAGGGGTTTGACCAAGGGAGATTCATCTTAGCCTAGCAAACTCTTAAAAGGTATTTATAAACACTAGCAAATTATTGTTAAAAATCCAAATACCTAGGATAATCTATGTTTGAAGGTGCAAAAAGATTACAATTGTCTAGTTCAATTTTACAGGTCAAGTTCATATCTACACACGAGGCTTAGTTTCACACTTGTGGAAGTGACCTAGATAGTTCAACATTAATTTTCTTAGATCTAAGGCAATCCTCTAACAAATTCTAATTTTCTGATGCATTGATGAATTGATTAATGACATGTGGCATAGTCAAATTATCATTGAACCTAGAGCTAAGTACCATTATTTTGTTATTTAAATTTTATAGCGCTTATTTTAGATAGTTTAAATCCAAAAAAATTATCCTAAGGTATTTTCTTATTATCATTTTAATTGTTTATTACCTTAGGACATTTGTAACTATATGTTTGATTTCTTTACATCTTTGGTGAACCCAACATTCGAACATCCCTAGGGTTTTATCCTTAAGGTTTGCTCCTTCTACATTAGGGTTTTAGATCTAGTATTTATGATTATTTATCATTCATTTCATATCTAGTTGGAATTTAGATCCACCCTTTCCTATGTTTCATTGTTACATCTTGATTAGGGTTGGGTTCTCAATGTTGTTATTTTTTTATCCCTACCCCCACCATTGGTTATGCTTTCTTGCTAGATTATTTGTCATATTTTCTTGTAGGTCATTGCCTTTAACCTCTCTACATGCATTCCTTACTAATTTTGATGTGTTTTTATCCTTGTTGGCATCTGATCCTTCCATCCTTGATGTGCTCATGTCTTTTTATTCTATGGTTAAGGATATATTTCTATGGAGGTATTGTTTATCGCACGTATATGTTTTTCCTTCCTTGATATAGCTAGTTAGTGTCTTACCATCTCTTTTGGATACACTCCCTTCACTTGCTTATGAGTTTCGCCCTATGACTAGTGATAGTGAAGCATGTACCATGCCATTTTACCTCTAACTACTTTATCATTGCATCATGATTCATTACATGATGATAGTTTGTTAGCTTCTCATTTAGATAATATTGACACTATATTATTTGCTACTATGCTACATGACAATATTATTGTTGTATTAACCATTTGGTAAATGCATGTTTAGACCATGGCTAATACTTCGGCCATAGAATCTCGGCATGCAAGCATTATCACTCAAACCAAGTAAGTGTTTGAGTGCCACCATTAGGTCACACATGCAATGAACACTATGAGCATAACAAATACAATACAATAGAATGCATGATATTACACAAACATAATGAGCATAAAAATGGAAGAACTTTGTTACATTCACTCTTTGTTCAATGATTTACATTAGGGGGTTTTATAAGTGCTTTACTCCAATGCTCCAAACTACAGTTTGTATGTATGCAACACAAATTGCACGTGCCTACATGGCAAATATCTAATTGGATATTGCATGTGTGAATCATGAGATGCACTCTGGTTGATTGGATTGCACTTGCAGTATCATCTTTATGTGCTTTATCCTTCAAAAAATCTTGCATGAATTTTGCACTAAAGCTTAGCTTATATTTGTGTGTACCATGGGAGATGCAAATTATGGTGCCAACATCCTCCCAACATAAAACTCTATTTGGTGCTCTAAATAATTACAAAAGTTGAACCAAAAACACAACAACAAAAAACTTACAAAGAAGAAGAAAAGTTGAGTGTCAATTTGAGGAGGGGATTGATTTTGCCTTCATACTCAAAGGAAATACTTCATTCTTCAATTTTTCATACAACCTTGCTTGAGCAATTTGTGGTGACCCCTAAAATTTGATGGCACTATCAATGATGTCTTAGATTGCCTTTGCATATGCATCTACAACTACTTCCATGCATGCCACCAATCCTTGCAAATGTTGGCATAGGTTGTCAAACTTTGAAAGCATCACTTGAAGCTCAACGTAGACCTTTTGCACCAATAGTAGCAACACAATGTTGTATTCTATAGTCTTGGCATCAATAAGAATTTGTAGCTCATCTATTTTCTTACTTAAAGTACCCACTTCCTCTAATTGTAGCTTTGTGCACTAAAATTCTTTCTTCAAACCATCAAATGCAAGATTTTATGGGGCTAGTGGCACATCCACCAACTATTGAATTTTCAAGATAGAATTGGCCACTTGTAGAAAGTTAGCCACATCCTTGTCATAATCATCGCAAGTGAGTGTGAGACGATGCAAGATTTCATCTAATATGTTGGTTCCCCAACCTGTATCTCAATGATTCCTAAAGATTTATCAAATCTTATGATTGGAATTACTAAAGGGTTGGCCAACGAATAGGAAACAAATTATGCAATGTTCTTAATGCAACCCAAGATCCAGGGGCTTTATCAAGCTACTAGATGAAGCAGCGAGAATGATTAACATAAGACAACAAAAACAAATGATTCTTTATTCATATGCAAGAGGATGATTACAACAGGAGTATCATTGACATTACATATGCATTGGCATTAACCTTACAACAGTTCAGATTCAAACCAAATCGATCTTGCAATTTGGAGAAGTCTCTAGAAGCTCCCAAAAACGTATTACAGCTTTGACCAAGGAAAGAATCTCGTAAAATTTACCTTCAAAGTATGAATTCCATGTATTTATAGACCCCTAAGGCAGCCACCGACCATTTTACACACTCAGAACATGTGTCACATCCTTATACATCCTTGGAACGGCCGTACAGGTAGTTAAAACTAAATTTTGTCACTTCCTGTGCATTTAGCAATGATTGTGTGCCTCACCAGATGCGGGCTTTTGTGGGCTGACGGGATAAGCAGTAGATTCGGGTCTCATCAGACAAAGTGGAAGATTTGGCCCTCACCAAACATGTGCAGTGAGGCTCCAAATTAGCGCAAGGTTCTTCCAACACTTCTGGTGGGGTTTTCATGCATCACAGGATCGACGGGAATTTTAGTGTCTATTGAACATGTCCGGTGAAGACAAGTTTTAGAACTTATCCTATGCAATGATGTTTTAGCGCAAGTCTATTATACCTTTGTCAGCGGACCTTTTACCCTTGACTGGAGTTGCGGGATTTCTGGGCATCAAAGGATATGTCCAGTGAAGTGAGTTTTTAGCGCTAGTCTGGTGGTGATGATTTTTAGTGCAAAGTGCCAAAAGTGCCTGGTGGAGAATTGTGGCATCGCTAGATATATTCGATGTAGAGTCTTTTTAGCACAAATCTAGTGAAGGATGATTTTAGCGCCAAACGGTCCAAATTGCTCAGTGGACAAAAGGAAGATCACATGAAATCCAATGATAGGCAAAAACTCCATTGAGGTATAACTTCTTCAATTTTTAGCAGGTTTTCACCAAATTTGAGATGCACATACCCATTTGGGCCTTCTTCAAGATCAATTCATCACTTGGCCAACATCTTAGGAAAATTCTTTGAAATTGATCAATCAACTCTTGTAGCAACTCCTGCAACAAAACAAACAACAAGAAAGTAAAGCAAATCTTTTTGGTTGATGAGGATTGCACGTGAACCTGGATGCTCCTACATCAAACACACCAGGTAACTGAAATGTTCCATCAGTTGAAAACTTATGAACATTTAGGCAAGTCTAGAACTGGAATCCCAAACTTGACTAGTTCTGCAGCACTCAGCCAAGAAGCTTCATCTGCAGCTCTGTTCTTCCATCAGACCAGATACTCCATGTAGTCCTTTCCTCTGGTCTTCTTAGCCACTCGAGAGTCAATCACCTTATCCACTTCTTCCATCTTTTCAAGCAATTGATCCATCCACCCCTATGCATGCAGGTGAATGTGAATTTGTACCTCCTTGTAAACTTGACTCTCCTTCATGGAACTTATACAGATCAACAACATTGAAAATAGGTGATATGTCTATCCCTGCTGGTAACTCGGTCTCATAGGCATTGGATGAGAACTTCCTCAACACATTGCATGGACCTATCTTCTTAAATTTCAACTTATTATATGTTCCCTATGGAAACCTTTCTTTCCTCAAATGTGCCAAAACTAAGTCTCCTACCTAGGATTCTTGTTCCCTCCTATGCACATCAACATACTCCTTGTACTTGTTGGTACTCTTCTCCAACTACTCATTCACCTCCTTGTGAACCTCATGAAGGTATTCTACAAAATCTTCTACAACAATACTCTTCCTATTCAAATCTGCACTATGTCGGAGCTCATCAACATCTCTTGGGTTGTACCCATAAACTATTTGGAATGGACTCCTTCCTACACTTATGTTCATTGAATTATTATAAGCAAATTTTGCTTGTGCCAAGATAAGATCCCATTGATGTGGTTTGTCTCCCACCAAACATCTCAATAATTTTCTTGGGACCTTTTGTTCACAACCTCAATTTGTCCATCAGTCTGTGGATGATAAGTTGAACTGAATCCTAATTCAGTACCCATTCTCTTCCATAGTGTACGCCAAAAATGGCCAAAAAACTTTGTGTCCCTGTCAGAAACTATGCTCTTAGGCAATCCATGCAGCCTGACTACCTCTTTGAAAAATAATGTAGCTATGTGGGATGCATCACTAGTCTCTAACATGGTATGAAATGAACCATCTTCAAAAATTTATCCACAACAACAAAAATGGAATCATGACCTCTTTGTGTCTGAGGCAATCCCAAAACAAAATCCATACTTATATGCTCCCATGGTCTATCAGGTATAGGCAATGGCTGATACAGTCTTGTATCCTGTTGTGCTCCCTTAGCATGTAGCAAATCCTATAGCCTTGTACTAGTATCTTCACATCTGCACTCATCCCAGGCCAAAAATAACTTTCATTCAGTAATGCCATTGTCTTATCCACTTCAAAATGTCCACTCAAGCCTCCACCGTGCTTTTCCCTGCTTAAGTTCTCTCTCGTTGAACCTCTAAGTATACACATTTATGTTCTTTGAACAACAGACCATCTTGGATAAAATATTCCAATCAAGGTATCTTATCTCCCACTACTAGACTTTTACTAACTGCCAATGCTTCCTTAAAATCAGAATCATCGGAATACAAATCCTTCATTGTATCAAATCCAACAACATTGACCCTTAACTCATTCATTAATAAACATATTTTGCTAAGTGCATCTGCTACCCTGTTTGACTTACCACTCTGATGTTTCAAGACAAAAGAATAAGTTTGCAAGAACTCCACCCATTTCATATGTCTCTGGTTTAACTTACCTTGACTGTTGATGTACTACAAGCCATGATGATCGATATACAACACAAACTCATTTTATAGCAAATAATGTCTCCACTTCTTTAAGGCCTGCACTATAGCATAAAATTCTTGGTCATAAACTAAGTATTTCCTCTTTGCTTCATTGAGTTTCTCACTAAAGTAGGCAATGGATCTACCTTCTTGACTTAACACTCCCCTAATTGCACTACCACTAGCATCACAATCTACTTGAAAAACTTTGCTAAAGTCTGGCAATGCTAATACTGGTTGTTCAATCACCTTCTTCTTCAACAACTAAAAACTCTTTTCTGCTACAGTTGTCCATTGGAACTCTTTCCTAACACCCTTCATTGTTTTGGTGATTGGTGCACATATTCCACTAAAATTTCTGATGAACTTCCTATAGAATCTCGCCAAGCCATGAAAACTTCTAGCCTCAAACATATTTCTAGGTGAAGGCCAATCCAGTATTGCCTTAACCTTTTCAGGGTCCATCCTCAACCCCTCTATAGACACTACAAAACCCAGATATACTAGTTCCTTCTACATAAAACTGCACATATCCATGTTCACTAGCAACTTTTCTTCTTTTAACCTCTGCAAAACTGCCTTAAGATGCAGCAGATGCTCCTCCTTTGTTTTACTAAAAACTAAAATGTCATCCAAATAAACTATGACAATTTTTCCAAGGAACAACTTCATTACCTCATTCATCAATCTCAGAAAGATGCTAGGTACATTTGTCAACCCAAATGGCATCACTAACCACTCATACAATCCATCCTTGGTTTTGAATGTTGTCTTCCATTCATCCCCTTCTCTAATCCTAATTTGCTGGTATCCACTCTTTAAATCAATCTTGTTGAAGTACTTTTCTCCACTCAAGCAATCCATCAAGTCATCCATACGAGGCAATGGAAACCTGTACTTAATGCTTATCTTGTTTATAGCCCTTGAATCAGTGCACATCCACCATTTCCCATCTTTCTTAGGTGCCAGTACTATAGGTACAACACACGGACTGAGACTTTTCCTAATCAATCCCTTATCCAACAACTATTGCACTTGTCTATTCACCTCTTCATTTTCCATAGGTGTCATCTTATATGGTGCCTTGTTTGGTAGGCTTGCTCCTAGTATCAAATCCATGCAATGACTTATGCTTCTCTTTGGAGGTAATCCATCAGGTAAGTCCTTCATTAGTATGTCATTGAACTCACCCAGAATTTATTGGACCTCTGTGGGAACTTCTACCCCTTTCTCAGTTGTCATAATTTCTGCAACTTGAGGTAGGAAGGCATAATAGACCTTCTCCTTTCTAATTTCCCTTAGGAACTATTTTCCACTCACTAGACAAACCCTATTGCTTCTCTCAACCTCCTCATCCTTATCCTTCACAGGATTCAACACATACTCAACCCCATCCTTCTTGATTGTAATGCAATTACTCTTGCCATCATGAATGGCTTGCCTGTCATATTACCAAGGCCTGCCCAACAGAAGGTGGCATGCATCCATTGGCATAACATCACACATTATCTCATCTTTATAATTTCCAATATGAAATTTGACAAGGCATTGTTCACTTACCAATAACTGATGTCCCTTTTGCAGCCAAGAGACTTTGTAAGGAGTGGGGTGTTTCAACCGTTTCAGATTTAACTTCTCCACCATTTCTTCTAACACTAAATAGTCAGTACTGCCACTATCCACAATGAACTTGCAACATTTCCCTCCAGACTTACATCTAGTTCTAAACAGACTTCTTCGTTGTTCTAGTTCCTCTCGTACCATCTCACTTGTTAGAAGAACTTTCCTCATCATCAAGGATTCTCCATCCTCCGCTTCTCCAACTCTCGGTGAGGCTACACTAGCCACACTCTCCTCCTCATCTTGTGCTATATGGACTCTAGTCTCTTTTCCCTTGCCACTGCTATGTTGTACTTGAGGACATTCAAATGCCCTATGTCTAGCATGTCCACATTGAAAACATGTTCCATTGAACCCTCTTCCTCTTCCAAAATTTCCTCTGCCTCGAGGACCCCTTCCTCTACCTCTTTGGGTATTGGCATGAGAATAACTTGTTTCTCCTTGCCTATCTTGAGATCCACGTCTAGGATTTGACTGCCCTCTTCCTTTGGAGGATTTACCTCTCCCTCTCGAGCTATTCTACCTTCTAGAGATCTTTTCTTCTGCCTTCAATGCAAATTGATAGGCTTCCTCTATACTGGTAATTCTGACAATGCTAATTTTAGCTTGGATCAAATACTGCAACCCATTTACACACCTGGAGATCTTCTCGACATCATCTTGAATGTGACCAGCCCTAATGTTCAATCTGTAAAACTCTTCAGTATAATCTTGCACACTTTTCTCCCTCTGCTTGTGATGCAGAGGTAAAGGTAGAGGTTGTATAAGTTCACTCAATGAACTTAAGTCACTCAACTTCCTCCAAGAGGTTTACAAAGGTGTTTGTATTTACAAGCCTACACAAGGCTACTCCGAGAATCAACTTAGCCTAGGATCACTCTCTAATGTCATCTACTCAAGCTACTCACCACTCACTTTGGGGAGTCACAGCCTAACCCAACTTAGAAGCACAACCCACCTTCAAGAGCTCAACACCTACTACCAATACCTCTACGAACATGAACAACAACATCCATTAGCATACACTTACCTATGACATGCATGGAACTAGGTCACTAACCAAGAAACTAACATTCCACTCCTAACAAAACAGTGGACAGCAAACCTCTATATGATTGTCTTTTGACAGTGCCAAGAAAGCTTATTCCTTGTGATTGTTATGAACAACTAAACTGCATCCACTCCTCTATCACCAAGGATCTTCCCAACATATACCTACCAAGGACAGGAGATCACTGACACAGTACATACTACTGTACTTACTCTGATAGAGACAATGACTGTTTTATGACTGTCATAGAGAAACAACATTTCAAGAATGTTTGAACATTGTAGTATATGGGAATAGACAAACCAATCCTAACTCTTCTTGACTCCAAATGACCTTTACCTTTGAATACACAATCCAAATACCTATATTGAACATATATCATTCATCAAATTTGCAGACCGTACTGTACCTTCACGTGCAAGAACAGCAAACTGTTATTTCTGACAATAAACTGTGTTTTTCATCTAGAAACAATCTAGTCTTAGTTTAGGAGGAGGAAATATAATAAGGGTTCTAACCCTGGACCAGTTGGTCCCTTGCACAGGTCTATCTTCCTATTAAAACACATGAATCAATACACATTTAATCCTACCATGGACTGTTCCTGCAGTCATGCTGTTATCATTCATTACTAACTCAGCTAGTCACCAAGAAGACTAGCTAGTTTCATGCCAAGAGGCTTGTGGAGTGAAAGACAAACCCAAATAATAATAAAAAAACTAAAATAAAAGTACTCTCCTTCCATCCTAACTGAAGAATGTTGAAGCCATTTAGAGGACAGAGGAGAGTTTAGACATTTTTTCCAAAAACCTAGCTTTTGGAGGGTTTAGACTTGTTTTCACAAATCGACTAGTTTCTCCCTCCACATAAAGAGTCAAGAAGGCTAACAAAATTTAAAAGAAAGGTGATTCAAGGCATAAACAAGTTTTATAACCTTCAAATCCTGTAGTGTCCGTACCATGCCGTACCAGATGGTTGTCTCTGGCAAAAAGCAGAAAAAACACTATTTTCACTCCAAAAAACTGTCTTTTCTCATTCTTCTTGGCATGTTTATAAAAACAAAAATTTTTAGAAAGTTTTTAGAACCTTTCCACTTCCATTCTATCCATACAACTACCCACGAAGGCAATGAATCGTTGGGAAAAAGCATTTTCTTAAAAAACTCCAAGTTTCTAAAAGAGAAATCTTAGAAAATAGGTCTTATCAAACACTCTAGTGGACTAGTCAAATAAAATGGACTAAGTCCTTATTACAAAGTATGAAAATGGCTTTCAAAGCCTTAGGGATAACCAAAATAACATGAAGACAAATAAATAGCCAACAAAATGACTAAACTGGGGAGCTCCTACACCAGCTTGAGCTTAGATGCAACATCTTGAACATGGTGATTTGATGATCAACAGGCAGAAATTTTGCCTTCAATTTGGTTAACATACTCTCCCAGGTCTTAATCTTTTCCTTTCCTTTTCTTTGTCTCTCAACTTGCACATGATCCCACCATAGAGATGCATGTCCTTTCAGCTTTGAAGCTGCAAGTTTTACCCTCTTAGGGTCTTCAATGGATTCCAACTCGAAATACTTTCCATCTCTGAAATCCAATCTATCAACTCATCTAGTTTCAGACTACCATTATAGCTGGGGAACTCAACACGGGGTTTACTGGCAATCTTGGTCATGGCATTCAGAAACCTCCTCTCATATCTGTCTTCTCCTTCTGCTTCCTCTTCACTGACCTCTTCCTCATTATCACTCACATTTGCTACGTGTTATCCTCTGCATTATGTCCTCTCCATTGTGTCCAGCCTAGCTATGATGCCTCTTAGCATCTCTACCAATGTCACATCTCCAGCTCTTGGAGGTGGTCATCTCCTTCTTCTTTCTAGGTGTGCCATGTATGTTGATCCTCTGCAATTGTAAGTTTCTTCTCCACTCAGCCTACAACAATCTCCTTAGGATCCCCTATGCAATAATCCCACAGACTCAAGGAATGCAAAAACTTATCTTTGATACCACTTAGTGTAACTTAAGATCCAGGGGATTTATCAAGCTACCAGATCAAGCAGCGAGAATGATTAACACAAAACAACAAAAACAAATGATTCTTTATTCATATGCAAGAGGATGATTATAGCAGGAGTATCATTGACATTACATATGCATTGGCATTAGCCTTACAACAGTTCAGATTCAAACCAAATTGATCTTGCAATCTAGAGAAGTCTCTAGAAGCTCCCAAAAACGTATTACAACTTTGACCAAGGAGAGAATCTCAAAAAAATTGCCTTCAAAGTATGAATTCCATGTATTTATAGACCCCTAAGGGGCCACCGACCATTTTACATGCTTAGGACACGTGTCACATCCTTATTCATCCTTGGAATGGCCATACAGGTAGTTAAAACTAAATTTTGTCGCTTCATATGTGTTTAGCAGCGATTTCATGCCTCACCAGATGTGGGCTTTTGTAGGCTGATAGGATAAGCAGGAGATTCAGGTCTCGTCGAACAAAGTGAAAGATTTGGCCCTCATCAGACATGTGCAATGAGGCTCCAAATTAGCGCAACGTTCTTCCAACACTTTCGGCGGGGTTTTCATGCATCACAGGATCGACAGGAATTTTGGTGTCTGTTGGACATGTCCGATGAAGACAAGTTTTAGCACTTATCCTGTGTAGTGATGTTTTAGCACAAGTCTATTAGACCTTCATCGACGAACCTTTTACCCTTGACTGGAGTTGTGGGATTTTTGGGCATCAAAGGATATGTCTGGTGAAGTAAGTTTTTAGCGCTAGTCCAATGGTGACGATTTTTAGCGCTAAGTGTCAAAAGTGCCTAGTGGAGAATTGTGGCATCGCCGGATATATCCAATGCAGAGACTTTTTAGCACAAATCCAGTGAAGTTTGATTTTAGTGGAACTTTGGTGAAGGATGATTTTAGCGCCAAACGGTCCAAATTGCTCTGGTGGTGCCTGCATAAACATTCAGGTTTCAAGCATTTAAATATGCAGGCACCTTCCAAAAAATCCAAAAAATTCTAACACTTTCAGCCTCTGCAGTTGTAAAAAATGCAAAATCTGTTGTATGCATGTCACTTTGTATATACGAGGGTGTTTGTATATACATGCAGGTCAAATATGCATTGGCGGGCTTGCAAAATCCCAATCGGCCTTTGAAAAGGTGAGTTATATGCATTTTTGAATGCATATCGGGCTCAAAGAGTGCATATACAAAGGGGGAATCTTTTGCAAATTCCCAAGAATATTTGTTGCTTGTATATCGAGTCTGCATGTATATTTGTGTTGTATGTCTAAACATGCAACGGTTAGATACAATGGCAATATACAAGGCAGAATGTATATTGCAATGTACAAGAGTAAATGTATGTCCGACATACATTGGGTTTCTACAATGAAAAATATACAAAGAAACCCGACATGCATTTGCTACAGTGCAAAGGATGCATCGGCCGATGCATATGCAAGCAAAAGATACAAGCATCGATATACAAATGATGGGGCCCACAGACATGCAAAGGTTTTTGTATCTCCATCATACAAGTCGCAATGTATATGCGACATGCAAGTAGCAAGCAAAAGGGGAGATACATTTGGTAAGGCCCACGAGTATGCACAGCAAGATATACAAGCCAGATTTCAAAGGGTTCTTCCAATCCATTTCATAAGAACATGGAGTCCGCGCCTTGTATGTATATATGCGTTGTATGTTTACACATACAAGTTGATATACAAGGAAAAAGTATACAACTTGGACGTGAAGGAAAAATCAAATGTGGGGAATAATCTTTTGGTGTCTGTGGGTTGTATAAGGCACATGTATATGCAGATATACATCGAGATATACAAAGGAGGTGAGATACAAAGTTGAGATGCAAGCCAGACCCGAATGAGTTTTCAATTTGTTCTATACAATTTTGGGGTCCACCTTGTATATTAAACAGTTGTATGTATATGCTCTTGCATATACAAAGGGATTTGAAAAATAAAAAGGGGGCAGTTGTATATGCATGTGGTTTTGCATATACAAGGAATTCAAAGTATGCATATGCATGGTGAAAAGGGCAAAATGAAAGAGTGGAATGGTTAGCGATGGAAGCACAGGGTGCCTACGTGGCACGATTTCATTGGCGGATGACTTTTCAAGGAGTTTTGAGGCCATGGGTCTCAGCGATAGGAATGCAAATCAACGGCCGGTTTCAAATCTTTCAGCGAAGGATTTCCTTTGTGTGAGCAGTCACGTTTCAGGCAGGAAAACCATAGAGCATGCAGATTGTTGCATTTTTTGAAGCTGCGGGTAGGTTGGTATTAATGGTGAAGTTGCAGAAGCATGCTCAAAGACATGGATGGGTCACCTACCATCTTAAGGGTGAAAATCTTAAGCAGCTGCATAGTTCCTGATCTCACCTCCTCCTCCCTCCTCCTCTGCACACTGCATTTAGTGTTTTGAGCGCCAATCTGAAGATGCAATGTATTTGGTGAAATTTTGAGTCAACCATGTACTTTCAATGCTGAGTATATCTTCCTGCTGTATATAGCAGAAGGTGTTGCTCATTTGTAGAGGGGTTTTTTTGGGGTTTTCTGCTCTAAGTCTGAACATAATGTGTTCACATTTTGAAAGGCATTTTCTTGTTGCAGTTTTGGTCCTTAGTCTGGTGTGTCAGTCTTTCTTGTTTGTAAATGATAAATTCTTGTATGATGATCTTCTATGCAGATTGAATTTAAATGAAAAACACCTGGTGTGCGTGTTATTTATGACTATCTCCTGTATGTTACTTGTTTTCCTTTCAAGCAAGGTTGTCAAGGGCTTCCAAGCTTGTCAGTATATACTTGTTGTACTGTGTGTCTAATTTCTTGCATCTGCTCAAAGAGTGGTTAAATAGGCTTTTGATCATATACAAAGGAAAATGGATTGCATCATAGGATTTGCAAAGTATGATCATAGGTAATACTCTTTCTTGGATATATTGCTGTTAGGCAGTAATATTTTATGTAAATCCTCTGGATATGAAGTCATGTTGTCATAGGGAGACATTTACATTCATAGATTTGACTCTGCTGCTCAGATAAGGCACTGGTCTAGGAATCTGTCTGTTCAAAGGGTCTAGCAAAATCCCATAACTCCAAACATAAAATCCATCATTCCATATTTCAAACCTTTTAGGACATTAGGAGTAGTTTAGGACCGAAATCCTCTGTCTCACAACTGAACATAGGCCCAAAGCTAGCCCCTTTGCACTTGTCTCACAGTTTTGGTCTGCATAAGAGAGGATTTATCTGCTTTGTGTCAACATCCTAGCTAACTTGTAGGTGCATTTCATAGATGTTGAATAGGGAATACCCCCTTGGTTCTGTAGAGCCTAAAGAAGAAGAGGAGATATTTATAGAGTCTATCTCCTGTAGTGTTGGCCCCTGGCCCGGGAGTCCTGTTGATCAATGATGGCTACTTTGTAGGGATAACTGGGAACAAGCATCCAGTCTGGGAAAATAACCAACAGATTTGGTGACTCTGCTGGGGACAAGAGTCAAATAGTGTGAAATCATTGCTGCATATCTGGTTCTTTCATGTGAATATGGTGCTCTGCTGGTGGAATGAACTCAGAAAAATATTTGTTCTATGATGAGCTTTCAGTTATTTGAAGGTTTTATCCTCTTTGAAGAGGTGGCGACTCTGCAAAAAAATTTAGTGCACATGAAAGACTGATGTATGTTATTGTGATCTAAGAATGTACTGTTCAAGATTTCAGCATTTGGATGAGAAAAGGTACCTAGTTTCTTCCCACTTTCATTTGTTTCATTGCATAAGTTAAATGCCAAGGGGAAGCCTTAGGTCTTAGGTAGATATAAGATGTCTAATGGTAAAGTTAACATGAATTCAAATATATATTCACTCATGCTCAGCTAAGAGGGGGGTGAAATGTTGTGTAAAAAAATTGAGGAGATAAAGAATAGGTTGATATCCTTAGAAGCTCGGCAGGCTCAGTTAAATAGTAGTAACCCTGTTGTGTTTGCCAGTCAAGATGTAAACCCACTTGTAAGCTCTTTTGATCCTTTGTATGACCAATTAGATTTGTCATGGGTTGACTATAAAGTTGAAAGTATGCCTACTAAAATTTACAATTAGATGCCCAGATTTAGTGGACACAGTATGTGTGATGGGAGTGCACATATCCAAAACTTTCACACCTTCATGGAAAAACACTCATTTAGAGATGAGGATATGTGGATGAGGTTTTTTGTTAGATCCTTTGGTGTAAAAGCTAGAGATTGGTATTTGAGCTTTCCAAAGAGATCCTTTGCCTGTTGGGATGAACTTGTTGACTATTTTAGAAAGGAATTTGCAAGAGAACCTGCTGATCTTGTTGCAAGATTGATGGAAATTAGAAGACAAGATGAAGAGCCCACTATTGATTTTAGTCATAGATTCGCAATAGCCCTTTCACAAATCCCTGAAGACATCAGACCTGATACTTCAGCCTGCATTGGCATATATTTTGAAGCTTTTGAAGAGGGCTTTAGTGCATTGTTGAGGGAATTCAAGATAACAGATATGCAGATGGCATACAATTTTTTAGAAAATTCAAAAAAAATGAGGGATGAGCACATGCAGAATTCCCTGTCCACAGGCTTTGGTGTGAATAACAGTTGTATGGCTGCAAATGACCAAGTGATCATGGCATTATTTGAAGGTAGATGTGAAAATGAAAAGATAGATGTTGAGACTGCTATGTTTGAACATAATGCTGACAACAATGCTCAATTGGATTGTTCACCAATGAGGGATGCCAGTGAGATGATCAATGATGACTCCCAAGTTGAGATTAAGGTATCTGATTTTGAAAATAATGATGAGGTTATGGACAACAGTGAATACTTGTTTGAGTGGGTTTGTGGAGATGATTGTGAATATTGTGCACAAGATAGAGAAGAAATAAGCAAACAAAGGAGCAATTCCATGTTTAAATCATTGCCTTTTATTCAGACACATGGAGATGATGAAGAGCAATCAGAAATTGGAACAAGTGCTAGTGCTGAGCATGATTGTTCTTTATTTGATTATAGTTTTGTTTATGACACATAGGCTAAAACTCCTCCACAAAGAGAATTCACTGATAATGAAAATGCATGTTTTGCTGCCCATGAACCAGTAGCATACTATAATGAAATTGAACACTTGGATCAATTTTTTCTTACACATATAGTGAGGAGGATCTATTTGAGTATGGTGATGATCTTAGCAATGTTATTGATATGGATTCTGATTTTCATCCTGATGAAAGAGCAACCAACATATATCATGAAGGTTATTACAGGGAGGTGCCAGAATCTAAGTTTTTTCTATTTGGTGTAGCTGAAAGTTGTGTGCATGAAGTGCACAAATATAGATTTGAGAGCTTTATCTTTAATATGCCAACTTATGATAAAATGAAGCCTGATGATCCTAGTTATATGGTGGACTATGAGTGTTTTCAGTTTTCAGTCCAGCTGGGAGATCATTTTACAATGCATATTGCTGATATAGATGATGATAAGCTTTATATGCTATATGAATATGCATTGTTTGATGAATATGTCATTCACATGTTGCTTGATGCTGATGGTTGTTTGCACAAGGTTGACAGGAGCAAGCTAAATGAGATGTTTGAATATGCAAATGACAAGGGTTGTTTGTGGGGAAATCATGGCAACATCTTCAAGCTTGACCCAGTGAGATCAGAAGAAAATCAAGTGTTTGATAGAGGAAAATTCTAGTTTTTCCTTTTTGGTGGCCTGGGGCCACCAAGTAAATTTTAACTAAATATGTTTTGTGATGCAGGTTGGTATGTGTTTGACTCTGTGCCCAATGGACAAGGGATTGGTCTGCATCTCAGAGATCTATGGTTCTCACCATGCCTGCAAGAGGCATGCATCCCCAAATAGAGCCACTAGTGGTGCCTGCATAAGCATTCAAGTTTCAAGCATTTAAATATGCAGGCACCTTCCAAAAAATCTAAAAAATTCTAACACTTTCGGCCTCTGCAGTTGTTAAAAATGCAAAATCTGTTGTATGCATGTCACTTTGTATATACGAGGGTGTTTGTATATACATGCAGGTCAAATATGCATTGGCGGGCTTGCAAAATCCCAATCGGCCTTTGAAAAGGTGAGTTATATGCATTTATGAATGCATATCGGGCTCAAAGAATGCATATACAAAGGGGGAATCTTTTGCAGATTCCTGGAAATATTCGCTGCTTGTATATCGGGTTTGCATGTATATTTGTGTTGTATGTCTAAACATGCAACGGTTAGATACAATGGCAATATACAAGGCAGAATGTATATTGCAATGTACAAGAGTAAATGTATGTCCGACATACATTGGGTTTATACAATGAAAAATATACAAAGAAACCCGACATGCATTTGCTACATTGCAAAGGCTGCATCGGCTGATGCATATGCAAGCAAAAGATACAAGCGCCGATATACAAATGATGGGGCCCGCAGACATGCAAAGGTTTTTGTATCTCCAACATACAAGTCGCAATGTATATGCGACATGCAAGCAGTAAGCGAAAGGGGAGATACATTTGCTAAGGCCCACGAGTATGCACAGCAGAATATACAAGCTAGATTTCAAAGGGTTCTTCCAATCCATTTCATAAGAACATGGAGTTCGCGCCTTGTATGTATATCCGCGTTGTATGTTTACACATACAAGCCGATATACAAGGAAAAAGTATACAACCAGGACGTGAAGGAAAAATCAAATGCGAGGAATAATCTTTTGGCGTCTGTGGGTTGTATAAGGCACATGTATATGCAGATATACATCGAGATATACAAAGGAGGTGAGATACAAAGTGGAGATACAAGCCAGACCCGAATGAGTTTTCAATTTGTTCTATACAGTTTTGGGGTCCACCTTGTATATTAAACAGTTGTATGTATATGCTCTTGCATATACAAAGGGATTTGAAAAGCAGAAAGGGCATAGTTGTATATGCATGTGGTTTTGCATATACAAGGAATTCAAAGTATGCATATGCATGGTGAAAAAGGCAAAATGAAAGAGTGGAATGGTCAGCAATGGAAGCACAGGGTGCCTACGTGGCACGATTTCATTGGCGGGTGACTTTTCAAGGCATTTTGAGGCCATGGATCTTAGTGAGAGGAATGCAAATCGACGGCCGGTTTCAAATCTTTCAGCGAAGGATTTCCTTTGTGTGAGCAGTCACGTTTCAGGTGGGAAAACCATAGAGCACGCAGATTGCTGCATTTTCTGAAGCTGCGGGTAGGTTGGTATTAATGGTGAAGTTGCAGAAGCATGGTCAAAGATATGGACGAGTCACCTACCATCTTAAGGGCAAAAATCTTAAGTGGCTGCACAGTTCCTGATCTCACCTACTCCTCCCTCCTCTACACGCTGCATTTAGTGTTTTGAGTGCCAATCTGAAGATGCAATGTATCTGGTGAAATTTTGAGTTAGCCATGTACTTTCAATGCTGAGTATACCTTCCTGTTGTATATAGCAAAAAGTGTTGCTCATTTGTAGAGGAGTTTTTTTTCAGGTTTTGTGCTCTGACTCTGAACATAATGTGTTCACATTTTGAAAGGCATTTTCTTGTTGCAGTTTTGGTCCTTAGTCTGGTGTGTCAGTCTTTCTTGTTTGTAAATGATAAATTCTTGTATGATGATCTTCTATGCAGATTGAATTTAAATGAAAAACATCTGGTGTGTGTGTTATTTATGACTGTCTCCTGTATGTTACTTGTTTTCCTTTCAAGCAAGGTTGTCAAGGGCTTCCAAGCTTGTTAGTATATACTTGCTGTATTGTGTGTCTAATTTCTTGCGTCTGCTCAAAGAGTGGTTAAATAGGCTTTTGATTAGATACAAAGGAAAATGGATTGCATCATAGGATTTACAAAGTATGATCATAGGTAATACTCTTTCTTGGATATATTGTTGTTAGGCAATAATATTTTATGTAAATCCTTTGGATATGAAGTCATGTTGTCATAGGGAGACATTTACATTCATAGATTTGACTCTGCTGCTCAGATAAGGCACTGGTCTAGGAATTTGTCTGTTCAAAGGGTCTAGGAAAATCCCATGACTCCAAACATGAAATCCATCATTCCATATTTCAAACCTTTTAGGACATTAGGAGTAGTTTAGGACCGAAATCCTCTGTCTCACAACTGAACATAGGCCCAAAGCTAGCCCCTTTGCACTTGTCTCACAGTTTTGGTCTGCATAAGAGAGGATTTATCTGCTTGTGTCAACATCCCACCTAACTTGTAGGTGCATTTCATAGATGTTGAATAGGGAATGCCCCCCTTGGTTCTGTAGAGCCTAAAGAAGAAGAGGAGATATTTATAGAGTCTATCTCCTGTATTGCTGGCCCCTGGCCTGGGAGCCCTGTTGATCAATGATGGCTACTTTGTAGGGATAACTAGGAACAAGCATCTAGTCTGGGAAAATAACCAACATGCTCAACAGGCAAAATGAAGATCATAGGATATCCGATGATAGGCAAAAACTCTGTTGAGGCATAACTTCTTCAATTTTTAGCAGGCTTTCACCAAATTTGAGATGTAGATACCCATTTGGGTCTTCTTCAAGATCAATTCATCACTTGGCCAAAATCTTAGGAAAACTCTTTGAAATTGATCAATCAACTCTTGTAGTGATTCCTATAGCAAAATAGACAACAAGAAAGTAAAGAAAATGTTTTTGGTTGATGAGGATTGCACGTGAACCCAGATGCTCCTGCATCAGTTTTCCCCTGTGCTTTAGGTTCTACAAGACTTAGGTGGATTCCCCTTAAGATACTATTTGGAAGGAGCAAACAATTTTCATGTTATAATGCCAAGCAAATATAAGTTCGCACATAAAATGACAAGGAAATTTAAGAATTAAGCACCTATATGATTCATTCCTTGTGATCTCTAAGATCTAGTGTGAAGAATGCAAATAATTATAACTAAATTACTATGGATTTGACATTTTCCATTTTAGAATGTTTTGTGGTTGGCGAGAATTTAAAACTATACTGGTACCTATTTAGGGAGTACAGAGTCTATACTTTATGCATCACTTTGTGCAAACATTACATACATCTGATGGTCAATTTAAGCCTTGATAAATATTTGATGCAGAAGCATCTGGAAGAATTAAAAATAGTTGAGACAGTTGATAGTGAGTTGTAGAATATTGAGATGGTGACCTGGGGAGATACCGCATTTGAGTATAAGAGGCTGCGAAGATGGATTTAACATCTTGACATAGGAAGCTACAACATATCAAGAATTCAGATCATTTGATTTTGATTCCGGAAAGATATCGCTATTAGAAGATTGATTGTTGTCGCATGTTTGACAGAGCAGAGTCGATAATGTTTAGTGAAGTCTAATCAACTTGCGGAGCAAATCTATGACTTATGGAGCCTAAAGGAACATTATGCAATGTAGTATAGGACTTGGTTGACCTTCATGGAGATCTGTGCAAAGTTCTATGTACCTACGGAGCAATGCCTTATGTTTAGGCCCGACCTATTTTGTGTACACGTTACCCTAACTAGTCGTTGCAATTAGGCCGACTTGTTGATGTTTAGAGAGCTTGCGGAGGATATGAATGAGAGATAGAGGATTGTTACAAGGCAATGCGAAGATGATAAAGAATGTGAAGATCAGGAGTGCAAAGATGAGTTGTTGTGATCAGAAGAGCAGAAGTGAAGCAGAGAGAGCAGAGCAGAGAATTGATGAGTGGATGAATGAGATCATGGAAGAATGTTGTTGTATGGATCTTTTGTAATCCTTGGGTTGTGGCCTAGAAGTTATAAGCCCTTGAAGCATGTGTAAATTGATTTGAAGTCATAATCTAAGAAGAAGGAGCTTTGAAGGCTGGGTTTTTCCCTTGTTAGGGTTTTCCGAGGATACATCTTGTGTTATGTGTTCATGAATGTATCGTTATTTATGTTAGCTAATTACTTCTATTGCATCTTTGATTGTTCATGTTCTTAATGGATTAAGGCTGCAAGGTTGGACAGTCCCTCACCAAACCCTCCTACCTTGACTGCGCCAAGGGGTATCAGAGTTGGTTTTGAATATGCTAGGCTGGTTGCGAATCTGTTAGAAGGTGGCAGATCTGATAAAAGTGTTGAAAGAAGTGTGAAACCCTAAATCATCACTAAAGAAGATCGAGGCAAGAAGAATTTGGGTAACCTTTTCAAATTAATTTGTTTATCTGATTTGTTTCAATGGGGAAAATTGGAAAAAGGATGAAGAAAGAGAATGAAACCCTAATATGCGAAAAGGATATTTTGGAAGAAGAATTGTGTGAAATCAAGAATTATAATTTAGAATTGTTGGAAAGGATGAAAGAACTAGGAGAAGATAAATATGATGCCCTTGAAGAAGAAATAAAAAATGTAAAGAGGAGGAATGAAGATTTAGAGGCAGAGCTGAAATTGTTTGAAGATGTTGAAAAGAGATTTGCAGAATTGGAAGAAGGTTTCAAGCTGTTTGGGAAGGTGGAAAAGAGGAATAGAGATCTTGAAGAAAATTTGGAAGAATTGAAAAAGGAAAACAATTTGCAGAAAAGTAAAATATCAAGACTAAAGGAACAGGTTAATCAGTTGGAGCAGTCACTTGTAGCATGCAGAGAAGAGAAGGAAAATCTGAGATCTAAGCCTGAATTTTGTGATGTTTCTTGTGATACTAATGATTTGTGTGATGATGCAAAAGTCTCTCTAGAAAGTGAAATAGAAGATGACAATGTGACTGAGCCTACAGTTGTTGGTGATGGTATTGGTTTCAAAATCATGCAGAAAATGGGATATGAAGGACATGGATTGGGAAAGCATCAACAAGGAATTACATAACCTATTGAACCAGTAATAAGATCAAGAAGTGAAGGTCTTGGATATGATAGAGGTAAGGATGTTGTTGCAAATTCAAACAAATCAAATCAGGGAAGAAGAGGTATGTATTGTTCACATTGTAATAGACAGGGACATGAAAAGGAATTGTGTTGGGATCTACACCCTTGTAAGTTTTGTGGATTAAGGAATCATTCTGAAAGGATGTGTTGGGATAAAATGAGAAGGAAAAAATCTATGGTAGGTTGTATACAGAAGAATTATGGATGGATTGATGGACAGGAATGGAAACATGTTACTTGTATGTTCAGAGGGAGGTATAGACTGAAGTATTCATGTGTTGGACCAGGATGCAGAGAAAGATCTTATGCGAAGCAGAACAAGGATAGTAATTCATTCTACAGAGGGAGAAATGATAGGAGTCACAAGTCTTATCACAATGAAGGATACCAAAGAGATGTAAGAGGATTTGATAGAATACCATTTAGAAGAACCTATTTTCAAGTTTGGAGGAGAAAAGAATCAAGCAATGAAAGTCATCAAGAGCCTATTACCAAAGAAGCTAATGAAGGAGAAGCAGTCAATAATACAAAGACAATTTGTGCAGAGAGAGAAGAGCCTGTTAATACAGAGATAATTTATGCAGAAGAAGAAGAGCTTGTTGATACAAAGATAGTTTATGCAAAGGAAGAGGAACCTTTTGAGACATCAGATTTGATAGAGAAACTAGAAGAAGGTGAAGCATTAATCTTAAGAAGAATTCTATTATAGACTACTCACTTGAGAAACTAGTGCAAGAGAAAGTTTGTAATCATCTGAGAAAGCAGTATAGAGAAAGTTTGTGTGGACAAGTGTGAAGCATAGTAGAAAAGAGAAGTTCACGTGGCGGAGAAAGAGGGAATGACAATTTTTTCTACCAGAAGAGAAAGTTTATGTATCAGAATGAAGTAAATATGGATAAAGAAACATAGATGAGTAAAAGGAAAGTGTATGCAGAGAGAGGAAACTGTGAGATTTTGATGAGTACAGAGGAAATTGTGACAAGAACCTGGACTTAGACAGAGTTGTAGAAAAGAATTCAAGAATGTACCAGGAAGTGACTTTATTGTTTTGGAGGTTGCATATAGGTTTATTGACTCTTAATTGATTGAAGTAGACATTGATCTTGAGGCAACTTGCGGAGAAGACTTGCTCAGACCGCTGATCATTGAGGCAGTGCAAGGCTTGTAGGTAGACCGCCAAACCTAGAACATTGCAAGATGAAGAATTTAAGGCAGCTTGTAGAGAAGACTTGCTCAGACCATTGATCATTGAGGCAGTGCAAGGCTTGCAAGTAGAATGCCGAACCTAGATGAACCAGAGACAGTTTTGCAGGGTGGACTTGAACAGACCACCGACTTAGAGGCAGTTGCAAGTACCTGAAGATAGGTCACCGAACCTATTTGATTTTGGCATAATACATACCAAAGTGAAGAGTCTCACTTTTCAAATAACCTTGAGAGTCTGATTCAGGACCATTCGGAAGAATTAAAAAAAGTTGAGACAGTTGACAATGAGTGTAGAATATTGAGATGGTGACCTGGGGAGATGCCACATTTTACCACATTTAAGTATAAGAGGTTGCGGAACTAGACTTAACATCTTGACATAGGAAGTTACAACATATCAAGAAGTCAGATCATTTGGCTTTGATTCCAGAAAGATATCACTATCAAAAGATTGATTATCGTTGCACGTTTGACAGATCAGAGCCAATAGTGTTCTTTGAAGTCTAATTGGCTTGCAGAGCAAATCCGTGACTTGGGGAGCTTAAAGGAAAATTATGCAATGTAGTATAGGACCTGGCTGGCCTTCATGGAGATCTGCGCAAAGTTTTATGTACCTGCAGAGAAATGCCTTATGTTTAGGCCCAACCTATTTTGTGTACACGTTACCCTAACTAGTCGTTGCAATTAGGCCGACTTGTTGATGTTTAGAGAGCTTGCAGAGGATTAAATGAGAGACAGAGGATTGTTACAAAGCAGTATGAAGATGATAAAGAATGTGAAGATCAGGAGTGCGAAGATGAGTTGTTGTGATCAGAAGTAAGAGCAGAAGTGGCAGAGAGTAGAGCAGAGAATTGATGAGTGGATGAATGAGATCATGGAAAAATGTTGTTGTATGAATCTTTTATAATCCCTGGGCTGCGACCTAGAAGTTATAAGCCCTTGAGGCACGTGTAAATTGATTTGAAGTCATAATCTAAGAAGAAGGAGCTTTGAAGGCTGGGTTTTTCCCTTGTTAGGGTTTTCCTAGGATACATCTTGTGTTATGTGTTCATGAATGTATCGTTATTTATGTTGTTAGCTAATTACTTCTGTTGCATCTCTGATTGTTCATGTTGTTAATGGATTAAGGTTGCAAGGTTGGACAGTCCCTCACTGGACCCTCCTACCTTGACTGCACCAATATTACTACCTTTGGCAATAATAATGACACGTGTAAGGCTATTACAACGTATTCATACTTAATAATCCATTTGTATTGCAAACAACATTACCATCTCCTGTGAAAGATTTACCCTATTCCTTAAACAAAAACTAACACAAAAAGCAATTCATAACAAAAATGTGCATGAAGAAATCGACAATCCTTGATTATTGGTTCCAAATGAATGCTTATAATACAAAATGGAGACAAATAGCATAGTAATGCATATTTTTCATATTTGTTCAATCAAATAAATCATGCTATCACAAAGATGTTACATATGTATCAAATAGAGCTACTCCTAATATAGACTATGGCAATTCTAAATCCCTTTTAATGTTTTCAAACCCTTTTACAAATGAATCTCATACCTTTTATAGAAGAAGGGAGCAAATACAAATGCGTCGATGGCTGACACATGTCACTTTCACGTTTGTCCTAAATGGGCCCGTCCAACAAAATGATTGTAATAGTTGGGGTGTTACTTGAGGGCAACATTCCACATCCTTCAATTGAGATGACATAACAGAAGAGCTTGATTTGGTCTTGATCCACCCAAAATTAAATGTTGGCTCCTGCTAGCAATGGAGGTGGCAACGGGGCATTTGAAAACTACTCCTCTGTTGAATCCCTAAGTATTTCAAACAACAATAGAGATTGGGAATCAATGGATGCAACTTCCTCGTGCTCTCTTGATGTTGAATGTGTCATTCACTTTAGGTTGCACCAGGAGAGGAAAAGACTACATCCCAATGCTACATCATATGCTCTGCCAATGGGTACTCCACACCAAGCTATGGGCAAAAACAAACAAAGATCAAATAGGCAAGATTGCACTATCTGCCCATAGAACCAGGGCACCAAGAAGTTGATGAGACTTTGCTTTGTTTTGTTTCTCTTGTTTAAGTTAATAATTTTCAAAGACTTTCCCAAACATCATCTATGCTTATGGTTATCTTTAAGACTTGAAAGCATTAAGAATAGTATATGATATGTTGATGAATGATTATGCGAGGATTAATTATTGTTTATAAGATGTGATGGTAATTTCTATTAATTATGGTAGTTTGTGATGTATAAATATTATATGGTGAAACTAACCCTTATGCAACAAGTACATAGTTACCTATGATGGAGACCATCTGTCAACCCGCAACAAAGGAGGTGTTTTATCTACAATTGAGAATGCAGTAACTCGTAGCCAAAGAAGGATCTTGAACTGAGTGGGAATGATTTAACCATAACTCCTTCCACACCTCAATGGTTTTGTCTTCAACAGTTGACATATTCATATAATAATTAAGAGGAACTCAAATCATGGTTTATGTTCTATTTTCATTTATGACTGTCTTCATGGTGAATAAGAAGAATCATAGTAGGACTGTGATACCTAATTATCTTTATAGTAGTTAGTTTCCTACTTATAATCTAATTAGAATAATAATAAAGTCATCTTCCTATGTTTGTGGGGAGAATGGACGAGTGTAGGATAGTTGTTTAGAAGTTCAATCCAAATAGAAGACTTGGATCTTGTCTATATATTATAGATTATGCATACGACAAGAAGGGGGGTTAGAAGAGATTGAATTGTCAAGTTTTGTTATTGTATTTCATCTTTAGAATTCAATGAGAGAATATAGATTTGGATTTAGTCAATGAGTAGTTGATACAAGAAGTTATATGATTTAGATTTTGTTGAGATTATAGTCACTCAAGCAAGGGCCACTTGAGATGACTGTAGTTCTTGTAAAAGCCCTCAAACCATCACAAAAGTAAAATGAAGTAAATAATCCACTTAAATACAACACCACAAGAAACGAAAGTAAAATGATGTAATTAATTCGCAAAAGATAAAAAGGTGTAATCAATCCACTTAATTACAATATAAAAGATGAAAAGGTGTAATTAATCCGCTTAATTACAATATCTGAAGTAAAAGATAAGTCTCATAAATAAGATTCAATAAAGTCAATAAATCTTCACAAAAGAGAAACCTCATAAATAAGAATCCATAAGATTCATTAAATCTTGCAAAAGATAATTTCATCAATATAAATAAAATAAAATAATTAAATCTTACAATTCGCGTGCTCATCCTAGGTAAAAGCACTATAAAACCATACACAAAGTCCTTTGACAATCATGCCATAATACATCCAATTACAAGTTTACAATAATCATGTTCAACAAGAATAAATGAATCAATACGCTCATCAGTCGCATGAACCAAGTGGTCCTCCACCTGCAAGCCGAGAGACAAGAACATGCCCAGGTGCTTTTCCACCCAACCATGAAGCAATTACACTTCCCTAGATCCCTTCATGAAATGAAGGAAACCCAACCTTGCACAAAATGTTTAGCTACCTGGAAACAATTGGTAGGAGGGAACACCCAATGCAACCCTAATGTCTGAATGTGCAATTCTAAAGAATGAAATACAGATTGTCTCACAACAGGATGTGACAGATATATATAAGTTTGCTAGATAAAATAAACATCTTTTTCAATGTTAGCTCGTTTAGATCTAAACCTTTAAACATAGTAACCTGGTTCAATTCTTGAAAAGAGGAAAAGCCATCTCTGATAATCCACATTCGACGTCCTAGCCCGAAAAGTAACCCAAACACATTCCTAGATAAAAATCTACCTTTTTTCCCATATAAACAAGTAAATAAATAATTAAATAAATCAATGAATAAATAAAATAAGTAAATCCAAAATCATCTATGACCATTTCTAATCCCTTTCCCATGCATCAATCATGAAAACACACCTTTCAAGCAATAATCCATCATTTGTTCATACAATTGGATCTATTAAATCGGTTTCATTTCCTAGTCCATATTTCATTCTATTTCCATAATATGTATTGAGTTTTCTAAATCATTCTAATCAAGTATGCCAATTATTTTCAAGAAGTTTTAATAAGATAATGATATTTACATCTCAGAATTTACTCCTTCACAACAACATTTAAGGAAAAGATAATTTTAACTTATAATCTATTCATTCCAATATTCGTAAAATAATAGGTTTTCTTAAATATTTTAACAATCTTATTGTTAAAACTGTGACAAGAAGTTAAAGAAAATTAAGCCACAGTCTTACTGTCACAACTGCAACAGGAACTATGACAATGAGTTCAAAATAGGAATAACAAAGTTCACAACAAGTTTACTGTCACACAAACAACATTAATGAAAATAGGTTTTTGAACAACAATAAAGTAGAGAAGAGGACAACTACAACATGATCTCTTAATACAATGTTTCAAGACTACTACAACAACTTTATACCCCGGATTACAACATTTTTATAACTCAGATTTAAGGAGCCTTTGATTCAGCAATCAAGGTTGCGATCTAATAATATCATCTCCAGGGAAAAATAACACAAGTCTGCAAGGTCAATACCCTCTTAATACAGAGAAAAGGAAAAGTAGCTTTCAAGGTTTTAAAATTGATATGTATTTAATTAACAATGACCAGAAATTAGCTATGGTTTCAGTCATTTGAGACAACGTCCAAGGAAGGGCTGATCTACCTAGTGTGCATTCAAGAATAGCAGAGACAAGAACAAGAAAAGGGGTCGATCACAAAATAAAAGTAGAGAAATAAACAACTTTGAATAATTTGACAGGAAGCTGATAGGAAGTCATGACAGGAAGCTGTGACAGGAAGTCGTGATCTAAAGTCGACATGAAGTTTTTTACACAGTTTCTGAATAGTTTGTGACAGGAAGCCATGATAGGAATTTTTTACACAGTTTCTGTTGGGAATTAAGGTGTCTCAACCTTGGTAATTCCTTGCATTTATTTATTGTAATATATTTATTTATTGCCTATTGTGTAATTAGGATGCAAATCCCATTTTGTCATCTTGTGGGAGTTGGCACGGTGATGTGTCATCTTAAGTGGAAGGTGACCACATGTAATTTTGTCCTCACATGAGGAGATAGGCATCCCACTTAGTGGTAGAGGTATTTTGCCATGTGTCGGCACTTTGACTAGTGTGTAAGTGAATCTTGACTAAAATGGTTATGACAGATTCCTATGATAGAATCTATGACGCATAAGAGTTGTAAATGGAATGTTCTATGATAGGTGAAGACATGTGTCATAAGGCATCTTGGAAGAAGGCATCTTTGGGTGCCCCAAGGAGAGTTATGGCATGTTGTAAGAGAATATGCTATTTTTATTCAGTGTATGATAGATTCTCTTATAGCTGTAAGTACTATCAGTATGATGGATTCTATGACAGTTGTAAGATGCGTAAGAGCATTGTCATTTCCCAACTTGGGAATAAGCAACCATATTGGGATGGGGTGATATGACAAGTGTCACAACCATGCTGTAGTGTTGGACAAGTGTCTCTAGGCGTGGGTTTTGGGCCACGAGGCCAAGGGGTCATTACCCCTCTAGCTCTGGACTAAGATGCAAAGGAATGCATTAGTATAGTGGTGCCCAAAGATTCATTCCTTGATCTGGATTGATGTTCTGAGAGCTACCTCTCAGGGGGAGTTAGCTGAATGATGATAAAAGAGTTGGTTGCAGAAGTTCAGTTGGATTAGAGCAGCAGAGTGCAAGTATGTGCCCTTTGCCATTGATGTTAAAGGGGGAGAAAAATCATGTGAAAAACTTAGGAGGAAAAAGAATGCAGATGTGTAAAGAGAAAGGGGGAGAATCTTGTCTTGATGGTCTTTTCAGTTTTTCACATCATATGTTGCCATCAATGACAAAGGGGGAGATTGTTGCAAGTATGTGTCTAATCGGTGTTGTCATTGATGCCAACACATCTATGTTATCATTGGTGTCAATTGTGATCCTATCTTGTTGTCTTCTTGTAATGAGTAAAATGCTTTGTATTTACTTATCTAAGTAATCTTGATGTTGAGGATATTGAGAAAATTAGCCTCTCTAGTAGAAACAGTGAGTTGTAGTGGAAACAGTGTATTGCATACAAAAGAACAGTCTAGAAGAATGCTCTACATTTTATGAAGAATGAATATCTTTGTCTGTAGATTGGAGGTTATTTAGAAGTCCCTTTGAAGATGCTATGTTCTGAGTTTGAGCCTCCAGTATGAAGAATTGAGTGAGTTATGTTCACCAGAGTGAAAACAACTTTTTTTGTATGTTTGGCAAAGACAGGGAGAATGTTTTATGCTTCGCATTCCTCCGCATTGAAGTATTTTGATTTGTGGTTCTAGAGATAAGTCTGAGATAATGTTAAGTTCCTTCAACTCCAATGGTTTATGATTTGGCGGTCCGCAAGTTATCTTTTCTTTATGACAATAGCTGACAGTGTTGTTCTTGTGCTCCGATTTGAAGAATCTTCTTGACAAAATGGTTAGAGATTGCGCAGTTGTTCCTGTGATTAGAATGTGCTTGTGGATGTCTCTTGATCATGTTCCTACATTTGGATTGGTCTGCAAAGAGAAAATTGGATTGTGAATGAAGAATGTTCTTAGCAGACCTAGTGCTCTCATCAGTCTTGGACGACCTGGTTGATTTCACTAATTGCAGAGATGCCTTGAAGTTTGTGGAAGCATGTCATGGCGTGAAGAATTATTTTTGAGTCCCAACTAAGGCATGGCGTGATCCACATACATATTTACATCCTTTCCTTAGCAAATTTGTATTAGGTCCAGACCTATTCTATGTATGTTTGTAATGCTGACCTTAGAGATTGTTCCAACGGTTGATGAATGTATTACCGACCTTGATGTACATTCCAAGGTTGATGACTTGTATAAAGACTTGTAATGAATTGCGATAAGATGGATGAGTGTGAAAATATGAGGAGATAAGTGTGAAGGTGTGAAAGAGCAGAGCAGAGAAGTTTTATTGTGCTTCAAAGGAACTAAACCCAGGCACGGAGTAGATGCTACTTAATTAGTTCACCATTTTGGCAGTGAGCCACCCTTTGGCAGTGAGTCGTTCTTTGTAGTGAGCCTCTATTTTTTGGTATTGATATAAATTACATATTTCTGTGGGCTAACACCCACCGTGGTTTTTCGTTCTTAGGGTTTTCCACGTAAAAATATGGTGTCTCCTGTGTTGATTACATTTATTGTGTTGAGCTTCTCATTTTATTCTTTCATGGTTATATTAGAATATAAGTAATTGATAAGTTGATGTTCATACAACTGATTCATCTCCCCTCTCAATTGTCAGGTGCAGTCCAACAAAATTATTCTGTGCATTTTAGCCTTGTGAGTGTTCTTCATTAAACCTGGTGTATCACCTTTCCTTTTTCAGTTTTCTCCTTCTTCCGTTTTCCTAGTGGTGTTAGATTAGGTTTAGTCTTATATTTTTCTCTGAATCTAATATTTAGAAAGAGGAACCAGCCTTCTCTAGAGGTTTGATCTCATTTGCAAGCTCCCACACCTCAAGATCACTCCCATGTTTCACTGGATTGTTGCAGCAAACAAGCTTCAACACAGGGTGTAAATCCAAGTGACAATAGTGCACTCAAATTCTTCTTTAGTATTCTCATTAGAAACAACCCTCCCAATGTGCTCTAATTCTTTTTCTCCTACCTTGTCCATTTTGTTGTGATATCTTTCATGTATTTCCTAAAATTGTTTCAATTTCCTTACTTACATGGTCAACTCCATTGCTAGTTTAATTTCTTCCTTCCATAATTTCTCTTTTCTTCTTGTTAACTCCCTTTGCCATGGGTGTTTTTGATTTGGAATTTCATTAATCCTTTTATGCATCTTTAATGGCTTAGTCTTATTCTTCTCCTAGAGTTCACATCTTTTCAGAGATCCCCTTCCATTCATCATCCCCTAGGTTCCTAACCCCCTCTCATGAGAATAGATCCTCGGATTTCTTGCCACAAATCATGAAATCTTATCTTTCCTTAGCTGTAATCCTTCCTTGTTCAAGCTTTCTCTACCATAATTGATATATTTATGGTTTAGGCATCTCTTTTATCCTTTTATCAATTTACTTTTCTATTGCAAATACTATAGCTATAGTTTTAGATCCCTCTTTTTGTCACACTCCAAACTTATGAACAATTAAAATATACTTTTATTTTACTATGTCACTATTTTATGAAACAAGACTATAGAAGGAAATGATTACTTATGTTTATCATGTTTAAAATTTGAATATATTCTATGATGCCATTCTCTAAAAACATGAGAATACATTTTGCAATGTTGATAACAAGGTGATATTTGTATAATGATCTATTATGAGATTTTATTTTAATGATTATTATGATTATTCTTGTTGAAACAAACAAGATTTGAACTAACTGTACATTTTGTCTTATGTGAGGTGAATGTAGGAGTACAATGTACCTCTCGAGATTGAGGGGGAGTATCATTGGGGAGAGAAATGTAGATCAGGATGAGACTCTTATGGAACCATGACGTTATGAGAACTACAGACACACACATTGAGTGTAGTTTACGATTTATTTTGAATGATCGTAAAAGTTTTATCATAGTAGATTGATCTGTCTTTTTGTGTTACCATGTGAGTGAAATGTTTTCATGGTTGAAACTGATAGTTTCATGGAAATATTGTTTGGTCAAAAATTTAATATTTTTGGAACTATTGATATAAATAATAGTACCATCACTATTAACATCGAAAGTTGTTAATAGAGACATTATTATTAATCGATAAATGTGGATAATATTGCTTATTATTATTATTGCATAATGATAATGAAAGTTAGTATCATCTATGAACGTATGTTTTATTATTTAGAATGTTATTAATATTAACATTGACAATATTAATAATAGATATTATTAATATTACCACTATTAATAATAATGATAAATATAGAATTCTTGATTATTCGGTAGTTGCACAGGCATTTTGAAGAGTTAAATCCATGCAGTGGAGTTGCATTAAAGTTTTTAAGAGTGGAGGCTCATGCGTTGGAGTTGGAAACTCCAATCACTGCTTAAGGTACAGGGGGAGTAAATGTCTCATAACTCCAACTGGAGTGAAAGAGAAGAAAGCTCTTGAAGAGAGGAGATTGAGCTTGACCTCTGTGTTTTAGATGCCTATTTTGGTGGTCATTTCAGGGGTTAATAGACATAATGGTTTTGATTTTTAGAGGTCTTGGCGGATCTTAAAGAAAGGAAGGAGATTGTGGAGAAAAGAGAACACATGCAAGTGGAGTTTTGGCGCTTGGTGGCCTTGGAGCTCTACACTTTTCGTTGGAATATTTTTTTCAAACGGTATGTTTAATGTTTTGTTGCATACAATGAAAATAGTTCACATTATTATGAACACTTTTGCTAGCATGAACAAGTTTAAGAAAAGAGATTCTTCTTTGTTTCAAAAATGAGGAAAATCTTAGTGTTGCATTAGGGTATTTGAAGATTATGCATTAACAAAATGTATTGATTCATTGGAAATGTAGGTTCATTCTTTTATCTATTATGAAAATTCGTATGAAGAGCATATTGAAGTTCTTTTATAGTTTTGAAGGGTTGTTTTTATTGTTCATTTACTAATCCCAAACCTTGAAGACTTTACGGTCTGTCATTTTTTTTTAACTTCACAACTTAGCTTGAAGCGAATCCCTATATAGTTAGCTTTCATAAAGGTTTTATTTATGTATTGGGATACATATAGGGTTTAATGGGAAAACAAAGTATAATAGTTGAAAAAACCCCTATTAATTTCATTTCATTACTAAACTATTTGCATGTGAGAACAACATACATGTACATCCATAGGTATGTATACACATACGTATGTATGTACATGCATGTGTCTGATACAGAGTAGCTTATGTAGGACTCGATATTATTAAGAAATCAACGAGGATTATTGATATCATTATACCATTGTAGCTAACTTGAAGGGTTTAGTGGACTGCTACAGTTGATTGTTATATTTTTATACTTATTTTCTATCAAGTATTGACCATAATAGGTCTGTGTGGTAGTCAATTACCTAGAGGTTTCATCTTGGAAAAATGTTGAATAAAATTGTGACCATCTTGGTCTGTGTCTTGGTCAACCCAAAAAGGGGTTTTGAACTTTAATTTTAGAGACTACAAAGTATTGTAGGGGGCTTCACTGTGAATGACTTATTTATATGAATGGGATCTCTGTTTCGGTGTTATTTAATAGTAAAGAATTTTTTTTATATACATTTATACATATACATGTAAATGTATATAAGATTATATACATTCACAGGTATACATATAAGATGTAGTTGATTGAAATGTATATCTTTTAGAATAAGGATACATACATCATTATTACAATCATCCTTAGCAATATTTTAGGCCGATAGCTTGAGAATGCTTAAAGGACTCTTTTGGAATGGAAAACATATATGTTTAAACTGGTTGTTGAGACTTCATTGGATTATATATCTATATGTTTAAACTAGCGGTTGTAACTCCATTGGACTGTATATCTATATATTAAATTGGCTATTGTGACTGCATTCAATCTAATATACATATTTATTCTGACTATGAAGAAACAAAGCAATCTTCTAGTCTAATAGAAAAGTTAGAAAATGATTGGGAATGGTTCTCTTATATCTTGAATAATTAAAACAATTTATATTAACCAGTAACTCCAGAGGTTATGTGGAGTAGAGTTGTAAATAATCTTTTTTCTTTATTAGATTCAAGGAAAGTTGTTTCATTAAATGGAAGATGACTTGGTAAGTTAGTATAGAGAATTTTGTGAAACGCTAAAGGCAATATTGAGATAGAGATGTTTGTGATAGATCAACACATACATCTAATATATAATATGTTTTATATATGAATCTTTGACCAAAGTAATGCATTGACTGCATGCATTGTCAAATCACCGTGTCTTAGATTTACATTTCACTTAGATTGTTATACTCAATTAGCAAGAATCTATAGTTGTATAACATATTGTATGTAAAAAGCACATCACTAGTTCTCAGATGGCATGGTTCCATAAGGATACTCTTTATCTATTTTTCTTGTGACGGTTCAAGTTTCTATAATAAGAGGAATACTGGGGAAGCAAAAGCTTCGTGGTTAGGTAGATAATCACTCCAGTGATGCTCTCCCTCAAGCAGATAATGTTGCCGAAATCTTGAGCTAAAAAGTGTTAAAATAATCATATTCTATTATTTTGTTGTAATCAGATAGATATCTGATAATGAAAATAAATCCAAAATTCTCTGTAATAAGATGCACTCAGACAATTATCTAAGAGATTAAAATGATTTATTCATTTATGGGATTGTAAATTTTGGGATAAAAATGTATTGATTATTAAAATCCTATGATTAAATGTATTATTGAAAACAAGGAAGAATGTTTTTCAAGTTCAGATGAACTATTGTATATTGAATGGTTATGGTATTTCCATTATTATCATTACTTTAATTTAAAAAATACTAGCTATTTTAGGGGGAAATTTTTAACTAAGCTAGTGGGTTCATTACACGTGGTATCAGAGTGAAGGTTCAAATACTTGAGCTTATCTGTGCCTACTTCACAAGAAGTTGACAAAATAAATTAGTGTTTGTAATCTAAAATATGTTGTTTTCATAAACACATAAATGGAAAAATCTAAGAACAAAGGTAGAACCAAGAAGTCTTTGAGGTTTAAAATGGTTAAACCCAAGGCAACATCATCTTACGAATATGATGTGATTCTCTTAGATTTTGAAACCTTAGTGGATGCCCTGGACCGGATCAAACTAGAAAAGGATAGGCATCAAAAACTAGTTGTTCAAGTTGAAGGAAAACTTAAGAAACCTTCGATAGTTTGTGACATGCCTTTTGGGTGTGGTCACAATATGCCAATGTTAAGTCATGGTGCAATGGATGAGTACCTATGAGTACATCCACCCACCAAGTCTATTATTGTAAAATCTGACTAAAACAAGGATCCCGAGGAAATTCCATTGTCAGATAATAAATAGGGGAAACTTATTGGAATCCTTTTGGATTAATATTATATATAAGTCCACTATTGAATAAAAGAAAAGCTTTCAAATTCTTATTAGAAATATCAAGCATGTGTTTAGAAATCTAAATTTTCTTAACCTAAGTTAATGAATGTTTTCAATGTTAAAATGTAGTCCTTTCCACATCTTTAATGTTAAACTAATCAAACCATAACTTGCCAGGTGCAAAATGGTGAGAACAAGAACCAATCTTGAAGGGAGTCAGGGAGGCTTAGGTCAAGCTTGAAATGATCTCGCCGCAAAGTTGGGTCAAATCCTAGTAGAAATTAATGAAACCAAGGAGTGCTTAGGAGTTCTCAAACAAGAGGTGAGAGGACGCGATCATGAAGATTCTAAAGAGTAGGATCAAGAGAATAGTAGAAATGGAGATCAAGAACAAAGTGCTCATAATGGAAATGAGGAATCTGGAGGTACCCGAGGAACCCCAAAGAGGGGAGAAGGATAGCTATAACAAGAGCACAACTGATGAATGAGTTACCTAGAGTCATGAAGAAGATCACTTTACCCAAATTTGATGGTATTATTCTTAGAGATGGAGATGAGTCATGGCTTAGCGATATGGAGAAGTATTTTTGAGATCCAAAATTACTTAGAAATAACCAATGCAGTATGGGGAGCTTACCAACTATCAGGAGAAGCATCCATGTGGTTGGTGAACAAGAAGACAAAACTAGGACTGAGTTCATTAAGTCTTACATGGGCTCAATTTGTGGCCATTTTCCAAAAAAGGTGGTTAACCCAGTTATACTTTGACCAAAAGTTAACTAGTTTTCAAAATCTACGTCAAGGTGAGATGAAAGTCACAGAGTATTGGAAAAAGTTTACTAGGCTTTTGAAATATGTTCCCTAGTACCAAAAAGATGAGCATTTCTAAATCTAGAAATTCATCATGAGGTTGAACATACAAATTAGAGGTGAAGTTGATGTGCATGTACCATCAACGATGGATCAAGTTTTTGAAAACGCTATAAAACAAGAGAGGAAATTGAAATCCTTGTCAACTTTTCATGCCAAGTCTAGGAAGAAATTTGGTTGGTCTAAAACTACAACCACTTTTAAGAAAAAGAACTAGAATCAAGATTCCAAATCTGATGCCAAGCCTAAATCTAATGAGAAGAGATCAAGAAATAATAGGGATGAGAACCAAAACAGAAAGAAAGAAAATGAATTCAAGAGGAGAAATGAAAATAAGAGTGATCATCCTGCTGAGAAGAAAGGACCTCCGGGTGGATGTTTCACATGTGGTGGTGATCACTATGCAAATCAATGTCTAACTAAAAGTGAAGGGAATCAGAACTGAAGTTATTCTCTACCATCTCAACAGACAACTTTCCAACAAAGAATTCAAGCTGTTGTAACAATCGCCAAGTAAAGTATCAGATTGCTCCCATAGAGACTACATGTATTCTTTTTGGTAATTCAATTTCTATTTTAATAGATACTAGAGCAATAGAAAGTTTTATATCACCCAGATTGTTAAATAAACTTTCAAGATGAGTGGGTTTTATGGCAAATCCCTGCTCAGTGGAATATGCAAACTAGTCAAGAGCCTAGGTGGAGCAATGTCTATTTGAAGCTAAGGTTAGTTTACCCTCCTTCACAATAGAAGCAAATCTATATGTAGCCCCCTTAGGGTCATATGATGTCATTCTAGGCATGAATTAGCTTTGGCGACACAGAGCAAAAGTTGATTGCTATGAAAAGATGATTAAATATCTAGATGACCTAGGTGATCCAGTAATGATTCAAGGAGTCAAGTGAGAAATCAAGGTTAGGCAAATTTCTGCAATGCAGCTAGAGGTAAGAGAAAAGGATGTCAGATGTTTGCAGTCAAAATTGATCTAATAGAAGAATCACGTGAACCAAAAATTCATGATTGCCCTTTCCTCTATGATTTCTAAGATGTCTTCTTTGAAGAATTACTAGGGTTACCACCCAAAAGAGTTTTTTATTTCTCCATCGCTATAATACCTGGTTCAAAACTGGTTTCCAAGGCATCTTATCATATGACAACCACAAATTTGGTTGAATTGAAAGCCTAGCTTCAAGAGATTTTGTCAAAAGGGCTAATACGACCAAGTGTATTACCCTGGGGAGCGTTAGTAAACTTTGTGAGAAAGAAGGATGGTACCTTGCGATTGTGCATAGATTATTGTATGCTTAACAAAGGAACGATAAAGAATAAGTATCCATCAGTTAAGAGTAAAGGATGGAGACATCCATAAATAGACTTTCAAAACAAGATATGGGCACTATGAGTTTGTAGTCTTACCATTTGGTTTGACTAATGCCCCAGCTACTTTCGTGAACCTAATGAATAGTATATTTAGAGATTGTTTGGATAATTTTTTCCTAGTCTTTTTATATGACATTTTGATATATTCAAGGAATGAGGAATAACACTTCCAACATTTGAGAATAATCCTTCAAAGGTTAAGAGAACATAAGTTGTTTGGCAAGTTGTCAAAGTGTACCTTCTTCTAGAAAGAGGTACAATACTTGGGACACATTATATCTATAGAAGTAATTGTAGTAGATCCTACAAAGATTAAGGCTATTCTAGAGTGGCCAACATCTAAAAATGTGCATGAATTATGTAACTTCATGGGTTTGGTAGGTTACTATAGGAAATTTGTGCTAAATTTCTCAAATATTGCTAACCCTATCACAACTCTTCAATAGAAAGGAAAATAGTTTGAATGGACTGAGAAATGCAAATATGCCTTTCGTATCCTCAAGGAAAAATTAACTATAGGTCCACTTCTCAGAGTTCCTGATCTAGAAGGCCACTTTGTGGTAGTCACATATGCATTAGGAGAAGGATTGGGAGGTGTACTTATGCAGGAAGGATAAGTCATGGCCTATGAGTCTAGGAAATTGTGACCTTATGAGTTGTATTATGCATCACATGATTTAGTTGTAATCGTGCATGCCTTACAAGTATGGAGGCATTATTTAATGGGTAAGCATATTGAACTTAAGTTAGATAGCAAGGACTTAAGTACATTTTCATGCAACCTAATTTGAATGTGCATCAAAGGTGATGGCTAGAGCTCTTGTCAAACTATGAATTTGACATAAATTTCATTTAAAGTAAAGAGAATTAGGTTGCCAATGCTCTTATGTGTAGGAGACATATAGCAATAATGGTCTCTATCCAATTGAACTTTAGAAAACAAGTTCTGTAAAACTCTTTTGGTGATGAGTTTTATGAGCAAGTTGGAAAGGCGCTTTCTGTTAACCTGCAGGATGCAAGATATGATGGGTATCAATTCAAGGATGATTGACTAATGAGGTAGAAAGATAAGATGTATATACCAGTTAAGAATGAGTTGAGAACTTCAGTGTTGAGAGAAGCTCATTGCGCACCCTACTCGGGACATCTAGGTGTAACAAAATAGATGGATGATTTAAAGCCATTATATTTCTAGAAAGGAATGAAATAGGATGCTACAAATTATGTATCTAGATGCTTAGAATGTCAGTGATTCAAAGATAAACATCAACATCTAGCAAGACTATTGTATCGTCATGATATTATTGAGTGGAAGTGGCAAGTGATTAGTATGGATTTTGTCCAAGGTTTGCCTATGTCCAGGGACCAACATGACTCTATAATAGTTTTAATGGACAAGCTTACCAAAGTTTCTCATTTGATTCTTGGAAATCTGACCAATGGGGCACCTATCTTGGTAAAAAGATTTGTTCAATAAATCTTCAGACTTCATGGAGTTCCTAAGAAGATTATCTTAGATAGAGATGTGCGGATGAATTCAAGGTTTTGGAAAACCTTGTTTTCAGCACTAGGAACTTAGTTGAACATTAGTTTTGCTTACCATCCAGAAACAAACGGTCAAATAGAAAGAGTTCAAACCAAGTTATAGAAGGCCTCTTGAGGATGTATTGCATGGAACAACAATACAAGTGGGAGGAGCACCTTCCATTGGTTGAATTTGCTTACAACAATTCATATCATTCTGTATTGAAGATGGCTCCATTTGAAGCATTGTATGGAAGAAAGTGCCGAACTCCTATAAGTTGGGATAAACTAGATTTTCCTTGGGCTAGAAATGCTTATAGAAATGGAAGAACAAGTCAAGATGATCTGTAAAATATTAGCGGAAGAAAATGATAGATAGAAAAGCTATGCATATGCAAAGCGAACTCCTCAATAGTTCTCTATAGGAGACAAGGTTATGTTAAGGGTTAAACCTCATAAGAGCTTGATTAAGTTTGACAAGTCTTCCAAATTAGCTCCTAGATATGTGGGACCATTTGAAGTACTTGAGCAAGCAACCCAGTAGCATATTGACTAGCTCTACCACTTGCTCTTGATAGAGTGCATAATGTATTTCATGTGTCTTATCTTAAATAGTATGTGTCATGATTTAATCATGTACTTGACTGGAATGCTCTTCAGGTTTAGGATACAGGAGTGGTCGTGATCGAGCCTCTCAGAGTGCTCAAGGTTCACAAGCTCCACTTGTGTAACCAAGATATTACTCAATGCAAGATCTAGTGGGACCAGTATGCAGAAGATAATGCCACCTAGGAAGACTATGAAGACTTTCATAGAAGATTTCCTCATCTTTTTGTTCAAGATTGATTTATGCTAATAAAAGGAACTTTATCTCTTTAAGTTGATACTTATTAAAACTCGTTTAATCATCAGGGATGATGAGTTTTAAGGGGGAGGAGATGTCACACCCCAAACTTATGAACAATTAAAACATGCTTTTATTTTACTATGTCATTGTTTTGTGAAACAAGATTGCAGAAGGAAATGAATTACTTATGTTTATCATGTTTAGAATTTGAATATATTCTATGATGCCATGTTCTACAAACATGAGAATACACTTGTAATGTTGATAACAAGGTGATATTTGTATAATGATCTATTATCAGATTTTATTTTAATGATTATTATGATTATTCCTGTTTAAATAAACAAGATTTGGACTAACTACATTTTGTCTACTATGAGGTGAATGCTGGAGTACAATGTACCCTCTCGAGATTGAGGGAGAGTATCACTAGGGAGAGAAATGTAGATCAGGATGAGATTCTTATGGAACCATGATGTTATGAGAACTACACACACTCACATTGAATGCATTTTATGATTTATTTTGAATGATCATAAAATTTTTATCATAGTAGGTTGATATGTCTTTCTGTGTCACCATGTGAGTGAAACATTTTCATGGTTGCAAATGATAGTTTTATGGAAATATTGTTTGGTCAAAAATGTAATATTTTGGAACTATTGATATAAATAATAGTACCATCACTATTAACATTGGAATTTGTAATAGAGACATTATTATTAATTGATAAATATGGATAATAATGCTTATTATTATTATTATTACATATCAATAATGAATGTCAGTATCGTTTGTGAACGTATGTTTTATTACTTAGAATGTTATTGATATTAACATTGATAGTATTAATAATAGTGTATACACCTAAAAATGGCAAAGTCAAATTAAATAAATATTTATTATTTATTTTAATTCATATTCCTCTATGAATTAAATGAATATCCCAATTTATTTAAATGATTCACATTCCTCCAATAATTAAATAAAATCAATTTATTTAATTAAAATCCCTAAATCTTCTAATGTCATCCCTAATTAAATAATTCTAAATTATTTAATCATCATATCCCAAAGTCAAAAGTCCATAATTCTATGTCACTTATTCCATGTCACCTAATCCATATCATCCAATCCACCTCATCATATTGCACATTTAATTAAATATTTTAATATTTAATTATTCTATTTTCCCTCACCCACATGTCCTATTATTCCTCCAACCATCCCTATTCAAATGGATGTGGTCTCTCCATGTCATCATGGTCAAAGGGACACTTTGTGACACTTGTTCCATAGTCCCTATATTCTTTCCAACCTCCCTACAAGCAAGGTCTCCTTCTTTGACCTTCTCTCCTTGGTCTTGGTGGGCCTTGTGACATGTGGCATCATGTCACCCCTTTCTCTCCACCTTGTCAAGGTGAGAGGAACATCTTCCATATTTCTCTCCCTCATCTCAACCAACCAAATCTGAACTGTACACCTCACATGACCAAGTCTGCACCGTTGAGATCGTGACACTTGGAATTGGCCCCTCCTTGGCCTATAAAAGGAACCCTCATTCCCTCATTTCAATCAATCCAAGCTTTTGTAAACTTACTTTGTAGAAATTCTACCAGCATGCCTTTCGAAAAAACTCACTCATTTGCATTTACATAATCCCATTATCATCACAACCATTCAACCATGGCATCATATCTCCATTATCCATCATCCTAAAGTTGCATTGTTAGTTTAGTCTTCATTGTATTATCCATCTACAACCATTCTCCTATTTTCATCTTCAACAACAAGGAAGTACACACTTCTGAGATCTCAACTCATTCATAAGATCAATACAAGATAGGTAATAATGGAAGCTACGAGGTGAATCGGTCTACAAAGGTATAATCTTTGTTCATTTGTATTTACATCAATTTCATTGAGTTATTGGATAGTTAGTAGTTTAATATTGTTGTTCATATTTCCTCTAACATTTTTGGCACCCACCGTGGGGCCTTGCCCCATTTTTAATCTCCATTTGATTTTTTTGTGAAGGTACTGTCGTGACAGGTCGTTTCGGTGCATTCACATTCCAGTCTTGCACATTCACAGCTTCCTACGATGCATTCATATTTCTGCACATTTATGCCATATTTCTGTGCATTCATCATGTTTCGCTGTGCATTTACGTTTTATGTGCATACACTAAGCAGCCTTACACATACATGGATTCTTCCTGCGTATTCACATTTCTACGCATCTGCTGAACAATCTTGTGCATTCATAGTCCGTTTCTGCGCATTTACCTTCTGACAGAAAAGTTGTACTAATTTTTACAAAGATTTTTGTACTAACTCTTCTTACAGGTGTATGAGCTTTGTTTAGTCATTTAGTTACATCATAAATTCATCTAGATTTAATTAGGGGAAAGTAAGTTGATATCTTCATGCAAATTTTCATCTAGATCTAATTAGGAGGAAGTAAATTGTTTTGTTGCATTACAGCTTGCACATAGTCCCAACCTAGGTGGATAAAACTGAACAAATTTTTCATTTTGCTATCTTGCACTACAAACTCTCACTTAGCTTAAACAGGGGAAAGTAAATTGTTTGATTCTTCAACAACAATTTTCACATAGATTTGTTTAGGGGGATAAAATTAACCATCTTTTCAAAGTTTTTGCTATCTTGTCAAATGGATCGTGCTTGGTAGAGTAAAACACACTTAGATTCTTTTTTATTTTTAACTCTAGGAGGATAAAGAACTAGTGTACTTTATGTTTAAAAATGATGATAGGACTATGCTCTCCCCTTTCTTGGGTGACCAAAATGCCAAACTCATCATTTTATTTGTGTAACCTTTAGAAGAGGCCTACCCTTGGAATTCCATCCTTCCAAGCGGGACAACCTTGAGCGATAACGGGCTAAAGCCAAGCCACTTCCAAGTCGCTATAAATAAATTATGTTTGTGACGAAAGTTACAAACAACGGGTAATGCTGTGTTACACCGAAATATGTTTCCCCCAAAACCCTGTAGAGCGTAACCTCTGCAAGTTAGGCCTCCTTATCAGAGCAAATTGCCACATGTGTAACCACCTAAACAAATGTCCATACTAAAAAGCCACTTGTTTTAGAAAGCCAAAAACCCCTATTTGTTGATGTAGGAGGAAGTCCTCTGAAGTCATCCAACGTCATACACTCATCTAATGTGGAGACAAAAAGTTCAACTCTTTGGAGGAACTATAACTTGGTATGCATGAGAAGTGAGTGCTGTAGAGGGGAGCCGATGCTACCAAGTTACTAACTGTCTGCCTTTATGTAAGTGGCTAGAGTAAAATCCAAGTTGGAATTCAACGAATATTGTCCTTGCCATCCTTAGGATTGTACTTTCTTGTTTTCATTTATCAAAACTTATATTAAATAATCATGACAACCTCTTGTTTTTGTGTTTTCTGGCAATAACTTGAGTCAAAAAATAGTACTGCAAAACTTGAGAGCAACTTAGGAAAATGTGCAAAACCAAACAATTTGACAAAATGAAACAAAAGGCAAAACCTCTACAGTCTTACGCATTTACACTGTATTGCTACGCATTTACAAAGTCTTGTTGCGCATACACTTCTGTTGCACATTCATACTATATTGCTGCGCATATACACCATACTGTTGTGCATACACAGAACTGTGCATTTACAATGCAACCCTACGCATACACAGCACAGAGCTGCACATTTGCTGAATATTCATGCGCATCTGATGCTGCACATTCACAATAGAGAGCTATTCCGTACATTTTGATACAAAACTGAAACCATTTCTGGATACCCTTTTTGCTCTAGTTTATACTTGGAAAATAAAATCAACCTTGCAGACTGACCCTCATATCATTTTCACAACATCACCTTTTGCATACCATAGTCTCGCTATCTAAACACATCAAAATCAAAATCAATATTTGTACCAAGGCATAATTGATACTCTACCAAATTCAAACAAGACCTAGCTAGTTTCATAACAAGATTCTAATCATCCTTCACAATGAAACTATACTTGTGTATCTTGATAAAAGAATAGTCTATATCAAATAGCGGTGATCATCTATCCCTATTTTGACTACCTTTTAGCTCAAGAGCACATTGTTTGGACAACAGAGAATCAATCTAAAACCTTAGCAAAATCTAGTCTACACATATCCAATCAAGTTCACCTTATATCACATCATACCAAAATATCAAACCAAGTTCACCAAGTCTCACAATCCAACTTCACCCACATCTCAATATTGCATGGCTCAAACTAGGTCCCAAGCGAAACGAAGGCAAAAGATGGCTTCCGAACACAATAGTGGGCACAACTCTAATGATGAGGAGATTAGTCAAGAAGAAATCCTTAAACAACTTCAAGATCCAAAATTTCAAAAGGTAATGGATAGGGTTGTTGCTACAGATCCTCATAAGTATTTTCTCATGTTAGCTCAACAAGGAGCTAAGTTGCCCATTGATTTTTATTTCTCAAATCTAAGAGAAACCAATTCCTTAAATGAAGATGAGTCTTCGAAAGATGGCTCCAAAAATGACAATGAGGGATCCAAAATTGACAAAGATACTTCTAAATCAGAAAAGTCTAAGGATACACCTAATCCTTTTAACACATTAATGGCACAAATCCAAGCCTTACAAAAATAATTGGTAGATATCCAAAGTGGAACAACCACAAAACATTACTCCCTTGAAGATATCTCACCTTATCTCTTTGATAAATCTTTGCTCATGATATGTTTTCCCTCAAGGTTTGAGGTTCCCAAATTTGACAAATATAGAGGAAAATGTGATCCAAGAGATCATATAAGGGAATTTAGTGCCGCATGCCTTGAAGTCACACACAACGAAACATATCTTATGCAACTATTCCCAAGAAAGAAGCTTAGGAGGACAAGCTATGGAGTGGTTCTCACACCTACCTCTCCACATTTGCACTTTTGATGAACTAGTAGACAAATTTGTCACACATTTCTCATACAATATCAAACACGAAATCTCCATGTTTGATCTTTGTAATAACAAGCAAAAGGGGGGAGAATCCTTCACCTCTTTCCTACAAAGATGGAGACAACTTGCAAGCAAGTGTCCCTACCACATACTAAAGAAACAAATGATAGAAATCTTTGTTCACAACCTAACCACGTAACTAAGTTATCAAATCCAAATACAATGCCCAACTACTTTTAGTAAGGTCATTGAAATGGGGCTACTCAATGAGAAAGCCTTGATAACAAAGGGGACAATTAAGCTATACAAAGACACCCCTAGTTCAAGCAACAATGTGGACAAGTCACAATTTTGGACCAAGAACAAACCCATTGTAAACGATGTTGTAGTAGATGCTAAAAATGTGGTGCAAAAACAACCGATCTTCAATCTATCAAAACCACAAAACAATACACCATCCAACAAGCCTCCAAGCAATGAGCAAAGACCTACCAAATTTCCTCCTAGGAGAAAGTTCACACCACTAGGAGAGTCTCTCAAATCCACCCTTAGGAAGTTAATAGGGGGCAACCTCATAACACTTTTGCCGGTGCGTGATTATGAACCAAAATTCAAACCCTCTTGGTGGAGTGATTTTGACTTTTGCGAGTATCACAGAAACAAAGGACATAAAACTAATGATTGTTAAGCACTAAAACATGCCATTCAAGACTTGTTGGATCAAAAACAAATATCAATTGAAGGGCATACCTCTAATGATGAGCATATAGCATTCAAAAATCCTCTTCCTCACTATGAAAAAGGAGGACCGTCCAACCAAAACAACAACGGTGCAGACAAAGTAAACTATAATAATGTTTCTTACGAGTACACCATTAATCATATCTCACAAAGTGATTCACACATCAATGTAATCACTATCAATGATAAACCTGATTGTAATGTAACCACTCGTCGTGGAAACATTACTCTACAAGGAGCTCCACCCAAGTCATCATCCACATCAAACCAATACAACATCCTAGACCATCTCCATAAAACACCTACCCACATATCCATTTTGAAGTTGTTGTGTCTATCTCCATCTCATAAAGCCATCTTAGAGAAGGCCCTCTTGGAAACAACCGTTCCTACCAACCTTGCCCAAGAGCAATTCTAAGCTATGGTGGGTCATCTAACCACACCACATTTCTTATCTTTCACAGAGAAAGATGATATGTCCATCAACCAACCACACAATGCATCCCTACACATTGAGGCCCAAATCCACAAACACTGAATAAAAAGGGTCCTAATAGATGGAGGTGCTAGTTTGAATATATGCACATTAAAGTTAATCCTTGCATTGGGGTTTTTAGCAAATGTTGTTGATACTAAAAAGAAAATAACTATCAAGGCATATGACAAAGAAGAGAGAACTTCCAAAGGAATTGTGGTCTTGCCAATACGAGTTAGACCAATAGAGAGAGATGTTGTGTGCCAAGTTCTATATATGGAGCTAGCATATAACATTCTTCTAGGTAGACCTTGGATCCATGCGATGAAGGATGTTCCGTCAACATACCATCAATGCATCAAGTTCCCACACAATGGTCAAGAAATTTGTTGGCGTTTCAATTCACACCTCTGGTATGTGATTTGGAAACGGACAGCTATGCATAGATAAACTGCTCTCCTATTGGAAGGGGGAGTTCCCTTTCTTGCTGATGTTCGCTGAAAAGATAACTTGAATGAAACTTCGCCTATCTTCGTTTTGATTCTCAGTTGAAGAGCACAAGGTTATAAAACTCTAAACGCTGCAGAAGAGGTTTTTCCTTTTTAATAAAACTTCTACTACAACTAGCATAGACTAATGACGCTTTCAACCTCCTGAGTAAATTCAGAGCAAAGGAAGTTGAAAGTGAACGGGGAATGATTGTTAACACAAAAACTCAAGTAGTTTTCCTCCAGATTTACACCACAAGACTAAGAGTACTTTAATGATGAAAGTTGAAAATGAAAGCCACAGAAGCTACACATCTGACAACGAAAACTTGATGAATCGATATAGAATATCAGAGCAAAGTAGGCATGAGATTTCTATTCAATATCAGAAAGTTTAATACAACTCCAGGACAGCAAGACTGCAGCAAAAGGTAGGCATACAGTAAGCGATCAAACACCAGAGAACACTGAACACAAAGTGAACAAACACCTGGAATAACAATGTTTGCAGGCTAGAATAGGTACAGCAAATTTGTTATCACAAAAGTCATTCCTTACAATGAACACAGATTGAACAGACACTAGGAATAACAATGTTTGCAGGCTAGAATAGGCACAGAAAATTTGCTATCACCACTACCATTACCAACAATGGGCAAGGAGACCCTTATTTATACTAAAATCAAAGGAGTAGGGAACCCTAAAATCTCCTTGATTAACCCTAACTTGCCAACTCGCAAGCTTTATTACTATTCTAAGACAAAGATACAATAAACAAATGCTTTAAAGCAATCTGCTTTAAAGCAAAAAGATTCCAACTATCACAAGGTCCTTTCTTTCTAAATATAGAATGGATGAGCTTAGGATGAAAGCACATGCTTTAAAACAAAAGCATATGTTTTAAAGCTGCTTTATTTTGGAATGCATCCTCATCAACATTCTAGCTTTTTGGTGATGTCATCCATCGATATTCTGGGAAACAATATCTTCTAAAAAGCGAGTGACCGCATCTCTACCAGGAACACTGATACTCTCTAGAACAATATTCTGATTTTCTAACATTTCTTCACCATTGGCAACCATCTGAAGAAATTCGTGAACTTCACCTGCAGCCTTGTCAAATTTCGTTGACATTGCGGCAAGATGACTCATCTTGCCGGCATTGATATCATCATTAAAATTGTTGCAGACGAGAGTTTGGAACTTTGCTTGCACTTCCCTGAGGTCATACAGGGTACCATCTTCTTTCTCATATGAACACGGGATCTGAGAGACAAAGGATCTGACGAACTTGAGGATGCCGATTACCTTTTCTTTCCATTCTGTCAACTTTGAAATCATACTGTCATAAGTTTTTACTGTGAAAAGATATTGTGCTTTCCAAGTAGAAACTGCCTTCTTATCTTCAGCTGAATCAACAGTATCAAGTGCAATCTTCAAGTCGGAGATAATGATCTCAAACACCGGTCTATTTTCTGCCATGATCTGCTGCGACCCCTGTATGCCTTTGCGTAAATCATGAGCGTTGTACTTCAACTGATAAAGCTCTGCAAGTACAACTCTCCCTTTGGTCACAAATTCTTCTACCCAACTGTCCATGTGCCTCCCATAGAGGACCAACTTACTGAAATGCTGCTGATCAACTGGTGATCCAAGACTCGGTGGAAGAAACAAATCAACCTGTGAAGTGCCATGGAAAAGGTTGGAAATATTCAACTGTCGAACCTCAGCTTTGAGAGCTGCCTTGTCTTCTCCATCTCTCAACACCCTTTCCTTCAAGCTATCCGCTACAACCTCAAAGAGATTGACATCTGTATGGCGAGTATTTCTGCCAAGGTTAGCTTTGACAACTGTGAAGTCATCAACCTCAACATCATTAGCACTTCTATTTTCTGGAGGTGTTGCAGTCTCAAGAATGATTTCTCCATCCGCATTCTTCTTAATACAAATCTGCTTCTTCAGCTGCTTGTCTGGTGTGTCTTGATAGACGCTTTTTAGCTCTGTTAAGTCCAGCTGATATGAGGGCTTTCTTCTCTTCCTTCCCAGAATGTTTTCAAGCTAGGATGAGCCATCCTCTCTTGGAAACTCGGTTCTCGCCTCATCAACTCCTGATGAATCAATGCTTGCATCAAAGTTGCGAACCGGTGAATCTGGCTCTGAATCTATGTGAATAGGAGAAGGGATCGGTGAAGAAGGTGGAGATACATGATCTGAAGGTAACACTTCAACATGCAACGTTGTTTCAACAGGAGCTTCTGGTTCAACTGGTGGATGTTCCTGTTGGACATGAGATGGAGACTCATCTTTCTTCCTCTTTAACTTTGCCATTTTTGTTCCCTCTGGGAGAACACTCATAGCCTCAACTCTTTGTTTTGGCTTGGAAGTGGAAGGTTCTGATGGTTGCACAACTGGTGGCTCTGCTATTGGAATATCATCCTTCCGCTTAGTCTTCAAGAATATCAAACTATTTTTAACCACTCGACTTGTTCTCTCCTCAATGGAAGTACTATCTTTTACTGACCAATTAACTGGCGGCAACGGTTGTTGCTCAATTTGGTCCCTGAAATACGTGGGAAGTAGAACTTCACCACTCTCTGTCAAACCCTCTATGTCTTCTGATAAGATATCAGACATTTGCTGAAGAGTGAACCTGCTGTAACTGCGTCTTCGCACTTCATACTCATCAGCACAATTAGCCCAGAAGTCTTCAACTGCAAACTTGTGTGTACAATTCTGACCAAGATGTGATGCATAAACACCACGGGGATCATATGAAGATCTCCTGTCGAAAAACTTAAGACCATATCTGGATGATTCATTACCGATTGCCTTGGCATCTGCTCCAGATCTACATCTATAAATACTCATCCCAAGTGGAAAATTGAGGGCAGTCTTACGTCTGCTATGCAAAAATGTATGCACTTGATAAGCTTGCCTCAAAAATTCCATAAATGCTATTTCATCTGTAGGATATCACGGCAACATGGCTGGCTCTCCTAAGAAGCCATATACTCTGATGTAGGAAAAAGTAGGAAATTGGATAAACCAATCAACCCATTCTGCCATTGCTATTCTAGCCTCTACAGAAAATCGTATATGCAACTCCTTGTCCATGTCTCACACTGCATGCATCAAGAATGCATCATTCACCCGCCTGTAATGTCGTTCAGCTTGAGAGATCTCTAACTGCGGGAAATGATGATACACATGCTGAGCATCCAGAGTTCCAACAACATTCAAACCCCTGAATTGACCTTGAAAAGCCATCAAATACACAAGGTATGATATCATATGGAATTCATGAGCCCTTTGAAAATCAATTATTTGTTGGTGGAGACAATCACTAATTAGTGCCGACCAATCATAGAATTCGGTTCTGTCAACAATCTGGGACATGATGTAAAACATCCAAGGCTGAAATTTGTTTGCATTTGCTTGACCCGTGATACGACTTAGCAGAGTAATCATTATTGCATGCTCCTCCTCGAATTCTCCACGTCCAACGTTCTTTGGCATAATATTCTGCTTTTCTTTCAACCACCTCTGACCAATCTTTTTTCTGTATTTTTCCTTATCATTATTCCAAACCCTCTTGCATTCTTCAAGTGAAACAGTTAAGTTCTCTCTCCAAATAGGTATTGTAAAGCACTTTTCAATGTCGTTTGGCTTCAAGCTGCAGAGCACACGTCCATCACCCGACTGAATTTCTCTTGTGACCGAGTTGTAATGCGTCACACAAGCAATCACAAACTCGATACTTTGCACGGTGATAGGAAAGGATGCCGCTGTAAGCAAACCAGAGTGTCCAAGATTCCTGATGGCATTATTTCCTGCATCCTCCAAGGAGTGTAAATTAATTACTGGAAGTACTTTATGCAAGTCTGTTTCACAAGTTTTTAGGTAATCATGAACCAATGTTGTTTTGTGCCTGAATTGTGTTGGAGAGTACTGCATATTGGAAGGTTTGAAAATCAATTGTGAACACGCCTATGTTGGAAAAAGTATTGAACAGATGGCTGAAAATTGTTTGCTGATTTTTAGAAAAAGCAGAGTGTGAGCTAAAAAAGTTGGCACATGGGTTTTGTAGATAATTCTGTTTCTAAGCAATCCAGATTGTCGGATTTTGAAAAAGCGGAGATTTTCTCAAAAAAGTAGGAAAACAGTAGTTTCCCAAAAAAAAGCACAACTTCTAATCTTCAAGAGAATGATAATCTAGATGGACCCATCTCGACAAAAACTGAAAAAGCTCTGTTCAGATTTCTGAAAAATGATCTCCTTGAAACAAGGACCTTGAAAAAGCAAGCCTCTCTTCTTCCTCAACCCGAATCTATGAAGAACACTGAAAAAGCACCTAGTTTGGGTCTTCGAATCTTCGTTGAAAGAAAAATAAAATCTTTCCTCTGGATGCAACCTGCAAAAGATAATGAAATAAAGAAGCCCAAAGCTTGTCTTTATAAATCTTTGGTCGAAAAAGCAGCTTTACTTGTGTGAGAAGAAAACTTCATCCTCATCCAAGAAGAAAGCATCTTTTAAAACATAAATCCAAGTGGATGTCTTCGAATAGGAAGAATCCCTATTTTGTAGGAGCCTATGGCTTCATGTGCAAGATGACAAAAAATATCTTCTTTGATGATGTCATCGAATGCGCGAGTTGGAAGAAGTGTTAACAAAATTTCTTCATTTTCGACACTTCAACACTCGTTTTTACTCAAATATGGCCTGTCTCTGACTTTGACAAGGTGGAAAAATGTCATCATGAACTGAAAAAGCTAACTGATCCTGACATTTTGGAGATTGATCAGCTGAGATTCCATCCCTTGTCTCCGTTCGACGATCTGACATCGTTTGACCAAGTTTGACCTCCTGGAAACTGCCAACGGGCGAAGATTGGTAACAAGGCATGTCGGAAAACACTGAAAACACAAAAATATTCTAACACTGCTCAAGATGGGCGCCCAGTTTCCCAACACTTAGCCATTTTTTTAGTTTTTTCAACTTTTTCAATTTCTTGGTTTGCGTGCGCGTTTCAGAGGCACAGGACCCCTGTTTGGCTGTCGATTTCTAACAACTGGGATGAAAATGAGTCTGATGATCTGGCGAATATGCAAGTCTGATGAAAACTGAGCTGATTGTACCTTTCATTTGCCTCGAAAAATGTGCCAAACTGATCAACACTAAACCGGAGCGAGCTGACGGAAGGAGATTTGCGTTTTTCGAGAAAAACATGAAAAATAAACTAACACTGGAGAGGATGGGTGCCCCAAGCCTCCTGGGGCACCTAGTTTCACCAGACTTAGCCATTTTTGTGATTTTCCAACTTTTCCATTCACCTTGAATCCATCTTGCATCGTTTTGCGTGCATCGTCGAGTCGACTGTCGTTTGTCAGTGTTGTGTCGTTGAAACAACGTTGGAAACTCATCAAAGAGATTTGGCAGGTGAACTTTTCTGTGTTGATGACTTTTGAGCTCATGCTTCACCTTGTGTAAAAGCAAAAATGACCCAGTAGAGAAAACTTGGTCATTTGAAGATTCCATCTAAACCGTGCCGATCGTGAAGGAAAATCGACCAATGAGAATCGAGCGCGACACCTGATTTGGAGATTCTATTTTTAGAAAGTCTTGCCAACATCCATATCTCAAGAAACCTGAAAAACCTAACTCGACATCTATTTTTAGAAATTTCTAAAAATAGAAATTTCTATTTTTGAGAAATTTTGCTTTTTTGACTTTTTGACGAAAAATTTTCTAGACTTGTTTCAAAATGCCTTGATGAAGCAAAAAGTTTGGTTGGGTACAACAATTGGCTATGTTTGGGGACCATGGCGGATACTTATGGCATAGGAGAACCAAGAATCTCTGGACTTTTGCAAGTTGGACTAGTGCCTTATCCATTGGGCAATAGAGTCAGGTTACATTCCTAATCACCTAGAACAAGACTTTTCTCCTACATCACCTAAAACCGGACTTCCTAAAATCACCTAGGGAGTTGGAACTTCACAACACACAAGGAACACAACTGTCACATTACGAAAAGGGGAAAAACATTACGACATAACAATCACATCACATAAAGGGGAAACACATTACAAGAACAAAAAGTGTTTCACGCACTCTTTTTCCTAAGCGAGGATGAGAAGAGATTAGGACTGTCACATGAAACCGTCAATCGACTCAGAAAAGTAAGAACCATCTCTCTTTAGCTGTGAGGATTGCCTTGGTAGCACAAAACTTTTCTTTCTCTGCAACATCCTCTCAAAGAGCCATGATTTAGGGGGGTATTCACGTTCAGGCCATGAGAAGTTTCTGAGGAATTGATTGATATGCCAGGGATCAGGTGGAGCATCTTCCTCCAATGCAAGCAATCTCTGTAATAGGTGAAGATACAAAACTTCCTTCTGAAGATATACAGGAAAGTCTTGTGGCCAAAGTACATCTGTTGGAATGGTCATCACCACATATTGAATATGAGTTTCATTTATATCTTGTACACATGCAACTTTGTATTCAGTCAATGCATCATCTTCTGGAAAAGGTGCAAGCTGCTCATACACGACTCTCATCACTGATTCTTGGCTTATAGGATCCACAACTGTCGTTGCCCATTTTTCAAGTGCTACAGGGGCTTCTTCATCGGTTGTGTTTTCGTCCATCCACTCTCCAAAATCTGATGAACCGTCAAGATCTGAATGCTTAAACTCCTAAACATCTTCACCTGATAGCTCACTTTCCCATTCATTACCTGGAATCTCATCACCCTCTGTAGAGTACTCTTCTTCAATGCGGATATCCATCATCACTTCTTCGGCATTCATGTATCTTTCTTGCTCTGTAAAAGGAGTAGAATCAAAGACAGCTTCATCTGAATCATATGTTTCCTCTTCTTCTTCTTGATCAATCTCACACACGGCGTATCTCACAAGACATTTGTCAATAATCTCTGATTTTTCAATATCATCCTCTTTAGTGACCGAAACTGAATATTCCATGAACTCCTCTTCTCCATCAACCTCTTCATATGTTGTATTCCACACTGGTTGTATAGTATCAATAAAGTCTTTTCCTTGTACAGGTTCATAGATGGATTCAACATCGTCCTCTTCACTAGTATGTATGAAAGATTCTTGAGATGCAGGTGAAGACGGGCTGAACTGTAAAAGAAAATTTATAGTATCCTCTACTAAAGAATCACTCTCCAAGTGATTTAGAAAACTGTCGAGATCCAATGATGAATCTTCCATATGATCTCCATTTTTGAGAAATTCCTCCAATGATGAATCATCTTCAAAATGAAGATCTTGTTCTTGCTCCAATTGCAATGTTTCTTTGGTCTCTTCTTTGGATATATCTGACACAGGTTCTTCAAACCAACCTTCAAAAGATGAGAAGAACAAATCAGATTCTTCATTGCTCTCTGCAACATATTTGATCTCTTCCTTGTAATTTTGCTCTTGAGAAGATTGTTGCACTTCTTCTTCAAAGAAAGTTTGCAAATTGCACATTTCTTCGGATACTTCCTCTGATTCGTCAACCAGATAGACAACCTCTTGATTCTTTTTAGTTATATCAGACAACATAACATATGTACCAGGACCTGTTTCTTGGTATAGCACTTGTGCTTGAGGATCCTGAGATTTCACCACCGTGAACCGTGACTTGGTTTCTGGTTCCAATTTGAAATTACCTTTCTTTAAAGGAATGGTCGCAGATGACCAATCCAATCGTATTTCTCCTCCAAGATCTTTGCAAAAACTTCTACTTAGCAGCATCCCATAGCTGGCTGGAATGTCAGCTACCAAGATAGTCATCATTATTTTCTTCTCTGGGCAAGCCGCTAATCAAACTTGAGCATCCTTCAATTGTCCAACCAATGGCACTGATTTAGACTCAAGCGAATAACACTTGTCATGTGTTTTGGTGCATGAGAGTCCCAAAGCGTTCATTACCTGCAAAGGCATGACATTGTCTGAGGCTCCTGAATCAATGATACAATTGCTCAATTTATAACCTCCTATATACAGAGAAATATAGAAGGGCTTTGGCTTCTCTCCTGCCGGAACAGAAGATTCTAGCAATGTGGGCTGCATGACAGTATCTTTCTTGACATACTTGACAATTCTATCCACCTGATCTGGATGGTCTTGAAGATACTCCAACTGAGAAATCTGCACCTTTGTCTTCATCATGGAATCGACTATATCAAAATTTGTTGAAGATGAATTTTGAGTAGTTTGAACACTTTCACGTGATGGCTGAGCATTGGAAGTGGAAGCCACTTCCTTCTCCTTTTCTTTTGGTCTTTGTCTGTCCTCTCCTTCCTTCTGTGCTTTAAAATGTTGAGTACGTGTAAACACAAGAGTTGAAAGATTTTCATGATTCATTGCAAGAGAATATTGACGAAAATCGTCTTGTTCTTCCTTCATTATAACGGGTTCATTCTGGAAGTATCCTGTGGTAGAGTCGCCATCGAAGTTGTCCGTCTGTGGTAAGACAACATTCGCACTTGGGGAAGGAACAATGTTTGAAATAGGTGCAGCATCAGCATATCCCATGATTTGATTCATCCTTAAATTTTCAGGACACGTGGCTCCAGTATGTGCATCATTCTCATGAAAGGAACAAAACACTGCATTTTGAGCAGCATTAACTGCTTGCCTTGGTGGTGGTGCTGGCACCTGGGCCTATAGTTATTGAAAGGTTGAAAATTGTTCCTCTTAGGATGATATGGTTGCTGAGGCTGATACTGTTGCTGTGGTTGGTATTATTGTTGCGATGACTGATACGGTTGTTGTGCGGGTTGCCCCTGAGTAGGCAACTGTCTCTTCATGATAGTCACTTCGTTTGCTACCTTATGTAGCAGTGGATCTGCAGAACTCTGAACTAGAGGCCTGATTGAATCTATTTTCATCTTGCCAGAGGTAATCATGTTGTCCTCTAACTTGATGGCATTTTCTTGTGCATTGGATAATTCTGTTTCATTAGCCGATCTCAAAAAGAAGGCTATCTCAGAAGGAAGAGCGTTAATGAAACTGCTCAACAGAATTTGTGGAGATGGATTAAGAGTATGAGAAAGACGTGTAACTAGGTGATTAAACCTTGCCACAAACTCCCTCATTGGTTCATTGTTTTCCATCTTTGAATTTGAGAGTTGGGCGAACAATCTGTGACCATCTTCAGCAGGCTTGAACCTTGCCAAGAATTTCTCGCTCATAGTTGCCCAACTTGTAATGATTCCTAGTTCCAGATGATTGAACCAATCGGCAGCATTTCCCATGAGAGTCTCAACGAAGAGACGCACGGCAACATCTTCATGTGATACATGCAAAACAGCGCAAGCTGTTGTGAATGCAGAGATGTGTTCATCGGGATGTTGAGTTCCATCGCCATGGAACCGAGGAAAGTGCTTCCTTGACCCCTTTGGTAAATCACGATGTGCTTGTAGGGCCAAAGGTCCAATGTTATTACCCCAAGGTAATGGTGGCGGTCGCCTTTGATTTGGATCATTGTGATTGTTGTTATTTGCATCACCCATTGCTCTAGGCTGGATTACTGGTTCTTCTTGTAATTCTTCCTGCTTGACTTTAGGAACTATCTAAATTTCTCGAGCTATGTTGGATGCTTCTCCAACTTTTGCAGAATCAAGATCTTGAAAGAAAGGATCCGTAGCACCGCCTTTTCCTTTTCTTGAATAAACCCTATGAGCCAGGATTATCTATTGCCACGCGGGAGGTGGTAGTACTGGTCTTCCTGCTGCAAGATCTGCTTTGTGTTCTTCTTCGTCAAGGATAGCAGCTGCGTTTCTCCACTGATCAGGACTTTCCTTTTGCGCAAATATGAAACTTCTAATGCTGCTAATGATGTCTGTTTGCTCTCCTTCTACTTGTACAAGATTTGGTTGAATAACAGGTGGTGTAAGATTTGGTTGTTGAATTGGAGTAGAAGGACACAAGAGAGTCATTACCGTGTCATAAGCCTAAGCTTGCTTGAAGTTTTATGCCTCGTGCCCCACGGTGGGCGCCAGAAAACTGTTGGCATTTCAATTCACACCTCTGGTATGTGATTTGGAAACGGACAGCTATGCACAGATAAACTGCTCTCTTATTGGAAGGGGGAGTTCCCTTTCTTGCTAATGTTCGCTGAAAAGATAACTTGAATGAAACTTCACCTATCTTCTTTTTGATTCTCAGCTGCAGAGCACAAGGTTATAAAACTCTAAACGCTGCAGAAGAGGTTTTTCCTTTTTAATAAAACTTCTACTACAACTAGCATAGACTAATGATGCTTTCAACCTCCTGAGTAAATTCAGAGCAAAGGAAGTTGAAAGTGAACGGGGAATGATTGTTAACACAAAAACTCAAGTAGTTTTCCTCCAGATTTACACCACAAGACTAAGAGTACTTTAATGATGAAAGCTGAAAATGAAAGCCACAGAAGCTACACATATGACGACGAAAACGTGATGAATCGATATAGAATATCAGAGCAAAGTAGGCATGAGATTTCTATTCAATATCAGAAAGTTTAATACAACTCCAGGACAACAAGACTGCAGCAAAAGGTAGGCATATAGTAAGTGATCAAACACCGGAGAACACTGAACACAAAGTGAACAAACACCTGGAATAACAATGTTTGCAGGCTAGAATAGGCACAGCAAATTTGTTATCACAAAAGTCATTCCTTACAATGAACACAGATTGAACAGACACTGGGAATAACAATGTTTGCAGGCTAGAATAGGCACAACAAATTTGCTATCACCACTACCATTACCAACAATAGGCAAGGATGCCCTTATTTATACTAAAATCAAAGGAGTAGGGAACCCTAAAATCTCTTTGATTAACCCTAACTTGCCAACTCGCAAGCTTTATTACTATTCTAAGACAAAGATACAATAAACAAATGTTTTAAAGCAATCTGCTTTAAAGCAAAAATATTCCAACTATCACAAGGTGCTTTCTTTCTAAATATAGAATGGATGAGCTTAGGATGAAAGCACATGCTTTAAAACAAAAAGCATATGTTTTAAAGCTGCTTTATTTTGGAATGCATCCTCATCAACATTCTACCTTTTTGGTGATGTCATCCATCGATATTCTGGGAAACAATATCTTCTAAAAGCGAGTGACCGCATCTCTACCAGGAACACTGATACTCTCTAGAACAATATTCTGATTCTCTAACATTTCTTCACCATTGGCAACCATCTGAAGAAATTCGTGAACTTCACCCGCAGCCTTGTCAAATTTCACTGACATTGCGGCAAGACGACTCATCTTGCCAGCATTGATATCATCATTAAAGTTGTTGCGAACGAGAGTCTGGAACTCTGCTTGCACTTCCCCGAGGTCATACAGGGTACCATCTTCTTTCTCATATGAACACGGGATCTGAGAGACAAAGGATTTGACAAACTTGAGGATGCCGATTACCTTTTCTTTCCATTATGTCAACTCTGAAATCATACTGTCATAAGTTTTTACTGTGAAAAGATATTGTGCTTTCCAAGTAGAAACTGTCTTCTTATCTTCAACTGAATCAACAATATCAAGTACAATCTTCAAGTCGGAGATAATGATCTCAAACACCGGTCTATTTTCTGCCATGATCTGCTGCGACCCCTGTATGCCTTGGCGTAAATCATGAGCGTTGTACTTCAACTGATAAAGCTCTGCAAGTACAACTCTCCCTTTGGTCACAAATTCTTCTACCCAACTGTCCATGTGCCTCCCATAGAGGACCAACTTACTGAAATGCCGCTGATCGGCTAGTGATCCAAGACTCAGTGGAAGAAGCAAATCAACCTGTGAAGTGCCATGGAAAAGGTTGGAAATATATTGCCGCAACTGTCGAACCTCAGCTTTGAGAGCTGCCTTGTCTTCTCCATCTCTCAACACCCTTTCCTTCAAGCTATCCGCTGCAACCTCAAAGAGATTGACATCTGTATGGCGAGTATTTCTGCCAAGGTTAGCTTTGACAACTGTGAAGTCATCAACCTCGACATCATTAGCACTTCTATTTTCTAGAGGTGTTGCAGTCTCAAGAATGATTTCTCCATCCGCATTCTTCTCAATGCGAATCTGCTTCTTCAGCTGCTTGTCTGGTGTGTCTTGATAGACGCTTTTTAGCTCTGTTAAGTCCAGCTGATATGAGGGCTTTCTTCTCTTCCTTCCCAGAATGTTTTCAAGCTAGGATGAGCCATCCTCTCTTGGAAACTCGGTTCTCGCCTCATCAGCTCCTGATGAATCAATGCTTGCATCAAAGTTGCGAACCGGTGAATCTGGCTCTGAATCTATGTGAATAGGAGAAGGGATCAGTGAAGAAGGTGGAGATACATGATCTGAAGGTAACACTTCAACATGCAACGTTGTTTCAATAGGAGCTTCTGGTTCAACTGGTGGATGTTCCTGTTGGACATGAGCTGGAGACTCATCTTTCTTCCTCTTTAACTTTGCCATTTTTGTTCCCTCTGGGAGAACACTCATAGCCTCAACTCTTTGTTTTGGCTTGGAAGTGGAAGGTTCTGATGGTTGCACAACTGGTGGCTCTGCTACTGGAATATCATCCTTCCGCTTAGTCTTCAAGAATATCAAACTATTTTTAACCACTCGACTTGTTCTCTCCTCAATGGAAGTACTATCTTTTACTGACCAATTAACTGGCGGCAACGGTTGTTGCTCAATTTGGTCCCTGAAATACGTGGGAAGTAGAACTTCACCACTCTCTGTCAAACCCTCTATGTCTTCTGATAAGATATCAGACATTTGCTGAAGAATGAACCTGCTGTAACTGCGTCTTCGCACTTCATACTCATCAACACAATTAGCCCAGAAGTCTTCAACTGCAAACTTGTGTGTACAATTCTGACCAAGATGTGATGCATAAACACCACGGGGATCATATGAAGATCTCCTGTCGAAAAACTTAGGACCATATCTAGATGATTCATTACCGATTGCCTTAGCATTTGCTCCAGATCTACATCTGTAAATACTCATCCCAAGTGGAAAATTGAGGGCAGTCTTGAGTCTGCTACGCAAAAATGTATGCACTTGATAAGCTTGCCTCAAAAATTCCATAAATACTATTTCATTTGTAGGATATCGCGGCAACATGGCTGGCTCTCCTGAGAAGCCATATACTCTGATGTAGGAAAAAGTAGGAAATTGGATAAACCAATCAGCCCATTCTGCCATTGCTATTCTAGCCTCTACAAAAAATCGTATATGCAACTCCTTGTCCATGTCTCGCACTGCATGCATCAAGAATGCATCATTCACCTGCCTGTAATGTCGTTCAGCTTGAGAGATCTCTAACTGCGGGAAATGATGATACACATGCTGAGTACCCAGAGTTCCAACAACATTCAAACCTCTGAATTGACCTTGAAAAGCCATCAAATACACAAGGTATGATATCATATGGAATTCATGAGCCCTTTGAAAATCAATTATTTGTTGGTGGAGATAATCACTAATTAGTGCCGACCAATCATAGAATTCGGTTCCGTCAACAATCTGGGACATGATGTAAAACATCCAAGGCTGAAATTTGTTTGCATTTGCTTGACCCATGATACAACTTAGCAGAGTAATCATTATTGCATGCTCCTCCTGGAATTCTCCACGTCCAACGTTCTTTGGCATAATATTCTACTTTTCCTTCAACCACCTCTGACCAATCTTTTTTCTGTATTTTTCCTTATCATTATTCCAAACCCTCTTGCATTCTTCAAGTGAAACAGTTAAGTTCTCTCTCCAAATAGGTATTGTAAAGCACTTTTCAATGTCGTTTGGCTTCAAGCTGCAGAGCACACGTCCATCACCCGACTGAATTTCTCTTGTGACCGAGTTGTAATGCGTCACACAAGCAATCACAAACTCGATACTTTGCACTGTGACAGGAAAGGATGCCGCTGCAAGCAAACCGGAGTGTCCAAGATTCCTAATGGTATTATTTCCTGCATCCTCCAAGGAGTGTAAATTAATTACTGGAAGTACTTTATGCAAGTCTGTTTCACAAGTTTTCAGGTAATCATGAACCAATGTTGTTTTGTGCCTGAATTGTGTTGGAGAGTACTGCATATTGGAAGGTTTGAAAATCAATTGTGAACACGCCTATGTTGGAAAAAGTATTGAACAGATGGCTGAAAATTGTTTGCTGATTTTTAGAAAAAGCAGAGTGTGAGCTAAAAAAGCTGGCACATGGGTTTTGTAGATAATTCCGTTTCTAAGCAATCCAAATTGTCAGATTTTGAAAAAGCAGAGATTTTCTCGAAAAAGCAGGAAAAAAGTAGTTTCCCGAAAAAAAGCACAACTCCTAATCTTCAAGAGAATGATAATCTGGATGGACCCATCTCGACGAAAACTGAAAAAGCTCTGGTCGGATTTCTGAAAAATGATCTCCTTGAAACAAGGGCCCTGAAAAAGCAAGCCTCTCTTCTTCCTCAACCCGAATCTATGAAGAACACTGAAAAAGCACCTAGTTTGGCTCTTCAAATCTTCGTTGAAAGAAAAATAAAATCTTTCCTCTGGATGTAACCTACAAAAGATAATGAAATAAAGAAGCCCAAAGCTTGTCTTTATAAATCTTTGGTCGAAAAAGCAGCTTTACTTGTGTGAGAAGAAAACTTCATCCTCATCCAAGAAGAAAGCATCTTTTAAAACATAAATCCAAGTGGATGTCTTCGAATAGGTAGAATCCCTATTTTGTAGAAGCCTATGGCTTCATGTGCAAGATGACAAAAAATATCTTCTTTGATGATGTCATCGAATGCGTGAGTTGGAAGAAGTGTTAACAAAATTTCTTCATTTTCGACACTTCAATACTCGTTTTTACTCAAATATGGCCTGTCTCCGACTTTGACAATGTGGAAAAATGTCATCATGAATTGAAAAGCTAACTGATCCTGACGTTTTGGAGATTGATCATCTGAGATTCCATCCCTTGTCTCCGTTCGACGATCTGACATCGTTTGACCAAGTTTGACCTCCCAGAAACTGCCAACGAGCGAAGATTGGTAACAAGGCATGTCAGAAAACATTGAAAACACAAAAATATTCTAACACTACTCAAGATGGGTGCCCCAAGCCTCCTGGGGCGCCCAGTTTCCCAACACTTAGCCATGTTTTTAGTTTTTTCAACTTTTTCAATTTCTTGGTTTGCGTGCGCATTCCGGAGGCACAAGACCCCTATTTGGCTGTCAATTTCTAACAACTGGGATGAAAATGAGTCTTATGATCTAGCGAATATGCAAGCCTGATGAAAACTGAGCTGATTATACCTTCCGTTTGCCTCGACAAATGTGCCAAACTGATCAACACTGAACCGGAGCGGGCTGACAGAAGGAGATTTGCGTTTTTCAAGAAAAACATGAAAAATAAACAAACACTAGAGAGGATGGATGCCCCAAGCCTCCTAGGGCACCCAGTTTCACCAGACTTAGCCATTTTTGTGATTTTCCAACTTTTCCATTCACCTTGAATTCTTCTTGCATCTTTTTGCGTGCATCGTCGATTCGACGGCCGTTTGTCAGTTTTGTGTCGTTGAAACAGCGTTGGAAACTCGTCGAAGAGATTTGGCAGGTGAACTTTTCTGTGTTGATGACTTTCGAGCTCATGCTTCACCTTGTGAAAAAGCAAAAATGACCCAGTAGAGAAAACTTGGTTGTTTGAATATTCCGTCTGAACCGTGCCGATCGTGAAGGAAAATCGACCAATGAGAATCGAGCGCGACACCTGATTTGGAGATTCTATTTTTAGAAACTTTCTATTTTTAGAAAGTCTTGCCAACATCCATATCTCAAGAAACCCAGAAAACCTAACTCGACGTCTATTTTTAGAAATTTCTAAAAATAGAAATTTCTATTTTTATAAATTTTGCTTTTTTGACTTTTTGATGAAAAATTTTCTAGACTTGTTTCAAAATGCCTTGATGAAGCAAAAAATTTGGTTGGGTACAACAAAATTACCATACAAGGTGACCCTGATTCATTCCAGTATTGCAACAACATCTAATCAAAACCAGAAGTTGTAATCCCTACCAATCGAGTAGCTTCCTCTTCTTCAAATCATGTGGATCCAAGTTTTCTAGCTTCCACCTCCAAAATGTCAGAGCTTAAAGTCAAAGTCAAGGACAAGGGTGTTGGAGAATATGTCATTGAGCAAACTTTCTGTTTAGCATAGTTGCCTATATCACCAAAATCCTATGGAAAGTCATTACTAAACAAGGCCAAGTCATTGGAAACTTCTAAGGGTCCTTTAATTAGATGGGGAAACCTATCGGATGAGAGTGATGAAAAAGATGTCTTACAATGGCTTTACAAAGATGAAGATAGCGAAACCACACCAAAAGATGATCGACCTAAGCTACCCACTGAACAATATGGTCAAGGACTTTCTATCTTACAAAGGATGGGATATGAAGGACATGGTCCATAGGATAAAGGAAAGATGGTATCATAGAACCAATCCAACCCTCTACCTCCACAGCTTGAGACACTACTGGGTTGGGATACAAGGGAAAAGAGAAGATCAAAGGTAAGGAGAAACTTCACGCAAGAGACAAACAAGCAGTTACCACTAACCTAGTGGAACAAATCCACCGCTTACAAGAAGCTAGTGAAACAAATTCCAATGACTATGAATGGGACAGCCTATTAGAAATGTCTTGTGAAGATAAAGGGGTTGACATGGTCCAACAAAGGGACAAAGCTCTAAGGCTAGATCGCTAGAGTTTGATTCGCAATATGACGAAGCTGAACTTTATCAAGAGAGTACGATGTCACACTTGACGAACCAACTTGAGGAGAGTACTGTTAGGTCTCAAAAATGCAGGTTGCTAATCCTAAGAGAATGCCAGGCTCTATGCTTAGATTCACAACATTTTTGAACTAATGCAACAGAATCAACCCTTAAGGTTTGATGACTCCTTGCACTTTAGGTCCTGCTACACCCAGGTGGGTGAACCTTGGAAATTAAAGCAAAATGAATGTAAATGTCTTGACTAAGTAAATGAGTCTTCCTACAGTGGCAAATGGTGTAGGATAGATGAGATCTTGCTAACTAATTCTATATCTAATATCTGATGAATTGTTGGTAGAAATTGTACAAGCAATATCAAGGTGAATTTTATGACTGTGTAAATAAAAGGATTTAAATGATGAATTGAAATAAGACCAGTGCCTTGTTGGGTAAACAGAGTCAAATGAAGGACTGAGACTAGTGGCTTATAATGGGCAGTAATTCTAATTGTTTGGCACAATATCTTAGTTTATAACTTGTATAAACGTGCAGGGAGATGACTGACAAACTCTTCTTGATAATCCAACTAATACAATTTGTTTTCTTGTTATTCACTAGAAGGTAATTTAATCCTTTCTAAAAGGAACCAATTGAATGAAATATGTAAGATAACATACAATATCAATTTGGAGACAGAATGGCAATCCTAATTATATGATTCTTCTTAGTAATCCAAACTAACACTTCCACGTTACTGTGACTGATCAGAAGGATTTTAATTCCTCTATCGAAACCAATTAACCCAATCACACAGATACAACAAATGTGTATTGACAAATTAATTATATACTTGATATATTAATTTGAATAACAAGGAAATACTGAAATGGAGACAACCATACAATTGAGTAACTTCAACAAACAATTGATGCCAGAATAAAACCACAAAATCAGAGAACTTTAATTTACTTCTTCAATAAGATACTTGCAACATGGTCTTTTGGAAACATTGTAAACTATATGTATTATATTCTACTGCTGATGATTTTTTTTAGATCTTCCTTGTTTTCCCTGATATATATGTGTGGGAAACAAACTTTAGGCCAAAACAATATGACTATTCGTGATTGCACCTCTTCACATAAATGGATCATAATTAAGAAATAGACAAGCTTGATTAAGATCTGGATCCATTAACCTTCATAAAACACCCAAGACCATAGGCCTGGCAAGGTATTCCTCTCCATGTTACAATTTTATCGAATATACTTCACCTGTTCTCATTGCTGAAAGCAATACATCAACAAAATTGTATTCTTGTTTGTATCGACCCTTATATTTGCATTTTGTATGTTTTATGCATATACAGACTTTATTGAATCTTCGAGTTCGGTCTTGTATCACCTTGTATATCGAATACATGTCTTTCATATACAAGCGTAGACTTCATTGGATTTATGAAACAAATTGAAATTATCTTCAGATCCGCCTTTGTATATATTCTGTTGTATGGCCTCATTATATACAAGCGCATATACAATAACCTTATGTAAACCCTCTCTTTACCTTTTCTCTCACGATGCTTTTACTTTCTTTGTATATCGGGTATGTATATCATAAACATACAAGCATTTAAACATACAAAGATTTTTCTATATTGAATTTCTTTTGACATCCAGCTTGAATCTTTAACTCGTATCTTTCGCTTTGCATATCGGCTTGTATCTTGAAAACATACATTGTAATTATACAAACCCGACATGGAAATGGTGGGACCCACTTGACTTTTCTAATTGTATCTCCGTGATACAACAATGCTTGTATCAATCTCTTAGATACAAGACCGTATACCTACAAACTCACTTGTATCTTCCTTTCGGACTTCTTATTTTATAAATCACAGTATGTAGCCCTTTTCGACTTCGACTTGTATATACCGTGAAATGCATCCTCTGATATACCTTAAGTCCCGATGCATCCTTTTAACCAAATTTCAATCTTTCCTGAATTCTGCATTGTATGTATATCACAATGCATGTTTCCAAAACATGCATAAAAAGCACAGAATATACAACAATTACATCTCATTTCATAATCCTTTTGATTTTGCGACATGCATATAGCTTTGTATATCATCTTGTATGTTTTATACAAATGCATTTGTATATCCGTTTGTGGTGGGGCCCATGCATGCATCTGCTTGTTTTGTATCCGCAAGCTTTATGCGCTTTATATCTTGTATATATACAAACAAATATACAAAACTTTTGACCGTTCATTTTTGTATCTTGTATACATGATCGAATGCTCCCTTCGTTCCACTGGATGCTTCGGTGAGAGTCCTACCAAACTTTCTTATCAGTATGATTCACATCGTCGGGAGGTCTTGTAGAGTATTCGCCGATAGTACTCTCTTATACTGATCAACATGACTGGTAACTTTCTCTCTGATGAAAGGCCATCAGTATCATTTTCTCCATTGGTGACTTCTAAAATCTTCTCCCCGACCCTTATTCTCATGCCGATGGCTATTTCAACAATTTTCTCATGGATCGGTATAACTATCATGAGGTCTTGCCGATATTAAAAATTGAGGCCTTTTACATTATTTGTGATAAAAGTCATAGGATTTTATGGGATATATCAATTGCAATTTTGATTTTGGGTGAAATGTTTTATGATTTGGTCAGATATGGATGAGTAAGAATACAAGAAAATTTTAAATTTTCCTGTCCCAAGTACCATAATAGACCTTGTCAATACCTCTACCTATTCAAATGACTCCTCCATTCTAACCATCACCACCCTTGAATCAGATCAACCAGATGATCCGTTACCCCTAGTGCATCCTGAGTTGATAGACTGGGATTTGCAAGACACCACCCCTGAACTAGATACATTCCAAAATGATGATGGGACCATTTACCCACAGGGGACCACAAGGTTGGCTTCACCATCAAACTTAATGACATGGCATACTTTGGAGAGAGTGCTAATCCTTTTAGTCAAAAAAATATAAAAATAAAAAGCAGGTCTAACGGTGAAAACCGCTCTGTGATAGTGTTAGATCAAGAAAAAGGAAAAAGAAAAGACATATCTGATGGTGAAACCTCTCTGAGGTGCCAACAGATGAAGGGATTGACACTCTCCCCTATCATGCATATCATGAGAGATCTTTAGTATTGATTAAACTAGCTCAACCAAAAAACATTAGCACAGAAGAGAACCCAAGAATAATCCATATGGCACAATTATTATCTGCACAAGAAAAACCAGAATTCACCAAATTCTTCAAGCAGAAATAGATTAACTTCGCTTGGTCATATGCGGATATGCCAGGATTGGATCCAGACCTTATAATGTATCATCTTTCACTAGCTCCAGGAGCTAAGCCAGTTAAACAGAAACTGAGAAAAATGCACCCACATATAGCATTAATGGTCAAAGAGGAACTAAAGAAACTACTAGATGTGGGGTTCACCAGAGCCATTGATTATCTAGAATGGGTTTCTAACATTGTACCTATTTCCAAACCCAATGGAAGGATAAGAATTTGCAATGACTTCAGAGATCTAAATAAGGCTTGTCCAAAAGATGACTTTCCTCTTCCAAACATATATATCATTGTCGATCTAACGGCAGGCCACACCATGTTGTTATTAATGGATGGTTTCTCCGGCTATAACCAAATCAAAATAGCGCCAGAGGATCAGCACAAAATAGTATTCACATGTCTGTGGGGTACCTATTGTTGGTGCATTATGCCATTCGGATTAAAGAATGTGGGGGTAACATATCAGTGGGCAATGACTACGATCTTTCATGATATGATGCACACCATCATGGAAGATTATGTAGATGACATCCTAGCCAAGTCACTCACCAGAGAAGGGCATCTACAAGTCTTGGACAAAATCTTCACGAGACTAGAGCAATTTAATGTGCGGTTAAATCTAAAAAAGTGTGTTTTCGGAGTCACATCCAATAAACTCCTTAGATATATCATATCAACTAATGGAATAGAGGTGGACCTGGCTAAGGTAAAAGCAATCATGGAAATGCTACCACCTAAGAATCTGAGTCAGTTGCGGTCTCTACAAGGAAAGTTGCAATCCTTCAGAAGGTTTATCTCTCAACTGGTAGATAAGTGCCATCCATTCACACATCTCTTACACAAAAATGTTCCATTCAAATGGGATGACATGTGTGAGCAAGCATTTCAACATCTAAAGGAGTATCTAATGAACCCACCAGTTTTGATGCTGCCAATTCAGGGCAAGCCATTGCTAATCTACATCTTAGCTACACCCACAGCTCTTGGAGCTCTTTTAGCCCAACAAAACCATGAAGGAAAGGAACAAACAATCTACTGCATCAGCAGGACACTAGTAGATTATGAACTACAGTATACACCAATTGAAAGAGAATGCCTTGTAGTTGTCTTTGTTTCACAAAAGTGGAGACACTACATGCTCTCACACTCTATCAAGCTAGTGGAAAAGATTGATCCATTAAAACACATAATCAACAAAGCTACCCTAATAGGTAGAATATCTAAATGGGTCATGATACTTAGTGAATTTGACATCGAGTATGTAGATAGAAGAGCAATAAAGGGGCAGGTCATTGCAGATCAGCTGGCGGATGCACCTTTGATAGATGATAACCCATTAAGCTTTGAATTTCTAGATGAGTATATTTTCAACATCACTTTCACAGCCTAGAAACTCTGCTTTGATGGGTCATATACTCAACATGGATCTGGAGTAGGAATATTGTTAGTAACACCACATGGAGATATAATCCCTAAGTCATACAGACTTCTATTTCCATGCACCAACAATGTGGCTAAATATGAAGCTTTAGTCATTGGCATTAAGATGGTAGTAGATTGGAAGGTCAGAAAACTTCATGTGTACGGGGACTCACAACTTGTGATTAATCAAGTAAATGACAATTATCAAACTAAGGACGAGAAGCTGATACCATACAAGCGTATGGTGGATGACTTTAAGGAATATTTTGTTGTGATATCTTTCGAGTAGATACCAAGATTAGAAAATAAAGTAGCAGATGCAATGGCTACTACTACATACCTCCTTGACATACCTGAAAATCATTCACGTTATGAGTTCTTGATGGAGCCAGTCCCCCATCCTGCTTATGAAATCCCAAAAACTAACACCATTTACCACATTGTAGGGTTCGATTCTCCCTTATATGGCAAAGTTTACACCTATCTAAAAGAGAATATCCTACCACCTGACCTATCAAACAACCATAAATGAACATTCATACGCTAAGCATCCCGATATACCATCATCACAGATACCCTGTATCGATGAGGTTTAGATGGTACTCTCCTTAGGTGTTTGGATAGTGAGGAATATCAGACCGCTCTAAGTGAAGTTCATGAAGGAATATGTGGGACACACTCTAGTGGTCCTACCTTGGCAAAGAAGCTCATACGTCTTGGATACTATTGGCCGAGCATGGAATTTGACTCCTATCATTTTGTTAAGCGGTGCAAGATATGTCAGATTCACGGTAACCTGATACACACACCCACTCAAGAGTTGCAACCCTTAATGACGCCTTGGCCCTTCTGCCAATGGGGACTTGATCTAGTAGGCAAGATACACACTTCATCCTCCAATGGCCACAAATTCATTATCATAGCCACAAAGTATTTTACAAAGTGGATTGAGGCCATTCCATTGACCAACGTCACAAGGAAACAAATATCCTCTTTCATCCTCAACTACATCATATACAGATATGGTATTCCATTATCCATTGTCACAGATAATGGATGACCTTTCAAGAATTAGGATGTGAAAGAACTCTGTGATAAATTCCATATTTAGCATCACTTCTCCACTCCATACTACCCGCAAGGTAAAGACCAAGCTAAGGCATCAAACAAAACTATCTTGAAGATAGTCAAAAAGACTGTTGATGATGCTGGCCGTGACTAGCATATGTAATTGAACCCTACTTTGTGGGCCTATAGAACCAATATACACACTCCCATAGGTGCGACACCATACGCCCTCGTCTATGGCTTTGAAGCCATATTGCCTATAGAAGTTGAATTACCTTCCCTCAGGGTGTCGTTAAAGGGTCTCATAAATGATGAGGAATACAAAATATCCAGGCTGTAGGAACTAGAGCTGCTAGAAGAAAGGAGACAACATGCATTCAACCATCTTAAGGCATACCAGCAAAGAATGTCCAGAAGTTATAATCACAGAGTCAAACCACAAGCCTTCCAAGTGGGTGACTTGGTCCTAAGGGAGAATCCAAGAAATCAACAGGATAGAGAGAAGAAAGGCAAATTTGAACCCAATTGGTTGGGTCCCTATGTCATAGTTGTTGCCTATGGATTAGGTGCTTATCAGCTATCAACATCAGAGGGCAAACTATTTGATGACCCCATCAATAGTATGCACCTTCGTAGGTTCTACACTTAAATAACCCCAATGCAAGGGATATATATAAATAAATAGAAAGATAACAAAAAAATCATCCTCTGGTAAAAACCTGGGAAATAGGCACCTTGGATAGATACCATGATGAAAACTTGGCAAACATATGTCATGTGTATTTTAACTATCATGCAAATAAAAGCAAGTGGTGAAAACTTGGAAACAAGTGCTCTTTGCGATAAACCGCTTCCTCCATCTTTTAGAAAAACCCAACCCGCATCCATATTTCCTATCATATCCATTAAATAACTGCATCCATTCACAACCACCTAACGGTAACCTATCATAGCTTGGTGCTCTATCATCCTTATCACCTTATTCAATAAGGTCATCCAATCCTGTCATCCATCATGTTGTCTATCACAAGTACATTAACAGTATTGACAAACCTCTGAACTACGTTAGCTTTGAGTTATCACGTAGGCAAGGCCATCATTTGATGCGCCCCCAAGGCTCCTTCCCCATTTCGTCCATGTCCCAAATCCTACCATAGCTTGATCCATCACTGGTGTCAACCTTCAAGGTTAGACTATGTTGCCTCTGCATCGTCACATAGGCAAGGCCATCATCGATGATCCCCCGAGGCTTCCCAACTCCTAGGTCTTAGGTCCACATAGTCTGCACCCCAAACTATGTTACCTCTGCATCGTCACGTAGGCAAGGCCATTTATTAATGAGCCCCCGAGGCACTAGGTCAGTCCCTTAGGGTCTATCACTTCAGTCTATTTTCAGTTCATCCATAATAAATCGATCCTTTACTTGACTGGGGAGAAATCCTTGACCTAGGTAGTGAATTGGATTTTTGAATGCTACAACTCAGAGGATAGCAAATTGGATCATGGTTTTATCACTAGACAACAAGCAGTGCAACAAAGCAAGCTTTAAAACATTGTCTTGGCAAGAAGACATTTAAATTACACCCGACAAATCCCAGCCTGCCCAAAACATCAAACGTGACTTTATAAAGTTATTGCAAGAAAACATATATCTATGGCAAGAAGGTTTTTAATGGTTGTTTAAAATCTTATTATTAGGATTTTTGTTATTATGTCTCCTATGCTACTCAAGGATGTCAAAAACTAGAGATGCTATGATGGAACATGATTATTTTATTTGTCTGTTGTTTGTGGGTTTATCTTTAGTAATGTTAAGCCTTGTCTAACGACATGATCAATAAAGGATCATCAAGGACATCAAAGGTCTAAACATGAAATAGGTGTAATCATTATCTATTGATACGCAAGCAATACTCAAGTCATCTTGGTTCAATTATACTTAGATGCTTGTATTAACTTGCTAAGTCAAAATCCATGTAAGTAATACTCAGGTCATCATGGTTTAATTATACCTAGATGGTATTTTCTTACAACATTTTAAAAGCTCAATGATGAAACAAAGTACTTCAAAAACTTGTATACAAAGATGACAAAATCCACATCCATACATATCAAATTGCATTCCATTTCATTATAAGCATTTCATCCTTGTCAAAAGATTCCAAGTGTCTCAAGATCTCAGTTATCCACTTTTCCAAGCTATTTCTTCTAAAAATACCCATGTATCCCAGTTATTAAGTCCAATTCTTCTAAGTGTTCTTTTTATTTTATGATTGAGTATACTTGGGACAACAAAAACAATCCATAATACATTTGCATGTCATCAATAGGTGTGTCTTCATATAGTATCATCACATTAAGTGCACTAGTGATATAAGCATTTAGATCATGTTTGTGTTACATATAATGTTATCATTTAGATGCATGAGTCACCATAACATTTCATAAGTCAAAATCTCACAAAAGCATAGGTATTATAGTTTTTGCATATTAGATCATCATCCATAAATAAAACAATTAAAACACCATATGTTGCATTTAAAATATCACCATAGTATGCATTAGGTCATCATAATATATCAACGTATAGGATCATAAACATGCATATAAGTCATCAGGTCCATCATGTAGCTCCTAAAAACATTAGGTCACATAGATATCAAGTGCATCATAGGGTCACATAAACATGTTAGAAGCATCACATATAACCATAATCATAATAAATCATCATATAGAAACATCCATCCATAAATGCATATGTAGATAGTCCATCAAGCACATGATCATATATCATCATAAAAAATAATAATGTCCAGGTATACAATGATATAAAAAAATAATGCATCTTGAAGTGTCCATAATGAAGTGTATACAAAATACTGCCAAAAGTAATACATGTCTAAAAGAGCATTTAGGTGGCATGACCTCCTGAAGGCGCTGGTTGTGGTGGCTGGTCACCGCCCGATGGTCCTGTACCTGCATCTGGTGGTCTCATGGATGGCCCCATCACCCCTTTGCTCTCTGTAAAAGTCCTATGTGACCTACTGTGGTAGCTAGGGTGAAAACTACTTGCTCACCGCTCTGGGGGCACTACCTGCTCATACAACCCTCGCCAGTAGAATATCTCCTGGCCATCCCTCACCATCCCTTCCACTATCTACCCAGTGGGACCCTATGCCGTAGTCTACTATACCTGCTCAAGCAACCCCTCAGCTCTGGTATACCATTAGATCGTGGTATCTCTCTCCAGTCTAGCTATCTGTAACTCACCTAGAAGTTGAGTGATATGTCCCTGCATCTAACCCAGCTACATTTGTTGCTGAGCCACCTGGGCTCATAAAGCTGCCAACTCCCCGTCATCCTGTCCCTGTCTCTATGGCTGTACAGGAGGCTGCATCTGTCCTTGCAGTAGAAGTTGTGCCTGCTGGGTGGGATCTCTATCAATCTGTTGTCTAACCCTCCTACCATCCCCATCATCTCCATCACTACCATTGCCACCACCACCTCCACCTCCGCCACCGCCTCCACCATCATCACGCCCACCCCTGCCACCTCGTCCTATTGTCATCTACAACAGAAAGGAAGTACAAAATTCTGAGAGCTCAACTCATTCATAAGATCAATACGAGATAGGAAACAATGGAAGCTACGAGGTGAATCAGTCTACGAAGGTATAATCTTTGTTTATTTGTATTTGCATCAATTTCATTGAGTTATTGGATAGTTAGTAGTTTAATACTGTTGTTCATATTTCCTCTAACAAATAGATATTATCCATCTACAACCATTCTCCTATTGTCATCTTCAACAGCAAGGAAGTACACACTTCTGAGAGCTCAACTCATTCATAAGATCAATACGAAATAGGCAACACTGGAAGCTATGAGGTGAATCAGTCTACGAGGGTATAATCTTTGTTTATTTGTATTTGCATCAATTTCATCGAGTTATTGGATAGTTAGTGGTTTAATATTGTTGTTCATATTTCCTCTAACAAATAGATATTATTAATATTACCACTGTTAATAATAATAATGATAATATTATTCTTTTTTTTGATAATATAGAATTCTTGATTATTCGGTAGTTGCATGGCATTTTGAAGAGTTAAAAATCCACACAGTGGAGTTACATTAAAGTTTTTAGGAGTGGTGGCTCACGCGTTGGAGTTGGCAACTCCAACCATCACTTAAGGTATAGGGGGAGTAAATGTCTCATAACTCCAACTGGAGTGAAAGAGAAGAAAGCTCTCGAAGAGAGGAGATTGAGCTCAACCTTTGCATTTTGGATGCCTATTTTGGTGGTCATTTTGGGTGTTAATAGACATAATGGTTTTGATTTTGAGGAGGGCTTGGCAGATCTTAAAGAAAGGAAGGAGATTGTGGAGAAAGGAGAACACATGCAAGTGGAGTTTTGGTGCTTGGTGGCTTTGGATCTCTACACATTTCATTAGAATATATTTTCTCAAATGGTATGATTAATGTTTTGTTGCATACAGTGAAAATAGTTCGCATTATTATGAACACTTTTGCTAGCATGAACAATTTTAAGAAAAGAGATTCTTCTTGTTTAAAATGAGGATAATCTTAGTGTTGCATTAGGGTATCTGAAGATTGTGCATTAATAAAATGTATTGATTCATTGGAAATGTAGGTTTATTCTTTTAGCTATTATGGAAATTTGTATGCAGATCATATCGAAGTTGTTTTACAGTTTTGAAGGGTTGTTTTTGTTGTTCGTTTACTAAACCCAAACCTTGAAGACCTTACAGTCTGTCATTTACTTCTAACTTCACATCTTAGCTTGAAGTGAATCCCTATATAGTTAGCTTTCATAAAGATTTTATTTCTGTATTGAGATACATATAGGGTTTAATGGGAAAACAGAGTATAATAGTTGAGAAAACCTCTGTTAGTGTGATAGGTAAAACTTGCAATGCAAACATAAACGAAAGATAAAAACAAAATTTACCTCCCTTGCATGCACAAATTCAACTTCACTGATGGAGCATATTGAAGTGCACCTAACTTCAATCGATTGCTCTTTACTGCTTTGAGATGTGGATTGCTCAATTAAACATCATAACTTTGTGATGTGAGGATGATGATATCTGGACTAATTTCTACAGCGTGATGTTGTATAAAGATCAGAGAGGATTAGATGGTTTGGAGAACATTTTATTTATAGACCTTCAGGGATGAAGATCAACAGTTGTGGATGCTCTGAGAGGTCAATGGCTAAGAATGGTTGAGAGGATGTGTGCGAATGAGAGAGTGACAAGTGTCCTTGTCCTCTCATGCATCAAGGGAGTTAACATATCTAATTAAGGTGTTGAATGAATTGATTGATTAGATGACTAAATTGATTGAGTAGTTAAGTCAATTAATTGACTAGTCAACTAAATTGATTGATTAGTTAACTAGATTGACTAACCTGTTAACTGATTTGATTGATTTAGTTAACTAATTTGATTGATTAGTTATCTAATTTGATTGAGAGTGCATTATGGATGAGAGGGAATAATAGGAAATTAAATAAATTAATTATTTAATTTCATGCACATGGATACATAAATAAAATATTAAATTTTATTTATTTTGAAGAAATAGAATATTAGCTTTAATTAAATAAATAATATTTAAATTTATTTAATTAATATGTGGAGGAAAATTGATTTAATTAAATACTCAGAATTATTTAATCAAATATGGAGGATAAATTGATTTAATTAAATAATTAGAATTATTTAATTAATATGGGGGATAAATTTATTTAATTAAATAATTAGAATTATTTAATTAATATGGAGGATAAATTTGATGGTGATCGATAGATGAACTTAATCAAATAATTAAGAATTATTCAATTAATGAAGTATGACAGATGAAAGCCTAATATGGGAACGGGTCAATTTTAGGTGTCTACATTTTACCCCTCTTTGTGATGGTGCTACGAAGTAACATCATTTTAAAGAAGTTAAAAACATAGTATTATGTTGGATAGAAGAAGATTTTGGTTTAGAAGAACAATCTGATTGGATTACAAATGATGATGCCCCAGTCAGGTAGAAGTACTTAGTAGATTAATTAATAGGTTGAATGATGTCCCCTTGAGAGGATAGATGAATTGGAAGAATACGGGTGTGCTCTCGAAATGAATGGATATGAAGAAAAGAGGGAGATAGAAAATGGAGAACAAAATAGAGAAAAATGAAGAAGATAAAAGGATGGATGATAGAATGATGGATTTCTGAGTAGTTATGCTGACTTGAGTAGAGCAATCCTATAGTTTGATATAGCACTAGACATTATGCACCAAGATATAAGGACCAGGGTGATGATGTGTCTTGTGCAGCCAGCATAATACAACCTTGTCGAGATGTATGAGGAAGGATACTTAGAGAATTAAAGTCCTAATGCACATAAGGTATGATATGGCCTTAGAGGCAAACGATAATGCAAAAAGCTATTCCAGCATACACAAGATATGAATATTAGCTAGAAGGATACATAATTGATACAAATGCAAGATAAAATGATAACACACACAAGCAAGCAAGCAACATGCACAAATGATACAAAAACAAACAAGGTATTGCCCCTGTCAAGCTATAAACCGATGATCGATTGATTGATTGGATGATGATGATGATGATGATAGTGTTGTCATTGTGAGGAATGATATATCCCTAGATCAACACAAGGATGTGGGAATGATATATCACATTGATGATTAATTGATTTGGTTTGCGACAAGATTAGGATCAAGACCAAATGATGTGATTGGATAAATTGGCTTGATTGATTAGCTAGATTGGCATGGATTAAGGATGACTTGCACTTGGTTTATATAATGCTTTGATTTTTTGAATATTTTGATTTTTTTTGTATTTTTGAGATTTTTTTATTGTTTTTGGATATATTTGAGATTGTTTTATTGTTTTTAGATACTTTCATATTTTTTTTATTGTTTTTAGATATTTTTGGATATTTGGATTGTTTTTTTGGATATTTTTGGGTTTTTTTATTGTTTTTGGGATTTTGTTTTTGGGGTTTTATGATTGTTTTGGATGTTTTTGAGATTTTATGATTTTTTTTGGATGTTTTTGTGATTTTTTATTATTTTTTGTATGTTTTTGTGATTTTTGATTGTTTTTTGGATGTTTTTGAGACTTTTAAAATGTTTTTGGATGTTTTTGTTTTATGGGATGACATTGAATTTTGGATAGCCTTGTTGCAAGACACTAATGATAAGGGAAAACCAAGTCTAGATGCAAGGAGGAAGATGGGATGAGATAAGTGAACAAAGGGATGGGTGATAACAAATGGAATGGAAGACATGATAATGGGATGGATAAAAGGGTAGGCAATAGTGTGTGGGATGGAAAACTCATGATAGAGGGATTGATAAAAGGCTAGACAATAGTGGATGGAATGAATGTATGTTCATAAGTGATCTTGGATGTGATCTCCAAAGACTATGTCACATAGGAATAACATGCCCCATTCTAGGTAGTATGTTTAGGATTTTACATGACAAAACTTAGGACGAGAGGATGATTGGATTGGTTGGCTTAGGACGAGAGGGTGATTGAATTGGTTGAAAAGGATGAGGTATATCAAGATATTTTATAAAGCAGTTTTCAACATTTTGCCCCTATGTCGTTATCAAGATCAAAAGGAGGAAGGGAGGATGGATGGATAGATGGGATAGGTATGTGGGTATAATGGCTAAGGATGGTAAGATAGGATATGATAGGATGAGGTAGATAGGAAGGAAATGATAGGTTGGATGAGACAACATGCCCCTAAGTGTAAGACACATGGATAGTCAGCCTACACATGATGCCTATTTGCCAGGTTTTTATCATGGTACTTATCCAAGGTGCCTGTTTACCAGACTTTCACCATTGGAGGAAGGGATTTCTCTTTACTATTTTGATTTTTTTTTCATTTTTTTCATTTTTTTTGCTTTGTATACTTGTATGGAAAGGCTGGATATGGACAAGAAGGACTCAAGCATCTAGTTCCATGAAAGGTGATGGTTCCATTTAAAGATGGATGACACACATGGACCATGTCAAACATCATTTTGCTCATAGATGTTGGTAAGGGATTTAGAGAGGGAGGTGAAGTAGGTAGATAATGGGTTATGATGTGGATTATGTATGGAAGGATTATGCAAGGATGGATGGGAGATAGTGGATTATGATGTAGATTAATGGATGGAAGGATAGTGGATTATGATGTGGATTATGGAAAAGCATGGACCACAAGGATATGATGGGTGAAATATGTAGGATAATGGATCAAAGATGGGGAGGTGGAGGTATGTGGAAATGTTGTGGAATGGAAAGGAACCAAGACCAACGGTTGCACACACCATGATAAACATTGAAGCTTTTGGTTAGAAGGAGGTGTAGGAAGTAATGGATGCATTTTCAGAGGGGATGGTTAATGTAGGAATTTAGGTACCCACATAGACTTAGGATTTTTTATGATTTTTGCATTGGGATTTATGGGGTGAAGGAATTTGGGATTTTTGGATGAAGTGAGATTTATGGGATTTTTGGGATGAAGGAACTTGAAATTTTTGGATGAAATGGGATTTTTGGTATATTTGGGATATGGATACTTCATTTGACTTGATTTCTTTTTGTTTAGGGACCCAAACAATTTTATTTTTGGACTTTTTTGTGAAAGTAAGGGCTTGGGTAGCCTTTTGGATAGATTTAGCTTGGACTCTTTTCCTTGATGCCCTAAGGCATACGTATTTTTAAGAGTTTTTGCTTTATGGGTAGTGGCATACAGAACTTTATTTGTGAATCCCATGGACTTGGTGGAAGCTTCAAGTTTGGTCGATGTGTGCATTTGTTGAGCATGATTCAGAATTTGAGGGGATGTGTGGATGAAGGGATTAAAAGTGGATTTGTGGATAAATGGATAAGGGGATTGGATGATAGGGATATAAGGTGTTGGGATAAAGGGAGGTAGAGTGGATGGAGGGATATTAGGAGTTAGAAGTAATGGAGGTAAAGTGGATGAAGTAATATTAGGAGTTGGAATTAATGGAGGTAAAGTGGATGAAGGAAGGTGTATGGTCACATGCTTTTGGGATTTGTAGGATGATGGGTGAGGAATGGCAACATATGTTTTGGGGATATGATGTGGTTTAGGATGGAAATGAGTGGATTTAGAAGGCATAGAGGAAGTACCAACATATTGAGATTGCTTGTCTTGGGGAATATAACCAAGGACATATGATCATGGAGGGACTTTGACATGGATGGGTTCCAAAATACCTTGTTCATGAAGGCCTAAGCCTTTACCTTGATAGTTCATTGTTTGGAGTATGCGATGGAAAATGGAATTATGGGTGATTTGGACACTAGATGCGAGCTCATTATTTGATGGGGAAGACGAGGTGGTGGATAATGGTTGTTGCTCTCCTAAGGAGAAACATTCATGGATGAAGGTGGTAAGACCAAGGGTATATGATGGTGGATTTGAAATATGGTCAAGAGTGGGTGAGGAAGGATTATTAGGATCTTGATTATCATTATGCTCATTAAGATCCAATCTATTTGTTTGATCATCTATGTTTACTTGGGAACAAAGTGTCTCATCAAGTGAAGTGGGTGTTATTGGATCATGGATAGGACTAGGTGGAGGATGGATAGGAGTAGTTTGGTTATCTTTCTCATGGATGGTTGTGAGATTATGGATAGGATCAATTTTCTCATGGATAGGCTCTTGGTCATAGAGAGGATTAATATGGATAATTTGATAGTGAGCTTGGATAGGATGAACTTGAATTACTTTCTCATGGGTAGTTACTTGATCATAGATAATATCTTGATCATAAAGAGGATTATGGAGAGGATGAGTGGAAGTGCTTTCATCTTGATTTGGATGAGGGGTTAATGTTTCCACATGCTTAGATTATACTCATAACATAGCTCTTGATTTTCTTGAATGGAAGTGGAGGTAGAAGACTCTTGGATAAGCTTGATAGGTTCTAGATGGTCAACAAAATGAGGGTAGAATGAATCTTGACTTGGACTCATGGTAGGAGACTCTTCAATAAGCTTTATGGGTTGTGGATTACATGATGGGGTTGAAGGAATGGACATGATGTTTGAAGGCTCTTTGATAGGCTCTTGGATAGGTGTTTGATGACATGGAGATGGTTGATTCCTTGCTAATAGCCATTGGATCATATCCTTCATAAGTGTATGGGTGGATGTGCAATATAGTGGATGAATAATAATGGTTGATGGTGTTGTAGGCTTATGATTAGGATTATAAGAAGGGATAATGGTATTGGACATACTAGGGTTTGAAGTGGATGGTTTTATCAGGTGTTGCTCAAGCAATGTTATTTGGATCAACTGTCGTAGGATCATCTCTGAGGGATCCATTGGTGGAAGATTGGAGGAACATGGGGATGAAGGGAATGAAGGGCTTGATGGCTTAGAAGGTTGATGGACCAATGGACTATGATAAGGACTACATGGTGGTGTTGGGATAGGACTAGTAGGCTCTTGTATTGGCAGTTGATTAGATGATGTTGTAGGGTACCCATAGGATGAATAATCTAGAGTGGTGTTTCCCTTGTCAAAGGTACTATAAGGACTTAAGGATACTTGATTTTGGTACAAATGGTAACTTAGACTTGTGTGTTCTTGTTATGAATGAACTTGATATCATTGTGAATGGATTTGGTGGTGAAGTGAAATGTTAAGATAAGGAGTTGGATGTTCTTGAGGTATGGGTGGATATAGATAGGGGTTAACAATGGAAGAAGTGGGATAGATTGATGTAGGGGTAACATGATGTGTAGTTGGATTAGGTTGGGTTAGATGTTTGTGAGGTATGGATTGATATAGATAGGGGTTAAGAATGGAAGAAGTGGGATAGGTTGATGTAGGGGTAACATGATTAGTGGTTGGGTTAGATGTTCTTGAGGCATGGATTGATATAGATAGGGGTTAACAATGGAAGAAGTGGGATGGGTTGATGTAGGGGTAATATGATGTGTGGTTGGTTGGTATGAAGTTAAGGGGGATGACACATAAGATTGAGGAGGATCTTCGGTGATAAGATGTGCTAAGGGCATTTGGAGTGCTTTAAATTTTGCCTTGCTGATAGGATCCAATCTGTTATAGTCATGTTTAAGTTTTTGTATCCATGTCTCAAGAGTACTAGGATATGTGTATGATGGAGGTTGGTATGATAGTGATGTGTGTTGGATTGAAGATATAGCTTGGGGATGGGATCCATATAGGCATTGAAGTTCATCTATTTCTACATCATCTAGGTATGATGGGGATATTGGTTGAATTTGAGTTGAAGGGGGGTTTAACATAGGCTTATTGATTATCAGGACCATTTTGACAAGTGATGGATTAGATGGGGCTCACGGATGGGATTATGACTATGATGATGAGATGAGTGAAATTGATTGGATTATGGATAGATTGGGATGATGGTGTGGATGATTTGGAATGATGTCCCCTCGAGAGGATAGGTAGGGGTGAAAGATAGGATAGACTTTAGAAATGATTTGAGGTGGATAATGATTATGAAGGTGTGGATAGGACAAGTAGGATGATGAGGGTTTAGATTATGATGAAGATGACTTGGCTTAGGATGGATTTGATGACAAGAATGTTTTAGATGATGTGGAATGTGTTATTGTGTTGAGAGCTTGACTTAGGCAATATTCAAACAAAAGATTTCACATGTACATGCAAGAATCACACACACAAGACACAATAACAAGTTTGTATGTTTTAAGATTGATTGGTATGATTATGAAGACACTTGAAGACACATCAACAAGCCTAATATTAATCAAGTGGGTATAGCCAATAGGTCTTAGTCTAGGATACACAAGTGGTCTAGGGATGTCCCCAATATACACAAGCTACGGGGAGCCCAATTCTGTGAAATGAAAGTGAAATAATGCCACATAGCTAGGAGAAGAGGGTAACCTACCCTTCACCTTCACTTCACCAAGGTATAAAGTTCTTGGGGGCTTAGCCCGAATGAAAAGATTTCAACTTCCAAGAGGTGTGTCTTTAGATTCACTCCTCATTGTTTATACTCTATTAGAACACAAGAGTTGAGATCATCCCTTGGATTGGTGTGTCTCCAAGCAAGCCTCATAAGAATGGTGATAAAAGCAAATCAAGTGGGTGCTTTTGATCTCCAAGATCACCTTATGGTGCAAGGAGAGAGCATACACACACACTTAACTCACACTTGCAATGTTAATTTCCCCTTAGAAATTGAAATGTGTGTTGTCAAAGTGAATGGATGAAAGATGCTTTTGATTCTCAAGATCACGCGAAGTGCATGAGAAGAGCATACACACCATCAATCACATTCAAAATCACCAAACAAAGAAAGCGCAAGTTCCTTTTAAACCCAAAACAAAATGTGAGAATGAAGACACAAGTTTATTTTAAGCCCAATGTCAAAGTGTGATTGCAAACAAGTTTTTTGATTAAATGAAAAGACAAAATTTGTGTTGAGTGCACCTGGAAATTTTAGCTTCATATCAGATGCAGATGTAGATGTTGTGCAGCTCTTGATGTCCTCCAGGATTCAACCAAAACAAAAAAGAACAAACAAACTTGCAAGCCAACTTGTTAGGTGAAAAATGAGTAATCTAGAAAATTTATGAGAAATATGATTAGTGATAGAAAAATGGATAGTATGATCAAATTCTACACAAAATTCTATGTTGTTTTAAATAATAAATTTGTCAAATTTTGTTAAGAAATGCAAATGTTATAACAATTTAAAGTTAGCAAAGAAGGGTTGACTTTGACTGAGTGTAACTGACAAGTCTAATAAAATTACCTAAAAATACCTATACCACATAAAAAAATGGGTGAGTCAGCACTCCAACGCCGCTAGTTTCGCAAAAATCTAACTTTGTATGAGAAAGTTATGGCAAAAAGAAAAACACTGCCCTTTTAAGGCTTGAGAATGACAAAGGGCAGGCCTAGGCAGTGAACAAACCACTAGCAGTTGGTGGTCTGTGTGGTCACATTGGTAGTTAAGTGTTTCTTTTGGTTTCTTTTTGTTTTTTTGTTTATTTTAAAAGTTTAAAAATTAAAATTTAAAAGATTTAAAAGTTAAAAATTTAAAACTTAAAAAATTTAAAAGTTTAAAATCAAAGTTTTAAATGTAATTTAAAGTAAAGTTTTTTTTAAAAAGAAAAATGCTTCCCAAGGGGTGCTGTGCAGGTACGGCCTGCGCAGGCCTGAGGTACCCTACGTAGGTATGACCTGCACATTTTTTTGCTTTGCTTTTTATTTTTTATTTTGCTTTTTGCTTTTTGAAAACATTTTTTTTTAAATTAAAGAAAAATATATATTTGTTTTTTTTATTGTCCTGCACAGTGACGCCTCGGGCTGCGTGCTTGGGGAAAAAATATTTTGCATCACTTTTACCTGCATCGAAATAGACCAAATTATATGTTTTTCTTTGCCTACCGACCCTTTCAGATGCAACCGTGACATCCGTTTTTGCCCAACAAGCTTCCTTTAAAAAACCATCTTCGGATCTCTCCTAAAAAAGAGTTAAAAACTTGTGAAATCAAACTAAAAATTCCACACAATTGATATTAGCTCAGGACCAAGGGGTCCCACTAGACATGCCAAAATGTGATAGATAAAACTTGCAATGCAAACATAAACGAAACAAGTACGATTTACCTCCCTTGCATGCACAAATTCAACTTCACTGATGGAGTGTACTGAAATGCACCCAACTTCAATCGATTGCTCTTTGCTACTTTGAGATGTGGATTGCTCAATTAAACAACATAACTTTGTGATGTGAGGATGATGATATCTAGACTGATTTCTGCAGCGTGATGTTGTATGGAGATCAAAGAGGATTAGATGGTTTGGAGAATGTTTTATTTATAGACCCTCATGGATGAAGATCAACAGTTGTGGATGATCTAAGAGATCAATGGCTAAGAATGGTTGAGAGGATGTGCATAAATGAGAGAGCGACAAGTGTCCTTGTCCTCTCATGCATCAAGGGAGTTAACAGATTTGATTAAGAAGTTGATTGAATTGATTGATCAGATGACTGAATTGATTGAGGAGTTAAGTGAATTGATTAACTAGTCAACTAAATTGATTGATTAGTTAACTAGATTGACTAACCTGTTAACTGATTTGATTGATTTAGTTAACTAATTTGATTGATTAGTTATTTAAATTGATTGAAAGTGAATTATGGATGAGAGGGAATAATAAGAAATTAAATTAAATTAATTATTTAATTTCATGCAAATGGATAAATAAATAAAATATTAGATTTTATTTATTTTGAAGAAATAGATTATTAGCTTAAAATTTATTTAATTAATATGTGGAGGAAAATTGATTTAATTAAATACTCATAATTATTTAATCAAATATGGAGGATAAATTGATTTAATTAAATAATCATAATTATTTAATTAATATGGAGGATAAATTTGATGGTAATCGATAGATGAACTTAATCAAATAATTAAGAATTATTTAATTAATGAAGTATGACAGATGAAAGCCTAATCTGGGAATGGGTCAATTTTAAGTGCCTACAATTAGTTTTATTTCATTACTAAACTATTTGTATTTGAGAACAACATACCTGATTCTGCCTGAAATCAAATATTTTTTAGAAAAATTAATGATTTAAGCTCTTGAGGGGTTCCATCTGTAACATCATAAAATGTGTACACCACTATTTTACACCTTTTTTAGCTCCTATATGCGCCTCAAATGTTTACCCTTGTTTATTAGGACCTATTTTTACACCTTTTTGAGCATTAAGCGTGTAATACTTGATTTCGATGCATGAAACCCAAAAAAGAACAATAAGGTAGGACTAAGCATGCTTTAAGTGCCCTTTTTTGAGAGGTGCCTAGCTAAAGGACCGGGGCACCCAAGCGCCTTGGGCCCTCCTTTAGCCCTCCCCGAAATTTGTTCCTTGTCGGCTTAGGCCCTTTAAAACATTCCTAATGTTGGCCTTATGTTGTTTAATTCTCTGGAAGCCGATGTAAACACATATAAAAGTAAGTTAAGTCATTCATTTGTATATATCTACGCTCTTGCTAACCTCTTGAAATATTCTTATGTTCTTCTATGCTCTATATTCTGTTATCAAGCTCTCTCTTGTGGATTATCATTGTGGTGCTAATATATTGCAGGTCTTGTGAAGATCTTTGGAGGCAACATCAACTTCTTGAGTCAAGTTGTGATGCCGTCTACAAGTATACAAGGGATTCCATGCTCATGGTGACTTCATTCCTTTGTGCTTTTCTCTAGCATTCCATTCTACTTCAGATTTATCTCTTCCCTCCTAAGGCAGACACTCTTTATTAATCATTTGTGCTATTATGGAGGTGGTAACACCATTCACGAGGCCTAACTGAGGTAATCTCCTATATAGCACCCAACCATTTTCCTTCTTGCATGTGTGCAAGTTTGAAAGACAGGTTTCAAAAGCTAAGCTCCGAGAAGAATGAAAAGCCTGATGTTCCATACCTGACAAAGTTTGTAGTTTCCAAAAGCTCTAATTCAGGACCAAGGTGCCCAAGCGCTCCTGTCCTGGGTATCTTGACCTTGGGAGAAGTTTTTGAGTTTTTCACTATCCTCTGCTATCCCTTTGGTTGCTGGGTTTCAGGTACCGATAGTTTGTTTTACTCAAACCTCTGTTAACTAGGGTTACTTGCCTTAAATATAGCCTAATTGATTTAATTTGGTTAATTGCCTCTCTTATACAACAAAAGGGTGGAATCCTTGTAGTTTGGCTCTCCTTGGATAGAAGCCAAGCTCTATTTGTACCCCAATGTTTTGTAGAAATGGGTTTGACCTAGTTTGATCTATTGAGCTAGTCTCTCTTTTCTACATTACACCATCTAAAGAGGTTTAATTAAAATGAGTTAGATAAAATCCCCTTAGATCAAACCCCCTTGGATAGAACCCTCCTAGTCTTAAATCAAACCCTCGATGGAATCTCCCCTGCACCTATCAAAATGCTAATAAAAACCAACTTTGCTTCACCTTTTGGGGGGGTCAAATGAAGTCATTTATAAATTATATTTTTTTATTATGTATCCCTTTGTATACACTTTCCAAAAAGCATAATTTTGAATAATTTAATTTGATTATTATATTTATTTTCTATTTTCTAGTGAACATAGGTTTTTCACCGAACAACAAGATCTCTATTCCACATAAGCGGAAAAATAAAAAAATAGAGAAAAAAATTCTAAAAAATATACGTGTCCTAGGTATTAATGTCCTTGTTTAAAAAAAAAAAGAAAATTAAATTTCGATACATACAAAATAAGTTGTGTTACGACATAGATTTGTATCCAAATTATAATTAATCTCACTTCAAAAATTAATTTAAAAATACGCAACAAAAAATTATGAAAAAATATCCATGCCCTAGATATTTGTGATACAAATATATATTTTAAAAATTATAATTTTATCCTTTCTATAAAAAAGTTATGCATTACAACATAAACGCCACTTTTTTAAAATGTTGTTTACTATAAAAAAACAAGTTATTGAAAATTACATAAAAAATTCACAATTTATTTTTAATTTTAAAAAAATTAGAATCTACACACAAAATCTCACAAATCACTAGTTTGTATCATCTTTGAATTCTTAATGGTTTAACTACTATAGGTGTCAAAAAGTGAAGATTTGGTTAAAAATGTTGATTTCAATGTCCCACTTTGGCCAAAAAGTGGGACACAATATTGTGGGCTATGTACATACTTATCTATATACATGCACGTGTTCTATTGATGGAGTACCTTATGAAGGACTCAACATTATTAAGAAATCAATGAGGATTATTGATATCATTATACTATTGTAGCTAATCTGAAGGGTTTAGTGGACTGCTACAGTCGATTGTTATATTTTTATACTTATTTTTTGTGAAGTATTGACCATAATAGGTTTGTGTGGTAGTCAATTACTAAGAGGTTCCAACTTGGAAAAATGTTGAATGAAGTTATGACCATCTTGGTCTGTGTCTTGGTTGACCTAAAAAGGGGTTTTGAACTTTAATTTTAGATATCACAGAGTATTGTAGTGGGCTTCACTAAGAATGAATTATTTATATGAATGGGATCTCTGTTTCAATGTTATTTAATAGTAAAGAATTTTTTTTTATTAATTTATACATATACATGTAAATGTATATAAGATTATATACATTCAAAGGTATATGTATAAGATGTAGTCGATTGACATGGATATCTTTTAGAATAAGGATACATATATCATTATTACAATCATCCTCGACCATATTTTAGGTCGATAGCTTGATAATGCTTAAAGGACTCTTTTGGAATGGAAAATATATATGTTTAAACTGGTTGTTGAGACTTCATTGAATTGTATATCTAAATGTTTAAACTAGCAGTTGTAACTCCATTGGACTATATATCTATATATTAAATTGGCTATTGTGACTACATTTAATTATATATACATATTTATTCTAATTGTGAAGAAGCAAAATCGTCTTCTAGTCTAATAGAAAATTTAGCAAATGATTGGGAATGGTTCTCTTGTATCTTGAATGATTAAAACAATATATGTTAACTAGTAACTCCAGAGGTTATGTGGAGCAGAGTTGTAAATAATCTTTTTTTTCTTTATCAGATTGAAGGAAAGTTGTTTCATTAAATGGAAGATGACTTAGTAAGTCAGTATAGAGAATTTTGTGAAACTATAAAGGCAAGATTGAGATAGAGGTGTTTGTGATAGATCGACGCATGTATCTAATATAGAATATGTTTTATATATGAATCTATGGCCAAAGTAATGCATTGACTACATGCATTGTCAAATCACTGTGTCTTAGATTTATATTTTAGTCAGATTGTTATACTCAGTTAGAAGGAATCTATAGTTGTATAACATATTGTATGTAAAAAGCACATCACTAGTTCTCAGATGGTGTGGTTCCATAAGGATACTCTTTATCTACTTTTCTCATGACGGGTCAAGTTTCTCTAGTAAGATGGATACTGGGGAAGTGAAAGCTTTGTGGTTGGGTGGATAATCACTCTGGTGATGCTCTCCCTCAAGCAAATCAAGTTGCCAAAATCTTGAGCTGACAGGAGTTAAAACAATTATATGATATTATTTTGTTGTAATCAGATAGATATCTTATAATGAAAACAAAATCAAACTTCTATGTAATAAGATGTACTTAGAAAGTTATACGAGAGATTGAAATGATTTTTTAATTTATGAGATTGTAAATTTTGGAATCAAAATGTATTGATTATTAAAATCCTTTGAATAAATGCATTATTGAAAACAAGGAAGAGTGTTTTTCAAGTTTGGATGAACTATTGTATATTGAATGGTTATGGTATTTCCATTATTACCATTACTTTAATTAAAAAAAACCTAGCTATTTTAGGGAGAAATTTTTTATTGAGCTAGTGGGTTCATTACACTTTTATCCGTTTTACCAAGGTCTTGGCAATGAAACCAAGATGTTGGCACGTATGGGCACATATTAGAGATTCTATGCTTATGTACTTGAAATGTTATATTTATACCCTAGTGTTAGGGATAAAAAGAGGGTTAGAGTGAGTGTGGTTGATTATAGAAGGTTGTAGCAGAAAAGAACATGTACAACTAATAAAATATAGTTACTAAAAACCATAGCATACATCATAACACATCATAAGTGAGTCCCTGCAATCTATGGTATTATATAAATCATCAACAAGATTGTTACATTCAGATATTCCAATACATATGTATCATTTGATGTTCCCTCTTACATTCATACTCATCCTCCTATCTCTTCCTATATGTTCTATATCGTATCTATTACATATGTTCTATCCAGGTTATATTTCTTCTACATATAGTATATATGTCCTTCGTGTTACATTTTACATTTGTGTAACCGTTACTTATACCCAAGTATAAGTAAAGGGTGTGTCTCATTATTTTCCTTATGTCTCTTGGTTGAGTTGATGTTGTAATCCTTTTGTGGTGGGTGATTTTTGCTTCCATGTTGGCTTTATCCTGCTAACACTCCCTATCATCAACCTCTATCTTTTGAGCTCTTCTAGCATTGTGGGATTGCTCTTTGGGATTTTCATTATATCATTGGCTCCCCTTACCACATTGGGCCCTAAAATTTCTTCACTTTTCATTAGTACTTGTTCATTCTTATAATATTGAGCTACTTTAGGGTAGCTAAAAGAATCATGTGCAAAATCCACAAGTTCTTCTCCTTTATTTCCTACATTCATTTGCATAATGGCCTATTTCATGACACTTAAAACAAGTGACTTCTTCTCTCCTTCTTTGTCCTCGATCTCTTCCTCTACAACATCCTCTATTTTTATTATGGTATCCTGTACTACCTCCTTGTGAGTAGTCATCTTGATAACTTGTGGAAGGTTTGTTATTCTAGATCTATAGTACCACATGTTATATTTTGTTAACTATTTATTAACGGATTCTCCATTATGGTTGTTGACAACCATGGTCCTAGATGTGGAAGGGTCTCTCTGCCAATCCTTTCACCCTTGTCATTCCTTTGTGAATGGGTGCATCATCTTCACATCTATGATTGCACTAGGCCTCATTTTCATCTCTTCGCTAGAACAATAATGATGGAAAACCATCAATATCATGCTCATCTCACTCACCATAAATACCAAAATACACACTTTTAATACTTCTAAGTGGTTCCATAATCTATACCCTTAGTGCAACCACCCATTTCTTCCCTTTTATTATAGGGCACTCATTCTAGAGATATCCTTTATTAGAGCAATAAGTACATCAAATCTTCTTTCTATGGGGTGGTGATGACTCCTTATAGCTTTCTCCTTTTGGTAATCCCCCCTATTTAATTCTTTACTATTCCAATTCCAACTTCAATTTTCCTATCTCTACACTTTCACCTCTCATTTTTTCTTTTCCAGGGTTGTGCTTTAATCCTTGAAGTTAATTCCATCGCTTCTGTATATTAATTAAAGATTCTCCCATCTAATGCTATTCTAATCATAGGTAACAATGTAGAGATAAACCATTCTATTGTCTGCTTCTTTTTAAGGGACTCCTCTAATTTTCTAACCATTAAACCTCTGATTAAATTCCTTTATATTTTCTCTTTTATTCTATATCATTTCGAGCATATTGCTTACACTTTCTAAGGGGACCTCTGGAGATTGAAACTTGTTCAAGAACTCATCTTTTAGATTAGTCCATTCCTTGTGTAAGGGGCATTCTTTCATGTACCATTTGTTGACTTACCCTAAGTTGTTGTCCCTGATGACCAAACCACAACTTGGTACATGTGGCTCTTTCATGGCTCATTTAGTTTTGATGGTTTCGTTGATCGTTGACACATATTCTTCTGTGATTGGTTGACATATGTTCAGTTTGGCACCTCATGTGGGTTCATGTTCAGTATGGCACCTTTGGTAATCATGTTTAGTTTGGCATCTCTCATTGGCATTGGCCCTCTTGATCATGTTGACGTGGTTTGGCATTCTTTCTTGGTGATGATGAGCTCATATGACAATATGTTATAATCTTGTTCTCTCTCTTGGCACAAATGTTTGATGTCATAAGCATTGTGGTAAAGGCATTTAAATACATGTAATGTTTTATGAGGACTAAGGCATGCAATTTTTATTATGATGGTTTAAAGTGTTGACTACGATATGTTTTTTATTTGATCTCCTAGTGGGCATATCCAATGTTGCAAGTATCACAAAGTTGTTTCTCATTAGCATGCTTTAGTGGTTTACCTCCCGAACAGGTCAATGCAAATTTGATAAGGCAAAATGAATGTTTTCTTCTTCATAAGTCACTGGTCTTGTTAGCGTTTACCTGTGGCACCAGTTGCATAAGTTAAACTGGGCAAAAAGATAGTCTTTGGCACTCATTTTGCAAAGTTTGAGCTTCAAATATGAAGTTTTCTTAAGGTTTCATTTCCATTTTGTTGTAATCATGAGAGATCATGAAAGCGGCTGCATGAATCTTTGAAGGAAGTTGTCTGAGGTATCTTCTGAGGTGACAAAGCTGGTTGGACTTGAGTAAACTCTGTTGACTATCATCACTCTTGTATTTTTTAGTTTCTCTTGTCAGCTATCAGATGCTTTCTCTCCAGTTTTTGCTTTGGATTAAAAATGCATAAAAGTCTTTGAAATTTCTTGTTTGATTTTGGGATTGAAACTATTATAAAGGGTTTTTTTTCTTACTGCTCTATTGGTAAGTATTTCATAGGTATTTCACAATGCTTCAAAGAACTACAATGACAGTTATAAGTCATTTTATTTTTTTGTGGATATGAAAGTGGTTTTTGGCTACCTGTTACAGTGGTTAGGGTTTCAAAAGTAAACACATCTTTTAGAGGTTATTTTTTTAGTGATCTTTTCTGGGGTTTCGAATGCATGAAAATATTCTTTATTCTCTCAATGATAACTATCACCCAGATGGTTAGGGTTTCAAATACTAAAAAGGGTTTTTATTTTAGATGTTTAAGGGCAGAGATAATTTGTTTGATTATGATGGTATGGAAAGGTGTTTAACAGTTTTCATATGGATTTATAATGCTTTTGCACAGTTATAACTTTTTCTCTCCCAGTGATGTGGGATTTTTGTCTTATGAGATAGTTTCTTTGTCAAACGGGTTTGGAAGTTATTCAATTAGGGTTTAACAGTTTACCCTAGGATCTCACACGAGCATGAAGATAGTTTTTTTGGTTTTTGGCAATTAGTTTGATAAAGTTTTACTTTGGTTCATTAAACAGATTGAGAATATAATTTGTTGTCGTGATATTTCAAAGACGTTCAATTTACAAACTGTTTTGGGACAGTTGATAAAAGGCAGTTACATTTTTCAAAACTATTTAATGAAAGGAAGAAGAACTTTGAATAGATGTTATACAGTTTTGTTGTATAAAAACTGAGATAATATTGATGATGAATGTATAGAAAAAAATGTGCATGCATTGTTGAGGTTATGTCAGTTTGGAACTAAGAGAAACATTGTGTCCCTCTGTAATTTGTAATTATCTTTCTATACTAGGGGTTGGTGCTCCTTGAAGTTGGTGCTTCTAAACATTGTTTCCAGTGAGGCTTGTAATCAGTGAAATTCTTTAAGCCAGTGAGGCAATGTTGATAAGCTAGTGAGGCAGAAATAATAATAAAACAGTGAGGCAAGTTTATTACATAATCTAGTGAGGCATTTTCCTTGAGTAGTTTTCTACCCCAGAGGGTTTCCACTCCTAAAAATCTCTGTGTTATGTTATTTGTCCTCTGTTTCATATTGTTATTCTGTTATTTGCTATTTGATTTATAAGTTGATAGTACATGATTACTTATCTCTTTAACACACTGGTTCATGCAATAATAAGCATTCATGTCTGGTGTTCAAATCTATAGTAAAGTGTGAAAATTAGATTTGTTTTCTGTAACATTGATTCACCCCCTCTTAGTGTTACCAAGTACTCCAACAAGTGGTATTAGAGTGTAGGTTCCCTATTAAAGTCTAATCGGCTTGGGTAGGTCCTAATAGTGGAGTATCATGGGAAAAGGTAGAAGAATTAGAGAAAAGAAAGAAGACAAGCAAAAGACTGTGCAACAAACTCTTAACAAGCCCTATGATGAATAGTTGCCTAAGTCATCTTTGAAAGTTGACACACAATATGATGAAAACAATGACTTTGTTGTTGAAATTGATAATGAAGAAAGAGATTTCTTTGTAGATGAAGATGGACAATAGTTTGATGAAAATGATTGTGAAGTTGATCTTGAAGGAGAACTTTTATGTGCTCTAGAAATGAACAAGTATCTTGAAAAAAAATTGAAGATTAGAAAATTAACTTTAACAGGAAGAAGACTCCAAGAAAAAGGTACTTTTTGGCCTTGCAAAAGTCTCTTTAGAACTTGAAGAGGCAAAAAACTTGATTGTAGATTTAAGAGGTCAAGTTGAAGATTCAAATAAGCTAACTATTAGTCTAAAAACATAACTTGAAGAAGTTAAAAGAATAGTTGACCTCACAAAATATGATCTTGAGGTAAAAAGAATAGAATGTCTGAAGTTAGAGAAAGAAATAGTATCTTTAAGAAAGGATTTTGAAAAAGCTTCTTCAAAGCTGCATAAGAATATTCAATTTGAAAAGAGTACTGACTGCCTGAATGAAATGTTGAATAAGCAAAGATATTATAGAGACACTACTGACTTGGGTTATGAAAAAGGAGAATGTTCCAAGTCAAGAGATACTCCTAGGAAGAAGATAAAGCTGAATACTTACTCTACTGCCTCTGAGAATGAAGCCAAGAAGGAAGTTCCTGATAGAAGCAGTACAAATAGGCAATCAAGACCTTTGTCTATCAGGCAATATCATTCGGTTAGGTATAACTATTCTCAGTTCCATGGTTATTGCTATTTGTGCCATGTTTATGGTCATAAAGCTAGAGATTGTGAAAGAAATGTTTTTGGTTGGAACAAAAAGAAAAGTCTTTATGGATGGTCAAATTAGAACTACAATAATGTTTGTTTTAATTGCAATAAAGTTGGCCATTTTGTAAGGAATTGTTGGATGAATAAAAGTCATGATTATGTGAGGAATGTCAATAGAGATTCATACAACATGCCTAGAAGAATCTATTCTTTCTTTGGCCCAGACAACAACATTATATGTTATAAATGTCATAATCATGGTCATGTTGCAAAGCACTGTAGAATCAGGTTTGTGAAACCAGAGAAGAAAGTTTGGAGAAGGAAACATCCAAAGGAGATAAGCATTCAGAAGGTTTGGAGAAGAAAACAAAGTCAAGTAAAGGAAATGAAAGAACCTGAACTTGGGCATATTGTACAAGTTCTATCCACAAGTGCATAAAGAGAAGCATTAATGAAGGGGGAGTTGGCTTTATGCTACATTTATCAAAATCCCTGAAGAAAATTAGGAAGAGGTGTCAGTTTTGGATCAATTTAGGGTATGATGATCAAGGCAGAACTATGTATTTAATTAGGACAACATATTGTACTGAGAATCCTCCTTGTTCTCTGAGTATGGTTCTCTAAGTGACAAGTTGCCAAATAGGTATGTTGTTTATAATTAGTGGTTGATGATGCATGGAATCAAGGACCTGCAAAAACAAAGAAGACACAAAGGTCAGATCTGTGACAATGTAACAATGACATGTTGATCAGATAAGAAGGTGTAAAGTGATGTCAGTATGGATTGCATTGTTAGAAGTTAATTAGGTGATTTCAAGGTCTTTGATGTGCAAGGTCCAAGCTCTCATTGTGACAGAGACAAACATCAATAGAAATTCATCATGTTTAGTACTCTGATAAGATATGGATGCAATTTGTAAGAGAATAATATATTATGATAGTAGTAACTTGTGTTGTCCTTGAATTTAGCAGTTAATGGTGTTCTTGGTAGGCAAGATGCAAGACAGATTGTTGGTGCACTTTAATAAGTACTCTTTGCCATGGGTTTGATTTTTCTTTTTGCCATGATTTGGTTTCCATGACAGTACAGTGAAACTTCTTAGCATAATGCAGTGTATATCATTTTTGGTGATAGTTGTGCAGTATTAGAAGAGTTAACAAGTTGAGTAAAATGGATTCCATGTTTGTGTTTTGCAATTTCTATCTTGAAACCTTAGAACAATGATCTACATAAGGTTTCACTATGTTATTGAACTTCATGATGTTTCAAGGCTGAAGACTGTGCAATGTTCTATTGGTTTAGGTCCAGACAACTAAGAGGGGGGGGGGGTGAATCAGTTGTCATATATTTTAATCTTTTCTACCATTGATCTTCCTTTACAACTTATAATCAAATTAATGATATAAATATTTTAGCATTAATCAATAACACATGAGCAGAAACATAAATAACACATTTGACACCAAGATTTTTGACGTGGAAACCCAGTTAAGGGAAAAACCACGGTGGGGGTTAACCCACAAAAATTAATACCCTGTTAAAAGTATTTTTACAAATGGGAATGCACATGCATTCGGGCTCATTGCCGAGAGCTCAATGCTCAATTAGAGGCTCACTACCTATAGAAAGATTATAAGAGAATAATAGACATTTTGAACTGATAAATAGCATCTACTCATGCAAGAGTTTCAGTTCCAGTTAAGTGCAAAAACTGATCTTGCACATTTCATCTTTACTTGCTCTTCTTACTATTCTGCTTTCATTTGCTCCTTAGATTTTCTGCTCTTCTCACAATTACACCTTATTCTCACAACTCTTATAGAATCATCCAATTCTATCTTCTATATATATATCCGCAACATGATCTACGATCATTTTACCAGTCGGCTTCAAGAACATTTAGAACTTTGTTGAGTACTCTGCTCTGTTGGCTAGATCCATACATACTATGGGATGTGGACCAAAACTTGCACTCACAAATCATCAATCATGTTGGCTACCATCATTGATCATCACACATTGCCCAATAAACAACTTCTATACATCCGGAGTTAAGATCATTTACAAGGTCGGCCTGTTCTTCTTCTGTCTGTTTTGTCAAACTGAAACCCGATACTCAGAAGCTAATATATTTTGAGTCCATCTTTGGAGGACAAAACTCTGGATTTAGAGTGTCTTGAGAATGCTTAAAACTACCTCAGATCCACAACAAACCATGCCTTTCCACTGGATAGATCTGGACGAAAATATCAGACCCTGTCACCTACTTTGTTCCTGACTACCCAAACTTAGACAAATTCTGACTCTGACTTCTGGTGTGAACAAATTGTGTTATGCGAATGATTGGGATGATCTTAGTTGCCATCAATGACAACACCTATCATGCCTAGTAGTGTCTCTTGCCAACAATCTCCCACTTTGGCATTGATGGCAACACTTAGTGAAAAATGACTAAGTGTTGGAATTGCTCTCCCTTAGCTTGTGCTCCATACTATTTTTCACAAGGCTTTCCGGTACTCTCGCTTAGCTGGATTCCTCATTTTTCACTGATCTTCACTCCCCCTTTGACATCAATGGCAAAGGTTGGGGTCCGTAAGCCAAAATTTTCAAAAATTTGTATATAGGACCGCATATGTACAACTAATCATTAAGTTCTATTTACATGAACTTGAGAATGTCTGCAAAACTAGTTTTTATTTGCACAAGTTTAGAGGCCCAAGTACTCTTCATTCCATCCAAAATAGAGATCTGCCCACTTAACAAAAATGAATATGCTTCTGCCTTGGACATATCTAATGGATCACTAGTTTGAATTGCAGTCTGAACTTTAGACAGGGCATTATACATTGTCTCTAACTTAGGGGCAATTAATCCCCAAAGCTCACACATTCTCTTCATAATGTTGCTTTTCTCTTTAACAAGCCTCTTTATCTCATTAGTCAAGCTAATTACTTGACATTCCTAACTTATGGGTGAAATGGTTAGAGGATCAAAATTATTAGATAGATTTGACAATTTTAGTTCTTGTTCCTTTATCTTCTTCTCAATATCCTCATTTACTTTGGGCCAGGATAGACAAAATTTATATACATCACTTCCCATCATTTAGAGCATTTTGAACACTCTTTATACTGATAGCAAGTATAGTCCTATCATACCCTATTAGACTCTTAATTTCACTAAATCTTTTATCCAAAAGCTCATTTCTGACTTTTGTCTCTGCAGACTTCTCAAAGGACTCAAAATGAGTATTTACACAACTTACAAGATTTTTCAGATGTCTAGAGGGGGAATCAGATGGACTCTTCTGGTAGGAAGGCATTAATTTTTCCATAATCCCGGTTGCAAGCCCTAGTAGCTCATTGTCCTTCATGTGGAACTTTAACATCTTTTCTCTAGCCTTTACTTGGGTGAATGATGTAATTTTCATCAATTGAATTGGAGAGAGAGCATTTGGATTTGCTAGACCTTGAAGTAGTTTAGACTCATCAATCTCAATCATTTATTTTTCAAGCAGACTTTTCACTGCATCTACAGTGTCTCTTGCAACATTTTCTGAACCATCCTTTGATTCATCAGATTTCTCAGTATCTGCTTTAGGTGCTTCAACATTTGCACCATCTTCTTCTAGTTTATCTTTCTTTCCTTTTTCTTCCTCTTTCTTTGCTTTACTTTTCTTTGTGTTCTCTGCAGAGGGACTCTTTTCTATTTGTTCACCACTTGCTACCTAATCTGGAATGCTCTATGAAGTAGTAATATTATCTTCTTTTCCTGATGGGTAAGGTGAATTAGGAGTATCACCTGCATCAACTACTTTATCCATCATTTTTGTATCATCCTGATTTACTTGTTCCACTTCTGGAATAGAGGCTTCACCCAACTCAGATTGTTGCTCGATGATATTCTCTTCTTCAACATCCGGAACTTCTTCTATGACTATACAAAAATTGTGCTTTTTCAGTGCTTTCAAAAGAATTTCGTGAGTTTCTTTAACAATTTCACTTGTTTCTCCAAGCATGAGTTTGTTCATTCCCCTTTTGCTTCTAAAGTCATCTTTGACTTCCTTGAATACCATATCTATTTGATCAGGTGAAATCTGAGGACACAAATTTATTAGCTCGTGTTCCCTGATTTCCATGTCCTTTCTCTTGGCATTTTCTTTTCTCAATTCCAAAATATTTGCTAGACTTTGTGGAAACTTAGAAGTTATCTCAATCAGTGCCTTGTTGTCGATGTTGAGATATCTAACAATTACATCCTCTAGCACCCTTTTATCCACATCACTGTATTCATCATAGAATTCAATCATGGGTTTTAGATTACCATCTACCATGACTGACTTTATCACATCCTCCAGGAAAAGTGTGGGCTTCTCAACATATTCCTCATGTGCTTCTGTCTTTTACCTTTTACTAGCCCTTTTGCTTCTGAAGAACTTTTCTTTGGTTACTTTTGCAGCTTTTGTTTCGGTGGCCTTTATTTCCTTGATTTCAATGTCAGAATCTGTATCTTCTTCTTCTTCTCTTATGCTTTCATAGGTCTAGGTTTCTTTTGTTTTCTTCCTTTTCTCCCATTTTCCAGATGATTTTGCTTCTAGTTTTGTAGTCTTGGAAGGAATAGGGGCAACAACAGAGCTCCTAGTAGTTCTTGAAGTGGAAGAGAGTTCCACCGGAGCATCTATTTATTTCTTATCTTGTTTCTCTTTCTCAGCCTTTTTAGTTCTTTCTTCATGTTTCCTCACAACCTCCTTAGTTAGGCTCCGATTTTCAGCTAACTGCTCTACTTCTTTTCTTACTTTCCCATTGGTTTCAGGTTCTCTGAATTCAGTATGTAGTTTTAAATTTAGCTCCTCATAAGTTCCAAATCTTTCAACCGTTGTGTCTTTAGGCTTGCTTAGAAGATGTTGAGCATACATATTAAGGATTTTTTCATCTACTTCATACCCCATGGGCACGATCCAAGTAGTTCTAGGTTCCACTGCTTCCATTAGACACTGATCCGTATCAACCATGAAGCATATATCATTTTTGTACTTCTCAACAATTGATTTAGGGATTCTTTCCCTTAAGTGCATCATACTCTAAAAATTCTTGAAGTAACCCCATATTTTAGTTTTCTGAGCTTTGAAATCACCAATGCTGCGAAGATAATCTCTAATCTAAATGGCAACTGGCTCATCCTTAGTCCAGTGCACACCTTTTACCCCAGGTACCTCATTCATAAAGTAAAAGAACAAACATAGAACTAATGTACCATTCTTCAAAGTGTTTTTCTTATCTTTCTTGATTTTGTTTAAATTTTCAATCAATTGATTCTGTAGTAATTCACACAAGTCATAATCCATGTTTTCCTTTAGCATCTTGTATGCAACATATATGGCTATTTCAGACATAGAATTTTCTTTGCTTGAGTGGTAGATCTTGTACCCAATTACCATATAGGCAAATTTGACATCCGGTTCTATAATATCATTAATGGTCATCGCCCTTCTGTCAAACTCAGCACCGGTAGCATCAGTCACTTTCTAGTTTTTTATGGCTTTCAGCATGGGCAATCCTCTGGTTGAGTTTAAGCCAGTTACAATTCTAATAGCATCCTTGGTAATCTTGAATGGTTTTAACAATCAAATGAATTCATCATGCATCCGACTCAAAACATATCAGACCCATTCATCCTCATCAAATGTTGGAAACCCCATAATTTGAATAAAGTGTTTATCTTGTAGTGCCTTATACTCAGGTTTAAGTTCGTGATTTTCATCCCTGAGTTGCTTCTCAAACAAGTCTACAAACCTTGAATCTCCAAACTCATCCATATTTGCATGAATATAAACCCTAATGTCTTCTACATGCAGCACACCATACGAAACACTTGAAAAAGCACCTAACGGGTCGACTTCAATTGATTTGTGAGGATGCTTCTTAAATTTGGGTTGAGGCCTTTCATTAATGTCAATAACATGAGGAGTAGCCATCTCAATAGATTTCAGACTCAAAGCTTTACAGAGAGGTACCTTTTTCTTTCGCAAGGTTAGGGTTGATCAGTTGCCAGTTGAATTCACTTTTTGCCTTAGTCTTTGGATTTGTAGCTCGAATGCTCTTCTTCTTGTTTCTTTTGAATGCAAGGTGAGTCAAATGAGTGACCAAGTGACCTTTTATCTTTTGCAAAACGTAATTTGGCATTGTAATGAATCCGTTGACCTAACTATATCCAATTACTTTGTTTTTGACAGTTCTTCACGAATCACTCCGCAAGATTTCATATCAACATCTTTTCTTTAGAAAATCCTTCCAAAGGTTTTGGACCAATTCAAAATATTCTCTTTTATTGTGCTAGATTTAGGCACCCACTTATTGACGAGGGGATTTTGATGTTCAATGCAGCTCCCCCTATGCAAGAGCTCCTGACTTAATTCCCAGAGGAATTGTCAGCACCTAATTCCGGTGCGGACCCATCATTGTTGTTTATTGTATCTTTCTTTACCCAGATCTTGTTCATTTCGCTCCGTACCTCATTCACATCAATTTTTCTTTTTCCTTTGTCTTGTCTCTGTTCATCCAGTTTTCTATTTACCGGACCTCTTCTTCCATTGTTCCTACTTCAGCAGAATCTTGCAATATGACCAGATTTATTGCAATTAAAGCACACAACATTTCCTTGCTTATGAACTTGATTTCCTCTTGATTTGCATTGATTAGCCATGTGTCCAAACCCATTGCAAGCAAAATAGTAACCATTGAAAGAATTGCCAATTCCTCTATTGTTAGCATCATTCATTATCATACTTCTGCATTCATTTGATCTATGACCATACCTCTTACACTTGAAGCATTGACCGGAGAAGGATGGACCATTTTGATTCACTCTACTTCTGCACTGAGTAGCTCTATGACCAAATTTATTGCAATTGAAACAATTTCCATTAAACGATGGATATCTTTGAGCATTAGGCTATCTTACCAGAGGTTTTCTAGTTCTGTTTCTTTTATTCCTTGGTTAAAAATTTCTTTGTCTGGATCCAGAGCTTTCACCTTTCTCATATCTAAGATCATGCTTGTCGTCATCCTTTTTTTGTTCTTCAATTAGTACTTCAAGTTTCGCTGAGCTTATCTTGAACTTCTCCTTATATTCATTGGCAATTTCTAGGTCATGTCTGAGAGTGATAATCTGTCTCTCAAGTTTTCTCTCATTGTTTCTGCTTTCTTGTAGATTTGATTCTAGGAGACCGGCTATTCCATCCAATCTACAACATTTTTTAGTTCTCTCCTTCAGATTTTGCTTTATTTCTTCTTCAGTTTTCTTCCTATCTTCAATTTCCTTGGTTAGTCTCATTACCCCAGTTTCCATCTCATGTTTTAAGATAATAGCTTCTTTAGCTAACTTTTCACATTCCTTTGTCTTTTCTTTCAGGGCCTTGTCTTCCAGTTGAAGAGGTTACTCCTTTCCTTTTGCATTGGATTTGCTCAATTTTTCTTTTAAAATCTCAATGAAGTTTTCAACCTTTTTGAGGTTATCTTGCAGCTCTTAGACTTCTGCCTTGGACTGCTCAAGATCATCTAGGGCAAGATTCAGTTGCCCTTGAAGGTTATATTCATACATTTTTACTGACTTCCCAGATCTCCCTTAAGCTGTTAAACTTTTCAAAAGGAACCTTGCTCTATTACCAATTGTTGGTTAGGTCCGAACAACTGAGAGGGGGGGGTGAATCAATTGTCATATATTTGAATGTTTTCTACCATTGATCTTCCTTTACAACTTATAATCAAATTAATGATATAAACATTTTAGTATTAATCAATAACACATGAGCAGAAACATAAATAACACATTTGACACCAAGATTTTTGACGTGGAAACCTGGTTAAGGGAAAAACCATGGTGGGCGTTTACCCACAAAAATTAATACCCTGTTAAAAGTATTTTTACAAATGGGAATGCACATGCATTTGGGATCACTACCTAGAGCTCACTGCTCAATTAGAGGCTCACTGCCTACAGAAAGATTATAAGAGAATAACAGAGATTTTGAATTGATAAATAACATCTACTCATGCAAGAGTTTCAGTTCCAGTTAAGTGCAAAAACTGATCTTACACATTTCATCTTTACTTGCTCTTCTTACTATTCTGCCTTCATTTGCTCCTTAGATTTTCTTCTCTTCTGACAATTACACCTTATTCGTACAACTCTTACAGAATCATCCAATTCCATCTGCTATATATATATCCGCAACATGATCTACAATCATTTTACCACTCAGCTTCAAGAACATTTAGAACTTTGTTGAGTACTTTGCTTTGTCGGCTAGATCCATACATACTATGAGATGTGGACCAAAACTTGCACTCACAAATCATCAATCATGTCAGCTACCATCACTGATCATCACATATTGCCCAATAAACAACTTCTATACATCCAGAGTTAAGATCATTTACAAGGTCAACTTGTTCTTCTTCTGTCTGTTTTGTCAAACTGAAACCCGATACTCAGAAGCTAATATATTTTAAGTTCTTCATCTCCAGAGGACAAAACTCTAGATTTAGACTGTCTTGATAATGCTTACAACTACCCCAGATCCGTAGCAAATCATACTCTTCCACCGGATAGATCTGGACCAAGATACCGGACCCTGTCACCTGCTCTGTTCCTGACTACTCGGACTTAGACAAATTCTGACTTTGACTTCCGGTGTGAACAAATTGTGTTATGTGGATGATTGGGATGATCTTAGTTGCCATCAATGACAACACCTATTATGCCTAGCAATGTCTCTTGTCAACATGTTCCTCCCAATCATCATATTTATGATAATGAATTACTTTGACATGTGCTTGTATATGTTGATAGTGGAAGTAGATGATTGTGTCATGTAGAGACATAATTAAATCGATATAATTTATAGTCAACTATGTCATGATGAGTTAGAGACTGCCAAGACAAGTATGATAGTTCTTTACTATAGGTGTAGTAAAGGAGTAGTGAACCATGTTTGTTTATTTCATCCAAGACAAGGGGAGTCAGCTCATTATGACAGTGAAGTATCTTTCATACTATTCATTTGAATGATGTTCAGTAATAGTACTCAGTACAATCTCATGTTCATTGTGAAGTGTGGACTTCTTTGTCTGATGATTAGTGATTACAACACTATGTTGGTTTGACAATAGTCGTATTTGTAACAGTGTAGCACAAGCAATACCAGTGTCTTTCATGTTTTCATGTTTTACACAGTGCCTTTCCTGTCTTGTGACAATCTCCCTTTCTTGCTAAAACAATGATTCAGTTTGTAGAGGTTTTAATGTGTTTGCACAATAGTGTTGGTTGAGGCAGAAGTTTGATTGTGTATGAAAGTTGCAGTGTTAGATATATGCATCTACTGCTGCTGACAGAACTTTATTTTCTGGTGACAGTGGTCTGTTGTGATCTTTTTCTTTTCTTCAAATCTAGACAGGTTAGAGTGTGCACGTAGAAATTTGAATCAATTTTGAACAAATAGCAGTTTGTCATTGTTTGGAAAGTTGACAATAGACAATGCACATGTGAAGAACATCTTGCTTTGGACTTTGAATAAAGAATAGGTCGAAGCACAAAAGTATTTGGCTGTGTTGACAATATAGTATGGATCTTTGATGGTCAGTGCTCTTACTAGCTTGAAAATAATCTGTCAAAACTTTAAGGAGTAATTGGAATAGTTTACTAAGTCTTCTTGCACAATCTCTTCTTGCCTATATATAGTCGAGTGGAGAGTGGAGCATCATATTACATATGCCTAATAGTTTGAGCTTCGAATATGAAGTTTTCTTAGGGTTTCATTTCCATTTTGCTGTAATAATGAGAGATCATGAAAGCGGCCGCATGAATCTTTGAAGGAAGTTGTCTGATGTATCTTCTGAGGTGAAAAAGTTGGTTGGACTTGAGTAAACTCTGTTGACTATCAACACTCTTATATTTTTCAGTTTCTGCTGTCGGCTATCAGATGCTTTCTCTCCAGCTTTTTCTTTGGATTAAAAATGCATAAAAGTCTTTGAAGTTTCTCTGTTTGATTTCGAGATTGAAACTATTATAAAGGGTTTTTTTTTCTTACTTCTCTATTGGTAAGTATTTCGTAGGTATTTCACAATGCTTCAAAGAACTACAGTGACAGTTATAAGTCATTTTATTTTTTTGTGGATATGAAAGTGGTTTCTAGCTGCCTGTTACAGTGGTTAGGGTTTCAAAAGTAAACACATCTTTCAGAGCTTATTTTTTTGGTGATCTTTTTTGGGGTTTCGAATGCATGAAAATATTCTTTATTCTCTTGATGATAACTGTCACCCAGATTGTTAGGGTTTCAAAAACTAAAAAGGGTTTTTGTTTCAGATGTTTAAGGCTAGAGATAATTTATTTGACTATGATGGTATGGAAAGGTGTTTAACAATTTTCATATGGATTTATAATGCTTTTGCACAGTTATAACTATTTCTCTCCCAGTGATGTGGGATTTTTATCTTATGAGATAGTTTCTTTGTCAAACAAGTTTGGAAGTTATTCAACTAGGGTTTGACAGTTTACCCTAGGATCTCTCACAAGCATGAAGATAGTTTTTTTGGTTTTTAGAAATTAGTTTGACAAAGTTTTACTTTTGTTCATTAAACAGATTGAACATATAATTTGTTATTGTGATATTTCAAAGACGTTCAATTTACAAACTGTTTTGGGACAGTTTATAAAAGGTAGTTACATTTTTCAAAATTGTTTTATGAAAGGAAGAAGAACTTTGAACATATGATATACAGTTTTGTTGTATAAAATCTCAGATAATATTGATGATGAATACATAGAAAAAAAATGTGCATGCATTGTTGAGGTTATGTCAGTCTGGAACTAAGAGAAACAAAGTGTCCCTCTGTAATTTGTAATTATCTTTCTGTACTAGAGGTTGGTGCTCCTTGAAGTTGGTGCTTCTAAACATTGTTGCCAGTGAGGCTTGTAATTAGTGAGATTCTTTAAGCCAGTGAGGCAATGTTGATAAGCCAATGAGGTAGAAATAATAATAAGCCAATGAGGCAATGATTCTAGACAGTGAGGCAAGTTTATTACATAAGCCAGTGAGGCATTTTCATTGAGTGGTTTTCTACCCCAAAGGGTTTCCACTCCTAAAAATTTCTATGTTATGTTATCTGTCCTCTGTTTCATATTGTTATTCTGTTATTTGCCATTTGATTTATAAGTTGATAGTACATGATTACTTATCTCTTTAACACACAGGTTCATGCAATAATAAGCATTCATGTCTGATGTTCAAATCTATAGTAAAGTGTGAAAATTATATTTGTTTTCTGTAACACTGATTCACCCGCCTCTCAGTGTTACCACGTACTAAAACACCATTTAAGTATTTCATCCTTAGTGTCCCAACAAAATCATAGAGTTTGGTATGATTGTCTCTTATTCCTGATCTCCTCCAAGCACACTCTAGAACAAATATATGTTCTAATTATTCTTTGATATCTTTTTCAAAGATAGAAAGTCTATTATTATTTATCTAATTGTGTTCTATTTCTAGAGAAGCATGCTCTTTTGATTTGTCTACGTTTCTTGAATATTCCCATCTACTCTCTTTTTATTTTCCTTTTCTATTCTTGGTCCTTTGGGTTCTTTCTCCCTTGAACTTAAACACTCTGAACACTCTTAATATCCTCCTATTTAACCAATTTCCTCACTTTACACTTATCTCTAGGTAATTCAGTTTCAAAGAAATCCTCACCTAAGATTTCTTGACACACTCACAAAATATCTTCTTGATGCCTCTTCCTCCATTTGTAAGGGTCCACTATATATCCTTTAAGGAAACTCTTCCAATTTAATTAGCACAAGGGGTGACTCTTGTTTTTGGGGGCACATCTCCTCATAAGGACTTTTTTTCTTTTGTGGATGTCTATTTTAACAACTCCTTATTCATTAATAAATTTTCATTAATAAAACTTGAGTTATTGCATCCTTCTTCAAATGCTTTTATTATGTCTATGAAAAATTATAGATTACTGAAAATTTCATTTATATTTTTATTTCCTTTACTTTCCTTCCTTTCATATAATTCTAGGGTTTTTAGCATTTTATCCTTCTATAATTCCTACTTGCCACATCATCCAAATATGTAAGAACCATGTCTAATCTTAACTAATTTTTTTCGATCACTGCCCTGAATTTTTTGATTGCTTTTTTTGTTTGAAATGTGTTTATTGTTTTGACATATGATGTGCATGAATGCATTTGCCATACATTGAAGATGATAGAGTTGCAAATGAACATTCAAATAACATGAAATGATGATATTAACAACTCACACAAAGCATATTTAAACATATTCAGAATGAAAGCTTCACTTCTTTATTGAAATAGATGGCTCATTACAAATGATGATGGTTGTAAGTTACATCAAACCAATCTGATTATAAAATTAGACCTCAAACAATATGCAAATATGCCCAATTATTGCACAAAACCCTAGCCGCTTGGTATGAAATGTTGCCTAGCCAAGGTACAATGCCAAAATTGATGATAAATGACTGAAACAACACCTGTAGATGATCAATTATGGTTTGATATGACTAATATAGATTGATGATATAACTGATGCAAAGTATGATAACAATTTCCATCCAAACAAAGCCCAAAAACACCTCCAATATGAATTGCTATAGGCTAGAAATGAGACGATTAGACCCTAGAGTGGTTGTAAACCCTTATACCTTCAAAATATGATGATCAAACCCTCTAAACATGTGCTGGTATAACCCTGACGAAGTTTGGAAATGCTGATTATAACCCAGATTTGATAAATCATGCCAAAAAGTGTCAAAATGAGCCAAATTATGAAATCACCTAGGTGGAAATGAAGGGTGATTTATCCCAACAAGCCTCCAAACCTCAAATGATGTCAAAATATGATGATATCTATCTCTGAAACATAATTCCAACCTACTGTAGCAAAAATTTGAATATTAAATGATTCTTCCAAGCCACAAATTTGCCTCTAAATGAAAGGCGATCCACCTAGAAACCCTTGTACAACCTCAATAGATTAAAATATGATCAAATTTTCATTCGATCTGCATTATTCTTTATTCAACCTGCATAAAAAACCTTTAAACCCTAGCTGGAAATGAAATCACCATGAAACCCTAGTTGTTTGAAACCAAATCTTCTTCAAAAACCTACAATTATGCTCAATGATGAATTCTAAGTGAATTCATCTCACATGGTGGAATGGGTTTTTGTCCAAACCACTAAAATTCAAGGGTTTTCATCCTTGAATCAAGATAAAACTCAATTACAGCCAAGAGAAAGCTCTCAAAATGTAAAATGCGAAATAACCAAGATATATGAAAAATGCTCCAAATGACCTCCTTTTATACTTTTCAACTTGGGCACCCAAATAAATCATTATTTTATTATTTTTGAAGTCCACCACCAAAAGAAAATATTATTTAATTATTTTCTTTTTCTTTTATTTTATTTTCCTCCAACTTGGACGTCCCACATAAATAATAATAAAATAATATTATTTTATTATTTTTTCCTTTTTCTCCCTTGAGCATTGATTTTCTAGTGGGATTTTAATTATAATATTTTAATTTATTCTTCCTCGAACATTTGCTTTTTCCATCTTTAAGTTATTTTTATTTCTCCCACCTAGGTCGTTTTTCCTCTTGGCTTAATATTTTAATAATTTTGGCTTTTCTAAAAATAATATAAAAACACCAAAAGCCAAAATATAACCTCATTTCATTAAAGAAAAATAGTTGAAGCCATAAAATCCAACATTCCATTCCGCAATCCTCAACAACATTCTCTTTTCCAATCCTTGCTCAAAAAGGGGACATTATAAGTCCTCCCACCCCGAGATTGCTTGCCCTTAAGCAATCACATATCAAATCTATCTTAGGATCAATCATGCCAATCAATTCCTCGATCCCAAACTAATCTAGGCCTTTTGAATGGTCTCATATGTATCATACCAAGCTACTCAATGTTGGAAAAAGGAAGCTTAGGCAACTTACTTGTCAAAAGTGCCACAATTCTCCTTAATATGCACCTAATTTGCCAAACATTTCATCATGTCCTTGCTATCTCATGCTAATATGTAGTGAAAAATCCTCATAGATGTCATCATGAAATAATTCCTTGTCTAAAACTCTCATCCTGGGACCGCTTCCATTGTCATAAACTGATGCAAATTCCTTAAGTAATCCATGAATGATCGAAGGCTCACCCAAATCTGCATGTTCTTCTTGTTTGCTTGCCTCAAGAAACTTCTTCATGTTTTGCTCATCTTTTATGCATTCTTCCCTTGGAAGAAATAGAGATCTAAGGTGTGTCTCCCTTTGCTTCCTTGCTTGATCTAGCTGATTGTAACACTCCTTTACCTCTTTTAGATGTTGTCTTGCTTGGGCAGCCAACACCTTTGCCTTCCTAACTCTTTGTACCCATCCATCACATATGTCTTCATGAGATAATTCATTGCCCATAACTATCATAGACTTGGTTGTTATTTGATGTGGCAATGTGTACTTGAGTGCTTTCATAGTAATTTGTTTCCCTTCATGTTGGAAACTCAACTCCATAGTTTGTAGATCTTGGATGACCCTTTGTAGTGAATATAGCCATTGCATACCAAGCACAATTTCATTATCCTTCAAGTCAAGAACATAGAAGTCATCACAAAGTGTATACTCACCAAATAAAATGCTAAGTTTGTTCACTTTCTCTTTGCAAGGAATAGTGAGTCCACCTGCTATAGTCACATCAAAGCCCTCAAAATCGTCACAATGCAAACCTCTTTTGTTTACCAACCCTTCATCAATGTAGTTATGTGTAGCTCCACTATCAAGAAGTGCCATGAATTTGCATCCAAACAATGTGCCTTCAAAGAGGAATGGATTATACCTTGAAGCTCCTAAAAGATAAGTGATCCTAGATCCTTTATTACCATCACTTACAATGTTTAGTGTTTGTTGTCCATGATCATTTTCTGAACTAGTATCATCATCTACATCATCAATCACCTCTATGTAATGCACTTTACCTTTGCCAAGACATCTATGACCTGGTTCCCAAGGTTCTTTGCAAGAAAAACACAACTTTTTTCTGTAAATCTCATTCTTTGTCTCAAAATCATTCTTTAATATACCTTCAATCTTTGTAGGAGTGGGCTACTCATGAGATTGTTGATCTGAATTTTCATTCCTATTCTTCTTTTGTGGCTAAAATGAAGGAGTAGTGTCTAAGTCAAGTGCAAACTCAATAGCATCATCCAATGTCTTTGGCTTATGAACCTTCACCAATCCTCTCATTCTATCATTCAATCCCTCCACAAAGAGCATAGTAACTCTCCTCTTAGGCATTTCTAGAACCATGACTGCAATCTTTTGGAACTCATTGACATATGAATCTAATCTACCAACCTATTTTAGCTATGACAAATTCTTGTAGTAGACTTCCACATCCTTCTTGTCAAACCTGGCAATGAGTTTACGAGTAAACTCATCATATGAAGTGATCATGCCATGATGTGAGACAAGTCCATGATGCCACCAATCATAGGCTAAACCCTCCAAATGCATAGTAGAAAACTGAATGGCCTTTTCTTCACTCATTGGCTTGAGTGTAAGAAAAGTATCAAGCTTATGTATCCATGCCCTAGCACTTATTTTACCACTACCATCAAAGTTAGATAAAGGAACTTTGTTCAATGCATCTTTGAATTCTTTGTGTTCCTTTTTAGGTCTTCTCTCCTTTTATCTCTTCTTTTCCCTTCTTTGATTCATGAATTGGTTCAAATTAAGGGTTGTCCTAACTTCGACTGGAAGTATGTGATACTCATCATATGCAACCATGATATCATCGGTTAGATTTGTGACTTCTTCTTCCTCTTCCTTAGATGATTGTTCTTCTCTTCTAGGTACAAAAGTAGGAGGAACAGGTCTATCTGAAACTGTTGCAGTTGCTCTACCTATATTTATAGCCTCTCTACTTGCATTGCTATGTCTTCTACTACTCTCACTTCTTGATCATGAATGATCTAATCTCAATTGGCCAATGGTTGTAATCATACGGTCCTAAAACTATTGAAGCATTTGCTGCTATTGTTGACCAAAAGCTTGTAAGAAATTATCAATGTTAGGTTGTCCATGTCCTCTAGGACTACCACTTCTACCTCTATCCATTTCTGGTTGTGTACTCACAGTTAGATTTTCCTCTACTTGATCACTTTGTTGACCTGTCCTTCTTTGGTAGTAATGATACCTGTGAGGAACAACTTCTGGTGGCTGCATAACCTAATAGACTGGCAAGATCCAAGCTCTGATACCATTGTAAGAACCCTATCTAATCTTAACTATTTTTTTATCGCTACCCTGAATTTTTAGATTGCTTTTTTTGTTTGAAATGTGTTTATTGTTTTGACATATGATGTTCACAAATGCATTTGACATACAATGAATATGATAGAGTTGCAAATGAGCATTCAAATAATATGAAATGATGATATTATTGAACCAAACAACCCATACAAAGCATATTTAAACATACCCAGAATGAAAGCTTCACTTCTTTATTGAAATAGATGACTCTTTACAAATGATTATGGCTGTAAGTTACATCAAACCAATTTGATTATGAAATCAATCCTCAAACAATATGCAAATATGCCCAATTATTGCACCAAACTCTACCCTCTTGGTATGAAATGTTGCCTAGCCAAGGTACAATGCCAAACTTGATGATAGATGACTAGAACAGTACTTGTAGATGATCAATTATGATCTGATATGACTGATACAGACTACTGATATGACTAATCGAAAGTCTACTAACAATTTCCAGCCAAACAAAGCCCAAAAACACCTCCAATATGAATCGATGTAGGCTAAAAATGAGGTGATTAGACCCTAGAATGGTTGTAAACCCTTATACCTTTGAAATATGATTATCAAACCCTCTAAACATGCGCTGGTATAACCCTGATGAAGTATAGAAATGCTGATTACAACCAAGATTTGATCAATCATGCCAAAAAGTGTCAAAATGAGCCAAATTATGAAATCGCCTAGGTGGAAATGAAGGGCAATTTGTCCCAGCAAGCCTCCAAACCTCAAATAATGTCAAAATATGATGATATCTATCTCTAAAACACAATTCTAGCCTGCTATAGCAAAAATCTAAATATCAAATGATGCTTCCAAGCCAAAAAATTGCCTCTAAATGAAAGGCGATCCACCTAGAAACCCTTGTACAACCTCAATAGATGAAAATATGATCAATTTGTCCTCTGATCTGCATTATTCTTCATTTAACTTACATAAAAAACCTTAAAACCTAGCTAGAAATGAAATCACCATGAAACCCTAGCTGTTTGAAGCCAAATCTTATTCAAAAACCTGCAATTATGCTCAATGATAAATTATAAGTGAATTCATCTCTCATGGTGTAATGGGTTTTTGTCTAAACCACTAAAATTCAAGGGTTTTCATCTTTGAATCAAGCTGAAACTCAATTACAGCTAAGAGAAAGCTCTCAAAACGCAAAATGCCAAATAACCAAGATATATGAAAAATGCTCCAAATAACCTCCTTTTATACTTTTCAACTTGGGCACCCAAATAAAGTGTTATTTTATTATTTTTGAAGTCCACCGCCGAAAGAAAATAACATTTAATTATTTTCTTTTTCTTTTATTTTATTTTCCTCCAACTTGGACGTCCCACATAAATAATAATAAAATAATGTTATTTTATTATTTTTTCCTTTTTCTCCCTTGAGCGTCAATTTTCTAGTGGGATTTTAATTATAATATTTTAATAATAAAATATTATAATTTATTCTTCCTCCAACGTTTCCTTTTTCCATCTTTAAGTTATTTTTATTTCTCCCACCTAGGTCATTTTTCCTCTTGGCTTAATATTTTAATAATTTTGGCTTTTCTAAAAATAATATAAAAATACCAAAAGCCAAAATATAACCTCATTTCATCAAAGAAAAATATTTGAAGCCATAAAATCCAACATTCCATTCTCCAAACCTCGACAACATTCTCTTTCCAATCCTTGCTCAAAAAGGGGACATTACAAAATATTCCACATTGAAACTCAAAGGTTGTAATTTAGAAATAGGGTTAATAATCCCTCAAACCCTTTATTGAATCTAACCTTTAGATGTGATGAATCCAGAGTAGAAATTGGTCCTTGAGTTAGAAAATCAAATGGATGAACACCCTTGGTTCTAGTGCTAGCTAAGCACTCCTAGTCCTAAACCATCCTCTATCCAAATCAATTAATTCTTAATAATCCTTTAATTATTCTATTGTCCACATCGTATTTCGTTTTACTTTTCTTATTAGGGTTATTGGTTGCTCTGGTTTGTCAATGTTAATGAACACCATTTTGTCTATCAATCCCTTTGACTCTAGACTCTCTAAGTTTTTAGTAGCAACCCTCCTAACATGCTCCAATGAGGCTTGCCTAGCTTTCTCAATTCTTCTACAGTAATGTTCATCTCTCTCTTGAGTTTGTTTCAACTAACTTTATTCATTCATGCTCATCGCATATGCTATCTTAATCTCTTCAATAATCTCTATTTATTTCTTGCTATCTCCTTTGGTCATTGATGTTTTTATTTAGTTTTCTAGTAATCCTTTTATTAATCCTTAATTTCTCAAACTAGATCTACCTCAACAGACTCATCTTTTTAGGATATCCCCATTCCATTCATCACCTCCTAGGTGCCTAACCCTCGGAGGGCTAGGACCTAGTGTGTGCTACTGCACAACATCACAATTTCTTCCATGGTCATCTACAATCCATTCTCTTTGAAGTTTTCCTCACCACAACACTCTCCCTAGGTTTAGTCCTCTCCTTAACACCAACAACTAGGGTCTCAACAACATAACCAAATGTCGATAGGAAAACACAACTAGTGATTTGTGTTATTTTTATGTTAGTTTTATATTTTACCCTAGTGTGATGGATAAGGAAGATAATCAAAACATGTGTATTAAGATTAGAGAATAAGAAAAGGAAAATATACATATACATTCACCATTCATACATATATCCCTCACATATATATGTTCTTACTATATCTTCTCTCTATATATCTTACTCATAGGAATCTTCTCCTCCTGTGCTCATATATATCCTTCATATATCTCTCATATATATCTCACACTCACTCATATTTGATCTATCTTCTTCTCTCCTACTTTCCCTTCCTTATATACCCTCTTAATGTGTTTTCATGATGTTTTTGCCTTATATCCTTTCATATTAATTCTTGTTATCATCTTCCAATGAATTTACCTTTTCCTTATGATATTTATCCTTGTTATAGCTTATTTATGCATTTTAAGGCATGCTTAAGGCTATTTAATTGCTACATGACCCATATATGGGTCTATAAATGACCCTAATGATGTCTGTGGTACTATAAAGCTTCATGTATCCCTCTATTGAGTGTCTAATTCTCATATGTGATATCACAAGGCCCTTAATGTAGCATGTAGTATCACACAACCTCTTGTATATTATATGTTTCACTTTTATCGATATGTGTGATACCACACAAACCTTTGTGACATAAATTGGGATTATATTTACTCATGTGTCCTACCAACAAGAACCATTAATTCTTTCTAGGTTGGAGTATTAGGTTGTGGGTATTCCACCACCTTACCAATCTTAGGACCAATGTGTCATCTAGGACTTCCATTCATAGGTACTCGTTTTCAAATGTGTTTTATATAGTTTCAAGATATCCTAGAAGGTTTCCCACTATAGAATAGTGTGGTAACTTGAAATGGGATATTTGATGTAGAGTGCACAAAGGAAGCTTCAAAACTTACCAAATGAACTTGATCGGTGTGAGGTGGCTATGTCTTGGTGACCAAACCTTGTTGGCAAAACATAACCTGTCAGCCACCTTCTATCTTCTCTGACCGATCTACCAACTCTCTTTGACAACCTGACTGCCTTGTCTTCGGAGAGACCTCTCCTATTGGCAGTGTCTTCTTACTTCCTGCCGATCCCTGATGGCAGTTAGCTTTACCCTTGCCTTAACCGTAGCGGTTAGTCAGATCTCTTTCGGCTAGACTTAAATCCTCGGTGAACCCTTAGGAACATTTGCTGATATACCGATGCAGTTGACTTTGCTTGACATCGGTGAGACTTCAAACATCGGCGAGCTCTTGCACTCATCCCCCGATACTACCACTCACGCTGATATACCCAAGTATTGTATATGCATGACATGACTTGTCATTGCTGGTGAACTAATGTATCTTCAGCCTGTTTTCACCGTTGCGACCGGTCACTGCTTGTATCTAATGAAAGATACATTCACAACATACATTTTCCACATACAATTGCGATATGCATTCACAATGCACTTTCGGTGAGACCTAAACCCTTCTCCATCGATACACCTTTGGCGAGACTAAAGCCGTCCCTTACTGATGAATCTTTATCAGTCCAACACCTTTGATCGGTGTAGCTTTCAAAAGCTTTTCTGAAGGTTATGTCATGTCGATAACACTTTAGTTACTCTATAACTACACAGACACCAAACAAATGTACATAAACAAAACTCAATAGAACAGATGGGGTTTTACACTCCTCTGCAAACACTTAATCACCATCAATTTGGCCACTCCATAATCAACACTTTTCCTTATCTCTTCTACGACTAGTCACATAGAGATGCCTAGTCGACTCATGCCCAGACTCCTTGGGTGTTTGATCAAAACTACAGAAAACACAAAACTTACATTGTATTCCTCCATCACACTGAACATGAGAATCTTACTTTCAGTGGATAGAGGAATAAAACTCCATTTGTTCACCAAAACCCTAGTTTCAAGGTTTTCAGAATAGTCTCAAAAAGAATAAAAACTCACAAAACTACAATACTTCTGGACACCAAACTATTATCAATGCCTGAACATCTCCAACTAGTTTTAGATGAACAACTATCCATACAGAATGACTGTTACAGAAAATAATTCAGAAAGAAACAATGTTTTCACACACCCAAAAACAATCCAGATCTTCCTTCATTCATGCTTCCCTCTAATTAAATCCAACTCCTCGCCTATAAAAGGCTTGAGAGATTAGTTCAACTTCCCTCCAACTGTGCAAAATTGATTTTGAAAGTTAGTTAGCCGTTGGGGTTCCCCTCTCACAATAAAATGATATGTTTTCCTTGTGTGATTACATCAAACTTTGACCAAACATGGTCTACATAGGTCTAGTGACCAAATTGACACAAAACCCTTATTACAAACATGAAGTGGCTTAAAAGCCTTATTGAAACAAAAAAAAAAAACATTACTCCTGCACCATAGAGAACCTGGACCATACTCCCCCTACAGGAAAAACTCAAGTCCCTTGAGTTGCTAACTATTGGAGTGTCTTCCCATGCTTCAAAATGTCTGCCTCACTCATCCATGTAGCTTCTGAATTAGGAAGATCCTGCCACTTGACCAAGTATTCCTTGTACACACCCTTCCTTGTCTTTTTGACAACTTTGGAATCTAAGATGCATTCCAATTGTAAAGGCTTACTTGGAGGTAGATCTCTGATCCAGGCTTCATCTTCAATCACAGCATCTGATCCATCTTGAGCATTCAATGGAGGTCTAAATGGAAATAGGTCTAAAACATTGAATATGGGAGAAATACCAAGACTGGGTGGCAATTCAATTTCATAAGCATTTGAACCAAACTTATGCACTACCTTACATGGTCCTATTTTCTTCATCAGCAGTTTGGTTGGTTGTCCTTTAGGCAATCTTTCCTTCCTTAGATAGGCCATCACCAAATCTCCCACCTTGAATTGTACATCTCTCCTTTTGAGATATGCCTGATCCTTGTATTTGGAGACTGTCTTTTCCAACTGTACTTTGACTTGATCATGAACTGACTTCATGGTGGCAGAAAAATCTTCTCCTAGAGCACTCCTCTTATCCCAACCTTGTAGATCTTTGAGTTCAAGTGGTCCTCTTGGATGGAAACCATAAACAATTTCAAATGGACTCTTCCCAGTACTTCTATTCCTCAAATCATTGTAAGCATACTCAACTTGACTGATCACCAAGTCCCATGCCAACCCATGCTGCTTGGTAAGGCATCTTAGAAGGTTTCCTAAGGACCTATTAACAACCTCAGTCTAACCTTAGTTTGGGGATGGTAGGCTGATGAGAAAGATAATTGTGTACCCAATTTTCTCCATAAGGTCCTCCAAAAATGACCAACAAACTTGGAGTCTCTATTAGTGACAATTGAAAGGGGCAAACCATGGATTTTGACCACTTCTTTGAAAAAGAGACCAACAATGTGAGATGCATCATTTGTGTATTTACATGGCACAAAATGAGCCATCTTGCTAAATCTGTCCACAATGATAAAAACATTGTCCACACCCCTTGCTATCTTAGGAAGACCAAGTACAAAATCCATACTAATGCTCTCCCAAGGCTTGTTGGGAATAGGGAGTGGTTGGTACAAACTAGCATTCAAAGACATACCTTTGGCCTTTTGACATATGGTACAACTTGCAACATATATCCTGACATCTGATTGTACTTTTGGCCAATAGTAGAATCTAGTGACTTGTTCCAAAGTCTTGTCCAACCCAAAATGTCCTCCTAAGGTTCCATTGTGTTTCTCTTTGATGGTGTTATCCCTCATTGAACAGTTACGGACACATAGCAAACTGCGTTTGAATAGGAGACCTTCCTGCAACACAAAATCTGAATATTCACCATGAAAAGTGTTAGCCAAACTAGCACAAACTTCATAAGCAACCTTGAAATCTGCATCCTCCTTGTATAACTCCTTCAAACAATCTATCCCCATGCTTTCCATCTGTACTTCCTGTATGACAAGCATCCTTCTACTTAAAGCATCATCCACTTTGTTGGCAACACCTTTTTATGCTTAATCGTGAAGGTATAGGCCTACAATTGTTCCATCCACTTAACATGCCTATGATTCAACTTTTCTTGACTATTTAGGAAGCTAAGAGCATGGTTATCAATAAAAATAATGAACTCTTTGGGCGGCAAATAGTGTCTCTACTTTTTGAGAGCTTGCACCATTGCATAAAGCTCTAGGTCATAGGTAGAATACCTTTGTTTAGCCTCATTCAACTTCTCTGAGAAAAAGGCCACTAGATGTCCATCTTGACTAAGAACAACACCTATTGCTTGCTGACTTGCATCACATTCCACAACAAAAACTTTGTCAAAATCTGGGAGTACCAATGTATGTAATTCAGCCACTTTCCTCTTTAACAATTCAAAGCTATCATCTGCCAGCTTTGTCCATTGAAATTTGCACTTTATTCCACCCTTGATGGTGTTGAGAATAGGAGCACTTATGTGACTGAATCCTCTAATGAACTTCCTATAAAAAGTTGCCAAGCCATGAAAGCTTCTAACATCTCCCACTGTCTTAGGAGAAGGCCAATTGAGAATAGCCTCAACCTTTGTGGGGTCCATCTTCAAACAACCATTGGAAATCACAAAGCCTAGGTACACAAGTTCAATTTTCATGAACTCACACTTATCCAAGTTCATCATCATCTTATTCTCATGCAACTTCTTCATCACCTGTCCAAGATGCTTCAGATGTTCTTCTTTTGTCCTGCTGAAAACAAGTATGTCATCAAGATAAACAATTACAAATTTGCTAGTGAATTCAACAAGTACCTCATTCATCAACCACATGAATGTGCTTGGAGCATTGCTAAGGCTGAATGGCATGACAAGCCACTCATAAAGACCTTCATTTGTCCTGAAGGCAGTCTTCCACTCATCTCCCTACCTAATTCTGATTTGATGATAATCAAATTTCAAATCAATCTTTGAATAATAACATGATCCTCCAAGATAGTCCAAAAGATCCTCAATCCTTGGCATAGGGAATCTATACCTTATTGTGATCTTATTTATGGACCTTGAGTCCGTACATAGTCTCCACTTCCCATCTTTCTTTGGAGCAAGTACACTAGGGACTGCACATGGACTCAGACTCTTTCTAATCAATCCTTTCTCTAAGAGTTCTTGAATTTGTCTACTCACCTCTTTATTTTGCTGTGGTGTCAATTTATAGGCAGCCTTATTGGGTAATGTGGCACCTGGAATCAAGTCAATTTGATGACTTATATCTCTCATGGGTGGTAAAGAGTTAGGAGTATCCTCTACCACAAGATCTTGGTCCTTATCCAACAATTGCCGCACTTCTAGTGGAATCCCTTTTTGCTTTTTATCTTGCTAACCTGATTCATCTTTAGGCTTCATTATCAAGGCATACCCTTGGGTATCCTTCTCCTTCATGAGGTTTAAGAACTCTTTGACACTAACCATCATGACATTGGTGTCATTACTGTTCTCTCCAATCTTCTCTTGCATAGGATCCATCCTAAATTTCCTTCCATTCTTGGTGATGAGGTATGTCTTCTTCTCACCATCATGTTGTGCCTTCACATCATACTGCCATGGACGTCCAAGAAGAAGGTGACAAGCATCTATAGGGATAATCTCACATAGTACCTTGTCCTTATAATCACCTATCTCAAACTCAACTCAGGTTTGTTCTTCTATCATGTAATTTTGATTCTTATTCAACCAAGAAATCTTATGAGGACTAACATGGGGCAGCCTTTTCAATTTACATTTCTCTAGCATTTCAGTAGACACTACATTCTTAGTAGAACCTGAATCAACAATGATTTTACAAAGCTTACCATATGCTATACCTTGGGTTCTGAAGAGAGTCTTCCTTTGTGGGGGCTCTTGCTTCAATGGCATCTTCATCAAGGTTCTCTTGATCATCATGCTCTCTCCTTCAAGGACTGGTACAACACTACTAATGGGTGAATTCACACTTTGGCAATCATCGTCTTTCAACAATTGATTCATCCTCCCACCATCATGGGAACTAGATGCCTTCTCAGGGCATTTGCTCGCAGTATGGCCTACTTGATTGCATCCATAGCATCTACCAGTGAAAACTCCAGGTCCTCTGCCTACACCACCACTTCTACCTCTGCCATTTGGTCTTCTCCAACCTTTGAAAGCTCCACCTCTATGGTCTACATCAGAATGAGACTCTTGTTGACTTGGATTGTCATTTCTACTTGACTGTCCTCTACCAAAACTGCCTCTTCCTCTATTATTTCTGCCACCTCTTCCTCTGGTGTTTTGATCACTCTTTCTTTTCAATTTCTCCTCTGCCCTAGAGGCTAATTGAAAACACTCATCGACTATTTTAGGAACCACCATACTGAATTCATCTTGTATGGTGTACCTGAAACCATCTAGATATCTGGCCACCATCTCTTTCTCCTCCTCCTTGTGATTGGATCTCATGCTCAATCTATGAAATTCTTTAGTATATGTAGCCACATCCATATCTTTTTGTCTGAAATGATTAAACTTCCTGATGGTCTGCAATTCATAATCAGATGGCATGAACTTGTCTCTTAGCATGGCCACCATTCTACTCCATTTGGTGATAGGGTTCTTTCCAACTTTCTCCCTTTCACATTGCATATAGTTCCACCAAACCAAGGCAGAACCTCTCAATCTTGTCTTAGCAAACTTGACTTTCTTACTGTCACTATACTCCTTGAAGTGAAAATAATTGTACATGGCTTTAATCCAATCCATGAGGGCAACTCCATCTAGTTTCCCATTGAATGTAGGAACATCCATCTTTGGATTGCCACTATCTCCATGAGCACCTTTGAGTGCTTTCAAGAAGGCCTTTTGGTCTGCAGACATACCTTGATCTTGAGGGCTCTCCTCTGCCTCTTCTTCTTCTTCTATATCAGAAGCACTTCCATCCTCTTTACTCTTGCCCTTAGGCCTCTCTTCTTTCAACCTTTCTTCAAGCATCTCCTCTACCATCTTCTTGATGGCTTCTTTGCTCATAGACTTGGGAGGCATTGTGCTAGCCTCAGTTTCTATCTCCGTATCTGACATACACTACTCCAATTCAAATATTGGCTCTGATACCAGTATGGCACAGAGTGCACAGAGGAAGCTTCAAAACTTACCAAATGAACTTGATCGGTGTGAGGTAGTTTATGTCTCGGTGACCAAACCTTGTCGACAAAACATAACCCGTCAGCCACCTTCTATCTTCTCTGACCGATCTACCAACTCTCTTCGACAACCCGATTGCCTTGTCTTCGGGGAGACCTCTCCTATCAACAGCGTCTTCTTACTTCCTGATGATTCCCGATGGTAGTTAGCTTTACCCTTGCCTTAACTGTAGCGGTTAGTTAGATCTCTGTTGGCCAGACTTAACTCCTCGGTGAACCCTTAGGAACATTTGCCGATATACCGATGCAGTTAACTTCGCTTGACATCGGTGAGACTTCAAACATCAGTAGGATCTTGCACTCGTCCCCCGATACTACCACTCACGCCAATATACCCAAGTATTGTATATGCATGACATGACTTGTCATTGCCGGTGAACTAATGTATCTTCAGCCTAATTTCACCGTTGCGACTAGTCACTACTTGTATCTAACGAAAGATACATTCACAACATACATTCTCCACATACAATTGTGATATGCATTCGCAATGCACTTTCGGTGAGACCTAAACCCTTCTCCACCGATACACCTTCGGTGAGACTAAAGCCGTCCCTTACCGATGAATCTCTTATCGGTCCAACACCTTTGATTGGTGTAGCTTTCAAAAGCTTTTCTGAAGGTTATGTCACACCGATAACACTTCAGTTACTCTGCAACTACATAGACACCAAACAAATGCACAGAAACAAAACTCAACAGAATGGACGGGGTTCTACACTCCTCTGCAAACACTTAATCACCATCAATTTGGCCACTCCACAATCAACACTTTTCCTATCTCTTCTACGACTAGTCACATAGAGATGCCTAGTCGACTCATGCCCAGACTCCTTGGGTCCTTGGGTGTTTGATCACAACTACAGAAAACACAAAACTTACATTATATTCCTCCATCACACTAAACATGAGAATCTTACTTTCATTGGATAGAGGAATTACACTCCATTTGTTCACCAAAACCCTAGTTTCTAGGTTTTCAGAATGGTCTCAAAAAGAATAAAAACTCACAAAACTACAATACTTCTGGACACCAAACTATTATCAATGCCTGAACATCTCCAACCAGTTTCAGATGAACAACTATCCGTACAAAATGATTGTTACAGAAAATAATTCAGAAAGAAACAATGTTTTCACACACCCAAAAACAATCCAGATCTTCCTTCATTCATGCTTCCCTCTAATTACATCCAACTCCTCACCTATACAAGGCTTGAGAGATTAGTTCAACTTCCCTCCAACCATGCAAAACTAATTTTGAAAGTTAGTTAGCTGTTGTGGTTCCCCTCTCACAAGAAAACAACATGTTTTCCTTGTGTGATTACATCAAACTTTGACCAAACATGGTCTACATAGGTCTAGTGACCAAATTGACACAAAACCCTTATTACAAACATGAAGTGGCTTAAAAGTCTTATTGAAACAAAAATAAAACATGACTCCTACACCATAGAGAAGGTGCTCCTGCACCAATATCCCTCTCTTAATGTGGTACCCTCTTTTACTTTGTGGCAAGGTTTCTCTTTGTGTTATATTCTAATACCTTCTTAGGTATTATTCTAATACTTAATACCTTTCATGCCCCCAATATATTTTTTGTTCTCTTCCCTAGCTCATTCTACTCCCATGCTTCTATTACATCTTTGGTATTAGTTTATGACTCACTACTATCCACAATTATTTCATTCTTTGATGTGTGTTCAACATCTAATTTAGTTCTTGGGATTCTTCCAATTGTATAGATTCCTTTGAATCTTTCTTCTTCCTCCACATCTTCATATGCAGTATGTTTTCTTTCATAAATACACCTTTCATATTGGAATTTAAAGGTATATGTATTGCATTACCATCTCCTTGATAATATGAGCTCCTCTTGTTGTACATCAAATATTCCATTATTATCTATAAACCATTCTAAATCCAAGCAAATAGTGAATGGATATAGAATGGATTCATGCATTTCTATAAGCTTAAAATTTTCTTTTGTTTTAATACCCATGAAGTTTACTTCCACATTCCTCCAAGTTTTGGGAGTACATCTAGGAGTGCCATTAGCTAGAGAAATACTATATGGCATTTCGTAAAGTTCAAGCTTTCCCAATGCTTCCTAGATTCTTCTTGTAATTATATTAATGTTGGCCCCTAGGTCTAGTATTGCATCCTTTATTAGCCTCCAATTAAGTTTGACATATAGTAGTACTGGCTATATTTTTAATTATTTTTATTACATTTCTAACTTGTGGCCTTCTTTTTCTATTCCATTTCATATTTATTCCAATATTTGGAGAACTATTTCAAATTCTCCAATAGTTCCCCCTCTTCCACAATTTTGGTTATTTCCTTCAACCTTTACACTTATTATTCTAAAAAATAGGCTCTCCTATCTTCTTCTTTCTTTTTCTTATCCTCGATTAAATATTTCAACTTAGCAACTACCTAATCATGTTGTCTTTTATCCTAATAGATTTCATCTTCCTCACTCTCCTGAAATACTTCATATATCTATTTTCATTTTCCAATGTCTATCCCTCCTCAAGTGATCACCACAATTATATTATCCTTCTTCTTTAATTCTCTACTAGTTTTCTTTTTGAACCTCTCCTTTCTTCCTCTATACTCCCTTCCTAACTTTTCTCCCTCTACTACAGAGGATTCCTCAATTTCTAGATACTTCTCTTCTATGCCCTTTGGCATCTTCAAGCATTCAACCATGACTAATATTTGGCCCAAAACATTCTTCACCTTTTTTCCTAGTGCCAATCTATTGCTTCAAAATTGTGTGGCTTTAGGATAGCTAAATGCATCATGAGCAGTATCATCATAGAAAGTTGAGTTTTTTCATTTCTCTACTTGACATTCATTAGCATAGTGTCTCTACTTCTCATAGTTATAATTCATGTCTCTTGGCATTTGGCTTCTTCCTCTTCCTTGACCTCATATATTGTTACTATTAGTATGGTAGCCTCCCCTTCCACCTCCTTGTGTATAATCTTCATAATACCGTATCTTGAATTTACAACACTGCATGGTTAATATAGTTAGACTACCTAGAATTAGGGCTCCATTGTGGTACCTGATAACCTTTATCTTGTGTATAAAAATATTTTTCTACCAATCCTTGTGCCATATTAAAACCTTTATCATATAACTCTTTATTCTTTAATTTATTGAATATTGAGTGGGGACAATCAACTATTATGTGTTGATTTATTGAATAATTTTCTACCAATCCTTGTTTCATAGCCAAAGCTTTATCATAAAACTCTTTATTCTTAGATTTATTGAATATTTAATATTATGTGTTGATTCCACTCTCCACATAAATCATAATATACAAATTTCATCCTTTTAGACTTCACAAACTTAACTTTTAATGTGATAAACCTCTTAGTGTCTTCTATCATGGGGAATTTTTTCCTCGAGTGTCCCCTATTACAATAATTATTACAACAATTTTTATTTCTCCTAGAAGAGGGGACACAACCCTAATCTCTCCTTTCACCAATATTTCTTCCTTGAGTTTCAATTGCTCTATCTCCAGTCTTAACTTCTCCATTTCATTTTCACTAATGTATCTCCCTCTTATCTCCATGACTAAGATTCTATCTTGGTGGTGATTTCCACTACATCCTTATAACCTAGGAAAACCTTACCATCAACTATTGCCCTGATGTAGGAGGTCAAATCTAAAATAAACCACTCAATTCTTTACTTCTTTGGAAAATAATCCTTCAGTTTCTAGACCATGATTTTGAAATGTTGGTGATAATATTTCACTAATTCACTTTTACCCTACAACATATCCCACATTTTGCTTACACTTTATGATGGACCATTAGGGGAATAAAATTTCATCTAGAAGAGGGCACTCAAGTCATCCCATGTATTGTTATGCCTAGGACATTCCTTCATATATCACTTTAATGCATCATATCTAAGTATCCCTACAAAATCAAATAGTTTGGTCTACAATTGTTGATCCTAGACCTCCTCTAATGCGACTCCAAGATGAACAAGAGTCCTTTGGCATATATGGTGTCCTTTCTAAAACAAGGAGCTCCATCATGTTTGCATTCATATTAGAAAGAGGTGAAGGTTTTTTATTTAACTTACTATTTTGGTATTGTCCTTACTCCAAGTATATTCTCTACCCTTGGTTTCCTTTCCCCTTTTCCTCAAGCTCCCTCTACCTAGCTTCACCTCTCTATTGCTTTACCAAATTCCTATTCTAGCCATTATCTCTATACAACTTGATCTCAAAGAATTCTACTCCTAGGATCTCTTTAAAGTACATCACAAGATATCTTCTTTCCTTTTCTTATTCTAGCTTTAGTAAGGATTCATTACTTATATACGATTCAAATATCTTAGAATTTGATGGCATGAGGGTTGACATTTGGTGTAGGGTGGTTCATGTCCTTGTTGGGTCTCTTTAGCTTAGGGATTCTATCTCTTGGAAACTATTCATTAGTTAAAAAATTATCTTTAATAGCTCTTGGGTGACTTTCTTTTTCATCTTGGGGATTTATCTCTTCAAACATCTGCAAGGTTTCTTTGACAAACTCCAAACTCTTGGTGATCTACTCCATTTTATCTCTATTTATTCTTTTGTTTTATTTTCTTGATATTAGCTTCCTTATTTCTCCCTTCTCAATGTTCCATCATACCTACTCACTTTAATATTCCATTGGTTTATGTTAAGATTTAGTGTTCTCCTTCTAGAGGTTGGGGTTACTAATTCCTTAAACACATAATTTTTTATTTTCCTCTAATGAAACTAGTTAGAATATTCATCAACAAGTGGCCCTTGGGTTAGATACATCTTCTTTGGTTGAGCCTCTAGGGTTCCAATCCCCTTGGTTACTGTAAAGGGTGGAATTTGGATAGTTGAGTTTTTGATAGTTTTTGTGTGTATCCTCCTTTCACTCTTTCATTCAAGGACCCAGGGTCGAGTTACAATGCAATATCCTACCCTAGGTCACTATGAGATGTAGGGAAACTTGGGCTTTTATGATTTAATTGCCAATTATCTTCTCTTATGCTTAATTATACCTTAAAACCCTAATTATGCAAATACGACAAAAAATAGATGAATATCAGAAAATACTACTACAGAAAGATGTAAAATGATAAATAACTGTGCACCTATTTTTGGGGTTCGAAAGAGAAACAATCGAGGACTAAACAACGGGCGCCCAAGTCCAATGCTCTGCTTTTTGTCAGGATCTGCAAACAAGATTTGCAACTTGTTCCTGCTGTACCAAAGGTTTTCCCGTCATGGAACTTTAAGGACTAAAGAGTGGGCGCCCTAGTCCAGGGAGCTATTTTTTGCTCTGATATGTAATTTTGACACTTTGTTGTACCCTCCTGCAACTTCACTTTATCTGTAGCTTCAACCTGTAACCTGCAATCATGAAAACTTTGGGAGGGGGCTGTGGTGTTTAGAGACTTGCCTCAGTCAAGCCCTGGAGAGACATTCAAGTCTTCCAAACACCATTGTCAGATAGAGAGTGCGTGCCCTTGTGAGGTAAAGGCAAAAACCAAATGATAAATGCTCAAAACACAAATGATATCACCTTGTAGTGAAGATCTCATGGAAGGAAGAAGCTCTTCATGCCATGAGGAGATGATTGCTCAAATATGCAAATACAAACACATAGACAACACAAATCTGCTCTTGTAACACAATGAAAGCCTTGAATCACCTTTAGAACACAATAGCTTGCTATTAATCATCTAGTACTGCTCTAATTGAAATCTTGGAATCATTTAGTTTACAAATGAATGCTTAAACATGCTTTTATATGCAACTACAAACACTCCCACCAAGAATTTCGTAATTCAAACTTACCGTGTCGACATAGGATCCAAATAACGGTCACGAGCTGACACCCAAAAATTGGGACTAACCCAAAATAGGGTAGGACTAGGGTGTGAGCGCCCAAGTCCTCCACCTATTTTGGGTAGGGTTAGGTTCAAGGGGTCCCCCTAGGTCCCATTTGACATGATACCCAGTGTTCATTCCATCGGGATGTTGAAATATGATGTAATATGTCCTAAATGCAGCTAAAAGACCCGGGAGCTAAACCTTATGAGGGAAAAGCCCCCAAGGGGACATTTTATGACATTACATTTAGCCCCCACTTTAATGTATATATAAACACAAGGCCAATACATGCATTAAAGTACGGTCAACAAACACAGCAAACACGCCAAGCACGAAGAATACACGCCAGACACATTGAAGACAATGAGAGGCACACAAAACACAGAGAAGACAATTACAATCACACAAAACATAGAGAATACAGTAAATGCATAGAAGACACATTAATGCATAGAAGACAAGAATGATCTCTTTTTTTTTTTTGCACATATATATGAAATAGAGATGCAAGTACAGGAAAGTAAACATACCTCCCATAATATAGGATGCACTCATTGCGTAGGTCTTTAAACTGTATATGGGGAAACACACACAAGACGCACCAAACTAGTCCCATAATGTAGGATGCACTCATCGTGCAAGTCTTTAGACTGCATATGGGGCAACAGACACGCCAAATAAAGCAAGCACGCCAAACACACACACTTTGAAGACACAGAGAAAACACGGCAGACAAGCGATGGAGTGTTCCCATTTCTAGGTTCAACACCATCTCGGGCACATTATAGGCACACATCGATGATTGGGCTTCACCACAACAATCATCGCAAACACGCTTAAGGGTTGAGTTAGTCACAAAACTGTTCCCCACGTCTTGATGAGGACTTTTGAAAATGACAGGATGGTGCAATTTGCTCTGAGAAATACATCACCCCCGCCTCCGCAGAGGGCTTAAGATAAAAAGGATATACATGATATCCCACCTCTGTAGAGGGATTAAATGATTGATTGATTGCAAACAAACTCAGAGTGCAGGAAGTACTCATTGCACTAGTCTTTAAACTGCACCTGAGGACAAGCACATTGCTAACATTTACAATAGACAACTTACCTTATATATGCCCCCACCTTAAGGTGGTTGATATCATGCATCGATATCAAGCATGTTAAGGTAGGAAGAAAACACACAAGGGAACACAGACTTTCACAAAGCCCATGCCCCCGGAGGTGACATGTACTTTATGATTGCCAAATGTTCCCACAAACACATCCCTACAAGAAACATGTTAGTGTCTACATAATCATGATAAACAACCACATCAATGCATATGATTAACCACACAAAGAGCCAAGGTTATACTATGAATTTAGAGTTCGAAGATAATTGTGGGGCTATATCACGAAGATCTCCAAATCGAGTACCACCAAGGCTAGATTCAAAGACAAACAAAGTGTGCAGAGCATCAGTATTGTTAAGGTTTGTAAAAGAGATAAAGATCATCAAAATCACTATGCAGAAAGCACGAGTGCTTCTACTAGCCAAGCCTTGGATAATATATTACAACCCCATCATCATATTAGGAACTAAGTCCAATTTTTGATTTCTCGCTAAAGGGACGCTAGGTCCGCATCAGTATAAATGTTTTTTCATCATCCGCTAGCTAGATAGAAACACTAGAGGAAGGGAAACAATAAATAAGAGAGGAGAAACAAGTGTCTTAGGGACAATCATGTAGGAGGGTGCCCCCAAGTCACCAACTGCAACGCTATGTCCGTAAGATACAACACTCAACAATGAAATCAGAAAGAGAGGCAATATAGAAGAATGATGATACAAATAGAAGGTCACAACAGAGGCAGTCTCCTGGTATCTCAGATCTTACAAGAGAATTAGGGGTCATCCTAGGAGGCCTAAACAACACATAACACATCACGGGGGAAACACATCATGAGAGAGATAAAGGGTTAGAAATACTTACCTGTAGGATCTTCATATCAGATTTTTGAATTTGCGAACCTCTTGGAGAGGTACTCGATCATGTTTAGTGCAAAGTTTGAGTGGTTCTTATGAAAGTCTTGTTTATTATCATATGATGCTTGTTCCTTAAATCCTTGTGTAGATGAGACTTTTTGTTGCTTATGAGGAGGAGAACCACTATTTTCCAACTGCTGACAGTCATCTTGCTCTTTTTTGATTTTTTGCAAGTTTTCGTTGTTGATGTCGTCTAACATAGTAACATGAATCATCCTGTACCATCTCACTCGTCTATATCGGTTGTTCTATTTGTCTTTTTGATGTGTTTTGATTATCTCCTGATCCATATAAGGATAACTGAGGAGGAACCTCAACATAAATTCTATTTCTTTATGGACGAGGTGGGTTATGCAGTTTTTCTTTGTCCACTTCAATCATTCCCACGATATTATCATAGTCTAAATAATCATCATCCTCTACTTCTACTAAACCATGTTCCAACATATTGTTATTAGTATGTTTAGGGAAAGGATTAGTGAAGATTTGTAAATTTTGATTCGTCGGAGCAACCGACTTATTTCCATTATCATTCACACCTGATACCTGAATGATATTCAAATCAATGAGGTCTTGTATTTCATGTTTAAGACGCATACATCATTCAGTATCATGTCCTTGTGTCTGATGAAAATGATAAAAGGCATTAGCATTGAAGTGAGGTCCTTGTGATCTACTAGGATTGACAGGCTTAATCGGGGGAAGCTTCAGAATGTTATTACTCAGAACTTGATTCATGATAGAATGATAAGACTCAGATATCAGAGTAAACTTTCTTGGTTGATATGATGTCTTCTTCTGATTTGTGATAACAGACACATTAGAAAAGTTGTTCGTATTCAGTCCATTAATCTTGATGAAACTCCTATTGCTATTATTTCTCTTAAAGTTGTTTTGTGATGATCCACCCATGGATTGACTAACTTGAGCCGATGAGTTTTGGTTTTCATACTGACTAGACAAAAGTTGGTAATCACAAAGCGCGGTGCATAAATGTTGAAAGGAGTTATATTTCATTAAGAGGATCTTATCACGAATGTTAGGTTGTAGATTAGTGATAAACACCTTCTAAATATCCTCATCTTTCATCTGATATTGAATTTGCATATATAAAGCTTGATTCTGGCTAATGAATTTAGTTAGCTTCTCTTTCGGACCTTGCTTGGAGTGAACTCAATCAATTAGAGACTTGAGGTCCAATGTTTGCTTGAAAATGTTGTAAAAATTGATCAATCAACTGCAAAAAGGAGTGTATTGAATTCAGAGGCAAAGAGCAAAACCATTCTAAAGCGGTATATTTGAGAGATTGCGGGAAATGTTTTGCCAACAAGTCCTCTTCAAAATAGAAATCACTACACATAGCTATGAATGCTACCACATGAGTATTAGGATCACCTTTTCCACCATATTTTTCAAAGTGAGGAGTCTCAAACCTCTTGGGCATAGGAGTTCTTAGGATTGCATAGGAAAGGGGATTACGGGCATGATATGTTGGTATATTAGGCTGTGAAGAATTTGTCAAATTTGTTACCTTTTGTTGTAAAGCAGTCATGCCCTATAAAAGTTTGTTTAGGATGGCATCATTGGGAGATGTAGTTTGCTGTGAGGAATTGGAACCAAAGTGAGGAGGTGATTGAGCTTGAGATATGATAGGCGAAGGCTGAGAATAGGTCAATGGTGGTTGGACATAATGGTAGGTAGAAGATGGTTGCGAGTAGGTAATAGGTGGCTGGAAATAAGTGGAATAGATAGGTGGTTAAGAACAATTATTTATAGAAAAGGTCCCCTTAGAAATCAAATTCTGATAATCAAATCCCACAACTTTGTAATTAGTGCCATTAGATACTTCAATACCAGTGGTAGCATTACTACAAGCATTCGCATCAATTGTTAAGATTGTTGATGTAAATGTAGATATTCTCGTAGTCAGTATAGGTACCGATACTTGTGTATGAGATTGTAACAGAGTGTTATTTATTACTTTTACACATTCAATCACTGGCATGATATTGGTTTGTACAATATGTGCTAAACCATGGATTGCATTAACACCATCTTGTCCCTCTTTTATCAATTCTCTTACATGGTGAATCATAGGTACAACTTCTTTAGCTATCCTCTCAGTTTGCACATAGTCTTGGAATTCAGCTAGGTCTTTGTCAAGTTTATTTATTTTCTCATTAGATACATATCCTGTTGTCTCAATCGTATCATCAACATCATGAAAAGTTTACTCTTCCATTGTACTTGTGATAGGTGTAATATCTTGTAACATTTGTGTCTCTCCTTTTGTAAAGAATGTGTTCAATGTGCCAACTTCTTCAAGAGCACTAGATCCCATGTGTCTTATTCATATTATTAAAGGAATATTTATCTTAGGTTAGCGATTTATGAGACTCATGCAAATCTAGGATGACGACAAGTTAAAACCTAGTGAAAAGACACTAAAATATGTGATTTTTTTTTCACCAAATCTTAATTCAAAGGGGCATGACAAAGGGTGTTGTGAGGAAAATGATGATGGACAACAAATTATATCAGTAATAACAGCCACCTAATTCCCAAAAAAATCCGTTACAACACACTTATAGTGCCGCTCAAGGTCAAACCCTAGTGAAAATATAGCAAAAACATGCAAATTTTCACAATTTCAACTCCAAGACCTAGAAAAAGGGATGTTGTAAAGAATTTTAGGAGGTGAATCAAATAATAGAAATGATATCAGTCACCTCAGTCCATAAAATTTTTCACAACACACTTAGGGTGCAAACTAGGCGAAACCCTAGGGCAAAAATAGCAAAAATAGGTAATTTTTAAACCAAATTTTTAATACAAGAGGCCAATAGAAAGGTGTTGTAAATAATTTTAGGAGGGGAAGAAGATAATACCCCTGGTATCATCCAATTAGTTCAAAAATATTCATTACAACATGCCTATAGTGCAAATTTAGAGAATCGATAAGGCCAAATCTAGTGAAAATCAATGTTTTTCAAGCCCTAGGTTTTAGATCTTGATGTAAAATTCTATATGAATGTTTTGAAAGATAATATATGATGAAAATTATATTCTCTCAGATCTTAAAATGGTTTCCAAGCTCTAACATGCAAAATGCAAGTGTAAATCTAAGGAAAAATCAATGAAAATGCTAGTTTTTGTTGAATTTTTCTATGCAAAAATGCAAATTTTTGAAATCTAAAGGCAAATTTGTTCTAAAATACAAGAATATAGACAAATCAAAATTTTAATGTGCCTCTAAAATTAGTAGAAAAATATGAAACAAGATTTTACCTACAAACCCTAGACTTTGGAATTACTAGGTTATATGCAAAATTCACAATTTTCAACAAAACCCTAACAATTTTGTGATGAAAATGCAATGCAAACTAAGGAATTTATGTAATTTTCTATACTTTAAATTATATCTAATGCAAAAATCAGAAATTTTATGAAATTAAAATTAATTGATGCAAAATAGAAAACCTAGAATGCCATTTTTTCCAAAATTTCAATTTTTTTTTGGTAAGTTTTCCAATGCAATAAGATGAATGATATTATGAATGAATGAAATCACTACAAATTTGAAGCAAAACACTCAGCAAGGTGCAAATAATTCCAATAACACGGGTTCACCAAAATGTAAAGGGTTGGGGATGGATAGTTGATTTTTTGATAGTTTTTTGTGTGTATCCTCCTTTCACCCTTTCATTCAAGGACCTAGGGTCGAGTTACAATGCACTATCCTACCCTAGGTCACTATGAGATGTAGGGAAACTTAGATTTTTATGATTTGATTTCCAATTATCTTCTCTTATGCTCAATTATACCTTAAAACCCTAATTATGCAAATACGACAGCAAACAGATGAATATCAGAAAATGCTGCTACACAAAGATGTACAATGACAAATAACTGTGCACCTATTTTTGGGGTTCGGTGTAACGCCCCACCAAGAAACCCAGAGGACAACACAACTAAGCTTACAAAAAGGACAAATATTTTTTTTAAAAGAAAGAAATATCAACAATCATATATTTATTCATAATATTTGAATTAAGCTTTATCCTCTAGGGTTCTACGGCTGCATTACTAACAAACTAAAACAAGATCTAACCAACATTATGAATTAACTAACAACCACAGTTCATTCTAAGTCTAATTGCATCAGATGAATAAACACATACAATTCCATATTATATCATCAAACAAGTAATCATCAAGATCCTGTATATAGGATTACAAGTACATATACATATACAATTTCCTTTACAAGAAAGTACACCATTACATTGTTTACAATATTGCTATCCAAATTACATTGGAGTACATACATCAATATAACAGTACATGATTCAAATAATATACAAGATTGGAACATAATCATAAGTATCTATCTCCTCAAGCTAGAGCAAAATCTGAAATCTGCCATATAAGGTACATCCTTCTCGCACACGAACAATAACAAGGGAAACCAATGGAGATAAAAGCACAACCACCTAACCAAGTGGAACCCTAAGGTCCACCCCCCATGCTAGGAGATAACAATAAGGTCCCACTAAGTAAATAGCCAAGAAGACAATAGGCTAATAGGTGCAAGGACTACACATGACTCAAATACAACAATGGTCAACAAAGACATCACAAGCAACTTAAACATCACTTATACACTTAACTGTACTTCCAAAGGCACTCACATAACCGATGGAGAAAATACAACTAGGGAGTTCTAGACTGCATTAGGGAGGAGTGCCATCACATAGCTTGTCATTGTCTTGGTAGGTCTTCCTAGGCCCCGGCCCCCATCTTGGGTTGTCCTAGTAGCCTCTCCTGAGCCTTGGCCCCCATACAAACTCATGCGGAGCCAACATACCCTTCATGAGGACAAGGTAGTTGATCTTGCCATTCCAAGCCTTCTCATCTCATCTCAAGCCTAAACGAGCACTTGAGCCATGAGTGAGACATACTTTATCTTGATTAATGTGAATTCTACCCTTTCCCCCTAACTCATAATTAAGGTTATCACTGGATTCAGAAACCCTCCAATGGGTTGTCCTAGACACTTCTTTCGGTTCTGACCCCCATTGAGAGCCACTCCCCCTACTTGCAACTAGTAAACCCTATACAAGGCAAGGCATTAACCATCTTGCACGATTATCATTAACACGTAAATCTGTAAATAAAGCAAAGAATTACTCATCTTGCACATTTATCATACCAACATGAATAGGAGGCAATATTTTAAGAATGCATATCATTCAACTCACATGATGCACACATAACCAACCCCCACACAATCACACACTCCTAGGCCTCTGGAAACAATTTCCCCAAATGACATAACACTTGACACCATTAAAAACCCAATGGTTTCACATCACATTCACTCTCAAAGCACATCATAAACTAATACCCTTCAACAATATTTTTAAGGAATGTAACATTAATCCAAACATGATCAATCATCTAACAATTATAAAGTGAATCTATCTCAATAATACAGAACTATAACTTTCTAATCACCAGTAGCAGTTATAATATGATCATAAGATATAAGTATCCACGAGTATCAATATTTTAACTAATAATTCTCAAGACTTGTTTTTAATTTCATTTAATTAAAATAATTGCGAACAACATGCAAATAACCCTAAGGCATACAAATTAAACACAACAATTGTTTACACAATTTACACTGATGTAGATTTCATTAATAAACAGGACAATTTTGTAAATACTATTAAATATAACTATATAAGCAAGACTAAAAGCCTATAATATTAGAATGCTATAAATATCTTACACTAGTTAGAATCACAAGATACAAAACCTGAAGCTACAATGGAAGAACCTTGTTCTAAGGTTAGCTTGAGAGGAAAGGAATACAAAACAACAAAACATTCCTATAGATCTAACATCTTCATCAAATTTACTACACTTTTAACCACATGCATATGATAGGATTAGCACAAAAAGTAAATTTGTTGAGAAGGCTTTAGAAGCTACCAACAATGCAAAATGTGAAAGCATGCATAGATAGGGCACACAGACTAATTGGTAGAATGCCTCAAAGAGAGTCATATGATGGAAAGCAATGATCGTAGGATATAAACAAAACAAATTTGTTAAAAAATATCAGAGAAACCCATTTTAAAAATATAGAGTTATTGGTGACACAACTAACTGTTTTAACAAAGATGAAACGAGTGAGAGGTAGACAGTCACAAAATATTCATATCTCAAAACAAATTGGGTATGGCTGGCTTTTGGATATGATTTAGATATCCAGGACGTGCACCATATATAAAAAATTAGAGAAACCCAGTTCATAAAATTAAAGTTATGGCTAATGCAACAGACCGTTAAAATAGAGACAAAATGGGTGAGAGGTAGACAGTCACAAAATATTCATATCTCAAACATGACAAACTGGGTATGGCTAATTTTTGGATATGATTTATATATCCAAGATGTGTACCATATATAAAAAATTAGAGAAACCTAGTTCGTAAAATTAAAGTTATAGCTAACACAATAGACTAGGTTCAGAAAATGTAGAAGAGAATTCACAAAATATTTCACTAAATCTAATGCAACAATAAATCAGTTTCGTATCTCAGTCCATACCTGGAATATTGCTTCAATCACATCTTCACAAATTTCCCAGCTCACATCTATTTTTCCCAAGTCTTTTTTTTCTGGAAGCTATGGTTTACGGTGCCAAAAGAAAATGAAAACTTCCTGAGAGAGAGAGAGATCCCCAAAAGATAAAACATATTCTTCCTTTGAAATGCACGCTCCTTCCCCAAATTATGTCTTCAGATTTCAAAATAAAGTTGAGCATGCATAACCACCCCCACAATTTCTTCCAGAAGATTCTCCTTTGTTACTTTCTTACAATTTACTATTTTAACCAAACAATAATTTCTCTTTGATTCTATTTATTTTAGAATTTGCTATTTATTTCATTTACAACTAGACAAGATTCATTTCTCATTTTATCTACTCTAGTATTTTCTATATATATATATATGACAACTTGCAAATATTATCTATTTTATTGCCATTAACGCAACATTAAATTATATTAATTTATTTATTTATCTAGAGTTGGAATTACATTTATTACTATTATTATTATTTATTAACTTATAGAATAATATATTTTTCATAAACTAAATTTACTTAAGGACATTTATATATTTATTTATTTAACAAAAATGTTTCATAATTAATTGTTTTATTTTAAAGCAACAATAACCAAAACAATACCAACAAAATAACCCAACTGCCAAACCATACCTGACTACTATGCAAGATCGGAAAGCAAGACCACCACAATAATGACTGACTATCATAACCAAACTGACAACACTGACAAGGTGCACAATCGGATACTCATCCTCTTCAAGGATAATGGCTAAGCTAGGGGGCCATATGTTATCTCCATTCAATAGTTCCATTGGTTAAGGCATGCTCAAACCTGTTAATTCAGGTGGAGTCAATGCATGGTACCTACAGCCTACAACAAACAACACGGTCGAACATGTATATATATGCAATCATGTAGTCATACACATAGTGAAAATAAGTCGTAGTATAGCAGGGTACTCATGCATGAGTAATGCGGCACTATTCCTTTCACACACACATCAAACATGTAATCACAACACACATATCAATCAGTTACTGAATGACTAAGTAAGAACCATCATCAGATAGTTGCATGATACTCATAATATGATTGATCCACACAAAACATCATAACCTCCTATGATACAGAATCAGTCGCATAAAACTCAATTCTAACATATGACAATCATAGTAAAATCAACATCATAATCATCTGAATGCAAGGCAATGTCAGAGCATGTGAATTATTAGTATTGCAACAAGGTTCATTGATAAAATATACTAACCTAAGTATTCCAATTTTTTTACATTCATCTTTATGCTCCTTAGTCCAACCACCTGTACATCCAAGGTGAAATTGGAGGGGCACTATATTCGGAAGTAGAATAGTCAGGGACTAAAGAGTGGGTGCCCAAGTCCAATGCCTTACTTTTTGTCAGGATCTGCAAACAAGATCTGCAACCTGTTCCTGCTGTACCAAAGGTTTTCCTGTCATAGAACTTTAAGGACTAATGAGTGGGTGCCCTAGTCTAGGGAGCTATTTTCTACTCTAATTTGTAATTCTGACACTCTGTTGTACCCTCCTGCAACTTCACTTTATCTGTAGCTTCAACCTGTAACCTGCAATCATGAAAACATTGGGAGGGGGTTGTGGTGTTTAGAGGCTTGCCTCAGTCAAGCCTTAGAGAGACATTCAAGTTTTCTGAACACCGTTGTCAGATAGAGAGTGCGTGCCCTTGTGAGGCAGAGGTAAAAATCAAATGATAAAGGCTCAAAACACAAATGATATCACCTTGTAGTGAATATCTCATGGAAGGAAGAAGCTCTTCATGCCACGAGGAGATGATTGCTCAAATCTGTAAATACAAACACATAGACAACACAAATTTTCTCTTGCAACATAATGAAAGCCTTGAATCACCTTTAGAACACAATAGCTTGCTAGTAATCATCTAGTAATGCTCTAATTGAAATCTTGTAATCATCTAGTTTAAAAATGAATGCCTAAACATGCTTTTGTATGTAACTACAAACACTCTCGCCAAGAATTTCGTAATTCAAACTTACCGTGTCAGCATAGGACCCAAATTACAGTCACAAGTTGACACCCAAAAATTGGGACTGACCCAAAATAGGGTAGGACTAGGGTACGGGCGTCCAAGTTCTCCCCCCTATTTTGGGTAGGGTTAGGTTCAAGGGGTCCCCCCTAGGTCCCATTTGACATGATACCTAGGGTTCATTCCATCGGGATGTTGAAATATGATGTAATATGTCCTAAATGTCGCTAAAAGACCTGGGAGCTAAACCTTATGAGGGAAAAGCCCCCAAGGGGACATTTTCTGACGTTACAATTACCACTCCTATAGTGCCCTTACAAACTGGGTCCAACTCCTCTAAGTTTATTGTTGCCTCATATTGTTTCAACTGCTCCATTATTCAAGTTAGATTTGTCTTTGCAATTCTAATTTGTATTATAGACCACTTTGGTTCTTCTATATTGGTGACCATCATGTCCATTAAGCATCATATTATCTTAGTTCTATGGGAGGCACTAGTAACAACTCTTCTGACACACTCTCTTGATGCCCACCACATCTTCTCTATCCTCCTTTGGTATTGTTATAGAGTAAAATGTGTACACTAGCATTTTACACTTAGTTTAGCACCTAGTTGGACCTAATTTGTTGCCTTTGTTAATCAATACCTATTTTAACACCATTATGAGCTTAAAATGGTAAAATCTCAATCTCGATGAATAAAACTGATGGAATCAACTTAGGACTGGACTAAGCCCACTATACTCAGCACTCTCTGGAGTTTATGGGCTAAAGGTCTAGGGTGCCCAAGCGCCCTAGTACTAGTTGGGATCTTTAGCCTCCTTTTTGTAGTATCAGTGTGGGACACTTCCTTGGTTTGTATTTATCGACCTAATTGTGTTTTATTTGTTGTACATGAGTGGGAATGCATATTTAAAGGAGTGTTGTAGTTCATTTTACACCTAGATGAATAATGTCAAGTTTGCTCTCATATTGTGTTATATGCTAAAGTGTTCTTCATGCTTGGAAGTGTTATCTACTTGTGGATACTATTGAAGTTTATTTGCAAGTTTTTAAGGGAGCTTCAAGCCTTCTTCATCACTCTCCTTTGTTGGTGTGTGATCTTGAGTCATCTTCATCAACTAGGGTTGTACCTCTTGTGGTAATCATCATCAATCTCATTCATATTTGTATCATATTGTTACAAATCTGACCTCTACCCTCTTAGGGCACACACTCTTGGATCTAATCATCAATGTATTAGAGGTGAAAACATCAACATGGGGTTTGATTGAGGCAAACCCTTATACACAACACAACCTTTCTCTCTTTCCTTGTGTGTAGGTCAGAGAAACAGGTTAATGGAGTTAATTTCTAGGAAGAAGGAAGAGCAGATAGGTATAGGTCTAGTGATATCTGAGATTATGTAAAACCATAAATAAGGCCTAGGGTGCCCAAGCACCCTAGTCCTTGGCATTTTTGCTCCAAGATCTAGGTTCTAAACCATTCTTTGATCTCTTCTATGCTTTTGGTTTCCTAAGATTTGTTTCCGCCTGTTAGTTATAAGCTGATCTTTATCTTCTAGGGTTTGACCATTTGTCCTAGCATGTTTGCTTGACCTTGGTCGATCCATCTATATACAAAAAAAGGGAAGAACCCTTGCAGTTTGGCTCTCCTTGTTGGGTAGAAGCTAAGCTTGGTTTGTGTCCTAATATTTGTAGAAGAGGGTTTGACCTAGTTTAACTCTTGAGGCTAGATCACTCTTTTCCACTAAACATTTTAGTGAACCCATCCTTTCTTGCACTTTTGCATCCTTCTTTCAGATCTGAGTTGTTTATCACCCTAGATCTGCTTGGGATTGGTTTCATTAATCTTTTTGCATGCATACATAGTTAAATTTTGCATAGTTTTAACACTAGGGTTTGAAAAACCTTGCATTGTTAGAAAATTGAGCTAGTTTTGAACCTAGGGTTTATAGATTTGTAAGTTGCTTTAGATCTTGTTGTATTGTTAGCTTGTTTAAAACATTTTCATTTTATCTACCTTTTTATTCTTTTTGTTCAAAACATTCTTGCACCGTTGCATTTGAAATTTGAAAAAGAAAAACTTCATTCTAGAATTTGATAAAAGCATAGTTGTCACTTTGTTTGCATTTGGAAAGGACAGATCATCATAGAAAAATTTAATTTTCTAATTTTTACATCAGATCTGATTATTATTTCAGCATTTAGTCATTTCATAGTGTTACATTGTGCATTTGAATCTTGTTCATTGCTAGAAATGGTCAAAAAAGTTGCATTTTGTGAAAACCTAGTTGATAGTGGAATCTAGGGTTTATGATTGATGGTTTAATTTAAGATTTTTTTACTGTTATTTTCCTTCCAAATAATTTTCTTTTTGTTGGGGGTTACCCAGGTTTTTAGCATGGTCTGAGCTCAGAGAGACCCTTACGGGGGATCTCTTCCCATCAGCTTTATTGCCTGAGACCGCAACTAGGGGGTCTCCATCCCTAATGGGCATTATCACCCTTTGGTCAAACCCACGAGCTCATTGGCCCAGCGAAGGTACATAACCTGCGAGAACTCCAGCCCAGTGGAGGCACACTTAGCCTGCGAGCACGGTATCCTAGTGGAGGCACGCATGACCTGTGAGCTTGTTGGCCCAGTGAGGGTTTGAACTTTGGTGGCTGTCACCACAACCAAGTGACTCGACCACCAAACCATGCCCTTTGCCTTCCAAATCTGATTTTGCATTGTTTTACAACGTTACAATTGTCATCTTGCATCATAAATTGAAGATAGGAACAATTTTGAATTGTTGCATTTTAGAAAAAAATTGAAATTTGGTGTTTTTTTGGATTGAAGATCGTGCACAGTATTTATTCAAAAAGAAAAAGGATGTAGTACATCTTGGTGGCCAAGAAGGCCACACCAAATATTCCCTACAACCTATATCAATCCAAAAACCACCAGTTAATTACAAACTAGATATTAAGCACAATATAGTAAAAAACACAGTATATAATATGATGATTCAACACCATATTCCAGTTTTAGCAAGTTTTATATCTTTATATTCTATTATAATATAAAAGTTATCATTTTTAAACTATATCATTCTTGGTCCATTGAAACTGCTCTGTCATCTGCTGCTTTGGAATCATCTTTCATTTTGCCATCTTCCTCTTCATCTATTTGCAAAATAGCTACTCTGTCATTCTACTCCTATGTGCCCCCCAAGTGTTGCATGTATCCTCCAAAGTAGAAACCCTGAGAGTCATCCAGCTCTGTACCCTAGCCATCCTCCATAGCACCTGCCCTATAATAGTCCCCCTTCTGTTGATTAATGAGACACTGATAACTTTGAGTCTTGATGTAATCTCTATTGTCACTATCCCTGAATGGGTCTCTGCCACAAGCTCTTCCACTAGGTATGATAGTCTTCACCTGTCCAATGTTAGCACTATAGTTTTAAAATGTTGTTTCCAAGCACCTATTCAAATCATCTTTCATTTTTCCTATCTGGTACTAGTTGCAGTATCTTTCTTTAAACTCTTTATGTTCCCTATCAAATTTCTCCTCGTATTTCCTCCAACCTTGATTCAAATGCTGTACCTGTTGAATATCTACTTTGTAGACCATAGCTTTGTTGGTTATTTTCCTAGATTGGATGCTTATTCTCAGTTATCCCTACAAGGTAGCCATCATTGATCAACAGGATCCCCGGGCCAGGGGCCAACAGTATAGGAGATAGACTCTATAAATATCTCCTCTTCTTCTTTAGGCTCTACAGAACCAAGGGGGGTATTCCCTACTCAACATCTATAAAATGCATCTATGTATTTGCTGGGATGTTGACACAAAGCAGATGAATCCTCTATTAAGCAGACCAAAACTGTGAGATAAGTGCAAAGGGGCTAGCTTTGGGCCTATATTCAGTTGTAGACAGAGGATTTTGGATCCTAAAACTACTTCTAAAGTCCTAAAAGGTTTGTTTATGAAGTTTGAGTTTGATTTGTATTTGGATGCAAAACTAGGACTTTGGTTGTGACCTCAATACAAGACTGGATCGGTGCCTATCTAGGGCTTGGAGTCAATAGACACACACATGTGAATGTACACATAAACTTATATTTATGACTGAGTTTTAAGGGGATTGTTCAATATTTGCCTTACAGATACTTCCCAACAATTAGGTGCTTAATCATTCATACTTAATTGTATCCTTACTGCAACACATTTTCCCAATGATTAACTTGAAACATTTAATTTGTTCCTTGAACAAAAGTAGGAGATTAAACATTCAATATAGAAAAACTATATTCCTGAATCTTAACAACCCTTAGTTATCTTGATTCAAAAGAAACTATGCTCACAGCTTGGAGACAAATGATTAAACACATGCACAGAGCATTTCTCATATAAAACAACATGAAACCAGTGAAGTCATGCATGAAACATACAACATGAGACTCATAAACTTACAAGACACAAGAACAGGGCCACCAATGACGTTGTATTGTGTCACAACACCAAAAAGTTGTCCAGTTTTCAACAACAAAAATGAGTAACACAGCATGGCTTTTACACCATGACTGTGTACTCAATGAATTAATTATAAGGGAAATCAAAATCCTGCCAGATACACAACACTAGAAATGGTGCCAAAATAATAAATGTAGCAGGGGACAAAACATGGAGAAGCCAGAGAAGGACGAGGAGCAGTTGAGCTCGAGCCTTGTGCCGCCGCTGGAAGACTTTCATCGTAAACTTGGTACTTGGTTGTTCAACCATTGGCCCATGCCTGTTTGCAATCCTTCCATTAATGGCTCAACTACCTGCAGCCTCTGGAATGCAGCAATGGCATGCCTCTGAAGTTTCCCGCCCAAAAACGTGGCCGCAAAATGCAGAAAATCCCTCGCTGCAACTTTAAAACACGACCGTCGATCTACTTGCCATCGCTGAGATCAACGGCTCCAAAAATATTGACCAAGTTGCCAGCCAACCAGATCGTGCCATGTAGGCACCTCATATTTCTATCATTGGCTTATCGCTCCCTCCATTTTGCCTTTCAAAAAAGGGACAGGTGGCGGCTTCCGCAACATTGACCATCAGGACAGGTGGCAGCTTCCGCACTCTTCTTGAAACACAAAGACCCTTTAACTTTTGATTCACGCGGAAGTTGACACATGTCGGGCTCCGCAACACTGAAGAAACACAGGGACCCATTTTTTGTGGCCCACCACCATCCATTACTTTGCATCATAGGAAACATAGGCTGATACGCGGAAGCTGACACCTAGTGAGCTCCGCAGCCATCATAAGATACATGTGGTGCCTTTCGTGGACACACTAAAACTTTACTAACTCTGCCTCAGCTGACGACATGTGGCACTTTCCGCGGGATCGTAACTTAGAACTGTGTCGGAGACATCCATTCCACATGAGACTCTTCACTGGGACCCACCCCCGTCTACTACTTAGCACCAAAGCAACTATGAACCATGATGCGGAAGCCGACACTTGGCAAGCTCCACAGCATCACTAAGGACACATGGCACCTTCTGCGCTCACACTGAAACTTTTAAAGAGTCTTTGGAACTCAAGCGAAAACTGACACATGGCACGTTCCACAGTTAGCAACTTTAGGCACTGTTGAAAGACCCTCTGCCACGTGGCATGATCCGCGTTAAAGTTATAACATTGAAACAAAAGTGCGGCACGAATTGAGGCCTGACACTTGGCAGATCTCGCGGCATTGGCAAAATGAAAACCTCTCAGTCACTCTTAGAAACATTCAGACACTGAAACTATAGCCCAATATGCATTCAGAAATGCATCTGACCCATTTTTTATCATTTTTTGGGAGCCGATAGGGATTTTGTGAGCCCAAAAAATGCATATTTGAATCTTTGCAAACAAAAACTTGACATTTTCACAAGTGCGACAGGAAAAAGCGGTAAATCAATACATGGGGGCCGAGGAAAAAATAAAACTAGGACTCTAAGGGTTTGAAAGGACCAAAATATAAGCCTGCAGAAACAATTCAAAACCCCAATCCTAGGTGAACACCACCAGTGGCTCCGATTGGGGACGTGCAGACGCAAGACTACAGCGAGGACCAGATTACTCCGGGGCAGACCAGACAAAACCCAAAATTCAAAACACGACCAACTATACAGGGCATGCACAGAATATTTACATTTACTTTACAATGTGCACAGAAGATAACCATTATAAGAAGTAAAGCTTTAGGAACTGACCGTGCACTAGCAGTTCCAACAATTCACCACTTAGGGCCTGGAGAAAGTAAGAATCTCCTCCATGAATGTCATTGATTTGATACGGGCCCACCCACAAGGGCTCAAATTTACCGTGTTTGCCCTTATCCTGGTTCCTTGCATTCCATACAAGGACCAAATCACCTCTCTGAAACTTTCTTTCTGTAGTTCTCTTATCAAACAGATATTTTACCCTTTGCTGTCTTTTGATGTTTGTTTTATGCGCCTCCCTTCTTATCTCATCTAGTGCAACTAGCTGATTGATTCTTTCAGTCATTGGATCTCTGATCTCCTCCATGTTTTCTTGTATGAATTTGTAAACTGGCAAAAAGTTGTTTACAGGTAACTTAGCCACTACACCATATACCAATTCAAAAGGAGATCTTCTAGTTGCTTTCTTGACTGTCACTCTGTCAGCCCACAATGCCATTTTCAGCTTTGAATCCCAAGCCTTTTTGTTTTTACCTACCATTCTCTTTACAATTTTCATGAGGCTTTTGTTGCTTGACTCAGCTTGACCATTTCCATGTGGGTGATATGGTGATGCATGTAACAAATTAATTCCATAATTACTGCAAAAATCAGTAAATTCACCAGACCTGAAGCACATAGCATTATCTGTGACTAATTTTAATGGTACTCCAAACCTGATAATAATATTCTCTAGAATGAAATCCATCACCACTTTGCTGGTAGCTCTTTTGGTCGGGATGGCCTCGATCCATTTGGTGAAATAATCAGTAGCAACAAGAATCTAGCTGTGTCCTCCACTTAATTTCTCTGAGATTTCCCCTATGAAATCAATCCCTCACTGCTGAAATGGAGCTTCTACAGTTACAGTCTTAAGGGGTAATGCACCTCCATATTTTAGCCTTCCTAAGAATCTTTGGCAAGGATCACATTTCCTTATCATTCTATGTGCATTTGAGAAAAGAGTTGGCCACCAGTAGCCAGCTCTGAGAATTTTGTGGGTTGTTGTATGGGCAACATAGTGTCCACCACATACTCCATTGTGCATGTCATTTAGAATGTCCCTGGCCTGATCTTCATTTACACATCTGAGTAATACACCATCATGATTTCTCCAATACAACTTTCCTTGAACAATGATGTATTTAATAGCCTGTAGCTTTAGGGTCCTTTTCTGATTATCATTAAGATGGGAAGGACAATTTAAGTTCTGCAAATAATATATTATGTCCTTATACCATTCAGACTTTGACACATTTATAACTTCATTATGTACTATATTTACTTGGCATGCCTCTGGATTTGACTGTGTCATCAATTTTGCCAAACCTTGTCCTCTTACTAGCTTAGTGATCTGTAGTTCAATGTTAAATTCCTGCAATTTATTTATCCATCTACATCTTCTTCCAATTACCTCTTGCTGAGTAAATATATCTTTGACTGCTGCATGAGGCACATATGCAATTATCTAAGAGCCCACCAAATATGATCTGAAACTCTTGACTGCTCTGACCAGTGCATATGCTTGCTTCTCCATTATGTCATACTTTAATTCAATAGCCTACAATGACCTACTAAAGAAAGCAATAGGCTGCTCAAACCCTTCTTCATTTTTTTGCAATAAGCATGCAACAATAGTATGGAAAGAAGCAAATGAAAATAATTGAAATGGTTTAGAAAAATCAGGAGATTTTAATACAGGAGCCATCTTTATTGCCTCCTTTATGTCTTGAAATGATTTGGTTGCTTCATCTTCCCATTTGACAATTGTAGCTTTCTTCAGCATCTTAGAGATTTCTTTGGTGGTTTCTGTAAAGTTAGGCACAAATCTTCTAACAAAATTAATTTATCCAAAGAAGGATTGAACACCTTTCACTGTTCTAGGGATCTGAATTTTGTCAATTGCACCCACCCTTTTAGGATCAATCCTGACTCCATCCTTGGAAACAATGTGTCCAAGCAATTTTCCTTCTACAACCCCAAAAGCACACTTCTTAGGGTTGAGCAAGATGCCATACTCTAATGCTCTAATAAAAATCTGCTCCAGATGCATATAGTGCTGTTCTTCTTTCTTTGAAAAGGTAGTTAAGTCATCTTGATACACAGCCAAGATTGAGTCAATCAATCCTGCAAAAGAAACATCCATGGCCCTCTGAAATGTGGCACCTGCATTTATCAGTCCAAATGGCATCCTCACATATACATATGTTCCCCATGGAGTAGTGAAAGTAGTCTTGAATTGTTCTGATTCTTTCACTTTCACTTGATTATATCCTGAAAATCTATACATCATGGACATAAGTTCACAGCTAGTTACTTTCTGCAACATGGCCTCCATGTTTGGCAATGGATAATTGTCTTTCAAAGAAGACACATTTAGATTTCTAAAATCCACACAAAGTCTTATGTCTCCATTCTTCTTTCTGACAGGGACAAGGTTAGACACCCAAGTTGAATGTCTGATAGGCATGATTATTCCAGCCTTCATAAGTTCTTCCTGCATTTTAGGAGCTAAAGTTGGGTTGATAGGCCTCTGTTTTTGTCTAAATGGTTTACTCCAGGCTTCAAAGGGATTTCATGCTGAAATAAATCTTCCCTTTAAGCTTTCAGGTCCTCATAAGACTAGGTAAAGACATGCTTATACTTTCTTAGTAATGCAATAAGCATACTTCTGATATGTGGTTTGAGCTGTTTGCCAATGTATACCCTTTTGGGGGCATGAAATGTTCCCAAGTTTATCTCCTCTAAATCATTCTTGTTTGTTGGAGATGTCCTTGTAACCAATTGGTCCCTATTGTCAAAAGCTCTCTCTAAAGCTACCAGCCCTTTAGGGATTTTGTTTGTCTTGAGTTGAATTACCTCCTTCCCTAAGAGAGTTTCTCTTCCATCTTCAACCTCTACAAGGTTTTGAAAATCCATTTTCTGGTTCTCATATTCATCAATGCAATGTAGAAATCTCAACAAATCTTTATCATCATCAAACACTTGCCAGCTGCATACATTATCTAGCATTGTAGGCCTGAGTTTGACCTCAACATTGGTAACATCTGATAGAGTTATATCATCTGGCCTTATGGCTACATTGGCTAGAAAATCTGCCCTGACATTTTTGATCTCTCTATCCAGTTTATTGAAAATGCATCAAACAATTCAATTGTATCCCAAACAACATGTTTATATTGTTTCAACCTTTTATTTTTTGATGCATACTTATCCCTAACTTGGGAAACAACTAGCTCTGAATCACCAATACCTTGAGCATCTTAATTCCATGCTTCAAGGCCACATTCAATCCTAATAACAGAGCCTCATACTCTGCAATATTATTTGTACAGGCAAACTTCAAGAAGAAAGAGAATTTTAGAAGTTTACCAACTGGAGAGAGAAATATAATCCCAGCACCAGAGCCTTCTTTGAACAAGCTCCATCAAAATACATGGTCCATAGACCCTGTTGATCTAATTCTTGAATGTAGATATTTCTTCCTCCATCATCTGAGACAACTCTGAAATTATCATAGTCGGTGTTCACAAAACATACCTGTTCCTCTGACTCTTGGTCCTCAACTGTTTCTGATGATCTTTCTTCCCTGATTAGTTTGACATTCTTACCATTCATAGGGATCATAGCATATGACAAATCTAATTGCATACTCCCACCAATTAATGCTGCCCATCTTCTTGACAGCAACATGCCATACTGTGGCTTGATGTCAACAACTGTTATGTTCATTTTGTAGGTCTTTTCAGCATATGCTGCCAGTCTGAAATCAACATCCTTCATGATTCTAATGACAGGTACTTCCCTAGCATCCATGGCATAGCATTTCCCACATGCCTTATCTATCTTTAACCCAGCTTGCTGCATAATGGCTAAAGGCATGATGTTTGTGGATGCTTCTGAGTCCAACATATAGTTCTTAATTATTTTTTCATTTATGACAAGGGAGTCATAAAACGGTTCCACTTGTGAAGGACATTTTGTCATGGTCATCCCCAGATATACCTTAGGAACTTCATCCTCATCAATACATAGGGCCTGTTTCTTACTCTGAGACTCATCTTTCTGCTTGGTCTGACATGGTACTCCTGAGATCAAGGATACTGCTTTATTTCTGAACTCTTCCACTTTCATCAGTTCCATTAGTGGAACAAAGACTTTTATTTGAGACAAGACTTGAGTGATGTCAAATGGAGCATAATTTTGAATAACAGTTGTAGCTTGCTCCACCGTTTTACCTCTATCTTGAGATGATCCAGCTTTAAAATTTATAGCTCCTTGATTGTCATTGCTGCTCTAAAATTTTTTATTTTGATCCTCAATCCAGGGAACTATATTTTCTGCCTTTTGAGAATCATAACTTGATTTTTGCTTAAAACCTTGCTTGTTATTGTTCCATTGTTTCTTATATGGTTCAGTCCCCTTATGATTTTGCATTGGTTGGCCCACAAAAGTGTTCTCTGGTTGAGGTGAGTTGCTTACCTACGCCTTACCTCTAAGGTTATAATTGATTTTGACTTGAGCTACTGCTGCAGCTATGAGGGCTCTAATTTCTTCATCAAAAGGTCTCCTTAAGTTGTTCAAGTAATTGTATGAATCTTGAGCATAGGCATAGTTGTCTTCCTCATCTTCATCATAAGGGAACTGCTAGTAGACCTGAATTTCATTATCTGCATTTGCATCAGCATCATGAAAAGAGTATTCTTTGTTTGCAGACAGCATATTGACATTATCATCTTCCATGTAATGCGGCTCATTGCATTCATCACAGGCAACAACATTATTGTATAAAGACTAAGCAATCATGCATTGTGACTGTGAGTGAGGCATTTGACATTGTTGGCGTTTCAATTCGCACCTCTGGAATGCGATTTGGAAATGGACAACTATGCATAGATAAACTGCTCTCCTATTGGAAGGGGGAGTTCCCTTTCTTGCTGATGTTCATTGAAAAGATAACTTGAATGAAACTTCACCTATCTTCTTTTTGATTCTTAGGTGTGAGCACAAGGTTATAAAACTCTAAACGCTGCAGAAGAAGTTTTTTCCTTTTTATAAAACTTCTACTACAACTAGCATAGACTAATGACACTTTCAACCTCCTGAGTAAATTCAGAGCAAAGGAAGTTGAAAGTGAATGAGGAATGATTGTTAACACAAAAACTCAAGCAGTTTTCTTCCAGATTTACACCACAAGACTAAAAGTAGTTTAATGATGAAATCTAAAAATGAAAGCTACAGAAGCTACACATCTGACGACGATAACTTAATGAATCGATATAGAATATCAGAGCAAAGTAGGCATGAGACTTCTATTCAATATCACAAAGTTTAATACAACTCCAAGACAACAATACTGCAGCAAAAGATAGGCATACAGTAAGCAATCAAACACCGGAGAACAATGAACACAGAGTGAACAAACACCTGGAATAACAATGTTTGCAGGCTAGAATAGGCACAACAAATTTGCTATCACAAAAGTCCTTTTAAACAATGGGCAAGGATGCCCTTATTTATACTAAAATCAAAGGAGGAGGGAACCCTAAAATCTCCTTGATTAACCCTAACTTGCCAACTCACAAGCTTTATTACTATTCTAAGACAAAGATACAATAAACAAATGCTTTAAAGCAATCTGCTTTAAAGCAAAGAAGATTCCAACTATCACAAGGTGATTTCTTTCTAAATATAGAATGGATGAGCTTCGGATGAAAGCACATGCTTTAAAACAAAAAGCATATGTTTTAAAGCTGCTTTATTTTGAAATGCATCCTCATCAACATTCTAGCTTTTTGGTGATGTCATCCGTTGATATTCTGGGAAACAATATCTTCTAAAAAGTGAGTGACCGCATCTTTGCCAGGAACACTATACTCTCTAGAACAATATTCTGATTCTCTAACATTTCTTCACCACTGGCAACCATCTAAAGAAATTTGTGAACTTCACCCGCAGCCTTGTCAAATTTCACTGTCATTGCGGCAAGACGACTCATCTTGCTGGCATTGATATCATCATTAAAGTTGTTGCGGACGAGAGTCTGGAACTCTGCTTGCACTTCCTCGAGATCATATAGGGTACCATCTTCTTTCTCATATGAACACGTGATTTGAGAGACAAAGGATCTGACGAACTTGAGGATGCCAACTACCTTTTCTTTCCATTCTGTCAACTCTAAACTCATACCGTCATAAGTTTTTACTGTGAAAAGATATTGCGCTCTCCAAGTAGAAACTGTCTTCTTATCTTCAGTTGAATCAATAGTATCAAGTGCAATCTTCAAGTCGGAGATAATGATCTCAAATACCGGTCTATTTTCTGCCATGATCTGCTGCAACCCCTGCATGCCTTGGCATAAATCATGAGCATTGTACTTCAACTGATAAAGCTCTGCAAGTACAACTCTCCCTTTGGTCACACATTTCTTCTACCCAACTGTCCATGTGCCTCCTATAGAGGACCAACTTACTAAAATGCTGCTGATCGGCTGGTGATCCAAGATTTGGTGGAAGAAGCCAATCAACCTATGAAGTGCCATGGAAAAGGTTGGAAATGTATTACCGCAGCTGTCAAACTTCAGCTTTGAGAGCTGCTTTGTCTTCTCCATCTCTCAACACCCTTTCCTTCAAGCTATCCGATGCAACCTCGAAGAAATTGATGTCTATATGACGAGTACTTCTGCCAAGGTTAGCTTTGACAACTGTGAAGTCATCAACCTCAACATCATTAGCACTTTTATTTTCTGGAGGCGTTGCAGTCTCAAAAATTATTTCTCCATCCGCATTCTTCTCGATGTGAATCTACTTCTTTAGCTGCTTGTCTGGTGTGTCTTGATAGATGCTTTTTAGCTCTGTTAAATCCAGCTGATATGAGGGCTTTCTTCTCTTCCTTCCCAGAATGTTTTCAAGCCAGGATGAGCCATCTTCTCTTGGAAACTTGGGTCTCACCTCATCAACTCTTGATGAATCAATGCTTGCATCAAAGTTACGAACCGGTGAATCTGGCTCTGAATCTATGTGAATAGGGGAAGGGATTGGTGAAGAAGGTGGAGAAACATGATCTGAAGGTAACACTTCAACATGTTGCATTGTTTCAACAGGAGCTTCTGGTTCAACTGGTGGATGTTCCTGTTGGACATGAGCTGGAGACTCATCTTTTTTCCTCTTTAACTTTGCCATTTTTGTTCCCTATGGGAGAACACTCATAACTTTTACTCTTTGTTTTGGCTTGGAAGTGGAAGGTTCTGATGGTTGCACAATTAGCGGCTCTGCTAATGGAATATCATCCTTCCGCTTAGTCTTCAAGAATATCAAATTATTTTTAACCACTCGACTTGTTCTCTCCTCAATGGAAGTACTCTCTTTTATTGACCAATTAACTGGCGACAATGGTTGTTGCTCAATTTGGTCTCTGAAATACGTGGGAAGTAGAACTTCACCACTCTCTGTCAAACCCTCTATGTCCTCTGATAGGATATCAGACATTTGCTGAAGAGTGAACCTGCTGTAACTGCGTCCTCGCACTTCATACTCATCAGCACAATTAGCCCAGAAGTCTTCAACTGCAAACTTGTGTGTACAATTCTGACCAAGATGAGATGCATAAACACCACAGGGATCATATGAAGATCTCCTGTCAAAAAACTTAAGACCATATCTGGATGATTCATTACCGATTGCCTTGGCATCTGCTCTAGATCTACATTTGTAAATACTCATCCCAAGTGGAAAATTGAAGGCAGTCTTGCGTCTGCTACGAAAAAATGTATGCACTTCATAAGCTTGCTTCAAAAATTCCATAAATGTTATTTTGTCTGTAGGATATCGCGGCAACATGGCTGGCTCTCCTAAGAAGCCATATACTCTGATGTAGGAAAAAGTAGGAAATTGGATAAACCAATCAGCCCATTCTGCCATTGCTATTCTAGCCTCTACAAAAAATCGTATATGTAACTCCTTGTCCATGTCTCGCACTGCATGCATCAAGAATGCATCATTCACTTGCCTGTAATGTTGTTCAGCTTGAGAGATCTCTAACTGCGGGAAATGATGATACACATGCTGAGTACCCAGAGTTCCAACAACATCCAAACCTCTGAATTGACCCTGAAAAGCCATCAAATACACAAGGTATGATATCATGTGGAAATTGTGAGCCCTTTGAAAATCAATTATTTGTTGATGGAGACTATCATTGATTAGTGCCGACCAATCATAGAATTCGGTTCTGTCAACAATCTAGGACATGATGTAAAACATCCAAGGCTGAAATTTGTTTGCATCTGCTTGACCCGTGATACGACTTAATAGAGTAATCATTATTGCATGCTCCTCCTTGAATTCTCCACGTCCAACATTCTTTGGCATAATATTCTGCTTTTCTTTCAACCACCTCTGACCAATTTTTTTTTTGTATTTTTCCTTATCATTGTTCCAAACCCTCTTGCATTCTTTAAGTGAAACAGTTAAGTTCTCTCTCCAAATAGGTATTGTAAAACACTTTTCAATGTCGTTTGGCCTCAAGCTGTAGAGCACACGTCCATCACTTGACTAAATTTCTCTTGTGACCGAGTTGTAATGCGTCACGCAAGCAATCACAAACTCGATACTTTGCACGGTGATAGGAAAGGATGCCGCTGCAAGCAAACCAGAGTGTCCAAGATTCCTAATGGCATTATTTCCTGCATCCTCCAAGGAGTGTAAATTGATTACTGGAAGTACTTTATGAAAGTTTGTTTCACAAATTTTCAGGTAATCATGAACCAATGCTGTTTTGTGCCTGATTTGTGTTGGAGAGTACTGCATATTGGAAGATTTGAAAATCGACTGTGAACACGCCTATGTTGGAAAAAGTATTGGATAGATGGCTGAAAATTATTTGCTGATTTTTAGAAAAAGCAAAGTGTGATCTAAAAAAGCTGGCACATGGGTTTTGCAGATAATTCTGTTTCTAAGCAACCCAGATTGTCAGATTTTGAAAAAGCGGAGATTTTCTCAAAAAAAGCAGGAAAAAAATAGTTTCCTAAAAAAAAGCACAACTCCCAATCTTCAAGAGGATGATAATCTGGATGGACCCATCTCGATGAAAACTGAAAAAGCTCTAGTCAGATTTTTGAAAAATGATCTCCTTGAAACAAGGACCCTGAAAAAGCAAGCCTCTCTTCTTCCTCAACCTGAATCTATGAAGAACACTGAAAATGCACCTAGTTTGGGTCTTCGAATCTTCGTTGAAAGAAAAATAAAATCTTTCCTCTGGATGCAACCTACAAAAGATAATGAAATAAAGAAACCCAAAGCTTGTCTTTATAAATCTTTTGGTCGAAAAAGCAGCTTTATTTGTGTGAGAAGAAAACTTCACCCTCATCCATGAAGAAAGCATCTTTTAAAGCATAAATCCAAGTGGATGTCTTCGAATAGGAAGAATCCCTATTTTGTAGGAGCCTATGGCTTCATGTGCAAGATGACAAAAAATATCTTCTTTGATGATGTCATCGAACGCGCGAGTTGAAAGAAGTGCTAACAAAATTTTCTTTATTTTCGACACTTCAACACTTGTTTTGACTCAAATATGGCCTGTCTCCGACTTTGACAAGGTGAAAAAATGTCATCATGAGCTGAAAAAGCTAACTGATCATGACATTTTGGAGATTGATCAACTGAGATTCCATCCCCTGCCTCCGTTTGACGATCTGACATCGTTTGACCAAATTTGACCTTCCGAAAACTACCAACGGGTGAATATTGGTAACAAGGCATGTCAGAAAACACTGAAAACATGAAAATATTCTAACACTACTCAAGTTGGGCGCCTCAAGCCTCCTGGGGTGCCTGGTTTCCCAACACTTAGTCATTTTTTTAGTTTTTCCAACTTTTTCAATTTCTTGGTTTGCGTGCGCGTTTCCTGTGGCACAGGACCCCTGTTGGGCTGTCAATTTCTATCAAATGGGATGAAAATGAGTCTGATGATCTGGTAAATATGCAATCCTGATGAAAAATGAGCTGATTGTACCTTCCATTTGCCTCGAAAAATGTGCCAAACTGATCAAAACTGAACCAGACCGGGCTAACAGAAGGAGATTCACGTTTTTCAAGAAAAACATCAAAAATAATCTAACTCTGGAGAGTTTGGTTGCCCCAAGCCTCCTGGGGCACCTAGTTTGTCAACACTTCAAAATTTTTTCAATTTTGTACCTTTTCTCGATTTCCGTGCCCACGACTCTTGTTCGATCTTTGATTTCGATCGTTTTGACGACTGTCAAGGCGGGACGGAGGGTGATCTAAGTAGTCTAAACATATCTATGATGAAATCCTAGCTTTGACTAACTTTTGACCAAGTTTGACCGACTGGAAAAGAGCTGACGGAAGCACTTTCGATGTTTCTCAAAAAATGTGAAAAAAACTAACACAGGAGAAGATGGGTGCCCCAAGCCTCCTGGGGCACCCAGTTTCACCAGACTTAGCCAAATTTATGATTTTCCAACTTTTCAATTCACCTTGGATCCATCTTGCATCGTTTTGCATGCATCATCGAGTCGACGACCGTTTGTCAGTTTTACGTTGTTGAAACAACGTTGGAGACTCGTCGAAGAATTCTGGCAGGTGAACTTTTCTGTGTTGATGACTTTCAAGCTCATTCTTCACCTTGAGAAAAAGCAAAAATGACCTAGTAGAGAAAACTTGGTCGTTTGAAGATTCTGTTTGAACCGCGCCGATCGTGAAGCAAAATCGACCAATGAGAATCGAGCGCGACACCTGATTTGGAGATTCTATTTTTAGAAACTTTTGCCAACATCCATATCTCAAGAAACCTAGAAAACCTAACTCGACGTCTATTTTTAGAAATTTTGCTTTTTTGACTTTTTGACGAAAATTTTTTCTAGACTTGTTTCAAAATGCCTTAATGAAGCAAAAAATTTGGTTGGGTACAACAGACATATAATACACCATGGGCTGTCATTAACAATATTTATAGCCTTCTTCAAGGGATCAGGAGTTTCCTTAATATTTTGAGTCCTCTGATTTGAGTTGTTATGTGGAAGAATAGGCTTACCATTATGCCAATTGGTGTTATATGGCATGTCATGTAATGATGGTCTTCTTTCTTGCCTCTGGTAAACTGGTCTGTCAGGACCTATCCCCTTTTCAATTTTAGTCATTCTACAACCTAGGTCCTTGACAATAGTTGTCAACTTATCTATTTTATCCTCAGAAGTAGATGCATTTCCTTGAACACTTTGAGACTTATTGTTTGGATTTTGCAGAATTTTTACATCATCTCTTCTGTTGGTCTTACTGGATGCCTTTCTATTATTTTTGATATTTGTTGCAATTTTGAAAGCATCCCTGAGGCTATGAGGACTCTTATCTCTTAATCCATAAGCTGTCTTGGCATCAAAAACATTTATGTACAACACTATGTACACAGGTTCATTAGGCCTCAAGTCCTATGGCAGTTTGTTCAATACCTTCATGAATCTAGCATTGAAATCAGCAACTTGTTCATTTGATCCTTTGGTAATGCCAATAAATTCATTAATGAAGAAACTAGGATCAGTTTTGTCACCATATTGTTCTTTGAATATTCTCCTAAATTCATCCCATGATGAAATGCTTCTGTCAGGCAGACCTTTGTACCATTCCTTGGCTTCATCAACTAAGGATTGTATAAATGATTTCATGAAAACATCCTCATGCTCAACCTCAAAGTTATCCATGATATTCTGAAAAGCTTTTAAATGGTCTTCACCTGACACAATGTTGTTTCCTGAAAATTTAGGCGCTTGCAGCCTCACATGTTTGTCAATAGGATTGGGGTAACCAGGAATGCCATCAAACACAAGCTATCTAAATTTGTCCAGTTGCATAGGTTGCCTATCAAACTGATTTACATTTGCATTTCTATTTGCATTCTGATTTCTTACATTATTTAATGGTACTCTAGCATTATGTGCGTTCTGTCTTTGATCATTGTGTTGATCCTGAACTTCATTTCTTTGTTGATTTCTCTGCATATTTGCATTTTCAAGGGTAGGGACTGAATCATTCTGAGCAACTCTCAAGGTTTGCACTTTCTATCTCATATCATCTCTAATTTTCATTGCCTGTAGATATTCTAATTCTACCCTTAAGCTCTTAATTTCATCGGCTAGTTCCTCCTCTCTAGGCATAGAAGAGGACGGTTTTGTTATATTCTAATCATCATTATCATCATCCCTTAGGGATTCAGCTTCTTCAAATTTGTTAGGGGAGTCATGGAAAGGATGCTCTTGGAACACCTCTGACCTTATTCTCAATCCATCACCCTGCTGTCTCTCATACACATTCTAAATTTCAGCCTCAATATTTGAAAAATAAGGTATTGTTCGCTCTGAGGATCTAGGATTGTCCTGAATAATTTCATTTTTCCTGGGGCTAGGAGAACCATCTTGACTGGCTCAAACAATCCCTTTCTTCTTATACATCATTTTTATTGGTAACTCTTCAAACAAAGGGTTACGTTGGGATCTTCTCCCTTGCATACAAATTTACTTTACCAGTTGGGATATTGGTTCGGAGTCGCCACCTATTACTAGGAATTGTTTTCTTTTAAAATCAAGGTTCTTTCACAAAGTATCCCTAGTGGAGTCACCAAAATCTATTGGTTATTTTCCCAGACTGGATGCTTATTCCCAGTTATCCCTACAAGGTAGCCATCATTGATCAACAAGATCTCCGGGCCAGGGGCCAACAGTATAGGAGATAGACTCTATAAATATCTCCTCTTCTTCTTTAGGCTATGCAGAACCAAGGGGGGTATTCCCTACTCAACATCTATAAAATGCATCTATGTATTTGCTGGGATGTTGACACAAAGCAGATGGATCCTCTATTAAGAAGACCAAAACTGTGAGAAAAGTGCAAAGGGGCTAGCTTTGGGCCTATATTCAGTTGTAGATAGAGGATTTTGGATCCTAAAACTACTTCTAAAGTCCTAAAAGGTTTGTTTATGAAGTTTGAGTTTGATTTGTATTTGGATGCAAAACTAGGACTTTGGTTGTGACCTCAATACAAGACTGGATCGGTGCCTATCTAGGGCTCGAAGTCAATAGACATACACATGTGAATGTACACAAACTTATATTTATGACTGAGTTTTAAGGGGATTGTTCAATATCTGCCTTACAGATACTTCCCAACAATTAGGTGCTTAATCATTCATACTTAATTGTATCCTTACTGCAACACATTTTCCCAATGATTAACCTAAAACATTTAATTTGTTCCTTGAACAAAAGTAGGAGATTAAACATTCAATATAGAAAAACTATATTCCTGAATCTTAACAACCCTTAGTTATCTTGATTCAAAAGAAACTATGCTCACAACTTGGAGAAAAATGATTAAACACATGCACAGAGCATTTCTCATATAAAACAACATGAAACCAGTGAATTCATGCATGAAACATACAACATGAGACTCATAAACTTACAAGATACAAGAACAAGGCCACCAATGAAGTTGTATTGTGTCACAACACCAAAAAGTTGTCCAATTTTCAACAACAAAAATGAGTAACACAGCATGGCTTTTATACCATGACTATGTACTCAGCGAATTAATTACAAGGGAAATCAAAATCTCGCCAGATACATAGCACCAGAAATGGCACTCAAAATAATAAATGGAGCAAGGGACAAAACATGGAGAAGCCAGAGAAGGACGAGGAGCAGTTGAGCTCAAGCTTTGTGCCGCCGCTGGAAGACTTTCGTTGTAAACCTGGTACTTGGTTGTTCGACCATCGGCCCATGCCTATTTGCAATCCTACCATTAATGGCTCAACTACCCGCAGCCTCTAGAATGCAGCGATGGTGCGCCTCTGAAGTTTCCTGCCCAAAAAATGCAGCCGCAGAATGCAAAAAATCCCTCGCTGCAACTTTAAAACATGGCCAAGTCACTAGATCGTGCCACGTAGGCACCTCATATTTCTATCACTAGCTTATCACTCCCTCCATTTTGCCTTTCAAAAAAGGGACAGGTGGCGGCTTCCGCAACATCAACTATCGAGACAGGTGGCAGCTTCCGCACTCTTTTTGAAACACAAAGACCCTTTAACTTTTGATTCATGCAGAAGTTGACACATGTCGGGCTCCGCAACAATGAAGAAACACAGGGACCAATTTTTTGTGGCCCACCACCATCCATTACTTTGCATCATAGGAAACATAGGCCAATACGTGAAAGATGACACTTGGTGAGCTCCGCAGACACATTGAAACTTTACTAACTCTGCCTCGGCTGACGACACATGGTGCTTTCCATGGGATCATAACTTAGAATTGTGTCAGAGACATCCATTCCACATGAGAATCTTCACTGGGATGCACCCCCATCTACTACTTAGCACCAAAGCAAATATGAACCATGATGCGAAAGTCGACAATTGGCAAGCTCCGCAGCATCACTAAGGACACATGGCGCCTTCCGCGCTCATGTTGAAACTTTTAAAGAGTCTTTGGAACTCAAGCAGAAACTGACACATGGCACGTTCCACGGCTAGTAACTTTAGGCACTGTTGAAAGACCCTCTGCCACGTGGTACGATCCGTGTTAAAGTTATAACATAGAAACAAAAGTGCGGCACGAATTGAGGCCCAACACTTGGCAGATCTCACGGCATTGGCAAAATGAAAACCTCTCAGCCACTCTTAGAAACATTTAGACACTGAAACTATAGCCCGATATGCATTTCGAGATGCATTTGACCCATTTTTTATCATTTTTTGGAAGCCGATAGGGATTTTGCGAGCCCAAAAAATGCATATTTGACCGTTTGCAAACAAAAACTCAACATTTTCACAGGTGTGACAAGAAAAAGCGGTAAATCAATACATGGGGGCCGAGGAAAATATAAAACTAGGACTCTAAGGGTTTGAAAGGACCAAAATATAAGCCTGCAGAAACAATTCAAAACCCTAATCCTAGGTGAACACCACCAAGCTTCACCTTCAATTATTTCATTGATTTTGTCTTTTGTCATTTCCAATGTAACAACAACCTGCTTAATCAATTTTAAGTTTGTGAGTCTTAAACAAGCCTCTTTGAGGTCCCTCTTTTTGCCTTGGAATCATTTTCCACAAAAACCACAAAATTTCAATAGACAAGAGAAGCCATAATTTGTTAGACTTCACATTTAGACCATTACAATAACCACATAAAATTTCCTTCCAATTGACAACCTTGATGGGAGACCAATTAGGTACATTACACATAAAATAGGACCAAATAAACATTGCATATTTACATTCAAAGAAGATATGCCAACTTTTCTCAACAGTATTACACATAGAACACAAACCATTATCTAAACCTAGATTAAGCTTGTTCAGGAAAAGAAGCCACCCAAAACTAGACTTTTGGGGTTCAATGACACTTGACCAAATCCACTTAAAAGCTTTAGATAATTCTTTTTATTCTAGAGAAAGGTTCCAAATAGTGTTGACATGCTTGAATACCACCTTGGAGTTAGTACACATTTTGTATATTCTTTTTGGATCCACATTCATTAGTTTAGTTCCATCCAGCCATACAAGATTATCAATGCATTCTTCTCCAATAATAGAGATCCCTTGGGAGAGCTTACATAGAAAAGTCTTGCAAAGAGTAGAGAAAGTTCTCTTTTTGAATTAACCAATTTGAATTCAGTTTTAATGTGATCCCAAGTTTTTGGAGAATTGTTCTCTATTAGATCACCCAATGTTTTCAAACCCAAATTGTTCCATTTTTTAGCAGAGCATCCCTGTAAGAGAGCAAGCGGTCTACCCAATTGTTCCACATTCCACCAGATGGATCTATGACCAATTATCATATTTTTGATCACATCATCTACATTTATATTCAAAATTAGAATTTTGACATGTTCCCATGCTTTCCAGATACTGAGAAATACAACAGACCCTAAGGGTTTGGCACATAAATCCCCAAATAAAATGTCTTGAATGTGAAGAGTAGCCCATCACTTGCATTTTCCAGGGAGAGTAGAACATATATTATTCCTAACTAGAACTTTCCATGGTTCATCACCATTTAAGGCTTTAATAATCTACTTTGAGGCCAAGGCCATTCCCTGCACTTTCAGATTTTTAAGCCCCAATCCCCCTTCACTTTTATCTAAGCAACACCAGTCCCACCTAACCACATGCATCTTAGAGTTCCCCCTACCATCAAACCATAAAAAACTTCTTATGACCTTCTGAATAAGTTCAAAATGGTAGTTATAAAAAAGCCACATAGATGAGTAATAAATAGAATAGGCAGATAGTACGTTCTGACAGACTTGCAATCTTCCAGCTAGAGAAAGTCAGTTCTTGTTCCAACTATTCAACTTTTTTTCAATCTTTACAAAAATCCACTCCTATATCTGTTTTAATGAGGGGCAAATGGCAAAGGGGATGCCCAGGAACCTAACATGTTTCTGCTAGCCCCCCACACCCATCTTCCCCCATTTAACTAGTTTGAGATATCATCATCCCAACAAAGCAACACAGATTTAGAAGGAAAGATTTTTTCCCCAAAGGCTAGGTAGAAAATCTCCAATCTAGTTTCCAAAAACTTGAACTCATATTTTCTAACTTGGGAAAGAGTGCAGTGTCATCTGCAAATTAAACATTCAACAATCTATCCTTATTAGACAAGAAAATGCCACACAAAATTCCATGGATAGCATCAGTTCTCAAGAAATAGTACAAAGCCTCAGATTCTATAACAAACAAGGCCGGGGCAAAAGGGCACCCTTGCCTAATGGATCTACCCAAAGAGAAGAGGTTGGACAGGAAGCCATTAACTTCAATCTAAACTGAAGCGTCTTGAAACAACATATTCACCATCTTGCAAAAAAAGTCAGGAAATCCAATTGCCTTGAGCATCTTTAGTACAAAAGACCATTCCACCCTGTTGTATGCTTTTTCAAAGTCTAGGAGAAGTATCCCAACTTTTTGGTTCATTTCTCTAGCCCAATAAAGGGCCTCCCAACTAGTTATCAGGTTTTCTAAAATATACCTGCCTTTTATAAACCCGGTCTGAGTGCTACTGATAATATTGGGCAAGATTTCCTTTAATCTCAAAGCCAACACCTTAGAAATGATTTTATAAGATACATTCAGTAAGCTAATTGGCCTCCAATTCCTGATATTAGCTTTATCTCCATCTTTAGGAAGCAATCTGATAATACCTTTATTAATTTCTTTTCCCAAGGTACCACGTTCAATGGCTTCCTGATACAGGTCCCACAAGTCATCAACAATCCAAGACAAGTTAGCTTTATAGAACTCCATTGGCAAACCATCTGGACTAGGAGATTTCCCATTCTCCATAGATTTAATGGAATCCTCTATTTCTTTTTTGTTATGTCTGCATTAATAGCTTGCTTCATTTTTGCATCCACTTTTTTGGTACAAATCCTCATGCAAAGATCTTGTGCTTCCTAACATCTTTTTGAATTATCTTCATCCTTGAAGAGCTTTTCATAAAAGGATCTAAAAATTTATTTTATATCCTCATCCTCACGGAACCATTTCCCTTCTTCTAGGACTAGACCTATTTTCTCCTTCAAATTCTTGAACTTAAGGAGATCAAAGAAGTATTTGGTACCCCTGTCCCCATCTCTCAGCTAGTTCATTTTGGCTCCTTGTGCTCTCCTAATTTTCACTTATCTTAATTTGTGCTTCACCTCCCCTAATTCCATTGAAAGGTCTTCTGTACTATGGTCATTTTGCACCTTCATCTCTAACTCTAAATATTCTTTTTGTAACTGCAACTCCTCACTCCTATCTAGAGCATACTTTTTACTAATAGTTTTAAAAACTATACCGCATGAGCTAATAAGCTTATTCTAGAACTGAATAGGATTGGAAGAAGAAACATTTACTTTGCATAACCTTCTCAGGGTAAGGATACCACTCATATAGTCTTCATCCAATAAAAGGGAACAATTTAGCTTATAGCTACAATCCTTTGGAGACTTAGGTTTTCTGGTCTGATCACTAGTAGAATTTGGCAAATAAATGACTGCGTGACTAAAACGTTTAGTCACAACAACTAAAAATGACTAAATTCTACTAATTTTTGGCAACGCAACTATAAATGAGTAAAGAAATGACTAATTTGGTCATCAACTAAAAAATTATTTAATCATACAAATAAAAATGACTAAATAGTTAGTCACGCAAATACAAATTAGACAAAATAAAAAAATAAAAACATTTCAGGAAATTATTAGCGGGAGTGTATTACGCACGATTCATTATTCATTGAATTCCTGATTTCATTAGTTGGTTAGCCTGGCACTGAGGCATTTTGGGTTATAGCAACTACTTGCATGGGCGATAAAGCTTGTTTGGAGAGGACCTGTAGACTTCTAAAAAGGTGGGCAAGGAATTCAGAGTTTGTTGCAACTAATTTGAAGTTGGTGAGGCCCTCTGCAGTGAAGTTAGATTTGGGGACACCCTCTGCAGTGAATTCAGAGGTAATTCAAAACCCTTATTACATTAAACACAAAACCTATAGCTTTTTGATTGGCAACTTACAGTAGTTACATAGGCAACTGAGTACCAAAACCATACGGGCACTTTAGGGTTTAGGAGACTATTTTTTCATTAGTTTCCTCTATGCATTTTGGAGCATATTGGAATTGAACTTGTAACTCAAGTGAAACACCACATTCTTCTAGTCATTGGAAGAATTCCATATCCTTAAAGCACATAGAAAAAACTACAGAATTGGCACTGGGGCTTTTATTTATGAATTCAACCCAAATGCCATTTCCTAATGCCTCCATAAAAGTTTGTTGAGCCAACTCTAGTTCATCATGCTCGACATGAAGAACCCCAATGTTGTTTAACAATTCAATGGACACTTCTCTGCTCTTCTTTAGAAGAGACTTTGTTGTCTTAAGATAATCTAAGGCTGCACTGGGGTCTGACAATATTAATAACTCACCCATCTTGGTAAACGCATGGGCATCACGTGGATCTATGTGAGTTGCCTTTCTTAAAATTTCCAAAGCCTTCTTTGCCTGCCCTTACTGAGCATATATATGGCCTATAACTTTTAAGCTCTCACAGTTCTCAGGGTGGACCTCCAGAACCTTTTCAAAATTTGAGAGAGAACTCTTAAGATCTCCTAGCTTCAATTGAACCTATCCACAAAATCTCGTGGCCTCTAGCTTTCCTTGATTGATGCCATGTAGTAGCGGCCAGTGGTGTCATAATCACCTTTCCTATGATAAGATCAAGCAAGATTATAATATGAATGAGATTTCATGAGAGGGTGGTCAGTTGAAACAAGAGCTATCTTAGTCAACTGTTCCACAAGAAAATGCTACCTTGTGAAGAAAAAATGGTTTGCTAAATGATTCAATGCCATTGCACAGTATGGGTATAATTCAAAGGCTCTACGCATATTTTCCATTCCTTCATGAACACTACCTTTTTCACTATCTATGAGAATCCTACAAGTAAAAAATGCACAAAAATGACCACGAAGATTTATGTAGAGGCATAACATCATTTCCTAATGCCTCCATAAAAGTTTGTTGAGCCAACTCTAGTTCATCACGCTCAAAATGAAGAACCCCAATGTTGTTTAACAATTCAATGGGTACTTCTTTGCTCTTCTTCAGAAGAGACTTTGGTGTCTTAAGAGAATCTAAGGCCACACTAGGGTCTGACAATATTAAAAACTCACCCATCTTGATAAATGCATGGGCATCACGTGGATCTATGTGAGTTGCCTTTCTTAAAATTTCCAAAGCCTTCTGTTGGTTCTCAAATTTACAGTATGCAAAACCTTAAAAGGATGCCAAGCATTATGATTAGGTTATGCAACCAATTTGGCCAACTAACAGAATCAACCCAAGTGGTTAGGATTCTCTACACTTTAGGCTCTGCTTTGCCCAGGTGGGTGTTACCTTATTCACCAATGATTAATTACTCCTAAAATTTGTTGGTGACTTCAGAGCAGATTAAGGGATTTATGTAATTTTGTCAATTGAATCATCCAATTCACCCTAATCGAAGTTGGCATATGATTTAAATTAGATTTTTTATTTATTTTCTATTCTACTATTACTCCTACTCCCACACAATAGAAAATTAAAATTGGAATTTTTGAATATGACACAAGGAAATGATTCTGTAAAAGAATTGATCGGTGTCTTTCTCAACAATTGGGTAATAGAGTCTGCTCACAGAAATATTTCTGCTTTCTATCTAGCCACAACTCTTGACATGGTATTGTTTATGACTGGCATAGACATGCAAGATTATTATTACCTGGCTCTTCTTAATTATCCAAATTGAATCCTCCAAGTTACAGTGATCTATTCAATGGAATTTAATCCCTACTTGAGGAAACCCAATTGGATAAACCATCCAAAAACAACAAATGTGTTTTGAAAAACTAAACATATACTTGATATGTTAATTCAAATAACAAGGAGAAACAAAAATGGAAACAACCAGATAAAGTATAACATGAATATTCAACAAGCAATTGAAAACTAGATATATGGCACCAGAGAAATGTAGTTTGCTTTTATTGATATATCTTTGAAGAGTGGGCCTTACAATGTCTTTTTCCAAAATCAAATTCCCAGAGAGCTTTCCCAAGGTCTTGGTTTCCTTCTTATAGGGGTGAAGGAAGCTACAAGCTTCAGACCTTTCACATTCCAAAAAATGACTTTTCATATACCCACCCCTTAATATGACCTATTACAACATATACTTTTTGACAAGTCTTAGAAAGACCGCCAAATATATTTTGAATACATATTGGAAATCATAAAAATAAGAAAAAGACAAAAATAGGAGGATGTCCAAGATTTGTTGGTGCCATGTTGATGCCAACTTGATGCTCATTGCTCCTCTGCATACTTGGCTTGCTTATTCTTCAGTTGTCAAATATTGATGCTCCCATTGGTACACTCTGAAATCACTAGGCCACTTATATTCTTTGATCTGGAGCAGGTTGGCCTGGTGATCTTTCCATCTTTTGTTCAACAGCACTTTGACATCAATGATGAACTTTGCATATCCACAATCTAGAGCAATTATTCTATCCAAAATGACATTGAAACTGAGAATATTTATGTTTTCATCTTTTTTCAAGAAATCAATGACTTGAGAAACTGTTTAACCATATTCACTATTCCATGCATCAAAATCTTTGATCTTTTTATCCTTTGTCAAAATGGAAGGAATAAGCTGGTGTTTGAAGGTAGCAAAAGAATCAATCTTTGCCTGCATTTTTTGGCTCTCACCATTCACATATTGAAATTCATCCAAGATCATTTTCATCATCTTCTCTGTTGGCTTGAGTGAGGCTAGAGCATCTCTTGTGGGATTCGTGACATGGCTTAACTGCCTCTCGTGGATTCATTAACTCTGGCAGTTGTATCGGGCATTAATAGGTTGACCTTTTGGTGCAACGATAATTGTGTTTCTAATAATTGGTATCAGATCCAAAGGTTCTAGGTTTGAATATCCCCCGCGAGTGATGTGGGGCCTGAGAGTGACATTGGGGGGATTGTTGGCAGTGAGCCAACATCTCTCGTGGGATTCATGACATGGGTTAACCACCTCTTGTGGATTCATTAACTCTGGCGGTTGTATCGGGCATTAATAGGTCGACCTTTTGGTGCAACGACAATCGTGTTTCCAACACATCTCCCAACTTGTCAAAAACTAATTTTACTCTATATTCCAAAATCTTCTCAAACACCTCAAGGATTTTCAATTTGGCCTCATCCTTTGTCTTCTCATTTTGCTTTTTCAAATCTTCAATTTCTTTCTCCAACTTCAACTTCAATGCATTCAACTAATCAACTGGGACTGTATTATTACTGGTTATTTGTGGCACAGGGGCTTGGTATGGCGCAATTGCTTGGCTTTGAGAATCAACACCCTTCAACTACTGCTTTAGTTTGACATTTTCCAAATACAACCTATTCACTTCATCATTCATCTCAATTTGAGTTTTTTCATAGTCAAGCAATCTTTGCTCCATTTTCTTGACAACAACTTGTGTGAACATTACATTGTGCACAGTAAGGGTGGCAACTTCAAGCACTGATGTATCCTGAAATGTTTTCACCAAAACTGTTCCCCTCAACTCCTGGACTACATCAAGCAATCTTGGCTTGTTGGTGTTCTTCTGTGTGGCCCATATTGCTAGAGTCTCTGTCTTTGGGTTAAACCCACAACCACTGACACCATCCTCATAATTAAACTCAGAAACCATCATGGGGTCATCTTGATTTCTCACTTGGTCCAACAAAAACATTTTCTTCAATTCAAGGCCAGAGATGATCAACATATTACTCTTCAAAACCATTTGTCTAGCCTCATCAGGGTTGATATTTATTTCATCAATTTTCAAATCCTTGAAAATCTGTGTCACAATTTGATCATGCTGAGATTCATCAACACCCATTTTATTTATTTCCACATTTTCTTCAAATTATTTCATCTTCATTTAGAGCCAAAAATCTTTGAGTTCTGGGGTATTGATGAAATCATCATCCTCGATGAACCTCATAGAAGCCACAACCCTTTCATCTTCTTGTAGTTCAGGCTCACCTTGTGCTTGTTCATCCATTCTTGCTTTTGGTTTGTGTGCTTCTGTTTCTTGACCAACAAGGGTTTGATCAACTTCCTCTTCCTCTCCCATTTACCTCAAAATATTGGCCACATCCTTAGTGTCACCAACTCCTTCAGTCATTTCATATGGAACCAACGAAGAAACATCATTAGTCTTTTTCCTTATGGCAGGTGGTGAATTAGGAATAGCTGGATGTTGCACTGACATTGCATCTAGAACAGGTTCTTGAATCACAACTATTGTTGGCTTTTTGATAGGGAGCTTGGTAGCCTTTGTAGGCTGCTTCTCAGACTTGCCATATATTCTTTCAAAATTATCAATTATCAAATCTATTCTTTTCAAAGGGTCCTTCTCTTCAACAAAAAATCCTAAAAAATTAGCGTTTTGTTTTCTTTTGTCATCCTCAATCTTCTTGAAAATTTCCCATTTTCTTTTCCTATTATATACCTCTTCAAAAGTGACACAATTTCTGATCACATCCTCATCAAAATTGATTTGATGGGATATCCTCATCCTGGTAAGGATGACTTGTCTAACAAATTTCAGCGACCCACTGGATCACAAACCCTCTCTATCCATGATTTCAAAGAATATTTGGCCTTCAAATAGGCTTGAAACTCCTCCAAGGTATTTGCACTAATGGACCATTCACCAAACATAGTGAATCTAGAAGAAATGTGCCCTTCTTTTGTTTTTTCATCACATCTTTCTCCATCCAGAGCACCTGCCACATGAGTTCAAGAAAAGAAATTCTGTTTGGCACAAATTTTGGCAACACATGGGGTGGTTGAGTACACCCATATACTCTGATTATAGTATGGTCAGGCAAGAAATACCAATTAGCAAAGTTATGTTTGTGACCCTGTTATGGCCTATGAGCAAGAGGCCTCAACATTTCTCTGACCTCTTTGGTCAATCTTGGAGAAGGGCTACCAAGGGAATTCATTATTCTGACTGAGAAAACATCATGGAACACAACATAGTTACAGTTCTGACAATGAGTGTCCCATTTGTAACACCAGCACTGTGTAGGCAATCTTTGTCTCTTTTCATCAATCATGCTCAAGTCCATCCTGTTGGGCCACTTCCTTCTGTTTTGATACAAAATTAAATGACATAACAAAGAACAATATTTGAACTCCATAGGTGTCTTGTTCTCCCTTATTTGCAAAAATCTATCATGCAATTTCTTCTCAATAAACGATGCAAAATCATACTCAACATTAACCTCTGGGTTCTGTATTCTCATGGCCATCATCATCATGCCAACTAACATTCTATCTTGGGCATCAATTCCTAGCACTTGACACAAAGCAAAATATGTCCTTTTGAAATACACAACAAAGTCATCAAGTGGAAAAGGCTCAACTGCAGCAGTTGGGATTGAAATCTTTCTATTGTTGGCCCCTTTCCTCATGTACATGGGCAACTGATCACTCCTATGTGTATTTCTCAGACTGGTATATTCTTGTTCACTCTTCTTCAAGTCAACTTTTGTGAGGGCTTGCTTGTTGAGCATGAAGCAATCAATGATTGTATTTCTGTCCACAACCACTAATGGTGACCCATTTGGAAACCTGATAGTTTTGGTGGCTGGATGATAGTGTTGTGCCAATATCTTGATCAAATCCACATCAATGAATACATTTAGCACCACAAGCTTAGCCAAATTCAAATTCCATGGGTTTGCAACCGGTCCCTGTCCATCTTGCTTTTCACAAAAATACCAAAAAAGGTTCCATCCTGAGACAGGGACTCTAGCATCCTGACACCCCTCTGCTACATCCTTGAATAGTTTCTTATACCCTTTGTCAACTGAATTTGGAAAAATGTCCAACAGTGACTGTTGAAGGGACTGCTTCTTGGGAGCAGGGGGTTCAGTGCTCTTACTTGCAGACTCAGATTTCTTAGGTGCCATAGTTTGATGCTTTATGAACTAGGGTTTTGATAGTCACTTGCTCTACCAAACTAGTTGAAAACAAAGAACAAACTAAATACCAAATTTTATGAAGAGAGTGATGAGGCAGACTTACCCAATTGGAAGATGGCCAAAGTGCGCACACAGAGCTTGAATTCCCCGTCTACAATCACCACTGAATTTGCTTGAATGACTAAATACAAAGAAATTCCAAATTTTATTCTGCTATGGAGCTGATAATTTCACCATTACTCTAGTTTGTGCCACAAAATTGACAAATCTTAGCATTCAAGTCCTTCAAACACAGACCATTGATTTGGTCTAATCGAATGGCTGGGTGGGCACTTCAAGATTTGCAGTCTTTTCATTGATAACCACAATCTCGTAGGCATCAATGATAACCACTGTGGGGCGACGATATAGTCATTTCAACATTTAATACTTTACCACATCACCATAAGACCTATTTAGATCTATCGTAGGACTACGAGAGCTTCTGGATAGTTATACCGCATCTTTCACCGCTTATCGCCACCCCATAAGCCTTGATACACATCATCGCGGGATGGTAGGATACATGTTACCCCTTATACCTCATACCAGGTTACCATCAACCTTTGATCTGACCATCACGGGACCACGGGATCCTTTGGCATCCCTTCATTGTTTATCACATCAACGCAAGCATTGGATTTGACTATGGTGGGAGTGTGGGACATACTTTATATTACTTTTACTGCTTACCACTAGCCAGCAAGACCTCTGAATTGTTGTGGGGTTGCGGTATGTGTTATCTATTAGCTTAGCCCTTACCGCCATACTGCCAGTTATCTTCTTGTCTGCCACAGGGCTATGGTGAACCTTTACTGTTTGCTCTTACCGCATCACCGCAAGCATTGGATTTGATTATGGCGAGAGCGCGTGACATACTTTATATTACTTTTACCGCTTACCGCTAGCCCGCAAGACCTTTGAATTGTCACAGGGCTGCGGTATGTGTTATCTATCGACGTAGCCCTTACCGCCATACAACCAATTATCTTCTTGTATACCATGGGCCTGTGGTGAACCTTTACTGTTTGCTCTTACCGCATCACCACAAGCATTGGATTTGACTATGGAGGGAGCATGGTACATACTTTATATTACTTTTACCACTTACCACTAGCCCACAAGACCTTCTTTGAACTATCACGGGGCTGCGGTATGTGTTATCAATCAGCTTAGCCCTTACCGCCATACTGCTAGTTATCTTCTTGTCCACCGCAGGGCTGCGGTGAACCTTTACTGTTTGCTCTTACCGCATCACCGTAGGTCAACATTTTGTTTGTCACGGGGTCGCAGTGAAATGTTATATGCTACTCAAACTCTTACCGCTAGCTTGCCAATTACGTTTTAGACCTCTGTGGGGCCGTGGTAACTAGTCTCTTTATACTGCAACACCACAAGTGAAGTTCTTGCATGCTACGGGGAAGCGGTAACTATCTTTTTACTTCCTTTGGTTCCCGCACACCCGCCAAAGCTATTTGAATGTACTGCGGGGCTGCGTTAAGAGAAAAAAACACATCAATGATCAAAATACAAATTTCTTTCACATGGACATGATATGGGATGCTTATGAATGACTCCTGGAATAATTGTAAAAGGAATATGAACTCCTAGGATGAATTTTATAGAGAAAAGTGTATGAAACCAAGTGGGACTAGGTGAATTTTGGATGGTCCTAACACCTTCTATGCCTGCCCTTGCTGAGCATATATATGGCCTACAACTTTTAAGCTCTCATAGTTCTCAGGGTGGACCTCCAGAACCTTTTTAAAATTTGAGAGAGAACTCTTAAGATCTCCCAGCTTCAATTGAACTTGTCCCAACCCAAAGTATGGCAACACAAAATCATGTGGCCTCTGGTTTTCCTTGATTGATGCCATGTAGTACCATCCAGTGGTGTCATAATCACCTTTACTATGATAATATCGTGCAATATTATAATATGAATGAGATTTCATGAGAGGGTGGTCAGTTGAAACAAGAGCTATCTTAGTCAACTATTCCACAAGAAAATGCTGCCCTGTGAAGAAAAAATGGTTTGCTAAATGATTCAATGCCATTACACAGTACGGGTATAATTCAAAGGCTCTACACATCTTTTCCATTCCTTCATGAACACTACTTTTTTCACTAATTGTGAGAATCCTACAATTAAAAAATGCACAAAACTGACCACATAGATTTTTCCCCATTTCAAACAACAAAATTGCCAAAAAAATGCATTTAAAACCTGCAAAAAAATGAAAATAAAATCATGCTGATTTTCATGCCAAAAAAAACCATGAGACTATAGCTTGTTGCTTACTATTATCCTTTGATAGATTTTTTCCAAGCATCCATAGCTTGTTTGTAATCACTTGTTTTAGGCTTTTATCCATAGCAGCAAGACAGTGAACTGTTTGATAAAATGCTTTGGTAGACGTGCATGAAAAATGTGGTAGCATAGGCAAGGCAATGAACTTTGGAAAAAATGCTTCAAAGAGATGTGGTCTCATGGTGATGGAATTCCATGAAGAATGCAATGACAAGCGAATTGTTATGGATTGTCATGGCATTCCATCACCATGAGATCACATTTCTTTAAGGCATTTTTTCAACCAGTTCACTGCCTTGTCTATGCTATTGCTTACTATTATGCTTTGATAGATTTTTTCCAAGCATCCATAGCTTGTTCGAAAGCACTTGTTTTAGGCTTTTAGCCATAGCAATAAGGCAGTAAACTGTTTGATAAAATGCTTTGGTAGACATGTATGAAAAATGTGGTAGCATAGACAAGGCAGTGAACTATTTGAAAAAATGCCTCAAAGAAATGTGGTCTCATAGAATTCCATGAAAGTAAATGCAATTGGTAGCTACTCCTAGTTATTAGTTATGCAATGTGAAGTAATTGCATAACTGCTTAGGTTGACTTTGTAAAAACTATATTGTAATTGAAATTTTGGCATCTATCAGCATCTAGTTATTAGTTATGTAATGTGAAGTAATGCTTTGAGTTTGAAAGATGTGTAATGCAATGTAATCAACAATTTGAATATAAACAACAAAAATCTATTTTCTTCAATTCATTAGTTAAACTCTCTATTTTATTTTCTCTCTATAACTCTATTGCTATGGAAATGCCTTTCAATTAAAAAAAATAGTTTTTGTCTCTTAGTCCACAATTTTTTACATTTTTTTTAAAATTTATTTTTTTTCTTGATTTTTTTAAAAAATCTTGAACTTTTGATTTGCCAATTTTTTCCCCAAAAGATTTTTATTGCTATGTGTAGAACATTATAGATGGATCAATGTCAAAGTTTGAATATGGATTAATACCATGCATTTGATGAGAGAGTAGCCGATGAGAGGGAAATGGACAAATATCCATGTCCATGTAATGACTATCTTGGTGGAAAGGTGAGAAAAACAAGTTTGACTTACTGACATATGATAACATATGGGCATAGTGGTATAATCCCTTGGGATTACAATTATTATGAAGATATGATAGAATTACAGAGTGTGAGAGATGAAGAGGCAACAAACATAGATGAAGTGGCACCAAACATAGATGAAGAGGCAACAATGTTAGACAAAGGGTTTGAAGTTGATAGAATGTTGAATGAGGGTCTAAACGATGATTAGGGCAAGTTGATGGAGGATGCTTTAAAGCCTGTGTATGCTAATTGCAAGTTAAGTCGTTTGACAACAATCCTTCAAATTCTTAACTTACAAGTGGTGTTTGGTTGGACAAATGAGAGTGTAGATTAGTTATTGGCATTATTAAATTCATTGTTACCACCTGACTCCATAATGCCAACAAAACGAAATCAATGTAAAAATCAAATCACTAAGCTAGGCTTAGGGTATAAAAACATCCACACATGTGTGAATGGTTGTGTATTATTTCGCAATAATCTTGCAAGTGAGAGTGAATGTCTGAAATGTCATGTAGCGAGGTATATACAAGGGTTGAAATCAACTATGGTTCCTAGAAAGGTTCTTCGCCACTTTTCGATAATCCCACGATTACTCTGAATGTATAGGTGTAGAGACATTGCTGAACTTATGCAATGGCATGCCAAAAATAAGAGCACCGATGGAAAACAACGACATGTGCCTGATTCTAAGATGTGGATGGAATTTGATAATAGATGGCCTGATTTTTCTCAAGATCCTCGTAATATAAGGTTGGGTTTGGCTCTAGATGGGGTGAACCCATTCTCATATCAAACTACTAAATGGTCAACTTGGCCAATGTTTTTAATAAATTATAACTTGCCATTTTTCTTAATGCTATCATTGATTATACCAGGAAAGAAAAGTGTGACTTTAGATACAATCGATACTTATCTAGAGTCATTATGTGATGAGCTAATGGAATTGTGGAAAGGAAATGAAGCAATTCAATCTTTAAGGGATGGTCATTCAATCAAATTCACTTTAAGAGCTTCCTTATTGTTTACAATTCATGATCTTCCTACATATGGCACATTATCTGGTCTCAGTGTTCATGGATACCATAGATGTCCTACTTGCAACTTTAAGGATTTTCTGAGGCACTCAAGAAGTTTCTGTAAGTGTATTTATTGTGGACATCGTGCATACCTTAAAATGGATCATCTGTATCATCGAAAAAAAACATGTTTCAATGGTCAAGAAGAGATTCATGAAGCACTATTGCTAATAATGAGTGATTACATTGTTGAGAATGGACAAAAAAGAATGTCATTTATTGAAAATGATGGGATTGTTGGTAGTAGATATGATGCATGTAATGAAAGCGGTGTAAAATGGTTATGCATATTCTATAAGTTACCATACTTTAAGGATATAACCATTAGGCATACTGTTGACTTTATGCATACTGAGAAAAATATAGCCTATGCTATTATAGAAACTCTTTTTGGTGCTTTTGATACTATTTCATCACATGAAGACTTTCGACAACTAAAGAAAAATGTGTTGAAAAATGTGATGATGAAAAATATACAAAACCTAGTGCTCCTTATGTCTGGACAAAAGAACAATGTGCATAATTCTTACAGTTGCTGTCTCAGACTCGCTTTCCCACTAGATATGTAAGTAGTAGTATTAGAAGCCAAACTAACATTAATGGCTTAAGAGGCCTCAAGACCCATGACTATCATGTCATAATCGAGAATATTTTACCTATTGTGGTAAATATATCAAGATTGGCAAAGGGGCCAAGATTGGAAATTATAAGGTTGGGCTTAATATTAAAGAGAATGAGTTTACATGTATTAGATCCTTCGAACTTAGATAGTTTGAGGGAGGAGGTTGTTGAAGTCCTTTGTATATTGGAACGGGAATTTCCACCAACAATCTTTAACATTTCTATGCATCTTTTGATACATCTAGAATATGAACTAGAGCATTGCCACCCAGTGAGATCGAGATGGATGTATCCTATAGAACAATATATGAAGGTTTTGAAAAAAAATATTCGTACTAGGGCAAAACTGGAAGGCAACATGTCTGAGGGATATTAAATGCAAGAGGCCACATGTGGTATTTTGCACAGAATATATGAAGGATTTAAAAAATGTCAATCGATGTGTATGGGATGATGACGAAGATGAGAGAGTTGTAGGTGAAGTACTAGAAGGCAATAGATGTTGCTTCAAGCTATCACATCAAGAAAGAAGTGTGATACATTTTATATTCTTCAAAACACATCTTTGTTCGATAAGTGGCACAGGTAAAAAAAATTTACACAATAATTTATTTACTCAATTACATTTACACATTTATATTATTAATCTTACTATTTGTATGTTAATATTCTATGTAGAAAATATGAAGAAGAGAATCAAGCTTGGATGCAACATCGACCTCAAAAGCATAGACGTCATGATTTGATTGTAGGTGATTCTTTTCCAAAATTTGAAGAATGGATTGCTAATGCAGTCAATGATGCAAAAGAAGAAGGTCAAGATATAACAATGGAGGAAAGTTAGCTTTCACAATCTCCACATTTATGGGCTATGCGTTTTAGTGGAATGTGGGCATATGGTAGTCATTTAAGAGTGGAAGAAAAAGACAAAGGAAAGACAAATTGTGATTGTGTTGTTAGTGTTGAATTTCTTCACGAAACTAAGAAGAAATTTTATGTTGGATTCATCCAAGAAATTATTCAAGTGGATTTTAGGGAAAAGAGACCTATATTATTAAAATGTAAGTGGATCCGACCATCTGCAGTACAATTTGATGAGTATGGATTTGTATGCGCAAATACACAACAATTTTTATCAGAGACAGATGAGCCGTATGTTCCCCTCTTCAAATTAACCAATCATTTCTAATTGATGATGTAAGAAGCCCAAGATGGTCGTATGTCATTCAAACAGAGTCTCGTTTGAAACAAAAATTCATGGAAGTTGTCGATATAATGCCTAATGGCCAATATGTTTATTTACAAGAAACATTTGACGAAGTGGATGAAGACGATGATGGAGTGTTTGAAGAAGAGATTTTGATTACCAATGAAGAGATTGGGAGAGAGAATGTATTGCATGTCACAGATGAGGATGAGGAAGAAAATCAAGTAGATGTAGACAGAAGTGATCAAGATTCTGATCTTGCTAGCAATACAGATGATTATGATGATGTTTTGTCACCTTAACTAGCCTGTCACCATAAGAGGTTATCTTTTCACCTAAACTTTGGTTATATGTGGTGATACCTATCTAGGTTTTAGGGCTTTAAGTCAGCTTTTATCAATTGTCTTTTTTATTTCCCCTTAAAACCCTAAGTCTTACAGTCATTTTGTTACTTTATGTTATAATCCATCGTTGACTGCCTAGCCTAAGTTATCGGTCATCTAACTTGGTCAAAGAAATACTGAAATTCCAAGATTCTGCAAGTGAAACTAGTAAGTTTAATCTTTGCCAGCTACGTCTATTTTAATTGAAGTTGATGTCTTGTTTAAGTTGTCTATTTCAATTCTGAGTTGTAAGTTTTAATTTCTTGCATGTTGAATATATGTTCTCAATAAGCATTTGATTAGTTTTAGATTGAAATATATGAAAAATAGCTCTGAACATGTATTTCCATCAATTATCTCCTATGTTGTTTGCATTTCTCTTTTGAATGAGAATACTAAGGGTTTCTGAATTCTTGAATATACATTTGCTATATTTGCATGTCTGATTCATTGCTTCTATTTAAGGAATAGATTAAAATGCTCTAAATCAGATATGGGGAGGTGTGTTTTGCAATAAGGATATCTGTAAGAAGAGTTGCTGGAAATACCCATTCTTGGATTGTTTTCTGTAAGACAGGAACATAATAAATCCTCTGAATCTGCATATTTGTGATGCTTAAGAGAAGTAATTTGCATTTGTAAGGAATTGACTCCAAACCCTAGGATTGGCACCGATCATAGTTGGGCTTATTTTCACAAATTACTCATAATCAAACAATCATATACATAAAAAGAAAAACAAATCAACTTTTTAGTTTTAGGAGTAGGGTTTAGTTCCATGTTCTCTGAGCCATCTAGTGAAACAATTTCCAAAGCTACCCACTTTGAAGTAATCATATAGTTTTGGTTTGCATTTAGGAGAACATATCCGCTTAAGTGTCAATATCCAGTTGAAATAAGGGATAGTCATATTGATAGTCTGATACCTGTAATTGTAAACATCTTCTTGGTTTTTGACTGCAAATTCTTTTTAATCTATAAACTGAATTCTATTTTAAGTTTCCATTTGCAGTTATCAGCGGATTGGAAAGTCAACAGTTATCAACTTATGAACTCAATAAAGTTTTACCAATTCAAGTTGTTGATTTATATATTATTGTTTATTTGGACTTTATGAAATGAGGAAAAGGACTGTAAGGCACAAATTAGATGATAGTGATCATAATGCTAAAATTTTAGTGACAGATTATGAGCTCTTTCATAGAGAAAAAGTGGCCAAGAATAATGAATATTTATCGCATCTTGGTTTGACAAACAGGCAAGTTGTAAATCCACTAAGTAGTATATTATTTGTTTAATAGTGTTTAATAAAATTTTATAGGAAAAAGCTTTATGCATGTAAGACACAATATGATTTTTTTTTGTTTTATAGACAAGAAAAAGAGTGCAAAGAAAATGTGAAGAAAAAACAAAAGAAAAGAAAAGATACAGTGCCGACATCTTGTAGAAGCCGATGCATTTATGATTAAACAAATGCAGTTAGTGAAAACAATAGTTGTGATGACGTGTAGCCTGATATAGCACATGGTGATGTGCAACCTGATATAGCACATGATGATGTGTAGCCTAATATAGCACATGGTGATGTGCAGCCTGATATAACACATGGTGATGTGCAACACTGTGATGATCTATTAGCACAAAGTCTAAGAGAGATTATTGAAAAACATCAGAGCAAAGGAACAACATGTTTGCAGATGATTTATTCAACATTAAAGGATGTGTTTGAAGTGAAATCTGTGGAGACCAGTACTGATCTACCTACTCATGCCACACCTGATGTGGCCAAGGAGCATGAAGCTTTGGTTAATGAAAGTCATGAAGAGAGACCACTTGCATCTATTATGCCTCAGAGTGCACCTATTGCATTTGCAACTTTTGATAGAACTAGTTGATCAGTTATAAATACTAGTAGTGGTTTAATAGAAGATGTGTCTACTTTTGTCAAAAGACAGATTGAGTCAAGATTTGTACAGATCTATAGAGAGGAATGCAAAAGAAAGAAAATTAGAAGGCAAGAAGCCATTCTTGGTTGAGGTATCGAGAAATGGTGAGCCCATTGGGCTAAATGCTACAAAGTGGGCCTCCGAGTTGGGTGTAAGATGTAGGGCCCATTTGGATATTTGCAAATCAAGTTTTGCAGAGCAAGATCCATGAATTGTGGAAAATGTTATACAAAAAATGGAAAATGCTTTTGAGACTACTGGTGGACAAATATCTAGAAAATATTACAAGCAAAAGATGAGAATTTTGATGAACAATTTTAGATACAATGCAAAAAAATAATCATGGAGGGGAAAGAGAGGTTAGACTCTACTCTATCTCCCAAACAATGGGAGGCATTGAAAGAAAGTATGCATTTCAAAGAATATTTGGCAAAGAGTAACAGAGGCAAGAGAGCAAGAGATAATGTGAGGGCTAGATATACATTTGGCCGAGGCAGGTTGCAGGCCAATATGGACAAATTTGCAATAAGTGTGGCTTTTTGGTTTAATTTACATTGTGTTATTTATTTCAATTTTTTATTAAACTGACTATATGTTGGAATTGGCATTGTATTTTAGGTGGAAAACAGTAATAGAGAAGCAGGTGCAGAAGATATTGTCAATTATATGGCAGCACTAGATCAACCTTGTAAATCTAAGAGTAGGATCAAGTGGAAATCTAGTTCATGAATAGAGATTTCACAGCCATATGTTAAATGCCTAGTAGGAGCCTCTCTAGATCATGTCAACTCAAATGAAGGGTACCAACGGGTAATGAGTTGCATATTTGGTCTCACTCAACAAGTTTCGCAGTTGGTTGCCTCCGTTAACCCTATAGTTTATGCATGGAATGAGCATAAATCCATGGATTTAGATGAGGTAAGAGGCTCTATTGATCTCATTTCTTCTTGTTTGGCAATTCTGTATACAAATACCTCTTAATATGTAGATTATTGAAATCTGAGCCTACGAGAATCCAACCCAATTTATTTATTGTTGGAGTGATCCAGAAAATGTTCTTTTGGACAAATTTATAGCTTGCATTCTTTACTTGACTATTGAATATTTTGTATATTTTTTTGCATGATGGTTAAACCACATGCAGAGCAATTTCATCAAAGCAGCAGGAAAATAAAAATGCCTTCATGATGTCAACAGATTTGCTGATATTGATAGTGATCATGATGAACTAGACAAGAATGTGCAGCACATTCGTCATAGATGTGTTGAATTAGTTGAGGTAATATAATAGTTGTCAGTTATATGTCCCAGTGTTTGGTCATTCTTCATGCTTAAAATGTTCTTTTGGACAAAAAATTATAGATTTTGCATTCTTTAAGTTGTAAGTTAATCTATCCCAATGTTTTGTCATTCTTCTTTTGGACAAAAATTTATAGCTTTTGCATTCTTTAAGTTGTAAGTTAATCTGTCCCAATGTTTTGTCATTCTTCATGCTTAAAATGTTCTTTTGGAGAAAAATTTATAGCTTTTACATTCTTTACTTGACTTATATTGATTTTTGCATGATGATTAAACCACATGCAAAACAATTATATGAAAGCAAAATGAAAAGAAAAACGCCCTGTCAATAGAGCTCTCTGCAAAACTATACAACTTCATATCAATGTTGATAGTGATAATTATGATGATAAAATCAACGAGCATGCACATGATATTCATAGTAGTAGTCATGCTGAACTTGAGGTGAGTGCTATGAAACCACATGCAAGTAAGTACTATTCAAGTAAGTAATGGTCGTTTTATTATGTAAATAAAGGTAATCATTACCTATTTGATAGAAGCTGGTTAGAATAGTAGTGAAGTGTAATTAGCTAGTATACATAGATTATGGAAATAAGGGAGAACATATAACTTACATATGGAAGCTTAGAGCTTAGTTGTAATAGACTGCATACATAGATTTTGACAATGCATTAGTGCATTGTGTTCAGGGATGTCATGGTCCTCAGTTGGGGGGACTTTAGTGCCAATACATGTCTCTTTCTAGAGTACTCGTATAGTCTAGCACTATTGTAGTCTTTCCCTCCATTTGTTTGTACCTCGCAATGGGTTAGTTTTTTTTCAGAGGAAAAAAGTTGCTTCTTTGTTATTCAACTGAATCAAAAAAAGCACATACAAAAATTGATTTGTTCCAAGACATATGACATCACATATAGCTGTAAAAAACAATATAATGTGTGTTTTATATCTCAATATAATGTGTATTTTTTTGTTTTTGTAAACATTTATTGATAAACTCCAAGAAGGGGATAAAGTTGTGGTGTTGGATCTATTTGATGGTGTTGCTGTGGGCATTGGGCATATTCACTCACTATCTATTGTACATGGAGTCAAATTGAAAGAAACAGGAGACGCAAATGCAAATATTTTAAAGGTCACAAGTAATATACCCCTTTCTTATGAAGACAAAATAGATGGAGCTGTCTGTCTGAAAGATAAAGAAGGGACCTTCACACGGTGGCCACTAAAATATTTGAAAAAATGACATAGTTGATGTTTATCATGTACTAGCTGTTAGATAGCTTGGCCCACTGCTTTATGCAATAGTTTGAATGTGTTGTTCAAGGGTCTTAGTGTTTTTTGTTTGTTTTGGAGCTGTATAAGCAAAAAAAGGCATTGTAACTCAATTTTCTCAGTCACAGCTCACTGAGAAACACACTTTGCAACACATTTTTCAAAGCAAAGACACATATTTAAGTCTTATGGGTTTTTTGGACTCGATTTTATGTTACTTTTCCTCCCTAAACATTCAATATCACTTCCTTACATGGCTTTATGAAACTCCTAAACTAGTTGTTCATAAGCAGAGTTATCTTGCAGCTTGCTTGAATGGAACTTTGAAGGACATAGTATTCTTAGCAGTATAAAACAAATGACCATATCTTTCCATCTCTACACTGTCCAAATCTACATCTTGTCAACTGCTAATTTGATGATAGTCATGAGAAAATGAATGAAATTTTCAAATTTAGATGAAGTTTTACTATTTTAGTAAAAGATGTCAAAGAATCTCATCCACCTAGTGAAGATAATTCTCCCCTATAGAATGCATCATCAATTCCTAGGCTTAAGCTTGCAAGTTCAATAGGCAAATTCAACTTAAAATGCTCTACTTTTGTTTGGAATATGAGGTGAGTGTTTGTATGCACACAATAGATCATTTTCCCTAGAAGATAACAACTAATTCTTACTAAATGGAAGTTGCATGCTCTAATTTTTCTTTGCTTACTGAAGAATATATTATTTGGAAAAGAATATGAATGGCAATGAATTGTAACTCATGTTTTGGAACCATAACCAGATCATTGTTTAGGGCTCAACAATAAACAACAATAAATAAATCCAGTCGCAGAGTACTTGTACACATAGACAAGGCAAGCAAGCTATTTCAAAAAATGCCTCAAAGAAATGTGATATCATGGCAGGCACCCGCTCTACCGCAAACTCTTCAAGTCATGCCAGTGGTGATACGGGAAAGCCTATTTCAAAAAATGCCTCAAAGAAATGTGATATCATGGCAGGCACCTGCTCTCCCACAAACTCTTCAAGTCATGCCAGTGGTGATACGAGAAAGCCAGGCTTTCCCGTATCACCACTGGCATGACTTGAAGAGTTTGCGGTAGAGCGGGTGCCTACCATGATATCACATTTCTTTGAGGCATTTTTTGAAATAGTTCGCTTGCCTTTTCTATGCTTCCACATTTTCATTTATGTCTAGCAGGGCACTTGTAACTACAACGTATGACAAAAAAATCCCTGCTGTTATGCTTTGATGGATGTCCCTTCATTATTATTGGATATCTGATGTACTGTACATTATTATAGTGCAAGCCTATTTTTTAGATTGTTTCATTTAGCATCACCAATATTCTAATACTCTTGCCAAGTGTATACATTAAGAGAGAGATTCAAATGACAGAGGAGAAGGTTATATAATGGTTCTATTTTTGCATTATTCATGGTTTCCTTGCAATGGACTAAATATGTTCAGGTGACAGAAGTTTGTTTGAATGTGAATGTATTGTGTAAACCCCTATAATAGTGCTCAAGTTATGAAAATGTTCATGTGAATGGAGTTTAGTAATGTCAAGGGTCTGTGATTATCATAAGTGTGAAGATCATTGTGTTGCATTTACTTATGCACGAAGAAGAGAATTGAATCACAGTACTACATAATGCCATTGTATTACTGTGTTCTTGGAGTGTGTTTTGCTTTGGACAGCAGTACGCTCTAACTGAGATCATTGACACTTGAAGGTTGAGTAAATTTGTCAATATTCATGTGACAGAGGTCTTGTGGTGTCTTGGATTGATTTATGATTCTTAGGATATCTATCTATGTTTAGTCAATGTTTTGAATACGGACAAATAACATAATTCCATCTTGTTGCATTTATCATAGAAACAAAGGCCTCTTCTTATTGTAGCAGAGGATGTAGAGAGTGAAGCATTGGCTACTTTGATCTTGAATAAGCTTCGTTCAGGGGTGAAGGTTGGTGGATTTTTCTATTTAAATCTTGTTTACTTATTAAATTATTTTTTAACTTTAAATTTTAAATCCTTAGCATTTTAAAAATATATTTGTGTCTAAATCAGGTTTGTGCTATTAAGGTCCCTAGTTTTGGTGAAAATAGGAAAAATAACTTGCAGGATCTTGCTGCACTTACTGGTGGACATGTTAGGTTTATGTTTCTATGTATCTACTCTCTTTTTTGTCTTTGGAGTTTCTTGTTTGTTATGCAAGTTTGGCTTCTTCATGTGACACTATTGAACCAAATTTGTTTCTCAATTGAGTTAGTTTGCATGTATTTTGCCATTTTGTTTTCTCCACTTCTCAAGGAAAAGTATTTATGGTTGGTAGTTATCTTCAAGTCATATCAGAGGATCTTGGTATGAAGCTTGACAAGTTGAATTTGGCATGCTTGGAATAGCTAAGAAGGTAGGTAAACATAGTAGTATCCTTGTATATAGGCGTATGATGTTGCTGTCATCCATGGACAAGGTTTTTGTTGTGTTGTTACTCAAATTCTTTTTGTCATTTTAACATTTTGTTGTATGATAAGATTAGTTGTTCTTTATTCTAGGTGACTATCTCTATGGATGATACTATAATTCTTGATGGAGGTGGTGACAAAAAAGCAATTGAAGAGAGATGTGAGCAGGTGAGTTTTATTAGAGTGGAGCGTGATAATATTTTTGCAAGACTATAATGCTTGGTGATAATAGAGCTGATAAGAGATTTGTGTTGGTATGCTTGGCATGGCTAACAAAATATTTGGTCACAAATCTGTACTAATATTGAAGCAAGCACATTTGATTATGAAAAAGAAAATCTCCAAGAGAGGTTGGCAAAGCTATCAGGAGTTGTTGTTCTCAAGATTTAACTTATAATCAAACTATGATCAGTTGTCTGAAGATAATTTTCAATATTTTCAAATTAGGATGATACATTGTATCTAGATTTTTTGATGGACTTTTTTATTTAATTTAGATTGGAGGAGCCAGTGAGATTTAAGTTGGAGAGAAAAAAGATAGATACATTGATGCATTGAATGCAACAAAGGCAGTAGTAGAGAAGGGCATTTTACCAGGTAAACAAATTTGTAAATTTCATTAAAGCATTAGAGATGGTAATATTTTTGTTAGGAAGGTTATAGCTCTGTGCTTACTGGAAGATACATTCCAAGTGGTGGTGTTGCTATTCTCTATGCAACAAAAGAGCTTGATACAATTCCTACAACCAACTTTGACTAGAAAATTGGAGTTCAAATAATTTAGAATGCATTGAAGGTATAAATTACTAACCTAGACTTTCTTTTGTTTATGTCTAGAAATAGGCTTTATCTCAGTGTTTAATCATTCATTTTTTCTATTTTTTGAAGTCTCCTATACATATAATTGCTTCCAATGCTGTGTCAAGGGTGCTGTTGTAGTGGGAAAACTACTGGAACAAGAGAATCTTGATTATGGCTATGATATGCTGCTAAAGGTGCACTTAGAATATGAGCATATTATGTTCTTAGTACTTAACATTATAAAGTTTGATGATCTTTGAAATTGATGATTTTTTTACTAAATTGATAATGCTCCTTTAGTTGTTGGTCAGTTGCTTGATGATGATTGTCCCGGGGACTTCATCAAATCTCTTATTATTTCTATTCATTCTCTCCTTCATGTTGAACCACTTGTTGAAGAATGCAAGAAAAAGGTAATGTATAAAATCTCCAAAGCTATTTTTTAATTTCCATAAGGTTTATATTAAGCTAACAGTTCTTGTTTCGTCTTTGTTTATTCTAGGAACTGACTTCTATTGTTGACACAATTTTTAGAGCATATTGTGAGTGAAGGAAGTCATAGGACCCTTAGGCTTCATGTATGGGATGAGATATAGGACCATTAGGCTTCATTTTTCAAGTAGTTCTTTCATGTTTTGGAGCTGTACATATAAGCAAAAAATAGAGCATTGTAACTCAATTTTCTCAGTCACAGCACTGATAAACACACTTTGTAACACATTTTTCAAAGCAAAGACACATATTTAAGTCTTGTATCTTTTGTAAGAACACCTTTTCTCAATAAATTATCAGTATTTTGCCTTCTTGACTATAGTTGTTTCATTACGTGCAAATAAATGATTGATTATGTTTTTCTGTGTTTTATGTTTAAACCTCAAAAGCATTGTCTCATTTCCAACACTTTTAGGCAGAAATCAGTGAACAAAAACAATTAAATAAACTACCAATTGACAGAGCAGTGAATAAATATGACTAAATATAATGATTATGTAATTAATAAACTATGTATCAATATGCTACCAGTTGATAGAAATTAGTGAATAAAAACAATTAAATAAACTACCAAATTGATCAAAATGTTGGTTAAAATTAATGACTAAAACACTACCAATGGACATAAATCAGTGAATAAAAATGATTAAGTAAGTGACCAGTTAACAACAATCAATGACTAAATTAACGACTAAATATATCAGTGAATAAAAAATGACTAAATAAGTGACCGGTTTACAACAATCAATGACTAAATTAATGAATAAATATACTACCAAATCGATCAATCAAAACAACCAATAAATGACTAAAAATGGTTTAGTCATCAATTCGGTCATGTTATAAATGACTGGCAATAAACTACTAATGGTCATGTGACCATGTTCAGTCATTTATATGCAATTTTTAGTAGTTTTTTTAATCATATATTGTTGTTTCTGTACTAGTGAAATAGCCAATGCAACAAGTTATAGCTCAAAGTATATCAACTAGTAACACCATATATTCACAAGAATATAGCTAACAATTGCAACACAAAGACTACAAGTTCCCAACCAAATTCATGCACAAAACATATAGCTCCAAATGCAATATGATAACACAAAGTCTATCAATATCAAATCCGAATTCCCTTCAATAATGAAATGATACGTTACTCATAAACCAACTTCAAGATAATATGATAAGAGAGACATAAGAACACTCTTTCATACAACAAATGTGTTCCAAAACAAAGGTCAGAGACAATCTGCTTCTTTTATTGATAAATTCTTGATATGCACATTCAACACAAAGATTCAAGTATGCTTCTCAAAATGGGCAGCGCTTCGCTTCAAAATATTAAAGGTAGATTTATACAAAAGAACTCCCTCATATATAGAGAGGAGAGTTGAGAGCTAATCTAGGAAAAGTAAACCTAAATTTGACTTATTCAACAAAAGAGTCCACATTGATTTAGGACTTCTCTGTTTTTACATGTAATTACATATTTGAAAATGACATGTAAAATGTTTGGAACTAATTACATAAAGCATTAAAATACTGAAAATAAAACTAAGGCACAATCTGCTTTCTCCACCATCCTTCTCCATGAAATCTTCATACTTCTTCATGATTGCTTGCACTTCATCATTATTCGGTCCTGAAGTATGCTTGGAGATGGCAAGGACTCTTGTGATTGAATCTTTGACAGTGTTACAAGCTTTCTTGTGCCTTCCCAAAAACACTTTTAGGTTGTCCAATGTTAACTAAATATCCAACAACTTGTCCATTGAAGCCACTGAAAAGGCTTGATCTTCAAACTTCTACTAGATGATGTTGTTGAATTCTTGAATCACTACATCTGAGGAAAGAAACTTTTGATTGTCATCAAGTAACTTACAAGGAAATTCTTCAATCTTGTTAACAAGATTCAAGTCATTGTCTTCACTGACTTCACGAGCACTTTGCAAGTCTTTAATCAATTCCTTGATGACACTCACTCTATGTATCATGATCTCTTTGACCTCTACAAACTTTTCTCTATTGTGAATGATCCCAATTTCCACCAATGTGCCCAATTTGAGCTTCTTCATTTGGGTCCAAGCTGACAAGTTGTCTTCTATATCTTGTTGTTCCTGAGATAAAATATCAGCAACCTTGTCTAACTCTAATCTTATGATTTCCAATTTTTTCCATCCTATCCATAGAGGTTATTAACAATTGTGATCCTTGAGCAATCATTTGGTCTAGGAACTCCCTGACTACCCTGCCTCTTGTATGCACTTTTTCCACCTTTTGAATAATTAGATCTTCAATGGTTATAAACACTGGCTCAATTGACTCTGAAGATAGAGTAATCTTCTAGAGCACTGAAGTTAACTACTCTGCCTTGGATTTAGATTGATCTTTCACCTTTTTCACTTCATCAAATTTCTGAATAAGAGAATTCAATGTAGCTTGAGCATCTGCATTAGCACTTTCATGAGTTATCTTCCCTAACTCAACTCTTGTAATGGAATAATCATTGATGTCCACTTCTTCAATAGTTTTATCAGGAGGAGGTTGAGCTACTTCTAGATACCTATAACCTTCTTTCTCAAACAACCTGGAAAGAGTCTTTAGCTTTTTCTTAGTTTTTTCCTTTACAAGTGTCAGCTATTCAAAATCAAAGCATCTGGAGAGATGGCTTGCTTCTTCCTCTTAGGTGTTTGAGATGAAAGCCAAGGGGTAAGTGTAGATGAACTTATTTCTAGACCCCTAGCCACGGTTTGAGTAGCAGGAGCTGCACTCACAAAAGTTGTCAAAATGGGTAAAGTATTAGTCAAAATAGTACCAGGAATATCTACCCTTGAAACTTGCACAGACTCAGTCATGAGTTGCTCTAAGTCTGATTGAGAATGTATATCAAAAGAAGGTGATGACAAACTTGGCAAAGATGGGGAAGAACCAAAAACAATTTCCAAACCCTATTTAGGACTATCAAAGATTGACCTAGAAGACGAGGATGAATGAATGGATTGGATTGATCCAGTGGAAGGAATATGAATTGTATCAACAGAAATGATTGAGATAGTGGGAATGATAGTAGAAGAAGAAATAGGTGGTTCCTCTAAAATGTTCTTATGAGGTGACATTTTTGATTCTTCATGTTGTCCTTCCTCTTCTTGCCTTTCATCATGAACAATTTCCTCTTGCCCTTCAGTAGATGTCCCTTTTTTAGTTGCTTTAGCCTTTCAACCTTTTGAAACGAACTTGATCTTTGGCTTGGCACTCTTACTGGAACTAGGCACATCACTCTTGTTCTTCATTCTCAGCTATGATTTCTTACCTACAGGATCTTGAGATTCCTTCTCTAATCCAGTTACAAGGTGCTTCAAATGAATCCCCTTTTCCTCTAACCACACATTTGTGTTAGCTAGGATTGGTTCAAACCTATCTTTGATGGAAGTTACCTCTTTCTTTGACCACTGGATTGCCAATAGAGGAGAGTTTGCAACATTGTTCCTCACATAAGTAGGATCCAAGATATCACCATCATCTTCCATACCCTCAGGAATATCTGCTAAATCAAGCTCTTCAATATGCTTCAAGGTCAACCAACAATAATCCATTTTCCTTATTTCCTCCTCATCCCTAAGATCTACCCACACATCTTCAATTCTGTACTTATGGGTTATGGCTCTCTTGACTTTATCTTTCACTCCTCGGTAATCAAAATTAGGTCTCCTCTTGTAGGTCTTCATGGTGACCCATTGCATCTCAGATTCTATAGCCTTAGCTTTTGGGGATGTTGAGATAGAATACCGACCAATTATGAGGGGAAGCTTGAAACCTATCTTTTTAGATTCCATTTGTTGACTATGGACTGCCATTATCTGTCTGCATAGCTCCATTAACACAATTTTATCAATGGGGTATCTTGGGAGCATGTATAGATATCTCATGAAATAACCAACTCTCAAATAGGTAAAGGTAGGAAACTATAGATATAAACAACCATATTTGTTCATCACTGACCATGCTTCATTAGAAACCCTCTTCTTTTCTAATTGAGGATCAAACATACACAAGAAAGGAGCAAAGAAAGCATCATTAACTCTTCTGAAATGATTAATACCTCCATCAAGAGTTATCTAAAGATAATATTGGTACACTGGGATTAATCTCCTATCTCCTTCTGATGTTAACCCAAGAAAACTCCTCATTGAAGCAACAACATATACAAGATATGATGTCATGCAGAACCTTAATGAATTTTGTACCTTTGTCAGTTGATCATGAATTGCATTACTAATCTATAGTCCCCTGAAGATATGTTGTTTCTTCCTCATGATGATTTTAATGCATAAATACATCCGCTCATGAAAGGTAGATGAAGTAGGTAGACCTCTCACCCTACTGAGAAGAGTGATCAAATCACTTACTTCTTCAATGAAGTCACTACATGGAAAGTTCTTAGGTCATCTTGAAATATTTGGCCTTGCAGTCTTTAACCACCTACTGTTAATCACCTTCTTAGCAGTATCAGAGTTCTTCTCATATTCCTCTTATGCATAGTCAAAAGTGATATATGCATATGTTTCAGTATGAGGACACATGAAAGCTTTATCAAAGAATTCTGCATCTAGCCTCATCACCACATTTCCATTAGAATCTCTGACACTTCGGTCATCTCTATTATAGTGTGCTGCAACCTGAAGGACAAACTCAGGATTGTGTGTAGCCACTGGAAATGTAGCTACCAAGTGAACGTTACTCTCCACTATACACTTCATGCCATTACTCATAGGTTGCTGCTGAGTCCTTTCCACAAATTCAGACATATCAACATGTCCAATCTCAGTATCCTTTAACTCATCGATGGTGGTCACTGAGGTAACCAGAAATACTCCTTGATATTTGTACTTCATGGATTTTGACTTGCTTGGGGAGGGATCTAACATTTGAAGAACAACTAATCTTTGTTGAAATGCAGATCTCAAACTACATGCACAGGAAACTGCAATACAAAGTTCAGGGTTTTTGTAGTGTTAGGAAAACTTGCATGATTGTAAATTGTAGTAGTGAGGAATTCTAAGCAATTGCATGATCTTGGAGGGCTTAAGCATGATGAGGGTGAAAAATGGAGCGAAAGCGGGCAATTGGGCAAAAATGGAAAAATTTCCCAGTGTTAGTGAAATTTGCAATCTGGGTGTAATAGCACTGAATTTTAGCACTTCTACATGGTGGATGGTTTATAGTGTAACTACGCTGAAATTCAGCGCCTTTGCATGATCAAGATGCAAATTTTTTGCAAAAGTCAAAATTTTTTTCCGACATTACAAGTGGGAAGAACTGTTGTAAGGTTTTGCAAATGGGGTAATGCTTTTTCGAAAGCTACCGCAAGGTCGGTGAATTTCACTGACAGGGATTTTTTTAGTGGCGAATCTTCACCAATTGGTGAATAGTTTATATTTTCAAATTGTGATTTGGCAAATACATTGCAATTGGTGGGGGGCTAATTCACCCAGATTTTTCAAAATTTCAGTCAAATGCATTTCAATTCACCACCAATTTATTTATGAGGCATTTATAATTATTATTTTTGCCATAGTATTCTATGCGGTTCTAATGGTGATTCACTTAAAATTTCAGAGGCATGTTTTAATTCAGCTACAGATTCGCCAGTAGCATTAAACTGTTCACCATGTATGAGGACCGATTTTGCCATTAGTGTATTAAATTCCTACTTATATTATGGAATAGGGGTCCATATTTTATTTATATCCATTGATTTCTATTTTAATCTAATGGCTATAATTAAATTATGTGGGTCATTTAAGCATGTGCCTTTTTAAAGGCATGCTAAGCTCAGAATTGCTTTTGGGTCGTGGGATTAGGATCTAATCTAATTTCGAGCTCAGCATGCCTTTAAAAAGGCACATGCTTAAAGGAGCCCTGAATTGCTTTTGGGCTGTGGGATTAGAACCGTGGAATTTATTTTTGGGATTTTTAAAAATATTTAATTTTTATGTGTTCCAATGCCTTCTCAATAATGGATTTGTGTTTGGCGGTAAGGGGCTCTGCCCCTTGACCCTGCCTGTATCGTGATAGGAGCGCACCGGGACCGCTATCCCTAGACCCCGAGAGGGGGCTCTGCCTTCTTGATCCCTGTAAGGGGCATTGCCCCTTGAACCCATCTGTGGTTGCCGCCCTCGAGCCCCCGCTTTAGAATTATAAAAAATAAAAGAATATATGGGGGACTGCACTGACCACTATGTAAAATTTTAAAGGAAGGATTCACCATTGTAATTAAGTTTTTGTCTATCATTCACTACGATTCACCAGGATTTTTTAAAAATTTCTAATAATGTGCATAGATTTGCTAGGAAAATTAATAATTTTTTCAAAAAAAGGAAAGATTTGCTAGGAAAATTATGGCACTTAGCTAGGATTCACCAGGATTTTGTAGGTTTTTTTTTTTTTTTTTGGGGGGGGGGGGGGTTCCTTAAAGTTATCCTTGTGCACCAATCTTGTGGGTAGAGGGTCTTTTAAAAGATTGCAAGGTCGGTGAATTTTGTCAACTTTGCAACAAAGGTAAGTTAATGTTTTACAAGGTCAGTGAATTTCGCTGATCCTGCAAGGGAAGTGAACTTTCAAGGTAGTGCGAGGTCAGAAAAATTTGCCGATCTTGTAAGGGATGAAAATGACTCATGGAAAGTGGCAAATAACCTCGACCACGTTTATCAATCTCCATATGCAAAGTGTATGGTCGGTAAATTTCACCGACCCTACATGGGAGATAAAACTATCAAGCGATGTCTAAAAGCTTTAAACCTTACGCAAAATAATGGATGTAAGGTTGGTGAATTTCACTGAATTTACACAGGTATGATAGTCTAACAAATTGGCGGTGAAAATCGTCGATCAACAAGTGAGACTTGGGTATTCTGACCACGAAATACGCCATCATCCCATGGAAGATTTGACATAATGAATTCAAAATTCAAACCCCCTATAGGTAATGTAGGGTTACCATACACTTATCGACAAACCATGAACGAGGGCCTAGGGTTACTTAAACTAGGGTCTAGTTTGTTGGATAGAATACATAGATTTTGCAGGTTTGAAAAAAAAAACCTAGCCCAACACAAACACTTGAATCATACAGAAAAAGCCAGGACTTGAATAAAAGTGAAAGTCACAAACATTTAAACACTAAAACATGAAATAAACAAAGAAAAGTAAAGGAAAGAATGCACCTGGCGATAATGGCAAAAACCCTAGCTAAAATCGTTGAAAAAATCCGCTCAATGGTCATGCACTTCACAAACACGAGCTCTTTGGTCGCGCAGAGGGATGGGGAGAATAGAGAGGAAAAAAGAATAAAACAAAAACAAAAACCCACTTAAAAACCCCCAAATCACCATTAAAAGGCTGCATTTATGGCACTCATGTGGACTAATAGTTGAGAGGTCAGAGAAATTTGCTGATGGTGCAACTTAATAGAATGACATGCAGGGTCAGAAAAATTTGCCGACCTTGCAACTTAATTTTTCTTTAAGATGCAAAGGCGACAAAATTTAGCACTCTTGCATCATTAGAAAAATTTCTAACTTAAAAAAGTGAAATCTGCAACTTGGTTTATTTTGCAAATTTTGACGAACCGACAAAAGTAAATGCTCAGAAAGATGTTCCGAGGCTAGGGGACCATGTACGAGGGCAACTATGATTCACCTTTTTTGGCATTCTTAGAGTGTGTGGGCTATGAAACGGACAAATTTCATAGGGGTTATCCCATAAATTGAGCGTAGCTAAAATCGAGGATAACACAATCAAAACCCAAACACCCCTGTTGCAGCTAGAATATCCACTGTCTTTAACAAAATTGGTCAATTTTATGTTCAAAAGGATGGCAATGCCTCCCCTTCCTTTCTCATGTTTGCTGACAAACTGTAGAGCATCCTTCCAAATAAATTTTAGATTAGTTTCCAACAGGGAAACCCACAACTTTTACCTTCTAAAGAAACATAAAATTGATTTCTTTCTTTTTATTGAAATAATTCCTAATAGCATATTTTCTATTAGGGGACTCTAGTCCCTTGATATTTCAACTAACGCAGTTTAGAGTCATCTATATTGGGAGTGGTGTTAGTGCATCTTTAGTTCTTGTATAATCTATCAAAACACTTAGGAATCTTCTCATCATTTCCTTTCTTCTTACTCTTTTGTCCACTATCCTCTCTTTTGGCTTGTTTTCTTTTCCTCTTATCCTCAACCTTATTTATTAATTTGTCTATATCGATCACTCGCTTACCCTCACTGGGAAGTGGGGAGGAATTACCAGATTTGTAATCAATTTTCCCTTCAATGTTGTCTTCATTTGTTAAGTTTCTGGTTTCCCCCTCTAGCTCTGATTTTGACAAAAAGACAATCGATATATGGGTTTTGGGGTATTCTAGATGTGATAGCAAGGTTGGATTTGACTCAAAATGGTCCAAAATGATGGCAACCTATTGGATCTTATAAGCACCTCCCTAATGAAAAACCTCATAGATCTAGCCTCCAATGTCCAATTGGATGCAACAAAATGAAAAACCCACTATCTTGGATAATTTGGACTCAATGGTGAGCTTAGATTAGCTCCACGAAGCTAAAAAATAAAGCTACAAAATAAAGACACAAATAGGAGCCCCCCAGAATATGATCTCTATCTCAAGCTTCTCTAGATTATCATTCAACACATGAGATGAGCATACTTAGTTTTTGAGAAAAAATAAGATCTTTAATCCAAAGTCTTCTAAAAGACTAGCCTTAGACACTCTTACAACTTGACACCATGTGATATTTGGCTATGGAGATAGCCCTAAGATTAAAAATCTTCAATGAAAGCACAAAAGAGACCCAAAAATAAGAGAACAATGATTCTAGATTAATTAAATGAGAGCTACAAGTGGGTATATCTAGGATACACCACCAAGAGAAGTGAATGTACAACCAATTTGGGATAAAGGAGATGTAGTCACTTGTGTGCACAACATCTCCACCAAACTAGGAAAGTATAAGTTACATGATGTAAGTACAACCTATCTAAGCAAGTTTACCCTATCCGAGGTACATAATATGCAATAAAGTAATTAATTATATGCAAAAATAAAACAATGCACAACAATTGTATGGGTCAATAGTTTTGCATCGATGATGATTAAACACTCATCCTAACCATTTTAACACAAAAGTGGCAATTGACCTTAATTCTCAAGGTATCTCTCATTACTTCAATCTTCTAGGTCCATCTTAGCATGCTTTCCACCTTTCCTCTTCTTTTATTGGTCATTGTTTGATCTTTTTCCTATGTTTATGCCTTGTTTTTCTGACTTGATCACAACCACTATTTTTCATAGGTGATATTTATGTAACTACCATGGTGATTTTAGAATTGCCACATCAATTTCATAAACAACTACATTAGTTTCTAGATTGCCCCAACAATTTCAAAAATACCTATCTATTGGAACCTATGGTTTCACCTGATTTTACAAATGGAAGTTAAGATGCCACAAATATGATTTCTCTCTAATCTTCTAAGCTTAGTGTTTGGTTTTCCTCCCTCTATGTGCATTTATATTTGTCTCAGTCTCCCCTTCTATTTATATATAGAATTTTGAAACCAAAAAATGGGGTCTTTTTCCATTCACTAGTCATCCACAATTTTCTTGCAAGTTGCCATTCAAGCAAAGGAAGAAAACATCATTTTGGTTTTCATCTCATGTGGCTAGTTCTTTGCACCTTTCCCAATTACATCTAGATTGTAACCAATATTTTGCAACTATCTCCTTTCTCTACAACTATCTTAAATTTCTAGCATCCTAACAACTAGTTCTCTACATGATTTCATTAGCATTAGTTTTTAAATTAATTTGTCTTCTTGTTATTATCATACCCTCTCCTATTGTAGAAATCTCTCTATAATCAACTACTCATAGTCAAAGGTGATGTTTTCCCTTGAGGATATCAATATTTACATCAACATCTTCATCTTTCTCTTGATCTCCAACACTCTATTGACTGGTCAATATTTAGTTAGAATTAGTTTACTTTGATTTCAACTCTTAGATGCATTTACTTGATTTCCTAGATTAATTTTTTACCTTATAAATTTATCTATCAACATAAAATTTTGTTATATTGTTAGTATTTAAATTTATTTTGTATTAGTTGAGTCTTTCTTTCATTCATGTACTTTATTTCTTTTATGCAATTTTTTTAATGGAAACAAACTAACACTTTTGTTGCACACATGCATATATAATCAAATAATTCAAACTCAAACTCAAACATTATAAACTAGTAATTTTATTGCACAAATGTATATATAATCAAATAATTCAAACTCAAACATTGTAAACCAGTGCATTTGTAAACATAAAACAAGCAAAATCTAACTCAAAACAAATCCAACAATTTAACTCATAATACTATTGCATTAAGGGACTCTGAACATCCCTCCCTTGGTATGAACTCTTAATTTTTAGACTTCTTTGAGCATTCTTAACTTGTCTTCCCTAGTCTAAGCATGTTTCTCCACTTGGACAATCACTAGGAACATTGTGAACTCCTCTTCAAGAATATTGGCTTGCTCTCAAGGCATTCACATATGTTGGCCTCTTTGTTCAAGGCCTTATTTTTTGTCTTTTAATGTCATGTACGTGCTTTCTATATGTTGTCATACAATCTTGCAGCCCTATACTCCCTTGCTTGTCATTATTTGAGTATCATAGCTCATTGTCCCACTTTTTTAGGGACCTAATCTTACACTCACAGACCTAACAGACTTCACATTCACACATTTGTTGCTTTCCATAGGTGCCTTAGAGTATAGAATTTCCTATTTTAAGAATTTCCACCTTATGGAAGGAAGCCTTATTCATCTTTTGGATTATTGCATCCATTGTCCCTACTCATAATCAACCTATTTACACTTTGAATCATGTTAGGACAACCTTTAATACATTGAAAAATATTATTACACTTAGAAAGATACAATTCTACAATGATCAAACAATTCATTCCATGCAACAATTCATCACATTAACTTGCAAAAGACTTGGACATAGTCAAACAACTCTCAACAAGTAACATTGATAACTTTTTAGGACAACATATACCAATGTTGAAAGAAATTTTCAAACCATTATCCAAACACATCAAATCAATCCAACACTTCACTAAGTGAAATATCTTGGCCTACATAGGGTCACATTGAGAATCCTACTTTCTAAATCTCTTTCTTGTGTACCCTTCAAGGGTTGATCTTAATTCTCTTTCTTGAGATATCAATGAAACCCCAATGGCTTGCTATTGCATGACCCCAAGAAATTGTGTATATCCTATTTGGTGTATAATGTGTCCATTTTGATGCTTACAATTATAACTTGTTGATTCATACAACTTGCTTCTGTGAATGGTTTTCCTTTCTATTGAGACATATGCTACAATTAATATCATAGATATCATAATGTTTACAATCTAGTTGATGTTCTATTAGGCATGCTAAAACAATTAATATTATATGGATCCTCATACCACAACTATACACATGTATGTTATATGAGAAATGAAATTTTACGTAAAATACAATAATGGTGGCTATGTGACCCATCATTGTGATATTATTTTCTTTGCTAGAAGTGGATTCCTAACCTCATGCTATCTAAAGTTTCCTCTCTTGAAGTGCTATGTTTCTTCCACGCTACTTTCTATGGACAAGTGGTGAGTTTTTAACTCCTACTTGCCATTCCCAAGTAGTTGCATTTTGTTTTCATGTTCATTCATGATAAATAGAGTGTCTCCCTTATTTTGCCATACCATACAATAAGGTAAAAAAAATTACATGTTACAATGAAAACATTGTCATGAAAAGATACACATACTTACAATACTAAACAATGTCCATATTGATGTCCATGCTACTAATTTTATTGGTTTTGCTAGAATCGATGTATCCTAATGCCAACAAGCAATCCTACTTACCCTTCCTTTCTATACTATACAACAAGTGGATATGATTACCAGTCCTAAATGAAAGAAATGTGAATTAGCTCACACTTTTACTTTTTGTCCTCCTTGGTCTCCAAGTGGACACGCTCTTCATGCATACTCATGGTGTTTGAATAATCCTTTTTGTTTTCTCTACAAGTGGAGATAGATATTGAACATGACTAGATTCACAAGAAATTCTTGGAATGATACTCACATGCTCAAACAAATAAAAGTATCTCACCCTTTTTTACTTTGGAAATCAAGTAAGTGCTTGATCCAAGAGTCAAATGGCAACCCCTTCCTATTCAATGGTGGTGAATATATATGTCAAAGTAGTCCTATCCTTGATCTTGGTATTTTGGTAAGCCTCTCCTCCCCTCTTATCGGTGCCTATTCATTCTTGTATCTACCATATTTTTGGAGAAGTTGTAGATGGCGACTCCAACACTTGTCATCCCAATGACCTTGAATCTTGTAATAAGAGAAATAGTTATGAAATTTTCACATACTCCAATTAATCAAATTCTTACCTCCTTTGAGTGCATTTGGACCTTCCTCTTCCTTCCATCTTTGAGAATAGTTTCTTCCCTTCTCATTCTTGCTATGGATTATCCCAATGACCTTTAATCTTGCAATGGGAGAAATAGTTATGAAATTTGTATATACTCAAACCAATCAACTTCTTACCTCCTTTGAGTGCATTTGGAACTTCCTCTTCCTTCCATCTTCAAGAATGAATTCTTCCCTTCTCATTCTTGTTGTGGATCATCCCAATGACCTTTAATCTTTTAATGAGAGAAATAGTTATGAAATTTGCACATGTTCAAACCAATCAACTTCTTACCTCCTTTGAGTGCATTTGGACCTTCCTCTTCCTTCCATCTTTGAGAATGGCTTCTTCCCTTCTCATTCTTGCTATGAATTATCCCAATGACCTTTAATCTTGTAATGAGAGAAATAGGTATGAAATTTGCATATACTCAAACCAATCAACTTATTACCTCCTTTGAGTGCATTTGGAACTTCCTCTTCCTTCCATCTTCAAGAATGGATTCTTCCCTTCTCATTCTTTCTATGGATCATCCCAATGACCTTTAATCTTGTAATAAGAGAAATAGTTATGAAATTTGCACTTGTTCAAACCAATCAATGTCTTACCTCCTTTGAGCACATTTGGACTTTCCTCTTCCTTCCATCTTTGAGAATGGCTTCTTCCCTTCTCATTCCTGCTATGGATCATCCCAATGACCTTTAATCTTGTAATGAGAAAAATAGTTACAAAATTTCCACATACTCAAACCAATCAGCTTCTTACCTTCTTTGAGTGCATTTGGACTTTTCTCTTCCTTCCGTATTTGAGAATGGCCTCTTCCCTTATCATTCTTGCTATGGATCATCCTAATGACCTTTAATTTTGTAATGAGAGAAATAGTTATGAGATTTGCACATACTCAAACCAATCAACTTCTTACTTCCTTTGAGTGCATTTGGAGCTTCCTCTTCCTTCCATATTTGAGAATGGATTATTCCCTTCTCATTCTTGATATGGATCATACACTCCTTAATGGCATTTGATTTGTATGTTATCTTGCTACAATTACTTCCCTACAAATAGTACAAGGGACAAGACAATTGCATTGTAACTGTAATATACACCTTTGCTTTTTTTATTTGTAGTGTTTAATAGAAAAGAGAAAAATGCAGAAGGTGTGTTTCACACTAGATATATATTGCAACAATATAGAACTAAAATACCTCTTCAAATTTAAGATTTGAAAATACCCACAAACAACAATAAATTGGAAATACAATATATCATCTAAACTAAAGATACCAAGTTGATAAAATGTTATTACAATGCAAAATATGACATACCCATTTGTTGTTTATATATTGCAGGTTTGATAATAGTCAGCTACAATAATCTAGAAGCCACATTTCAGTACCAAAGAGGCCCAAACCTTAACCAATCCAACCCTTGACTCTCAACAACAATGTTTAGGCCAAAATGCCTCAAAATGGACTACAAAGAAACTCAAACCATAGGTGTCCAAGCCCAAGTTCATCATGCAACCCTAGAGCAGTGGTACGACCTGTTGTACAACTCTATAGGCAGAAATAATAATTTAAAATCCTAAATGAAGTCTCAATCTACACCATTAACCCTTCAACACCTCCCTCCTGTCACTTTAACACTGTAAACCCATGAAGAAATGGCCTCACGAATTCCCACGCACTAGCTATAAGGATGTATGGCCTACCTGGAATGGTACGACCAGAAAATAGGGAGAAAGGTTTGATATTTTAGCCTTCTAAAATCTCTAATATAACTTCTTCAATCTACCCTCAAAATCATAATTGAAAACCTTGGCAAAAGTTCATCAAAATTTGCAACAATAAGCTCTTGTGTGCTTCTTGAATGAAATTGCCATTTAATCCTCTAGGTTAGATCTTTCACCAACAAAGATGTTCTTTGTGAAGGATTCTGTCTCCACAAAGCCAAAGGATGAACAAGTTCAGTCCAACAGAATGTCATTACCAATTTCTCAAAAAAATGCATAACAAATGAGCTACAAAAAACTCTTTTATTTCCTTCAAATCCCACGCCCAAGTTGGAGAATTAAAACATTTTATTTAATTTAAACATCCTCTTATATCTCCCATGTGGGCACCCATCTCTAGGAAAAACACTTTATTAAATTTAAAACACAACTTCTTATGTCTCCCTAGGCGCCTCATAAGTCACTTTATTAATTTAAATAATGCTAAAGTTAAATCTTTAATCTAACTTTAATATTTTAACATTATTTAAATTAAATGCTCTAGACCATGTTAATTGCCAAGATAACACCATCAAACACATCTGTCGACATTCCCAAAATAGAAATACTGCCAGTTGACCAAGTCCGTGTCCAGCCTGTGACTTACTAAAAATAGTAAATGCGGACAAATTGCTCGAATCCACTCCAAAAAAGGTCATCATGCAAATCTCAACTGACAAAGCTCAATGCAACACCTATCATCACCAAATAAACTGGATTGAATGGTCACCAAGAGTTCCCTAATCCTAACTCATTAACCCCTGGGAACCTGCTGAATAGGCTAATGGTCACCAAGTTGAGTGCTTAGGAAGGGGACATTATAGTAGCATGTCCTTCCTTCTTACAAGTGAAACAAAATATGCATTATTTACCTTTGCCATACCTTCCTTGATTTCCCACATTTAGGGGTGCCTCCTTCCTAAACCCAACTATTGTTGATGTAGGTGGAGTGTAATCTCTCGATTTCTTCTTTGCAATTGTTAGAGTCTCCTTTTTTCATCCCTTATGTGAAGGTGTTTTTGTCTTTGAAGGCTCATGTTTTCCCTCTTGAGGGAGAGTCTTACTTTCCCCTACTAGTTTTGGTTGTTGCTCATGTTGTGGAGACAACCTACAATCATGGTGAGTTACAAAAATAGTATTAGAGGAATTTTTACCTTCCTTGGACCATCCTTGGTTTGTGCATGGTGTATATTCCTTCAAGCATCCACAAATATCCATGCTCTTTTATCCAAGGCCTCCATATTACTTAACATTCTTTGCCAAGTCTCATTCCATCATTACCTATTTGTGCTAACTTGGATCATATACCCCTGGTATGATTTTCAAACTTGCTAATGGATCTATCAAATTTAACATCTTGGAAGAAAACATGTTCAAGTATGCTCTTTTTGCATACCTCATTCACTAGTTGAAATACCAAAAATTACATACTTTGTAATCTCTACCTTATGTTTCTACATTCACTTGAATTCACATTCCCTTAGCATGTTTTAGTACCACTTTTGCTTATTTTTTACCAACCCAATGATCACATAATGGTGTTGCAAACTAGTCAACCATAAGAACTCATCTTAGAACACCTTGGGAACTCTAATTTGTTGAGTACATAGGATCACTAGCACCACCCAATGTTAGTGCCAATGGTTCTAGCACCCCCAGTGCTAGTGCCCACCTTTAGAGAGCAACTTAAGTCATCTCTTGCACCTTTTGTACCTTAATTATTACTATGTTTTTGTCAAACATGAACCTTAAAACTTAGTAAGAGTTTGTATTTAAGCCAACTCTTTTCCTCCATTGATAATTTTAGGTATTATGCACAATTGAGAAAACATAGCATGCAGTCCACTTCATCAATGCACAAAGAAACTTGTAGAATACTACATCATAGCTAGAGGGTAGAACATTAAAGAATTATAGATCTAAAGAACTATAGAGCAGCCCTTGAGTATCAAGAATAGAGTTTTGATAGTTTCCTCATCTCTCTTTCCACCCATATTGTTTGTTTCCTCATTCTACCATTAGAAAACCATTAGGGGCCCTTCTCCATAGCCATAGCCATGTCATAATTTTGCATATACCCCAATATAGCCATCACTCTTTACATCTAAAACCTTTACCACTTTGCTCATCCTTTGTGATCACTCTCATCATCCTCTTAACACAATCACAATCACATACATGTTGTAGAATTCCCCTTAGGGTTTTTGTAAGATAATTACCATTATTATTGAACACACCACTTATACTAAGCCATCTAAGTCTACACATGCCCCTTTCCTACATCAATGATATTGTTGGATTAAAAAATGTCAAATAGGGGATTGGCTAAGGTAGTCTCCTAAAAAACATCACCATTCCTTAATGTCCCCCATGCTTCAACTCAAATTTTTAAAGATTTTGGAATGGTGTGCCTAATTTATGAGTAGAAATAGGGTTGAGAAACACACATAGAGCTTACTAGGTTGTAGATCCTACAAAACCGAAGTCACCAATGCCCCTATTGCACTACTATGGTGCCCCTTCTACATTGCTATAATGTTCCACTTTCTAGAAAGGTCTCCAATAATTCCCATGTTCATAGAGAAAATTCCTCCTAATCTTCCAAAGCCACTTCTAGTTCTAGATTCAACATCCATCAGGTGCACATGTATTTTCTATTATTATTTCCATTTCAATAAGCATTCCCTAGTTCTATGATCCATTAGTCACTTCCCAACTTATATATGTTAGTGTAACCCAAATTAATTTACTTTAGTTTTGTACTTTCATATTTGAATCTAATTTATATTAGTAGATATTGTAGAAAGAATATAATAACCCTAAGGAACATCTACACCTTAGGACCTTTTATTTCCATTTTTGTTCTTTTATTTGGTGAACTTGAGATGAATCTAACACCCAATATTATTATCCTATACATCATTTATATCAATGCCATCGACATCATCATTTGGGTCTAGCCCCTTTCCTAACTTAGATGGCTACCCTAGAGCCATGAACATTATCATTTTACCTTGTTTTGGACTTGGCTTGGCCGTCTTTACTAGATTGGATGGCGACCTCAAAGTTGTTACCATTACCATTTTACTAGATTGGGCGACAACCTCAAATTCATTACCATGAGCACTTTACCAACATATTTTGGCTTGGCATGGCCTTGTTTGGGTGGCAACCTCAAATCCATTACATAACCAATTTAAAAGTTTATTTTGACTTAGCCTAGCCTTGTTTGGGTAGCAACCTGAAAGTCATTAGTATCACTATTGACCAATTTTGGATTAACTTGGCCCTTTACCTTTTACCCAATTTGGTGACAACAATATAGCCAATCATCATTTTATTTATCATCATTACTAAATTCTTACCACATCTCAATGGCCACAATATAGCCAAACCTTTCTCATGGATACCATTATCCTATGCAATCTTGTCATAGCCTAATTGATCCCCTTAGAACATATCCTACATTTTCCTCTCTATTGCTATCACAATAGCCACTTTCATTATTTGGGTGCGTACTTCGCATTTCATTTCCAACCATTATTATGTTTAGTATTTCATTGTTGTGTTTAGTATACCATTGTTCATGTTTAGTGTAATATTTTCAAGTATGTGTAGTATTTTAGTCATGGTTAATATTTTGTTTTGAGGTGTTTCTATTTCATAAATATTTTCTAAGTATTGCCATTGTTTTTTTGGTATAGCAACTACATTGCTTTGACGTGGTGTATTGCAAGAATAAATACATGCATCAAGGATTATGAAGAGTTGAAGACTTGCATTTTTTTTTACGTTAGAATGCTTATTATTATTGTTACCATCATTGCATTTTATGTTAGCATGCTTATTTAGTCTAGTGTCATCAACTTGCTAAAGTGGGAAAAATATGAAGTTAGAAATTACATACATTGCAATCTCCCCTTACATTTATACACTTTAGTGCACATTCCTTAGCATGTTTTATGACCACTTTTGTTTGTTTCTAACCAACCCAATGATCATAGAATGATGTTGCAAATTGTCCAAATCATTAGAACTCATCCTAGACCACCCAGAAGCTCTATGTTACTAAGAACATAGGGTCACTAGTGCTCCCCAGTGCTCATGCCCACCTTTAGAAAACAACTTAAGTCATTTCCCACCCCTTTTATACCTTAATTCTCACTACTTATTTGTTGGACACGAACCCTCAAACTTTGTAAAAGCCTAATTTAAGCCAATTCTTTCCCTCCATTCAAATAATTATGTATTATGCACAATTATGAAATCTTAGTATGTACTCCACTCCAACACACAAAAAACTTGGAGAAGCCTCCATCATAACTAGAATGCAAAACAATGGAGAATTGAATATCTTAAGCATTGTAGAGCATCACACATGGAATTCTTATAGTTTCCTCATCTCTATTTCCATCCATCTTGTTTGTTTCCTCATTCTACCATTAGAAAAGCATTAGGGAGACTTCCTAGTCATGGCCATCATAAGTCTACATAAAATCCATTGTAGCCATCACCCTTTAGATTTGAAACCTCTTCCTCTATGCTCATCCCGTGTCATCACTTTCACCACCTCCTTCACACCATCACAAACACACACATGTAAAATTTTGCCTATGGTTTTTGTTAAGTAATCACCATTATTGTTGCGCACACACCACTTAAACTAAGCTACCTAGATATGCACACACCCCTTTCTTATATCAGTGCTATTCTTGGGTTGAAAATTGCCAAATAATAAACTAAGGCAATCTCCTAAACAACACCATTTATTCATGCCCCCATGCTTTAGCTCATATTTTTGAAGATTTTGTAGTAACGTGTATAGTTTGCAAGCAAAAACAAAGCCAAGAGACACACATAGAGCTTTGAAAAAGTTGTAGATCTTATAGAGCTAGATCCCAAAAGTTGTAGATCCTACAAAGCCAAAGCCACGAATGCCCTAGAAGGGTTGCAACACCCCACTTTCCAAAAAGGTCTCCAATAGCTTCCAAATTCACAAGAAAACCTCCTCATGATCTTCCAAAGCAATTTCCAACTTCATATTCAACATCTATTAGATACACATATCTTTTCTATTATTCTCTCCATTTCAATAAACATTTCCCAATGTTATGATGCATAACCACTTCCCAACTCTTATATTTGTTCATGTAAATAAGATTAGTCTACTTTCAATTTTGTACTTTCACATTTGAATCTGATTTACAGTAATAGATATAAAAGAATGAGTATAGTAATCCTAGGGAATATCTACATCTTAGGACCTTTTATTTCCATTTTTGTTCTTTCAACTGTATATACTAGATCAGAGGTTGGTCTACTTTTCTTTCTAGACTCCTCCCTCTTCTTTGCTCCATCATGTTGGAGTTCCTAATAGCAATTTAGTTTTTACCATCATTGTAATTGTTCAAGGATTCCAATGAAGAATTTTTCTTTGTTCCCCCTAAATTAGCATATAACTCTTCAATTCTTCCTTCCAAGTGATGCACCTCCTCCGTAAGAGCTGTATTATTTTCTAACACATGCTCATGGGATTCTTGGAGACCCTTAAGCTTTTTCTTTAGTGACTTTTCATGGTTATACCATATGGCCAACAATTCCTACAACACCTTGTCAAACATTTGGGAAAATGGTTATACATACAAATATCTTATGTTTCACCCAAAATTCCTACAAGGCTAAAATAACTTGTTGCTCTAATACCAATAGTTTGTAATTTTCTATAAAATTATGCTTTTGAAAATTAATAGTTGAAATTGATTCACCCATGCTATGCTACTTTAATTTTTATCTAAATAATAGTGGAATTCCTTTGAGTTAGAGTTAAGAGTGTGCATTCAAAGCATGGAAGGATGATTTAAACTTCATAAACAAGCATGAACAAAAGAAAATCACACCATAGAGACACACATTTATCTTGGAAACATCGAGGCAACAAATGCACATCTTCAAAGCTTTTCTTGGAATGTTATAAACAATAACTAGTGTGAAGAAATTATTCATTGTGTTTCCTATCTTGCACATGCTCTTCAGTGTAGTGCTTCCAACGACACAAGTTGTATAATTTGCCTAGAATTCTCTCCTTGTGTTGCACTTTCGCTCTCTCATGTCTTTTGCTTTACATCTGAAAGATTGGATTGCTCTCTCCCCTTTCTTCTAATTTTCGCTTTCCATGTCTTCATATAGGTGTTGGAAGTCCCTCACCATGCATTAAAAATTTATCTTGTCCAAAAACAAAGAGACAATCAAATTGGTCATTTCAACTTCTAATATGTTGAATCAAGACAAAACCACCCCTTTCATCAAATCAACATTTTCAAAACCTCCTCTTTATGGGAATTAATAGTTAACATTTTCCTATTAGTTCTTTTGGGATGTTTTAGAACTTGAGACTTCATAAGTGAATCCTCTTATTGATCTATTACCTTTTCCTAAATCCTTATGGATCATCATATTAGTCCAAAACATGGCATTATATTTTATCATTTAATTATTGTAATAAATTGTTTCAATAGATTGTAAAGTCATTATGATATTTGTTATTAACAAGGTATGTGTTTTAAGCCGATAATTAGAATTCAGAATGGGAGTTCTCTTGACATGGATGTTAGTCAAGGTAGTGTGTAATCATGCTTATCATATGCATTTTGAGAATAAGAAAAGGAGCATCAATAGCATATTGTACTTTGGATAAGAAGCTTGTGCAATAGAGAAAACTATCATTTTTTTTCATTGGAAACTCTTCTAGATAATCATATTAAGCAAACAATTTTTTAAATCTAGTATATATAAGGTTTACAATAAAAAGTAGTCAATTAGCTTGGCATACACACCCTACAGTATCAAAAGCAATCAAAATATCTTAGAAATCTGAAACATAAACAAGCCTAAGCACAAGTAGTAGAACCAGGGGGTGGCAAGGGAGGGTCATCATGTTAAAGCACCACCCATTGGGATTGTTCATTGAGCAAATCTAGAGCCTCCTACTCATCATAATTAGCAAAAGGATATTGTACAACTAGGGAAACCAACACAACCCATCTAGGTGGTGGATTTATGAGTTGTTAAGTCTTAACCAATGGCAAATTCATGACCATAGCGTCTTGCCGACAGATGGAAGCTTTCAAGGGGAGGCTAACCATCCCAACTACACAAGAGGCAAAGAGAAATGACCCTAACTATGAGAGCAACTCTATCTAAGTGATAAGAGTGAACAACTTGACCAATAGGAACCCAATTCATAGTGTACGAGGTACTTCCCTAGCGATTAAACAAATCCTACAAGTGTCGAAACTTCTTAGCTTGGGCTTAGATATGAAAATAAACAGAATAAACTACATCCACTTTGTCAATTAAAAAGAATATACAACCAATATCATCTACAACAAAAATAGCTTTGTTTCTAGACTTCCAAATTAAAAAAGAATGACAGATATACCAAAAATCAGAAGTCTAGCAATATAAGCAAGTTAGAGGGTTGTATCCCCAAAGAAGACAACCTCAAGAAAATACTTCAAGAAAGGTGCAAACAAACTATGGACCCATGTCTAAATAGACTGAGCACAAGGACATGACCAAAAGGTATGCTTAGAAGTCTCAATCCTACAAGTAGAACATCTAAATAACCCCTCATAATATAAACACCATCAAAAGTATGGAATTTTGCTTGTAAAATTCTCTAAAGGCTAAAACGCCACATGTGGGGGGTTAATTGAAGACTCCAACTTTGATTGAGCTTAGTAAAGCCCTTCTTAAATGGGCAAGGGTTGGATTTAAAATTGGATTATCTATCAATGGTCACAACCTTTGGTGGTCTCCCATCATTAATTCTCCCAATATGCCTAGGATTAAAGCACTGTGGCTTTTTTGTAAAGGTATTCACACCATACAAGATCTTAGATCTCTTCTAGAGATTGGACCCCTTTAAGCTTGCCTTGTAGCAAAAATTCAAGCTTGCTAGCTTTAACTTTCCTTCTATCATGAGAATTTAGGAATTCACTCTTAATGTCATATTGCATAAGCTAGGGCCCTCAAATATTTTTTATTTTTATTATGGAATAGGAGATTTCCATGGTTGTTTGTGTATATTCCTCTTTTGTTAGCACATGGCAACTACTAGAGAGTTTTATACATGAATGCAATCACTCACCAACCTATATACCAATTAATTCTTTAAATTTTGTGAGAGAAATGTCAAGACATTCCCTTTTGGGGACCATACAACCAATGGGCTTGATACACTAGTTGTCAAAAACCCAAAAAAGTATGGGAGGCCAGGAAATTAATCCCATATATATAGAACCTCTCATAATCCTAACATGACCTTCTCATGAGAATTTAAGAGCTCAATCTTAATGTCATATTGCACAAGCTAGGGCCCTAAAATATTCTTCTTTTTTATTATGAAATAGAAGATTTCTAGGGTGGTTTGTGTATATTCCCATTTGTTAGCACATGGCAACTACTAGGGAGTTTTATAGATGAATGCAAACACTCAAACCTGTATATCAATTAATTCTTTAAATTTTGTGAGAGATGTCAAAACATTCCCTTTTGGGGGACCATACAACCAATGGGCTTGATAAGTTGGTCATCAAAAACCCAAAAAAAGTATGGGAGGCCAAGAAATTAATCCCATATATAGAATCTCTCCTAACCCTAATAGGGTCTTATGCCATGGTCCCATGCAACTGCATAAGTAGATTTTTGCTTAAATTTGAGCAACACGAATGGTTCCATGCAAATTTTAAATTATATATAAATGATAATTTAGAATCTTTCCCTATTCTAGTGGAGCAGCTACATTTTAGGGATTGAAAATATGCTATGAAAAGAAGAGGGGGCCCAAATTATGCAGCAACCCCATAATAAAAAATATGTCATAGTTGCATATACTTCCTTGCCTTTTTTTTCATTTTCCTCCAAATTTTATCTCCTAAATTTTCTTTATTAATAATTCATTTAAAAATATATATATATAGTAAAAAAATTACAATTTAAAACAACAGCTAAAATAAGCAAGAAAAAATAAAATATTCATGGGACCACTAGCTCCACAAATGACTCCTTAAAAAATTGAGCAACGGCTGCTAGACAAAATAAGCTAAGCAAACACATAGGACCCTGCGCTTCAAAAACATAGTTTTGTAAGTAGATGGAAGGAATAGAAAGCAGACTAGTTATCTAGAGAGGCTCAAACGAAAAGAGAAGCTTGATGAACACCGTAGAGTCACTATAATGGTGGAACTTCTACACCATAGTGAAAAACGACTTGCCCTTATTTCAAAGGCTACGTGTTAAAAATAACCAAACTAATTAGGATAGTTCATCTATTGCAAAAGAATGAATTTTAAGTAAGCAATTTCTCTGCAGTAAAAGAAACAAGTGTAAGCAGGCAGCTTTTGAAAATGTACCATGCTCAATTTAAAAAAAATTAATGACAGTTGCTTCTATGATCAAATCAATTAGCTTATAGCATGGTCCCATGCAATTGCTTACTGCTTACTCTTTTAAAGTTTAGGTGATCCCATGCAGCTGCTTCCTGCTTACGCTTTTAAAGTTTAGGTGATCCCATGCAGCTGCTTACTGCTTACTTTTTAAAAGTTCAGGTGGTTCTATGCAGTTTTTAGAGTGCATAATTTAAAATTGTCTCCTAATAATGTAGTAGTTAGAGTTTAGGATTTGAAAGCTCAGCTTGAGATGGAACCTGTGTCTATTCAATTGGATAAACTTTTTTATTGAAATTATTATTAATTTCTTAAATCCAATATATAATGGTTCTAAATTTTAATTAATAATTATTTTGTAATAAGTGCATCCACCATCCTTGATAGATGGTGCCGAAGATAGAGGGGGTTGAAGTTATACAGTTACTGTTTCACCACAAATTTGTTATATGGTTGCACATTTTATCTTCCCTCCTCTTTATACATTTGCTTTTAGATTTTACTTCCAATTACAAAAGGATTATAGTTTGGTAATTACTTAAAAATGTGAAAAAACAATCATGGGACCACTCTATCACCAAATATTTCGTAAGATATTTCAACAATCTGCGATTGCATGGGACCCTGATACTAATATGAGTTGATTTCAATATCAAGCACTCGAAAGTTCAAATCACAGATGCTGTCTCAATTGGTAGAAACTATGCAATTGATAACAACCGTAAATATCAACTACAATTTGCATATATCAAGACCCCATTGAAAACAATTTCCCATGCAGACTATAATTTGCATATACGGACATACGACTCAGAACAGTTTGCCATGCAGCTCTCTAATGTTGAAATTCATTTTTCATTGTAGACATGATTCTAAAATTAGAAACAACAAAATATGAAAAGGAATAGTGCAATCAACTATCCAAAAGATTTATGAGGAGCTTATGAAGCTAATTAAAGATATGAAATAATTGATAGTTTACCACCAAAAATGAATACAAAAGCCTATGAGAAGAGAAGATGAATATTTAATACAATGGGCAGTCTTGCCAGCTTTAAAAGCCAACATATGTCCGTATCAGTTTTGCTCCACTTGGATCTGAAATCAAATGTTTTACCAAACAATAACGCATGTAGTTCGGAGCCATGATAAACATGACCAGGGCAAACCAAATAAGATCGATTGAAGAAAGCCTTGCCCCGAGGAATCCTTTCCACATCCTGTCCATTAATTTCCACATGTTAATGAAAATTATATTCGACACAAAATTCAACTCTCTTACTCAAGTTCATCAGAAGAGTGATATTGCATCGTAGAGGTTTGATCATAGATTGTTTCAGTCATAAAAGACACTTAGAAACACTGAAATAATTCATTCGTTGGTTGCTTAACATTAGTTTGTATTTCTTCTTACTTTGAAACATTTGGTTTAGGATCGTTTGTCCCTGTCATCTTTGAGTCTTTGAGTCATAGGTATGTTTCTTGAGCATCCTAAAGCTTGCATATTGTTGGGTGTTCTTTCGTATTGCATCATAAGATTTGGAACAGTTTTTTTTATTTGATGCATATTATAACTGTTTTCAATATCTAAGAACATCATAATCAGATTTGAGCATAGTTGTTGATTATGTCAGAAGTTGTCTCTATTGTCTGCATTGTATAAAAGTTTAATACAACTGAGAACACTTCTTTACCGATTTTTTTAAATATCAAAACTTACTTAAGCATTAAATTTGCTTTTTGGCACACTTGTAAAACATAGACATTTTATTGACTCTTCACTTGCATTGCATATAACAAATAAGGAGACATCTCTTCTGCTGGTTTTTGTATCTTACAAGTTAAAATTGATCTCTTTTACATATCAGGTCTTGACTTTATTCCTAGAAGCATCAATTCTGACTTTTGGAACTCTTGTAGAACATCCTTTGCAGACTTATAATTGACTCTTCACTTGCATTGCAAATAACAAATAAGGAAACATCTGTTTCGCTATCTTAAAACTGATTTTGCCCTTTTAAATCCTTCAAATCAGATTTGTGCATTTCTTGACCACATCAGTTGCATACATTGTCGGGAAATTTGAAATAAGGATAGATTTTTCTGATCATAATCATAATAAGTTGTATTTTGGGCATAAAAGCGCATTGAGATCTTTGTAGTCTTTGTGCATGTAGCATTAATTGCAGGAAACATCATTTTACCATCTGATAATCAAGTAGTATGATCATTTTCATTTAGGACTGTCATAATTCCAGTTTTTGGCATTTAAGATCATACTAGAAACACATTTATTTCTTGGTGAAAAGTTACTTGTTAAGCGCACATACAGATTAACTGGCTTGGTTGCGTGCTTTTTTGCATCTTTTGCATAAATGAAAAAAAAAAAACTAAAAATAGTAGTTGTGTTTTGTTGGCATTTTAATTTGTCTTTTGCAAGACAACACAAAATGGAACAGATGTGTGGTAGAACCACTCTGCGAATTAAACGAGGAAGCTCCATGTAACAAAAGCTAACCTAATCTGAACAATATGTAGTTGCTATTTACAAGTACAGTGTTTTTTGGGGTGGGCTCATGGTGAATTAAACTAAAGGTGTGTTTTTTTGGACTCACCTAGGGCAAAAGGCAGATATGCTCTTCAACTCAAGGCATAAGATTTTTATGTTTTTTTATTGAAAGAAAATCCTACAATTACTACATGCTTACGCTATTCTTCTTTTGACGGTTCAGGTAAATGCACTACACGTGCATGGATTCAGAAATTAGATAACTATCTCTACTTGAACACCATGCTAGAGAGGGATGCTGTCCAATTTGCTACCTTGCATTTGGAGGGTGATGCACATGAGTGGTGGTATCACGGAATAGTTACTCAAGGACATAGCCTTATTACTTCCTATGCTAAATTTCACGCACAGGCTTATTAACAAGGTCAATAAGAAGGATCTACAATTTCATTTCAAGGAGTTGGCCCGACTTAGACAAAAGGATTCGGTGGATAAATTTGTCCCAGATTTTCAGAGACTTGTGGTGATGGTACCTGATGATTTAAAGTGTAATGTCCCCATTTTCCGAGTTATCATTCAGCGAGGTCCACTGGCCTATTTTATTCCCCTAGGCTAAGTCAAGAGTTATAAGGGAATAATTTGATTAATTAAATAATAAATAATCATAGTTCCACGGGGTTTCGGGGACGGGGGGACGACAGGTGATGCGTTTCGAGGACGGGGGGTCTAAGTTTGGGGGCGGCGAGGGGATGGTGGGGGAGTGGTGCGCTGAAAGACATATAGTACTTGAAAAATTAGTTATAAAAAGATGTATAACTGTAGAAGCCTAAGGAATAACTTAATAAGTAAAGTTTAGAGTTTAAAGTTTAAACACATTGCAATGATTTCATTGAATTAGTGAACATTGAAACAATCGCCTGGATTCAATCGCCCACACTCAGATGCCCAACTCGCTGCTCAGATGGAGTTGTTAACACTGAAAATGAAAAATTAAGTCAATCGATTTAGCCTTTTAGTTTTAGGTTTTTTTTTTTTTTAAATTTATTGCATTTTGGGGGACGCCTGGAAGTCTTGGGGACGTCCAAGCGTCCCATCAAAACCGAAACGTTTCAGAGGCGGTGGTGAAACGGGGGGACGTTTCCCTAATGTCTCCCTGTCTCGGGGACGACTGCTTTTCTGGGTGGGACGTGTCCCCGTGGAACTAGGTAAATAATCCTAAGTCATTTTTGGGTTATTTATATTTAATTAATTAGTTGGACCTATTTTTATTATAAAAGTGACTTTATAATATTGTATCAAGAAATTATAAAATAAGTCACTTTTGAAAAAGGAAAAATATAAAATAAAATAAAATAATAAAAGTGAGTCTTCTAGAAGTTACTTCTAGAAAGTTCATTTGTGGCTTTAAAAAGAGGTGAAGGCAAGTCATTTCATCATTCTTGGCTTGATATTTTCATTTAAGTTTTCCTTGTGAGCTGCAACTATAGGTTCAGCATATTCATAGGACGAAAACCCTTGGAATATTGGTGGATTGGACAAAAATCCTATTCCATCTTGAGGTGGATTCTGGTGCCGGAGCACCCTTTCAACAGGATCAACATACACAAGAGGGAGAAGAGTAAGACTAATATAGTTTTGACATTTCATGTTACCTTATAGCATCTTCAAAATGTAACATTCCATATTGGCATTTCAAGTTTGTAAACTCCAAACTTGACATTTTAGACAGGTTGGATTAAGGGAAGGGTTAATCAAGGTGTCTTAACATTAGAAGTTTTGCTGTCTTATGCAAAACAAATTTCATAATGTAAATTAGGAGTTTTTACCAATAATCTTGGTAAAATCAAAATCACAGAAACAGAGGAGAGGAATGTCGGTCTCTCACTTTTTGGAAAATATAAAATGAAAATCCTCTGTAATATTCAGGGGTAGTTCTGAAACACTAAGAAGGAGGAATAGAAATTCTACAAATTGTTTTCTTTCCAAATTCTGAATTCTGTGTAGAAATTCATTCTGTATAGAATTTGTGTATAATTTAATTTAGTGCCTCCGTGGTCGAAATGACTAGATAAATCCATTCCACTGGTGGATTTCTGTGAAATCAGTGGAATGGACTTGTAAATTAGTTCCCCATTTTTGTTTATTCGTTTGTCTGTTAAGTATGGTAGGATAGGAATTGCAGAACCCTTTTCAGAGAAAATCGTCAGTAGGAAGTTCAATGTATATCTGATGAATATACAAGAATGGTAGGTGGAGACAGTCTGTGAATAAACTGCATTCACATGTGAGCAATTCCTGTGCCCATGATGTAAGACGGTATGTATCAAATTCTGTGTGTATACTACAATTGTATGAGGGAGGAATTGTGCATTTTGTGTATATACTGCATTTGCATGAGGGGTATTTTGTGTGTATCCGTCCGTAGTATCTGTATGTATCGCTGACCAGTTCGGGTGTCAAAATAAGTCAACAATGTATGTTTTGAAGGCATCGGCATAAGTTTCACTCGTGTCGCCGACGAAGGAAGTATCGGCGTGAGTCAAGGCATTGGCGAAAAGGAGTTGTGTTGGTCCGACGATGAAAGTCTCACTGAAGGAATAGATTGGGGTGACCGTTGGCAAGTCTCACCGATGATAGTATGTATTAAGTCCATCGGGGTGAGAAGGAACGTCGGCGGAGGAGTTTTTAGTCAGACCGATGAGAGAAGTTTGACCGACGGTGGAGCTAGTGTTAAGTGCTTCGGCGTGACATTCACCATTGGAGAACGGCCAGAAAGTTAGGCCGATAGATATAAGTCACAGCGAAAGGTGTACATCGGTAAGAGTTTTGCTATCGGAGGGCGAGTGGAATGTTTCACCGACAGAGGCGGTCATGCCGATAGATGCGAGGAGATGGAGACAAAGGTGACATCGGCCTATCGGCCAATGGAGATTTAGATTTGCTGATAGAGTGTGGTCTGGCCGACGAAGGCGGTTGTAAGGTTTATCGGGGTGATTGAAGGTGTCGGTAGGAGATTCAAGGAGGTTGCCGATAGTGGATGTGTTGCCGATGGAAGAGTGAATGCACGTTTCGGTGAGATAATAGAGACGTCTTGCCGATATTTACAAATTCAAACATTTTGCACGTTTCTGCTGAAGACCTCTGCATCAAATTGGTATTAGAGCAAAAGAGTGTTCTTTGGGAAGAAGAAGAAGACAAGATGTCAGAAGGAGAAGGATAAAAAACGTACCCAACAAAGATGACCAATGTTGAATTGATGGCCTTGGTAAGAAAGCAAATAGCAGAGAATAGAGCTGATAGAGCTCAGAATCAGGTATTGAAGGAAGAACTAGAGAAGTTGATGGACAGAGTGGAGAAAGGGGAAGAAAACTCTGGTGAACGAGAAGATGGGGATGAAGAGGAGACCCCAAAGCAGGAAGAGCTAGTGGTTCCTGTAGACCAGAGACCCTTACTCAATGCCCTTAGGTCCATGGAAAGAAGGACCATGGATGTGAAAATAGACCTGCCAGTGTTTGAAGGAAAAATGGAACCTGATTCAGTAATGGAGTGGATAGACTCCTTAAATAATTTTTTTGAGACCGAGGAGATACCAGAACACCAAAGGGTGAAGATGGCTCAGTCCAAAATGAAAGGCGCTGCACTGACTTGGTGGAATTTCATCCAAGATGACAGGGTGAAAGAGGGAAAGAACAGAGTTGCAACATGGAAGAGAATGATGGCTTTAGTGAAGGAAGCCTATGTTCCATTGGATTACAATATCCAATTACATAAGAGGAAACAAAATTTTAAGCAAAAGGAGCTAGATGTCAGCTCATACATAGAAGAATTCATGAAATTGTGTGTAAAAACAAAGGTAAAGGCGAGGAAGAAAAGGTAGCAAGATACCTCAATGGATTGAGGTTCAACATCCAAAAAGACCTAAATCTGCATAATCCAGATACAGTTCAGAAATGTTACCAATTGGCACTCAAAGTGGAAGAAAAATTAAAGAGAAGGCATGAGCAGAACAATAGAGGTAGAGGGAGACAACAAAGAGGAGGAAGAAGTCCTTTTAGAGGCAGAGGATTTGGATACCAAAGTGAATCCAATCAAGAGAACAGTAGAGGAGATAACAGTCAGAACCAAGGGGGAAGCTACAATCAAAGGGGAAACTTCAGGGGCAGAAGACCACCATTTAGAGGAAGATCTCAGGGCAGAGGACCTATCAGATGTTACAATTGCAATCAAGAAGGCCATATAGCCAGCAGATGTCCAGCAAAGGCAACAAGTTAAATAGGAGAAAAGAGGATCAATCTGATTGTCAAAGTGTAGCAAGCTCAAGCACTAATCCAAGTGTGAATGCTCCCGACAATTATGGATATCTTGAGAATAGAGAATCTTTGATGATTAGGAGAGCGATGACCACCATGAAGGTGCTTGGAAAAGAACCTCCACAAAGGAAATCTCTCTTCAGAACTACTTGCAAGGCAAGAGAAAAGGTATGTAAAGTTCTAATTGACTCTGGATCTACTAAAAATTTTGTATCCATTGAGATGGTAGAAAAGCTTAAGCTTAGGAGACTGCCACATCCTTGCCCATATAAAATTTCATGGCTCACCCAAGGTCAGCAAACAGTTGTAGAAGAACAGGCTTGGGTAGAATTTCAAATTGGCCCATACAAGGATAGGTTATTGTTTGACATTGCCAAGATAGATGCTTGGAAGACCATGGCAGTATGATTTGAAAGCATACCATGATGGAGTTAGAAACACCTATTCAATTACCAAGAATGGTAAGGTGCTAGAATTGCTTCCATTAATGGAGAATGAGGTGGAATCAAAAGGAAAGGAAGTCAAAGTGATGATGGTAGAAGGTAAACAATTCATGAAAGGGATAGGAGAAGAAGGAGCAGTTACATATGCTCTAATCCCTTGCCTAAAGCTAAACAAAGAACAGCGGCAACAAGCCAAGGGAGAGAAGAGACAAAAATTCATAGACCCAGCTGTCCAAAAGCTATTGGACCAGTACAAAGGCATTATCTCTGATGGAATGCCAAGTTCCCTACCACCTATTAGGTACATTAGCCATTGTATAAATTTGATCCCAGGATCTACACTTCCAAACAAAGCAGCATATAAGCTCACTCTAGATTAGAATACAGAGGTAGCAAGGCAAATTGAAGAGTTGTTAGAGACAGGCCTAATTGGCAAAAGTCTAAGTCCATGTGCAGTACTGGATGTACTAGCACCAAAGAAGGAAGGCACTTGGAGGCTTTGCACTGATTCAAGGGCAATCAACAAGATAACCATCAGGTATAGGTTTCCAATCCCTAGGATAGAAGATTTACTTGATTGTTTAAGAGGTGCTAAATATTTCTCAAAAATAGATTTGAAAAGTGGCTATCATCAAATTAGGATTAGACCTGGTGATGAATGGAAAACTGCATTTAAGACTAATGAGGGGTTATATGAGTGGAAGGTCATGCCTTTTGGTTTATCCAACACCCCTAGTACCTTTATGAGGCTAATGAATGAGATCTTGAGGGAATTCATGGGAAAATTTGTCATAGTATATCTAGATGACATTCTGATTTTCAGTAATATGAGGGAAGAGCACCTCATCCATATAGACTTGGTTTTCAAAAGGTTATATGAAGAGCAGTTAATGATCAATTTAGCAAAGTGTCTGTTTATGCAGGAAGAGATCATCTACTTAGGATTTGTTATCTCACATAACAAACTGAAAATGGATCAAGAGAAGGTAAGTGCCATATTGTCTTGGCCAACTCCCAAAACCTTCAATGATGTTAGAAGTTTCCATGGGTTAGCAACCTTTTATAGAAAGTTTATAAAGGGCTTTAGTCATATTTGTGCACCCATGCTTGACACTATAAAGGGAGGACAGAAGTGCAAGTTTACATGGACAAAGGAGGCAGATACTTCCTTTGAAACATTGAAGAAGAAGGTGGCAGAGCAGCCAGTTCTTGCATTTCCTGACTTCAGCAAAATTTTTCAAGTAGAATGTGATGCAAGTCATATTGCAATTGGATCAGTACTCAGCCAAGAAGGTAGGCCTATTGCATTCTTCAGTGAGAAATTAAATGATGTCAAGAAGAGATACTCATCCTATGATTTGGAGATGTATGCTCTAGTCCAGTCACTTAAGAAATGGAGGCATTACTTGATGCCAAAAGAATTCATAGTGTTTACAGATAACTAGGCCCTCAGTTTCATAAACAGTCAAGAGAAGCTGAACCATAGGCATATGAAGTGGGTGGAAACTTTGCAAGCTTTCACTTTCACACTCAAGCACAAGAAAGGGGTCACGAACAAAGTAGCAGATGCTTTAAGCAGGAGGGTTCTGACCATCAATCAGATCCAATTGGAGAGTGTTGGGATTGATTCTTTGAAGACAATGTATGGTGATGATGAAGACTTTGGAGAGATCTACAAGGTATGTACTTCTTTTAGAGACAAGTATCATGTTGAGTTCTCTGAATTTTTGAGCCAAGATGGATTACTTTTCAAAGGTGGACAGTTATGTATTCCAAGATGTTCTATGAGACTGAATATTATTCAGGAGAAACATTATGGGGCCATGGCAGGACATTTTGGTCTAGATAAAACTCTTGATCTTGTGAAGAGACATTGCTATTGGCCTAAGTTACAGTCAAATGTGAGAAGATTTGTGGAAACATGTGTAATATGTCAGAAAGCCAAAGGAAAATCTACAAATGCAGGTTTGTATCAGCCATTACCCATTCCTTCTAAGCCATGGGAGAGCATAAGCATGGATTTTGTACTAGGTTTGCCTAGGGCAAGGAAAGGATATGATAGTGTTTTTGTAGTAGTAGACAGATTCAGTAAAATGGCACGTTTCTTGCCATGTAAAACCACTTGTGATGCTTCATATGTTGCCGATTTGCTTTTCAAGGAAATAGTGAGGATACATGGTTTGCCATTGAACATAGTATCAGACAAAGATGTGAAGTTTATTGGCCACTTCTGGAGAACTCTTTGGAAAAAGCTTGGAACCAATTTGTCCTTCTCATCAGCCTACCATCCTCAAACAGATGGGCAGACTGAAGTTGTTAACCGTTCATTGGGTAATCTACTCAGGTGTTTAACCAGGCAGCATGGAGAGAAATGGGATAATATCCTCCCACAAGCAGAATTTTCCTATAATGACACCATTAATAGGAGTACAGGAAAATCACCTTTTCAGGTGGTATATGGTATTCATCTAGAGGTATTCTGGAGCTGAGAGATCTCCCTATAGGAGAGCCTATTAGTGTAGATGGTGAAGCTTTTGCTTCAGCCATCAAAGAAGTACATGATCAAGTGAAGAACCAGCTCCAACAAACTACATTGCAATACAAAACCTATGCTGACAAAAAGAAAAAAGATTTACAGTTTGCAGTTGGAGATTTGGTGAATGCAGAAGAAGATTGGACCATGTCAGATTTTAAAGAAGTGTGGGCAGAACGCTTATGAGATCCAACTTCCTCCTGATCTTGGATTGTCACCCATTTTCAATGTATGTGATTTGACTCCATATAAGCCAAATGCAGATGTAGAACAAGAATCATTGCAGGATGCAGCAGATGATGATATCCCTAAGCATGATCCACCAAAGTTGAAGCATATCTTAGACTCAAGAGTGATAAAGAAGACGAGACAAAGAGTACATGGAGTACTTGGTAGCTTGGCACGGGAAACCTGTTTCAGAGGCAGTTTGGATGACTGAAAATCAGATTACAAAATATGGTGCAGACTTCCAAACTCTGATCTCAAAGGGGCTTGAGATCTCTTCTCCCGGGGACTATGGTGCAGGAGCACCCTTTCAACAGGATCAACATACACAAGAGGGAGAAGAGTAAGACTAATATAGTTTTGACATTTCATGTTACCTTATAGCATCTTCAAAATGTAACATTCTATATTGGCATTTCATGTTTGTAAACTCCAAACTTGACATTTTAGACAGGTTGGATTAAGGGAAGGGTTAATCAAGGTGTCTTAAAATTAGAAGTTTTGTTGTCTTATGCAAAACAGATGTCATAATGTAAATTAGGAGTTTTTACCAATAATCTTGGTAAAATCAAAATCACAGAAACAGAGGAGAGGAATGTCGGTCTCTCACTTTTTGGAAAATATAAAATGAAAATCCTTTCTAATATTCAAGGGTGGTTCTGAAACACTAAGAAGGAGGAATAGAAATTCTGCAAATTGTTTTCTTTCCAAATTCTAAATTCTATGTAGAAATTCATTCTGTATAGAATTTGTGTATAATTTAATTTAGTGCCTCCGTGGTCGAAATGACTAGATAAATCCATTCCACTGGTGGATTTCTGTGAAATCAGTGGAATGGACTTGTAAATTAGTTCCCCATTTTTGTTTATTCGTTTGTCTGTTAAGTATGGTAGGATAGGAATTGCAGAACCCTTTCCAGAGAAAATTGTTGGTAGGAAGTTCAATGTATATTTGATGAATATACAAGAATGGTAGGTGGAGATAGTCTGTGAATAAACTGCATTCACACGTGAGCAATTCATGTGCCCATGATGTAAGATGGTATGTATCAAATTTTGTGTGTATACTACAATTGTATGAGGGAGGAATTGTGCATTTTGTGTATATACCGCATTTGCATGAGAGGTATTTTGTGTGTATCCGTCCGTAGTATCTGTGTGTGTATCGCTGACCAGTTCGGGTGTCAAAATAAGTCAACAATGTATGTTTTGAAGGCATCGGCATAAGTTTCATTTGTGTCGCAGACGAAGGAGGTATCGGTGTGAGTCAAGGCATCGACGAAAAGGAGTTGTGTTGGTTCGACGGTGAAAGTCTCACCGAAGGAATAGACCGGGGTGATCATTGGCAAGTCTCACCGATGATAGTATGTATTAAGTCCATCGGGGTGAGAAGGAACGTCGGCGGAGGAGTTTTTAGTCAGACCGATGAGAGAAGTCTGACCGACGGTGGAGCTAGTGTTAAGTGCTTCGGCGTGACATTCGCCATTGGAGAACGGCCAGAAAGTTAGGCCGATAGATATAAGTCACAGCGAAAGGTGTACATCGGTAAGAGTTTTGCTATCGGAGGGCGAGTGGAATGTTTCGCCGACAGAGGCAGTCATGCCGATAGATGCGAGGAGATGGAGACAAAGGTGACATTGGCTTATCGGCCAATGAAGATTTAGATTTGCCGATAGAGTGTGGTCTGGCCGACGAAGGCGGTTGTAAGGTTTATTGGGGTGATTGAAGGTGTCGGCAGGAGATTCAAGGAGGTTGCCAATAGTGGATGTGTTGCCAATGGAAGAGTGAATGCACGTTTCGGTGAGATAATAGAGACGTCTTGCCGATATTTACAAATTCAAACATTTTGCACATTTTTGCTGAAGACCTCTGCATCAGATTCATTCTAGGATTCACATTTGTGCTTCATAGGTGATTTTGGAGGGTTTGATTGAGCTTCAAGAGGATATATTTCTGCAAATCAATGTTGGAAGAGTTTATTTGCCAAAATTGTGAGATTTGTGGCCAAATACAATTTTGGTGTTTGAGATTTCATATTCAGATGTTATTGTAGGTTTGGTTCAGATTTTATATCAGACTTGGAGGGTTTATTCCAGCGCTGCAAATAGAGGGTTTGGATTGATTTTTGGTTAAGAGATTGATGCCACAATTCCTCGATGGCTCGTATGAGGATGTCAACAATACATTGTACATCATTCACTTGCCCTCACAATCTACGGCTTTCAAAAATAGTGCCCCTTTAAAGAACATCGTAATCACATTGATCAAGCGCTGATTTTTGACATCCTTCCATCCATTGTAACATACACCCCTGTTCTGATTTTTTTTGTTTTTTTGTTTACTTGTTGTTGTTTAAGATTTTGTGTATGATGTTTGCAGTACATAAAATGAAATATAATAGCATACAAATACCCAAATGCTCAAATGGAAATTTAAAGCATTAAACAACAATACCCAGATAATAGAATCATTCAAACATCCAAGTGGGCACTACCATCCAAATGAAGAGCTGCATACTTAATGGCTTCATCCTCAGGCATTGGATTGAGCTGAAAATAGGTATCTAACCTTTGAACCCAAGCACTAGCTGTAGTTTTTCCCGAGCCATCAAAATAAGGAATAAATAACTTACTAACCCTCTTTTGTAATTCATAATTATGTAGTCTACCACCCCCACCTCTATGGGGTCTATGTCTCAATCTAATATCCATATAGTCACGGAATGACATCTTAGCCTGAAATTCAGTCCATGAATCCCTCCAATCCCTCATTATTTGATCCTACAACTCTTGTTGTGTGGGTTCATTATCAATTGGAGGGTTATCCCGTGGAGGAAAGTTAGGCATAAGAGGCCTAGTGTTTGTTGTTCCAGCCATAGTACGATGATTTGCAGCTCTATTATTGACTGAACCATCCCCATTTTCACCATTCCTTACATTGCCATTATCACCACCATTTCTACCATTTGCTGAGTCAATAGGGCACATAGCTGATTCATATTCTGTTGCAAATCTCGTTGTCCCCTCGCAAGATCATTGAGGATATCCCTTGTGCTTGGTTCACTGTAATCCCTGTCACCCATATTTACCTCAACCTTATCAACACCTACAAAAGGATAAATATGTGTTGGGACTTCAAGGTTAGGGTTTGATCTATTTCTTCTCAAATAATACTGATGAGTACTAAGCTGCATTAGTCGAGAAATTCACTGCATGCTCACACCACTCCAACCGCACATGATGGCAAGATACATCTATGCTCTGATACCATGTAATATACAACCCCAAATTTTTTTCCAAAATATAGAACAATGATAAACAGTGTTAGCACAACTAAACTCCTCCGCACTTCTGATCACCAAGATCCCAATTCGGGCAAGGTGAGAGCATAATGTGCTTTAGATTACAAATTAAAACATTGTGCAAACAAGTAAACATTCATCTGCATATGCAGGCATCCACAAGTTGTGGGGATTCACCACTTTTAGTGGGTATGAGGGCAAGAAAGGAAAATTACAATGCCATCCACTTATTCAGTGGGAATACTCCACTTATGCAGTGGGTAGAAACAATAAAGAAAAGTTCATTTATCCACACTGACGGTAAAACCATCCAGGGGTTACAATATGTTTAATTGTTCTTTCCTCCACACTAGCGGTAAACCATCCAGGGGCCTTAATGTGATTCACAAGAAAGATTACAATGATATCAAATACAATGTAAATCAAGTCTTGTTTGGACTTATTGAGAATCTTGTGAAGATAGCATGACCATACCCTGCAGATTTCTTGAATAGCTGAATGACAATGTAGTATTTATTTGCTGTCCGTCACTGCTGCAACCTGAAATGATACATCAACTGCTCTCTACACAGACCATTGGCATCCAGGGAAGTATAATATTACAAGATTAAACCCAATATTTGACAAAACAAGTGGTCCCTAAATGATCTATCAATTATATGTACTCAACACCACAGAGAGAGTGATAGACTATAAAATGACTTCTTCTAGACTAGTACGGCACCTTCCCAGCATAGTACGGACTACTAAAAACTCCCAAGAAACTACCCACACTTAACAATATTGTTTCCCACTCTAAAAACTATGCTAATACAAGACAAATCCAATGTTTCCCATGCACTAAAGATCAGTTAACAAAAACACTTCACAAACTATGCATTTCCCTGGCCGTACGGCCAGCAAAAGTACAGCTGCTCATAAAAAATAAACAAAGCTTCCCAACCACTCACTATGATCAGATTGGGGTCGCCTAAGGAATATATTAATAGTGCAAAAAGATTTAGACACAAAGAACTTCTCAATAATTTTATTTTTGCAAAACTCTTTTTCTGCCTGTACGGCAATATAATGGTACGGATCAGCAATATGACATTAAAACTATACAAGGCATAAAAAATCTGCTTCTAACTTCATTCTCATCTGATTGCCATGATATTTAATGAACTCTAATCCAAAAACTCTTAGCAACTTCAAACATATTCAGCTCCATGAAAGCTCACTGGCAAACTCTGGATAAGTTTGCTCAAATCTCTTCTTCAGCACAATGGTGATTCCTGTAGTGAAACCACACCCAACATCGAGGGTTTTCGTTCTCAAGAGCATTCCACAAGAGGGTTTTCGTCCTCAAGAGAATATGGAAGAACACGCAGGTTCAATCCAGCAGAGTAACAATACAAATCCAAGCATGCCTAAACAATGAGCCCAACTCCTCTTTTTATAACTTTTTGAGGGAAATAAAATATTATTTCTTTTATCCCTTCATATTTCTCCTCAAACAATATAAAATAATTCCTTATGTGTGCACAACTTAAAGTCACCACTTTTAATTAAAAGCTCTTTTTAGCTCCAAAGACCCCTTTATCAAAATAAAGGAAATATCTGTTTCGCAAGGCCCCAAAATGATGCATCCATGATTTAAAACTTTTTTTTCTCTTTCCAACGAGCTATAACACTTAGATTTTTATTAATTATTTTCACCCCTAGGAGCTTAAGTGAAAATAATAATTAAAATAGCTCATTAAATAACACCATTTTGTGGAAAATCCCAAACACCACCAAACTGTAAAATTAAGCATACCAACATACTCCATGATGGTTGGGAAGATGAATGATGCTTTTCAGGCGACTTTCCAAAAATAGACGGCTTCTCCAAGAATTTTGGAGAGCAAACCGGGAGCCCGATCAAACATCAGAAAGCATCACAATGATCATAAGCACCATCTGAGCTCAAAGCCATAACCAAATGCTCTACAAAATTGATCTGTGGCCACTCCAAGAACATTGGAGTTCTCCCAAACATGTTGGATAACCACTAAGGGACTAAAAACAAGCCAAAATGCGCACAAAGCCTATGCGCCAAAAAAGAGACATTACATACCACTACAACATACACCCTTGTTCTGATTTTTGTTTTTTTTTTGTTTTTAGGTTTGCTTGTTGTTGTTTAAAGTTTTGTGTATGATTTTTGCAGTGCATAAAATGAAATATAATAGCATACAAACACTTTCAAAGATACCCAAATGCTCAAATGGCAATTTAAAGCATTAAACAACAATACCTAGATGATAGAATCATTCAAACATCATATTTTAAACATACCCATTTCGCTGTCATAAATTGTAGTTTTGAAAATGTTGAGTACAACAATAAATCGGCTTTTGGAAACCACAAAAATCACATCAAGTCTTTGATATTTGCAACACGTCAAAAACCCATTGGTCTTCAGCCCTAGGTGCCCCTCTCCAAAGTGAAACAGCAATCAAAAGTCTGAAATCAGACCTCTAAAATCCCAACACCCAGCTTCAACACTGGTACAACCCTAGTACGGCCTCTATGGCAGCAACTATACTTTGAAAAGCACTCCAAAAACTCTCAGAAAATCTCCAATCACATCCTCAAATCTTTATTCAATGAATTCTAAAGATTTGACATTAAAACCCTCGTCTGCAACTATAAACTTCATTGACAATGAAGCATCCAGCATAGACTCTGAATGACGCTGCCAGCAACCGACCTTGGAAGATCTTTCACTTCTGCAGTTGGTGTCCTCTGTGGAGGTTTTCGTCTCTACAAAGCCTCTATTAGAACTCCACGCTAAACCTAGTACCTCTCTTCAAAAAAATAAGTATATCATAATCTTCAAATGAGCTCAAAAAAACTTTTATGTGCCCTCCAAAAGGCTACAATTTGGCTTGGGGACTAAACACTTTATTTAAATTATTTTCCTTATGACTCCCACTTGAGTGCCCAACATTAAGTTATGTTTTAACTTATTACTTCATTTTGCCCCCTTATTTCTCCTAGGCGCCCACTTTACATAGTCATCCCTTTTAATATTAAATAAACGCTTAAATAGACTTAATAATAAAACCTTATAACATAAGCGTTTATTTTAAATTAACATTTAATTCTGGAAACACACCAACGGAGCATCAAATGAAGAAACTAACTGAGCTAGGGGTAACCGAAACTGAATACCGAAGTCAGTGCCGAAACAAATGACTGGCTAAAAATAGTGGTGACTGCTAAAAATAGTAAGAACGGACCATGTGTCCAAAACATCCCCAAAAAGAGTCACCACGGAGTGATTGAAGAAATAAGCTCAAACAACACCTGGGAGTCATGTTTGATGTGATCAGCATTTAGTAGCATCATTTGGCGTGTTTATTTGGCAAGTTTGGCACTTGTATGTTTGCTGTTATATTTGTTTTGTAAATCAGAAATCAGCAATTAGGGTTTGAGCACAAATGAAAATCAGAATTTTAGTGCACATGCAGTTAGGGATATTACAGAAAAACAAAAAACAAAAGAACTTACCTCCAATCCAAGAATGTTTCCTTCACAATCTCCTTGGCAGTGAATGGGCTCTTGAAAACATGTAGGAATAGCAATCCAGCCTTCTTTGGAACCTTCAATGATCAATCTTTAGCTCTATATTTTCACTAACAAGCAAGAATGAGAGTGAGGTAAGTATTTGGTTTGTGTGTTTCATTGTCAAAATGAGGTAAACGTGTTTGTTTTTGTGTTTTAAGGTTCAATTTAGTGTTTAGGTTAGGTTTTCAGGTTGACTGGTTAAACCTGAGGACCAAATAAAAAAATAAAAAACAGCTAAAATCGTTTGGATTTGCCCTGGGTATTGCAAATTCTGTCCAAAAGTTCAAGTACATCCATGGGAATATCCAGACAATTGCAGATAGAATTTGTAGTACCATGTTTATACCCACAATGATTCAAGCCAGATTTTTATCCCGAAACATTTCAGAATCGATTCCAGGGCTGCAAGTGAGCGATTTGATAACAAAAATTGGATAATTTTCATAAAATTGAGTTAAGTTGGTTGACACATGTCTGAGTGTCAGTAGGCCAATTTTTTGCATATGTATGCAATTTTCCTCGTCAAAGATTCCAACAAATCCATGAAGTCCAAGTTGCAGTGACACATCAATAAAGCAAACAATCAATGCCTAGTCACAAGAGCAATTCATGCAGTCAGCAGGTCAAGCAATAACAAGTAGTGCAATCAGAGGATTTCCTGCTGGTTTTAATATTTGATTTTTTTTGTTTATTTTTTTAAATATAAAATGTTTCGCAAGGGGGCATATGCATTTCAGTTCCTGAACTTTAAATGGCCATAACATTGTCATAAGAACTTCATTTGAGCCATTTTTCGAACTGTTGGAAAGCATTTTCAAAGCTCTTGACAATGATACAAATTTTATCAGAATTTGTAGGTTCCTTTGTGGTATTAAATTCTTGGTAGATGTAAAGAATTCCAATGTCCCAATGTTAATGAAATACAATCATCAGACTCTGGGAATCGTCCATTGGGATTGCTTTGAAGACCAATGAATTATGACAGATTGCATGTAGACTTACAAAATGTCGTTTGCCAAGAAAGGTGCCTACAATTATCAAGAGGATCAAACTACAGGACCCATGATGCACGTGCTTTTCACTTTCACCTTCGGGAAATAAAATATCCTAAGGCTCTGTTGGATCTGCTGAAGAAGTTGATAGAGAAGGTTGATGAATGGAGGGTTTAAATATTGAATTGCAAACTACATGCTTTTGATAAATAGGTGTTTGAAAAAATTGAGAGCTATTTAACTCGGGTGAAGGATCTTTTATTTCACTTGGAGGAGTGCAGAAAAGAATAAAATAAGAATAATAGTGACATAATTGAGATCATTCTTACGAGCTTAAAGCCACCATACATATGTATTACTTTCCACAATTTTCCTCTATTAGGGCCATTATTAAGGGGGAAGGAAAATCAATGTTTTTTGCTATGCAAAATAGGAGAATCTCACCAAGATGGTTGTGCTTGGTTTGAGTCAGCATGTATACACAATGATTAAGGTCTCTAATACATCCATGTATAAACACCTGTAAATAGGTAAAAGGTAGGCAGCCTTTCCTACCAGACACAAAACAGTGTCAATTTATGTCTATGCTGTTGTTTCATTCATTGTTATGTGTGTTTTATGCTCTCTACTTGTTTATACATGCTTCCATCCATTGTTAATTGAACTTAACAACACTAAACTTCATATATAAGGACTGTTTTTCCATATTTCTGCACATGGAACATCAACTTTATCAATCAATTTACATTAAGGTTGAATCCTAGGATCAGTTTGGTGAATTATGTAATGGAATGTCCACGCTAATTACAGATCAACCCACTTTTAGAAATAACAAATGAGGGTTTGATATTTTCTTTGCACTAGAATTATTGGGTTTACCATTTTAGTTTTGTTTCTAATTTCATCTGCTATGTGTAATCCAATAAAAGAGTTGACTTCTAGGAACTTTTCTATTAAAATTTCTTCATTACATGATATTAATTGCATTCAATAGCATGTAAGTATTTCAATCTTTAATATAACATAGAAACTCATAAATGTAACTCGACCTTGTGTTGAAACCTTACCACTCAGGCAGCTGGAAAAATGTCTCGAAGAACATCCTTGTCCCATCAATATTTAATTGCAAAATCAACTCAAGTCCAAATAAAAAGAATGCTCGTTGACGCTTTCGTTCCTGAGGCCAAAGAGTTTCCCATGCTGTAGCAACCAACAACATAATAGTTTACATAATGAAGTAAAAAACAGTATGGGATGTATAATGAACAAGTAGCAGCCTGCTTTAAAGCATAAAAATAAAGTAGTGGTCTACAAATGAAAAGAAAACCAAGTAAGATGAAATGATTTCTATCAAAAACAAATTCATAAGAAAGAAAGCCAAAAACAAAAGAGGTGTAATTTCATTTAACAACTGTGGATAAAATTTCAGCAGTTGGGTGCATCTTTTATTCTTCCTTCCCTTTTTCTCCCAAGAAGCTTATAAAATGCTAGAAACAGAGCTTGAATGCTTCCTTTAGTCCAAGCAAGGTGGGGTTAAAAGAATGACCTTGTTGGTGTGGGACATTCACACACTTTTAAGGGATGTAGGGGCAAATGTTGCAGGAAAATGAATGGTAAAGGTTGTGAATGGTGATGCTCAATGACAAATTTTAATCAGTACAGAATTCAAACTGTCCACAGAATTCAAGTTAGAGCTTCTTTCAGATTTGTGATATCATCGATAATGCCATGGAGTAAGTGAATATCTAATTGCAACTATGAGGGACCATGTGATGTGCTAAGACCAACATGGACATTAAATATCCAGCATGGACAGCTTGTCCTCCTACCTATGTTTTCTGACAAAAAATTTGCAGCAAAATGTTTTTTGTTCAGAGATATTTGAACTTATGAGCTACATCAAAAGAACAATTGCCATGATTCAAATGAACCACAAAAATTAAACAGGAGGCAAACCAGCCCTTAAAGATATCTCAAAAATGATCCCTAAAAGCTGTCTTCCAAATCACCACTTCAAGGAACACGCCCTTATTAAAGAGATTGTAATTGGTGAGACAAGAAGACCTTTTATAACTATGTGGCAAAAGACATATATGATTCAATGAGCCACAGCATTGCTATTTCTTCACAGTTGAACAAGCAGTAAGGATGAGTGATCCTAAAACATGATGGGAAAAAAAATGCCAAAACATTTGCAAATCAAGGGATTCTTTCAAATGCAAAGTCTTGGAGTAGTGAATTCTTCACCAAGGTTCAGCAGTTAAATCAAGACTGCACAAGGTTGGAATAAGTAATAACAAATTCATAATGCAACCTATGTAGGAGAGAAAAACTAGTTGGTCATGTCTTCTAGAGGTGAACCTTTGTCAATACTTTATGACATGATTATAGGATGAATTTAAGTATTTCGCCCCTCTTGGCAATTACCTCTCTTTCGGGACCCTTAAACAGTCCATGATAGTTGAAAAATACTTTGGAAGACAATTTGGTTGTCTGCAATTTGTTTGTTGTGGAAGAAAAGATGTAAGGCTACTTTTCTTTAGGGTAGTTATTCACTCAGCTTATGTAAGTTAAGTATTTTTAAGAAGAATTTGACTATGCTTCTAAAAGTTAGTATTGCTTGCTTTTGTAAGGATATATAGTCTCTGCCGATGCAAGTTCATATGTATCTTGTCTGTCTTTATAGGAGACTTTATATGTAATCCTATTGTTAAGTTGATATAACTGTCATGTTCCTTTGATGTAATATAATTATATAAGACTCTAATCTCAAAAATAGAAAATGTATGCATAATGTTTTGTTAGAATCTGAAAAGATTATTAACCCAGAAAACTAATGCCAAAGAATAGATATTTAAACTATGAATGCAAATGATACGAAATCAAAATAGCAACATAGAGTTAGTCTCCAAGAGAGTAATACAAATGCTAGAAGCAAAATAGCATTAAGAAGATGTAAAAGCAAGAGTTACAAAATACAAGCCAGGTAGCATGTTTATATAGACTAGGAAGAGGGAGGAGGTGGCAGCACCGACCAATCAGGAGCAACCATCTATCAGACTAAAGATAGCAAAGTATCTTCCCAAGATAGCTAATGGATGCTCACATGTAGGAAAGTGACACCTCATAATCCTCTCACCTAATAAGACATGCTTTATTAACCTAAGCGAGATTAATAGAAGTGTGGGAAAAACCTAGGAATATAGGAAAAAATAAATAACCGAACTAGGAAATAAAAACCTACACTAACACCCCCCCATAAGCGAAGCTTAGGTGGATGTAGAAATGGGTCCCGACAAATCAAGCCTAATGAGGTACCCATGTACTTAAAATTCCTCCTTAAAGAGAGAAAAGCCCCCCCCCCCCCCCAAATAGAGAGAGAAGAGACCCCCCCAAAGTAGAGAGAGTGAGAGACTATGAAAACCCCCCACAAGAAAGTAGCTCCTGTGCCAAAAGAGGATGCCCATATATGAATGTTGAAGATGATCCATTTGTGGCAAATGACATTTCTCCCCTTAGGAAGAAAAAACTCCAATGGTGAATGCTGAAGTAACTCCCACTCAAAGAAGCAAGGTGAGGAAGGAAGCCTCATGATGTATCTTGTCTCAGAACTCTACTCAAGTGTCCCCATGTGAATATCAGAAGATGCCTCAATGCATGAAGGTAGAAGCAATCCAATCCCATGTGTAGAACCAAGAGGTACAAGACCAAAGACAAGGAAGATGGGATAACAGTGATGAAATGACTGTCATCAAAGAGGAGTTGAATGTCCTCAAGAGTGTCATCTAGATCTGAAATGTGAGACTCTACAAACAAACAAGAGATGTCTGGTAGAAATTGGTCCCAATGAAGTGAATCCAGAGGACAAATCTGATCCTACTGCAAAAAATCACTGGAAGCCCTCGAAGAAGCCTCTCTGAACTCTGTAGTAATAGCAGGTGCAAGGACAAAAGAGATGTCATGAAAGAGGAGAGATAACCCCTCAAATGTGTCCTCCAAATCTGAAATGTGAGACTCCACAAACAAAGATGCAATGTCTGATAGATAGGAATCCCAATGAGGAAGACTAAAATGATCCTACTGCAAAGAACCACTGGAAGCCCTCAAAGAAGCATCTCTGGAATCTGATGAAGTAACAGGTACAATAGGAATGTCCTTAACTGTAGATGGGGCATCAATGTATGTCAACCAAATAGACTGATCATCCCATGAGGATGTGTCCACACAAGAAGGGGCAACAGAAGTCTCAGTATCATCCACAAGAGCATGGTCATCCAATCTGTTCATAGTCACTTGGCTCAGGAACGAGTCCAAGGAGATGGGGCAATAGATCTGCTCAAGGCAATGATTCTTTATCCCTTATTTCCAAGACAAATAGTTCTATGAGGTTAACTTAACAACAAAAGGATGGAAATAACCGAAATCCATGATGAACCCCCAAAATGATTACAATAACCCCATAAAAGATGTGACTCAAAGAGAGCACATAAGACACCCCCTTTTTCACTCAATCAAAGAACCCCCCCAAGAAAATATGATTTGGCACTTTATATTAGTGCATTTACAACTGCCACTAGCAAGAAATACTAAGTGGTCTTGATCTCAATGCATTACAAAACCCTCACGAAGAGCATATGCTAAAAATACAACTTTGGCACAATAACCAGAGAAATAAACAGCACCACTGCGATCTACTCGAAAAATCATGCACTTTCAAAAAAAGAATCGCCTCGATACGAGGTCGTATGTGAAAGTCATAGTTCCGAGACTCGGACTCGTCGCAGACTCGGCGAGGGCGACTCGGTTCGGGACTCGGGACTCGGCGCCTAGACTCAGCGCAGACTCGGCAAAAACTCGGCAAAGTAAAAAACCCAAGAAATTTAGAGATTTTTAAGGATTTAAAACTTGTTTCATGCACCCTTTATTGAATAAACCTTAAAGACACAATAACATCATCAAATAGAAGCTAATTGGATTACATACACAAGTATACATCGATCACATAACTATAAATGCAAATTGTAGCTGAGCTGCTGAAGGAAATAACACACTTAGATATATAAATATAGTCAAATGTATACAAAACTCATGGAATATGAAATCCATGACATCAAAATGATCAAATGTTCCAAGCAAATATGAAGTATCAAAACAATAACTAGAAGTCTATGGCTCAGAGGAGCCTGCATCCTTCGCCTTCCTACGAAGGCGTAAATGGTAGGTCTTCAATGATGCAGCAGCCATAATCTCTGCCTGTGACTCCATGCCACCCTCACCAACATCAGATGTGCCTGTGTCTGCTCGTGCTCTATCCACCTCCTCTGCCATGGCTACAGCCTCAGCCTCTCTATCTGCCTGGTCAACCCAATCAAAGTCCTCATCACTAAAGATAGGATCAGTAGCCTCAGTGATCCACTCAGATTGTGGATCGACCTCCTCTAGCCTGATTGGGGTGGAGTCATGGTCAAAAATCTATTTGTGTCTAAGTCGAAGGTTGTAATGAACATACACTAGGTCATTCAACCTCTCCACGGACAATCTATTGCGCCTCTTGGAGTGTATGTGCTCAAACATACTCCAATTATGTTCACAACCTGAAGCACTGCATGGCTGGCTCAATATGCGAATGGCAATCCTCTGAAGGTTTGGTGTTTTAGCACCAAACATTTGCCACCATACATCTGAAATGAGAAAAAGAAAAAAAAATCAATCTCATTTCCAATTTTAAGTCTCAAGTTTCAAGTTTCAACATTTAATAATAATATAAAAAGAGAAAAATTATGCCCTTAAATATATTTTTACCTGGCTGCAATGTTGTCCTACTCTCTTTGCACATTAGACGAGAAAAGAGCTCTCCTTGTGCACTAGTAAAGGCCTCTATCTCATAGGCTATCGGTCTAGTAACTGCAGGCGCCATCCGCTCTATCACTGAGTAGAGCCCACCAAGAACCTCATCATCTGCCTTGAAATCAGGGCGGAATTGGAATGCCGGATTTAGGAAATAAGCTGCTGCATGAAGGGGCTTGTGAAGTTGGTGCTGCCATCTCCTATCAATGATCTCCCAAATGGGACGATACTTACCCTCAACTCCCCCATAGATTGATCTAATGGCCTCCTTGGCTCTATCCATGCCCTCATATATGTAGCCCATTACGGGCTTCTCCCCATCAGCAACTCGTAGGAGAACTACCAAGGGCTCGGTGAACTGCAAATATTGTGAAACATTAACTTAAGTGTGAATAAAATAAAGTTAAACAAATAAAAGAAAAATATGAATAAAAATTAAAGAATACTAGAATTGAATTTTACGGTTACCTTCACAATCTCTACAGCAGGTGTCCAAAAGCTTGGCTCATCAAAAATGTAATTTGCCACTTCAATCCCTGCGGTGGAAGTACCATAGGATGAGGAAGTCCACTCCTTAGCAACAAACATACGTCTCAAAGGTCCCTTTGACCGAATCAAGGATTGTAGTGTGATGAAATTTGTAGCAAATCTGGTGATGCCAGGACGAGCCAACTCCTTTAACCCCGTGTATTGCCTCATTAGGCTAAGGACCCATGTGTGATTGTATATAAATTTGCAAATATTTTTGGCCATATCCACACATGTTTTGATCCATGGAAGCTTGCCTAAATCCTCCAATATGAGGTCAAGGCAATGTGCGGCACATGGAGTCCAAAATACTGTTGGGTGCCTCTCCATCAGTAGTCTACCTGCAGTAACATAATTTGCTGCATTATCGGTCACTACTTGAACCACATTCTCCTCACCCACCTCAAATAGGACTTCCTCTATAGCCTCACAAAGGTATGTGGCATTTTTTACATGTGTTGAAGCATCAATTGACTTGATGAACACGGTGCCACCTGAAAAAAGAAGCAAAATCAATGGTTCAATAAAACATAAATTAAAAATATTAATCGTTAAATCAAATTTAAAATTCAAATTATTCAATGCATTGAGGGAAGTACAATTACTTGAAGAGGAAACAAGAAAATTCAGCAACGTCCTATTTTTTCTGTCAGTCTAACCATCGGTCATGATGGTGCAACCCTTCTTGCTCCATACCAAGCGCTGCTCCTTTATTTCAGCTTTTACATCAGCCACCTTTTGTGTCAAAAGTGGGCCCCTTAAGTCATCTTCAGTAGGGCCTTTGAACACCGCCCCACAAACAGTTACGGCATCAAGCATATTTTGCCAATAAGGAGACCTAGCACATGTAAAAAGAAGAGTTTAACTTTAAATTTGAATTCAACATACATCTAAAATTTAAATATAAAAATTCATGAGACAAAGAATCAAACTATAATAATATAAATTTTAAAACAATCAAACAAAAAAGAATTACCTGGCTGCATGGAATGGAATGGTGCAATAGTACCAAAAGTCGCCAATTGCTCGTCTAGCTATATCATGTGCCTCCTTGTTCCAACCCGTGCTCTCAAGCGATAGTTGGGCACCAGGAGTAGTGCGTGGCACAAAAAATGAATCCAACCTAGATTTACGAATTCTAGGACCAATGCTAATACTACCACTACCACTACCAGTAGTGGCAGCGGCAGCACTAGCAGTAGCGGTAGCACTAGCAGTAGCGGCAGCACTAGCAGTAGCACGGGCACCAACAGTAGCAGAAGTACTAGCACAAGCACTAGCACTAGGATGAAATGGAGGCTTGGAAGAAGCCTCTCCAACACCACCAATGCACGCTAACTCCTCCCTTTGCCTCTTTTTTAGCGCTTTTTTCATTTCAAATGTTTCTAATTGTATTTGCACCTCACGAACAACCTCAATAAATGCATCATTGCATCCCAAAGCATCATGGACGGCTATGCGTGCAAGATGGTATTTCAATCTATTAATGCCTCCATGAAAAATTGTTTTGCAATAGAAACATTTTGTTTGTCCTTTTTTTTGCCCTGGAAAATTTTCAGCGTGTTTCCAAGCTGGGTCCTTTCGAACTGGGTGTGAAGAGTTAGACATTGTGCAAAATACAATTTGAACTTGAAATCAAGGCTGCTGCAATAACACATAAACACAAAAAAATGAACATTTGTTAATTCATTTATAATTATTAATTTATTAAACTAATGCAAAAAAAAAGTAGGGTTTGTTTCAAAAATAGGTAGGGTTTGTTGATTGTTCCAATTTTCAAAAACAAAAGGTAGGGTTTGTTTCAAACTTTCAAAAATATGTAGGGTTTGTTGATTGTTGAAAACTTGAATGTAGGGTTTTTTAATTTGTTGAATGTTCAAACTTCAAACTTCAAACAAAAGGTAGGGTTTTTTTATTTGTTGAATGTTCAAAGTTTCAAACTTCAAAGTTCAAACTTCAAACAAAATAAGTAGGGTTTGTAACTTTGTTCAAAATAAAATTTGAAATTTTACAAAACAATGCAATTTTTGCTAAAAAACACAAAAAAAAACCAACCTTGAAATGAAATGCAAAGTTGCAAACTCCTTCCAATCGCCGGTAGAGAGCTCTCAATGCACCAACTCTAAGTATGAAGCTGCTCCAATGCGATTTAATGACGGATTTTTCGTTCTACGGTTCTACCTCCTTGCTATTTGCCCTACAATGCACACTCTTATTTTTTCTCACAACTCTCTCTTCTCCTCCTATTTTGCCAAGAAAATGAAATGAAGTTACTTTAAGTGTAATAGAGGCAATATAAGTCCAAAAAAATCAACTTTGACTTGAGTTTTTTATTTTTTTTTCAACTTTTCACTCATGCTGCGCCGGCCGAGTTTCACCATCGGGACTCGCGAGTTTGGGCCGAGTTTGGGCGAGTTTCAGGAAATGGCGAGTTTGGGCGAGTTTAGGCGAGTTTCAAGGCCGAGTCCGAGTCCGAGTCTCCAGGACTCGCCAGACCTTGCTCGGCTCGCGACTCGCCGAGTTCTGGCGAGTTTGGGCGAGTCTCAGAACTATGGTGAAAGTTATGATCCTCCGAAGTTCCCAAAACGAGAATTATGCAGTGTCACGACTGAGAATCTGCAATTTTTGAAAAATCTCTGCATCAAAATAAAAAAATGTTTGCACTAGTACATAAAGCACAAAAAAATAGCCAAAATAAAAAAAAAATTCATGGGAAACGGAATCCGTATGAGCAAGAACGGAGCATTTGAAAATTGCTTTCAAAACTGCAACTGCCAACGAAGAGGGGTACTGCTGTAGCTTTTTGAGTTCGATTCTGCAAAATATACAGACTGCATGCAAAAACTAAAAGATACCCAGATGGTTTTTCAAGGCTGTGAACAAAACCTAGAAGGCATTTTTCTCGCTGATGTACAGAAGATGTAGTTCTAATGTAAACAGAACGCCTTTAGCTACAAAAAACGACCCCAGCAACCAAAAAATGACATGCAAAGGCTGAATCAGCTACCTAGGACAGGAAAAGGCATGCTGGAATCTGCAATACTGATTAAAAACATAAAATATGCAAGCCGGTTGTTAGATTTGAGCTTGAAACCCCAATTCCGCAACTGTGTGACGATCTCTGATTTCGGTGAAACGAAAGCCAAATCTGACTTTCTCAAGCCTCTTGAACGCGTTGGACAACCGGAAATACTGTCAGTATAACCAGAAATGGTGCAATCACCCAGATTTCATAAAACACATGTGCAAACCCTAGAGATTAAAATTTTTCCGTCAAACTTTTCTGATTCTCCAGATCATCCGAAGATGCAAGAGAAGAGCATATTAAGTTTTTCAAAAAACTGCAATAAGCTTAATTAGCCCCTCCCCCCCCCCCCCCCACGTGAATCTCTCAAATAAGGAAACTAAAATCTATCCTTGCACATAGAATAGCTCTGATACCATGTTAGAATCTGAAAAGATTATTAACCCAGAAAACTAATGCCAAAGGATAGATATCTAAACTATGAATGCAAATGATACAAAATCAAAATAACAACATAGAGTAAGTCTCCAAGAGAGTAATGCAAATGCTAGAAACAGAATAACATTAAGAGGATGCAAAAGCAAGAGATACAAAATACAAGCCAGGTAGCATGCTTATATAGACTAGGAAGAGGGAGGAGGTGGCAACACCGACCAATTAGGAGCAACCATCTATCGGACTAAAGATAGCTAATGGATGCTTACATGTAGGAAGGTGACACCTCATAATCCTCTCACCTAATAAGACATGCTTTATTAACTTAAGCGAGATTAATAGAAGTGTAGGAAAACCTAGGAATTTAAGGAAAAATAAATAACCCAACTAAAAAATAAAACCTACACTAACATGTCTTGCGAAGTACTTTATGATCGAGTCACAATGCTGCTATTGCTTCACTGTTGAACAAGCAATGGAAGTGAATGGTCCCAAACTGTGATGGTAAAGGCACTGCCAAACAATTTGGAAATAAAGGGCTTCTTTAATATGAAAAGTCTAGGGGTAGCAAGTTCTTTGCCAAGGTTTGACAATTAAATCAAGACTACACACGGTTGCAATAACAGTAATCATGCAGCCAATGTGAAGAGAGCTGCTAATTGATAATGTATTCTAGGTGTACATTTCTGCCATAATGTAATATCCCCAATGGGATCTGCCCTAAATTTCTGATTTTTATTTCTGCTCAAACCCTAATTATGATTTCTATTTTCTGATTTCAAACAAATTATCACAGTGAACATACAAGTGCACAAAAATGACAAATAAAACATGGCAAATGATGTTACCAATTGATATTCATATCAAACATGAAATCCACCATGAAAAACACAAGATAGGGCATCCAAATGCAACATACAAATCTGATTCTCTGTAGGTAACTTCTGCTATTACAAACCTGAATATTCTGGACTGATTTTACAATGAATTCTTGGGCTCAAACATGCTAAACATATGCCTAGATTTCTGCTCTATAAATCAGACCTAAAACTAGGTTTATACATACCAAGAATATGCAAAATAATCTCCAAACATCAAACCCTAGATGGGTGTCATGTCCCTATAATGATTTATAATTGAATCATTTATTTAAATAATATGTTAGCCTTATATAAACTAAATATATAATATATTTATTTAAAATACATTATTAATATGTATTATTTAATAAATAATATTATTAATTTAATATAATTTAAATATTATAAAATATTTGAAATATAAATATTTAATTAACTAGATATATTATAAATATAAATATTTTAATATAAAATTTATATGAATAAAATAAGATAAAAGAGCTCCCATACTTAATAACAAATGTATTTATTTATACTATATATATTATATAAATAATGTACTTTAAAAAGATTAAGGGGAGGCATAAGGAGGATATTTATAAGTGCAGCGATCAAGTTGGTTGACACCAGTGATCACATTAATAAATAATATATTATAAATATATCTAATAATATAAATACAAATATTATTGTTATCTTATATTGTAATATAAATATAAATAATACAAAATAAATCATATATCATATAAATGATATAATAAATAATACATCATTTATTATAATGATATAATATAAATACAAATAATATAAATAAACATCTTGTAACCTATCCTCTTATGATAAAGGAGTTACGTATGGTTAGAACTAGTTTTACCATAAAAGGGAATTAATATAAAGTAATAAAATTTATAAGAGGGTAAATATGTCTTTTACCACCAAGCATAATAAAAGACGTGCCTCTTCGAACATATCCCTTGAAAGAGAAATAAATGAAGGTTGTGAGATAGAAGGAAAGGATCATCGGAAGAAAATATAAAAAGAGTATCGGATAAATACATCAGCAGTAAAAGTGTGTGAAATATATATTATAAAATATATAAGCGGCAACAACAATACAATAAAAATTATATTACGGTGGCATAGGTAAGAAATCCCAGGTAAAGCTACAACAGATAAGTAAGCAATTATATTTACTTATTCAATTTATGATTTGTAAGAATATATATTTACTTGTTCAATTTATAAGATATAAATGATAAGGTTATAAATGTTGTGAATAATTCATTGAATGCTAGGAAGCTCTAATAATCTCATATTAGGAAAAGCTAATAATAGTAGAGTAAACATCTAATAAAATATGCATTCAAAGGGAAATATCAATATACTAGTAATTATTGAATATCCAAGAAAGTGAATTTTTAAATAGAAGGCATGATGCCTAGAATAATAAGTATGTTCTATAAAGAGATTGATTATGACCATGGAGTACCGGGCTAGGATTAGTAGCCTTCCCTTTAATCCACCTACACACCTTATTAGTATGAGACTGGTGGTCAGAAGGAATCTAGTGTCTAGCACTCGAGCTGGCAAGTCATTGCCCCTCAGAGCTAAAAGCGAAGTATTGCCGGGGGTAGCATGAAGCTCTTAGACCTAGGGTAAGAACGAAGTATTGCCGGGTGTAGCATGAAGTTCTTGACCCTATGGTTGTGTAGGACCTAGATAATATTAATGGCCTAATGGTAGGTGAACCTCGAGCTTGCTATAAGCCCCTTCGAGCCAAGAGTGAAGTACCTCCGGGTGTGAGGTGAAGCCTTGGGCCTACGGCCGTGGGTCTTGGAATCCTTAATCCACCCTCTCATATTAGGTGAGTGGTCTGATTAATGGGTAGGATTACGAACGTCCTCCCCGAGGTATGTCCATGACTCGTGTGATTAATGATATAAGATAGATCATGAACATGGATATATGACTAGAAAGGATATTAAATAGACAGAGTTTATTATTGTTAAGCACTTTATGTAAACATGATAAAATGATTTGTATACTAATGTGCTCTTTTACAAGTTGAAATTGTTTGCAAGGTTGCTAAAATTTTGGCTTACCAGAAGGGGACATTACAATGGGCGAATCCTTCCTTGGCAAGTGCTTAGGGTTTGCTGCTCCAAAGGATGCAAAATCGCCCTCCAAAGATGGGCGCTCAAGTCTGCTCCAAAAGTGGCACTCCAAATTAGGGCAAAATCCTAATGCAATATGCACACAAAATGCCACAAAGAAGTGCTGCTCCAAATCTAATCTTCAAATCTGAATATGCAGTAATGCTCCAAACCTCCAAATGTCTCCAATGAAGTGCAATTAGAACTCCGTTATGAGTCCTCCACAAGATGAGTTAGGGTTTTGTCCAACTCACCGCATTCACAAGGGTTTTCGTCCTTGGAATGAAACCCAACTAAAGTTGCAACCAAAGAGAAGAATCTCCAAAATGAAATAAGATATGAATGGATGATGAAATGACCTCAAATGATCTTATATTTATAACCACCTTTTCCCTCCAAATCTGGCCGACCTCAAGGAAAAATATTTATTTTATTTGTTTTTTTCTCTCCTTCTTAGGGCCGACCACATGCAAGGCATGCTAGGTGCCCAAAAACACAAATAAAATATTTTATTTGGTTTTCCTTCTTCCATCTTGGCCAACCTAGACAAGGTATTTTATTTTTCTTATTTTTCTTTCCTTCCTCCAAGAGGAGCGAACCACTTAGGCATTCAATATTTCATGTTTTGACCTTTCACTTAGGTCGTCCACCTCAAAGGAAATTATTTGGATTTATCTTATTTTTCCCATGGCATTACAAAATACCCAAAGTTATTTTCCATCTTTACTTTTTCTTCCTCTTGGGTCGCTCACCTCCTTGCCCAGTTTATTTAATTATTTTGCCTTCACCAAATGCCTCACAAAAATATGAGAAGTCACTTCACATATTCAATATGCGCAAATAAATTGGTTAAATATAATATTTAATCAATTAGGTCATTCCTTTAGCCCTTCGGCTTAGCCTACAAGAATAGGATAGGCTAGCCAACTCCATTAGGTGATCACTCGGAAAATGGGGACATTACACATAACACTTTGGACATGGTTACATGTTGAATTTAACTATTTATTTATTGTCTCCCTTTTTCATAAGGCCTCTCTTTAGGGAATCTTCTAAGATACAGTGATATTTTTAAAACACTTTGGTAGACAACTCAGTTTTTCCATTGGTCTCTTGTGGAAGACAAGAGGCTTTTCAAGCAAGCCTTGGCTATGCTTGTGAAAGCTACGCTTGTTTGTTTGTGTAATGATTGATGTTAGCTTTCTGGATTTCATAAAATGAGACTTTCCATGCAATCCTCTTGTCAAGCTAATATAAGTATCATATTTCTCTGATGTAATATAAATTACATTCATTAAAAACACTCACATATGCAAAACGGATTAGTTTCTTCTCACAATTCATTCTTCAATACAAGACTTACGGGTTTTTTAAATCTTCCAAGTCTCAAATTTTCTTATGCAAGATTTTACTCTTTTAATTTAGGAATATAGTATTGCAAATAAGAAATAAAAAAAAGGAGAATATCTATCCCTTGAGACAAAACATTCAAGAAAAATGTGCAAATATGTAATGTCCCCTTTTTACAAGTGATCACTCATTGATGTCAACTAGCCTATTTTATTCCCATAGGTTAAGTCGGGAATTGTAAGGGAATAACATAATTAGTTAAATACTAAATAATCTTGAGTCAATTCGGATTATTTATATTTAATTAATAAAATAAGATCAAGTTGTAATGTGAAATGACTTCACCAATTGTGGGCACCAAATGGTAAATAGAGAAAAGAAAAAAAAAGAAATAAAATAAAACAAAGTGGAGTGCCTAGAGGGAGGTCAGCCAAGTGGGAAAAGAAATCAAAATAAAATAAAAGAAAATGCCAAAAAGGAGGTCTGCTAGGAGGGAGGTCGGCTAGGAGAAGATAGGCATTTGATGGCTATAAAAGAAGGCACTTGAAAGTCATTTCACTCATTCATTCACATCTGATTTTATTCATTGGAGTTTTACTCTTGGCTGCACTTTTAGTTCAGCATATTCCAAGGACGAAAACCCAATTCCATCTTGGAGGTGAATTCATACGGAGTTCACACTTGCACTTCATTGGAGATTTGAAGGAGTTCTTGAGCATTCAAAGACATATTTTTCAGATCAGATTTGAGTGCCCATTTTGGAGGATTTGCACAGGATTGCTGCTAGGGTTTCTTCCTGGGAATCAAGATGTTGGTACTTGATGATCATGACTTCTACTGCAGCAGAGGACTGAAAATTGAAACCAGATGCCAGTTGAGTCGAACGTAGCCTCTTCCTCATCCCCACCGTCCAATCGCTACCATGGTCGGAGTTCAATATTTCCTGAGCACTCGACTAACCTAGAAGTTGTTCGGTCAGCAGACGAGGGGGGTAAACGAGACCTGCCTTCAGTTCGAGCAGACAGCAATGAATCATCCAGCTAACCAATAGTAGAAGCATTAGTCATCTGGAGGATAGTGGCCACCACCGTTTTTAAATATATTTTAATAAAAAAAAACTTAAGCTTTGTATTGTACGATTTTAATGGTGAAATGAAATGATTTTTAAATGTTTTCTTTAGGTTCATCGGATTTCGAACCTCATGGATTAAATTTGGCAAACCCTATGACTTAGCTAACTAATATTAATTTGGTCAAAGACTTAAGGTATTTATTCTCTTGTATTCTTTCTTTTCAGTTTAATATTATAAAGCTGCACTGACATTATGTTAGTTTTAAGTTCTGTTGATTCATAATTGTTAAAAGTATTGTCATTATATTACCCTTTGAATTTGTACAAACATTATTTTTAAGTCCATTGCAATCTACTTGAATTTCCTTGTCTAATAGAAGCTGAAGTTTTTCCTTGCTCGGGCTACAAGGACCTATTTCACCAGAGACTAATTAGTCTTGAAGACATCCATCCTTACCTTTCATTTCATGATCTCATAACTCAGTAATTAATAGTTTGAGTCAATTAATTGCAATCTTACATTTGTATATTAGTTAAATTATAAATTTAAGTCAGTGATAAGAAGCATAAAATATAGCACCCTCTCTAAGCTAACAGATAAAATTTAAAACATACTAATACCATTACAGTTAAAATGTCAACTATTGTTTTCTCTTTTTAAAGCAACTTAAATTGTGTTATTCTTTTCTTTGGCAACCTGTACTTTTATAATTTATAATTTTTTCTATAGTCATAAAAAATTGTAATTTTGTATTGACCGTCTCGACTCTCAATAAGTTGTAAGTTCCTCTTTAGCTGAGTGGAAATGGAATACATACTCCTTTATCCACTCAGTTAAATGCAATAGATTGGCAGCAAAAAAGGCGGGAGGATTTGGTGTATCTGCATTCCAATCTGTGCCTCATCTTACACAAGCAAGTCAAGTGCAAGGAGGAGGTGTCAAAGGCATTAATATGTAGCACCAAGGCATCCCAACTTAGATGATTCCATAGCAAAGATTTCCTTAGTCCCTATTGGCGATGAGGAGAATGAGGCTGCTCCATAGGGCACACATGGTGCTGCAAGCAGGAGTGGTGCTGATGTTGCTTGTGGTCCTAATGAGCCAATTGATGATGTTGATACTCTCGACAAAGAGTAATATGATGGTTTGTATTGATTTCTATTGCAGTTGCATGTTTGACCAGTGATCATTGCTCTATTTTGAACATATCCAATGTTTTGATTTATCTTTTACATTTGACATTGAATTATCAATGATCGGTTGTGTTCTATGTTTAGTTTTGTATATTTTGTAAAAATTATGGATATTTTTTATGTTTTTAATATTTTCTATATACTTTGTCCAGCCATACCAAGCCATAGTGAACCCAGATTTAAAAAAATAAAAATCTGTCAATCACCATACGCAAACCCCAAACTCAAACCCAAACCAGCAACGTAGATTTTTTTGTTGTCTGGTTCTATTGTTTTTAAAATGTTTGACACCAAGAAGACCTCCGGTGTTTCTAACATTCTTCTGCTCCCAAATGATTTTTTCTTTGTTTTTTTCAACTGCAATTTCAGAAACTAAATATCACCTCAATCCAGGCACTATGTTACAGCACTAATGTTCTAAGCAAAAATAACTCAAACGGAACACCTTGCATACTTATTTCTGACTTATTATCTGATTGCTATCATAAGCAGCATACTCTTTTCTTCCTAAGTTATGCAAGATTTTATTCATTTTTCAACATATAAAGGCACATCATTGACTTGCACTTGTAACAGAATATTTATTACATGAACAGCTCTTGTTACAAAGATAAGCACTATCAAATTTATTAAGTGTGTGGGGAAATGCTTTGGTAGAGAAATAGGCAACATCAACATGAAAATAAGTGGTACAAATTCACCGCTGAGTGCTGCATCCGCTGTACATTTTTGGTAAAACATTGTAGCTTCATTGCCAACACTATTCTTCAAAGCATTTGCAATAGCTGCTGCGTATGATGGAGCCTCTGATAAGGAGCGTACAACAGAATAGCCTACAATAGTCAAATAGCATCAGCCAATTGTATTTGCCATCTAATGAATGGTCTCGCAGTGGAAAAATGGGAAGAATCTTTTTTATTTACCAGTGGCAGGGTGAACCATGCTCGCTGCAGCACCAAAGCCCAGGTGCTTCTGTCTTGTATTTGGCAATGAACCACCAACAGGAATATAAGACCATTCCTGCTAATTGAAGTTAAATGTAAGGCATCAATTCAAGATGGGTTCCACTTAATTATATTGAATTTCACATTCACATTACTTCATCTTAGGCAAAAATACAATATAACTACTCCCAAGTAAAAATCCAGTTCTTTCAAGACCAGCCCATGTATTAGAAAAAACAGTATTTTATGACTTATCACATAAATATCATATTAACTTTAAATGAACAAAAAAGGTTAGCTACGATGTCATAACATTCAAATTACTACATTAACTTGATGCCTAAGCCAACTTACAGTTAACTTCATTGTGATGAAAAGTTCTTAAGTGCAACAGCATTGACCCGAATTTACTCAGATGACTGTATCCAATCAGGTGTATTTGAAATTTCCAGAGCCGTATTAATTCATAGATTAATTATCTTACGAAATGAAACAGTAGGATTTTAATATACTGGACATGCCAAGGGGTTCGCAGATGAATTAACTGGGAATGTATAATTGAAATTTAGTAAAAGAAATGCAGGTTCTTTCATAGTAGTAGACAGGAATCAGCATTTATTGTTTTTCTAAAATGGCTCAAAAAACTTGTTTGCAATGAATTTCTGTTTTAAAACATACACACATCTGATTTTCAAGTAAATAGTCAACATGTCCCACCTAAATTACTTGAAAAACTAGGACAGAACAATGGGTTCCAACAACACAACATAAATGTCTTCTGAGTAGTTTGAGAGCATGCTAGTCTCAACTTAATTTAGTTTACCTCTTCATACAAATGCAAAACACGTACTCCCATACTTTTTAGGCGTGCTTGCAATCTCTTCTTCAATGGTTCAAATGGCATGGCAGGTCTTGAAGCTAAGCAAGTCTCCTGAAGATTGAAAAACTGTTTATTCAACATACCTAAAGCCCCAAGCTAAATAAAATGATAAGCATTAATGTTAGTATGAATAAAAATAACATAATGCATAAAACATACCAGCAGAGTTTGCAGAGGTTTTATGAGTCTTAGTCATGCAGTTTTTGCAGTTTCTATCATTACATACCTCAAAAAATACTCGTGTCCGTGATAATGGCATGGCATAGAGAAATGTTGGTAAATTGGAATCACATTTTGTGTTCTTTTGGTTCATGTAATCTCGGTAATCCATAAAAACCATTAGTTCGGGGTCATAAGGAAAGCTTTCAACCTGCACAGTTCAAGCATGTAACAGTTTCAGCTAATAGCAAACCTTTGATTCATGCAAACATTATTTAAAACCTCTAAACCCATCTTTAAATCTACAAACTGAAGACCTTTTTAATATTAACCTACAACAGTTTTCCAGCAAGGATCTCCATAACAGAACTTTTAAAAGGATCATGTGTGGGAAGAATAGACTATCTTTTTTCTTATTGAACAAGATAACAAGTTATATCACTTAACAATGAATGGAACAGAAATAGTGTAATATCCCAAATAGTATATTCACTAAATTTCTGATTTTTAGAGTTCTGATTTTTGACCTAATTTCTGATTTTCTGCTCCAAACCCTAAATTTCTGAACTTCTGATTTTTATATCAGACTTGAACAAACACTTAGAACAGCCAATTAATCATACTAAATACATCAAATAATCATGCCACATGGTTTGCCAACATCATAGTTGAAATACACAATGAATGAACACTAAAATGCTAAGTTACCGGGTTCTTCTCAAATGCCCACTGTGCCCGTATGGGTCCGGCTTGAATACGGGTACAGTTTGCCAGGGGGTTCACCCAAGGTTCTGCTCGGGAACCAAGGGTGCCCGAGCAGAACCCTGGAACAACTTGGGCAGAACCCAAGGGAGGGATGCCCAAAATGGTGTCAAAATCAATTTTTTAAAACATTTTTTAACCTTTTTTTTAACTTTAAAAAAATATAAATGAGTGTATTTCGCCCTAAAAGTGAAATTTATCCAGTATGACTAAAAGTGAAATAAACTTTTTAAATGAAAATTTAATATAATATATTATTTATTATTATTATATAATATATATAGTATGTGTACTAGGGGAAAAAAAATTGCAACAAATCCCAATACCGAACCCACACCCATTCTAGGCAACTTAGATGAAATGTATTGAAGCAAATCAATAATATGGTCCATAAATTCAGTAATATGCATGTTTTTAAAGCATATTTTTAAAAATTAATGTATTTTTGATGTTCAATAACTTTGTGGAGCTATTGTCGAGTTTTTCCACGAGTTTTTAAAATTTTTGGGTCCGCCGAGTAATTGCCGAGTTTGAGTTTTTCAACTATGATGTTCGATGCCCTAAAATGTGTATTTCATGGTGTGTTTCATGGGTGATGTGATTATTCATGTTTAGTATCATTTGCCATCATTATGTTCTATGTTTGGATGCATATTTGTGCATTATGATTACATGTTTATGAGCAGAAAATGAATCAGAAATTAAGGTTTCGGGCAGAAATCTAAAGTGCAGAAATTATGGCAGAATTCAAAGGAAAATTAGGAATTCCAATTAAGTTTCATTTGGAAAGCCCGTAAATCCAAAATAGGCGAAAATATCCTCGTTTGGAATATTACAGTGGTATCAGAGCCATGATCTTGCCAACCTGGAGGGTTTGATCATACATCATGGAAGAAGGTAAAGAATCAATAACATCTTTGCTTGAATCTATTAGACAAAGCCAAGTTGAATTGAAGAAGGAGCTTGATCGATGGCTGTATGAACAAGAAGCCACACAAATCATTGAAGAATACAATGATTTATCAATTGATTTCAGGTTAGCAACTCCTTTTGATTTTTTTCTTGAAGGTTCATGAAGATGGAAATCCAGGGAAAGAAGATCTATATGCATACATCAGAAAATTGAGGGAAGAGAAAGAAAAATCAGAAGTCACCTTTGGAGGAAGGTTAGAGAAGAAAGAAGAATCACTTCTTTGTGACTTGCAACCTACAAGTGATCATGAGAAAGGTAGAAATCAGTCAACATGCATTGAAGATTGGACTCCAAGCCCTAGAGAAGATGAAGCAAAGAGTTCACTTCAGCTCTATGAGGAAAGGGACAAAGGAGAATCACCTATTGAGGCCACAAGTGAAGAGGACATGAAACTTCATGATGACTACACAGTTGAAGAAGTTGCCGCCATGGAGATGGCCAAACCAACATTGTTGGATCAGCTACAAGAAGGTATGAGTTCTTTTGAGGATCCTTTCATTGAGCCTATCATTGCTTTATGACCTTTACATCATGTTGGCAAGGAATCCTTTTGTACTTTGGGAGATCTTGAGGAAGAGGTTGTTCATACATATGATGGCAATTCAGAAATTTCAGTATGTAGTGAACAAAGAGGTTTGGTTAGGACTGATTTGTGTCATGTCGCCATTTCCGAAGTGATCACATGTGGAGTTGAAGATTAGCCTATACACCATTCCCGTAGGCCAATACATTTGGTAAGGGAATGATTTTGGTTTGGGCTTAATTTTTAGAGGATGGAAATCTATAATGTTGGCTCAACTAGTGTTTTGATTGGATTTTTGGCTAAGTGTTGCTAAGTGGTATTGTTCATCTAGCCAAATAACAAGTTCTTCTAGAGGATAGAAAATGGGAAAATGGGAAATGCAATATTTAAATTGTATTTTCATCATTTCATTGGTTGGATCAATTGATGCCAAGTGGATGTCAAAGGAAAATGTCAATCTTCAATTGCATTTTCAAATATCTATTTTATCTATAGGCCCAACACTCATATGGAGGTTTGATATATTGGTCTTTGTGCCAACGCATGAGAAGGCAAATTGCATTGAGTTTGGTGCCAACGCTCAAAGAGAAAATGATTTCAAATTGTCCATTGGAACATGTGCTAGGCATCTTGGAAGGAGACTTGCAAAAATAATAAAATATTGCTCATCCTAGGATCATGCGCCCAACACCTAGAGGTAGTTGTCAAATATCAAATAAAATATTGTCATGCTTTGGATCATGAGCCAACGGCTATGTGGAGAATAGATAAAAAATGCATAAAATAAGGATTTCAATGCCCAAGGTGATGTCGCTCAAGGAGAAGAAGAAATTTTATTACATAATATTTTATTTACTGATGTGGATCGCCACCCAAGTCAAGGAAAAGGATTTTTAAATGATAAAATATCATTTCATCATGGTCACCGCTCATGGAGATATCATTTAAAATTGCAAAGAAAGTTAATTTTGCTCAAGGCGTTGGAATTGGAGGTGAATTCATTTAATAAAATCAAAGATGATTTTTAATGTTGTATTTCATTGATCCAATGCATTTAAAATTGTTCAAGAGAAAGGCATTTCATTGGTGGACTTCAAAATATTTGCAAAATTGGAGCTAATTGGGTCAACCAACCAAGAGGAGGATAAATAGAGCCTTTCATCATCAATTTGTAACTATTGATTCCCTTGGTAAGTTCTCTTTTGATTTGTGTTTTGGCTTGAAATTGTATTTTCAGTGTTTTGTCCAGGAGATGATCCCTTGATTGTGATATGGAGATGGTCCCATATCTTGTTGTGAGGTGATATCATGGAGATTTATCATGTTTTGGAATTGGAGGTCTATATTGAGGAGTTTGAAGGATATTTGCATTGAATTTGAAGTTCATGTTCATCATTGAAGACTACCAAGGTAGTCAATTTGGCTATAAGAGCTATTTTGTGTGAATTTTGCTATCATTTGAAGGTCTGATTTTATAACAGCAAGCTAGACATTTCGTTTCAGGGTTCTTAGACGTCATTTCATTGAAGATCTTGAAGGTTTGTTGCAATTGGAACATCATTGAAGCAATTTGTGGCACTTGGGAACCCCATCGCTTGCTATTGGAGGTGCTATTTTGCATGGTTTTGGCTTCATTCATAATTCTGGGCACTTTGATCACCTAAAACAGTCATATCAGCGGCATATACAGTGATGTCAGACATTTAATTGAGCTCGTACAGTGGCATAATAGTGCTATGTTGTCATGTTGATCATTCCTCTTAGGAGTGGCATTGATTTGTTAGGGTTTTGAAGCATTTTAATACTCATTTTCCTTCTGTATTGAAGTCTGATGTAAATCAGTCCCAGACTGTTATATGGAACAGCCAATAACATTTTGTAATCATCATCATTAAAGACAATAATAAAGCATTGGGGTTTTAGCATTCACTTGTTCATATGTTCATTGATATTGTTTTGCATTTGGAATTGATTGTTGAAAGTAAATTAAGGCAAAAAATTGCAGTCATATCTAGTAGAGTATTTTATAGTAGTATCAGAGCTTGGATTCTGCCAACCTATGGGTGACGAGCTACTACATTGATCCTTTTCTGCATCATTATCGAAGAAGAACAGGTACAATGGGAGACAGGAGGCAAGGTAACCCGCAGGATGATACTGATCATATGTTGAGGGAGATGGTTGATAATCAGCGACATATGGTAGAACAACAACGTGAGACAAATGAGAATATTCAAAAGATGTTTTAGGCTTTGATGAATAATAACACGAACAACAACAATCATGCTAATCAGAATAATTAGAATAATCAGGATAATACAAGTGTTGGTAGCAATGCAAGATCACCTCGTGCAAGGAGGATACGCACACCTACAGTTGAGAGACCTATGCAACCTACTTTTTTTTCTAGAGAAGAAGAGGTAGTTGAGGTACAAGTTGAGGAAGAGGAGATTCCCTTTGGTGAAGATTTGATATCTTTGGTTGATGAGCATGATTCACTTCCTAAGCATGTAAGGAATCAAATCAACTTCAACAACTTCATGAGTCAAAAGTGAGAACGGCAAAAAGGTAGAGTTGAACGTCCAAGGCAAAGAAGAGCACAACAACCTACATAGTCGAAGGAATACAAGGATGCATTGAATAAGATTCCTCTCCCAAGTTTTGATGGCAGTGGTAAGCTAAGTGCTAGAGCATGGGTGAATAAGTTGGATACTTTTCTCACACTCAAACCCATGAGTGAGGAAAAAGCTATACACTTTGCTACTATGCATTTGGAGGGATTAGCATATGATTGGTGGCATCATGGTCTTGTTTCATAGCATCATAATAGGACCACTTCATATGATGAGTTTGTGAATAAAATCATTACTAGGTTTGACCGCAAGGATGTTGAGGTCTACTACCATGAGTTTACACAGTTGAAACAGAGTGGTAGAGTGGATGCATATGTCAATGAATTTCAGAAGATTGCGGTTATGGTTCCTGATATGACGGATAGGAGAATTACTATGTTTTTTGTTGAAGGATTGAATGATAGGATCAAGGGTTTGGTCAAAGTTCACAAGCCAACTACACTTGAGGAGGCCATTGAGTTAGCACTTGACTTGGATACTACTACATTCACTCAAAAGAAAAGCTTCTTTAAGGGCTCAAGTTCAAATCAAAAGAAAACATTTCAGCAGCCTAAGTCTAATCCTTCTTCCATGGAGAGAGATGAATTGAGGAGGAAGAAGTTACGCTTTTCTTGCAAGCAACCATGGGAACCAGGGCATTGATGTCTTGGGAAAGGCAAGGCACATCTTATAGAGGTGGTTTCAGACATAGATGCAAGACTTGGCAAAAACTCGCGGGTTTTTTTTTTGAAATGGGTTTTTGGAGTATTTATCGGCACTGAGTTTTTGGCCGAGTTTTTGAAGACTCACACGGCCACTTCAAAAAGTGTTTTAACTTCATTTTGTCATTCGTTTGGAAGCTTTCACTCAGCAAAGGCACTCTGTAAAGCATTGTGCACCTATTTACATCGGTTTTGCATCAAGGAGACGAGATTTGAAGGGCGTTTTCATCGAATTTCGAAGGCAAATTGGATTCCCAGGTAGGTTTTCTGATTTTTCTTATTCTTTCTTGTTTTTAATTTTTTCTTCATTTTTGTTGATTCTATGTTTAAAAATCATCATGAATGCAGTGTCAAAAAGATTTAAATAAATTTAGATTCATCAAAACAAGATTTTTTGATGAATTTTTCTAATTTTTTTACATATTTTGTTGATTTTTTCATTTTTTTGAAATTTTCTTCAAACCCTAGTTGTTTTTTTTAATTTTGAATCCTTTTTTTTTGTTGAATAACATTTTTACAAGATTAGCTTAATTTTTTACTAATTTGAAGTAATTTTCAGATTTTTTACATTTTTTCATATTTTTTTGAAACCCTAGTTATTATTTTCTTTTTTTTAATCCATTTTTTTTAATGAAAATGTTTAGAATCTTAGATTAGTTTAGATTTTTAGTAATTTAAAATTTTAAAGTAATCTATTTTGATTTAATCTAATTTAGCTTTTTTTAAATTTTCTATCAAAAAAATAACAAGCTGTGTTTTCACTGTCATTGTGTGTGTAGGTTAATTGATAATGGCTGGTCATTTTGCAAGTGCATCCGGTTTTGCGTCGAGCTCTGCCCCATCCGTGCCTGGGGGATTTGTAGGCACTCGTCCTGCAGGAGCTAGAGATCTTGCTAAAAATATGCTTATCTAGGACCCCTACCTGGCTCAGTCTTTTGCATTAAATGCGAACAAGTATATCGTGGAGGCATCAATCGCCACAAATACCACCTTGCAAGCATCCCTCAACATGATGCTAAGGCTTGTCCAAAGACCACAGAAGAAATAAGAAGACAAATGAATGCCATACTTGCAGCTGCAGAAGAAAAAAAATTGCAAAGAGAGAAGGCAAAAGCAGCAATGCAAGCAGCTATAGCTTCTTCTCAAGGTGCTCCAGCCAACCTTGAGTCAGATGATGATGATACTCAGGGCATGGTGGGCTCTCTTCGTGGTCCACGTGTGCGAAAGGCAAGGGCCGCAAGGCAACCCACCACCACCTCAATCCCTTCATCTACCTCTAGTAGAGCAATAGGACCTACACGCATGCATGATTTTTTTGTGCCTAGAAACACACCTGGTGCACAACCTTCCTTAGAGGCAACTGGGTGGAATAGGGAGGTGCATGAGCAGGCAGACATTGCTTGTGCGGATTTTTGGTATTTTAACATCCCTTTCGATGTGGCAAGTTCTCCTTACTGGCACAATTTGGTTACCGCATTGACAGTTGCAGGAAAAGGCTACAAGGCGCCTTCTCGCACAGACTTGGGTGGGAGATTAGTTAATTTAATCTTTTAGATAAATTTATGTTCTTTAATTTATGTTTTTCAAGTTTAATTTATGATGAATTTAAGCTATTTTATTGTTTACAAATTAAAATTGTGTACTTAATTTCACTTTGTACTTGTAGGTTGCTTACTACTGCAATTGAAAGGACAAGGGCAGCAGTAGAGGAGCAAAAAGAAAATTGGAAAGCATATGGCTGCTCTATTCTTTCTGATGGGTGGACGGATGGAAAAAACCGTACCATCATTAATTTCTTGGTTGCATGCAAAGATGAGGTGGTGTTCTTAAAATCAATTGATGCCTCCCACAGTAAAAAATGCAGAAAATTTGACTAACATGTTGGAGGAAGTTTGCATGGAGGTGGGGATTGATAATGTTGTGCAAATCATAACTGATAATGCAGCAGCATATGTGGCAGCAGGAAGACTCCTCCAAGATAGATGCCATCCACTTTTTTGGACACCTTGTGCAGCGCATGTCCTTGACCTTCTTTTGGAGGACATAGGAAAACTAGATTGGGTCACACCAATTGTAGAGGACGCGAGGAGGATCACTAAATATATCTACAATCACCCTTGGGTTCTTCACATGATGAGGGATTACACCCAAGGGAAAGAGTTGGTGAGATCTGGTGTGACAAGGTTTGCAACGGTTTTCTTAACATTGCAAAGCATTCTTAGTTCATTGGCAGCTTTGAAACAAATGTTTGTGGCCCCAAAATGGACAGAGTCATCTTATGCGAAGAAGCCAGAAGGAGATAAGGTTGCATGCATAGTCTTCGACAAAGCATTTGAAAAAACAGCTGCAGAGATTGTGAAGGTAACTTCAAAACTTCGAATTTAACTTGAAATTGAATATTTATATAATTTTAATGTCTCTCATTTTAAATTTGTAAGTTGTAACTTTAATCTTTTTCCATTTTTATATTGTAGGTGTCGGAGCCCTTGGTTAGAGTCCTCCGCTTGGTAGATGGGGATAAAACCCCAATGGAGTATCTTTATGAGGCCATGGATAGGGCCAAGGAGGCTATAAGAAATTATTATAAGGGGGACAGCCTCAAATTTGCTCCCATTTGGGGGATTATTGACAGGAGGTCGAACAATCAACTTCACCAACCGATCCATGCAGCAGGATACTTCTTGAACCCTTGTTTCTTCCATTCAAGCACCTACTCAGATCCTACTAAAGAGGTTATGGAGGGCCTCACTAAATGCATTCAAAGGATGACACCCGAGGTTGAGGTGGCAAACCTCATTGTTAGTGAATTGCAAAGTTATAGGACAAAAAGGGGTGCACTCTTCTCTTCAGACCTAGCAAAGAGAGCAATACACACTCACACCAGGTATAAAATTTGAAATTTACAAGTTACAAGTTACAAATATTGATAAATCATAATTTGATAAAATATGCTTTGAACTTTTGACTTTCTAAGTTTCTAACTCCTAATTTGTTTTTTGTAGATGTTTGGTGGTCAAATTGGGGTGGAAATACCCCACATCTCCAAAAATTTGCCCTCCATATCTTATCCCAGCCTTGCAGTTCGTCCAATTGTGAGCGGAATTAGAGCTTGTTTGAGTCCATCCACACAAAGAAGAGGAACAAACTAGCTCAAAATCGCCTCAATGACCTTGTATATGTGCAATATAATCTTCGGTTACGCATAAGAAAGGTAGAGGAAATATCAGATAATCCAATTGATTTGGATGAGATAGATCCATACAGTGATTGGACATGGTGAGATGAGTAGCCTCCATTGTTTTCCGAGGATGACATCTATGACTTAGAGTGACAAGCTAAGTTACCGGTTCTGGTATGGGTTCGGGTTCGGGTTCGCGGGTTCAGTCAAATTTTTTTTTGGTGTGGGTTCGTTTTGGGTTCATCCATACAAAAACATATAAAAATCAGAAATATATTCATATTTGTAGCAGTAATTAAGTTCAGAATACCATAGCATCATGAATATGATCATATAATTAACAAAACCACACTAGTGTTAGAAATTAAAAACACTACAATGTCAATTAGTCAAACACGAATGTTGAATGTCATGATATATATAGTTATTACAATTCAAAAATCAAAATTATAATGCCAAATGTCAACAATCAGCCAATGCCATCACTAATTAGGCATCACTGTCATATGGGTCATCAAAAATATCATCACCACAAGCCATATGAGCATCATCAAATACTAGTATATTAGTAGAACCACAAAAAGTGGCACTGGCACTGGCACTGGCACTGGCACTCTCATGCCCACTAGGGCCACTACCAATCTCAACATCAACATCAACTTCAAGTGTGGCAAGGTGGGCAATGGTAGCATCCAGGTTAGTATGCTCTAGCTCGATATCCCACTTCCTTGAGTCCCCTTCCTTGTAGTCCTTGTTTTTGTGTGTAAGGAGGCGCAAGTTGGAATGCACATACACTAAGTCCTCTGCCCTTTTTGAGTGCAGCCTGTTACGCTTTACTGAGTGGATGAAGGAGTATGTGCTCCAATTCCTCTCAGAAGCTGATGAACTAGCAACCTATTAATACAAGACAACATTAGACAGTTAGAGTTATAAATTAGAAATTTCGAATTTAGAAATCAAACTTAAAAATCTAAAAGATAATAAAACTTACTTGCGCTAAAATTTTTATTGCAAGAGGTTGTAGGTGTATGAATGATTGGCCATGGAAGTACCACCATGTATGAGCATCAACCTTATATTTGTCAACAAGAGCATCAACACCCATGTCCGTGGAGCTGACAAAATGCATGAACTCGGCTCTAACTGCTTCTCGTATGTCAGGATCAACAAAGAGTCTGCAAAATGCTGCCTTGTACCCTCGGCTGATTTCAACATCTCTATATGGGGCAGCCCTTGTCCCCACAGAAAGGAGTTGAGCACTATAATATTTGGGACTCAGTGCAAAGGCAAGAAGATGCAATGGGGTGGTCATTTTGTCCCACCTCTCTTCAATAATTTGGTGTATTTGATTGAAGAAAGTTTCTTCAGGATCTTGCTCATGTTCATTTATGATGGCTTTCATCTTCTCAATCATTGAGTCGATGCCATCATATACCTCTCCCAAACAAGGCCTATCCATGTCGGTATAACGGATCATACTCAATATGGGCTCGGTAAAACTGAGGAGATACTCAACACGATCCCACCAATGGTCATCTAGGATCAATTGCTTAATTTTTGTTGCCCTTTCAGTGCTAGATTGCCTCCATATGGACCAATTTTGGCTAGTGACCATGCTAGAGAGTGCCTCTTTAACCTTCACAAGCCGTCTTAAGACAATTGTGTTGGAGGCAAAACGGGTCTCGGCAACCTATAAAAATCAAAATAAAAAAAATAAAAAATAAGGCTTCTTAAAAAATAATTTAAATAAATTTACAGAACTCAAAAACATAAACTTATGAAAAAATAAAAATTGCTTTAAGCTTCACTTACCTTTAGCAGCTCCAATCTTGAGAATGATCTGAAAATGCCTTGTGACATATGGTGGTTGGTGATGAACATCTGGATGTCTTCTGCCTCACTATACACCTGTTTGATCCAATCAATTTTTTTGCCAATTTTTTGTAGCATAAGGTTGAGGGAGTGGACCGCACAAGGTGTCCAAAAAATGTGTGAGTAACGCTCCTCAACCAATAAACCAGCTGCTCTACAATTTTTTGCATTGTCTGTTACCACTTGAACCACGTTTCGAGGCCCCACTTCCTCAATGGCTTGACAAAGAATATTAGCAATAAATGGACCATCCTTCACCTCCCCTTCACAATCGACTACCTTCAAAAACATAGCCCCTTTGGGGCACACTGCAATAACATTGATCAATGGCAGATTTTTTGAATCTTTCCATCCGTCAGAAACGATGGATAAACCTGTCTCAGCCCAAGATTCCCTTATGGGCTTCAATTTATCCTCTACAAACTTCACTTCCTTTTCCAATAAGGTGGTGTGCACCTTCTCAAACCCTGGGCCCTTAAAACCTTTTGGAGCATCATTAATTGCTTTCACCATTTCTTTCCAATATGGTGAGCGAACAACATTGAAAGCTAAGCCATTCGCATATAGACATCTTACAATTTGTTGATCAGCAAACTCACGAGACTCATTGTGAAATGTCGTTTCCAATGGTCCCTTTGATCTCTTGCGTGCTACAGGTTCAACTGTGGGCAAAAATGGGTGGCTCTCTACATGTTCCTGTTCAAATTCTGATGGTGATGCTGATTGAGGGGGCTTCATTCCTCGAGAACCTCTCTGAGTCTTTAGCAAAGGGTGACTTGGTTTACGACCTGATGCTTCCTCTGCTTTTTCTTGCTCTTGGATATATGCAAGGACTTGAGCTTGTGGGATGGGTACACCATTTTTTCCAGGGCAAGCTTTGATGCCCAACCCAGGTATGTTACACAAATGGGCTTTCACCCGACTGTAAGAGCTTTTATACTGAACCCCACAACCATTGCACGTCCATATATAACCTCCACCACCTGGAAGTGGTTCTAACATTTTAACATATTTCCAAAGGGGAGAACTTGGATTTCTCCGACGAGGTTGAACCGCTTGCCATTGTAATCCCTCCCTATGCCAAAAAAAAAATACATTCCAAGAATCCAAATTTGAAATTTCCAAACAAATGAAAACAAAACAAACAAAAACAAACAAAAAAATTATAGAACCTAGTTGAGTTTAAAAGCTTTACAAATGTGCCATTGATTCATACTAAATAGAAGAATTTAGAAAAAAATCCAAAAAACCAACCTTTTTTGCAAAATCTGCCTCTTCAATCTCCTTTGTAGCAAACCAGCGATTGCACAACGGCAGGAATAGCTAAACAATCGTTTTAGATCCTTCACCAATCGATCTCTGACTCTATTTCTTTGATGGCAAGAAAAAAAATGAGTTCAGCTCAAAATGGAAGAGTTCTCTAATTTGCATTTGGAATGAGGAAAATAGAATTTTTTAGTCTTTAAAATGAACCTAAATGATGCTTTTAGGGTTGGAGGAGGGTCAAATTAAAAAAAACAATAAAAAAATGCCAGATTTAATTAAAAAAAGTCAAAAATCAACGTTTATATCGACGCTGACCGCGGGTTCTGGGTGGGTTCTGTCCGGGTTCAAGCCGGGTTCTGTCCGGACGAACCCACAGTCATTTTGCAGTACCCTAGGCATACCCCCGGCAGGACCGTACCCGTACCAGGACCCAAGCCAGACTGTACCAGGACCCAAGGGTTTTCAGGGGAGAACCGGTATCTTAGGTGACAGGCAATGGAGGAGGGGGGTGGATTTGCATTCTCATTGGATGACATTGAGGATGACCCTGAGGAGTCATTGCTAGTGACTGTGCCACGACTAGCAGTAGGATCTACATCTAGGATGCTGATGGAGGATGAGGAGCCACAGCAGAGTCCTACGACTACACCCTCTCCCGTAGTCTTCTCACGTAGACTTGGGAAGAGGAAGATGTGAATTTGTATTTAGTATTTACTTTCAATTTTACAAAAACAATTTGCTATTTTCGTTTTGTTTCAGACTATCAGTATCAGCGTATTGAGCATTCCACATGATGCAATTTTGTATCTAATTTTCTTTGAAATCAATCAAATATAACTAGACTCAGCTTGTTTCTTCTATGCACTCATTTTATTGACTCATTGGATGCATCTTATCATTGAATTTTGCAAAAAAAAAAGTGTTTTTAATGACGTTTAAGCAATTTTTTAAGTTGTCGAGTTTTTTCCGAACCGTACGTTTTGGGCTTGCCGAGTAAATACTTTTGCCGAGTCTTGCAACTATGGTTTCAAATGATGAGAGTGATACACATGATGATACAGGTTCAGAACATGATGATGACCATACGGAGCAGCTTACATTAGAGCTTGATACAGGTGGTACAGGGTCAGTGACTATTGCTTCCCTTTTCGGAGTTCCTAGGTATCATGCCTTTCGTGTGAAAGGAGTCATTAAGGGACAACGAGTTATATGCTTGGTGGATAGTGGAGCCACACATAATTTCATTGATGAGGGTTTAGTTATGAGACATGGTTTATAGGCTGAGGATTTTGCAGGTTTCACAGTTGCAGTTGCGGATAGTTTAACCATGAGTTGTCCGAAGAAGGTATCGCAGCTTAGCATTCAAATGGGAGACTATACATTGACAGATGATTTCTACATGGTGGGACTTGGACAGATTGATATTGTTTTGGGAGTCCAGTGGCTTCAGTCTCTTGGCCGCTACATCCAGGACTTTCAGAAGATAGAGTTGGAGTTTATTCATGAGGGGGGGAAGGTTGTTTTGAGGGCACTTTCAGATGGAGGGCCTAGAGTTGTTTCAGCTAAGCGTATGGAGACTTTGTTTCATCATGATGACATTGCATGGGCAGCCCAAGTTTCTATTTCTTCCAAATCTTCTTCCAATGGTGAGTATCATGTAGACATCCAATCTGTATTGGATAAGCATGGTAAGGTGTTTGGTGACATTTCTCCAGGTAGACCACCAGATCGTGGTTTTGAGCATGTGATTGAGCTTGAGGATGGGACCAAGCCCATCAATATTCCACCATATCGTCATCCTCAGCACTTCAAGATTGAGATTGAGAATACAGTCAAGGAGTTGGTTGATATGGGACACATTCGACCTTCATCTGGTCCATTTACTTCTTCGGCGGTGTTGGTGAAGAAGAAGGATGGTACTATGCGGATGTGTATTGATTACAGAGCACTGAACAAGAAGACAATAAAAAACAGGTACCCTATACCCAGGATCGATGAGCTACCTAATGAGCTACACGAGGCCGTGTATTTCTCCAAGATTGATCTTCATTCAGGCTATCATCAGATTTGTGTCCGTGAGGAGGATATTCCAAAGACAACATTCAGATGCCACTATGGACACTATGAGTTTCTTGTCATGCCCTTTGGTCTTACTAATGCACCTACTACTTTTCAGTCTTGCATAAACCATGTGTTCAATAAGCAATTGCGTAAGTTTTTGTTGGTATTCTTTGATGATATTTTGATATACAGTAAGACATGGGAGGAGCATCTTCGACATCTTGATGAGGTACTTGGTGTTATGGAGGCACAACCATTGTATGCCAAGACTTCTAAGTGTGAGTTTGGATTGGAGGAGATTCTCTATTTGGGGCATGTGATTAGTGCTAATGGAGTTAGAGTACATGTGGAGAAGATCAAAGCTATACAGGATTGGCCTACTCCAAGGAACATTTCGGAGTTGAGAGGTTTCTTGGGTCTTTGCAGCTATTACAGGAGGTTTGTTAGAGGCTTTTCACAGTTGGCAGCACCATTGACAAATCTCACTAATAAAGGGGCATTCCTTTGGTCTATTGAGGCACGGGCAACTTTTGATCGGCTTAAGGAGGTGATGAGTACTACTCTAGTATTAGCACTACCAGATTTTACACAATCCTTTGTACTTGAGTGTGATGCATCAGGTGAAGGTATTGGGGCTGTTTTGATGCAGAATAGGCATCCCATTGCATTTGAGAGTAGGAAATTGAGGGATGTGGAGCGCCTATATTCCACCTAGGACAAGGAGATGCTTGCCATCATGCATGCTTTGGTAAAGTTTCATCAGTACTTGGTAGGTGCAAAATTTGTAGTTAGGAACTTAGGACCGACCACAATAGCTTGAAATACTTCTTGGAGCAAAAGGATTTGAATGAGAGGCAACAAAAATGAGTCTCTAAGATACAGGCATATGATTTTGACCTTCAATTTGTGAAGGGAAAGAAGAATGTTGTAGCGGATGCACTTTCCAAGAGGCCTACCATTTGCTCTTTGAGTGAGATTTCAGCTGATTGGAAATCTCAACTTTTAGTTGAGTATTCCAAATCTACTTTTGCATGCGAGATCATGGATGGATTGATTCAGGATGATAGGTATAAGGTTGTTGATGATATGATATATTATAAGGACAAGATTTTCTCAGTACCTGAGTCAAAGCTTAAGCAACAGATATTGAGAGCCATTCATGACACCTCTAGCAGGGCATCCAGGTTTCTTCAAAACCTATAGGCAGATTCGAGGGTCTCAAGGATGATGTGTTGCAACATGTTAGAGAGTGTTTGACTTGTCAGCAGAACAAGTCTGAGCATGCTTTTCCTGCAGGTCTACTTCAGCCATTGCCTATTCCTGAGCAAAAGTGGGAGAGTATCTCGATGGATTTCATCACAGGTCTTCTGAAGGTACATGGTAAAGATTGAATATATGTGGTTGTTAATAGGCTAACCAAATATGCAGACTTCTATCCTATTGTAGTGGGCTATTCAACTTTGTAGGTTGTAGAGTTATTCTTTTGAGAGGTGTTTCGCTTGCATAGCCTTCCAAAGACCATTGTCAGTGATCGGGATAGTAGATTCATCAGCATGTTTTGGCGTGAGCTATTCCGACTTGCAGGTACAAAGTTACACCGAGCACTAGTTATCACCCTCAAACGGATGGACAGACGGAGATAGTGAATAAGTGGATTGAGGGATATCTTCACAATTATGTTGCGGGGCGTCAGCGTGCTTGGATCAGGTGGTTGTAGCATGCAAATCATGTATTTTTGGAACTCTTTTTGTAATAACATACAAGTTCAATTAACTGAATTGCATAAGATATATTTTATATTTTTAATATGCTAATAAGCTTGCATGCTTGCATGCAGCATTAGGGTTATGTTGAGTATTATTTCAACTCTTCTTTTCTCTTTCATGCACCTTTTGTTTTAGGGTATAAATAAGTGTATTCTACACACTTTATTTCTTAATGGTAAATGCTAAAGTTTTATTGCTCTCATATTATTGTTCAAATCTATGTTGCGTAATTTATTGTTTTAAGGATAGATGTATGCTTTAACTTTATGCAAGCTTTGTATTGTTAAGGTTGGAAGCGAATGTTTGTGATTTTATGCATAATCATTCGTCTTTAATCTTCAATTGTTGTTAGTGTTTTCCTTTTAAAATTAACTCGCCTATGTTTATTTGCCTTCTTCAATCTTTGGATTTAATTGAAGAAAGCAAAAGTGTGTTTTAGATTAAGTTATTCTTTTGCAGTACTTGAAAACTTCTCATAGGATTGCAGAAGAGCTTGAATTGCCTTGTGCTTGTGCCTCTGAGAAACAAAAAAGATAGGTTATTCGTGTTTGTCTTTTAAAACTTTTTGTCTGAGGGAGCTTCCCCTCCTAATTCGAAGAACAGTTTTACTGTACATGTTCTATTTTGTGTTGCACTGAAAGGTGCAAATTAAAACGCTAACACTGATGTAACCTGCAGAAAATGACATGTCCTTGTAGCTCTAACAAGATGCAAAAACCTGCAAATAAGTCCAATAGCAAACCCCGTATGGATTCACCCCTTAAAGTGGAGTGGGTTTTCATCCAAACCACTAATTTTATAAGAGTTTTTGTCCTCAGAAAATGGCTGAAACAAAGTTGCAGCTCAAAGAGAAAATCTCCAATATCAAATGACAAATACACAATGATGAAAAATGACCTCCAAATGCCCTTTTTATAATCCACAAGTTGAGCGCCCTAATTTGCCATAATTTATTTTTATTTAATGTCCACCTCTATAATAAAATAATATTTTATTTTAATTTTCCCATCTCCAATTGGGACCTCCAAGTCATGGAATAAAATATTATTTTATTTTTCTCTTCTCCAAGTGGGACACCACCCTTGGCATAAAATATTATTTTTTATTTGTCATTTTATTTTATTTTTATTTTCCCTTTGTTTTTCCCACTTTCCATCCTCTAAGTGGGTCGCTCCACTACAAGGCAAATTATTTAATTAATTTTGACTTCGCCATAATTACAACAATATTACTCCAAGTCATAATCCAACATCATTTTGCCAAGGAAAAATAGTTAAATGCATGATTTAACTATTCAAGGTATTTCCTTGCTTCTTCAACCTAGCCTATGGGAACAAAATAGGCTAGCCGACACATGGTAGGTGATCATGCCAGAAATGGGGACATTACATATCTCCATCCAACCAAATGTCATGTGATCACTCTACTCCTCAACCTGTGGCTGCATCTCCCAAGAAGAATATGAAGAATGATATGCAAAGTGAGCTCTGGTGGCAAAACTAAACATACACACTCGAACTCGACTTGGCCCCATCCTCCAAACTCTGAAATCCTACTCCTCTGTGTGCCCTACCTACGTAGCTGTAGGAACAATAATGCAAAGCTCTCAACCACAAGTATCAATACCTCTGTGTTTCCAAGGGCTCCCTTATCCATGAGTGCTAAGTCTATAAAAGACCAAACACTATACCAAACCAAAGCCCTAAAAAGTGTCGTGCCTATCAACAAGTGATGAAGAGTATGAGCTCTAAAATATGACCATTCATCTCTAATCTTCTGTTGTTCCACTCTGATAAAATCAACATCACCAATCCACGAGTTGTGAAGCAACTCATTATGATCCCAATGAGGTGATGCACCAAACATGTCACCACCAGGATCCCAAACCATCAGGCTATCACATCCATCAACTATGAGATAGTTGTATCTCAAAGAGCTATCAACATCAATCAACTCTCCAACTCCTAATGGTCTCCCATGGATGTGCAAAACACCCATCATAGATGCATGAAAAAACATATCAGCCCATCCTATGCTGCTAATGTAGATTAGAGCAACACCCATAAATCTGAAAATCAGACTTATAATGGTACAAAAAGTGCCTCCAATGACATGATAATGGGATTTCATCACTATACCAATCTCCACTGATGAAGAGATGATCCATATCTGTCCAAATTACCCAAATAAACCGTTGTCTTCCAAGTACTCCCTAGGAAATCTATGTTCAACAATGTAGAACAGCCATCTCTTACCAATGCATGAAGTAGTGACCCATGAATTGGGGTTGGAACATCTATGCCCACATGCTCATATCCATACCATACACCATAGTCCAGATGAAACACAAACATTTGCAACTCAACTAAGTATCTCCATGACAACATCTCCATACCTAGGATCATAGATCAGCTGAAACTTCATTCCTCCAAGTCCATGCCAATCAAAAGCAAGTGCCTCTATGTAACACTCTACCCCTATATTTTTTTTTAAATCTGAAAACAATGATCAACAATACTAATATGAAATAGCTTATGCCTTCTAAGCCTCACACTTTCTGATCACCCAGATCCTAGCATCGGCAAGGTGAGAGCATACGATGGTTTGGCATACAAAATAACTATGCAAACTAAATCTATGCTTCATCCGCTACGGCGGGCATCCACAAATGTGGGAATTCACCACTTTCAGTGGGTAGAGAAAAGAAAGTACAATGCCATCCACTTATTCAGTGGGAATACTCCACTTTCCAGTGGGTAAGAGAAGTAAGAAATGTTTATTCTCCACAATGGCGGTAAACCATCCATGGGCCCTTAAATGTGAAATTGATTACAATAAAATATATAAAATACTCAATCTAAACAAGAACATTTCCACCATATATTAGAGCTAGATGAGCATTTTCTTTTGAGATCAAAGCATAGAATCATACCCTGCACTGAGAATGATAAACAATCAAAAATTTAGTTGATCAAGATTGCTGATGGAGAATGTAATTGCTGATAAAACTGATTGTGACTGAATTTCATTTATTTTTCTGACTGTGGCACAATTTTTTCCTACCTGGGCCGTACGGTCATGGATGGTACGGCAACACATAAAAAATTCATTACAACATCAAATGACTCCAAATCAGTACCAAACTGATCGTCTAAGGGGGGCAAACAAGATACAATCACTAAAAGAAGCCAACTCTCCAACATTTATTTCTTGTGTGCATCAATGCTATCAGCAAGGTACGGCCTAGTACACCGTACGGACATCTCTAGAATGCATAAAACTGTATCAAAATTCTTCAGATCTTTTGCAATAAAGTCCTCTAGGCTAGGAAATCAAGATGCAAGAAAGAAAATCTTCAAATAACATCAGCTATACAACTTGTGAATATTGACCCATGCAGATGTACGGCCAAGAAGGTACGACCAATGTAGAAATTTCCAAATCTTCACAAAACCCTCAAAAGCACACCAAAATGTTATAAGAATTAATTATTCATCACTCCAAACAAATCACAAAGAAAGAACTTCACAAAACTTAAAAAAATCCATTGAGCTCCTTGTGATTCCCTGAATGGAAATCATCAAATACCAGCTAGGGTGAATATCTCACCACCGAAACTGATCATCCTCAAGTGGGTTTTCGTCCACAAGAAGGCACAATTGATCTCTGGTTTTCAATCCAGCAGCATAACATTATCAAATTCCAAGCATACTCCCCAAATGAGCTCACCTCTTCTTTTATAAGCACCTGGGAGTTACAAAACCAATCTTTCTTGAAATTAGAGCCTTTTTTGCACTTGCACTTATAAAATAACTCTACTATCAAGTTATGTGTACACTTAAGTGACTAGGGAAATAAAAATATAACATTTCCCTTTTTTCTCCTCTAGACATAACATTAAGTCACTTTTAAATAATCCACCTTAGACTTAAGTGCACAAAAAATAATAGAAATAACCTCTTTAATTATCAAATAAAATAAACCTTATAACTCCAATTTGATAATTAAACCAAACCAAAAGATCAACCACAAATGATCCCATACCATCCACTAGCCCATCGGGATCATGAGATAGGCTAATGGCCCCATCTTTGACTAAGCTTGGAAAGGGGACATTACACTCTATGACATGTGCCATAAATGCTAAAAGTAAGGCAGCCACATACTCTACCAAAAAGTCATCAACATGATGGGATTGTATCTCATCACAAGTAAACTCCTCAAGCTCTCCATGAATGACCAAAGGCCCAACCAAACCTGAATCACTCGTCTCCATCTACATTTGTAGACATAACACTAATGGTTGGTCCACCAAGTGTGTGCTCAACTATCCCATCCACATCTATGATTTGAGCCTTCAAGGGGCTCTCTAAAAGAGGTAACTCATGATCCTCATGATGTAAACTATGTGTACACACAAAATTTTCTGAAACATACCTCTTTTCATGTTCACACAAATCTGAATGCTCTTCTTGCTTGCTCACTTCAAGAGGCTCCTCCCTTGCATGCTCAACCTCTATCCATTATTCCCTTGGAAGAAATAGTGGTCTAAGATATGACTCCCTTTGTTGCCTTGCATGATCTAGCTGATTGCAATGTTCCTTGACCTCCTATAGGTGTTGTCTTGCTTGGGCAGCCAACATCCTAACTTTTTGTAACCACTCATCACACGTCTTGTGTCCTCTTCACATCTTCCATGGTGTGATGTACAAAATCAGAACCTTTGTGGCTTGAATCCACAATGCATTCCTCATGTTTAACACCCAAAAATTGAGTGCCAACATTGGGAGACTCCACAATACTATCATCCTCATATGCAAGAGCTGTTATCTCATGGTTATGCAAGGGTATATGACTGTTGCTATAAAACAGAAAATCAGATCTGCTGTCATACCTTTGTGTGGTGTCCTCTAGCACCTCAAACACTTCTTCCTTTGTCGAATGCTCTCCCACAAGTGCAAATCAAAAAGGTGACTCCAACTGAAAATCATATGCCTCTAAATTGAACTGAGCCTCCATCCTCTTGGCTGTCATGCTCATAGGTGTGCCATTATTGATAGCCTTCAAAATGATTTGCTTGCCATTGGATGTGAATTCAAGCTCCATTTTGTTGAAATCTTGGATGTACCTCCCAAGAGACTTTAGCCATTGAATCCCTAAGACAGTTTCGGTCTCTCCAATGCCAAGAACATAGAACTCATCCTCGAAAGTATAGTTGTCCAATTGAATGCTTAGCTGGGAGATCTTCCTTGTGCAATTCATCTTGAATCCATCTGCCAACAAAACACCGAATCTTGGAAACTCCTCTACCTGTAGTCCTTTCTTGATTATGAATCCCTCATCAATGAAATTATGCATGGCTCCACTATAAACCAAACAAGATACTCCTTGACCTTCCAGAATGCCTCTTACCCTAAAAGGATAATGCTTAGGAACACCCGAAAGGAAAGCAATTGTACCTTCCGAGCTAGTGTTTGGAACCTCCTCATCATCAGAAGTGACCTCAATGTAATATACCTTACCTTTCCCAAGGCATCTATGACCCAACTCCCATGGCTCCGTGCAAGAAAAGCAAACATTCTTTCTTCTTAGCTCATTCCTCACTTCTAAATCAAGTGTAGGCTTCTTCAGTCCATCCTTTTGAAAATTCTTTGGATCTTTCTTAGATGAAGTGAATGGCTTACCTTGAAACTTGGGATTAGATAGCACTGAAAACTTCATTCCTCTAGCCCTCTTGATGGCTTCCCGCAGTGGTGGTGGATCTAGGGCCTTCAGCCATCTACGAATCAGCTCCTCAAGTCCCTCCATGAAAAGATATGTCAACCTTGTCTCCGAGACATTAGGCACCAATAAGGCAAGCTTCTGGAACTTCGAAATGTATGCATCCAAGGACATCTTTTGTTTGAGTTGTGCCAACTCCCTGAAGAATTGCTCTAGATTTGACTCATCAAATCTATCAATCAACCTCTATGAGAAATCCGCATAAGTAGTGACAAGGTTAAGGCCTTGAGTCACCATGCCATTGTACCACCAATCTAGAGCCTCTCCCTCCAAGTGAAATGTAGCAAACTATATAGCATCCCTCTTGAACATAGGACTCAAAGTGAAGTAGTTGTCCATATTTTGAATCCAAGCTCATGGCGTGATCTTTCCCGAACCATCAAAAGGTGTGATGTTGACCTTACCCAATTTCTTTTACAATTCGCGATTGGTGTAGCCTCTTTCACCTTGAGTCTTATCTCGGTTCTTGTACTTGATGTTGCAGAAATCGTTCCATGGGAATGCTTCTCGGCATTCATCGCTCAATGCTAACCACTCTCTCCTATACTCATCAAATATCTCTCCTCTAGCTTGTGGTTCATTCTCCATAGCCCTTTGCTGATGCAAAAATGTAGGCAGAAGAGGTCTAGCCACGGATGCATGAGTAGGGGTACCGCATTGTTTCCAGAAGTGCTAGCATTGTTATTATGCCCATTGCTTCTATCACCTCCATGGCCTCCATTATTTCCATTGTTTTCCATGCTAAGCCTCACAAATTGGTTCAAGAGCTGAAGTAGGTCACGCTGTCCTCTAGCTAGGTCATTGAGCATGGCTCTCATGCTAGGTTCTTCATCACCTCTGTCACCCATTTCAACTTCTCCTTCAAAACCTGTATCAACAACTCGCTGCCTTCTGTGATATGTGATGAATTCTCTACATTCAAAATTCATGTGCCAACATTAGATGATCACCAAATCAAATACCAACATAGAAAACCCTGCAGGCTGGCAAGATCAAAGCTCTGATACCACTGTAATATCCCAAATAGGATATTCACTAAATTTCTGATTTTTACAGTTCTGATTTTTCACCTAATTTCTGATTTTCTGCTCCAAACCCTAAATTTCTGAACTTCTGATTTTTATATCAGACTTGAACAAACACTTATTACAGCCAATTACTCATACCAAATACATCAAATAATCATGCCACATGTTTTGCCAACATCATAGTTGAAATACACAATGAATGAGCACTAAAATGCAACCACAATGATTGAAATTCCGGATTAGATCTCTGCTGCTATAAATCATATTAAGGAAGTCTGAAATTACATCAAAATCTTGGGCAAACAAAGCCAAACATGTCCAGATATCTGCTGTCCACAAAACATAAATAAACCCCAGGGTTTATACACACCAAAACATGCAAAAATGACCTCCAAATGATGAAATCGCCTCCCAAGAATATGGCGCCCAAATGAGGGTTGAAAACCCTAGAGCAAATGATCACAATGACGCCAAAATGCTGATCCAAAATTATGCGCTCAGGTCTGCTATGAATCTGCTAGGGTTTGCTGCTCCAAATGATGGAAAACAACTCCACAACAACCTAGCAATTACCTTTAAAGATGGCGCTCCAATCCTAGGGCAAAACCCTAATTCAATGATGATTTCAAGCACCAAATAGGCTACTCCAACAATGGCAAACAGATGTGCTCTGCTGCGGATTCAAAACTGAAAATGAAATCAAACCCTAACTCCACAAAAATGCCAAATTCACCTCCAAAATGCAATTCGCTCCTCTCTAGAGTGTGGTGCTCCAAATATAGGGTGAAACCCTAGTCACATACCAACCAAAACTCGCCAAATGATGATGTCTTCAAATCTGATCTGCAAATCTGATTTAGAATTCTTCTCTTCTCCTTAATCAATTAAGGATGAAGTACAATTAGATCCCCGTCACGGAACCTCCACTTAATGAGCTAGGTTTTCGTCCAACTCACCACGAAACAAAAGGGTTTTCGTCCTTGGTTTCAATGCCCAACTTCTGTTGCAGCCAAGAGTAAAAACTCAGATAAAAAAGATGAATGAATGATATGCCATTTGCCACCAAATGAACTTATATTTATACAAGCTTTTACTCCTCCCTTCTAGCCGACCTAGGCAAGGTATTGTTTTAATTTTAAAACTGTTTTCTTCCCTCCATGTTGGTCGACCAGCATCTTGACAACTTGGGCACCCGCAATTCAAATTAAAGATTTGAATTTGAATTTCTTTTTTCTTCTTCCTAAGTCATCCTCCTCATGGCGCTCAAAACAAGGAATAATTATTATTTTATTTTTCCCAATCTTCCTTTCTCCTAGGGCGAACATAAGGAAATATATCTGTAATGTCCCCTCTTTTCAGTGTGATCACCTTGGAGATCCAATGTTCAATTTTTCACATTTCGGGATTCTTGGAGGGCATTCCAATTGATGGAGGAGACTTGTCATATTTTTCCGATGTCCTTGATGCAGTTACCTTGGGTAAAATAATTTGTTTCCACTTGGAGCAAACCATCTTGGAGGTGAGTGAGGCACGGATATTCAATGAATTTGTTGTCATCCCTTACCTTTCCTTGGGCGTCTTGGAGAAAATAGATTCCAATAAAATAATCAAAGGAAAAGACATGCCTTGTGTTGGGTCGGCCAAGGAGGAGAAGAGGAAACAAATCTTCAAAGTCGGCCAAGATAGAATCAAAGGTGGGTCGGCCTAGGATAACAAAGCAAACATTTAAATTGCTTGTTGAGTGCCAAAACTCTAAGGTTAGTCGGCCTATTCTTTATAAAGAAAAGTTCAAGCTTATGTGGGTCGGCCAGCACAAGTAGAAGAAGAATGTCATGTCCCCGTTTCCGGCTTGATCATCAAGTGTATAATGGATTAGCCTAATCCTCATTCCCGGAGGCTAATTCTGAATGATAAGGGAATGAACTGGGTTTTGACTAACTCTGGGTGTTATTTTGCAGGTAGAATCAAGGAGTTTTGAGTCAGAATCCACTAAGTAATGAGCAAGGCGCCCATTTTGGCAGAACTCCTCCCTTATGGCGCCTAGCTTCAAGAGTCACTTCTGGCAGTGAAGATGAGGATTCAAACAGAAGGCGCTCCACCTGGATGGGTTCTTCCAACCAAGCACCTAGATCAGAGATGAACTTGAGTAAGATATAATGAGGTTTTCATGCCTAGGCGCAAATGTCACTCTGACAAGTCTAGATGTGCGCCTAGCTTGGAACAAGGGTTTCAATGTCTCCAGAAGGGTGGCGCTACCTTTGGAGAAGGAGATATCAACTTCTAGAACCATAATGCATTGGAAGTGTCGAGGGAAAATGGCTAAGTATAGCCTAGGCGCACATTCTACATCAGAATTCCCAAAAGTGCGCCTAGACTCTGAGCATCAAGATTGCATTCCAAACAAGCACAGGGCTCCTCCAAGTAGATCAAGTGAGTCTCATCCTCAATGAAGATCAAGTAGAAAGATGAAATGATCATGTCTTGGTTGTTAGGCGCACATTGAGACAAGAAACATCCTTTTGAGAGTCTATCATGGATGATGATAGATATTGAGTTGAAGGTTTCTTATCAAAGTATATTGCCTTGTCAAGAAGATATGACCCTAGGCGCCAATGTGACACTCTGCAACACTCCAAGTGCGCCCAAGAACATCAAGGCGCCAAAACATGACTCCATGACCTTGAAGATGCGCCTAAGGGGGTAAATGATCTCCAAACTCCTCAAAAAGCCAGGGCGCTTGGTAAGATAAGTGTTTTGTTTGATCACAAAGACTCCAAGTATCCAATTCAAGGCGCTAGTTTCCTCCTACACAGACTCAGAAGTGCGCCTAAGATCAATTCCTAGAAGTGCGCCTAGATGAAGAATGAAGTTAGGGAAGTGAGTTTGGACATTCTAATCAAGGTGCTCAACAAGGTATGTTGCATTGCTACTCTCAAGGATACAAACACATGAAGAATTGGTAAGATAAATCATCAAACACCCAAGGCGCAAATTCTCCATTGCAACACCTAAGGCGCCAATCTACACTTTTTCTGCCCACAAATGCGCTAAAACAAGGTTTTAAATACTCTGGATATGGGCGCTTAGATTAAAAGGAACTTCAAAAGGTTTAATTGCTAGTGTTTGAAAGTTTGAATAGTGTTGAACATCTTCATGAAGATGCTAGGCGCAGATACCAGACAAAATGACCTCAAAGGTGCGCCTAAGATGGATGGAAGCTCCCAAGACCAGTTCAGATGCAAGGCGCTCCATCAAGGGGACAATGTTATGTTCATTTGAAGTCTTCAAATTTCCTTGAAAGATGACAAGTTAGAACTTGGGCGCCAAAACCTTTGTAAATCCTTCAAATATGCGCCTACCCTGTGAGGTGATGAGTTGAACATTCCAAATCTTCAAATGTTTAAGTATGAATCCAGAGGAGTTCACTTCCTAAGGCAGTATCATCCAAGGATGAGAACTTATGACTTAGGCGCACTCCCTGGTGAGATCCTCCACAGCTAGCGCCCCAGTCAGAAGAACCCTTAAACTGCGCCTAAGTGTTTCAAGAAGTGGTTAAGGTTGTTACAACTACCTGAATGCCCATTGGTCGGAAGGATAGCATTTGGATCCGTGTCAATGTCTCCAGATGAGCTTGCCAACTCAGAATGAGTCATCAGTTGGAATATTCCCTTGGATATGCTTCTTGGGAAACGTGCCTTGGTTCCTCTTTGTGCATTGAAAAACGTGCCTTCATCGCCTTTGGAAGGCCTATAAAAGGAGGAGCTCTCTCATTCATTTAGCATCGGTTCATTTTGACAAAATTCTCTCTGCAAAGCTGTTGAGCTTGTAATCTTGAGGCCTGCGAGTTTCAAGTGTTGGGGTGATGCTCCCTCAACAAGCAAGGTGATGCTCCCTTGTGATATTGTGAGATGTTGACATCCAGTTGACATCATTGAGTTCAATTGAGTTGATCAAGTATAGGCGCCATTGTAATCATCAAGGCTTCAAGGCCTTTCCTTTGTATTTCCATTTGAATAAGTTGTACTTCATGCTATTGAAAGCATTATCCATGTAATAAGGCATTGCAAGTTGATTGAATCAAGTAACTAGACAAGTCCCCAACTCTCATTCAATTAGTTGTCTTTGATGTATATCTTTGTATTGTGGCAGTAGTGATGAATTGATAGCAAGTAAAATTGTTTAAGTAAGGAAAAATTTTAGTTGAATTAGTTGGGTATCTTACAAAGAATTCCATGTATAAATGCAAGGAGACTTGGATCATTTGAGGCATCATTCACAACTTCTCTTTTATTCCTTTTCGGATCTGCACTTTGGAACAGCAGTATTCCAACGACGAAAACCCTTGTGAATAGTTGGTGGATTGGACAAAAACCTGATCCATCTTGGGAAGGCTTCATAACGGAAGTCTATTTGCACTTCATTGGAGAATTTCGAAGGTTTCTTAGGCATTCATATTACAACTTTCACAGCAGATTGTTGGAGATATATGTTGAAGATACTTTTGCAGTTTTGGGCGCCATCTTTGGAGGATTTGAGCAGAATATTCCAATCAGCCTTAAGCACCTAGTTTGGAGCAGAATTACAATCATCATTCATAGCAGATTTCACATCAATTGGAGCAGCAAATTGCCCACTCTTGGAGCAGCAGACCTAACGCCCATTGGAGCACCTCATTGTGGAGACAACCTACATGTTGGAGCAGATTTGGAGTAGCGAACCAATCAGCTTTTGTTGCAGACCTGTGCGCCTTCTTGAATCAGATTCCTTGGTGTTATATTCTGCATCCTTGAGGGTCTCTAAACTCTAGTCTCAGAGCAGCAGCCTAGCGTCTCTTTTAGGGCATCTTTTATGTCATGTTGGTATGTACTTTTCATGTGTAGAAGTCTAATTTGTAGTGCAGATGATGCTGGGCATTGTTTGGATTTGTCATGCCCTAGAATTTCCTTGGTAAATCAGATCAGAACTTCCTGTGTTGCAGCAGTGTTTAAATCAGACTTGGTTGATCGAAATTGATGTTCACATTGTGTATTTCATGTGGTATTTCAACTCTATTTTGAGCGAATCATTTTTGTCATGGTGTTTAGTTGTATCTTGATGCTTACATTGGCTGTTATAAGTGTTAAATTTGGAATCAGAATTTAGGGTTTTAAGGTTTTGCATGCAAGTTTCTTTGGAAAGCTCGAAAATCCAAAATTGTCCGTAATATCCCATTTGGGGACATTACAATATCAAACTTATTTTACATGTCATACTTTAACCCTATATTCTCTATTTGACAATTTTCCACACTTTACTATCTCCAAGATGGTTCGCTCCATATGAGGGCAATTTATTTTATTCAAAATGAATACACCAAAATTATTAGAAAAATACACCAAGTCATCTCCTCCACTCAAATTGCCCGGCAAAAATACCAAAGTGTGGAAATTGGTTCATTAGGTCTTCAATAGTGATCACTCCGAAAATGGGAACATTACAAATAGCCATAGAAAAAAGAAATTGAGAAAATGGCCTGGGATGGGCCACACATCCTTATCATGCACTCATTAAATTAGTTTCTATCAACCAGTCATATGTATCTCTTATGGAAGTGAATTTAATTGCAAGAAAGTTCCCAGCACAAGCTTGGATTCATATAATTTCAATAGACTAAGCATACAGAAATATATTATTTAGCACTTTAGCAAGGAAACATATACTCCAATTGGAGTTTTTTTATAGAAAATAGTTATTCTCTTAGTTGTCATCTCCCAACATCACTCCAGCCATACCTAGGTATATTCTATAGGTACTCACAAGGATTTTCAAGAAGAAGAAAGAAAAGCTAAAATAAGAATGCAAACGCCGCATTTGGTATGTGTATCTGTCCTTATCCTTCTATAACTCAATCACTAAGTGAACTTTGAGTTTAATGTAGGAGAGTGTTGGTACCCCTACAAAACTCCATTTTAAGTCTCCTTTTGTAAGATAATTGTCAATAAATTCAAGGTGTAACATCAGGTAGAAGTCAGTTATTGTCCTTCCAAGTCAAATTTGCCAAGGTTGTCTTGTCCTTGGTCTTTTCAAAGTTTCAAACTGACAATTTTGAAGGAAAAATATGATTTCAACAAAGTTCAAAACTATGAAGATGCATGATTGAAACCTTGAACAGCACGAGGAAAGAATTCTTCAGCTTGCTATTTGGATGGGAATGTCGACAAATGAACACTGAAGGAAAGATAGTAAATTGTCAAAGATGGGCACACTTTCAAGGTGGCCAAGCCAGCTCAAAATGGTGCTCATGTAGTGGCAAATCAGCAAAAATGGTGTAAAACTCCTCCAATCACTTGTCAAGCACACTTTCAGCATGGTCAAGCCATTCAGAAACCACACCTAAGTGAGGGTGAGTTGGCAAGTGCAATCAAAAACTCCACCCAGCAAGTTAAGTCTATGAGATGCACATTTAAGATGGCCAAGCCATGGCAAATCCACGCCAAAGCAATAGCCAAGTGGCTGCCAAAGTGCGCCATTCACTTTAAGGCAAATTGCAACTTAAGGGGTGCACAATTAGAAGGGTTAAACCAATCTAAAACTTTGATAAAAGTGGTGATGGCATAAGAAAACCATGACAATGAACAAAGTAGTGAAGTTGGCGCCATTCTAAAGTGGTAAGATACTAAGATGTAATGTCCCATATGGGGATATTTTGGACTGATTTGGATTCCCCGGGTTTCCTAATGAATTTCTGAATTTTCTGCCCTAAAAATTCTGCATCTTGCAATTCTGCCCTAACCCTAATTCTGCTTTAAAAATCAGACTTAACACAATTACACAATTTTACCATAAATCATGACAAAATTCAAGAGGATCATATCAAAGGATTCGCCCAAGCATAGAGATTGTTTTCACCATCAATCATACATAAAGCATATGGAATTACACCATGAACATAGAATATAAAGTCTGCTGCTATAGGAAGTCTCATTTACATTCAGTTACAACTCAGAATAATGCTGCTACAGAACAGTCCACATAAATTGGTTTGAACATACCAAAATGCATAGATAACCCATCTCAAATAGGCACTCCAAAGTATAGGGTTAAAACCTTAAGTGTTGTGCCAAATCGCCAATGAGGAAGCTCTCATACATAGGCGAATTGTGGTCTGCTGTTCTGCTGTACAAAATCTGCCATGAAACCAACCCTAGCAGCCTCAAGATGCAAGACGGCCTCCTCTAAAGTGATTCGCTCCTCCTCCAATGCAATTCGCCCAACCATAGACAACTTCGCCACCCTGAGATGCTCTCAAGCTGATCTCAAATCTGCCCTATCATGACATTGAAGCACATGTAGACTCCCGTCATGGAATCCTCCTTATGAAGAAGTTAGGTTTTCGTCCAACTCCCTCCAAGACTTGAGGTTTTCGTCCCAAGTCGCTCCTTGAGATTGCTCTCCAAGTAAGAATGAATGAATGCTTGATTGGATGCCTTTGGAATGCCAATCGATTGAGTATATATACACTTCATGTCTTCCCTTTTCCCTCCTGGCTGACCTGGGTATTAGTGCATAATTTAAATTACAATTTTCCCTGCCTAGAGGGCCGACCCATATGCAGTTTCTTCTTTTGCTAGGAAGGCGCCTAACTCAAATTAAAGATATGAGTTAGGACAATTAGCAAGGGAACCAACAAGGTAATAGTTAATTATGATAATCCAGCTCGCTTGCTAGTCAAAAGAATATAATAAGTCTTCGGTGAGCGCCTAGGAGAGGCATATGAATGATGTTAGATCTTCGCCCAAGTGAATAGTGACCTCCTTGATTATACCCAAGGTGGGTGATGATCTCCATGACAATGGCAAGTCGCCCTAAGCAGAGTATCCATGAGAAAGCATCCCAAAGTGAAGTGATAGCATCCATACAACATGTGAAGCCCGAACCTCTGACACAAATCCATATGAAAGGCCCTTCAAGTGACTAACTCCGAAGAAGACAAGTCTCCGTATCCCTGATAGATGTACCAAAGACAACATACCAATGTGACAAGTTATCTCCACTGCTCATGATGTCCTCCAAATGTCTCGGAGTGAGATGAAAGGCCCAAATTAACCCTAATGGCGACCATTCCAAAAAAATGGGGACATCACATAAGACCAAAAGAAAATTGGCCAAGTTTCAAAGGTAAACAAGCAAGTATAAGTTAGTTGCACTTTCTAAGTGGTCATGCCATTAGAAATGGTGATTGTAAGTGGCAAATGAATGAGGAAAACACAACCAGCAAAGACAAGTTAAAAACATAAAAGTGAAAGTCGCACTTTTTGCCTGGCAATGCTAGCACAAAATCACAACTCAAGTGGCAAACACATGATGGAATAGCGCCAAAGGGAAAGTCACTCATGTGTCAAGCTTTTTAGTTGGCGCCACCACCTCAAAGTTCTACCTAAAGGGAAAAATTGGCTAAGTCAAGAATTTGGTGCTGAAATAAGGAGGTCAGCCACGAATGAGGATTTCATGGTTTTGGCATTCATAAACAAAGCAAAGTTCTGTCACGTCTCGTTTTTATGGACTATATAATTATTCTAGATTAGTGAACATTTACTATGATTGTTTTACTTTGAGTGAATTCCACGTGTGTGAAGGTAATTATCATGAAGTTATATTTGCATAAATTGAAAAATTGATTTAAATATTAAATATTATCAATGTGATTATAAAGTTTTACTTCGGCTACGTTTTGGGGAACTAACCTATTGACGACGAGTTAGTGCGAATGAATGCAGGTACTCGTCGAAGAAGAGAACATGGTTGAGGTAGAGATGTTCTAGCCACTTCGCAAGAACTATTTGGAATGGTTAACCCTGATGCACTCACACACTCACATAGTCTCATATTGCATTTTGAATGGCTTTATATTGCATTATTGTATGGATAATAAAATGTGATTGATGGTTAGATACTTAGAAAAATATTGTATTTAATTGTTACAGTAAGTTCGTTTCGAATGTATGATTTAGTCTTAAATATTAATGATTCTTTTGATTTATATTTAAAATTGTGTGTTTTATATTATTTAATAATAAATAATAAATGTTTTCTTTTTTATATAGAAATATTATTGTTTGGAAGACAATATCTAAATTAGACTTAAAACAATTATTTTTAAAATACAATATATATATTATTTTTAATACTTCTTGTTTTTTATTAAAGTGATTATGTATTTTGAATATAAATAGATTATATTAATAATACTTAGTATATTTAGAAATCTAAATAAAAGAATTAAAAGGATATTTCTATCATGCAGCGACAGGAAATAAATAAGATTATTCTATTTTGTTTTGGAGGCTTTTGAAAGGCCAAATCTCATGCAAACTTCAAGAAGACTTCAGTTATCAAAAAAGCAATCAAAACCTAATTTCTGAAATGCCAATATTAGCAGAGATTTTTAATAAAACTAAGGAACAAATTAAGGAAGGGGAATCATTCTTTTCTGAGCGAACAAAAGGAGAAAAGACAGCAGGTCACGGCAGAGAAAGAGTCCATGTTTTTATTGCAGCAGCAGAAGGAAGAACTATTATTTTCTGTAGCCAGCGACAGGAAGCAAGGAGGACCAGCATTAGGAGAGAGAGAAGGCACAGTGGCAGGAGAAAAAATTGCCCTTTAACAACAGAGTAAACGTGTATTCTTCTGGAGTTTTCCTTGCATAAGAATTGGCTGTAAATCTGTTAAGTTTTTAAACCTGTATTAAACCCCTTGGATCGGCCTTTTCTTGATTGGCGTCGGCTTAAATAACTACTTTGGTTGCTGTTAGTTATCAGTTAACACCTGCATCTAGTTTGATGTGTTTTATCTTAACTCAGTCTTCTCTTTTATTTGGTGTCGACCTTAATACATGATGGCCAGTGACTATTGAAATCGACCTATGTTGGGTTCTGTTCGGACTGCATGTGAATGACAGTTAATACCTGTGTTTTATTCCTTTGTGGATGCTTAGACCACCGCTCTAACTGAATTTGACCTACCCAGATCAACCCTAACTACTTTGGTTGTGACCTTGAGTGCCTGTGTTGAGTTAATCGACCCCCAATACAGCTGATATTTTATCTCTGTTATTGTTGTTCTATCTTCATTTTTATTCTGCTGTAAACTTATCCTCCCAAAGTAGACTTATCATCTAGTCTTAGAGGTTTGACGACTCTTCCTGTAGCTTGATAAAATAAATTCTATAAGCAGATTAAAAATCTTTTACTTGCTGTCGAACATTAAATTCTGTAGTTGTTTGTCTACCTTTTTTTATCACTATATCCGACTTCTCATAAGTTCCTGTAGCCTAATTAAATTCCTTGTAGCTTACTATTATCCCTATCGCCATTTTACAAGTTCCTATAGCAGATATGCATTGTTATCTATGGCTGATATAAGATCCTGTAGCTTGGATAATTTGCTTCTGTAGCTTTATTGAAAACTCTCTAAAACAGTTATGTCAATTTCAGAATAGAGACAATTTGATTTTCTGATTTTTACCTATGATTATATGATGCGGAAACCCTTCTTAAACTCATCTTATGTCTTTGTTCTAAACTATTTGCTTGAATCAAAACAGCAATGGATAGGAAGTAGTTAAACTTGGTTTTCTACAAAATATTTAAACAATAAAATAGGATTAGAGAATAAAAACCAGATTATAGAAAATCTATTTATAATTACTTGAACGAATGATGTTTTCTTTATTATTGCTTGAAAAGTTGAAAGTGTGTTTTTGTGAGAGATGATTAAAAAGGAATCAAAGATGGACTATAGGTGAAATGGGTTGATATTTTCTTTTTATTTTATTTTATCATTTTACTTATTTATTGGGGGGAAAGAAAGTAGATTTTTATCTAGGAATGTGTTTGGGTTACTTTTGGGCTAGGATGCCGAATGTGGATTATCAGAGATGGCTTTTCCTCTTTTCGAGAATTGAACAAGTTACTATGTTTCAAATGTTTAGATCTAAACGAGCTGTCATTGAAAAAGATGAATATTATGTCTAGCAAATTTTATTGATATATATCTCTGCCACATCCTGTTGTGAGACAATCTGCATTTCATTGTTTAGAATTGCACATTAGACATCAGGTTGCATCGGGTGTTCCCACCTGCTAGTTGTTCTAGGTAGCTAGACATTTCGTGCAAGGCTGGGTTTCCTTCATGTCATGAAGGGATCCGGGGAAGTGTAATTGCTTCATGGTTGGGTGGAAAAGCGCCTAAGCCATGTTCCCGTCTCTCGGCTCGCAATAGAACCATTTGGGTTCATGGCGACTGGAGAGTGTATTGATTTATTATACTTGTTGTACATGATTATTGTAAATTGTAATTGGATGTATTATGGCATGAATGCCAAAGAACTTTGTATATTAGTTTATAGTGCTATCACCTGGATTGAGCACGCGATTTTGTAAGATTTAATAACTTTTATTGATTCATATTTATGAGATTTATCTTTTACTTGTGAAGTTGTAATTAAGTGGATTAATTACTTCTTTTTACTTTCGTTACTTGTGATGTTGTAATTAAATGGGTTATTTACTTAATTTTACTTTTGTGATGGTTTGAGTGCTTTACAAGTTCTTTCCCTTTCTCAAAATGAGTGAATCAATCAAGGACTCCAATAAAAAAACCAAACGTTATGTTACCAAATTCACAATGAAAAGGATTGTTTCTGCTACAGTTTTTATTCAAAGCATACATAATAATCCTGTGCAACTGTGGTCAAGATTGGAAAAAACTCATTATGGCATCCAACTTGGAGTTAGCATTTTCAATTTCAGAGTGTCTAAAAAATGTGAGGAATATTCATCAAGTCAAAGGAGTGTTCAACAAGTCTCACAAGCTCCAAAAAAAGTTCACTAAGTTTGAAGGATTTAGCCAAATTTGCAAGTGAAAGATATTTTAGATTTTCAAAAATGGCATAAGTGGAAAAAGTCGTTATTTTTGGAAAGTGATGGATGTGAACCTATTCTTAGGATTTCATTTATTTAGTTGTTTTAGAATTAGTTGGTTTTATCTCCTTATTGTAGAGGATAGAGATAGGGTTGCTTTCATGGAATATTATATTATTATTTTTTCCTTTAAAGCTACCTCTTGAGATCTTATAAAGAAGTGTCTTAAGCACATAATTTGGAATGATAGTGGAGAGCAAGCTTATGCTCCCAAATTTATTAGTAAAACTTTATTGTGTTTTGTGAATACGGATAGTTGACATTGAGCTTATGCTGCAGAAATTGTCAATCAAGTTATTGTATTTTTGTGAAAGTTAATGAATGTTGGTGGAAGTCGTGCTTATGCTGCAGAAGCCATTGTTTAGCAGAAGTGATTGTGTAACTGTGATTGTACAATTGTAATTACATGGAGTATATTGTCAATAGATAGTTTTCAATCACGCATTTTATTGGAAAAATTTGTCAATTTGAATTGTAGCTTTGAATGCAATTTAACTATTTCCTTAATGAAATTGTGTGATGTTCATCTGTTTAACTATTTCCTGTTGATGTAGATTTATTGATCTCTGATTTAGCCAATAGTCGGTATTCATTGGTGTTATCCCATAAAATTTTTGTTTACGACTAAATACTGGCCCCTATTTTTGCCAATAGAAAGTTGTGCCCATTGGTGCTTGAATTTTTTATCCTCCTTAATCTGAAAATCTTGCTGCAGGCCTTGACTATTAATGGTCCGGTGCTTGCTTCCGAGGCAAAAACATAGTCAATGAGATCTTTACATTTAATGCAAAACGCCACTAAAATCCTATAAGTGTGCATACTTGGAAAAAATTCATAGTTTTAGGTTTTAGGTCTTACGGGGCATCCCCTTACAATTTGAAGAATGGTTTAACCATATGTGTTGTTCTGCTTGTGTTTTCTAGCAAAAGACAAATTAAAATGCCAACAGAGAGTAAGATGTCCTCCTCCTTGAGTGCCAAAGATTCAAAGTGTTTGTTTGGCATGTCATAAATGGGATATGCTTTTTGTAAAAGTTATGAGATCCATTTGGATTTGTGTATGTTGTGTTTTTTTATTTCTTTGATGGGATCAATCAAAAAAGAGGCATTCGGCCTCACCATGTTTACAGAAAAGAAAACATTGTAAAGGCAAAACTTCACAAACGAATGAAAGTACCATTGCTGGTTACATATCATAGCTCTACGAATCTAACTTCAGAGCTTTACAAACTAACAAGAAACATTATACAAAATGAATTGCAGGAGCCAAAAAGTGGCTGCTAGCATACCTACTGCTGCAATTCCATATATTTCCTGATAGTAGACTACATTAGGCTCAGAGACAGATGAAGAATCGTTAGCTATACAATGAATGAGGAAGCGCCACATTTGGTTGACCCTGGGGCTCCCTCTAGGCACTATATGCACTCAAACTAGCCCTCAAATCCTTAGGTCAAAGCTTTCATTCAACAGTCAAGTACATCTTTCTCCTCCGCTGCTGGCTTGTGTTCAAGTGTTGCTTTTTAACTCTCCAAACCATAAGTTTAGAGCTGAAGGTGATTTTCCCAAAACTGCCCAAGTGCTTTCTGAAAACAAACTTTTTAATGCTGCTCAAACAAAGTGCACCCCTTTAAAAACACAATTCCAGTCCTGACCACACTATATTCCTAATTTTCAAGTTGACAATCTAGCTACAGTGATTCATGGCATTCCCCAAGTATACCATAGACAAGGGGCCATTTGCCCTATTTTTCTGCCTTTTTCCACCTGACCACAAGAATCTTCTACAGGCCCCCAAGTAGGCCCCACCTGCTGCTAGCCAAAACACCACCCAAAAAAATAGTAAAGGAGCAAATATGCACTTTGTTTTGACCAATATCAATGCAAGCATCCTAGAGTTAGTTCAAAAACTGGACTCTAAGCGTATGGAAAAAGAATTTCATGAAAAGTGCATAGGAATATTTATGATGTTGTATCCAACTGCAAATTGACTCCGTTTGCCAGCTGCAACTTGGCTATGAGAAACTAGTTGAATGCCCATCTATCTCACACACAATGACAAGTAGTTCCAAAGTTGTATGAAGGTGACTGAACAGATCCTAACAAGTGAAAAGAAAAAACACCAGACGGCCAAAATGATGAACCATAATGCACAACTGATTTCCAAACACCGGGCTATCAAACCACTGACTACAGGAATGGATCCTCGGAGAAGAGGGGGAGAATGGTACTCAAATATTTTCAAACCATCTCTTAGATCTGCAGCAACCCATTGGAGAACCATTGGGAAAGAGGAGGGCATGTGTGGAAAAATGGAATCTCGAAAATGCTCCAAACTTTCCCACTTGTGGTGGTGGGACTGCATGCCAGGGAGACTTTGTGAAAAAAGCGCTACTTTTGTGCCCACTCAAAGAACTTTCCAATGGAGAAATATTTCTACAGGGCTACATATTGTGATATGTTTCTTTATCCTCCATATGTTTCACTATTCACTATCTGAACTTGTAGGTTTTTCCTTGGTTGGATACACATTCAATGTATTGGGTGTTTCTGCTTTCAGCATTTCTTGGACTTATAGCCATTGCACCTTTTCCTTTTTGGTTGTACAAGTACAAATGACTTGGATTTTGTAATCAGCTGACAGTTTTTTAATACATACAGTTCTCTTATATCATAAAAAAGTGGAATGGAGAATCATCAAGAAAAAAAAAGGCGTGTGAAAAAACATAAATGCCAATATTTTAAAGAAAAAGGTGGTGAAAATCGACTAACTATAAGGAAAGAGATTATTAGAGCCGAGTAAATCTTTGCAAGTCAGTCAATCATGGGCAAGACTTGTCTTAGCACTTTGTTGCTTTGCAAGGTAACCTAAAGATAAAATAAACAGCATAAAAGAATCACCCCTCTATTTCTGGCTAGCACTTTAATCACAACATCTCTTTACAAGGCAACCTAAAGATGCAGTTGAACAAGAAAAAAAATTATATTTATCCTTCTTTTCACTTTGATGGAAAATGAGTCTACAATTTCATGCATGGCCAAACTTTTGAAACATCACCATTCACATATCAAGGCATTTTACTTGTAAACTTTCAATCAATTCACCTACCTCAACTTCCATGCCATAGGCAGTTTGAACACCAACTGGTGGACCATCTAGCTCATATTGCAAAAACCTTCCAGAAGCAGCCCCTGATGCAACAGCTACAATCCTGTATACAAATGATACCATGGAAAGATAGTAGCATCTACAAAAAAATGAATTTAAAATGTAAGAAATTGAAAACATATAAGGCATAAAACTCACCTGCAAGGAATCATTATTCCATTTTCACAAGAGATGAGACTATAGCTTTCACTTGTTTCTATAATCTTCTCTACTTTAGAGTTAAGATATCGCACTCCAGCTTCAGCACACCTGAACTCAAAACAATGACATCTAATCAGTTTGAAGAGTTATTCACAAGTGCATAACAATGTTAAGTATTTAAGGCTTTCGTAGGCATTTTAATTAGAATTTTGATTTTGTGGGAGTTGACGAGTGCATGTTTTTAAGTCATCTTGAGATGACCTCCATGAGTAGTCATTTACACTAATAGTGTTCTATTTATTTGTGTATGTTTTTAATAATCACACGGCTAGGGGTCTCACTTAGCCCACAAGCACTTCTAAGTATTTGTTAGTTGGAAGGGGCAGTGCATGTAATCAATTATCACAGCTTTGATTTTTTCACCCTCTAGCCTCTTTTCCCATTGGTAAAGCTTTTAGAGCATGTAATGTCTTGTAAGTGCACAACTGCTAGAGAGAAACATGTATCCAATACACCTTTAGGATACTCACACTAAGATGTCCTTTGCCCCTAGCTCAAATATTTGGATAGGCCAAGGTTTGGGAAGGCTTCTTAACACTGAAATGGATGTGCATCCCCTTTAGATGCATGACTCGTTCTAGGAAAGGAAAAACCTCTTGATCACACTTAGTTTGCTCATGACACTCTTCTAATGTCAATTTATTTTGCTCTTATTTTACATATGACACACTCCTAATGGAAATTTATTTTGTTCCTTTTTACTCATTTCTTTTGAACCTTTAGTGATCTAGTCACTAAATGAGGAAGCAAAATCCTTGACTTATAGCTCTCCTACATCTCATAAAATAATCAGTGAAATTCTGTGTTCTTATAATGATACTTGGAGCATGCAAAAGAAGCATAAAAATTTAAAAACGTCAAAGATTCAAACAAAAAATCACGCAAATGCAAAAAACACCAATCTAAATGACAAAAAAAGACACAAATCTTACCTGTTATGGCTTCCTTGCTGGTCGAAATAGGGTTTGCAGTTGGCAGATTTCGTTCAGGGAGTCGCGCGTGGATTAAAACGACACAGAAATACATTTAAAAAAATGAAAAATGAGGGATGTGTTTTTATAGCACCTGGAGACACATGGGAGACGCATCTGGCTGTCTCCTGCAACGGGGGACATTTCCACCCACCTCTTGGAGACGGGAGACGCATACCCGTCCCAGAAACGCGTCCCAAGTGGGGGGAGACGCATCTCCCTGCAACCTAGGGACTATGTATTTGCATGACTTAGGTTGTACTATTTTGATTATGTAGGTTGTACACTTATCAAGACAATTCAGATATTAGTTATTCATCAGCATACCCTACTATTATCAGCATGTTATCAAATGCCCTTGAGCTTGGAGTTTCACATGTAGCTATGTTTCAATTCCTTATTGGTTGTCTTCCAACTAGACTAGGGCTTGGTTTCCATAGTGCTAAGTTTTGCACTCTTTTTGGTGAAGCCCATGGCTTGCTTTCTCATTTAGGTACTTCACAACCTCACTCCTCCACAAAACCAGACTGCTAATACCTTGGGGAAAACGTAATGATTATTTTAAGTGTACTAGCTCTTAATGATAGTGTATGTCGATTGGTAGAGATTCTACCACTTTCCATCCATTCCCTCCTTTCCCAATTGTTAACCTGCCTTATAAGGAGACCTCAGAGATCTCACTGTTGCATTTTGTAAAACCCATGGCATTTCCTTTAGGTATGCCCCACCTTTTCAAAAATATATAGTGGTGCTGCTTGTGGCCTTCATTTGGGTCCTACACCATGGTTAACAGCTAGCATCTTTATATTTTAACTATTTGATTCCTAGTTTATAGCATCATACTACATTGATGTGTCCCATTTTAGCTTTTGGCTTCCATTTATAGTCTTATCTGGATATCCTATTTTACTACAAGATAATATTTCCCCAATAATCTTAGTTACACTATCACTCAATCTATTGGCTCTCCTAGCTAAGATATGATTTTTTTAGAAAAGTTTTTGGATCTATCCAGCGATCTACAAGAATTTGTCCTTTATATTTTAATTGTTTGATCCCTAGTTTATAGCATTATAATGCTTTGTTGCGTCCCATTTTAGCTTTTGGCTTCCATATATAGTCTTATCCAGAAAAGCTCTTTTACTCTTAGGAAGGGGTTCCATGGAGCTGCTACAAGATCTATTTTTGTGGAGCAAGGGGTCCCATAAAACCAAAAAAATGCTACAAGATAAATTAGAATATTTTTCTGTTAAATACGAGCCCTTACTTTTTAGCTTGTAGATTTTGAGCGAGTGCATTTGGGGTGGGGCTGAAAATTTCCTCTCCAACTTAGGGGATTTTCCTACCACTTGTTAATCATCCAGAGTTTTTAGATTCCCACCATTAATTTAGGAAAAATTTTGGAGGGAGACTTTTTTTATTTTAATGATTTTTAATCTCTTTATTTGTAGATGAACAAAACAACAGAGCATAAAACTTTTGTTGAAGTGTTGTCATTGACGTCAAAAGAAAGAGATTGTTGAAATGTTGTCATTGATGTCAAAGAGAGGAAGATTTGTGTCTAAGGCACAGAAGAAATGAAAAGGAGAAAAAGCGTCTGAGGTAAAAGAGAAGAAAAGTTTCTAAGGCACGAGTTCTGCCTTTAGTTGGCAAAAAGTTCGGTTCGCGAACTTGTACATTTGTCGACAGCCAGTTTTACCGATTCCAAGTTGGCCGATGAAAAGTAGATAAAGAAAAATCTAAGGCAAGAATGATTTCTTCCTTCGGTCAGCAAAGTCTTCGTTTCGCAAACTGGTTCATCAGTTTCACAGTTCGCCTATTTGTCGATTTGCCGACAAAGGTGTGGTGATGGAAGTTTGAAAGAAAGAAAAAGCTTGAAGTTATCAGAAAAACTTTTGTTTTGCGAATTGGTCCGTTAGTTTCACAGTTCTTCGATTCGCTGACAGAGGCGAGAAGAAAAAATTTTGAAGTATAAAGACAAGTTATTGGCAAATCTTTTGTTTCACGAACTAGTTCGCGAGTACGTCATTTCGCCGATTCGCCAACTAGGCAACAAAGGGCTCAAAGGTCAAAGTTCGTGGTTAGACATTTTTGCCGATAAAAGGAAAAGGCGCAAGTTGGTTAAAAGTGTTTAAGTGTTGGTTTGTGAAAAAGAGTTTTTACTGATAAAAGATAAAGTTGCTTCGTGAGTCTTCGGGAGAAGATTTCATTTGCTAAGTGCTTAATTTGCCGACAAAAGACTTTGTCGATAAAGGCCTTCTAGGCCAAGTTAGTGAAAGAATGATTTCAGCGATAACGATGGTTTAAGTGGAGGTTTGTAAAAGGCAAATTTTGCCGATAGAGGCGACAAAGGTGTTCAAAGAGATGGTTCATGAAAAAGATAATTTGCCGATAAAGAAGGAATGTGCTCAAGTTCGTAAAAGATAGATTTTGCTGATAAAGGGCGACAAAGGCCAAGTTCGTAAAAGATAGATTTCGTTGATAAAGGTGACAAAGGCCAAGTTCGTAAAGGGGAGTTTTTGCTGATAGAGGCATCAAAAGCCAAAGTTTGTGAAAGTGAGTTTTTGCCGATAAAGACAACTAAAGCCAAAGTTTGTGAAAGTGAGTTTTTTCTGATAAAGGCAACTAAGGCCAAGGTTTGTGAAGGAGCGATTTCACCAATAAAAGTACTAGAAGTAGAGTTGTGATAACGATAAAAGATATTCGAATTAAAGATTTGAAAATATGCTTTGAGGCTGACTGGTAAGATGGATTAACGAAATTTGAAGATTTAAAAATGCAAGGGTGAAGCTGACTCAATGACATAGAACAAAGAGTTTAAATATATGTATGGGGTCGTTGCTGTAACGTGTGGATTGTTCATTTAAGGGTCCTGACTTGTTTTTGGGTCGACCTAAGTATATGTGATTTGGGCCCTATTTCATAATGCTGAAATTACAAGATGGGCCGCATCTTGGAATTGTACACGTTGGAATTCAAAATTATAGATGTTGACCTTGGGAGAATGTTTAATCCGACCTTGGTGAATGTGTTGGATGTTGTTTTGCCGACATGGAAATTGGAATTGAATAGAAAGATATATAAGAAAGATCAGTTTGTGCATTTGGGGGTATCCGTGTGCGCAAGAACTGAAGCAAAAATTTTGAACATATGCGAAGTGATTGGATAAGCGAAGTATAAGCTAACATCAAGCGATCAAGTGTGAACAGAGAAGTAGAGTTGAAGTGTGTGAAGGGCATGAACTAGATATGATTCTGAGTTTGCACAGTAAGTTTTGCTAATATTAAGAATTGATTTTGTTTCAATTTTCTAGGTTGAAGCTTAGTCTATAGAGAGGTTGAAGCCTTAGTTTGTAAGTGTTGTAGCACTTTAGAGAGTTATTGCTTCCTTTGGGTTGTTGCCCATAAGACTGTGTATCAGGGAGTTGTTGCTTCTGTGCTGGGTTGCTGCTCAGTTTGCTTTGGAGATTGAAGTCTCTGGTAGGTTGGAGCCTACAGATTTGTAAAAGGATTGCAGTCCTTCTCAGGTTGAAAGTCTTGTGGGTTGAAGCCTACAAAATATTGTAAATCACTGTTTCTTTTGTGAGGCTGGATTTGGACAGTAGATCCAAGCAACTTGCTCACCATGGTTTTTCCCATATTGGGTTTCCACGTAAATCTAGTGTTATGGACTCTTGTGTGGATGTGTGAATTTGCTTATGCTTGCATAGTTCTTTCATATTCTGATTGATACAGTAGAGATCTTGTTGTTGCAGTAGAATTGTTTTAAAAAGTGGCATATACTAATTCACCCCCCCCCCCTCAATATATCCGTGTGTTCTAACAACTTCATGAGACCACTAGCTTCCATAAATTTTAGAGCTTAAAGTTTTAACCCTACACGCCTCTACAAAATTCATGGGACCACCCACTTTAAAATGATCCTAAGAGTTTTCAGTAGCGCTCACTGAAATAATTTAGGAAGCCCCCTCCATAGGACCGCAACCTTATAGATAATATCTCCCCAACAATCTTAATTACACTTGTACCCATACGAAACTTTCATAATGTGTCAAGTTTTAAAACTAAAATCTTCATTTACCTGCCCTTAACATGTCTCAGAATCTTGTCTACTTCACACAATCTTGTTGGTTCTTTTCTAACTCTCGCAAAATCATAAAAATTGAGCATACCTCACTAAAGGAGCAAGACAATTTCAAGAATTCATGGATGCATTTTACTAAGGTTTAAAACATTTGAATAGTGCAAAGGCGCATCAAACAGTACACATAAGAAAGTGTCAAGGCACGTCAAACAATTTAAAGGCTGTGAATAATTTACAAGCGCATGCCAGGGTGTCAGGGGCGCGCCAAAGCAAAAAAATTGCATGCAAAATCGAATTTCGAACACGTGTAAAGGAGAATGGGCATAGCAGAGAGATTGTTTAAAATTTGGCATTCAGATGCGTGCAAAAATAACATGTGTGCACCTCATACACGCATTTTTAAAAAAAATCATTGTTTAGGCGCGCACCCATCCGTTTACAGGTGCACACAAGGGTGCCAAGCGCGTGCTAAAGCAAAGAAATTGTGTGCAAAATCAGATGTCGGCTGCGTGTAAAGGAGAATGGGCGTAGAAGAGAGACTATTTAAGTTTTGGCATTCAGACGCGTGTAGAATAACACGCACACATCTCAGATGCATTTTTTTAAAAATCATTGTTCAGACACACGCCTAGTCATGGGCACACACCAATATAAGTTCATTTGCTCTATCTTTAGCAGAGCATGTGCCTAAGTTCAACGACACATTGACAAGGAAATGATTTTTTTGAAAAATTCTGATAAGGTGCACACTTGGGTGTGCCTAGTCATAGGTATGCACCAATAGAAGGAAATTGTTTTAGATAGTCAACCAGTATAGCAAGGACACATCCACTTCTCTTGAGAAGCGTCTCGTTTCTATTTAAAAATATTGATATATATAGAGACTAACTAGAATTAGTAAGAAGGGTGCTTCTTTTTGAAGGGACGTGTCTTTTTTAAATGGAATAATTGAAAAATAGAATCAACTATTGATAAAATCCAATGCCCAAATTTGGAGTTGAATTATTTATTTAAAAGCACTTTTAACTTGTAATTCTAGTCACAAACCGCAACAAGGCGTCTGATTTGGAAAGCTTATTCTTTCATACAGCAATCAAAATCAGTCTAAAGGGAGTAATTTGACAAAAAATTTCCAACACTCAAGAGCATTCAAGATGATAAAAACAGATTCAACGAAACAAGAGGTGTTCCATTTCAAAAAGCAACAAAGTGAATTTTTAGTTTCAAAGGTCTTCAAAGGATTTGCCAAACTTCACCAAATCAAAAAGCTATAGAATCATCAAATCATCCAAAGCCACATTTTCAGAAGAAGTATATTTTTAGCGTGTGCTAAAAATAGCTTGTTATCATTTTTGAGAACAAGAGCATATTTCAAGATAAGCTATTTTTAGCTAGAGCTCGCTATTTTAGAGTCCTCTATTTATGGCCGACAGTCGGCTATTGTGAGCTTTTAAGGGATAATTGTAATAATTTCAATCGTCGGTTTAAAAAATGAAAACTCGGATCATTAAAGAAACCCAACCCCTCTGTTGCATAGCTCTCCAAATATTGGAAAAAAACAGATAAAAACAAGTGCTTTGTTAGTTTTCTTCTAAGCCAGAGCTTGGAGTGTTTTGACAATTAAATTGCAGACAAACTAAAATTCCAAGAATATGGACTACAATTCTTAAACCCCCTGCAGCATCAACCAGCCACTCAGAACATGAAGAGCTACTCGGAACATGAACACACACAGATTATTGCTCTCAAACCTATTCACTCAACATTGTATATCTGCACGTGATTCTCCCATAACACGATAAATTTGACATGACGGCTTCACAAATTTTTAGCCCATGAATTTTTTTCCACACTTAAAAGTTGATGTCCTCAATAGCCGGTCTTATTATTTAAGTCCACTTTCATATGCATCACTCAAGCACACTCTGATCATTCAGTCTCTTCTCGTAATATCTTATTAATTGTTTTAGAAACAGAGAATTGGAATGAAATACTGGAGAATATATTCACTCACACAAAATAATGTGTTAATAAAACATGTATAACATTTCTTCCTTTGAGTGGGGATTTAAGAGGTTCTCGAAGATAAAATAGAGATAGACAGGTTTGGCTTTTCTACTCTCCATTTTGGGGTATATAATTCTTTGTTTTATAAAGAAGATAATAAGATCTATCCAGCATCATCAGTTGGGATAGAAGGTCACTAGGTAAGCACAATAGCTCCATAGATTCAATTTCAGGCAAGCATATAGGATTAGGTGGAACTGAAAAACCCACCCTTATGCTGATTGTTACTCCAAACCCTAGCTGAAATTTGCAATCTTGGATACTCTGAAACCCTAGAGTGTAAAAAATTGCAATTTCGTGTTTGAAATGGCCCCTCCAAAAAAACTGCTGTAAAGACTGCTTAAATGACTGTCACCAACTGCTGTGTAAACCTTTGTTATATGTTTAAAAAATGGGGAATATACATGGGCAAATACCTGCTCAAATCTGCAATTCTTAGTGCTGCTATCTTTGCCTTTTGATGACTGAAAGCACACTGAAACAGTGATGAAAAACCCTAGACATTCTGAAAATGATCATTAAAATAATGGATTTGTCACAACTAAACCCTTGGCAGCCTTGAAGAACACTAACAGCTGTAAGTTGATGATGATAATGACTGAAAATCTGTCACCAAACCATAGGCGTCTTGCAATTTTGGAAACTTGTATATGCTTGAGTAATGAGTAAGAGCATGCCTGTAAACTGGGAATGTGTCTGGATTTTTATGAAGTTTGTCCTCCTTTGAACCAGCACGCACCTGATATACCTCCACATTTATTTTTGTGTGTTTTGGAAAGTTGTGTCTTTCTATTATGAGGTGTGCACCACTGTATTGACTAGCACTTAATAATTTTGAAAAATTGATTCATCTTCATATAGGCACGCACCTGACTATTGGAGAACATTTTTAAGTTCTGAAAAACTTGTAGGCCTATGATGAGGCATGCACTCATGAATATGGATGCATATTTTGACTTTTTGAAAGTCAATACCCCTTAAGAGAGGTGGATGCTAATGAACTGAGACATATTTTTGTTTTTTTTCTAAAAACTTGCCTTCCTTTACATGGGTGTGTGCTCATACACTGAGCGACATTTTCCTTTATAACTTTTATGCACCTCTTCACACAGGCATGTGCCCTCTAACAGGGCAACATTTTTTATGCCTTAGTGAATTTTCAACTTTTTCTCTACTGCCTATACTCCGATCTTCACTTTGCCAAATGTGTTGGAAAACTCCTTTCATTGGCCCTATACAGACACTGACTAGAGATGAAAAAAACAACACTGATGACCATGACAAGGATTTGAAGTATGACTTTCAATTGAGAAATGACAAGATTTTTGACTTAAAATGCGCCACAATACAAAAAAATCGTATGGGTGTAACATCTTCCTTATCTTGTATGCAACTATTCTTGTCAACATGTACCCTTGTACCTATGTAAGATCCCTTGTCTAATCTGCCCTAAAATTCTGATTTTAAATCTTTGAGTTCTGCCCTACATTTCTGCACTTTAGAATTCTGCGTAAAACCCTAGCATTCTGATTTTTATTTCTGCACTTTATAATCCAACTTTCTGCCCTAACCCTAAGACTGAAATCTGATTTTATTTTCTGAGTAGGAACACTTATGAACAGCTCATAAAACAAGTTGCAAAACATCCACAAAACATACTAAACCAGTGTATAGAATCTAAGATTGCAATGATGAACAACAACCATGAATTACACCATGAAATACATAATTTAGACCCATCAAATGACATATATAAAGTCGGATTTTCTAAGTAGAGTCTGGTGCTAAAAAACAGAATGTAAAGTCTGATTATACATCCAAAACATGACAAGACAGGCCCGAAATGCTGCTGTTCCAATCAGACCAATTATATAGGTTCATACATACCAAGCTATGATGAAAGGATGATCCACAAACCTCCAAACTGATGGCGAACAGGTCTGCTGCTAGGGTTAGCGTTTAGGAACCCTAATCAATGAAGAATAACATAAAAATTGGTTCCAAAAGAGTGCGCACAGGTCTGCTCCCAAAGCTGCTCCCAGAAGTTGTCAAAATCTGCTCAAGGATGACAATCAAATGCTGCTCCAATATGGCAAATGGATCTCCTCTGCTGCTGATCCAATTTCTGCTCCCAAGATATTCAAATGCTGCTCATAGATGATGCCCAAACGATGCTCCAAGATGGCAAATAGGTCTGATATAGAATTCAAACCTTAAGACTCCTCAAATTGCCCAAATTCACCTCCAAATGAAATCCGCTCTTCCTCAAATATGGCAGTCAAGGGTTTAGGGATTAAACCCTAACAAAGGCTGCTCTAAAGTTGATTAGAATTCTGCTCCAACGATAATAAAATTCTGCCCTAACTGATATGTGAATTCTGCTCCAAACTTGTAATTCTTCAATGAAGTGCAATTGTGAATTCCGTATGAATCCACCTCCAAGATGAGATTGGATTTTCGTTCAATTCACCTTATATTCTCAAGGGTTTTTGTCCTTGGAATAAGATGCAACCAAATGCAGTCCAAAAGGAACAAAATGCCAAGCTGATTCATGATGAAATGACCACAAATGAACCTCTATTTATACATGATTTCCTTCTCATAAGCTGGCCAACCTAGGCATTTTTATTTTATTTTTTATTGATTTTATTTCTCCAAGAGGCCGACCCTCTTCTAGGCGCCCAAGATAAAATAAAAATATTTTATTTCTTTTAATTTTTTATAAGCCTTCTCTAGGCCGACCTCATCCTAGGCAAGATTGGCGCTCAAGTTAAAACAAATTAAATATTTGTTTTATGGTGTTTACTTCTCCTAGGCCGACCTAGGTAAAACTTCACCTTTCTCCTTCTAACTAGGCCGACAAGGGATTATATGTTCTAAGTTATTATTTTCTAATTTTCCCTTCAAAAGACAATTCTCCACACTTCTACCATCTCAAGATGGTTCGCTCCAAGGGAGAACAAATTATTTCACTGCAAGTAAATACACCAAAAATATCAGAAAAATATGACGAGTCATCCTATGCACTCAATTTGCCCTCCAAAAATCCGAAATGTGAAAATTATCCTCTTAGCTCTTCTTCTATGATCACTCAGAAAATGGGGATATTACAACCTAAAGGTGCTATTGATTTTCAAATAAGCATCACAATTGGATTTCTTATTTCTGTCCTATTTTCTTTGTGTTATCTCCTGGAGGCATAAGAAGTCAATTTGTAATTTGTTTCCTTTCACAGATGGAACTTGATAAAATCATTAATCCATGAAAGACAAGCTAGTATGGTTGCAGAGATAGAGGGAATTAAAAAAGACATTTCAGAACACACTTCTTTTTTGAGGAATCAATCTGCAATCTCATCAAAGAGCAAAAACAGCTCACCACCAATGCCAAGGATATTGATAAAGCCAAAATTCTTCAGCTGGCTCTATGGCCTGTCTCTCTGACTTGGAAATTCAAGGCCAAGCATAACTTCTGGTCTTATGTGAAGTATAATCATGTTTAATTTTGGATTGCATGCCTCATTTACAAGGGATAGTATGTTATACTTTTGAAATCATGTGTTTTGTTCTTTTTCTAAAACTGAAGTCACTGCATTGTTTGTGAGGTCTATAAATCTTGGAGCTGAGGTTCAAAGTTATTAATTTCAACATTGCAGTCAAGTTTGTTAGAAGTTAGAACCATCGATGGAGTGAGTCTTTTCCTTGAGAACAAAACTGTGAGTTAATGGATGTAAGATTTTTTAATCTAATAGAATAAAAGAATGAAATTAATATCCTTCAGAATTTAGATTTTGGAACAAAAAAGAAGCTCCTCTATTGCATCCAATTCACTCATTACTAATATCTGCACATGTACATCACTATAAAATACTGACAGGGAAAGGAAACAAACCTTCTCAGCAATTCCTCACGAAGCAAATGTCGACTTACACGACCATAAGCACGTCCAATTAGTAGAGGTTCATCATTTTTTAAATACACTGCAGTGTCTCTCCAAACGTGTTCTATGCAGTTTTTAAGTCCAAGAGCTGTAAGAGAAATCCTTGTGATTAGAACAGAAAAAGAAAATTATTAATTTAATAGAAACCAAGATGCAATCAAATTTGTAAAATCTATCAATAAATAACCTCAGCAAAACATAAAGATTGTAGGCACATAAAAGAGACAAAACACAAAAATATGTGAGAGTTTCCAATATCAATAAAATTAAGCGTTTAACTTTATAGCATCAAAGAAAATCAAGAAGGAAAAAATTGCATTAGAATGCAATTTTATTCTTGCTTCTGGATATGGGAAAGAATTAACAAATAAAGGAAAATTTCAGCATCTGAGTTAAAACTAGGATTAGAATAACAATCTTACTATAGAGTGTTGCATCTTGTCTATATCTATGTGTGTGTTAATTACTTGGATTGTTGGGAAATAAGATTATATACAGTTTATAAAAAAAACCGGATGGTCATCAAAACCACAGCAAACCTCATCAAGAGAATTATTCTATATCAAAGATATAAACAAAATGACCCATTTGATAGAAAACAACTTCAAAATCCATAAGAGTTGATAGGAAACAATGTAAGCATAAATATAGGCCCCATAATACTAACACGATCACATAATGTTAATAATGTTGATGAAAACAAAATAAATAAGATTAATAAAGTTCCAATTCCCAATCAAGAAACCCGCAGGTGATTTTACATTGTTGAGTTTGCTGGAAAATGTGCATAAGATGGTCTTCTCGTTTATCTTGTTCAAAGACATCTTCTAGATCTTAGGGGACAATGAGCATACTTTGTATTGAAGTTTGGGTTCTAAAGTCATGAGTCATTACTTAATACATGACAGAGGTTACATAGAAGAGAAGAAAATTCTAAGCAGGGAAAGCACCTTCAAAGGATGAGTTCTAAAATTGGTGCTCATGCTTCCTTTGGCTTAAGACTTTAGACATCCAGGTAAGAAGTCAGATGCCAAGACTTGATGCTGGAAGTAGGGACATCAGAATTGGATGCCAGGCTCTGTGTAATATCCCAAATGGGGATATTTTTGCCATGTTCGGATTTACGGGCTTTCCAAATGAATTTTCTGCTCAAACCCTAGTTACTGAATTCTGATTTTTATAATTTTCAGATTGATAACACTTGCAACAATCAATATACATCACATCAAAGCATCAAAGGAATACAGCACATGATTCACCCCATTTGCATAAGTGAAATTCACCATGAAATACACATTTCAAGCATCCAATACACATCCATAATGAACATAGAAGTCTGCTGCTGTAAATTCTGAAAATGAAGTCTCCAAGTACAAAATATGGCTAGGGCAAACAGCCAACAAGCCCAGCAATATAGCAGATATAAATATCAATGTTTACATACCAAAATGTGCATAAAAAGGTCCTTCAATAGAGGGCGAACAAGGCTGCAGGTCTGCTGATATAAATCTACCCAAACCCTAACCCTAGCCGCCAGCAAATCACTAAGAATATGCCTCAAATGCAAGTCGCTCCTCCTCCAAATTGTGAGCTCCAGCCCTAGGGCGATGCACTAGACAAATCGCCACCAATGAATGCTCTCCAAGCTGATATAAAATCTGCTCAAGAAGTTGATGAAGTGAGAGTGGATCCCCATCACGGAATCCTCAAATGAAGAAGCTAGGTTTTCATCCAACTCCTAGGATGCTTGAGGTTTTCGTCCCGAGATCCTCTCCAAGAGATAATTCTCCAAGTGTGTATGAAATGAATGATTGAATGATGATTTGCAAAGCCTCACATGACCTTGTATATATATGCAACATGTATTCCTCCAATAGGGCCGACCTAGGGAAAATAATATTGAATTTCAAGTGCACTTTTTCCCTCTAAGAGGGCCGACCTTCCTTAGTGAAACTTGTTGCCCAAAAATCAAATTGAAGATATGATTTTATTATTTCCAACTTAGTTTCCCATGCCATCCTCAAGTGCTCAAAGTGAGGTGTTAGCTAATTTATGTTTTCCCATCACAAGTCGCCCAATCCACAAAATATAATAATGATCTCCATAAGGTTATGTGTACAAGGAGGCCTCGCACTTATCCATGAAAGAAGACATTATATCACTCATCCATATATGAAATAATATTACCTCTTGGCATGATGATGGCAAATCTCCGCACTCTCCATCGGTGTGACTCTCCCAAGTAGTTCGCTCCAAGGAAGACAAATTATCTTATCCAAAATAAGTGCATCAAAGACATCAGAAAAATATGACAAATCATCTCCAATACTCAAGATGTCTCCCAAGAATCCCAAAGTGTAAGGATTAACCCAATCTCCCTCCAATGGCGACCATTCCAAAAATGGAAAGATTACACTTTGGACAAGGGACATAGATGCCAAGAGTGAGACTGGGGCTCCTCGCATGTTAAGGTGTGAAGATGATGCCAGACCCTGATATTTAGATGTACAACTTTTCTCTAAAATCTAAGAACACTTGGTAGGAAGCCAAGAAAGTTTTGCCAAATGCCAAGAAATTGATTCTATGTCTTAGACAGTTTACAAACATTAAGTCCAAAATTTCAAGTTCAAAGCCAAAGGCAAGCAGTTGAAAGCTAAAGGAACAATCACACGACCTAGTGAGGTTGGATGCCACAATCACCTTTGAAAGTTTGGAAATAGAGACTAAAAAGTTACACATCCGAATCAAGAACTCAAAAGGAGGAAGTTGGGCAGCAAACTTCATTCGGAGTTAGTTCCAGCATCTTTTTACGTTCACTTAGTTCTAATTCTTTCATAAGAGAATTTTTTGGATTGCTATTTGTACCTAACTCCAGATTCAAAATAGCAGCGATGGGAAAACAACCACAACATGTTTGACCAAATATTGAGAAGGGTAAGAGTGTTATGGACCCGAACTGGAGTTCTTCAAAGTTAACAAGATAATGCAATTGACGACTATGAATGATGGGCAACTAGGTCAGAATAAAAATAAAAAATACAAGGTTGATAAACCTACCATTAACCTGAAGGACATACAGTTGTATATGGTAACCATGTTTGATGCCAAACATGGTTGAAAATCCACCCAAAGACAAATAACCTAAGAAAGCATTTGAAAATGAGAGAATGGAACATAATAGCATATGATGTGTATGATAGTTCTAACAATAAGTGTATAAATGAGATCAAATCATGTTTGAAGAAGATGGTGAAAAAATACAATGTGGTCAATGGCAGGTCCGCTATCATAGTAAATGGTTGGGTAGTAACTGTCTTTTTTCAACAAGATTTCCATAAGACCTTTTGTTTTCTCTTGGAGAACGAAGAGGCCAAGTTTAACAAATTGAACCCAAAACTTGCACAAGCCATGAAATGTAAAGCAATAGAGATATGTTTTCCGCCTCTCACAAATACTTGGAACTTGGAAGAATGCCATTCTCTGTAATGTCCCCATTTTTCGAGTGATTACCTAATGGAGTCGGTTAGCCTATCCTATTCCCATAGGCTAAGCCGGAGGGCTAAGGGAATGTCCTAATTGATTAAATATTATATTTAATCAATTTTATTGGGAAAATTGAAGATATGAAGTGATTTCTTATATTTTTGTGAGCCATTTGCAGGAGAAAATAAAGGATGGAAATGCCTTTGGATATTTGGTAATGCCATGGAAAAATAAAATAAATAAAAATAAGATTCCTTGGAGTTGGACGACCTAGTGAGAGGTCAAAACAGGAAATATTAAATGCCAAAAGTGGTCCGCTCCTCTTCGAGGAAGGAATAAAATCAAATGTAATGTCCCCACTTTTGGTCACTTCAGCTTTGTAGTTAACTTTGGGTTTCTTGATGAGTGTCAACCTTGTCAGAAGCGATGTTTGTTGTTGGCAGTGAGCTCAATTGGTCTTGAGGACTCATATGCCACTTTCTGAAGTGAATTCCGGCTCTTGGTGTGTTCTCCAAGATTCTTGGAGAGAGCATCTATTTATAGTAAGTCACCCAGTTGGCATCATTCTTCATCCCAAACCTTCAGGATCATGTTGGTATGGTTAATTTTGCAATTCACTTCAGTTTGGGATTTTCCGCAAGCGGGTGGGTTATCGAGCTATTTAATTATTAAATTCAATAAGTTCTCTAAAGTTGAAAATATTTAAAGATGACTTAAGTGTAATAGCTCGTTGAAAAGAGAATTAATAGTTTTAAATCATGGACTCTTGATAAAGTGACTAAAGTGTCGGAAATGTTTAATATTTAAATAAAATCACTTTTCAGAGCAATAAGGCTTATTTAATTATAAAGTTATTTTAAAATATAATTTTCGGAAGGCTTACCAAGAAAGATTATAAAAGGGCTAATGGGGGTCTCATTTGGATCATTCAAAAGTTTGATTATCTCTTTGGAGATTTGGAGATTTGAGTCTATGGGCAAACTCTTACTAGCGGGATGAAAACCCCAATGGTTTCTTGGTTGATTGGACGAAAGACCATTTCAACCATCCTTGGCGGAATCACTCAGGTTTCGTAGGTAGATTGATTTGGTTCAGATTTTTGAAGGATTTGGTGTGCAATGCAATATCTTTATGCAGGTTACGATTTGTGCTGGAAGGATTTATTTCTACAAATTTGTGGGATTTGCAGACAAATGCAAATCTAATATTTTGTGTGAGATTGTAATACATATCAAAAGATCATTGTGTTGTGTGTGCAAGTGGTATCTAAAAACACAAATCAGAAATTAAAAAGCGGAATTTAAAGAGAGTGCAGTGTGTGGAGGTGAACGGAATACAAGAGTGCAGATTGCATAAAGGATGCCCAGCAAAGAAACCCATGTGAGCATTTTGATGAGAAGCGCTGCCTCTATTAACATTCTCTTGTGACAAAAGTTGAATCGCTTTATTCTTGTGAAGCTTGCAAATGACATTTAAGAGTGTGGAGGGGTCTTTACTTGGAGGAATAAGGGATTATCTGCTGTTACCGTATTAATAGGGGTCTGAAAATATTTTTTGAGTGGTGCTGGTCACACTTTGGGCATTCATGCTTATCACAGTTGTACCCACAATTTCCAAGAGCCTTCAAGCTTATTATTGTAATGTCCCCTTTTTGGCGCATAGACCTTTTGTGCACATTATGCTTGTTCCTAGTCTTCTGGAGGCTATTCAGCGTGTTCGGGAGAACTCCAACGTTCTTGGAATGGTTGTGGCTCAATGTGGCAGAGCAATTCTTTGTGGTTTTAAGTTTGGCTCGTCATTTGGAGTTCATAGATGCTTTCAGAATTCAGTTCCGACCTCTTGGGTGCTCTCCAACTTTCTTTGAGAAACATACTATTTTTAGACAGTCACCCAACAACCTACGATTTTCGTCCCAAGTCTTCTACTACACTTTGGTATGGTCAGAATTGTGTGCTCAGTGCATTTCTATGTTTTCCGTAGCTTGGGACTATTTTCCGGCAATTTAATTAATATTTCACTAGAGTCGCCTAAGGTTGGAATTAGTATTAGTGACTTAGTGTAATATTAATTATAAGGTGGATATAAATGTTTTATTGAACGCATGGAGATATAAGTTTAAGTTTTAATTGTGGTGCTCACTTGGGAGTATTAAGATCGAGTTCATAAAGTTGCCTTGGTTTTATTTCATACTATAAAGTTGGCAGCTTATTATTTTTTTAAAGTAAGTTTTATTAAGTGTGAGCGTTGGGAAAAAAGAATTATTTTATTTCCTTAAGTGAGCACTCACTTTGGAGGAAATAAATGCTCATTAAAAGCCCATAAGACTTTATATTATATTTTATTCTTCTTGGGCATGCACGAGAAAAACAAATTATATAAGGAAGAATGGAACGCTCATAGAGTTTTTATGCAATCTGAATATGAAATTTTCTTCTGTGAACCAGAGTTGTTGAGCTTGATTCATCTAAGGTTGTTCAACCCATCTATTTGTTGGTTTCGATAGTGAGACATCTGCCCTAGCCAGTTGGGAGTGATTTTCATCCAGAGAATCACCTGTGCTCAATCATGGAGTTGTTTTGTTTTGATGTTTTTTAAGAGTGCTTTGGCTTATGAATATTTTGGTGTGAATATAAATTTTGTTGTGGAAGTTTGATGGTGTTTTGTGTCAGATTGGACAGTACCATTCTCTCTTGGTAAGCCATACATTTTCAAACACCCAAGTGAGGAGCCTTGCCAAAATGGATAAAATTTGCAATGATAATTATTGGCTACCCTAGGCGACCAAGTTCCATACAATTTTGGAGTCTTTCATGCAAGACTTGGCCAGCTAGGCAGGTCGTACCATGCATTAGAGGGGACGTGAGCTTGTGAAATACTAAACGCTGCCTTTGTGTGTTGTTTTCTACCTCCAAAGTGATTGCCTAGTATGGCTTCAGGCTTTGCAAAAGGTTTGCTGTGATGTTTTGATGAAATATTGGAGATATGAACATTTTGAAGGGTTTTCTATGTATTGTACTTGCTGTACCAGCCAGGTATAGGTCTGATTTTCCGTGCTAAGCAGTAGTTTATGTGATTTCTGAGTGTTTGCATCTGTTAGTTATGGTGTTAGAGTGTATGTATGACAGAGATATGTGTAGTTGTGGCAGTTTGGTGTTTTGTGACAGCAGTACAGTGCCCTCTAGGTGTGATTACAGTGGTTTTCTGATACTGGTTCAGTCAGATATATGTTGCAGCAAATGCAATGACAGAAGTATGCAAAAACTTCATCAGCAAAACAATGATGTATCAAGAACCCAATTGTGAGCTTCTATCTTAATTTCTCTTATTCCTAAGCTCAATCAATAGTTGCAGTACTCCTTAACTATTCATATTTTGTTATAGCTGCAATAGGATGAATGTATTCCTAGACGGTTCACCACCAGTTTCTTAGTTACACAATTCACAAGCCCGTTTGGCATGAACACGCTGGCATATCGACCCATTGGGTTTGAGTCAAGCTTAGAAATTCTGCCAGTGGCTCTCACACATTCCCACTGAATAAGTGGATGGTCTGAATTTGATGCACTAGTAAAATCATTGTTGTAACTGAGACCACCGTATGCTCTCACCTTGCCCTCTCTGAGATCTGGGTGATCAAAAGGTGTATCAGAGTTGTTTGTGCAATCATTTTCAGTTAAAATATTTTGAAAAAACTAGAGTGGTTATTACAATTACAATGACTTCATCAAGTTTTGTTAGCTTCATTTCTGAGGTTAGAGATTAAATTTATCATCTATGTAATTATGTTTTTCATATCAGCAAGTTGAAGCATTCGTGTGCATCAAATTTCATTTATACAGAAGGTTGTGAACTGTTTGTCAAAATGCCTATTCTCTATATATGAACTTTGTAATGTAATATTTAATGATTTATGCTCAAATCTATATGCTATGTTGATCTATTGCCATACATTTCGAAAACACTGTGAGATGAACAAATTGCATATTGTTTGATGAAAATACCTGCTCACTAGAGGTCAGAATTATTTGTGGGTTTCGGAAAAAATTGGTTTCAATTTGGGGTGGAACATTACAATGGTATCAAAGCACAGAGTATCTTGCCAGCCGGTTGAGAAATTAATATTTGTTGCAGACCTTCAGTTTTATGACTACATAACAAAGTTGCAGCAGTTGCAGGTCAGTATTCAGTGACAACACCATGGAGACACTTAGTGAAGAAGTTTTTTGGGAAGTTTTTCTAGCATACCAAGCATTGGGAGTAGAGTTTCACGCTGAGATATCATTTGCAGAATTTATGGACATTAAGGTAAGGCATAATCAAAAATTGCAAAGAAAAAAAAAATTGTGTGGTAAGCTTTACAATGCAGGTAAGAAACTTGAACATCCATCTCAGTCAAAAGAAATTTTTCTCAGCACCTTGGAGGAAGTAGAGAATTGTTTAGACATGGGTGATTAGTCACCTTCTCACATAATGAAACTAGCTATGAATCCTTCGGTGTTTTGTTTGGTTAGGCCAAAGCTGTTGAGACACCCAGATAATGAAGTGAGACTTGCAATTGCCACATTATAAAAATTTCAGCTCCTGAAGCACCCTACAATGATGACTTAATGAGGGAGATATTACAGCTAATTATTGGAAGCTTTCATGGGTTGAGTGATACCAGAAGCCCATCTTTTGAAAAGAGGGCTAAGATTTTAGAAATTATAGCTAAGGTTAGGTCATGTGTCATTTTGCTTGATCTCAAGTGTAATGATTTAATTCTCCAAATGTTCCAATGCTTCTTTGCTAAAATCAAAAAACGTCATGCAAACAATGTTGAAGCAACCATGCTAACTATCTTGTGCTTGATTTTAAATGAGGATGATGATATCACCAAGCAGTTGCAATCTAACTTGTTGGCCATTTGGAGGAAGGAGCAGGTTGTCTCACTTATAGCTCATGAGTTCTCAAAAAGGATAGTGGAACAGAAAATTGAGAAGTTTAAAGACTAGTTGACTGAAGAGGAATTGATTTCATTGGGCTTACAGGTTACAGAATCTCCCAAAAAGAGCAAGAACCAAATGAGAAGAGAGCAACGTTGCTTCACATGTCATGAGGCTTGGACACCTGATCACATATGTTGGATCAATAAAGAAAATGAATTAGTGCAGCCAAGTGGTGTTGAGGACAAAGAAACAATTGAGGCTATAGAACTTGAAGAAAATGGTCTAACTCAAAAGGGATGTATGACAAAGTCCCAGAATGACTCCATCAACGTGCATGTATCTTCATATGATGAGGATTTGTTTGACAAAGATGACAAAACAGCAGCCTTAGCTATGCATTCAGAACAATCCAACAAGGATTTTGAGGCCTATGATGACATTGACAACACCATTGAAAGGTATGATGAACCATGTGTGATTCCTAGCAGCAATTCACTTATGCATGATTGTGTCATTCATAATAAAGTTTTGGAAACCAGAGTACGAAACTTGGAAGATCCCAAATTTGATGAGGAGGTTGATAAGGATGCTTACTTGGTGAATTCAGAAATGGGAAGAATTAACAGGTTGTTGGAAGAAGATTTATTATATGAATCTGAAATTCTTGCAGCAGCGGATGACTATCCTTTTGACCAAGGGGCTGTCCTAACTTGTGAACCTAAACTATGCAAAAAAGATGACCTTGAGGGGACCGAATTGGAGGACTAATCAGAAAATGTATTTCAAGATGATGATTTTGAGACACATAATTTGAAGAATCAACTGAAAGTCACAAAGAATATGATTGTTGCAGCCTTAGTACATTTTGATGACACTCATAAGATCATTGAAGATCTCTACTGGAAGGCACAGATTGAGAGGAGACAGAAGGGCATGGATGGTGAATTTTCTCTTGCAGATTTATAGGTAATCAAAGAAGCTTTGGTGCCAATGAAATCTGATTATTTGTGTAATATGCTGGCCTAAAATTTTTTTTGAAACACAAGTAGACAACAATGGATTATTATGATGTAAGATGTCTTCCACACTTTTCTGATCACCCAGATCCCGATGTAGACAAGGTGAGAGCATACAAGTGCTTCAGAATCAAATTATAAACCAACTGAACTAACAATCTTCCACTTATTCAGTGGGAAATACAATGAAAGGAAATTAGGTGCATCCACTTATTCAGTAGGAACATGAGCAATGAAGTACTAGAAAGAAAGAGGCACATTCACTTATTCAGTGGGAAGCCATTACAACGTTTATATCAACTTATTACAATGAAGTGCCTCAAACTGTGATACAAAGATTAGCTCTATAAAACCCCATTCACATGTGTGATATGATGTTATCAATATTGTTCTTTGCAATACAAATCAAACAAGGATAATGAAAGCATGCAAAACTGAAGTATACCATACAACTCTTGTTGTCCTGAAGGTGCTCAAAAGACACTCAACTGTTGTTGTACGGCGGTGCCTGTAGAGGACTGATCATTCAACAAATGCACATAACTTCATCAAACTTCTTCCTTATAACCTCCTAATCATCTGTTGTTTCATGTGCTTCTAAAGGACTGATTTCTGATTTCAATACTCCAGCGACCTAGTCATGAAATCTCACGCCGGCACTGTACCATGTACAGCTGCTGGATTGGTACGGCAGGGTCTAGGGTCTCTGTATCAACATATGACTTGCTTCCTGCTCAGAAATCTATATCTGCCATGCACAAAGAGATCCCAGTCTTCAAACGGTGCAAAACAAACAACTTCCAATTGCTACCACTTCAAACACAAGCTATAGTACGACCAGTTATGGGAAATGCAAAGAACAACACACAACTACATAATCCACTCTAAAATCTCACTCCAAATTCTAACACATTGACACAATGCAAACACTCCAAAAACTATTCAGAAAACATCGAACTCCATGATGGCTCAGTGCAACTCTTGACAGTGAAGTTGCCTCTTCCAGTTAGGGTGGATATCACACCACCGAAACTAGACTTCTTCAAGAGAGTTTTCGTTCTCAAGAAGGATGAAGATCTCACAGGTTCATTCCTGCGGCATAACAATATGTCAACAAGCATGAAGAGCCAAACGAGCTCTCAACTCCCTTTTATAGGCACTTTTTAGGAGTTTGCACAATAAAATGAATTATAAAATAGAGAAATATACTTTTCCCCTCAAGCTCCAACATTTCACAACTTTATCTCTCACTTATATGTGCCTAAATAAAAGATTAACTTTTTCCCTTTCCAATGAGCTATCATACCCTTGCATTTTATAATTATTTTCCAACTTATAAGATTAAGTGCAAATAATTAACAGTTAGCTCATTAAAATACTTGTTTTTTTGCGGAAAATCTCAAACTTCACCGAAATGCCAAATAAATTGTACCAACATACCCCATATGGTTTGGGATGAATAACTACGCCTTCCCGTTGACTTTCTAAAAACAGACGACTACTCCAAGAATCTTGGAGAGCTATCCGGGAAGCCGAATAAACTTCCGAAAGTTACATAGCCATCCTGAGACATCACCGAGCTCAAAGCCAAAAAAAAATCACAAATAACTGAACCTGTGCTCTCCAAGACTTAAGGAGCTCCCTAACTAAGCCAAATAGCCTATTGGAGCTCAAGGAACTAGGCTATTGGTAACAAACTTGGCTAAACGCCAATTGGGGACATTACAATTTGCATTAACTTTCAAACATGGATCATATCTTCAAGATTGTTGAAGTGTATTCTAATGCATTGAAAAGAAAAGAAGAAGTTGATAAGCTCACCTTTGAGCTTAAGGCTACTAAGGATTCCTTGGAGAATACTCAAATGGCCCTTCAAGAAGCAAAAAATCAGCTTTATGTAGCCAAACAATCCAAGGAGAAAGAGAATGAGGAAAGAGTTAAAGAAATTAAACAAGTGATTGAAGAGCATGATAGCATTCAGGAGGATTTTGATCTAGTTTATTTCTCCATGAAATCAGAAAGTGGAAGTTTAGATCAGTAGGAAGATTGGGTCGAGCATGAGGATAATGATAGTATTCAGTTTGTTGATACCCCGTTGTTTGAGATGGATGCTAAAATAACTTTGGATAATCCACTCTTTGAGTTGGATGATAGAGCACCTCTTGATTTTGATAACACGAGAGATGTGGGATCCAAAAGTGGTGTGTAATTATGAGGTGGAACATGTTGAATTGCCTATTGGACCACCCAAGATTGTTGATGGTTTGCTTCCTACAGTAAACCTTATTTGATTGGATCATCATGGTTTGATAGTTGACCTTGTGGGTTTACCACAAGGAAAGGAGTACTATTGTGGTTTAGTGTTTGATGTGGTGGAGACCATCGGTGTTGAAGCTTCAAGCATCATCAAATACACTCTAGATGGAGTCCACATGAAGATCGGAGTAGCGCAGCATCAGCATGGTGGAGTTTCTTTTTGGGTAAGTATCTTTGCAAAAGATCATCTTTGTGGCCTATTGGTGACTAATGATGATGGAAGAAACATATCAGGGAAGGTTATGAACCCAAAAAGCAATGATAATGTTGTTGTTATCTCTTTTTTCAGTCATCTCATAAGTTCATTTGAGCTCCTGCAAGTGGATTGGAGGGAGACTTTAAGAAAATTTCGGAGTTCTTTTGTGTTGGTGACTCTTGGAAGGATGTTTTCAGCCAAGGGATTAATCAAAAAATTCATTTTGGCCAAGGTTTTTCAGTGTTACAACAATTGTTCTTTGCGGGTGATGTATTTTGAAAAATCAGACTTGAATAGCTGCATGTAATCTCAGTCCATTCAGCTACTTGATAGGGTTAGTTTATGGCCTCAAATGAAGGGAATGACAAGTTTGGCTAACCAGGTTCAGTGTTGGATGGGTGTTCGGGCACCTAACAATTGGTATTTCTTATTATCAGCTTGCACTTATGATTGGGACAGCAGATTAATTTTCAGTGATAACCATTATGTTGGAGTGCAAGGTGTTGGAAATGAAAGTTAACGCTAACTTTCTCGAGCTTACTCCTATGGTGCCACGGATTGATGATTATGGAGGGGAATCATGTCAGGAGTTGACTGAGATCTCGCAGTGTTTGGTTGCTCTTCCTACAGGAGGAATTTAGGAGGTCACTTGTGCAGGTGCCCAAGAGGATGGTGCTTCAAGCAGATGGAGCTACATACCTCCTAGATTGATTTGGAACCCTGGGATCATATTTGGTTTCATTTTGGATCAATCAGGTAAATTTGAGGTTGAGATAGCATTGCTTGAGGACAAGCAATCTTTGGGGAGGGAGGACTGTAATGTCCCCATTTTCGGTCACTTCAACATTGTAGTTAGCTCCAGGTTTCTCGGTGAGTGCAAGCGTTGTCAAAAAGGATGTTTGTTGTTGGCAACATAGTTTGCAGACTCACGGAACTCGCCACGGACTCGCTGCGACTCACGAGTCCTGAAGCCTGCCGAGTCGACTCGGCACGGACTCGCGAGTACAGCCTCAGTACTCGCGCGAGTCTTGAGGTTGGACTCGCAAGTCCCGACCAGGGCTCGCGCCGTGCCTGGGACGTGGATATAACACTCAAAATACTCATTTTTTTTTCATTTTTTGCTCATTTTCACTCTTCTGCCTTGAAAAACACAGGTCTACCATTGAAGTCAGCGTGAAAGAAATCTCTCCTAGTCCTCAATCTCCTCATTTGGATACTGTAGCAGCACCTACTAGTTTTAGGCCTTCAAAATTGACTTTCATTAGGAGGGGAAAGAGGAGGATGTTATAGATTATATTTGGTTGTTAATGTTTTCCTCATTTTGACATATGATTATATGTAAACATTTATGATGTTGTTATACATTTTGGAAGTGTGAAACTATGATGAAATTTCAATTTTTGAGTGTTTGATGATCATGACATGTGTAATCTTTGAATTATGACAAATTGATAATCAAATTAGGCTCTTATGTTGTCTAAATGCATTAATTTATTTTGTTTTTTCAAAAACCTACGGTTTATTTTTGCCAAGTCCTAGCCGAGTTTTTGTCCCGAGTCTGTGCCGAGTCCCTAGTCCGAGTCCAATTTTGGGTTGCCGAGTCCGCGGTTTGTCCGAGTTTTCAAACTTTGGTTGGTAGTAAGCTCAGTTAGTCTTGAGGACTCATATGCCACTTTCCGAAGTGAATTCCGGCTCCTAGTGTGTTCTCCAAGATTCTTGGAGAGAGTGTGTAATATCCCCATTTGGTGTTTAGCCAAGTCTGAGACCAATAGCCTATTCCCTTGAGCTTCTATAGGCTATCTGGGTTGGTTAGGGAGCTCTGTTTGTTGTGAAGAGCACAGGTTCAGTTATTTGTGATGTTTTGACTTAGCTTTGAGCTTAGTGATGTCTCTAGATGGCTATGCAACTTTCGGAAATTTGTTCGGGCTTCCAGATAGCTCTCCAAGAATCCTCCAAGATTCTTGGAGAAGTCGTCTATTTATAGTAAGTCACCTAGATGACATCGTTCTTCATCCCAAACATCATAGAAGGCAGTGGTATGATTTATTTTGCAGTTTGCTTAAGTTTGGGATTTTCTGCAAAGTCGGGCGGTTTAATGAGCTATTTAATTATTACTTTCACTTAAGTCTCCTAAGGCTGAAAATAAATAAAAAGTACCGAAGCGTTATAGCTCATTGGAAAGGTAATTAAGTGTTTTAAATGAAAGACACTTAAAAAGAGGGCCTCACATATGATATATTATTATTATTTCAAAAAAGGTCTTTTTGAGAGAAGAAATATGAAGAGTTAAAAGGAAAATAATAATATATTCCTCTCAAAAAGTTATAAAAGGGGATGACAGCTCATTTGAAGGGATGCTTTTGGAATTTGATATTGTTATGCTACTAGATTGAACCTATGTGTTCTTCCATTTTCCTTCTTGAGGACAAAAACCCTCTTAGAGATGATCAGTTCAGTGGTGAGAGATCCACCCTAGCTGGTAATGGTGATTTCATATAGAGATTACATATGAGCTGAAAAGATGTTTGGTCTTTTGGAGGTTGATGTTTATCATTTGTTACGAATTTTTGGAGTGATATGAATGGGTTTGGAATGGATTTCATTGAGTGCAAACCTGGGCGATTGGTATTTTGAATGATAAATGAATGATCATTCTTTATAATTTTGTATGCATAATTATCCATGTGTTTGGGCAACTCTTATCTTTATATCATAACAAGTGATTGCTGCATATTTATGTGTGATTGAACAGGCCGTACATTTCAGGCATTTGGCGTGGGTTTTGGATCAGCAGTGACTGAAAACTCTTGCATTCTCTATTGAATTCTGATCTGCACTCATACGCGTCCATATTTGTGGAGTTTTTATGGAATTTCATGCATGTTTACTTGTGCCAATAGTGGCCGTACAGTTGCAGGGTCGTACAGCTGCATACATAGCGTGAGGTAATGATGGGAGGTTCGCCTAGTTTTGGGTGCATGCCATCTCTTAGTTGGAATCGCCATTGCATAAGGAATGTTTGGATGTGAGTTTTAAGTGGAGGATCTATGTATTGTGGCTGTTTGAGGAAATGACACCATTGCTGTCACAGTTTTCAGACCTGCAACAAATTCATAACAGCATATAAGGGGATCATAATCAGGCTTCTTCAATCCCCTTGTGTGAGATATAGTTTGGTGTTCTCCTTGTTCAGATAATATGTGTTTCTATTCTTCAATTATGTGTTATCTCTGAACTAACCTGTTGCAGTGATTCTCAAAAGTGGAAATAAGGGTTACTGAACTAATTTGCAGCCCATTCTTATATTGTAATCTTTTTATGTTGCAAACATATTTGTAACCCCTAGATGGTTTACCACCAGTGTGGAGAAATATATTGTTTATCTTTCTTTATTCAATCACCCATTGAATAAGTGGAGTATCCCCACTGAATAAGTGGATGACCGTTGAATAAGCGGATGACCGTTGAATAAGCGGATGCCTGCTATATAGCAGATGAATGTATTTAGTTTCCTTTGTACAGCTTTGATTTGTAAACCAAAACACTGTATGCTCTCACCTAGCCCATCTTGGGAACTTGGTGATCAAAAGTGTGAAGGTGATTTAGTCGGTTGCATTTCTTGTGCTAACCCTGTTGTGATCATTTGTACAAATCTGATAAAAAATTGGGGTAGCTTATTACAGAGTGTCTATTTATAGTAATTCACCCAGTTGGCATCATTCTTCATCCCAAACCCTCAAGATCATGTTGGTATGGTTAATTTTGCAATTCGCTTCAGTTTGAGATTTTCCGCAAGTGGGTGGGTTATTGAGCTATTTAATTATTAAATTCACTTAAGTTCTCTAAAGTTGAAAATATTTAAAGATGACTTAAGTGTAATAGCTCGTTGGAAAGAGAATTAAAAGTTTTAAATCATGGATGCTTGATAAAGTGACTAAGGTGCCAGAAATGTTTAATATTTAAATAAAATCACTTTTCGAAGCAATAAAGCTTATTTAATTATAAAGTGATTTTAAAATATAATTTTCGGAAGGCTTACAGAGAAAGATTATAAAAGGGCTAATGGGGGTCTCATTTGGATCATCCACGTGTTTGATTATTTCTCTTTGGAGATTTGGAGATTTGTGCATGTGGCCAAACTCTTACCAGTGGGATGAAAACCCCAATGGTTTCTTGGTTGATTGGAAGAAAACCCATTTCAACCATCCATGGTGGAATCACTTAGGTTTTGCAGGTGCATTGATTTGGTTCAAATTTTTTAAGGATTTGGTTTGCAATGCAATATCTTTATGTGGGTTAAGTTTGTGCCGGAAGGATTTATTTCTACAAATTTGTGGGATTTGTGGACAAATGCAAATTTAATATTTTGTGTGAGATTGTAATGTCCCCATTCTGGGAATGGTCGCCACTAGAGAGGACTTGGGCTTATCACTTCGCTCCGAGACTTTTGGAGGACATCACGAGTAATGGAGATGACTTGTCATATTTGTATGACGCCCTTGGTGCACTCTTCAGGGTTATGGTAATTTGTCTTCCGAGGAGCAAGCTATTTGGAGAGCCTTGCATAGGGATTTGTCATGTGTTGAGTGGATGCCATCATCACATCAGAGGATGCTCACATACGGATGCCTTGTTTACACCTTCACGGTCACACGGTGTACATCATTACGAAGGTTACTATCATTGTCATTATCTTGGGCGACTTGTGATGGGAGACAAATTATTCAATAGCACCTCACCTAGGCGCCCTGTGAATGGAATAAAACATATTATCCCTTGGATTTATGTTGGCGCTAGAAGAGCAGAGGAAATAATAATAAATTATATCTTTAATTTAATTTATTATTTGGGCACCTTGATATCCTAATGCTGGTCGGCCTACCTAGAAGGCATGAGTGATGAAAATAATGGGATTATTCTCCCTAGGTCGGCCTAGAGGGAGATTGAGCTTAAACCATGTATAAATATGAGATGGAATTGGCATTTGCAATCATCATTCATTCGAGCATCTATTAGAGCAAGACTTGGAGATGAAAACCTCAAGTCTTAAGAGAGGTTAGACGAAAACCTAACTTCTTTATGAGGAGAATTCCATGACGGGAGTTCCTTTGCACTTCAATTACACTTGAGCAGATCCATATCAGTTTTGTGGGCAGAATTTGATGATATAGTGCCTCTAGGGCTGGAGCGCACCTCTTGAAGGAAGGGCGAACTACATCTAAGAAGGATTTGGGCATGTTCATGGTGTTTGCTGGCTGCTAGGGTTACAGAAGAGATCTATTACAGCAGTTATCCTTGTGCGCCTTCATGGAGACTTCATCTCATGGATATTTGGCATGATTGGTATGTAGCTAGTAAAATATAGTCTATTATGTATTGGGGATAAGGCCTTGTGCCCTAGCCATAAGTATAGTAATAAGAAGACTGCATTTTCCAGACTCATTACAGCAGACCTGATTATATATATATTGGTGTGTTTATGTTGGTGACTCATGTGGATTTCATAGTATAATTCATTCTGATGTTTGGACAGCTTATGTGTGGTCTTTCCTTTATGTATTTGATGTGATGATAATGCTATTTTATATATCAACCTGCTGAAATACAAAAATCAGAAAATCAGAATTAGGGTTAGAGCAGAAAATCAGATTTATTCCAAATTATCCCATTTGGGACATTACAGAGATTGAAATACATATCAAAAGATCATTGTGTTGCGTGTGGAAGTGGTATCTAACAACACAAATCAGAAATTAAAAAGCAGAACTTAAAGAAAGTGCAGTATGTGGAGGTGAACGAAACACAAGAGTGCAGATTGCATAAGGATGCCCAGCAAAGAAACCCACGTGAGCATCCAAAGGAGGTACGTGAGCCTCCCATATTGAGGTGCACCTTTAGAAAGCCTCAAATATTGTTGAAAGAGGCTATGTAAGGGACTTGAGGACCCACATGAGCATTTTGATGAGGTGCTGCCTCTATTAACATTCTCTTGTGACAAAAGTTGAATCGCTTCATTCTTGTAAAGCTTGCAAATGACATTTAAGAGTGTGGAGGGGTCTTTACTTGGAGGAATAAGGGATTATCTGCTGTTACAGTATTAATAGAGGTCTGAAAATATTCTTTGAGTGATGCTGGTCACACTTTGGGCATTCATACTTATCACAGTTGTACCCACAATTTCCAGGAGCCTTCAAGCTTATTACAGTGACTTCATCAAGCTTTGTTAGCTTCATTTCTGAGGTTAAGAGATTAAATTTATCATCTCTGTAATTCTGTTTTTCATATCAGCAAGTTGAAGTATTCCTGTGCATCAAATTTTGTTTATACAGAAGGTTGTGAACTGTTTGTCAAAACGCCTATACTCTATATATGAACTTTGTAATGCAATATTTAATGATTTATGCTCAAATCTGTATGATATGTTGATCTATGGCCATACATTTTCAAAATACTCTGAGATGAACAAATTGCATATTGTTTGACGAAATACCTGCTCACTAGAGGTCATAATATTATTTGTGGATTTCGGAAAAAATTGGTTTCAATTTGGGGTAGAACATTACATTAAAATAAAATAAAATATTTTATTTGTGTATTGGGCGCCTAGCACAAGGTCGGCCATGAGGAGAAGGGAAAAAAGCAAATAAAATAAAATATCAAGAGGAGGTCAGCCAAGTTGGAGTTGGGAGAAGAGTTGGCTATAAATATAAGGTCTTTGAAGGTCATTTTAACATCCATTCATATCATATTTTCTCATTGATATTTTCTCATTTGGCTGCAACTTTGGTTGGGCTATATTCCAAAGACGAAAACCCTTGTGAATATGGTGAGTTGGATGAAAACTTAGCTCATCTTGCAGAGGACTCATAACGGAGTTCTATTTGCACTTCATTGGAGACATTGGAGGTTTGGAGCATTATTGCATATTCAGATTTGGAGATCAGATTTGGAGCAGCACTTCTTTGTGGCATTTTGTGTGGATATTGCCCTAGGGTTTTGCCCTAGACTTGAGCGCCACCTTTGGAGGAGGGCGACTTGGCTTGGAAGGAGGCGATTTCATCCATTTGAGGGTTTTCCAAACCCTAACCTTGCAGCCGTCTTCATCTTTGCATGTGCCATCATTTCGAGAGTTTGTTTGAGAATCAATCATTATTATTTGGTATGTACAAACCTAGGGTTTAGTGCAGATTTGGACAGCAGCATTCCGGGCCATGTTTGATCATGTTTGGCCCATGCTTTTGGTGTAATTTCAATATATATACTCAGATTTGTAACAGCAGAAGTTATCTTCAGAAAATCAGATTTTATGTTGCATTTGGATGGCCATATTTTGTGTATTTCATGGTGGATTTCATGTTTGATATGATCAGCAACTTGTAGTATCTTTTGGCATGTTTATTTGTCATGTTTTGGCACTTGTATGTTCGCTGTCATAATTGTTTTGAAATCAGAAAAATAAAATCAGAATTCTGAGTTAAGGTTTGAGCAGAAATAAAAATCAGAATTTTAGGGCAGATCCCATTGGGAATATTACAGTGGTATCAGAGCTTTGATCTTGCCAGCCTAGAGGATTTATTCATGTATGAACTCCGAAGATAGAAGATATATTTTTGCAGTTCGGCTTTGAAGGAAGATTGTACCAAAATTTGTGGAGATTTGTGTCCAAATGTCATTTTGGTATTGAAGGTATTTAATTGAAGGTGTGCATCAAGTTTGCATCAGATTTGAGGGATTTGTGATCATATTTCAGCGAGATTTCTGCTAGGGTTTTACCCTAGGATGAGTGCCATCTCCAAGGAAGGCAAGTTCAGGTTTGTAAAGCAATTGAAGATCATAACCTAGTTGCCACCCTCATCTAACATGCCAATGCCTTTCACCATGGAGTGCCATCATTGTGAAGGAATCATGGAGTAGTTGGAGCAGCATCAAGTACCAAACATGATCACCATCTAGGGTTTGAGAATCATCATTGTTTGGCAATCAGATTTCTACAGGGCAGATCTGGGTTTTACTGTATTTTGCTGATGTTACTCATTGTTGGCCACCAAAACTGAATCTGCACATTAATACATGGATGTGGAGTTATCTCATGTTTGGTGATTGTCATTAGAGGTTGTATTGTGGCATTATCTTTTGTATATCTCTTTGCTGTTCCAAATAAACAAACTCAGAAATAAACCCAAGCAGCTTTCATGGCAAGGGTTTGACAAATCAGAAATTTATTTTCAGCATGATGGCAATGGTTCAAATGGGCAGAATTACACCATGAAATACACAATGTAGGGCAACCAAAATGGCAACAACAAGTCTGATTTTCTGAATTAAACTCTGTTGCTACAAACTGAAATTCTGGAAATGCAATTACACCCAAATATATAGGCCAAACATGCCTAAATACAAATCAGATCTCTGCTGTTACAATTCAGAGCTATTAATAGGTTGATACATACCAAAAATGATGCACAATGGATGATCCAATGCAAACCCTAGCTGGGCGAATTACATCAGCCAGGCAAAGATGTCAACACATGCAAATGATGATGTTTGATGCTCACAAGTCCTCCACAAGGTGGCGCTTGGACTGCTGCAATGATTTAGGGTTTTAGAAACCCTAAGAGTGATGAAATATGCCTCCAAACTCCAAATCGCCCTTCATAAACCAATTTGCCCTTCTCCTAGTGGTGACGCTCAAGGCTAGGGTGGAACCCTAGTGTCAAAGGATGCACAAATGCCACAAATCTGCTGCTCCACTCTGATCCAAAATCTGAATATGCAAATCTACCCAAAAACCTCCGTAGATCTTCAATGAGGTGCAAGTAGGCTTCTGTTATGAAACCTCCACAAAGATGAATTAGTTTTTCGTCTAATTCACCAAGAATCACAAGGGTTTTCATTCTTGGATTCAAGCCCAACAAATGTTGTAGCGAAATGAGATAAACTCAATGTGAAAATAGGAATGAATGATATGATGGAAATGCCTCCAAACAACTTGTATTTATACATGATTTTCATTATTTCCTCTAGCTGACCGACCACCCTCTAGAATCATGTTTTATTTCATTTATCCTTCTCAAACTTGGCCGACCTCATCAAGATAGGATAGGCGCTCAAGGAACAAATTAAAGATTTGTCTTTGTTTTATTATTTTTCTTCCTAGGTTCCTCTCCCTTTGGCGCCCAACACAAGGAGTATTATTATTTTATTTTTTTCATATTATTCTTCCAACTTTCCATCCTCCAAGGGCAAACCTATTAGGCATATAAGATAACATGTTTTTGACCTCAAAATAAGTCATCCTCATAGAAAAATATTATAAATTATTCTTTATTTTTCCCAAGGCAATTTCCATATTTTCCTCTATTTTCCATTCTTCAAATGGGTCGCTCTATATTAGGGCAAATTATTTGACTAGAGTCGACTTCATCAAAATTACCACAAAATTATGCCAAGTCATAATCCTTCATCGTTTTGCCCTACAAAAATGGATAGGTGTGAAAACTCGCCCAACAGGACATTCCATGAGCCCTCCAGCTAGGCTAGCCAACTCCACTAGGTGATCACTCAAAAAATGGGGACATTACACCTTTAAACTTTGAATTGAACTCAAATTTCTCTTTGATAAGATGTGCCCTTGTTTATCAAGCACACCCCTATATGAGGAATTTGCACACTTTGTAATTGGCTTTTAACAAGGACACCCTATGACACCAAGTGCACTCCTGTTTACTGAACTCAAAACTTGGTTTTATCTGTTCAGTCAGTTGAACCCTCAAGCAAGCTGATTTCCTTTCTGCTCCGACTGACTCAAAAACTCCTTTCACTATTCCTATGAAGAAGATCAACAAATGACAAAAGACAAAGACAAATGATACAAGGCTTTGAATAATGACTATTGGATTTGACCAAAAGACGAATTTAGCCTAAAGACAGAACATGATATGTCATGTCCCCACTTCCGGCCTGATCACCAAACCGGAGATTGAGTTAGCCTATCCTCATTCCCGTAGGCTAATTCATCAAAACAAGGGAATATTCTGGTTGAGCTAAGGTTTGGAAAAGATAATGTCAATCAAAGGCTTGGAGAAAGGAATGTTGTTTTACAAAGCTCAACTAATTTCTAGCAAAAATATGAATTAATGCACTTTTGCATTAATTATCAAAGGAAGGGAAAATAATAAAATAATTGATTTTTGGAGCGAATCATTGGAGAAATAAGGAAAAGGAAAATAATTAAATATTATCTCAATTCAAGCAGCCACCTTGGAGAATGAAGATTAAATAATAATAATTTTATTATTATTTGATGTGGCGCCATGATTGGAGAAATAATAATAATATTTTATTAGTAAATTGGAGCGTTCACCTTGGAGAGGGATAAAAGAAAGAAAATAAATATAATATTCCTTGATTTGTGGCGCTCGGGAATAACAATCAATTAATAAAATAATATTATTTTATTAATTTGGGCGGCTCTTTCGCGATTTAAAAATAATAAAATATTGTTTGCTAGCCGACAATGAGGGACAAATGAAATTCAAATCTTCAATTTGAATTGTCGGCCTCATCGAAGACTCAAGTATAAAAGAAGGCTTTGGAGCCTCATTTCGGCGTCACAAACATTTTGGCAACTTTCGCATTTATGCTTGGCAATTGTATTGCATGATCTTCCAAGGACAAACCCTTGTGGAGTTGGTGTGTTTGACGAAAACCCAATCACATCTTGGAGGTGGGATTCATACAAAGTTCACATTTGCACTTAATTGGAGATTTGTAGATTTGTTGAGCGTCATTGATTTATCATTCGAAGATTTGGTCGGAGACCGTTGTTGAGGAATTGAAGCTTGAAGATCATCTATGCATATCACTTGAAGACTTTAAGCAAATTGATTGCATTTGTATTGAGTGCTGATTTGAAGGAGATCCAATTGGTAGTTGAGTGCCAATTTTGAGGTCATTGTTGTATGCTAATTCGCCAATCATTGAAGATACTACAACAGCAAATTCAGCTCAGACCTGAGCGAAACTCTACTAGCCACTGTCCTTGACATTCTTTGGAGCCGTTTTGCATAATCATTGGCAGCGATTTCATGCCAAGGAGCTCGCCTAGTGTTTGGTGGCATTTTGAAGTCTGTGGTACCATCATCATTATCCATTGAGGACCGATCTGTAGCAGCCTTGTGTTTGAAGCAGCGATCAGCATCCATAATTCACCATTGGTCATCAATATATCAGCGATCAGCCTTAGCATTCCAGCGATCAGTCTTGGAGAGGTGAGATCAGCAATAGTAGGTCACTTGCCTTGCATATCATCACCATAAGAGGGTCGAGTTGCTACAGCAGGCTTGTTATCATCTTTGCATTGTATTTGGACAACAAATTTGGTATGTGTATTCATTGTTTTACCTCTGATTTGTAACAGCGGGATTGGAATTGTACTTGGGCTATCAGAGAGCCATAGATTTGATGTATTGATGCCATGAACAATCTGATTTCTATAACAGCCGAGTTGAATTGATTTGATCATCATTTTGCAATCAACCTAGTGTGTAATTCATTGTGTAATCCAACAAGGGTTTGATTGTATATTTTGCATTGATGTTTATGATGTAATTTCCATGAAAATTTGGATGATTTAAGTGTGTATTTAGATCCCAAAGAATAAAAAAAGACTTCAGTCCTAGGGTTTCAATTTGAAATTGCAAGATTCAGAAATTTGTTTTAAAACCCTAGAATGGGACGTGACATGATATGAAAAATTCATTTGGGTACAACAATTGAATCCATCTAGGGACTGCTGCATATGCTTGTGGCATAGGAGAACTACAGAATCTCTGGTTTTATAGTAGACCAATGCTTTATCAATTGGGCAATAGAATTAGACTATACCTAAATCACCTAAAGATGGCAAAACATGACATTACATACAAAAAGGGGAATTACAATACTACATAACAAAAAACATCATGAATTGGGAAACACGATACAAAATAACCCAGAAATAAAAAATGCTCTATTATGAGCAAGAACAAAGGGAAACTAAGCGAGTTACACAAAACCATTTATAACCTGAGAAAAGTAACAACCACTCCTCATGAGCTAAGAATCTAGTCATGATAGTACACAGCCTTGCAAAACTTTCTCAAAGATCCATGGTTCAAGTGGGTTGGAACAAAGATGCAGCGAAAAAATTCAACATGAACTAATTGAGATGCATTGGTTCTTAATGGTCTTCTTCCATAAGGAATAACATCTCCAAGAGGTGGAGATACTATGCCTCCTTTGAAGGTATCTAGCAAGGTCCTACAGTTGTAGCACATTTGTAGGAAAATGAATCACCATATATCTTTTTTTATCCTCCTTAACCATCACATCGATATATGCAACCCTAAACTCACTCCAAGTATGATCCTCTAGGAAAGACTGAAGTTATTGAAAGAAAATTTCAACCAGTTGTTCTTGACTTTCCAAATCTACAATGGATATCAATTGTGCACCTTGTGGTGGGAAAACCTCTTCACCATTCTCATTGGTTGGGCCCTCATCTGACAAACCACTAGAGTCTAAATCTTCAAGCATTAGATCATTACCAAAATACACATGTTGAAGAAAAACATAATCTTCTAGTAGCAAACTTTGCCATCTATCATCCCATAGCAGTGGTCCTTGGGAAAACTAGGCCCCTTCAACATCACTGGAGCAATCGGCATTAAAGAATACATCCCCAAGGAGAAAACAATTGGATTCCTCATTATCAATCATGCAGTTGTTGTCTCCTATCACCAAGGCAAGAGTGTGAATATGAATATCTAACAATATTTCTTTTTCTTTGATCAACCATCCTTCTTCTGATATATGCTCACATATCGTCGTTGTATGTTCAGATTCAACTCTAGCTTATGTGTCGATGTATATGTGTTTATGACTAATAACAGCAACTCATGATCTGAAATTATCAAACCCAGCACCATGACAATGGTACAGCGGCTGCAAAACCGAAGCATCCTTGCAAAAATAAAAAATGTGAGCAATGTAGAGGCTGAAAACGTCCCTGTAAGGACTGGAAATTCTTTATTAGCTGTCACAAACTGAAAAACACTCCTTCCCATGACTGGAAACACCTGCATATCCACTTGTATGAGTGCAACTGAAATAATGTGATGTCTAATAATGGTGATGACAACAACATTAATGATGGCAATTTGGTTCATAGCTGCCCTGGGTATGTTTCCTCTACCACTTGACGGTAGTATCCCATCACCACTCATTCCCTTCGTGTCTTGTTGGTGATCCTTTGCACAAATATCCAAGTTTGGAGTTACTCCACCATGCTTATGTTGCACTACTCTGGTATTCATGTGAACCTTCCCTTAAGATATTCTTGTGGTGCCCATAACTTCCTCCATAGGACAGATATATCCAACACAACTCCTCCTTAACTCTTGATGGTACTCTTTACTAATGGTAATCTTGAAAGTGAAAAATCGAACACCATGCAAAGCTGATCCAAAGTAGACCAAATACCAACATAAGAAGATATCTCACCTAGACCCATGATATAGAATTCATCACATACCTTGTGTCCACCCCAAGTGCTGAAAAGTTGTTATGCCTTCATGATGCAAGGAATGGTGAAGCCATTTTGTAGTATCTCATCCTTCGTGAATTCTCCTTCATACATCCAAGGTTGGCAAACCTGTATGTAGCTTGATTCCAAAAACACTATATTATGCTTAGTCATAAAATCTTGAACATCAAAATGACATCTATTTTGCTTACCACCTTCCCATATCAAGCATCCCATTGTGACTATCTTCATTTGCCCATCACTATAATCTTGTCTTCAAGTGTAGGACTTAGCTCCAAGGAGTGTGTTGGTTCCCAAAATCATTGGTCCACAATCCTAGAGTATTTCCTAATCTCCTAAACCAGGAGTGTCATCAAGGAGACATGAAAGGGGTTCATCCGTAGATTGAGGATGGTTAAGGCCAACTGACGAGAGTGGGTATGCTCTCCTACACTTCGGGCTCAGCTAGACCCAGGAGGGTATTCCTAGAAATATAAAATGAAACACAAATAAGTAATCATAGTCATACCCAATGTACACTTGACCCCTATATTTGTCATTAGGCCAAGACAAATTGGCTGCATGAAACCTCTAATTAAGTTGATTACTACACCCACAGAAGCACCAACAAATGATAACATGATATCCCTTGAGATGAATCCACTTAACCTCCCTTACACAATTTACAAGGTGCAGGTATGCATGAACATGATTCACAAATGATTTAAAACAATTTTAGGTTGCTTCAGATTAATCCCTAGTTATAGTACTGAATCATGAACATGAGAAACCTAATCTACTCCTAATCCTACTCCTACAACTAAGGACAAAGGAATGATTTAAAATAATGCTAGCCTTTCACCAATCTAGATCGGTGCCTACTCCATTGGGCAACAAAGTCACGAACAGTAAAGAGAGAGGAAAAACATCTAGTATAGCATCAACAGAACCAGAAGTGTATTCTCATACAAATCAAAGATTTATTACATGTAATAGACATAATAATCCATAGCAAAACTACAATAACCCATGTGAAATGAAGAAGAGACCATTACAAAATCCTTGCAATGCATTAAATGTTGTCACACATACATCAAATCCTTATTACACTCATGCCAGCAAGTGTGGCAAGAGGAAATATACAACTACGATTATGTATTTCACTAAATTACTGCAACCCACCATGGAGACGTACTATTACATGGAAAATATGCTTTACAAATCCTTCCTACACTGTACCAGATACATTTCACCTCCTTGCAAACCAGACAACCTTAATTTGATGCCCTAAAATCACCTAAGGCACTTGCAATCCCAGAAATTGACTTAACTACCAACCCTTTTTTCATTTTTTTAACATGCATATATAGCATTTTCTTTTCACTTCTTGTCTTGACAGGATTTTGCACGGGAAATACTTATGTAGGCGTCCCTACATGCTGCAATAAATTCACCTACCCTCTCATCTACCTCTGTATCTGCTACACTTATCTTTACCCTACCTCCAGTCCATTTATTCTAGGCATTAATGGTGTTTCTGGGAGGTAGGCAGGTGTTTGAATTGAAGAACCCGCGAAAGAAACGCGTTAAAACCTTTCATTTATACTATGTTGGAGCCTGCAGGCTCACCAAGAATCATCGGAACCACCGATGTCTCTTTTCTTTCTTTGTTCCCTTTTTGTTCCTACTTGTCAGCGATTCGCTGACCATCAAGAACTCATTCCTTGCTTCTTTCTTTCCCGTTCTCTTTTCTCTTTGTCTTTGTCTTCATCTCTCCTTGTCTTTTACCTACTCTACTTTGTCAGAGATTCGCCGCCCACCAAGAACTCAGGAAGCTCCTCTTCTTTTCTCTTTCTTGTCCTCTTTGCCTTCATCCTTTTCCCTATGTCACCTCGTCAGGGTTTCGGACCCCCTTGGGAACCTAGGAACCTAGGAACCAAGTCGGAGGTTCCAATGGTTCCGGGAATCACTGGAAGCTCCAACATCTCTTTTGCATATCACTTCTCCGCTCCTATCTTTCTCTTTCTTTCACTTTGTTCCAACTTGTCGACGGTTCGCCAACCATCAGGAACCATGGAACTCTCTTTATCTTCTTTGCCACCATGTCTTCTTTCTTCGTCGAAGGGTAGGGGGAGAATGGGAACCAAGAACCAAGTCGGGGGTTCGAAATTGTTGGAACCACCAACAAGTTCCCAATCCTTACATTTCTTTGCACAGTGTTGGGGGTTCAAGACCCAGTAGGAACCAAGGAACCCGTCAAAGGTTCCGATGGTTCCAAGAACCACCAAAACCACCAACAAGTTCCTGAAGGCACCAAAAGGGATGACAAAGGCCAAACATAGTCATTTTTTGAGCTTTTTCAAGATTTTTGAAGGCATTAAAACAAGGCAAAACACAAGAACATAATTTTAACACAAGGGGGGCCACACTAAGGATTTTGGGCAAAATTCAAGGCTGAAAAAATATGGGCACTAACAGAGTGATCTATGAATCGCGAGCATTGTTCCTTCCCAACTTTGTTAGATTGCACAACATCCTCTATATGATTCCTCATGAATTTTCTTTCTATCCAAATGCAAGGGATGAAGAATTCAAAGCCTCTATCCTCTTTGTCCCCCAACAGATCACCCAAATCCCAAATGCAAAAACAATTTAGAGCTTGAATCAAAGAATCTGCATGCCCTATATTACGAATTGTATCCTTCCCTCTATCCCCCTTTTTAGAATGCTTTCCATGATGACAAGAATCTTGCAATGACATAGTAGGAAGCAACAAATCTGAAATATGACCATCATTTTCATACCTTGGGCTGCAATTTGTCGAAATAGGAATTGTTCAGATATCCTCAACACCTCCATCCTTGTGACTCGAAGTTTCCAAGTTAGGATCAACTACAATATTCTCTTCAAATGCATGCTCATCCACATAGATACTCTGAAAATCAGTCACATATGGCAATGAATCACCCTTTGGAAGATCAAAGGATAGTTCATGACTTGGCACATCTTCCTCCATCTAGGGCTCTTCACATCCAACAAGTGGTGCCTTTTCCTCCTTGACTTCATCAATATTTTGTTGACCTATGCAACCATTAGAAGTCAATAAAACATCTTATAAACAAAGATCTTTACCTTCCTCTCGCATGTTGGATCCCTTTCATTCCTACTCAACGGTTCGCTCCATAGCAAGTCTCATGGCTCTAATTTTGGCTATTCTTCTTGCTCCTTAATTTCTTCCTTAAGCCTCTTCTTGTGGTTCTGATTCTTTCTTCATCAACTCTTTTCTTCTATTTCTTCTTTTTTCTTTGAATGTCTCCAAGAATTCTTCAACGGTGATATAAGATTTGTAGATGTCAGGCTTTTCATCATATTCCTCAAATGCAAGAAGTTTGACCTCATTTATCACATTGCTCATACAACCATGCCTCTCGAATCGGATTCTTCTTTCATGATCTTCTGAATTGATCTAGATCTTTGAAACTGATTGATCTGATTCAATAACTGATCCTTGAAATCTTGGCTCTTCCTTTTTGCTTCTTGTCTTACTCTTTTGTCCTTTTGTTTCACTGAACTAGGAAACTGATAATTCATATTCTGTAAAGTCTAACATTTCTGATATGGACTGTTGGATGGTATTTTTCTGTCTCCCATGAAACTTGTATCAAAAATTCAGATCAAACCCTACCAGCTGGCAAGATCACTGCTTTGATAAAACTATAATGTCCCCCTTTTCAAGTTTTGTATTTTCTGCCTTTTTTTTGTATTTTCAAAATTTGAAAGCCAAAAAAAAAATTGCTACAATCTGGACTTAAAGTTAAATGCTGATATAAACCCCTTTTGACTTATATGAAGTTGTAAACTGAAATTTTAGGAAATGCCAATAACAATCAAATCACTTAGGCTCCTCATTGAGAAACAATACGAATAAATTCCAAAGTCATGATAAGGGTCATGTCAACATGTGTGATGGCCAAAGTTGCTAAACTGAAGTATTGAAATGATGTGATTCCTCTTTGTAATGATCGGCAGACTTATAGTAGATGACTGGAATTAGCATATTGAACATTGTGTCAACCTTCTCCTATGATGTGGCTTATGTAGGAGAGCACCGGTTATAAAGGTTGAACGCATATCTGCATTGTTTTAATCAGCACCTGAATGAATCACACTTGTTCACTATATCATGCGGGACACACACCAACGAAGAAAAGCTCATTGAATAAACATTCTATAGCAATGTTGTGAGATTGGAGTTCAGCCAACTAAACCCGTGCCACAATGTGAATGCTTCCCTAGCACCCACGACTGTCTTATACAGCGGTCTCATGATCTTGCACCCCCAGCTTATTAATGGTGCACAACACCCATTGATATCATAGTTCGGTGATTATATGTTGGTGAGTTAGTGGGAAGCGATCAAACACTCATCATGTGAATTACCAATGGTGTGATTCATGCAACTCCTGATTGGTTTATTGACCCATGCACTACCACCCCCAGGCTGCAACTATGAAACAATGATAGTTCAACCAGACTTGAACCAACCCCACCAAAAGTTAATATTGACCATGCATAATATTAAATATGTTTGTCTATTTAAAACTGCAATCTTCAGAATATTGGCAAAAGTCTACGCCAACTATATGAAATCTTTCCACTCATAACTAAACATTCACATGAACTCAAAACATGTGTAGGGATATTAAACAACTCACAGAGAATATTAATCAACACAACAATATTCTTATTGATATCATGCAAATATGAGATAGTGGTTGTGCCCTCATACAACATACAAATCTGAATATAGAATTTTTCTGTCACATTACAACTGAACACGGAAGTAGACACCCACACCACGTAGGAAGTTACACACAGGAACTGCAACTAAAACTGAGCACACTAACAAATCCGCAAACTTCACTACTCCAGGAAAATTAAAATCTTCAACAATTTGCTTGCAAATCCAAATCGCTTTAGCACAATTGCGGTTCCTAAATGGAACCACCTCCAATCATCAAGAGGATTTTCCTCCTCAAGCTTGCTACAGAAACCGAAAGGTTTTCATCCTCCGATCATGTACACCAAAGATTTTTGTCCTTGAATGCTGAAAACTCCAAATTGGAAGGAATAGTGAAAATGACATAAACTGATGATTTGCTTTATGCCTTTGTCCTTCTTTTATAGTTGCCTTTTTTGGGCCCTCCATTTATTTATTTATTTATTTTAATTTTACTTTCCCTCTGAGTATTAAAAAAATACTTTTTAAATTACATCCATAGGTCCCCTTTTTGAATTACATTTGAATAGTGTTAAAAACATTTTTTTCAACATTACATAGGACTTATAATAATATTTAAGTTGCTCTTTTTGAAAATAAAGTGATCGGACCTATTGTGACGTCTTCACACATCGCCCCATTGCAAATGGGGACCCCCTCTTTTTTCCTGCTTTCTGTCTTTGTTTTGCTTTAGGTTTAGTTTTTCTCTGAGCTTGTAGGGTTTGGTAGTGTTGTTTTGCCCAAGTCTCGATATATTATGGCTAAGGAGTCTGTATCTTCTCATCCTGATGCATGTCTTGAAGCCCTGAAATTGACTAAGTCTGAAATCTGGTGGATCCTCAAAAATCTATAATCTGCATGTGAAATCTCATGGATCTAGGACCTATCTCAAACATCCTAGAAGTACATTTCAAAATATTTAAAGTATCTGAGCATATACTTAAATGTATTTTTAAATATACTTCCACCCAAGACACTTCAAAATCGGGCGAAAAAAAATGAAGTGTTGGACCTAGAGCGGAAATTTTTCATAAGCATTCAGTATGTGCCCAAGAAATTGAGGGAATTTCTCATCAAAGAGAAATTTGCGCTCCAGGAGGAAGGAGGAGTTGAATTATAAAAAAATGCAAAATCATTCAAACAATGAAGTAAAATTAGCCAGAGGGAAAAATGTTGAAAATGGAAAATTTTCAAGTCAAATCAAGGAAATTTCTCATCAAAGAGAAATTTGCGCCCTTGCAAATTAGGGAAATTTCTCATCAAAAAGAAATATGCGCTCTAGGGTAAATCAAGGAAATTTGACAAAGAAAATCTTACTTGGTGTGAAGGTTATCATCTTGCATTGGGCAACTCACTGGAGATTGTTTGGAAAACTTAGGAAAATTTGCAAAGTTTAAAGTTGCAAAAATGGGAAATTTCTCATCAAAGAGAAATTGGCGCCCTACTGAAGGACTCTTCTTTGGCAAGTCAATCAAATGTCACTTCTCTTAGTCAAATTCATTAAAATGTATGAGGAAATCATGAGAAATTGTTTGAAAAGAGTTAAAAAGAAATGAGAAATCTTCCAAAATTGACTAAGTGTTCAAATTGAAAAGGTGGAAATTTCTTACTAAAGAGAAGTATGCGCCCTTGCAAATAGGGAAATTTCTCATCAAAGAGAAATTCACGCCCTAGGGAGAGGTGTTTGATTCATGAAAAAATGTTAAAATTGTTTAAACATCATAAGTTTGAAGGAAAAATCTCAACATCATTCGCCAAGAGAAGAAAAAATTGAGGGAAAAAAATAAAAATTCTAAGTGTTCAAATTTCAAAATGAAGGAAAATGTTCATCCATGAACATTATGCGCCATTCCTAGGGCGCATATTTCCCATCCATAAACAATTTCCACCTTCAACAACTTTCTTCAAAATTCAAAATTTGCTTTGTGTAAGAAATAAGTTGGCCTCAAGGAGAAGAAATTAAGTTTAATTTTGCAATAAATAACTTTCAATTTCTCATATATGTTAATGAGTTTGATATAATGCTCTCATGATCAAATACTATGACTTGTAATATTTTATTTTGCAGATATCAAAGAATCTGAAGGCGAGATAGGCACTTGTCAAGAGGAGGTCACTTCAAAGAACATCCAGAGCATTCAGAGGAGACGACTTCATCGAAGGAGATTCCACATGAAGGAGATGTTATCAAGTTTCATCCGTAAAGAGAAGAGCTTCATCATCATCTTGCAAGCTCAATCATCCGAAAATGAAGATCACTCCACCTTTCATGTTCAAAAATCCAACATCACAAGAGGAACATCTCTCCAAAAGTTCATTTTCAAGGAGTCTTTTCATTTTTTCAGAGTCATCTATTCCATGCGTCAGAAGGACAAAGCATCCATCATGAAATCTACTCCAAGAGTGCATGTACATGACATCTTCCTACATCATCCAACGTTGAAGCCTACACAGGAGACAAGAATTTCGCAAAATTGAAAATGAGCAAAGATCGTCAAGAAATCCATAAATTTCACTAAGGCATGAAAGAAAACTTGAAAAATTCCAAAATTCCAAAATTTTCAAGTTCCAGAGTTGAAAATCCAAAAATCAAAGACTACTCCAAAAAATCAATAATTTGGGAAAATATTTCAAGCAGTGTGAACATGTAGAAGACCAAACCAGTTTGTTCCACGTTGAGGTGGCACGTACACATCATCAGGCCAATCATAGTTTGCCACATCATATTGTCTAAGTTCAATGTATCTACTACAGAGAGGATGCCCATGTGGAAGATTCTCAAAGATGCCTTATTCATGCTTATCACATTGGAAAGCGTGCCTTCATTGCCTCTCTTGTTGTATAAAAATAGTAATTCTTGTAACAAACTGCCTATGTGGTGTAATCTTGGCCATTGATTTTCAAATCAATCCTAGCCCTTCATTGTAATTCTTGAGCTCTATATAAAGCTCACTTCTCTCATTTGTAAAGGAGGACTATTAAAAAGTAGAGTAGGAGTAGAGTAGAGGAAGCTCTTCTAAGTTGTTGGAGAGAACTCGTGAGATTGTTGTAATCACTTCCAAGATTAATGCATTTGTCATTGAAGTTTAGTGACAATTGTGTTGTTTTGGAATGTCGCATGGTTCCTTATTTCTTGAAGATGATGGAGATGTGTTTCCAAGTAGAATAGAAGTAGATTAGAAGTTCATTGATGTAATGAATTTATGTTGAGATATGTGATGAATTCATTTATGTTTATACTTTTGTGATTTGTGGCTTGCAATTCACAATGCAAAGTTAGTCTAAACCTTCATGTGCTTTCGTTCAATTGTGGATGTTCATTCAAGTTGCACCAGCTGTGGGTATTTGGATGTATATTTGCAGTTTTTGAAAATCCTTCATTTCCCTTTGAAGATTGTACTAGCTTCGTGTAGTTGTTGCTATCATGGCGAAACGAGGCTTGGTTCAAGGAGTTTGTCTATTGAAACATCATCCATCATTTCATTGTCAATAGATTAGATTTCTCTAAACCCTTTCCTTTTGCATTTTCTTTCAAGTTTGATTGAAGAAGTTCCATTCATTCACATCCAAGGAGTAAGGAATACATTCCATGTTGATGAAGAAGGAGCAATTTGCGTAAGTCCCTTTGTGATTACCAGCAAGATCACATCCATTCACTGAGTCTATCCACGTACAAGTCAAGACCTGACATCAAAGGAACCTTGGAGTGTTCTTGTTTGATCATATAATTCAGCATTCAAGAGGCTTTGATCGAGAGAGGATAGGATACTTGGTATTTTATTCTATTGTTGTTGTTGTCACAAAAACATCAACAACATGACCCACTTGAGATATTATTAATTTTTAGTTCTTAAAAAGAGGACATGACAACACCCCAGACGCACACGTGGTAACTAGATTTGATCTCCTCCATTTTTGAGAGTGCCCTTCTACATTGGAATATCTCTGAGCTTAAATGTGTTTTCCCCTTTATATAGGTGCACTCCTCAGGCTTAGGCACACACCTAACAAATATCTTTGAAAAAATTTCTTACATGTTAACAATTCTTCTTATCAGAGGCACACTTCTGATCCACATGCACACCTAATAATGCAGTTTGTTGCTCTAATTTTGAAAACAAATACCCTTCAATGAGGTGCGCCCATGTTCTGTAAGCCTTATCAAGTGCGGAATTCTGATCCACACGCGCACCTAACGATGCAATTTGTTCTGATTTTGAAAATAAAATACCCTTAAATAAGGTGCACCCCTATCCCCCAAGCACACACCTATGAACTATCCTTTGAAGTTGACATTTTCCATCCTTTGCAAAACATGTGTTTCATGCTCAAGTGCACCCATTATGACTGCAACTTGAACTCTGTTTTGAACGTCATACTCATATGTCAAAGCATGCACCTTTGAATGCACATCTATAGATCGAATTCTTCTAACAAAATGAGAGCCTACATATCATTTCCTCGACTCTTTGTAAAAGGGAGCTTTCCCTATGAATTCACAGAAAGGTTTTAACTTACACATTGTTTCGTTTTGTGTTGTACCTATAATGTCTCTTTTCTGAGACCTTGGAAATAATTAAAAATTAAATTGTCGAAAAAATAATTTTGAGTTATCAATTAAAAGACAAACTTATTTTTAATTATTTAAAAGGTCATTAACAGTGTTTTTAAAAGGTGACTTCAGTTGTTTTGTTAAGTGTCACTAGGCATGGGGGTACAAAAGTGATTATGTAAAAAAGGGCACTTTTAGGGTTCGAGTGGGAAAATAGGAGAAAAGGAAAATAAATTAAAATATTTTCCCTCAAAAATTTATTAAAGGAGGTTTTGTCTCCAAAAGAGGGTTACCTACTCATTTTATCATGTTCATTTCCCAAGGATGAACGTGAGCTCTTTTTTCTTTCCCAAGGATCGAAACCCTCTGGATTTGTGAAGCTTCGAGGACGAAAACCCTCCTAGTTTTCCTTATTCAAGATTTGAGAAAAAAAACCTTCTTGTCCTGCTTGGTGATTTCATACAAAGATCACAATTGTGCTAAATGAATGAAGGCATTTTCAGTAGCAATTTGATTTGCAGATTTCTAGGTTTCAATTGTGGTTGTGGTTTTTAGTATTTTGGGTTTGTGTGATTTTGGGGTTTTTGTGTGATTTCAGTGTGTGGTGTTTTAGTATTTCAATTGGTATGAAAATACAAAATAGTGTGGCGCGTGCTTCAAAAATTTTGTGGAGTAGTTTTTATATTTTGGTGTGAGTTTCAGTTTACAGATGATAAATTAATTTTTTCTGACTGCAGCTCCAAGTAAAAAGCAGACCATACACATTCCCTAGCAGACGTACCTAATTCTTACTTCAGCCACTCCAAAGAATGTTACCATTGCTTATTATTAGTAGGGCCATACATGCTACTCCATGCTAGCCATACATGATACTCCATGCTGACCGCTATTTAAAGGAGTTTAATGAGTCAAAGTTGAGGGCTTAAGAATTAGAAGTTGAAGTCGCATCTTTTTTCCAAAGGGATGTAATGTTGTACAAGTTGTAAAGGAGGCCATACACCTCTATACTACCGTCCAAATTCCCTAGATGTTGCGGTCATATTTGGGAGTAAATATGAGTTGCTCCTTTTCCTTTATGTTTTGTGGAAGTACCGTACAAACTTGTACTTGCAACATTTGAAGTTTATGAAATTACTTGTTGGACTGTACAATCATATATGAGGCCGTACTTGCTGCAAGAGTAGGCCATACCATTGTGTAGTTTGGGGTGCTTAAGTTCCAAGTGTTTCTATGGGCTGTTTGGGTCCGCAAATTTAATATTGAGGCTCGATGAACTTGATGTTAATGGTATTTCATTTGTGTAGATTGCTGCAACATTCATATGGACTGATTTAGTAACCGTAGAGCAGTAAAATGTATGCAAAAATAAGTATTTCAGAGTTGTATCAGCAGCAAATCAACATCCAATAACATTATGGTATGAATCATACTTCATATTTATCTTATTTGAAACTCTTCCTAAGATGAAACAATTGATGTTGGTTAAAATAATCAAATTCCAGTTTGCTAACCAACTGTTTGACAAACTGTCTACTTTCAGCATGTTGAATAATTGTTTGATATAATTCTTGGATTTGGTAAAAATTGTTTACCTTTCATCATTGTAAGAACTGGACGGTTCATTGCCAATAATTGTTCATTTTATCACTGAAGATCCTAGATGGTTTACCACCAGATCTTGCTTTCATTGTAGTAAACATTGATGTAATTAAATATTTAATTACACTTTATTAAGTTTACTTGGGGCTTTTTTAAGTCATCTAAGGTTTTCTATCTTCCAAATAAAAAAGCAAGCTCTCATATGTAAGTATGAAAATCCAACATCATTATTGCATCCAATATTGTGCAAATTTATCCTTTGTGCCTTTTTCTTTTGTAGAAGGCAATCCTAAGTTTTGCAAGTGGTCCTAGCAGCTTGAGTCAATCAGTGACTCTTACATGGTATCAGAGCTTCAAATTTGCAAGCACCTTCTCGAATCTAGAGAAATCAGACAAGAGCCATTTGTTTGGTGTATTTTTGTATAAAACAGAACCTTTCATTAGATTCAGAGCAATCAAAATATTCATATTAGCCTTTTATTTGGTTCGATTTGAACTTCGGAGGCCAAATCTACAAGGTTTTTAGTGGGTTTTTTTCCAGATCCGAAGGGAAGTTGCAATTTCAAAGTGTTTTGGATCAAATCTGACCATGTCATCATGCTCAGAAGGCCCAAAAACCCTAAGAACGACTATCAAATTGCCAAAATCTGGCCTAGGAACATCTGGGGCAACAAAATTTGTCCCTAGGTCTATACGGCCTAATTCATACAAATTTTTCCAAAAAAAAAATTTTAATCATATTTGGGGTCCTACGACCCCAAATCGGAACATGCATGCCCACTTTTGGGACGAGCCGGCCCCAAAATCCGTCCTAGCCAAGCCCATCGGGCCCTAAAACAAGGCACCAACAGCCTCAAAATTGAGCCCCTACGGACCCTTTATAGGCTACCACCGCTCCAAACTCTGCTCGCAGGAAACACATCGCCATCGCTCCACGGCTCCAACCCCTATGCGCCCAATAGCCGGTCACATTAAAGGCTAGGTGTCCGGCTTGAAGCCCTAATGCCCAGCCTCGATCGCCAATATGACTAGGGGCCTATTTTTTTAAGCCAAATAGAGCAGTTTAGAAAAACAGGCATAACTTGGGCATACATAGTTGGATTTTCACAAACAAATAGGCGTTGGAATGTTGGTTTTGAGCACAATCCAATGGTGCTGATATTTTTTCCATATTTTTCTATTGGTAACAATTTATTGCTGTTTGAAATCTAGATCACCTTTTTGGATTTCGAACCCATAACTTTTTGCCACAATCTCTAATTTTCACGATCCTTGTGGCGTTGAAAAGGTATTGAAGAGCTCTACACAACCATCCATGCACTTTTTCCATATTCGGCCCCATGTATCTTTTATTCAATTTGTCGGTTTTACACATTCTGGTTGATAACTTGGACATACTGGGACCTGAAGAAGTTCTATTTTTTTGGTGGGCTTCATATTAGCTTCATAATTTATGCACTTTAGGTTGTTGGTGTAGTCGTATCTCCTAATTTGTGAAAATTAAAATGTGATTGTTGTGGGAGGAAAAGGCATAGATAGATGAATGCATGCAAAAGAAAATTGATGATTTAAATTGCTAGTCAAGCTTCATCAGTTAGAATAGTTGTGCATTGCTAATGGCATCAGTTTTCCATATTCTCCTAATCCAACATGTGTAGAGCCTTCTCCATCACTGGCTGCTACATCTAAGTCCAAGGTTGCTTCTTTGAGAGCTTCCAGTGATTCTTTACAGTAGGACATTATCAGTCTTCCAGAGATAGCTCATTGGGACGCATTACTACCAAATATCTCATCCCTGTTTGTGGAGTCACACATTGTAGATTTGGGAGACACTTTGGAGAGTATTTAGTTCCTCTTTGATGAAAGCTTCAATGGAGTTGCAGCATCATCTTCTTTGGAGATTGTTCTTCATCCTCCTATTCAATCACAGTTGGACAGTGGATTGGAGACATTTGAGCAATTTTTGAGAGCTTATTTGTTGTCTTTGGATCATGTGCAAAGTTTAAAGATATTCACCCTTCTTCCTGCATTTTCCTATCTGGAATGGGAAGACATTATGCACACATCTGCAGTTTGATTTCTTCCGAAGGGGCGGAATGTTGTTCAACGTTCATGGACCATCTTCAGTATCCAATGTCAAGCATCTACTAACACTGCAAGAGTCATCTTGAGGAGCGGCTACACGGTCTCTCGTCTCATTTTTTATTTTGGGAGAGGGCATTTCCTCGCATGGGGTTCCATCCTTCTCACTTCTGAGGGGGTCGCTAGACCTTCTCTCTACATCCTCTTTTATTGGAGGGTTGTACATATCTATTGATTGTATCTTTGTGATGGATGTAGTCCTTAGGGGGTCTTGATGTTGGGTCCTGTTAGCACAGTAAAATTTTCAAAATTTTACTATTCCCTTATTCCATCATATTTGAATAAACCCTAAAGGAATATCCCAAAAGGACCACAATATAAAATTTTTGTATCTCATAAAATGTCTAGGGATGAACGGTGTCAAAAATCATCAAAATCAATCCATCGGCATAAGGTCGTGTGGCTTACACCGATACACAAGGAATTGTTTGAAAACAACCATCGGTGTGAAAATAGAGATCGGAAGAAGAATCATGGAGCTCACCGATGGAGTAAGCAACACCGATGACTTTACATCGGCAAGAAAGGCAAGTGGTCATGCCGATCGGTATGACAAATATCTATCGGATGATCTTTTAGAAGTTGCCCCGACGGTATATATCATACCGATGAAGCACTTTCGGCAAGAGTTTCACCGAACAGCACGCGAGGGTAACAAAGCAATAGTCATCGGTGAGAAATGAACCATCGGAATAGAAAACAAGTAAGTCTCCGACGATCAAAAGTCCTGGCGATAAGAAAGTTATCGGCAAGACTCACAGCGATGCATCTTCATCGGGATAGCTTGACATATCGGAACAAAAGAAGCAAGTCTTGCCGATTCATAAGTCACGGCGATCAAAAGATATCGGTGACACTTTACTAAGCTTTGCCCGATGAAGGATGTGATAAAGGGCATCGGGGAGATGATTTCGATCGGGGTATCTTGAGAAAGCTATCCCGATAGAGAATGTCATTCCGATAAAGATAAAAGTTCATACATAAACAGACTATCGGTAAGACAATAAAGATCGGGGAGACATAATTTTAGTATCCCGATGGTCTCAATCTTCCCGATAAGCAAAGTATATCGGTGGGACTTGCCATATCGCGGAGAGATCTAAAACCCTTGGCGATGAAGGAAATCATTCCGATGGTCACACCCACTTGAAATATGACACTACATGGCATCGGGGATACAATTGAGGGGTCACGCCGATTGACCGTCCGCGCCATAAAAAAGGGTTGAGGTCGTCCAGACATTTCAAAAAGCACGCCGATAGGAAGAGTTATGGCGATGTGACACTTCACAGCGATGAACATTGAATTGATCAGATAATTAATACAAAACGGCTACAAAGTTCATACGATCATTATAATTGCAAAAAACCGTCCGAGAGCAGAATACAGAAGAATTCTCAGGGCAAAAGCAAAGGCTTCCAATTCCAGTCATCGAGCGACAGGTACACATACACAAACCACTATATTACCTGTATTTGAATTTCCTGCCAAATTTTTCAAAAAATGGAAACTTCGGGGAAAGGAAAAGGAAGAAAATCACAAGGGGAAACCAGTAAACCAAAGAAGCAAAAAACTGATCAAACCCCTGAAGAAAAAGTGAAAGACAGGAAACTAAATCAGGACTTGATTGATCAGTTGCCTGGGTCAGCTCCCAAGGCCAGGAGGTCTGCCCAACTCAGGGCAGAAGTAGAAAAATTGGAAGACAAACATAAGCGCCTGGGAGATATTTGGACCCCAATTAGGGGATATGAACTCTTCAGGTTTCACTACAACAGAAGATTTAGAAATGCCCCTGTGTCAAACCCATGGCACATGAATTTAGGCAAACTGGTTGTACCTAATGTATTCTTGAATGTAGAACTCCTGCAACTGTTAGCCAGGCATTACAATTCAGGCCTGAAAGCTATCTGCAACCCTCAGGGAGAACCAATTATACACCTATCAAAAAATGCTATTTGTGAGGTGTATGATTTGGATGATTTGTGCACTGTCCCTGTTGTTTATGAAGATTTGGATAAAGAATACTGGAGAATGGATACAACCTACAATGGATGGAGGTTACCCATTCATAGACCCAGGATTGAAGGAGAAGTGATACCCTTGACTGAGAATGATGGCCCTCCCTTTCATGTATCCATTTTTGAACCATACATTCAATATACTTACTATTCTGTAGGCCAAGTCCTTGGCTCAGAGGTCCCTGAGTTCATGGCTATTCCTCTAATGGTCATAACCTCTGATATTCAATGTCACAATGCCAGACAGTTTGATTATGCCTCCTATGTTGCTACTAGAATAGACTCTGGTCTATCTGCAATGAAAAACAATGCTCCAGCATGCTCTTTTGAGCATTACTCGATGCTCATGCATATGGTCTTATACTACGGCCAGGAAGTAGGATTGTGGCCAAATGAGCTTCAAGTTGTTGCTGCAGGTAAGAAAGGGGAGAAGATACCTGTACAAATGTGGACCAGAATCTGGGATAGCAGGTATGCTAACTCCAGCTATGCTCAATTTGAGGAGCATTGTGTTAAAGTGCTGTATAGGTATTTCAACCACCCCTGTGAATATTCAATTTCAGATGAAATAAAAAGATTCCTCAGGCCAAAAGATTTTGGTGGCCCCCCTGCTGTCACTCATAATTGGGGAGACTGGTATTGTTTTGAGGATGCTACTATGATCAGAGTGTATGGTTTTGAGGATGCTCCCTTTATATTGCCTAAAACTGTCCCTGACAGGATTGCATATCTGGAAATAATTAGGCAAATGCATTGTTCCAATGTCATGCATCTAAGTTCGCATGATAAACAATCATTCATGCCTAGTACTTTGTGTTTTGGAGATTTTACTGTGGTTTCAAAAGAAGGGTACAATCTCATTTTGGATAAACTAATGCATTATAACATGGTGACTGCTGAGGTGAGGAAAGGGTTTGACCCTGAGGGTTTCATTGACTATGCAAGAAGAAAACAAAATCTCAGTGGATACATGCACATACATTATCCACATGATGATGTCATTAGAAATTTGGAAGAGGCTGAAGTCGATTTGGTGGTGGAGAAATATAACAGAGATTTGAATGAAAAGAAAAAGCAGTTGGCAGAAGTTGAAGTGGTATCCTCTGAAGAGGAAGAATTGACTGAACAGCCACAAGATAAGACAACAGAAATGTCTAAAAGAAAAATGCAACAATATCAGCCTCCAGTGGTGATACATGATGAGGAGGGATCTGCTGATGAAGATCCACGCCAAAAGGCTTATGATTCTTTTGTGTCAGATGATACATTCATTCATTCAAAGGAATTTAAATCATTCCTGTATAAATACAAGGGAAAGGAAATTAGAGAGTCAGTAGATAATGTTTCTGCTGACAATGAAAAACAGTTATTAGAGATGTTAAAGGAGACAGTGGACAAGGAAATGCAGGACATGACACCAAGCAGAGGCAGACAGCTGCTTAAAGATGCGGGGGTTATGATTTTTCCCGGCTTGGATTTAAATTCTACTCTGGTTTTTGATAGTTTTTTGAATAATGCTGATGATAAGTATAAGCTTACTCCAGAAGGAGTTAATGAAGTCTATATGGGAACGAGATACAATAATGATGAAAATTCTTTAATGATATGGGCATTGTATCCTCCCCATAAGAAGACGGCCATAATAGACACTGAGAAAACTTTTGGCCATGTTATGACTTTTAGAGCAGGTGAGACTGACCCCATAATTACTGCAGACATTGGTATCAATGTTGCAAAATTGAATAAAGCACAAGCTCAGATGTTAATCAAGGAAAGGGATGCCTATAAGCTGAATTGTGAAAGATTAACAAAGGAGAATGACTACTTGAAGGACGCTGTTAAGAGCACCTTTGGGCAATCTACGAAGAGAATAACTCAAGGTGAAAGCTCACAAAGTAGTCAAGAGATATCCCATGATCAAGCCAAACAAATTCAAATAGATGCATTTGTTACAATACTGCAGAGCAGGTATGCAAACATGGTACGGTGGTTAAACCAGTTTTGGGATAACTACTCGGAAAATCATAAAGCAGTCAAAGAACATGAGAGGCTTGATCAGAGGATACAAGAAAAGGTGATCGAGTTGCAAAACAGAGGTACCCCTGATAGCACAGATATCTCTGATGCAAGAGCATTGCTCAAAAGGCACCAGAATTATTATGATAAACTCAAAGCTGATGCTAAGGAAGGGACTGATGCATCAGACGCAGGGGTGCCCAGGATATTCAAAGATAATGGAGAGGTAAAGAGCAAAGAAGAGTGGACTGTTGATTGTCAAGTTATATTGCACAAAGCCACAGGAGCTCTAAAAGATAAAGCCTCTGTATCTACAGAAGTTTGCAAGCAACTGGAGGAAATGGTCACCCTCGATATAATCACCAGGAGTGCAGTCGAGCTTACTGATTCTCACCGTGCGCAGGAGTACTTGGATCATCTAACAAAAGTCTATTTATGGCTAAACAGAGCCTAATTAAGATTATGTAATTATTGTTTGTTAAAATCCCAAGAGACTTATTGAAGAGTTGTATCTCTTCATGAAGATATCTATATAAGTTCAAACAATCTATGCTGAAAAATCATCAGCAGTAGAAGATATTTAGATATACATATACATAATATTCCAGAATGATCATGTTGCATATTTTATTTTAAAGAAGAAATTTGAAGTTCTCTGATTCAGTATTTCCATTTGGGTATCAGTTATTTGTTGAAATTATTCAATTGTGTGGCTATCTCCATTTCTGCATTTCCCTGTTATTCAGATTAAACTATCAAGTATATATTTAATCTGTCAATACACATTCGCTGTATCTGTGTGATCAATTCGGTTGGTATCCATCCTAAGGAATTAAACCCTTCTGATTTATTCACAGTAACCTGGAAGTAGTAAGTTGGGATTACTAAGTAGAGCCATATAATTAGGATTGACACACTGTCTCCAGTAAAATATTATCTGTAATCTTGTCTTTTCATTTCATTTGGCTCCTTCAAGTAAGGATTAAAGTACCTTCTGGTGAATTATAAGATCTCTGATTTTATTTGGTTGGATTATCAAGAAGAGTCTGTCAGTCATTTATTTGCACGTTTATACAAGCTATAAACCAGAACTGTGCCAAATATCTAGAATTATTACCATTTAGAAACTACTGTTCTCAGTCCTTCAAATTGACTCTGTTACCCAACAAGGCACTGGTCTCACTCAACTCATTAATTAAAACCTTTTGATATTGCTTATACAATTTCTGCCAATCACTTATTAAACATTACACATAGAATTAATTAGTCAGCTTTGTCATCTATCCTACATCCTATGCCATTGTAGATAGACCTAGTTAGTCCATTCATCCACACTCAGACTGCTTTAATATTTCAAGGTTCACCCACCTAGGTGTAGCAGGACCTAAAGTGTAGGAAATCATCAAACCCTGAAGTTTGATTTCGTCAAGTTAGTTCAAAAACGTTACAAATCCAAATATAGAGCCTGGCATCCTCTTAGGATTAGTAACTTGCATTTTTGAGACCTAACAGGTCCTTCTTCCATCACTTCTTTTATGTTTTCTCTGTTTTGAAGAGGAGTTTTCTCCCACTGGGTTTTCCTCCTTTTCTTCGTTTGTAAGAGATTTTTTGTAAATGGGTACCTAATATGGCCTTGTAGTTGGGACCCATTTTTGCACCATTGGCATGTTTCTCATTCTCCCTAAGTTGCACTTGAGGGGGGGGGTGTTGGTGTAATTAAATATTTAATTACACTTTATTAAGTTTACTTAGGGCTTTTTTAAGTCGCCTAGAGTTTTCTATCTTGCAAATATAAAAGAGAGATCTCATATGTAATTATGAAAGTCCAATACTATTATTGCATCCAACATTGTGCAAATTTATCCTCGGTGTTTTTCTCTCTTGTAGAAGGCAATCCTAGGTTTGCAAGTGGTCCTGGCAGCTTGTGTCAATCAATGACTCTTAGAATAGATCCTAGTCGGTTCATCCGATGAATCCTATCTTTACTTTCAATACTTCTCTCCTTCTGGGCATGTATCGGAATCGGGTGAATTAGTCCGCCATTTCAGCGTTGACACAATTCTGCATGTATTCAACCAATTTGGCTTGATCAGAATTTGCATTCACTATCAGCCAATTGGGCCTAACTGATTCTATGACTCACCTCGCCCACATCAGGAACTTGGTGATCAAAAAGAGTTGGATTTTGAGTGATCGCAAAAAAATTGTGGTTTTGAGCTAACAGTTCTGCAAGGGACACTACAATACCACAAGGTACAAATGAAAACGCAAACATTTTTTACACTATTGCATGATATAGTTATTATTATATAGCAAAAAACCAAAATTTTCATCCTCAATGTTGATAGATTTACACTTTCTTTCTATACCTCAAACCCATCAGTTATCAAGCCTTCTCATGTAATTTCACGAAAAAAAAATAAGGATGCGAAACAACACCCTGCTTATGCTTTCTTGCTGCAAACTATGATGACAAATTAGAGTTCCAAGAACTCAAAATGCTAGACAATCCTTCAATTTCCTTCTATGAATTTTAAGGATCAAAATCCTTCACTCAAAACAGATAAAAAGCACAAAAAGTTATGTCTCACCTCCAACAATGAATTTTCTATACCTCAAACCCATCAATTAAAAAGCCTTCTCACATAATTTCACTAAAAAAATAAGGATTGTAATGTCCCCATTTCCGGAGTGATCACATAGTGGAGTGGCTAACCTATTTCCATTCCCATAGGCTAAGACGGAAGGCTCAGGGAATGACCCATTTGGTGAGTTCTCATACTTAGCCATTTTTGTAGGGCAAAACGATGATGGATTATGACTTGGCATAATTCTGTGATATTTTTGGTGAGGTGATCACTGATCAAATAATTTGCCCTAATATAGAGCGGCCCATTTGGAGAATGGAAAATGGAGAAAAATATGGAAATTGCCTTGGGAAAAATAAAGAATAATTTATAATATTTTTCTATGAGGACGCCTTCTTTTGAGGTCAAAAACATGTTATCTTATATGCCTAATAGGTTCGCCCTAGGAGTAAGGAGAAAATAACACAAAGGTCAGCCTAGGAGATAAGGAATAAAAGAAAAAATAAAAAGGAAATATGACATGAGGTCGGCCAGCTTTAGGAGGAGGTTAAATCAGGTATAAATATAAGGAGATTGAAGCTCATTTCATCATTTCATTCATTCCTAATTTCATATGGAGTTTATCTCTTTTGGCTGCAACATTTGTTGGGCATGAATCCAAGGACGAAAACCCTTGTGATTCTTGGTGAATTAGACGAAAACCTAATTCATCTTTGTGGAGGTTTCATAACAGAAGCCTACTTGCACTTCATTGGAGCTCTACGGAGGGTTTGAGCAGATTTGCACATTCAGATTTCAAGATCAGATGTGGAGCAGCAGATTTTGTGGCATTTTGTGCATCCTTGACACTAGGGTTTAACCCTAACTTGGAACGCCACTATTGGAGAAGTTCACTAGGCTTGTTGTGGAGTATTTTTGCATGTGGAGCAGCAAACCCTAGCTGTACTTGCAGCAGCATTTTCAGATCTGATTTGAGAAGGGAAAATCCATCCTTTGAAGACATTTTGGTGATCATTCATTGCATATCACTAGGGCAGATTGGAGCACCATCATTTGGAGGGTTTGTTTGAGCATCATTCTCCATCATTTGGTATGTACAAACCTAGGGTTTGGGTCTGATTTGGAAAGCAGCAATTCCGGGCTTGTTTGTCATGTATTAGCCCATGTTTTGGATGTAATTTCAGACTTCTACATTCTGATTTATAACAGCAGGTTTGTCTTCAGAAATTCAGACTTGTTATGTGCATTTGATGTTCAAATATTGTGTATTTCGTGGTGTAATTCATGCCTATGATGAATGTCAACTTGTAGTATCATTTGTTATTATGATTTTCCATGTTTGGATATATTTATGTTTGCTGGAACAATTTGTTTAAGAGCAGAAAATCATATCAGAATTCTAGGGTTTCAGCAGAAAACTAAAAGTACAGAAAACTAAGGCAGAAATCAGAAATTTAAGATCAGAATTTTAGGGCAGATCGCATTGGGGATATTACAAGGATGCCCAACAACACCCCCCTTATGCTTTCTTACAACAAACTATGATGACAAATTAGAGTTCCAAGAAATCAAAATGCTAGACAATAGGTTGACATCACTCCAATATTTCCTTAAAGTTCCTTCTGAAGATTTGTGAATTTTTACGGATCAAAATCCATCACTTAAAACAGATAAAAAGCACAAAAAGCTATGCCTCACCTCCAACAATGAATATAATGCCTCCTAAGCCAGAATTGTACTATTATGCCTTCAAATTACTACCAACTCTCTTCTAACAAGGACCACCCTCAAGTGAGGCAAGCCTCGTGAGCATCCTACATGCACAAGCCATTAGAAGCTACTTTGAAAACCAATCCAGCGAACTTTACACAATGGTAATCATCATCTGTATGCTACATTTCAGATCCTTCGACTATATTTACCAATTCTTGACAAATAATGGCAAGCGACTGGGTTGTCCTTAAGTTAAACTTCAGTACTTGATACTTGACTAGATTAACTTTTGATTATCAACAAACATTCCCTCTATAGTACTTATATCTTCTTGTTTTTCTGAACATGCATATGTGTTTGCATGTGCAATTGCAAGTGTGTAGACGTGTTTGTATGTATCCTACACACATTGGCATGTGTCCAAATGTTTTCATGTGCATGTGTCCTCCTTCCTTCAACTATGATTTCTGACCCTTTTCTTAGTCACTTTGATTTTGTCATTTCTATCTTGCCATTTACAAGAATCAAACCTTGTTCTTCTTCGATGATCTTTCTAGGAACATCCTAAAGTTCTAAATTTAATTTGACACATTGTTAGATGCTCCAGATTTCATACTTGAAAGCTCTCGAGCTTACACCATATTAATCTTCTTCCCAGTTGATTCTGCCACAAAACTAAGATTTCTCCAAGAAATATGGAGAGAAAGTACCTAATTGTCCTCTACAATAATATGACAGACTACACAGAAATCTGGACATAAATCCTACAAAACAGCTTTGTACAGCTCCAACGGTGGGAAACCTTCATTAGGAAATGTTTCCCACCCTTCATTAGGAAATCTTAAGTAATATTAGGCCAAATTTTCCTCTATTTAATATAAAATAAGTGTGAAGTTTTGAGTCCCACCTCTTTGTAGCATGTTTACTTCCTTCTATAACATATTTACAATGGTTGAATGTTGTGTTGGAATGACTAATTTTCTACATATACTGATTTGCATAATTACAATTAAGGCTGGCCTTAATGGTGACGCTCTACCTAAAGTGGTTCTCTCAATCGAGGTATGTATGCCTCCTTCAGGACAACCCGTTCAATTGGAATTTGAATTTTAAACCAATTTAATAGATTTACATGTGTGTTCAATGTTCATATCATAGTTTAAAAACTCAGCAGGTACACGCCGAAAATCTACTTCGGCGAGTAATCGTCGTAATAACTTGCAGTCTATTTAAAAAATCCCACCCTCGCCTCCAAGCATATATTTCAAACTGCTCCTCTTAGATTTGGAAACCATTTCATGTTCCCTAACAATGCTGAAAACTATGAAGAAGATCTCATTCCAATGCATGTCCCTCGCTGCAATGTTGATGATGAGAAATGTCCCCCAAATCCTTCAAAATGCAAGCAGTCCTCCAATCATATAGCACTGGCTAGCATCAATGACTCCCTTAGTGGATTCATAGAGGCCATACAATCTCAAACATCCCAGCAATGCAATACCCAACACTTTTTCAACATGTTGCTCAACAACGTACAAGCCATCAAGGATAATCAAAAGGCCATTATTGGCTGTCTCTCTAAAAATAAATAAGGAATCTCAATTCTGAGGTATTGATATCAAAATGTACTCGACCGTAATGAGGCAACTGAAAAAATTCTCACTAGACCAAACGTGAAGGGAGCAAGCTGCTCTGCCTAATCCACTTTAGCAAAGCTTTGCCGCCAAATGGTCTAACTTGGTCAAGAACTTCAATGCTAATGCTGGTGCTTCACAAATGGAGGACTGGAATTTTCAAGCCAATGCTGTGAGTTATGGTAACATTGGCTGGCTGTGGAACATTGATAGGCATATTGCTGCTCAGATTCACGCTAGCACACAACAATGCCCCGTCAATAGGAATCTTGCATGACCTTAATAGTCTCTTTACTGTTCAAAACTACTCTTAAAATCACATAGTAAAACTCTAGTTTGCTGATGTTTTCTGTTTGCTATGAAAGTATAGCACTCTATTCTAAAAGACTGCACTCTCCCTCTGAAAGCTAGGAGTGCAAAGGGTTTTTGTAAGCTTCTAACTTTTTTATTAAAAATATATATTTTCTTTATCAAAAAAGAAAACAAAAGGTGCAATGGCATGTAAAGCTCTAATGAATGGGGTACTTGCTTAGTTTATCTATCTATCTATCTATCTACCTACCTACCTGCATAGATACCTACCCATCTCTCTCTCTCTCTCTCTCTCTCTCTCTCTCTCTCTCTCTCTCTCTCTTATATATATATATATATATATAGAGAGAGAGAGAGAGGCACACCCAAATAGGTGTGTTGGCAGGGGGGGGAGTAGCAAGTTGGTTGTAACTTTTCTGAAACATGCTCCCTAAGGTTTTGTATCTGTATGAAAGAAGATGGGTTAATCAACAGTTATCTTTGACAAAAATTGATTTTCAATTGTTGAGTAAATCATCTTCCAGGGATATCAATCTATTTATAGGGGCAAGGAGAGAGAAAATAAGAAAGAGAAATTATATTGATTTATTGACTTCTATATGTGAATTACAGAAGCTTCTGCCCATTCCAAGTCTTTTATTTAGAATTAGTCAAATAACTAGCACTCAAATGATTTGAGACCCAATCTAGGCATGAATTAACAGGAAGACTAGGGTTGTAGTCATAAAGCTTCCTCAAAGATTTCCTTGCTTTTCCTTCTTTATGCTAATGTACCAAAGGGCAGATTTTACATTTTAATGCAGGAATAAATTGAATGGGTTGAAGCAATAAATACCTTCAAATTCATCCTCCCACACACCATAATTATTTGTAAATGGCATATCAGGCCCAATAAGACCCACATTCAGACCTTGCTTAGCTGATTCTGCGGCTAGTGACATCCCTGCTGGACCACACCCCATGACTACCAAATCCAAATTTGCATCTCCAAGTTGAAGAAGTTGCAACTATACAACACACAAATCGTCATAGCTTATTCATGTTACTATATGAAAAGTAGATACAAATTGGAGATGAAGTGATTTATAAAAGAATTCAATGTAAGGAAAGTTTAGTTTAGCATAGACATGGCAAAGAAAGAAGTGTTTGGATCCCTACTGGAAAAAAAAGACAACGCAGGAAAAGCAACAGCTAAAATGACCATGCATTATTTAAGATATACAAGTTAATAGGAAAGTATAATAACAAGTTATCCCTAGATTTGAATATTGTATGGATTTAGGAAACCATTTATTAATTTCATATAAATCAATGGTCAAGAGTTTTGTACAAAAACCATACAGTTCAAAGAAAGTGCTTTTGATTAGCACTGTATTGGAAACTATCCAGAATTTTTTGGTATTAGAATCAATAATGGCAGGGTTGAAGAATATATGAAAGCTTAAATAATGCACATCCACAGCCAATACTTTAGAGATTGAGTTAACTATTTTTATAAAATATTGAATCAAAACATCTTTCGCTTTCATTGCATTTGTTTCATTGCAAGACCCCCACCATCTGAGTTTGATACTAAATGTAAACAAATGGTTATAGTTAATGTCCAAACATATAGTGAAGTTATTCAAAACCCAATAAGCTCTAAAGGCAAGAAACGATTGGTGATTATTTTAGTGTCTTTTAAGAGATTCAAAATATTTGTGTTCTCTTTAAGCATTTAAATTGGATGCGGCATACTAGGGGTATAGTTACATCAGATTTTTCTCCACAGTATTTATAGTTGAGAAGCATTTATTAGGAAAATATCGCAAGAAATTGTGAGATATCGTTTCTCACCATGTACATCAATAAACTCCCCAAAATACCATGAGATTTTCAAAACATTGGTAAACGCATTTTCGACCAAAAAAATTGCCTATTTTATCAGTGATTCTTTCATTCTTTTCCCTATATATGCCTCTGCAATGCAATTTTTTCCTCATTCTGCTCTGCAATTTTTCTTTGAGTTTTTTGTCAGATGTTTTAGGTTTTTGGGGCACAGTTTTCAGCTTTGATAATTTCATGTCAGTCATGCATATCAACTGCAACTGCATTTTCTCACAGAAATCTTCTTTCCTGTGCTTTATTCCTTATTGTTTCATCCCATGTTGCCACACGTTTTTGTCATGTCCCTTTTCTAAATAACTTAAGCGGGGACCCAAAAAGCCGATTTAAATAGGACAATAATTTAATAAAATATTGTAAGTTGGTCCCAGTAACTTCATTTTAATACAATGTAAAAAGGACAGCTTAAATATTGTTATTATTTTAATAAAGTGGCCATTAAATAGAACATAATAAGGCCTTATGTAATATTTTATTATAACTGTTTTTTAACACTTCTAGAGGGAATTTTCAGACAGAAAAAGAAATTCAAATTAAAGGGGCCATAAAGGAGCTTATAAAAGGAAGAGAATTGTTCAAAGGAATTTTGTTTCAAGACCAAAATAAATCTGTTTGCCAACCTATGAATGGATGTCATCAGTTTCGCTAAAAAAAGATCACCTATCAGCCTTTCCAAACAAGGATATAGCTGATAAACATAGAAGTCTGCTATACATAGGTGCAGCAACTAGGCAGGGCCATCTTACAAAAGCAGATACTAATAGCAGAAATTACACTTCATTCTTTTCATTCACCTTCAGCAGGTCGCCCGGCAGAACATTAAAACCAGCAGTTTTTGACATCAGCAGAACGCTAAAATCGAAGAAAATCAGTCATAATAGCAGAACAGCTGTGTATTTTCTTCAATTTCTTCCTCTTCTGTCATTTGTCAGCCATTTCCAAGTGAAATTAGTCCTTGTGATCAGCAAACAGCAGAGTTTTTCAAAGTTGCAGAAAGTTTATTTTGAAAAAAATCAACCATTAGAGAGTCAAGTTTGCCAGCATACAATCAACGCAGAACATACTCTGAAGATGAGTCAATTTATGATGGGGAGGGAACTGGCCACTTCAAGGTTTCAAATTATGACAAGGTCATTGTTTTGGCTGTTATTTCTAGACCTAGTTAGGGTTCATCACTATTTTTACGAATTCTTGGTTGACAGAAAGCAGCAGATCAGTAGATAGCAAGGGCAGCAGCAACAAAAGTTCACCTCAAATGAAACATTATCATGTGCATGTCCTTTCATCACTTGGTAATACCCAAAATCAATACTTGAGTTTCTAACATTATACCAGTCCCATGGTGTTTCATTCATCACAAGAGACAATAGTAAGAAGTTATCATTCCTTTATCCTTCATTTAAAGTGGTTCAAAGTCCATGGTTTGGTGTTGGACAAAGGATAGACTGTCAGAAGATATAGGGAAAAGACTTGGGGGTTTACCGAAGGAGTTTAGTGTTACCAGGTTTTCATATGACGAAAAATGGACGCTAGGGTTTGCAGGGTATGCCAACAAGCATATTTCCAGCCAGAGGTCGGTGCGAAGAGGTCAACAAAGGGGATTTTTCAGATCCGAGTCACCAAGATTGGTGAATTTTCAATATTTTAAGGTGTCTTCAAAGATTTGCCATGGACGGAATGAGAAGCTTCATCAAAGTCATCACCCAAGACCACCTGTCCAGAAGTCCATTTTTAGTCTGTGCACACACTATTTTTAGCAATCAACGTTTTCAGAGAGAATAACACATTCTAAGATTTGCTATTTTTAGTCAGAACTATTTATTGCCCACATTATTTATAGTTGTCTCTAATTTTAGCCCAATGTGCTATTTTTGGATCATAGGAGTCTATTTCAAGTAGGAGCTATGACTTCTAAGTGTTAGTTCATACTAATTCCTATCAACAATTTAACTTGGGATTGTTGGAGTTCAATTTTAGAATTAGTGGATAGACTTGTGATAAATCAGTTCCTAAAGTAGAAATGCAGTTAATTTTTTAATTTAGTTTCATGCAATTTCTTATAAAACTTTATAAATAAATGTCATTTGCACTTAATTTTATAATGGTAATTTTCATGCCTACTTGTTGCTGAAATTGTTGTTTAAGTACTCTATGTCTTATGTGATTTTATGAGTTAAACATTGCTTAATAATTATTGAGGGCTTTGTATTGTGGTGATGAGTAAGTTTGGTCTTGAGGCTTTGTATTCATTTCCAATGTTAACTCGTAATGTCTTGTTTGTTTATACAGATGAGGTAAATTGAATTGCTTTCTGAATGTTGCAGGCCAAATTTGTATTGAAAAGTTCAGAGAATTGTAATTGCCATAGCTTTGTATGCATTATTTTTCTTTTAATTTGGCAAATTTTGAGTTGTGTAAACATATTCAATCTTTATGTGTACGTGTATTGCTTAGTCTTTGGCATCTGCTTTTAGATTAACAAAAGCATGTAGTAATAATGGTTTTCTTTCATGTCAAAAAGCATAAAAATCATTGCCTTGAGTCGAAGATCATATTAGCCTCTTGCCGTAGGTGAATCCAAAACGACATACTTTTAGTTTTGTGTAGCATGAATGTAAACAACCCAAAAAACACTATATAGATTGTGAATAGCAAGTACATATTGTCAGATTAGATTAGTTTTTGTTTATAGGGAACTTCCCCTTCTAATTCAAAGAGCAGTTCTACCGCACATCTATTTTGTTTTGTGTCACACTGAAATATGCGAATTAAAACACTAACATTGGTGGATAGTGTTTTTTCAAGAGTTCCAATTTTTTGTGATATTCAAGATAGAAAAGCATCATAGTGGTCCAAACCATTTGTCTAGGATAAAAAATGGTGAGTATGCAAGACCCATTAAGGATGACATGACAATGTGCATCTATTTAAGAGCTTGCAAAGATAGTCCCTTTTCTCACATCAAGAATGGCAGCACCAGATTATACTACAAGGAAAAAGAAGCAATTGGCCATTGAGAGTGGCACCATATCATTACGGGAGAATTATACAAATTAGGTCATGATGAAGTTTTGCTCATATGCGTGTTGGAACACGAGAGGGAAAGAGTCTTGCACAAGTGTCATGGAGTTGTTGGTGAGTGTTATGTGAGAGAGCCAATGACGTACAAGGTACTTCTAGCTAGTTGGTGGTAGCCAACATATTTAAGGATGTTGCAAATTACACTAGGAGATGTGATGTATGTCAAAGGGTAGGGAAGCCCAACCAAAGAGATGAGCCATTACTAGCTCCTATTCTTGCACGAGAACCATTTTCCAAGTGGTCAATAGACTTTGCTAGGCCAATTAGTCCACCTATGTGTGGGACTAGTGCATGCTACATCATCACTACAACAGGGTATCTCCCTAGACGGACAAAAGTGACACCTTCTAAGAATTGCACTATGGCAACGACCACCCAACTTATATGGGAAAACATTATAACCAAATATGGTTGTCCTCAAATCTATATATGTGATTTAAGGGGCACAATTCTTGGCAAAAATGGTGCACATATTACTAGATGAGTTCAAGATCACACATAATAAAACAACACCATACCATCCATGGGGAGTATTGAGGCATTTAATAAAATCCCAAGAAATGCATTAAAAAGGATATATGATGTTGAAAAAAAAGATTGGGCTGATAGAGTATCTATTATATCATGGGCATATAGGACCGCTTACAAGAGACTGAATTGGTATATTTCGTTTCAACTTCCTTATGACATGGAGGTTGTTCTACCCAAGGAATATTTTGTTCCATCCTTTAGGATTGCACACCTATGTTCCATGGACGATAAGAAGTCCATCAAGGCCAAATTGATCCAACTCATGAAGCTAGATGAGAAGAGACTCCTTGCAAAATGGAGACAAGACATCAAAAAGAATCAACAAGAAGCTTAGCATGACAAGCACATTAAGGAAAAGAGCTTTGGATGAAAGAATAAGTCTTGCTTTAAGGCTTTAAGTTTGCCAAACATCTAGGCAAATTTACGATCAGATGGATGGTACCTTACATAGTGCATGATATTATAAACACTAGAACATGTAGGTTAAATAACTTGGTAGGTGAACTTTTACCAGGGTATTTCAATAGCAAAAGATTGAAGTCCTATTTTGAATAGTGGGTATAGGCATTTGTGTCAATAAGGTTGGATTGTTATGTTTGTAGTTAGATTGTCATACATACTAAGCTTAGTATGGTTATACTAGCATGGTTGTCATGTTCTCTTTTGAGCTAAGGAAATAATTTAATAATTTAACTTAAGTTAGTCAAAAAGCAACTTTATGTTATATTTTAAAAAGACAGCTTATGTTTTATTATTAAAAAGTTATTTTAAAAGAGGGGTCCCATGTAATAAAGTGTTTTTAAAAGAAGGCCTAAAGTTATGTTAAAGAAATCACGTTCGGAATGGGTCCAAAAGTAATGTTATTTTTAAAATTTCTTCTAGTCACTTTTTGGAGATGTGTTTTGAAGGAAGAACAGAAAATAATATTTTATTTCCTCAAAGTGTATAAAAAAGGAGTTGTGCACAGAAGGATTCCAACTTATTATCAATTTATTATCCCTTGAGAATGAAAGAGTTTTTCTTCATTTGCCCTGGGATGAAAACCCTTTGACAAGATGGTTTCAAGGACGAAAACCCTCCTAGCCAGTTGAATAATTCCATCCAAGGATTACTTGTGCACTGCAAGGTTTGGATTTGGGGACGAAACCCTCATCTCCTTTCGAGGGATTTCCTTCAGGGGTCACCATTGGTTCTAAATGCTTGCAGTTTCAGTTTGGTGTGCTTTGGGTGAAGATTTCCATTTTTTCTGATTTTTGGTGGGTTGAGTTGGTTTTCAAATTATGGAATTTGTGTGAAGTTCAGTGTGGTTTTCCGATTGAAAAAAATATAGATTATTTTAAATTGCTTTAGCTTTATGTATTGTTGGGCCCTTTGGATGAGTCGTACCATTAATGTGGGAGATATTTGTAATGTCCCCATTTCCGAAGTGATCACCTAGCAGAGGATGATTAGCCTATTCACCATTCCCATAGGCTAATTCATATGGTAAGGGAATGAATAGTTGAGCTATTGTAGCAAAAGTGACTTGGAGAAAGGAAAGTCAGTTAAGTGAAGTTAATTTTGAAGTCACTTAGAGAAAGGAAAGAAGTAACATAATCAAATATAATAAAATGTCAATAAATTATTATTTTATTATACAAGTGGGGCGCACCACTTATGGATATCAAAAAAGAATTAAAAATGGCAAATTAGAGCGGACCTCTTGGAAGCTTTATAAGGAGGTCATTTGGAGTTTATTTCATCGTATTATCATTTGTCATTTGCATATTGGAGAATTTCCGTTACAGCTGCAACAACTAGTTCAGCGATTTCTAAGGACGAAAATCCTTCGGATTTAGGTGGATTGGACGAAACCCCAAGTTTACCCAGTTGGTGGATTCACATCAAGATTCACACTTGTGCTTCATTGAGCAATTTGGAGAGAATTAGGGCATCAAAGATCTATATTTCTTGCAAGTTGAAGATGAAGAAGAATTTAACCAAATTTATGAAGATTTGCATCCAAATATAAATTTGGTTATTGCAGGTTTTTATGGAGGATTCTATGAATTCATTCATTGAAAGATTTTATAGGGTTTCATGTCTAAACCCTAGTGCTAGGTTATGAAGCCAGCCATTGGAGATTATTTGCAGCCATTAATCAATAGTCACTGCCTTTTAGAAGGAGTTCGCAGCCTTGTGGAAGGAGATTGCAGCCTTGTGGAAGGAGATCGATTTGCATTTTTGTGAAGTCTAAACCCTAGCACAGGTGTAAAGTGCAGGTTGGAGTGATATATGACAATTATAAGGGCGGCCGCAGGTATTTGCAGGCCTGATTCACATTTTAAAAGTCTCTAAACCCTAGCGCAGCCATCATACTCTCAATTCGCAGCCTATTGGTATCATTGTTATCATCCAATATCAAATTGTGGCCATTATGGGGGAATCGCTGCCTTTGGAGGAGATTTTTGTGGAGACTTCGGTGTCACAGCAGTCTACATTTCAATCAGACATTCATTATATCAATTTGGGTGACCATTAAAGCTCTTGGAGATATCCGCCTATGCTGGAAGTGATATAAGAAGGTGTATGACATGTATTTTGGTATGTAAGAAATTATATGTTGCTGATATAAATTTCTGAGTATTTCTGAGTACTGTTACAGCCTTGAAAACACTGTAATTTCATTGGACAATTCAAATAGAAAGGCAGGTTTGGGTTACTATAAGTATTTGTCCATTGTATGTTGTAATATCCTATCATTTCTTTCCATTATACATGTTATTTTGGCATTAGATTGCATATATGTATCTGCTGTTACAAATAAATACATTCAGAAATTGCGAAATCAGACCTCATGCAAAGTGTTTGACAAAATGTCAAGACACTAAAAATCAGACATTCAGGGCAGAACTAGACAGGGATCTTACAAGATTGCAATGTTAAGAGGCCATACATATAAGCAAATTGATTGCTGCTATGAAAGGTGAATCTGTCGTACCACTAGGCAGCCATACGAGTCAATATCTCCCAGCCGTACTCATTTGACAAGGAGCTGCAGCTTGTTTTTGGAGATTCATAACAGTCATAGCACATTCCTAATGCCTTTGATGACTGCCGTACACCTTGCAGGCCTTTTGCAGCTATATGGAAGGTAATTTGGAGGGCCGTACAGGTTAATGAGGTTGTTTCATGTGTTGACTGTAGCAATAAAACTTCTGATAATATTTGATATTTCTAGTTTATATTCAAATTGATATTGAGGGGTTATTTGGATGATTTTGCTTCTGGGAATCATACAAATTAATTCAGTTTGCTAACAATTTCCAACTTTTATATTCTGTGATTAAATTGTAAACTTCTGTGCGGTTTACTGCCAGATGGTATTTGCACTAGATATTGCAATGGGGAAAGCAAAGATCGTCAAGAGACCCCAAACAAAGGCTGAGGAAGAGATGGAGGAAGTAGAAATGGAAATCGATCCAAAGAAAGGAAGGAAAGGAGGAGAAGCACAATTTGTCCCTTTCAACCCACCATTGATGAATTATCCATCAAATGTGCCTACTAGAGAGATGATGGAAACCTTCCTAGGATACTGTGAGATTGAAGGATACAAAAACAAGGTGGATGAAAAAAATTTGAGGAAGGATATGTTTCAAGCAGTTGGACAAGAGGATGATAATGGAAGACTTGTTCTAGATGCTTCTATAAGAGATCATCTGATAGAATTTGGAGTATGACAGGTATAGGAGTTGTCATATTTTGGGAAACCAAATCAGCTGGTTAAGTTTTTTTATCTCAAGGATTCGTGGCACATGGTTGTATATCATTAGGCGAGGTATCGAGATCAGTGCCCCACATATATCCCCTGTTAATGGGGGTGAGGGAGATAAATCCCTCTTAGCAAGGCAGAATGCCAAATGGACTCCTTCAGATAAGGGTTGGTTAAAATTAAATTTTGATGTGGCTTCGAAAGGAAACCCGGCCCTAGCAGAGGCAGGAAGTATTGTAAGAAATTGGGAATCAAAAATTATGGAGAAAGTATTAAAAAAACTTCATTCATCAACCAATAATAATGCAGAATTTGAAGCACTACTAATAGGTCTTCAGGCTTGTAAGGTCCTTGGCATTAAGAAACTGAATATAGAAGGAGATTCACTTCTAGTAATTAATGCAGTGAGGGAAAAATTTATTCAAAATTGGAAGTTTAAGGCCTTACTAGAACAAATACTAAAAATATTAATTTTCTTTGAAGACTATACAATAAACCATATTTATAGAGAAGCTAATGGAGAGGCAGATAGATTCGCAAATTTGGCAGTAAATTTAAAGGAGGATTTGGTGGTAGATTTAGCCGAATGTGAGCTTTATATATTAATCATTTCGTGTAAGGCAAGTTGACGGTTGCCACCCGAGATGGCAAGGTTGGAGTAAATATAATGATGAAGCATTCATTTCAAGCGATGGTGGTAGGCAGAGTAAAGCAAGCGAAGGGAGGGAAATATTGTTATTTGCAGAGTTGTAGGTAACAGATAGCAAAACCATAGTCATGGATACGCCTATTTGCCTTACCAGTACTCATAGACAAATGGCATTTCTCAAGCTTGTCTCGGAGAAAAGAATTCAGTTTGTTTTTAAAACTAAGAATGAGATATTGATGTTAGCTTTCCAGTGGGTTTTGGGAGATGAATTTTTATGGGCAGATCATCGACACAGGGTTAACACAGACGTAGCTTCAATGTTCGTAGCAGTGTTGTTGGATGTTGGCGAGTCAAAGGGGGATATTGAAGTGTTGGCGAGAGCATTTATAAAAGTGAATCTTCTCGGTGGTTTGGAAGAGGTGATTGACATTGCCAGGTATGGCAACGGCATACCGAGGCCTAAAGATTTTGCGAAGGTGAAACAGGATGGGGAAATTGTTAAATGGTTGCCATTTATTCTATTGGAGAGAAGGGGAGGTGAAATGAGCAGAAGGAAAAAGGTGGAGAAAGCTGTGAGCTTTCTAAAGCAAGTGGTGGGTTTGCAAGAGGCAGAAGCAGGAGACTGGTTTGAAATAGCACAGGCAAATGACAAATCTGATGGAGGAGAACGGAAAATTCAGTAAGATAGGATAGTTTGGTTTATAAAGTTTTTTGTTTTGATTAGTATGTGAATGTATATTTGATAAAAACAATATGTTTAAGGTAGTATATTACTGGTTAATAGGCAGGGGAAGGGAATTTGGGGTGAATTTCTGAAGTTAGGCCTGCATTTGGATGTTAGATGTAAAAGGATGGATGTAATACTCTCAGAACTGTTAATATTTTGGTTATTAATATAAAGGGAGCATCCCCCAAGGATGCATAAACTTAGCAAAAAAAAAATGCCACACATATATTTAAGATTACCAAACTACAAAATGAGGGTTTGAACATGCACACAACAATGAAGAATAGAGGTAAGTAAGATTACCGAGACCCTAGGTGCCTTAAGAGGCAAGTACATGTACAATGCTAAACATTGGAAAACCTAGCCACAAGGGCTACAACATGCATCTTCAATGCAAAAATATACCATGCCTTAAGATGGAATGTAGCCTCGAGGGAAATTTTATATTTGGCTAATGAACATGTAGTGCAGAAGGCCAAGTTCAATTTTGCAAGGTTTATGGATAAACGGATAGTCTTGGCAATAGAGAACATGCATACCAAAGGAAAATCTTTTAGGTATGGTTCTATGCCAATTGTCATGTTGATGAGGAGATTGGGATTCCTCAACCTAGAATGTTCAAAATAGTTTCCTGGGTCGATTCACCTATTGAAAGATACAACCTATGTATCTCTCATATGATGCCCAAGTACAAGAAGCAAATGATGGATTGGTATGACTATCATTCAAGCATTTGGAAAGGGTGGTGCCTGCCACAAAACATTGTTGCTGCTTACAAGGGCTTTGGAGAGTTTGTGGTGATGGCACATTGCACATTAATGTGTGTAAGGCTAAGTGATAAAAAATTGATCAAAATAGTTGTTGCTACCCTATGCAGTAATGAAGCAATAGATTGAAGCATCCTTGAGAAAGCTGAAATGGGTTTGCACGCAAATGTTTATGTCCCAACTTGATTCTGCCATCATGGACCATTGTCTGAAAAGGCTAGGGAATAAGGAAGTACCTTTACAAGTGAAACGAATCAAATGATGAGAAGTCCAAAATTGATCCAGAAGTGCTGATGAAGGTGGATGGGAGACACGTGATCTTGATTTATAAGCTCAAGCCACATAAAAAACACAAGGCACCAACCAATGCGCAATAACATAGCTTGTAGAATAAGGCTATACAGGAAAAATCAAGACAAAAGTCAATTTTGACTGAAGAAGGACAAGCAAAACAAAAGACTAAAGAATAAAAGAGAAGCCGAGAGGAAGCTAGAGTCGTTGCATAGAAGAGCAAAGGTAAGAGGCCTTGAGAGGAGCTAGTAATTGAAGAGTAAAGAAGTGGATAACCTACACTAGCAAAAGAAAAGAATAAGGGTAAGTGGGGAAACTACAGAGAAAACCCAACAACCACAGCCACAAATTCAAGTTGTAAAGGAAGAACAAGCAAAAGAGTCGAGGGTGGAGATCCAAGAATCTTCACAAAAGCCAAGGCCAACTCTAATTTTGGAAGAAGGGGCACAAGGAAGGGAAGATGAAGATAACGCTAAGGACACACAAAAGGAGAAGGAAAAGAAGCTCGAGATGACGCCCACATGACAAACAAAGGAGTCAAAAGCGGCAAGGTGATGCACAGCCACAATGTCAAGAGGAGCCAAGGATGAAGACTCTTATGCAAACAAAAGTAATGGAGAAATAAGTGGAGAAGCATGCATGCAAAGGACTAAAAGATGGAGAAGGAACTTTGTATTCAACTTTGCAAGTTACGAGTGCGTCATCTCTAATAGCTCAAAGTGCTCAAGGATTTCCTACGTATGAGAAGCCCCAAGGACACGAAGAACACCACAAAGAGGGAGAAGATAGGGGGAGCAAAGAACTAAAGCAGAGTATCCAGCACTTGATCAATATTCATCTCAATCTTGGATGAGATGGAAAGGATACAAAGAGATGACCAAGCAAAGCCAATTGAGATCAGAATGTGCATCCCTGGAAACATTGAAGCAGTTGACTGAGCTAGTGGACTATCATATGGGTCATCCAAATTTTGAATTATCTACACAAGCTCTCATGTCATCGGAAGATCGAGCATCCACAAGTTTCAATGCAAACAAGCAATAATGTCTAAGGAACAAACTACTATGTCACTTATTCGAGTAGTGATGGAGACCTCGAAGTGAAATATTGAGAAGACCAGACAAATAATTACATTAAAAGCACAACAGGAGGTGTTGAGGAATGAATTAAATAAGGCAAAAGCAGATAGATTGCAAGCCATAGACTGAGTGACATTTTTGGAAGGAGAAATACACAATATTGTTTCAATCATCAAACAAATAAATCCAGAATTGGGAGAGGGCCATGACCCTAACATTGAGGAACCTATTCAATTTGTTCATTCTTCTCTTATTATCATTTTCAATGGTAAAAGCTTACAACCAATGAAGGAAGAGCTATATGCATAGAAGCTAAAGGAATAGCAAGAATTATGGGAGGTGCAAGACCAACTGTAGGTGGACCACGTAAATAAACTATTGTGCAATAAGAAGCTAACTAATAATGTTTTCCCATGTTTTTTGCAACAAGGTGAGTTTAAAATAAAGAGCCTACAAGAGTTGGAGTAAAGGCACAAGGAATTGAATGCCCAATTCTTTTGCAGCAAAGGACAAAGCAACAATAAGGAAGAGAATAATCATTAAAACAATTGAGTATAAAGCCGAGGTAAATAAGTGGCGAGAGGCAAAGCAAAACTTATTCCAAAGCCTTCAAATCGAAGTAGTGGATATAGAGGAGTATCTAGTGAGTCACTTTGAGCAAGTAAGTGTTCCTACTTCCTTGCAACCAAGGATAGGTTAGAAGTTGTTGTGGAGAGTGTTGAAGACCATGAAGCCAAATGGGAGAGTTTTGTTGCACATCTCCAATAGAAAGCGCCAAAGACAATAGAAGGGGCATAACTAACCTCGAGGAGATCAAGGAGTAACTTGTCTAGGGACAAACAAGTTAATTAATCGAGGGAGATGTTGACCAGGAAATGTGCTTTAATCAAAATGAGAAGCTAGGCAAGGGGCACAAGAGAAGATATACAAATAAAATGCCTAAGGCATGGAATGCCAAACAAGTTGATCTAAACAAAGTTCATGGTACGCGTAAATCCAAGAAAGTCAAGAATCAAGGCCTAGAGAGTGCACAAAAGAATGGAAGTTACGTGGAAGTCACCAAGACCAAAGAGAGGATTGTGTAGAAGACTAAATTTGCCTAAAGAGACTAGATATATGCCCAAGAAGTTGAAGGGAAAGCCTTGTCTAATGGGCAATCCATGGAAATTTCTAGGGGGAAGAATTATCTACACATGGAGCAAATCAATAATGTGGTATAACCAACTAGGATGGTGACCTGAGGATGGCTCCTAGCCAAGATACCTAAGGATGACTCCTAGCCACAAGATTTAAGGATGAATCCTAGCCGTGAGACATAAGGATGATTTGTAGCCATGAATTCAGAGAGCAAAAACTCTATAAGAAGGCACCTTGGCCAAAAGGTTGGGCATAATAACTCCATGAACCATCATCAAAATCAAAGTTGGCATGTAGACAATATACTACCAGAGTATCTAGGAAGAGTTAGGCTTAGTGGGAAGTTTTTGAGTAGAAAGCTAGGCTATTGGCCATGGTAGATATGTCATCTATAATGTAATTGAGCTTGTAAGTTATAACCAGTGTTACAAGACTTACCTGGACTCGCCAAGACTCAGTGAATCCCAAGGCGAGCAACAGAAAACAAGTCCCAGGGACTCATGACCCTGGTACTCGGCAAGTCCAATTGGGAAGACTCAGCTAAGTCAATAAAAATCAAGGAAAAAATAGAATTAAAAAATTAAAAATGCTCAAACCTAAAAGCATGAAAGTCAAGCATTTTTTGAAGGGTTTGAAGGACTTTTCAAGGTTGCTTAAAAGTGATAAAATTATGAAAAATGGCATGCACCATGAAGGTTTGTGTGGTCTCAAAGGCTGCTTCCGAAACCTGCGAGGGGTGCTACCCCCAAACCCCCGCGAGGGGCACCACCCCTCGACTCCACCGGAGGCATTACCGTCAAACCCCTGCTCTAGTTTTAAAAAGCAAAAAATAAAAATCATTTTGGGCCATGTTGGATGGAAAAGCAACACTATTTTATTCTTTCGACTTTTCTCCAATTAAATGCCAAGTAATTGAATTACATTTATAATTCTGGTTTTCTAAGCCAATCCCTATCCTAAAGAATGCTCCTATGGCTATCGTAGCATTTGTAGACTTGAAAAAGATACAAGCACATGACTCCACATAGAGCTAGCAATGCTTGGCTGAGCGATACAAGCTCCTTTCTACCATGGTTCATGACTCCATATTGTGATTTTTGTTTTTGATGCCATGGATATCATAATCCATGAGTTTGTACATTTAAAACACTTGACAATATTTTTATATTTAAAAATGGTGTTTCCTTCAACTAAAATCTGCTTTTATACTCATGTGATCAATGTATACTTGTGTATCAGTAGCTTTTATTTGATTGGTTTATTGTCTTTAAAGTTTATTTATTGAAGGGTGCATGATAAAAGTTTTAAATCCTTAAAAATCTCTATATTTCATGGTTTTTTCAATCTGCCAAGTCTTGGTCGAGTTTGAGTCTGAGCCAAAAATCAACTTGCTGAGTCCGAGGCAAGTCCAAATCAGAAATCAACTTGCCGAGTCCAAGTAGAGTCCGAGTCTTGTAACACTGGTTATAACATACTAGGTGATATATGAATATATGTAATTGAGCTCATTGGTGAAGATCTTTACTTGGTCTTTGATGGCTATGTTTGATGGTAGTTCTTAGACATGTTAATTAGTTTATTGGTATGTTAGAATAGTCTTGTCAAATTCTTGATGTGTCTGCACCTTCCTTTTCCCAACTTGGATCTTCATGGTCTAAGTGATATGCTAGTGTAGAACTCTTTTCTTGTTGAGTGGTAGAGGTCTACACAAGACCCAAAAGTGACAAAAACTGCCCAACATTGAATAACATTATTGTGATAGCTTAGTATTTTTAACATTAGCTCTGCAAGTGCAAACTATGGAAAAGGTATTAGCTATGTTTGATGGTAGTTCTTAGACAGGTTGATTAGTTTCTTGGCATAGCTATGTTTGATGGTAGTTCTTAGACATGTTGATTAGTTTCTTGGCATGTTAGAATAGTCTTATTGAATTCCTGATATGTTTGCATCTTCCTTTTCCTAGTAACTTGTATCTCTGTTTGTTAACATGTATAACAAGGGTTCCTAAGGACCTGTTGCACATTGGGTGAGTTCTTGGATCTTTATGGTCTAAGTGATACGCTGGTGTGGTAACTCTTTCTCTGTTGGGTAGTAGAGGTCTGCACAAGACCCAGAAGTGACAAAAACTGCCCAACATGAATAACATTATTGTGATAGCTTAGTATTTTTTACATTAGCCCTACAAACTATGCAAAAGGTATTACTCAAAGAGAAACAGAGATACATAATTCAACCATATAGGTCAATCCAAGAATCAGATGACACTTTTTAAAGTCCACAAAACCAAGAGGATAGTGTGGGGGAAAATCATTTAACGAAAGATCAACAAAAAGTGAAGTGTAGTAGTTTTGCCACAAAGTGTTCGACAAAGGATTATAAGGCACCAAAAATAACTCAGCAAGAGAAGTGGATAAAATCAGTCATACGGTGAAAAGGAATGTGAAGAAGATTAAAAGCAGTCCTATTGTGAAGACGAAAGCAAAGAGGAATAATTTAATGAAACTTTCAACAGTTTTTGTTTGACAAAACGTCAAGATTACCAACTAGGCACATTGCATGCAAAGCATTTGATGGAACATCAACTTGAGTCCTCAAAGGAATTGGGAGGCATTGGAGCAACTCACAAGGAATTTGGTGAGAGTACTTGGTCTCATTAAACTAGTAAATTACCATTTTTGTGGATAACAGAATTATTAAAGGAAGACTATTTTACAAATCATTCAAAAGCAGAATACCCTTACATTGGAGAGAATGACATCGAGGTGGCACTTCCATGTTGGCATAAAGAATTCAAAGAATCACTACATAGTGATCCAACCTGCATAGAGGACGCTGATTATTTAAGTGCAACACAATATTCAATGTTGTCTAAGAGGTTCATACCAACAAATTTCCAAGAAAGGTGCAGGTACCTATGACGGGCAGCAAAGTAATACCTCATGCTCCAAGTACTTGCATTCAAAGTCATATATGACTCCTTCGAGGAACAAAAGCACTGATTCACACCCCTATGGGCAGGTTCCCAACCACGGAAGCGATGAATAAGAAGCTTCCCAAGAAAGAGAAATAGAGACTTTAAGGCAAAGACACCCCCAAAGGATATGTAGTTCTAACTTCCCTCTAGGGACATAATCTATCATCCACTAGCTATGAGTACCCAATGGCCAAGAATCTCCAAGTAATAAGGGTCCATCATGTGGTCCAAATGCCAATGTTCAACAAGAGGACTTCCTTTCAAAGAGAAGTGTTGATAGCTATGTTCAAGAATTACAACTCAACCACAACCAAGTCTAGTTTCATGGTCGAGACCATAATAAGGAAGCCTCTTTTGGTCTCTTTTGAGCTCGAAGACTTTAATGAAGGGAACATTTCTCTTGAGAGTATTATAAATCCTATATTTAGTTTAGGCTTTAATATGTTTTCTGGTGACCTAATAGTTACACTATTGGTAGTTTTCATTGGATCAATAGACATAGGCCTACTTCCACAACCCATGGTCGTTTGTGGATAGAACCATAATAACAAGGTTTGAAAAGTTAAGTAGGTTCAAGAATATAAAAAGCCAACCAAAGTTAAAATTTGTAGAAATGTTTGGAAAGGCTCAAAGTTATATAACATATAAGATCATGCAAAATGGTAGAGGTAGAATATGAAAATCGATGTGAAAGAAATGTTTGAATGCCTAATGTTTGTAGTATTTCAAAATTTCAGATATCACACTAGCATACAATACTTACCATAGTTACAAGACTCGCCAAGACCCAGCGAATCCCGAGGCGAGTAAGCCAATACAAGTCCCAAGGACTTGTGACCCAAGTACCCGCCAAGTCTACTAGACTCATTGAACCCGACAAGTCATGTTGGGAAGACTCGACGAAGTCAATGAAAATCAAGGAGCAAAAAAGAATAAAAAACAGAAAAACGGTTAAACGTAAAAGTGTGAAAGTCAAGCGTTTTTTGAAGGGTTTGGAGGACTTTTGAAGGATGGTTAAAAGCGATAAAATTATGAAAAATGACATGCACCATGAAGGTTTGTGTGGTCTGAAAGACTTTAATTTGGGCTTGGTGGTGGGGGCTCCGCCCCTCAATCCCGCTTTGTATTGCGACGGGGAATGCACCCAGGGCACTGCCCCCAGACCCTGATAAGGGTCCTGCCCCTCAACCCCACTGGAGGCACTGCCCCAAAACCCCTGCTCTAGTTTTAAAGAGAAAAAAATAAAAATCATTTTGGGCCATGTTGGATGGAAAAACAACATTTTTTTATTCTTTTGACTTTTCTCCAATTAAATCCCAAGTAATAAAATTACATTTATACTTCAGGTTTGCTAAGTCAATCCCTATACTAAGTAATGTTCCTATGGCTGTAGCAGCATTTGCAGACTTGTCTAAGATACAAACACAACTCCACATAGACATAGCAATGCTAGGTTGAGTAATGCAAGCTTCTTTCTACCATAGTTCATGACTCCATATTGTGATTTTTGTTTTTGATGCCATGAATATCATAATCCATCAGCTTTGTACACCTAAAACACTTAACAATATTTATATATCTAAAAATGTTGTTTCCTTCAGCTAAAATCTGCTTTTATACTCATGTGATCGATGTATACTTGTGTATGTGATCAAAGTAGCTTCTATTTGATTAGTTTATTGTGTCTTTAAAGTTTATTTATTAAAGGGTGCATGAAACAAAGTTTTAAATCCTTAAAAATCTCTATATTTCATGGTTTTTTCAATTTGCTGAATCTTGGCTGAGTCTAATGACCAAGTCCGAATCCGGATCCAGGTCAAAAATCAGCTCGCCGAATCTGAGCTCAGTCCAAGTCTTGTAACACTGATATTTACTATTTCGAGGGTACCTCTCACTCTCGAGTATCCATTGTCTAAACACAAGGACTAGTAGAATTTAAAATGATAATGTAAACACCACAATAAAAACTTACTTTGTGATCTAATACATGATCATTAATACAATAGTGCCAAAATCCTGATATAATGCATCAACACTATTCACCATGTCCATCATGGTTTTCAAAGCATGTGGATTAGGTGTAATGTCCCTTACCCAACTTGCCCTAGAATTCACTTGTGAATTAGGTTTAGGATTAGTACCTGCAGCATCATGTTATTCAAGTCCATATTGCTACATGTTATTTTAATATCTAGTATTCATCAGTCCAACATAAACACACTTGCAATTTGAAACACATAGGTAAAAGAAAAACATTCATGCTGCCGAGGGAGGTAAACACATAAGCCCTTAGTAGCCTAAGGCCTACCACAATCCTATTACCCAATCCCTTGACTCAAGCCTATGGGGGCTGGTCCTTTTGCCCAATCCCTCGTCTCGGGCCTATAGGGGCATGTTACAATGTGGGACCCCCATCCCTCCATGATCCAATCCCTTGACTCAGGCCTAAGGGGCATAACGCCCAATCCTGGTCTCGGGCCTATGGGGATTGAACCTAGATGCAGTTTCCACACATATTTCCAAAACATACAATTTGAATTTATTATTATAATGTCCTTTTTTTATCTGTTGTGACCCTCATGCCTATTCTTTAATATTTATATATTATAGTATTTGTTATAATATTAATAATATCTCTATATTATATTATTATAGATGTTATTAATAGTATTTTATATATATATATATATATATATATTTGATTGCTTGCCAGCACTTGAATTCTATTGTTATTTTATTATTAACATAACTATATAATATATTACTTATTCATTATCATTATAATATTACTATTATATATATATATATATATATATATATATATATATATATATATATATATATATATATATATTATTGTTATTATGGTATCATTATTATTATAGTTTTATCATGAATATAATTTTTAATAATGTCAAGACATCACATCTTTTATCTACTATTATATTTATTTGTTTATTTTTATTGGAATCATTCCTCCCATTTGCTGCTGATGTACATATCTCCATATATTAATTTAGGTTGTCTTTCCTTTTATATTTTCTTCCCAAGCTCTTTTTCTTCTATCTCACAACCTTTATTTATTTCCCTTTCAAGGGATATGTTTGAAGAGGCACGTCTCTTATTATGCTTGGTGGTAAAAGACATACTTACCCTCTTATAATTTTTATTACTTTATATTAATTCCCTTTTGTGGTAAAACTAGTTCTAACCATACGTAACTCCCTTATCATGAGAGGATAGGTTAAAAGATGTTTATTTATATTATTTGTATTTATATTATAACATTATAATAAATGATATATTATTTATATTATATCATTTATATCATAATAAATGCTATATGATTTATATTATATTATTTATATTTATATTACAATATAAGATAATAATAATAATATTTGTATTTATATTATTAAATATATTTATAACATATTATTTATTTATATTATTTGTATTTATATTATATCATTACAATAAATGATATATGATTTATATCATATTATTTATATGCGTTATTTATAAATATAATAATAATATATCTTGTTAATTGTTTTAAATAAATATTATTTAAATATATTAAATATATTCTATTTATAATATTATTCATATCTTTAATTTGAATGAATAATACATATTGGATTCAATTACAAATTACTAATATAGGGACATGACATTAGGAAAAAGAGTTTATGTACGAAAATAAGGGTTGATGTCATAATCAATGTGTTAATCTGATGTTGGCAGATTCAATCCATCCAATATATTCGGTGCCTTTATTTTCAGGTTCGGTGAAAATCCTTGAAACCTAGTCAACCCTTGTTATCATGGACACAACTACTCTCAAGAAGTACTAGTATTACTTCTGTTATTTTCTCAAGACTTGATTCATTTCTGCCACCTTGCATGATATAGATTATTGTTGCAACTTTATCGTTTTAAGTTCTAACAAAAACGGTTATATTTCTTGCTTCTCTTAATTCCACAAAAATCTGACTTCCATCCCCTTTATTTCAATTCCTTCCTTCACTTTCCGTTCCCTCCCTCCCTTACCCTCTGCCTCCCCTTCCCCTACCCCTCTCTCATTCATTTGCCACTTGGACGATGGTAGTATATCAAGTTCTACCAGAATCGTTAGTTGTTTTGTTTTGAGGTCTCTTCAATCTTAAATTCCCAATTAAACCAACTCGTTAGGACTTTATGGAAAAAAATAATCTCATTCATCTTGTCTTTGAAGCATGTGCTACTGCTTACTAGGCATTCCAAGAAACCTGTTATATTGTAAATTAGAATCACTGAAGTTAAAGTTTAAACCCCTTACTCTATTATGTTAATAGAGACAGGAATGCTACCATTACATGGAGAGAGACTATATCAATTTGCAGCATACCCAGCTAAAATCAGGAAGGAGGACAAAGACAGGCTTCCACACCAAGAAATGAATGAAACTCAAGACAAGGACAATGGGGAACGGATGAGATTTTCTGACAAAACAATGCCCTAGGACTGGGTACAAAAGAAGGTAATAAAGAAGCTGTGGAAAGGAACAGGTAAGAAAATGAGATTTTTATAAACATGAGATCAATCCAATTATCACCTACATGAACAATGGTACCTCCAAGAGGAAATTTCCCTGCATAAGAGGCATATAACATGACAGCTCAGGTTAAAATTCTACAATTTTGTGCATGCTACACTATCAAGGAATAAATTAGGATAATACAAATGTGACATTACATTGTCCTATGTATGAGCAAGATAGAAGCACACTACGAATCAAGAAAATCTCAAGTTATTTACCTAGTAAGTTGAGATTATCCGCTAAACAAGTGATGATTATACTACAGTGTTTTAAAAACAATAAAAGTGAGTACTGATAGTTTACGTATGTCATATTGATGTAAATCACAGCTAAGCTGATCACAACAATAGTATACAATAACATATCAGCTGCTGAAATCTTGTGTAAATTCAACTTCAAATTAATTGGTTCCTTACATACAGGGGCATTAAAAGTAAGTATTGATAGTTTATATATGCCATATTATATATTATACAAATTTGATGTAAAGCACAGCTAAGCTGCCCACAACAATAACATAACCCATAAGCTGCTGAAATTTTGTGTAAATTCAACTTTACCTTAATTGGTTCCTTAGATGTAGTGGTCCTTACAAAGAAATATACAAGATCATTCTTCAAAAGCACTGAGAAACACTTTATTGCACGTTATTTTAGTTGTCCATCTATCAATTATAAAGTCAGGATTTGGAGCTTGTTCTTAGTTTACTCATTTTCATCGAACTTTATGGATGGTTTCTTTTTTAGGTGATATTGGTGTTACATTCAAATAGATTTTCTTATTTTATAGTAATTTGTTTATAAAAAGAAAATTGCTATTTATAATATAAAATTACATCAAATACAACCCTCTTTATACTTAAGAAAAAGTGGAAAGATATCACATCCCAAATACTACATCAATCACAACCCAGAAAAAGTAGAAAGGTATCACACCCCAAGTACTACATCAATCACAACCCAGAGAAAGCCAAAGGCTTAATTAATTAACATTATAAAAAAAGCCAAAATGAGACATAAACAGTGGAAGCATCACAGCCCAAGTATTGCATCAATCACAAACCTGAGAAAGCCAAATACTCAATTAATTAACATTATAAAAAAAGATAAAATGAAGCATAATTTAAAAACATCATCAACCACAAAGATTTAATTAATTAACATTAAAAAAAAAACACAAAATGAGGCATAATTAAAAATAACTAAGTTCAACACAAGCCCCAACGGAACAGACATCTATAAAAACAAACACAGCTGCAGCAAGAAACTTAAGCAATAAGAGCAACAAGCCTCAAAGCCAGCAAAGGCGGATCATCTAGCTTGCTCCCCGAACCACTACCTTCAAAAGGAACTGTAATGTTGGATATAGGCTCCCAACTCATCTCGGTAGTATCTTTCTTCTTCTCATCATTCCACTTCCTTTGTTCGATCTAACATAATGGCAAGAGCCGGACAAGTTTCTTGTCCAAATGGAAAGGACATCCCCAACTGCCAGTACCATGTGGTGGTATGGCCGTCAGAAAGGCAAGGAGAACCCCAACTACTGAAGAATCTCAGCACAAGTGGCTATCCCTCAATGCCCAAGAAGAGTTTAGAGGTGCTCAACCTCTAACCATATCTTCTCCACTTAAACATGAATTTGTTGCATAGCATTATTGATTGCTGTTGTTTTGTTAGTAATAGGAAAATAAGAATTCATAGGGTCGAGAGAGAAGAACCATCTCAATGCAACACAAAAACAAAAAAATGTTTAAATTTTTGGAATTCTACATGAAGCATGGTAAAATTCCCTGTAAAATCATATTCCAAGAGAATGGTTCGGGCTTTTCAAGGAAATTAAGAAAAACGAATAAATTCAATTCCAAGCATTATAGGCTCCTTGAAAAAATCAAAACAAATGTTAAACCAACCCTGGTTGGTGAGAAGTTAGGCAACAGGGGCTTGAAACACCATATGACCTAATTCTTCTCCCATTGGTATAGCAAATACCAGACAAATGAACCCTTTTGAGCTCCACAACAGCTCTCGAGACCATATAGACATTGGATTCAACAAAACTGTATAGATAGCAGTATTTTATTAACATATATTTTGGGGGTTCATGGAGGTGGAAGGACCTCAAGTGTAAAGAAAAGCATCACCATACAACTTATTTCACTGTTTTCAGTATGGGTTTTCAAGACAATATGTCTCATCTGTTCTTGGGCAACTCCCCTCGTAAACTTCTTCCATTGACATTAAAATTGGTAATTCCTGAGTACTTGAAGCTTTATAGGTGGTATTTCGCTTCTCTTTATGGCATTTTATACTGTCAATTTCTTCAATTGCATAAGCCATCTTTGGCATATCCTAGACATGAAAGATAATCCATATTTATTTACACTTACTATTGCATTACTTATTAGCAAGATAAAAATGAAAACATGTTGAAGGAAAAAATGATGTTAAGCCTGAGAAAGAATGAAAAAAAGACAGAGGTTGAAGGACCTTATCCGCAATGTTTGGCTGGTCAGTGGTCTTTGTAGCCTGCATTTGTACATATGAAATTTCACTTCCACCAGCTTTGATGAAATCTTCTTCGTCTTCAAACTTGATGTTAGTGTGAGCGGGCGTGACAACCGCCCTGGCCTTCACTGTGGCTGAGAAAAGCTTTCTGTTGGAGGAAGGCCACCCACATGTAATGGAAGACGAATGACACCTTCCCCTCCCATTGCAAACGGAGATCCCATCCTCATCTCTCACAACAATGCCCTTGCACTTGCGCTGCACAAAACCATCCAACGCCATTTCTCCGCCTCCTTGTCCTGAAAACACACCTCATTAGAATGATCCTGCGGCTTTTTTACTTGAACGTTTCAAAGTTGAAAACTTCAAAACAGTACATCAACTTCGCATTGCTTCTCTGTTTGGTTGATAAGATTTGCAGCGGCCGTACCTTTCTGCGTATTATTTTAATATACATTTATTGTCCGTATTGAATGAAGAATGGATTATAAAACTTAATCTATATTAATCGCAAGGATATTACTATTATAAAACTTAATCTAAATTAATTTCATATTAAAAAATTTACCACATTCCCTCTCATACGTGTCTTAATCTAAATTAATTTCATATTAAAAAATTTACCACATTCCCTGTCATCCTCCACACGTATGTTAGTATTATAATATTTGACCTTAATTGTAACTTATTTATATAGATTATAATTTATTAAATAAAAAATTTAATATTGTGGTTGTGTTCATTTTTTATAAGAGTAATTTAAATATATTATATTAATAGAAATTTTAATATTTTGGTTGTATTATTTATTATTATAAATTATTTTATGTAAGTATGATTAATAAAACATATAATAAGATTTTTAATCATATTTTTAACAAGCATTTCATTCTAATAATAATATAACTTATATAGTAATTTCTAGTTTATTTATTAATACAATTATAATTTTTGAATTTTTTTCCCTTAACAACCATGATACTATTTATCGTAATCTGAATTCTTTGAATTCTTATATTATTTCACGATAAGTATTATCAAATTCATTACATCTTGGTTTTACCTCTCATTATTTTGAATTTACCTTTATTCTTATATTATTTCATTATAAGTATTATAAAATTTATTATATCTTGGTTTTATCTTTCATTATTTTCAATGTACCTTTTTAAGGTAACTCATTGTCATATTATTTGGTAATTAAGTCTCTCACACCCTCTTCTTTGGTTTTTATGTCTGCATGGGCATTTCTTGGTGTTTTATATAGAGTTATTATTGTAATTTTTGTATCATTTTCTCTCATCCAAATGATGAATCACATGGTGTGATTTAAAAGATTAGTGAAATCAAAACACATTTTTTTCCAAAAGTTTTGCATTTCAATTCAATGAATAATGAAAATCTCACGTACATTACCTAGTAAATAAATAAAAACTATCATTTTTAAGATTCATATAAAAAACAACCAATCATGTAGTGGCATATAAGGTGTAAAAAAATTACATGACTTGATGTGCATGTTTTCCACTAACTTTTTAAGTATTCTAGGACAACCCACAAAAATATCCACGATGTGGCACCATCTTTTTATTGGGGTAGACGTGGAACTTGCACTTTCCCTCTCATTTTACATCATTTTGCATGGGTATCCTAAGTGCATGGTCTTAGCACATAATTTGATTCAATTGGCACACTCACTAACCCCAGACTCAATCTTACACTTAGAAATACCATATACATCTGTTCAAAATAATCTTAGTTCTCATATCAATGTTTACCTAATTCAAGGTCACACTTATGGCCTTAACCCCCAGTTTTTAAATTCAAATTTTATTGTAGCCCCAAACCGATTCAACTTATCATTACCATTACCTATCAATCATGTGCCCAAAAAATCAAATTGTGTGCCCATGACTTGTATAAAAGGACATCATCCCTTAGTCATTCATCATTTGGAATCACTCACTACCACCACCCTTTTTCATGCACTAAAACATATAGAATCACTAAAGCCTCTATCATAGCTCTATCTTTGCATCATTCATCCCATCTGCATCAACCCTTGAATCAGCAAAGGTCAAAATCCTAATTCTTATGCTCGCTCTACTACTCAAACATTCATTATATTTCATTTATGACATCAAGTCTCAAGCACATGTTATCATTATATTGCATCATTGTCAATTACTTACGCAACTATTGCATATGTTGATTAGTGTGTCTTCTAACTTTGTTACAAAATCATTCAATCAAACAAGGGATCTTAATCAAGGTACAAGGGAGAAGTTAGTACTAAGTGAAAATTCAAAGTTGTGTCCCACTTTTTAAAGAAATGACCAACATTGATCTAACTTTTTAACTTGAATCACTAGAAAGTGACATATATGTTTTGAATATTGAAATAATGTAGACTAATGTAAAAATTTTAGTGTATTTTAAGTTTGTATTTTTTAAATAGTAAAATTATTTGAATGCATTTTTTGTAAAATTGACACTATAATTTAGTTGTTGATAAAAATATTGAAAAATAAAGTTAAGCAGAATGCCACTCTTTATATAGTATTTTTTTTCCTTCAATTTTTTTATAACTTGAAAGTTTAGTGCATGGATTAATTCTTTCTCGTTTCGATAAATATGTATTTTTAAATAAATCTAGAAAGTTGTGTGTACTAAAAACACGATTGTTTCAATAAGATGCCACTTTTATCTTAACTATTTATCGAAAATAGAAAATGATTGTATCATCTAAACATAGAATCTCTCCTTTAGTGCTTCATTTTTTAAAAATCAATCAAATTTAGTATTTTCCTTAAGAAGACAATCAACCTTATATTTTTATGCTAATGACCTACTTTTAGTAAAAATTAAAAAGAAAATATAAAAACTAATTAAACTATTAAAAATATATATTTTTTAAAACTAAACTTATAGATCTACAAAAGGGTATTTTTATATTTTTTTAAATGTTATTTATGTTAGTATGAGTTGTGAGAACATTAAGTTTTTAAAATAATTTTATTTTTTTATAAATTGGCCTCAAATTGATGCTACATACGTATCTAGTGGGCACTTCCAAGTTCTAGAAACATTATGGCCCAGATCTAATTTAGCTAGACTGCATCTAGTTAGAACATATGTTTGATTGAAATTGACTCTTAGTTGGAAATGCTTGAATTCATGTGTGTTGATAAGTTAGCCTAAAATGGAACATAGCTTTGAACTTTCACCCTACTCTCCATGGTGCTTCTTATCACCATTGAGTTTTCCATTTGTACATGCAAACACAAGCAAACACTTTTTTGCAAGTATAGAAATTTGAAGATTTAGAGGTTAGGGTTGCACAAAAGGTTCAAGGTTGTAAATTTAGTGTCAAGGCCACACTTAGGATGTTTAGGGTTGCACTTATGGTCTTCATCCAAATTTTGCACACAATTCCATATTTCATAGAGCACAATCATTGTAGTAATCTATTTCTAGATCCAATCTCATATTTCAAGTACGGTGTACCCATACAAAAAAATTGTGTTGTTTTCTAGTCTATGTAAGCCTTTTGTCCTCTAAAAGAGTCATTATGGAATCCTTGTCTCCCATGTCCTTGGATGCTATCTTTATAGGTTTGAATTAATATCATTGCATATCCAATTAAAGGAACTTTCCAACACATCAAACAAGGTGTGAATCAAAGCTCGGATGTGAGAGATTCAAAACTTAGCTAAAGCATGGAAAAGTGGTTGAGAAGCTTCAGAAGGGCAATCAAGATGAATTTCCCAAGTGTCTAAGTGGCAATAAGTGCCCAAGATCGATTCTCATAACTTATAACTAGTTGTTTAAGTGGCAAAGACAACAAAAGAGCCCTTCGAGTAGTGGTTTTCCAATTTAAGGGGTAAAGACCCTATTGGATTGCCCCTAGGCCACTTCTACCGTGTTAAGTGACTAAGGCTCTAGAAATGTGCTTAGGAGGTGTTTGTCAAATTTTTGAATGGTAGAATGGGTAGAAGAGCGTTCCAAGTATCTATCTACCATTTTTTAAGTGGCAGAGGACCCATAGAAGTGCTCCTAGGCCACTTCTATTAGTTTGAGTGGCATGAGTTTCTAATGAAAGGAATATGAAACAATTTCCTACTTAATTCTATGAGGAGAGTGTTACAATCTAACTAAATTTGAATAGAGTTTCAACATGTAAACAATAATGAGAGTAAGTGTTATAGAGTAAAATGTTTACCCTTGTTAATCAGGACCTATTTTAACACCTTTTTGAGCATTAAACGATTAAATCTCGATCCCGATGAATAAACCTAACAAAATAAAGTTAGGACTGGTCTAAGCCCACTTAAATGGACACTCCCCAAAGTTTGTGGGGCTACAGGACCAGGGCGTCCGAGCGCCCTGGTCCCAGATGTGTCCTTTAGCCCCTCTCTTGTGGTGTCGGCTTAGAACAACTCCTTAGCTTGTACATGTCAGCCCCATTTGGTTTTATTCATCGTTTGTGAGTGGGAATGCATATAAAATAAAGTTAGTTTGTTCATTTGAACATCCCTCTCTCTAATCTAAGCTCTCTACGCAATCTGGGCTTACTTGCACTCTCTTCTTCTCTCTCATTCTCTCTATTCTTCTCTAAAGCTCTCTATGGTGGATTATTGTGGTTGCATTAACTTCTTGTAGGTCTTGTGGAGATTTTTCTACTTATTTAGGCTATACCAACTTCTTGAATCAAGTTGTGACATTACATCAAGCAAGCTAGGGTTTCCATGCTCATGGTGACTTCTTTTCTTCATGTTTTGTTCTAGTATTCCATTCTACTTCAGATTTGCCTCTGCCCTCCTAGGTCACACACTCTTTGAGATCTCATCATTGCTATTGTGGAGGTGGAAACACCATTCACAGAGCTTGACTTAGGCAAGCTCTTAAATAGCACCCAACCATTTTCCTTCTTGTGTGTGTGCAGGTAGCATCCAAAAGAACCTGCAAAAAACAAATTACATGAAGTAGGAACATAGAAGGGCAAAGACACAAGAAAATTAACATTTTGCAAAACACTAATCAGGGTCTAGGGTACCCAAGAGCCTTGGTCCTTCTGGGCTCTCGAATCTAAATCCAGGTTCTACTCTACCCTTTGATCCCTGTTGTGGTGTTAGATTTCTAATATATGTTTTTGACAGTCATATTTTCACATATCTTTCTTAACTAGGGTCTCTACTTTGCCCTAGCTTGATTGGTTGGATTTGGTTGATTCTCCTCTATACAACAAAGGGACAAAACCCTTGTAGTTTGGCTCTCCTTCTTGGGTAGAAGCCAAGCTCGGTTTGTGTTCTAATGTTAGATAGAAGAGAGTTTGACCTAATTTAATCTCTTGGGCTAGGTCTCTCTTTCTACTAAACATTTTGGTGAACCCGACATATCTTGCACTTTTGCATCCTTCTTGCTTCAGATCCAAGCTATTTATTTCCCTAGATCTGATTAAGTTACATTCATTCACCATTTTGCATAGTTAAATAGCTTATTTTAACATTATTTCGTTGTTAGGGTTTACAAAAACCTTGCATTTCTAGAAAATCTAGCTAATCTTCAACCTAGGGTTTGTAGATTAGTAAGTTGTTTCAAATCTTGTTGCATTGTTAGGTTGGTTACAATGATTTCATTTGTTGTACCTTATCATTCATGGTGTTTAGAACACTCTTGCATCTTTGCATTTGAAATTAGAAAATCAAGCATTTGATAAAGAGGTAGAAAAAAACATATTTGTCATGTGGTCTATATTTCATAAGTTTTAGATCATCATAGAAAGATTTAATTGTTTTGATTTTTACATCATATCTCATTGTTATTGCAGCAATTAATCAATTCATAGTGTTATATCTTGCATTTGAACCTCTTAATTGTTAGGGTTTTTCAAAAATTGTTGCAAAACCTAGTTATTTTGAAATCTAGGGTTTGTCATTCGTATCTTATAATTTCAAATTTTGCCGATGACATTTGCATTCCAAATCTGATTTTACTTTACTTTAATACATCATTTAATCATTTTCCTTGTGTACATTTGGCATTTTCACTTATTCATTTTAGGGTTTTCAAAAAAATTGCATTTTTGGAAAACCTAGCTAGTCTTGCACCTAGGGTTTGTTGAGCACAATCTTATTTTAAATCTTGGTGATGTGGATTACTTGTTCAAACCTGATTTTGCATTGTTGTAGCATTTCATAAATATCATTTGTATTCAAAAAGCATCCTTGTATCAAAGGATTTTGGTTTAGGAAATAAGCATTTAAGATCTAGGGTTTTGTTGGCAAACCCTAGCTAGTCTTGCATTTAGTGCATCATAATGAAGACAAAGTTCTATAAATCTGTGTTGCATTTAAGTGGATAAATCATTTAGACACTTTTTTTGCACATACTACACATCTTACATTTTCAAGACTTAGTTGTTGTGGTTACCAAGAATATCACATTTTTGGAAGACCCCGCTTCTCTTGAACTTGTAGGTCATTGAATTGTAATCTTATTTTGATATTGGTGTTACTTGATTAATGAATAAATATGATTGTGCATTGTTTTTCCATATCATATTCTCATATAGTAGACAAGACATTTCATTATGAACTATTCTTGTTCTTCCTCTTTGGAATCATTGCATGCATATATTATAGATTTTGAAAATTTCTCTAAATTCATTAATATGCATCCATATGTTTTAGATCATATGTCATCCACGTATGATATTGATATTTCTATATTTTCCATATATGATATCCTTTGTTATATATTTGATTTTGCTAGCTTCATGACCCTCATGGGTGTATATCCTTCAATATTAGAAGACTTTACTAAATTCATCTCCATGAATTGTCATGAGAAAGATGATGGTGATTTTTCTTCTACTTCTACTACAAGCCATGATAATTGCATGTCTATTCTCATGGATCTACTCTCTAATACATATGATGGTGATCTAGCTTTGCCTATGTCACCCTATGATTTGGATCCATCTCCCAAAATTGTTCCCACTTGTGAGGATATTTTGGCGCAAGAGAATGAAATAATTGATACATTTCTTAACATCACTCTACCCTCTCTTCATTCCAATCCTCTCCCTTCAAAGGATGAAGCATTAGTGGATGAAGAGCCTTCTCTCACAAAGGTTCCTCCATGGGTATTGGGCATTCATCTCATCATCGTAAATCTTGTATTTCTCAAAAAGATAACAATGTCAATTCCATCATCATCAATAGACTTATTCCCCCCACTAAGGGGATGGTGAATAAGTGCATTAATGTTCAAAATACTCCTAAAATCATGGTACATGAGGCACTTAGTGCGTCTCCTTTATCTAATCCTGTGATTACGGTTCGAGGTGTTCCAAAACCATCTTGACCTCCCGGTTACTTTCTCAATATTGCAAAGCAAATTACTCAAAGAAATCAAGGTGTTCAAAATGTGTTACAACAGACTCATACGGTTGCTCACACATACAACACCCGCAATAATAAACAAAGTAAGCAAGCATCGAGTGTACCCATTTCTCTTCCACCTTCTCAACCTATTCTTTCTCAAGCACCTCATCTTCCTCAACATATTGGTAGAGAATACAATCTTGTCGAGTAGCTCCATGCTACTCCAACTCAAATCTCTCTATGGGATTTAATACAAACATCACCTACATACCACGGAATGCTCCAAGAGGCTCTACAAAAGGTAGTTGTTCCACCTTATGTTAGACCGACCGATGTAGCATCCCTATTTAGTTGTATGCATGAGACAACATCCAATATCTCATTTCAACAACATGAATTACCTCACATAGAAGTTCAAAACCTATATGAGCCTCTTATGATATTCATCATGATTAATAGAATGAGGGTAAGACGCACCATGATTGATGGTGGATCAGGTCTTAATGTTTGTGGCATAGACTTGTTTATATAAAATCAATGTTAATACGTCTCTCATTAAACCTGATAAACTCATCATCTATGGCTTTGATAATGTTGGTAAGCAATCACTAGGTACAATCACCTTAAATATTAAGGTTGGACCTGTGACATTGCCTACCCTTATCCATGTCATGCATAATTCTCTTTCATACAATCTTCTTCTTGGTAGACTGTAGATTCATGCCATGGGGGAAGTCCCGTCTACCTTTCATTGTTCAATAAAGTTTATTTTTTAAAACAAGCTACATACAATTGAAGCTGGTCCAATTCCAGAAAGTTGCTTGCAAACAGAAGTGAGACATCAAATTTCTTTTAGAAATTTGATCCCTTCTTTAATAAAAACCAAACCACTATTCTCTGTTGCTAACAACAGTAATGGTTAGGATAGTGTCGGTCCTTCAAATGCATTTTTCGGTGATGATTGGGGTTCGTTAGATTTTACACCCTCCTTTGCGGGTGAGTATAAAATCTCACCCTCGCACCCAAAAATATCGAAGGTAAATGAAATTTCTTCAACACAATCTCCTACTCCTAAAACACTTAAACTTAAAAGTAATAACAATGGAACATTTCATATTGATGAAGATCTGCTTTCTTCTATAGAAATGACGGCCATTTGTGATAAAGTATCCTCCTGATCTAATGAATCATCTTCTCCTAATACATGTCTTAGTAACGATGAGGTCCCTTTAGATTTCAACCCCCATGAGCTTGTTGAAACAAAGGTTGAGCCTCCTCACCATGATGAAAAGAATGATCCTTCTTCTTCAACAAATGATGACAATCCTCATTTCAACAAAGATAGTCATATGACCTCTCCTCTTCTTCGGACTTGGAGAAGCGTTATGGGCATGGATTCAAAATTCTTTCTAAACTTGGATACAATGGAAATGGGTTAGGATGCAAAGAACAAGGAATTAAGGAACCTGTGAAACCAACACCGCACTTGTCTAAAGTAGGGTTAGGTTTTTGACCTTCTCCTATGTTCTCTCCACCATTTTCACAACAAAAAGGATTGCTTCCTACTCCACCTATATCTTCTCTTCTATCTCAACAGAAGTGTATGTTGTCGAGTCTACTCAAAGACTGCTTAATCACTCTTCCTCCTCCAACACACAAAAAGATTCAACAAAATAATCATTCATCACTGTTGTCATGTGAAATTGCACCCTGCTTGAAGGTTGTTCAAGCATTCCAATGACACAATGGGATTGATCTCAAGGTGTGGGACCTTGTAGATGAGATCAGACCTCTAGAGAAGGTTGGTTCCTCTTTCTGATCTTAAGGCTTAGAGAATTAAGCTAAATCTAATGCTACACTTATCAAGGAAAAGGGATAGAAGGAATGCAGAAAAGAAAATGGCGATGCACCAAATTTAGGATGTTTAGCTAGAACTGACATAACACATTAGTGATTTCAAAGGCTCAATAGACTAACATAGACTCATACAATCTTTAATAAAGGCCAAAACAGAATGCTGAAATTTATAGAGGAGTTGTTTCATCCACAGAATAAATGAACAACATTCAAACAGACACAATGTAAAAGAGAAAGAGAGAGGCAAAATCAGTTGCTTGTATTAATCACAGAGGTCAAATAACCATTACAAAAGATAGACAATTTGTTATAGAAAAGGTAGACACATAATAGCCATTTACATTCATTGGCGAACCATACTCAAAGACATCGAAGGCTTAGCTTCAAGCACAACATATCAAATCTGACTGGTTCTTACAAATGTGCTACAAGGGTTGTGCCAACAAATTATCTAGCTAGCATAACAGCCCGGAAGAACTAACAACAACCTTTTACATCTTTCTTACATGTATATATAGCATTTCATAATCATTTTGTAATAGTGGGTGTTGAAATTTAGTCAAATGACCTAGGACATGCCCACAGTACATTTATTTTGGTCCAAAAACACTGCTAAAAGAGGGACGGCGGCCATGCCCCTGACAGGTCTGGAAATGGCAAAGGGAGATTGCCTGCACGCATGGGTGCCATGCACAATTAAGAAGGAAGGTTTGAAGTCCTTCTATGTACCTACAAATTCATTTTGCTTCTCATTTGTATAGGAGCATTGAAGATTTCCACTGTTTCAGCTGCCCATAATTGACTTTGGCCTGTGAAATTGAATGTTGAGTACCTTCATATTGAGATAATGACATGATTTCAGGGATGAGCAAGCTTTTACAACACTTTAAAGTGTTGTATTTCTAAAATTTTCCATGGCACCTCAGGGAAATTTGAATTCTCGCACAACTTCCTTCATCAGCTCAGACGATGAGACATTTGGTAACACAATCCATCTCCTTATCGCCTCTGCCGGCAAAATTGCCTCATGCATAACTCCATGCCTTTGGTCGGTGATTTCACTCTTTTCAGAACCATCGGGCTCTACTCTCATCTTCATTCCCTTTTATGCCTTATCGACAAAAATGCATCTTTTTGAACTTGTCTTTGTGCTTGCTTTTACCTTTAGTCGGCAAGTCCCGACTTTTTCAAACCTGCCATCTGACTTCCCTTTTGCCTTGTCAGCAAAACTTCACTTTTTTTGAACCAGGCAAGTCTTTTGCTATCATTTTTCACCTTATCGGTGAATTTGCCTTTTCTGGAACTTTCCATCCCTTAGCCATATTTTGCCTTGTCGGTGAATTTCTTATTTTCGAACCATCTCCCTTTGGTGTTGATTCTTCTTCATCTGAGCTCCTATCACCTTATCGGCAAATCCTCAAAATTTTGAACTACTTAGCAAGTTTGAAATCCCACTGACTCGTCGATGGCCCTTTTCTGCACCTTACCTCTTCTATTCTTATCGGTGAATTGCCCCTTTTCTGAACCAAGCCTTGGTTATCCTTCTGAGTCAGCAAATTTGCCCTTTTTCAGAACTTGGCCATCTCCCTTTGTCAGCAAAAGTTGACTTTTGCAAACCTGGCCTTCACTTCTTCTTTTTTGCCTTATTGGTAAAACTCCCATCTTCAGAAACTTCATTTGCCTTCACTTTTCACCTTATCAGCAAATCTCTGAAATCACGAACTGGTCAACAAGTTATCCTTTTTACTAATTTGTTGACTGGCGTTTTATCCAACTCTTCGCCTTGGCCATTTTTCTCTATCGTTCGCCTTGTCAACGACCTTGGGAAAATTCGAACCACTTTGCAAGTTCAAGTTTTCCCTCATTTGCCGATAGCCCTTACTTTCCTTGTCTTCTTTCTCCTTAGCCGCTTCCCACCTGCCTTCATTGCTTCGTCGACGAATTCGTCGATCGGCAAGGTTCGTCGAACCAACACTTCGTCGATAAAGTGAAACTCTTTGTTTTAGTGAATTTCCATGCGCTTGCCTTGGACATTTTCCTTCTGCCTCATCCCTTCAGTCGGAGAACCGACGAACTGCTGAACCGCCGAACCAAAGGTTCACCAAACTAAAATTTTGTCAACTAAGGCAAAATAAAAGGCAAAAACTTAGAATTTTTTGGGGGTTTTTTCTGGGCTTTTCTAAGGGAAACCTATCCTTCCATTTATGCTTTCTCAAATCGGATTTCTTTGATGGAAGGAGGGATTTTTTGGGCTATTTTGGCCTGGGCAAAAAATAAGACAACAATCACCTCATTATTGTGCATATCATCGAGCACTTGGCCATTCCACTAAGGAATGCCGAGTCTTGGGTGACAAAATTCAACAACTTCGAACAAGGTATGGCTCTAGCACTTTTCACCATACTTGATGTAGTCCCTATAGCACCTTGTCTGACATACATTTTATAATAAGCAAGTTGGGGGAGGATGATTTGTTATAGGCCGACTTGTAAGTGTGGTCCCTCCCTCTGATTTTGTGTTATGATTATACATATTGTTGTCCCTATATTATGATGTGTTGTTGATGGTTAGTTCTCCCTTGGCACCCTTGTTAGAACAAGGATACAAGGAGAACAAACCCATTGTGACATTCCTCTATGTGTATCTTCATTCTTCTATATGTCATAATTTAAAATTTCCTAATTTTTCTTTCGAATGATTTAACATCCTTTCATGTTGATTCAATTTATGTGTACTCTACTTTCATGTGATCTTTCTTCCATTGTCTTCATATTTATGTGACACCTTGTTTCAATGCTTGACGTCATACCATGACTACACAGGCCATTATGTATCATGGCTGTAAGCATCGCCTTGGTTTGCTCATTATGGGGGCAAGCCCTTGTTGTGATGTAGCTTTTGAGAACACATATCATTTGTGCATGTGCTTTTAGAAAGCTCTCGTGCATGTTTTATATTGCTTCCTCACTCTACCTTAAAGGCAATTGCTCCCTGATGGAGTTAGTAATCACTTTAAAGTGGGGAAATACATCGTGCTACGATCCTTACTCTCATTTTTCTACCAAAACACTTGTTGATTACTTTTTGGAAAGGATTGTGGTACACATAGAAAAAAGATCTTGAGTCTATCTTGTTGAAGAATCTTGCATGTTTGGAAGAAGGGTTGCGCCACCAACTAGAGTTTGGTAGTAAGGTTGCTTTGCCTTCTTATTTTGCAAGGCTTCGTGTAATTCCTCTTGTGGGAGGTGGATTGTGTATTCCCTTGAGTGGAAACACTTCTCTTCAGATAGATTATCTGTATGGTGTGTTTGTATCCCCTTGTGCTCCTCATTTCTAACTAACCCCTTAGCATTCTTCTTATTGTATCTTGGAGAATGATGCACGGTGATTGAGACAACCTTTTAGATTGAGGTCTCTTTTGTCATGCTGACTCAAGGTCTTCTGTTATGTGATTTTTGTGATTGATGTATAATGTGTGTATTATCCTCATATATTTGTATTCTCTATATGTTCTTCACACCTCATGCATGCCTCACATGTATTCTCTCTATGTGTTCCTTATGTATGTCTGTTGAGTGCTTTGCGTGTATTCCATGCGTGTTCATGCGTATTCTATGTATACTTTGTGTATGGCATGTAAACATTGTGATTGCTCAAATATATGCATTGTGTATGTCTTGTCTTCTCTCATGTTTGTGTTTCATGTATGTTGAAATTATGCCTTGTGTCTTATGTGTATGCCAATCATCATAGACTCCTAGAATCCTAAACGTGGGGGCTTGATCACCCCTCAATTTTGGTGACATTCTATTGTTTCTATGTTTGTTGTGATTGAAATATGTCTTCTCCTTACTTTAGTGTGAATTCGAACTTAAGCTCATACCCACGCTAAAGTGGGGGCTAAATGTTATAGAGTAAAATCTTCCTTCATCTTTTTTCACTTTTCTTCGCTTAATTTTGCTTATTTATTTATTTATATTCTTTATATTTTGGGTTCTTATTTGCATTCCTGTTTTGTCGTATATAGAGGCTTGTTGTGATCTATTAGATAGAGTTTGCTTTGTCCTCTTTTCTTTTTTTGTTGTCACTCTTTCCCCCTCTTTTCTACTTTTTTGATAGTTTAGTCCCCTTGTTTTTAAGTTGTTTGCACCTTGGTGGGTGTCGTCTTAGTCTCCCCTTTCTTTCTTTTTTCTTTCGTGGGTCTTCTCTTTTTAGTGCTCTCTTTTTTCTTTTTCTTTCTCTTGAGCATGGTGTTTGGGTATTTTTTGTTCCCAGTTGGCTTTTATTTTACTACATAATCTTTTATATTTACATCCTTAACTTAATTTTCTCTTTTTCCTAGGGGCTTTTGATTATTGTTGTTTTGTTATTTTTATATTTACTGGTTTGTCCTAACCCTTAGATTTTTTCATTTTGGCTTTGACTCATATTTTGTTGTTTTTATATTGTTGTTTCTCTTTTCTCTTTGGTGATTTTATTTCTATTTTTGTTTTGGTTAATAGTTAGTAAGAGGCTTTTCTTTTTCTTTTATTTTTTTATCTTGTGTATTGACTTTTTGACTGTTTTCTTGTTATTTTTGTGTCTATAGTCTTCCTCCTACCTCCCCTTGGTTTGCATTCCTTCCTCTTCATCCCTCTTTGTCCTTTAAATAGATCAAGTCTGCTCTCCAATCTGCAACTCTCCTCATCCTGATGATGGATCATTGAGTATGATCCGAAACGTTGATTCAAAAATAGACACAGTTAAATCCAGAAGCAATCACACATTAACTCATGGACTGTGGAAAACTCATGCCTACTATGTTTACCCTTGTTAATCAGGACCTATTTTAACACCTTTTTGAACATTAAATGATTATGATCCCGATGAAAAAACCTGACAAAATAAAGTTAGGACTGGTCTAAGCCCACTTAAATGGACACTCCTCGAGGTTTGTGGGGCTAAAGGAGCAAGGTGCCCGAGTGTCCTAGTCCCAGATGGGTCCTTTAGCCCCTCTCTTGTGGTGTCATCTTAGAACACCTCCTTAGCTTGTAGATGTCGACCCCATTTAGTTTTATTCGTCATTTGTGAGAAGGAATGCATAGAAAAGCGAGTTAGTTTATTCATTTGAACATCCCTCTCTCTAATATCTAAGCTCTCTAAGCAATCTAGGCTTACTTGCACTCTCTCTTCTTCTCTCTCATGCTCTCTATTCTTCTCTAAAGCTCTCTATGGTGGATTATTGTTGTTGCACTAACTTCTTGCAGGTCTTGTGAAGATCTTTCTACTTCTTTGGGCTACACCAACTTCTTGAGTCAAGTTGTGATGCCACATCAAGCAAGCTAGGGCACCATGCTCATGGCGACTTCTTTTCTTCATGCTTTATTATAGTATTCCATTCTACTTCAGATTTGCCTCTGCCCTCATAGGGTATACACTCTTTGAGATCTCATCATTGCTATTGTGGAGGTGGAAACACCATTCATGAAGCTCGACTTAGGCAAGCTCCTAAATAGCACCCAACCATTTTCCTTCTTGTGTGTGTAGATAGCATCTAGAAGAATCTACAAAAAACAAATTATAGGGAGCATGAACGCAGAAGGGCAAAGACACGGGAAACTTAACATTCTACAAAACCCTAATCGGGTCTAGGGTACCCAAGAGCCTTGGTCCTTCTGTGCTCCCGAATCTGAATCCAGGTTCTACTCCGCCCTTTGATCCCTATTGTGGTCTTAGATTTTTTATATCTATTTCTGACAATTGTATTTTCACAGATCTTGCTTAACTAGGGTTTCTACTTTGCCCTAGCTTGATTGGTTGGATTTGGTTGATTCTCCTCTATACATCAAATTTGTCATTATTACATAATATCTATGTTCATAGAGACATTATTGGATCACACTTCACTTGTGCATCATGATATAAAAGAGGATAGTCTCATTAGGAGCAACAAGTTAGGTAATACCTCTACAGTTCCTTTAACATAAGGTTATTTACATTTATACCTATCATGTACTATTTATGATCTGTTATGCTTGTTACTTGGGGCAAGTTTGTTTTCTTTTTGTAGGATTATATGCATTCATGATTCCTCCAATTCAAGGGCAAAAGTGGGGGCATCTTTCATCTTCATCCTACATCCATGATGATCACACATAGGTAAGCAACTCAAGTATGTATCTATGTATTTCCTCTAATTTCCTTATCATCCTTATACTCATTGTTTTCATACTTAGTTTATCATGCTTATGCTTAACTTTCTATACACAAATTATCATGTTATCATAATCAATTTTTATCCAAGTTTTTATCTCTTGTTGATTCATGTGCACCTCTTTTTGGAACACACAAAATTAATGGGGCATAATATTACTAATTACACTCTCAATCTATGCATAGTTTACAAGTTGATTCAAGTTATTTTGTTTCCAATTGTGGTTATATTTTTCTTTTTACTTTAGTATGCTTGCTCATGTAGATTTGCTTGCACACCAAAGTGGGGACAAAATGTAGGGGTAAAAAGTGTGTCAATTCCACTCTTCCCTCTTGTTTTACACTACTTTACATCCATGGGTATCCTAAGTACACTATCCTAACACATGATTTCTTCTAATTTGTTGTATTCATTGAATCTAGACTTAATCTTACACTCACAAATATTGTTTTACCCCTACTTAAAATAGTCCAAATTCTCATAGTAGTATTTTCTTTGCCTAGTTTAGGGTCAAACTTGCACCCTTGATCCAATTCAAGGTTACACTTATGGCCTTGACCCCTAGTTTTCAAATTCAAATTTTCTTGTGGCCTTAGGTCGACTCAATTTAAAGTTACCATTTTTTGTTAGTTCATCCACCAAAAGTTAAAATTGTGTTCGTAGGACTTTTATAAAAGGACACTGCCACTAGGTTATTTTATCATTTATAAATCATTTGAAATCACTCACCACCATCCTCTAGTAGGCATTATAACACCTAATATCATTAAAGCCTCTAATATAGATTTGTCTTTGCATCAACCATCCCATCTACATCATCTCTTGCATCAATAAATGTCAAAACCCTAATTTTTGCACTTGGTCTACTACTCAAGCATTCATTGAATTTCATTTATTGCAGCATGTCTCGAGAACTCATTATCATTATACAACATCATTGTCAACTACTTACACATTCATTGCATATGTTGCTTAGCATGACTTCCAACTCTATAACAAAATCATTGAATGGATCAATGGGGATTGACCAAGGTGCAAGCAAAAAGTCAATACACTTCCACGTCCTAGCTTAATGAGCTCCTTGTTGCTTCTAAGCACCACCAAGTTTTTCATTTGCAGGTATAGACATAGGTAAACACTTTTTTGCAAGTACTAAAGTTTTAAGGATTTAGAGATTAGGGCCACACAAAATGTTCAAGGCTACAAATTCAAGGTCATGGCCACAATCATGAAATTTAGGGGTATTTCTACAACCTTGATTCATTTTTTTGCATAGTTTAAGTTTTCATAGAGCACCATTGTCATAATCACTTGTTTTTATATCTAATCTTTGATTTTAGGTACCCACTCTTTGTCATAGTCAAACTAGTAGACCCCTCTCTCTGACACCAAGGTACACATTATATGTATTTTAGTCATTTCATTTCTATTTCAATTCTAGATCTAGGTATTCATCTAAAGTCGGCTCTTTTAGCTAGATTAATTATAACATTGATTGCTTTATTAAATTAATTACCTAGATAATTAATGTAGGGGTATTTTATTTGTTCTATAATTGGAAACACTTATATGAGCATTATATATCCATCACGGAACAATAGAATACATAATAAAAGGTTCACAATAAAAGAAACCGGTAGGTATGTATGACCCATAAAAAACAAGTGAAAAATAATCAACACGAGAGATTGTGAGCCAAAACACTAAATAGAAAAGGCATCATCTTTGATGACCTCAACGTAAACAATAAATATAAAATTATCTTAATAAATAAGATGCTATTCCATTAACTAAATTAGAATAGTAAAAGTGGTAGATTACTTGATCAGAATTCATAGCAGAAAAAAGAAGATCAGCAAAGAAGTAGAGAAGTAGAGAACAACCAGAAGTAGTGGTGTAGCTGCCAGTTGATGCTTTTGTTTTGTACCGTTCTGTTTTACTGGGCAGTCCCATAGACTGCATGGTCTCGTAGACATCATTAAAAAATTTCCTTTCATTTCATTTCAATCGGTCGTTTGAGCTTCTATCAATGGCATGTCGCGGTTGGGCGTAAGGAAGGGCTTTCTGCTTCCCTCTGGCCGTATGGGTTCTACAGGAAAGTGTGATGCAGAGATGGTGGCTTTAGCGCTGTGAGGAGAGGCCAAGGACCTATTCCCACACGTTGGTGTTGTTGACAGGAACGTTCAGGGTGTGGGTAATGTTGGGTTCAGTCCATCTCCTTTCAAGGTGGGGGAGCCGTAAGTTCCCCTCTCTTGCCACGGTGTCCTGCCCATGGCGGCAGGGGAGTTTTCTGCTGGGAGCGGAGATGTGTTGAAGTTTTCCCTGGTAGGATGCGTTTTTTAGCCGGGTGGCAGGGGGTAAGACTCCCATTCAGTCTGATCCTTGGTGTACGAGTGGATGTTGCAGCGATGCTAATGTGCAAGCTCTAGTTCCTGAGTCAGCTTCAGAGGGTCAAAAATCGCCTAAAGGGGGCATATTGCTCGCTTCTGGCTGTGGTGTGGGCAATGTTGCTGGTTCTAACGCGCAGCGGCCTGGGCCTGCTGTAGGTGGTGTCTTCATATCTGGCCTGAAGAGTAAGAAGCTTATGTCACAGTTTTGGACAAGCGACATGATGACAATGGTACTATTGGGATTCGGGAAGTCTTGGGTGGAGGCCTGTCAAGGGAGCCTGTCAAGGGAGGTTCTCCTCTTCCACTGGATTCGATTGGGATTAATTTTGACTTATCTAATTTTTAAACTCTAATTCTATAGTTTAATATTTCTCTAGTTATTTTTTCAATCATAATGGGTCTTATAATCTGCATAAATTCTTTTTGAATAGTAATATTTGAATTTAATCTGTAAAAAATTAATTTATATGGATGAATAAGTTTTTGATGAATATTCAAGGAGATTATAAGCATAGGGTCAATCACTGTCTATTGGACCTTCTCGATTAAGTCCACCATAGAAGGCCAACAATCAACAATAGGGGAAACCTTCCCCCCGAACACAGCTCACAATTTTCACTCTGTGCTCTCCAAAGAGCAACTCCTCCCAAAAGTTGTTGACCCATAGAAGGCCAACAATCGACAATAGCCTTCCCCCCAAACACAGCTCACAATTTTCACTGTATTGTGCTCTCCAAAGAGCAACTCCTCCCAAAAGTTGTTTAAATTCGATTATTATTATTATTATTATTATAATAATGTAGCACAAGTTTATAAAATAAACTTTTTCTAATATATATTCCAAAAAAATGTACCTCCATAAATAGATGTATTATTATAGAGGAGAAAAAGTATGTACCTTGCCTATTACTCTCTTGTTTTATACTCATTTTTGTTCATGTTGTAAATATAATGTCCTAATGCTCAATTTGTCCTATTTGTGTATAACTTCAAAACATAGAGGAGAAAAGTTCATACATTTGCCCTTTACCCTTGTATTTACACTTACGTTTGACCATGTCGTAAATGCAATGTCCTAATGCTTAGTTTGTCTTATTTTGTGCATAAGTTGGCCCAAATCTGAACCCTGTTATCCATCATCCTATCCTAGTCTCAATAGTCTAGACCAACTCTTGCTACAACTATTTCTATACCCTAGACTTGACAGCAAGTGTAGATCTATCCTCTAGATAAGACCACCCCTACAACCTTGTCCTCCTAATTCAAACCTCTTTTCCTTCTTTCTCAAGCTAACCTTTTTCAATAATTTGATTATGACTCATCAGATTATGTGCCAAATACATTGAATTGAGTGCCAAGGATAAATCCTAAGACATTAGTAATAATTGAATAGATTGAATCTCATTCACACTATATCATGTAGAGACTAAAAGTATTACATCAACACTTGCACAAACATGCACTATTCTATTGATTCATCATCTTGGCATTATATATTTATGCTCGGTGTGTATTTGATAGTGTTTGAATTGGCAATGAGGATTGACTAGTCACCAAGGAAGTTCCATATTTTCCCTCTACACACTAGTAGTCTCCCCAAGGTGCCTCCTAAGGCCACCCATCTTCAAGTTTATAGGCACATAGTATTGAAGATCATAAGTGTAGAGGACATAACCACGCCACAAGGACATAACCATGCAAGGACCATACCATATCTGATGTTCGGGCGTGGGTGATATTCACCTACAGAGAGTTCCTATAGGAAGAGTTTGTCTACACACTTCATTCTGGTGAAATGTGGTGAGTTTTTAGGTATTTCAATATAGTAGACATTGTGATTTACATATGATAATTATGTTATAGGTTTTGCAGTACATCATAAATGTTGGTTCACATATGGCAATGTTGTGACAGCAATTGTAAGGAATTTGGATGAACTCACAACCACATATGAGTCAAGTGTCTGTTGAAGCATGAATCGACCTAGTACATGTTTGTGTTAATTTGTGTGATATGTTGTGTTTAAGAGAGTCATTCATTCATTTGAAATCATTTTAGGAGATCAAATAATTATTAGAGAGCACTATAAAAAAACATTCATAGTAGCATTATTAGAGCATACATCATCTTAGTCATATTTGCATGCTTTCTTGTTGTCTTTGATCATTGATCTAAAGCCATTAAATTGGTCTGCCTAGGGGCTTGACTAAGGAGAACATAGCCCTCCCTTAGCATGTTCCCAAATGGTGTATGTAGACACCACCCCATTTGAAATGTGGTACAATGAGGTGAGATGAATTTGATATAGTTAACCATTCATTGCTAGTTCACCTCCATCGATCCAGGTCCAATTCTATGCACCAAATCATTTTTGCACTCATGGTACCAATTCCATGAGCAAAGATTTGAACCACAACATAGCACAAACAATTTATAGATTCAAAGGTGTTCATTTGACCAAGCCCTAAAATTCTAACACAGACAAATCAATTCTTGAGATCATTAGCATATTCCACCATCTAGGATTTGGGCTAAGTATCACATTTAATTCATGTAATTTCTACATTTATTATCCTAATCTTAGCTCTAAAATCCTAGCATAGATTTATTATTGAATTATTTATTCTAGGTAAATTGTGGTGAAAGCTTTTATTTTCTTTACATAAAATGGTGAACCTAACATTCCTACATGACCTAGAGTTTTGACCTTAGGGTTTATTCCTTCTACATTAGGGTTTCAGATCTAAGTTTTTCATTGTTACATGTCTTTTAGATTTGATTAGGGTTTGGATCCACCTTCTATTGTGCTTCATTGTTTTATTTTGATTAGAGTTTGGACATTCAATGTTTGTTATCTATTTGATTTTATGTCCACCCACCCTTGGATTATGTGTTCTTGTTATATAATTTATCATGGATTCTCATGGATCTTTTCCTTCATCTTTTATTCATGCATGCATTACATATTTTGATGTGTTCATATGCTTTGTTCCATTTGATCCCCTCATCCTTGATGCTTTCATATATTTTATCCCATGGATGGAGACATATTTTCTATGGAGGTGTTGTTTCATCATGTTTGTGATCTATTCCCTCCCTATAGTTTGCTATTGATTATCCTTCTATTTTGGATACCCTCACTTCACTTGTCAATGAGTTCCATCTTAATTATCACTTCTTTATGGCTTGCAGTAGTGCCAACCATGAGCATAATGATATTTTACCTTCGAGTTCTTTACCCTCACATAATTTGGTTCATGATGATTATTCTCCTAGTGTGATGGATGATAAAGAGGTAGCCTTACATTCTAGTGACACATCTAGGGATGATGTTTTTTGTGATGAGGTTACACCTTCCTTAGTCCTCCATGACATTGTTATGCCTTGTGATATACTAATCCTTTCATGTGATGATAATATATCTTATTAGCATATCTTGTATACATCTCATGATAGCTTTCCTTGTTCACTTATGAATTTTCCTACTTGTGCCTCTCTTTCTTCATCTTGCCTTGAGTATCCTAGTGATGTAGATATACATGTTTAATCTCAACATGAGCTAGCTAGTCCTTCTTCCCTTTCTCATGGCTCTTGGTCTACTTTTAATATATTTAGTGAGATCATAGTGATAGTTATTTATCTTCCCATGATGAGGTTAATGATTATTTAATTCATGATGATTTGGTTTATGATGCACACACTTTTAACACACTAATGATAATGTCATTTAGCAAAATTGAAGATTCATAATTACATGTTAGATCATTATTTTCATATTATGATTATATAGATGGTGATAGTACTTCGATTCATGCATTTGATGCTACAATTAAACAATTATTTAATTCATGTCATACTTATTATACATCCTTCCATGATTTTTATGTTCCTTTATTAATTATTTCTCTTTTGGATCTAGAGCATGTGTAACTCATGATTCTCATTCTTCCCCTTCTTGTGGCCCTTCCTTAGGGGAACCCATGAATTTTTCTATGCATCATAGTGATATCCCACTTTTTGATGTCCACGAGGACTCTCCTTTGGATCCTTTCATGCTTTATTATGATGTATCTTTGAGTGATTGTGTGGTACATTCTTCTACACCTTCTCTTGAACAAACATATGGCTTAGACATACACAATTTTTTTACATTTTTTACTTGGTATATGTGAGTATAATGTGCCACTCGTTGATGACTATTACACATGACATAGATACACATATGTATATGGGACAAATTGAGAATGATATTTACTTATTTGAGCTCCCTTGTCAATAGGATTGACAATCTAGAAAGTTGTGTTGACACTTACAAGCAAAGATATAAGAAAAAAAAATGATATTAGTGAGATATGGCATAATCCTTTTGACACATGACATTTTGATTCATCCTTCACCAAGTGGATTTGTGGCATCTTGTTTTACAAATAATGATGGTAAAGGTGACCCATTGCTTCATCTAAGGACTTTCCAAACTTCATGCTTCACTTATTTTCATGAGGATAAATTGCTTGCCATGTTTCCAATAGGCTTGAATGGTCATCCATTTACATGGTTTTATTCATTGCCTCGTGCTTCCATCACTTCCTTCAAGGATTTGGATAATATTTTCATGAAACACTCTCATTACAATATCAAGCCTTAGACATATATTGCTCAAGTCATGCAATGCAAACAAGACGAACAATATTAGTTAAAGACTACATTTTTTAGATTTCAGGATTTGATTACTAATATGAGTTCTACATGTTATGGGATGATGAACTTCAATGTATATTTATTTACGAGTTATTTCGAATCATCAAAGGACAAGCGTTTTGCAAACCTCATCATTCATCTTCAAATTTATGTTCTAGTGTATGTCACGTGAGTGTGTTTTATTAGAAAAACCTTTTTTATATCAATATATCTCTAGTACTTCCCCTAATGTTCATGAATTGAACTCATTGTCACATTTAGAAAATGGGACTAATAAATATGTACCTAATGATGATAATATTGCAATTAAAAAACCAAATAAATTAAGATAATCCACTATGTTAGAGGAGCCTCCACATGTTGCATTGGAACAATTTTTGGAACTCAATCTTATCACTTTACCTTTGATTCAGCCAATGGACATGTCTAAACTTGAACCACATAGGGTTAAGTATTTTTGTATTTATCATTGCGTATATGGACATTCTACAAATAGATGCTTTGTATTGAAACATAAAGTTCAAGATCTTATAGACATATAGATGACACAAGTTGAGGCTAATCATATAGCATTGCATGATGAAGATTCTTCTATTAATGAGTATATGGATCACAGAAAACTACATGTTGATGTCACCCATGCAAAAAAAGAAGCAACTACATGAAATGACATCTAAGATAGTTCTTTCAAAGCATACATCACACTTCAGTTCATAGGGTCCCACTCCATGGTGAAATATGTTAGCAGGGTGTAGGGCATGGAGCAGAGCTGGCCGGAAGCTGGCACATACACTATGCAAAGGCTACAGCCTGACAAAAGATGCTACAAAACACATCCCTATATGTAATAAATATAGTATATATAGATATAAGATATCATGATATAGGATAAGAAAGTATGAGATAGATTCTGATATGTAAATGACATAGAAGTCATGGATATAGATAGATGAGGCAGAGACTTAGACTTGCCGGAGAATGGATATATGATGTATGATTGCTGCCATGGAGATCTGCCAGTACCGGGTAATTCTGTGTTGTCTTACTGTTATCTGTATGTAATACTTTGTTTTGTTATTATTTGTGTTTTGCTATCAATCTCTAGCTACTTGACCGAGGTATAAACTGACTACAAAGACTTGATTGAGGACCGGATCTTTGGACTGGCATCCCTCTTCATTTATTGCTAACTTTTGGTTCCTTTGTCGGGACCCTAGAAAAAGGTAGTTAAAGATTGAAGGGGAAAAACAATCAGAAGAGTAGTGCAGAGTTCTGGAGAGAAGAGAAGGCTAGATTGGCAGAGAAAATTTTCAATTTGCGAAGGAATTTAGGTCTCCTTAAGTTCCTACCTCTGTGAGAGGGGGTAGGCACTTAAGGGGATGACAAGTGGAAAGGGGGTAGGGTCTGCAAGGACCTTTCAAATGATATGAATCTTCAAACAAGGAGACCATGGGATATAAAAGGACCAATGGAACACCAAATCAAGCAAACCCACGGCAAAAGGGGAGAAGTGGAGGAAAAGAGAGATCGACGAAGAAATCAGAACTGAAATGGAGATAAGTAAAGAAGAAAGATTGAAGTAGATCAAGGAATGACATGAATGTTACCACAGAAAGATGGAAAGGGCACAAGAGAGTGGAAAAGAGATGACAATAGAAGTTGCGGAAGGAAAGGAGGAACAATTTGATGAGCGCACCATGGAGGGTGCTGCCAAAAGGGAAAAAGATGACAAGCACGTCAAGGAGGATGCTGCTAAGCGCGCCACTGTGGGTGTTTCCAGAGAAAAGAGGTTAGAAAGAGAAGATATAGAGTGTGTTATGGAGGATATTGTTGAGCGCGCCACTATGGGTGTTGTTAGAGAAGAATGTGGAAGGGAAAAGGAAGAAAGAGGCAAATTAGGGTTTATGCCGCAAACTACCGAAAAACATGAACTAACACCGGAAATTTTGAAGATGGATGAGGAATATATAGAGGAGATAATTTGTCGAAGCATAAAGGAGATAAGAGGAGGAGAAGATGCAGTAAACATTGAGAGGAGTTTTGAGGGTTTTGGAAGATTATTTCAATCAACATTGGATGCTGACATGATGTCATTTACAAATGGAAGAGAATCCCCTAATTTGAAGAGACACTATGAAGAGACACAACCCCTGGACCATGAGTCATCCCGAGTGCCATTTAAAGTCAAAAGAATTTTAGTTGAGAAAGATGATATTCAAGCAAACAAGGAAGCAGAGAGAATAGAAGAGATCCAGAGTAATTTCACAGAAATTTTAGGAGAGGAGTACTTTGATATTCGACTACAGAGAGACAAGGGAAGAGAAGGAAAGCGAGTTGTGAGAAGACAACCTAATTGGAGGAGTAGACTGGAGGAAACCTACTGCAAAGTACCAAATACTTTGAGAGGATCAATCATGGATATTCCTATCAAGTTACCGATCTTTGAGAAGGATACTATTGAAGCAGTAGATCACATTTTTGTTCAGGAGTCCATTTAAAACCAGAAGGGAGTAACAAGAGATGAAATCAAGTTGTTTGACTTCATAGGCACCTTGCGGAATGAAGCATTGAAGTGGTAAAGGAAGACATGTCCAAATAGTGATAAGGAATGGGATGATATCAAGAAGCTATTTTTGGAGGATTTTGAAGTTTTGGATACTCTGACAGAAGGGGTTAGTAAGATGAGAGATTTGATGCAACTGGACAAAGAATCAATAAAGGACTTTGATAGAAGATTCAAGGAGATAATGAGGAAGTTGGAGGAACCATTGATTGAGAAGCAAAAGATAGAATGGCTTATTTTTGGAATAAGCCCTGAAATAAGGTCAGCCCTAGATGGAAGAATATTTGAAACATATGCAAAAGCAATGACACTGGCATGTTGGATAGAGTCTCAATCTTGGCGCAAACAAGATAAGATGAAGGAAAACCTAGAATTGGAGAAGCTGAAATTGGAATTGGAGCAGTTGAAGCTAAGACAAGAGATTTTGGCCAAGCAGGAGGAGAATACACAGAAACAAAGACCTAATATTTGGAGCCCATACTATACAAGAGAAGGTCACTTGAGAAATGAATGCCCTAGGATGAAGGGGAAAGACAAGCTACCACAGTAAAAGCAGACATCAAAGCACAAACAAAAAGAGCCAATTCAGTATATTGTGGATTATGTGGAGAATGGGATGACCATGAAACACCGGATTGTCCTTCACAAAACTTCTAGAGAAAAAAGAACTTTTTGATGAAGAAGATGAGACATGGTACACAAACTCGACGAAGAGCAACATGTCATATGTAGAAAGAAACTCACATGATCAAGGCTACAAGCAACCAAGTTGGATAAACTAGAGGAATGCCAATGCAATTCAAAATTCAAATTCTAGTGGTCCATCCTATGGGAATAACTACAATAATGATGACAAAGAGCAATTTGGAGGCTACAGAGGAGGCAAAGGTTGTGGAAGAGGTCAAAGAAGGAGAGAGGATGCTACATGTTTCAATTGCTATAAGTTAGGACACTTTGCTAATGAATGTTGCGGCGAAAGAAAAACATAGTGGTCATTTTGTAGCAGTACAGAGCATTATCTATTTTCTTGTGATAGAGCACAACAATACTTTCGGAATGCACAACCACAGTCTAAGAGTGAGGAGTTACATACTTTGAATAATCAAAAAGGGGATAGGATAATAAGAAGAGAACCTAAGGGTCAAGGAGCAAGAACTTGCCAGAAGAACAACATGGAGGAAACAGACATCCTCAATTGAATCCATAGAAGAAGAAGAGTACTATCGGAGAAGCGAACCAAAACATACAGGAAAAGATAGAAGAAGAAGAAAGGAGAAAGCTACAGTACTGACAAGACAAGGAACAAATATCGGAAGACATTACACAATTAAGACAGAAGAAGAAGATAGTGAGGGGGAAGAAGAATTTATTTCTACTAAAAAACAACATGAGGGATTTGTGAAGGCAACCAAACAAACAATAAGGAAGGAGCAAGAGAAGGAGAAGCAATACAAGCAATTTTTCACCGAAGGAGAAGTAGAAGCTCTCAAGCAGTTAGCCCAATTAACCCAACAACATAGACTCATTGAGAAATTGAAGCAATTTTCTAAATATTGGAATAAGGAGCAAGGTCAAAAGAGTCAACTCCAGAGGATGGGAAGAATATATAGAGAATGGAAGATAAAACCACTGATGGTGGATGTTCATATTAATCACAGAAAAGTCTGGAATGTCATGATAGATTTGGGAGCAGATGTCAACATGATAACAAAGAAGCTTTGGGAGTAGTTGGGAAGACCTAAAGTAACAAAGACAACTTACAACATAATTTTGGCAGATGGATCCAATACGCAGACAATGGGAACATGGAAGCAAGTGGAAGTTAGCCTAATGGGGGTCAAACAAATCTTAGACTTTATTGTTGTAGCCATGAAGGATCAAGGAGAAGTTTTTAATGCACTTGTAGGGTTGAGATGGTTTGTGGATACAAATGGTATCATAGACTCCCAGAAAGAAGAGCTGTCATTTGCTAATGATAATAAGATTGTCCATATTCCTTTGGGATCATCAATGGAAGAAGCATACATGGAGGAAGTCAATTAGACTGAAGACATTGATAAGGATGTAAAGAATCTCTACACAATTTCAAGGTTGGATGCAAAGGAAACAACAAAAGAGCCTAATTCTGAGGGAGAATTGGAGAAAGAAGATGATCACTACAACACAAATAGTGAAGAAGTTCTAAAAGCCTGGTTGAGAGAAAAATTGAAACTGAAAACACAAAAAATGTTGGGTTATTGAAGAATATTCATGGTCAGCATTAGCAAGGAAGGTATACTGCAATCCTCCACACTTCATCAAAACTCACTGGAGATCACATGTGGCACATCTATGGAGGACACTAAAGACATGGATCAAAGGTCTCATTGGGTAAGTCATATTTTAAAGGAAATTTCACATATCAAGTTACTTAGGTTTTCATGAGTACAGAATCTGTATACATATCTAGGAGAAATGGAGATAGTTTTTTCAGATGAAGACATAAGATTACAAGATGTACAACACACATTGGTATGTAATGCCACAAATTGGTGGAACACACACAAAGACACAATAAATTGATGGCCAATATTCAAAATATTCATCAGGACAAGATACTTGCCAAAGGAAGGAGAATATGACATAATACCCAAATACTCAGGTCAAATCTCACCGCAAGAATATTTATCCATGTGTACAATGGTATGGAGAGAAAGGAATGAATATAATGAGATATTGTACACCCATTTCTTTTATTGTACGCTGTCACCAATTGCATAGACATGGTATATAAATCAAGAACGAAGGAAAGAAACTAGATATTGGGAAGAATTGCAAAAGGACTTTATTCACACATTCTCATTCTTTAGTCCGGACAAGAACATATACACAACACTCCTCAGAATCAAGGAAATCTTTCAACAGGATGCGGAAGAAGAAGTAAAACCGGAACAAAGCTCACCACTGGCAAGAACGGAAGGCATATGGAAAATTATAGAATGGAAGGATAAAGAATCATACCCGGAGAAACATAAATGCTACAAAACATCACAAAAGGAGGATGAAGAGAATAAGGAACCATAAATAAAGATTGAGCAAGGAGAAAGAAAGCCGGCGGAATCAACAGCTATCAAATAAAAATACTACAATAAGCCCATCCAACTAAGGGAGGAGAACATTGCCAAAGAAGGAGATCCTAAGGTAGCCAAAATAGGAGACTATTGGGATGAGAAGGAAGTGGCACAAGTAGTAGAAATTTTGTTTGAGTATGAGGATTTGTTTCCTAAAAAGTTCACAGAGGTGAAGGGAATCAAAGAGGAAGCCAAAACAATGAAAATTCAATTAAAAGAACTTGGTTTCATTGATTTCATTGGACCTTTAGACCCACCGACAAAGCACTCAAAAGCTAGATTCATCATTACCGGAGTGGAATATCTGACTAAGTGGGCTGAAGCACAACCAACTAAGGATTTCACTACATCAACTGACACCAAGTTCATCTATGAGAACATAATTACCAGTGGCTGCCCATTGAGTATAACCAATGATCAGGGTAAACATTTTGTAAATAAGATGATTTCAAAGTTACTGAACAACTTCATAATAACACACAACAAGAGTTCACCATATCATCCATAAGCAAATGGAGCAAGTGAAGCTTTGAATAAGATCATTGGAGTAGCATTAACAAAGATGTGCAATGGGAACAAGACAGATTGGGATCTAAAGGTACCTGCGGTACTCTGGGCATACTGAACAACCTTCAAAAGAACCACTAAGTTCACTCCTTATGAACTGGTGTATGGAATAGATGCTACAATACCGGTACACTTCATATTGTTGAACTTTCGGACAAGGACTCTCAAGCTGGGAGAAGAAGACTCTCACACAGAGGATTGAAGATTTAGAAAAAATGGATGAGGACAGATTGATGGTAGCATACAATATGAACTTGGAAAGGAAAGGACAAAAGGCTTGGCATGATAGAAACCTGAGAACCAAGACATTCAAGGAAGGTGACATAGTACTCCTGTATGACAAGTTTAAGAAGCAAGGAAAAATGAAGACAAGGTGGCTGGGACCATTTTACATTGAATAAATTGTAGATTCCAGAGCAGTCAGACTGAAGAATATAGAGGGTCAGATATGAACTCGCTATGTCAATGGTGCAAGACTCAAGAAATATTTCCAATCAGAGCAGAGCATGTCTTGAGGACAAGACATAAGTTTGAACGGGGGATAATGTTAGTAGGGTGCAGGGCACGAAGCAAAGCCGAACAGAAGATGGCACATACATTATGCAGAGGCTGCATGCCGACAGAAGATGCTACAAAACACATCCCTATATGTAATAGATATAGTATATATAGATATAGGATATCATGATATAGGATAAGAGAGCATAAGATAGATTCTGATATGTCAATGACATAGAAGTCATGGATATGGATAGATGAGGCAGAGACCTAGACCTGTCGGAGAATGGATATATGATGTATGACTGCTGTCTATATATATATATATGGAGATCTGTCGGTACCAGGTAATTTTGTGTTGTCTTACTATTATCTGTATGTAATACTCTATTTTGTTATTCTTTGTGTTTTGCTATCAATCTCTAGCTACTTAACCGGGGTGTAAATTGACTACAAAGACTTGACTGATGATCGAATCTCCAGACTGGTATCCCTCTTCATTTCTTGCTAACAAAATAGATAGGTCCCATAGGGGAATTCGTTTCAATGATACATTTTTAGACCGTATTAAAGACATACCTGATCGGTATGACTTCATTAGTTGGCTACCCTCACATATCTCTCTTAGTTTTTGCCACATTTCATGCTTTTATTTTCCATTCTTAGCTTTATGTTATGTTGTTTCCATGTTCCTAGTTAGTATTTGAATGAGGCAAAGACACCTTTAGTGGTGCATGTTGACACAAATGGATTCAAACATGTGTTGTGTTGTTCATGTCGCTTATTGAACTTGTGTTTTGAATCATTTCTCCTTTGACCTTTTGCTTATGCCATACATATATCGTGATCCTCATTTCTTATTCTTGCATCTACCTTGTGTTTTCTATACACTTTGGCCTTTTTGTGCCATGGTTGTTGCACATCTCCTATTCTTATTTCACCTTTATGATTCATGTTTTGTTTTCCCCAGTCGAGGCACCTTTTCTTACTTCCATCTTTATCCATTATGAGTTTCATATATCATATGTTTAGCTCACATATTTTCCTATGCTACTTGTTTAGCTCTAATGATTTCCTATGTTATATGTTTAGCTTCCATGATTTTCTTGCATGTCTCATTTGACTCCTATGTCTTCCCATGTTCCATGTTTACCACTCGTGTTTTCCCATGCTCCTTGGTATGTTTCTACGTTACATGCCAATTATATTCCTACGCTTCCTATGTTTCATGCTTATGATGTCTAATGCCATACATATTGTGATGTTTACTGTCATAGATCTAATAGTATAAGTTTGAGTTAGATCACAAATTGCATGCAAAAATAAAACATCTATTGTTACATACATAGCTAAGCCCCTCTATTTTTCTTTATTGATTTTAGCATTTATTTCAGCATATGTTTTAGTGTTTGTCTTTACTTAGCTCTTTTATCTAGGTCAATTATGATATTGATTGTTTGATTATTAACCTAGATATCTTAATAGGATTTAATTTTATATCTTCAAATATTTTCACTTGGGGGCAAGGTTATTATTTTATTTTATAGGATAACATGCATTCATGATTGCCCCAATATGGGGGCAAAACTAGGGGCAACTTTCATCTCCATCCTTCATCCATAATGATCATACCTAGGTAAATATACTTGGGGGCAAGGTTATTAATTAGCATTAATAGTTTCTTTTATTTTCACTACAAATAGGTCATTAGTGCCCAAACATAAGGTTGATTGCTTTCTCAAACAAAAGTACTAAAGTTTATTAAAAATTTGAAAATATGACCTTAGAGGAGAGAATTCTTGTTGAGACTATATAATTTTTTATTTTTTGATAAACAATCAAGAAAATATGTGGTCCCATTAAAAGTGTTGTGTTTTCAACACACCTAAATTTAAATATTTATTAAAAAATATATTTTGATAAAATTAATTTTTTAATGCATGCACTAAAGTTTAAAATTCATAATGTAGAAAAATTATAGAAAAAATAAATTTTATTATTAAAATGGAGTCCCATAAACCTTAATTTCCAATTTTTTTCAACAATTAAATTATAGCATCAATTTTATAAAAAAAAACACATCTAAATAATTTTATCTTTATTTAAAAAGTCCAAACATAAATGACACTAAAAATTCTACATGTCATCAGTTTACATAATTTCAAAATTTAAAACAAATATGTCATTTTTAGGAGTTTCAAGTTAAAAAATTGGACTAGTATTGTCCATTTCCTTTTTAAAAGTGTGACACATCTATCTATGATGTTACCCATACCCTTGCCCTTTTCCCGTATGTTTTTGGCCCACTTCAATTAGAGTGTCTTTTATGTAATAACAAGTCTATTGTAAGTGGCATATTCTTGCTTGAATTCAGCCGATGACATTATCTTATCTTGATCTCATCATCACTCATCACCATAAAATGATCTTGATCCCTAGATCTTTTATTTGCCACCTTGGATCAAATTTGTGAGTGTGGAATTAACCTAGTTCATTTCTATGGTCGTGGATCTTAATCTTGAACTTCAGAAATTCAAAATTCAAATATGGGCCTTATCGACTCCTTCCTACTAGTCATTGTGAGCCAACCTAATGCACGTTTATGTGAATTTTTGTGCTATCTTGCTATATTTAAAGGCATGCATTCATTCATTTGAAATCATGCTAGGGGATTTGAAGAAATTATTAGAGAGCATTCATGACATGACATTCTCAAAGCATACATCATCTTAGGCACCTTGCATGCTTGATAGCTATCTTTGATCATTGTTCTAAAGTTATTAAATCAGTCACTTATGGAGCTTGATTAAGGAGAACATGACCCTCACTTAGCAAGTTTGCAAATGATGTATGTAGATTACTCTTTTTCAGACAAATGCATAATGAACTAAGGTGAATTTGCAATAATTTTCCTTTGCCTATCAATTCACCTTTGTGGGTCTAAGTTTAGTTCTACGTGCCAAATTAATTCAACATGATTGGATTTGATCTAGAGCATAGCATAATCAATTTACAAATTTTAAAACATTCATTTGACCAAACTTCAAAATCAACAGATCAATTCCCAATATCTTAAACACCATATTCCATCATCAAAACTGAAACTAAAAACTACATTTAACTTATTTAAATTATATAAATTTAATTCATTTATTATTCCACTTCTAACCCCTTAAATCTAAACTAATTGTTTATTTAATTAGCCTAGATATCAATGTTATCTATACCCTTACAATACCTAGGGCATTCATAATTAAGTGCTAGGTTCTCCACTAATGTCATTTACTTTTCATTGAAAGAAGCAAAAGAACTTTTTCACAACCATAAGATACGGAAATATAAGTATGATGAAAATGATGAATAATAATATTTTAAAATAAAATCAAGTTTATAAAGTATAATGCAAATTATTGTATTATATGATGAACAGAAAATAAATTGAAGTGTTTTGAGTTCCTTTGGAATACACAAACAATGAACAATAACATATTTCAGTTTCAAAATTTTCACAGGAGATGAAAAAATGCAATCCGGCAGTGGCAAATTGATGTTCTACTTATTACCCAGACTTTCATATTGCTGTAAATCTCAGATACAAAGCAATGGCCGAAATTTGATCGAAACATTTTCATTACTTATTTTGTTTGATCGAAACAGTTTCATTACTTATTTTGTTTGATCCAGGTCGAATATAACGAACAGAGCTTTTTAAGGCAGAAATTTCATGAAATTGAAAACATATGTGAGAAGAGAAGGGGGCAGAGAAATTTTAAGTTTTAAAGCTATCATGAATGCTCAAAATCCAAACAGATATTATATTGCAGGGAAGGCGCGCTGTGAGTGTGTGCACTGCATTCAGTCAAATAAATTTTGTAATGCACAGTAAAATTGAAATATTTCAACGAGTTTAGACATTGTAATAAGCAAGATAAAGAAAGTTCGCTAACCTTTTTAATTCGAAGAAACGAAAATTGGCTCGCCCATTTGTAATCCCTCTGCAAATTCTTCCGTGTTGTTCGCTTCCTGTTTTCTCCCCCAAAAATATTTGAGCTCCAAGGAAATTTTGCCACGTAAGCAACTAACGATAGCGGCGAATTTGGATAAGCAAATCCCCGCCTCATCAATAAAGATCTTTCCTGCCAATAATCGATTTTCGTCTTCTTGTATTTTTTTAGTTCAATAAAGCTTAGGTAGTATCACAACTAATCAACTAGAATTAGGTACTGTAAATTTTATTTTTTTAAATCACACTAACAAGAAGCAAAAGCATGACAAAGTGGTATATCAATGTTTATTTGTGTTTATTTGATTGGCCATCTGATTAACTCTTTGGTGGGCATTTTTTTGAAAATTAGAAGCTTGCTTTGTTAGTCTAGTTTTTATTGTGGATAGTAGTTTGTGGATAAGTTATTAGGTCTAATGGTGATTTCTTCAAAAAAATTTGACGATACCCTTTCAGTTTTTTTAAGAATGTCAATTATTTTTGAAGGGAGGCAATTTGCACGCCTGAATTGATATTGGTGTCAAGTGTTTCCTGCAAGGCCTAGGCAAGATTCACCATCTAAAACATGATGTTAAAATACTTAAATGCCAACTTTCTAAGGATAAATCAGATTAGAAAAAATAACTAAGCAATGTAATCTTGATATGTGTTTAATGATAATCTATTTGTAAGTTCAAAAATCTATTTTATTAGAAACATTAATTCGAAACAAAGCTGACTTCCATGAGATTTTATGGCCAAATATGGTAAGACACAGTAAAAAATTGACTGTCAGGTACGTTTGGCTAAAGGGCATAGCAAAAAGTTGTGCTTTAGTGTTTTTTTTTTCTTGTAGAAAGTGCAAAGGATGGATTGGGGGTGGAAGAAACAAATGTGGTCACCGATGGGGAGCCTTGCATGAAGGAGCTTAAGCTTATGTCAACCATGGGTTTCCATAGTGCAAAGTTGAGTATGAGCCATTTGGGGTTTTAAAAATAGTATTTCCATTTGGTATTTAAATGCAACTTCATACTAAAGGAAGGATTAAGGCTTATATGCATACATCAGCGGGAAGACATAATTTACTTCTAGTAGGCCACTTCCAATCCTTCAGGTAGTTGTTGTTGCAAGTATGGGTCTAACTGGTGTTATCATTGATGGCAACATACTTCTGTTACAAAAATGACAAGGATTGGATGAGCTATGTACTGAGGATATTGAGAAAATTAGTCATATCAGGAACAGAGAAGAATAGTGAAGACAGTAAGGTAAAGATCCAAGTTAAGATGACTATCAGAGGTTGCGGTTCAAAGGGTTTGTAGATATGAGTCTTAAAATACTCCAGTAAAGATTTCAGAGGTCTGCATGAAGATATGAAGAAGTTATGGCCGCTCAAGTAAAACCAGTTCCGGCAAATGTTCAGAGGTGACAGAGTAACACAGATAGGTCCGGTGAGATCCAGAAATGCATTGTCATATTCTGCGGATTTGAGGAAGTATTGAGGAAGTCTCTGAGAAGTGTTAACTAGTTTGTTTCGTGGCTTGAAGGTCCGGAAGCATCTATTCTTCTATAACAGTGATGACAGATTGTGTTCTTGACGTTCCGGATGAAGGAGAGAAGGATTCCAGTAAGCAGATGAAGTGCGGATGTTGTTGGTGTTTTAGGATATCTTGTGGTGGTCTTAGGATCATGTCCAGTTCGTGTTGGTGGTCCGCATTAGAGTTGGAGCTCACAATTGAAGAATAACCTCCGGATGATGGTGTTCTTCCTGAGACTGGCCGACCGAATGTATTACACATCTTGCGGATGATCTTATAGATGTTTGCCGACTTAGATGATTATTCCTAAGTCGATGCCTTGTATAAATAAGGGATTGTAAAGTCATTTCAAAGTGTGTCTAGCAGTGATGAGAGTGTGGTAGCGAAGAAGAGAGCGAAAAGTAGAGCAGAAGTTTTTGGGCCTAAATGGAACTGATCCAAGCATGGTAAAGATGCTATTCTCCAGTTCAAGTTTGTAATACTTGTTACTTTGTAGACAGTGTGTCTCTTGTAGGCAGTGAGCCTCTTGTGAGCAGTGTGCTCGAGCAGTGAACCCTAATTGGCATGTGCCATTTGTTCTTTCTATTCTTCTAATAGAGAATACAATCTCGGGTTAATCAGCCCATGGTTTTTCCCTTAACCGGGTTTTCCACGTCAAAATCTTGGTGTCTCATGTGTTGATGAGTTTCTGCTTTTTATTTAGTTGCATTTTGTTTTATGATTAATATACTGCTAATCACTAAGAGGATTTAAGTGTGAAATTAGAGAAAGTTTTGGACAACTAATTCACCCCCCCTCTCAGTTGTGTGCCCTAAATCTAACAGTTGTAGCCACATAAGGTAAACAATTTGTTAGGAAAGATGTCTCGACCTTGCTCCTAATGTTAATATTACAAACAATGTGATTTTCAAGTTATAAAACAGAAAAACTCAAATTTTAGGTCACAAAGGTCATTTTTGGCCAAAATAAAAATTTCAAGTTGTTCAACATTGATTCCTAGCTGACTGTAATTTGGACCCCTTCGAGCTCTATAAGTTTAAAAAAAGGGCCCAATCAACCTCCCAAATCAAAAGTTATGGCCTCTGAAAGTTGGGTCTCTTGCATTGGAAATGTAAAAACATTTAAGACACATAAAAGAGCTATAAGAGGGAGTTGCACTTGTTGACCAACTTATGACGTGTGCTATGACACGTCATAAGGCATCTTTGGATGGAGATAATGGAGCCAAAATGGAGCGCCCAAGTTGGTGGGTGGATTATGATGAGCTTATAACAAGTGGAAGGAATATACTATTTTAAACCTGTGGACTCATCTTAGAATTTGGGTGTTGGATTTCTAACTAGGGATTTGTGCACCACATTTTTTGGGTGGTTTTCGCTCATGGTTTCCTAATCACCATTTGATGGTTTCATGTATTGTGTCTCCTATTTATTGGGTGCTTGAGATGGAGGCTATAGATAGGAGCTTTGTAGGTACTGTTATGCTACCTAAATTAATCTAGATCTCTAGTTGGTGATATTACTGTAAAGGCTTAGACTCAGCAAGTGTATTACAACATTTGTTATCGAATAATACATTGAGTTTCTTTGGAGTGGGATTTTTCTTTAGAAAGGGTTTTCCTTGGACATATATCATTATGTTACATATATTGCTTTTGTGTTTTTCCTTGTAACAGTGTAATTATTTTTATTTTGCTCATATCTTCTCTTCATAGAATAATGTAGGAAGTGTATTCTGCACCTCTACTTCTTTTCACAATTTGAGTTGAAGTGTATTAGGAACTGGGGAGTCAATGTGGGAGGTCACTTGTCTATCAACAATTGTGAAATTGAATTCAACTTGGCGCTGCCTTAAATGTTTCCATTTGAGGTTGGGTGGGTCCCACGTGTCTCTAAAAGTTTGAATAGATTTTCTGAAGAGATATTTGCTTCTGAACTATTTACAGAGCGCTAACAAAAGGGTGTGCACTTCATAAGATTAGTCCACCAAATGGATTGAGTCATATATTAATAAAAAAGGTAATAAAAGTACCTATGAGAAGGTTTATAATAAAATACAACTGGTTGGTATGTATAATTTATTGAAATACAAGTTTTACCTCAAAGCAATGAAGCTCATGCCTCATACCGTCCAAAAATTTCCTACCATCTACTAAGCAAATTCTGGTAGTATTACATACCTTTTCTTTCACCTCCTTCAAGGGCTTCAACTTATGACAAACTCCTTCCTTTGTTAGAGAATATGTGTTTGCATGGCCATCATGGACAGTGCATCGATCATATTGCCACGACCTTCCCAATAGCATATGACATGCATCCATCAATATTGTGATGGTCTAAATCTGGAATGCAAATATGAACAAAAGCAATACATAAATCAATATAATATACCTTCCAAGTATACAAACCAACCACACTGATTGAGCTTATTGAAGTGCACCCAACTCCAATCAATTACTCTTTGCTACGTTGAGTATGTTGATATGTGGATTGCTCAATTTGTCAGCATAACCTTGTGATGTGAGGATGATAAGATCTAGAATGATTTCAGCAGCGTGATGTTGTATGAAGATGAGAGATGATTAGAAATGGAGAATGAGATTCAATTTATAGACTTCCAATAGTGAAGATCAATAATGGAGAGTGATCAGAGAGATTAATGACTAGAAATGGTTGAGAGAATGTGCACAAATGAGAGAATGACAAGTGTCCTTGTCTTCTCATGAATCATGGAGGCTAACAGATCTGATTAAGGAGTTGACTGAATTGATTGATCAAATAACTGAATTGATTGACTAGTCAACTAAATTGATTGATTAGTTGACTAGATTGACTAACCTGTTAATTGATTTGATTGATTTAGTTAACTAATTTGATTGATTAGTTATCTAAACTGATTGAGAGTGAATTATGTTTGAGAGGGAATAATAGGAAATTAAATAAATAAATTATTTAATTTCATGCATATGGATAAATAAATAAAATATTGAATTTTATTTATTTTGAAGGAAATGGAATATTAGCTTTAATTAAATAAATTTGAATTATTTATTTAATTAATATGTGGAGGAAAATTGATTTAATTAAATAATTATAATTATTTAATTAATATGGAGGATAAATTTGATGGTGATCGATAGATGAACTTAATCAAATAATTAGGAATTATTTAATTAATGTGAAGTATGGCAGGTGAATGTCTGATCTGGGAATGAGACAATTTTAGGTGTCTACATTTTGCCCCTCTTTGAGATGGTGTTGCGAAGTAACATCATTTCAAAGAATTTTAAAACATAGTGCTATGTTGGATAGAAGAAGATTTTGGTTTAGAAGAACAATATGATTGGATTAGAAATGATGATGCCCCAGTCGGGTAGAAGTACTTAATAGATTAATTAATAAATTGAATGATGCCCCTCGAGAGGACAGATGAATTGGAATAATACGAGTGTGCTCTCAAAATGAATGGATATGAAGAAAAGAAGGAGATAGAAGATGGAGAAAAAAATAGGGAAAAATGAAAAAGATAAAAGGATGGATGATAGAATGATGGATTAATGAGTAGTTATGCTGACTTGAGTAGAGCAATCCTATAGTTTTATATAGTACTAGACATTATGCACCAAGGTATAAGGACCAGGGTGACAATGTGTCTTATGCACCCAGCGTAATACAACCTTATTGGGACGTATGAGGAAGGATACTTAGAGCATCAAAGTCCTAATGCATAAAAGGTATGATATGACCTTAGATGCAAAGGATAATGCAAAAAGCTATTCCAACATAGACAAGATATGAATATTAGCTAGAAATATATAGATTTGATACAAATGCAAGATAAAATAAGATGACACACACAAGCAAGCAATAAAGCATGCACAAATGATACAAAAACAAACAAGGTATTGCCCCTGTCAAGTTATAAACCGATGATTGATTGATTGATTGATTGATTTGATGATGATGATGATAGTGTTGTCATTGTGGGGAACAATATATCCCTAGATCAACACAAGGATGCGGGAGTGAAATATCCCATTAATGTTTGATTGATGATGATTAATTGATTTGGTTTACGACAAGATTAGGATCAAGACCAAAGGATGTGATTGGATGAATTGGCTAGATTGATTGACTAGATTGATATGGATTAAGGATGACTTGCATTTGGTTTATTGCTTAGATTTTTTGAATATTTGAGTTTTTTTGTATTTTTGAGATTTTGTGATTGTTTTTGGATATTTTTGGAGATTTTTTTATTCTTTTTTGGATATTTTGAGATATTTTTATTGTTTTTGGATATTTTTTGATTGTTTTTTGATTTTTTTTATTGTTTTTGGATATTTTTTATTGTTTTTGGGAATTTTTGAGATTTTTTTATTGTTTTTGGATATTTTTGTGATTTTTTTGATTGTTTTTGGATATTTTTGTGATTTTTTTTAATTATTTTTGGATATATTTGTTTTATGGGATATCATTATATTGGAGTTTGGATAGCCTTGTTGCTAGATACCAATGACAAGGGAAAACCATGTCTAGATGCAAGGAGGAAGATATGATTAGATAAGTGGACAACAGGATGGGTGATAATAAATGGGATGGAAGACGCACGATAACGGGATGGATAAAAGGGTAGGTGATAGTGTGGGATGGAAAGCTCATGATAGAGGGATGGATAAAAGGATAGGCGATAGTGGATGGAATGGATGTATGCATCATAAGTGAGCTAGGATGTGATCTCTAAAGACTATGTTGCATAGGAATAACATGCCCCATCCTAAGTATTATGTTTAGGATTTTACATGACAAAACTTAGGACGAGAGGAGGATTGAATTGGTTAGCTTAGGATGAGAGGATGATTGGATTGGTTGAAAAGGATGAGGTATATCAAGAGTTTTCTAAAGGATTTTTCAACATTTTGCCCCTATATCTTTATCAAGATCAAAAGGAGGAAGGGAGGATGGATGGATAGATGGGAGAGGTACGTGGGTCTAATGGCTAAGGATGGTAAGATAGGATATGATAGGATGAGGGAGATAGGGAGGAACTAATAGGTTGAATGAGACAACTTGCCCCCAAGTGTAAGACACATAGATAGTCAACCTACACATGACACCTGTTTGCCAGGTTTTCATCATGGTACTTATCCAAGGCGCTTGTTTACCATGTTTTCACCATTGGACGAAGGGATTTCTCATTACTATTTTCATTTTTTTCATTTTCATTTTTTTTTTGAATACTTGGATGGAATAGGTGGATATGGACAAGAAGGACTCAAGCATCTAGTTCCATGAAAGGTGATAGCTCCATTTAAAGATGGATGGCGCACATGGACCATGTCCAATGTCATTATGCTCATAGATGTTGGTAGAGGATGACATCAGAGGGAGATGGAGTAGGTGGATAATGTCTTATGATGTGGATTATGTATGGAAGGATTATGCAAGGATGGATGGGAGATAGTGGATTATGATGTGGATTATGGATGGAAGGATAGTGGATTATGGATAGAAGGATAGTGGATTATTGTGTGGATTATGCAAGGATGAATGGGAGATAGTGGATTATGATGTGGATTATGAAGGGAAGGACAATGGATTATGATGTGGATTATGGATAGAAGGATAGTGGATTATGGAAAAGCATGGACCATAGGGATATGATGGGTGAAATATGTGGGATAATGGATTAAATATGGGGAGATGGAGGTATGTGGAAATGTAGTGGAATGGAAAGGAACCAAGACCAACGATTGCACACATCGTGATAAACATTGAAGCTTTTGATTAGGAGGTGTAGGAAGTAATGGACCTATTTGCTTAGGGGATGGTCGATGTAGTAATTTAGGTACCCACACAGACTTAGGATTTTTATGATTTTTGCATTGGGATTTATGGGATGAAGGAATTTGAGATTTTTGGATGAAGTGAGATTTTTGAAATTTTTGGGATGTGGATGCTTCATTGGGCTTGATTTCTTTTTGCTTAGTAACCCAAACCATTTTATTTTTAGACTTTTCTTGTGAAAGTATGGGCTTGGGTAGCCTTTTGGATAGATTTTGCTTGGACTCTTTGCATTGATGCCCTAAGGCATAAGTACTTTTAGGAGTTTTTGCTTTATGGGTAAAGGCATCCAAAACTTTATTTGTGAATCCCATGGACTTGGTGGAAGCTTCATGTTTGGTTGATGTGTGCATTTGTTGATCATGATTAGGAATGTGAGGGGATTTATGCATGTAGGGATTAAGACTGGATTTGTGGATAAATGGATAAGGGGATTGGATGATAGGGATATTAGGATTTGAAAGTAGTGGAGGTAAAGTGGATGGAGGAAGGTGTATGGTCACATGCTTTTGGGATTTGTAGGATGATGGGGGAGGAATGGCAACATATGTTTTGGGGGTACAATGTGGTTTATGATGGAAGGGTGGATTTAAGAGGCATGGAGGTAGTACCAACATCTTGAGGTTGCTTTTCTTGGGGAATATAACCAAGGCCATAAGAGCATGGAGGGACTTTGATAAGGATGGGTTCCAAAATACCTTGTTCATGAAGGCCTAAGTTTACCTTGATAGTTCATTTTTTGGAGTATGCGATGGACAATGGGATTATGGGTGTTTTGGTCACTAGATGTGAGCTCATTATTTGATGTAGAGGATGAGGTGGTGGATAATGGTTGTTGCTCTCCTAGGGAGGAACATTCATGGATGATGTTGGTAAGACCAAGAGTATATGATGGTGGATGTGAAATATGGTCAAGAGTGGGTGATGCAAGATTATTAGGATCTTGATCATCATTATGCTCATTAAGATCCAAGCTATTTGTTTGATCATCTATGTTTACTTGGGGTCCAAGTGTCTCATCAAGGAAAGTGGATGATGTTGGATCATTGATAGGACTAGGTGGAGGATGGATAGGGGTAATTTGGATATCTTGCTCATGGATAGGTGTGGGATTATGGATAGGATCAATTTTCTCATGGATATGCTCTTGGTCATAGAAAAGATTAACATGGATAATGTGATAGTAAGCTTGGATAGGATGAACTTGGATTACTTGCTCATGGGTAGTAACTTGATCATAGATAATATCTTGATCATAAAGAGGATTATGGAGAGGATGAGTGGAAGTGATTTGATCTTGATTTGGATGAGGGGTTAATGTTTCCACATGCTTTAGAGTATACTCTTGACATAACTCTTGATTTTCTTGAATGGGAGTAGATGTAGAAGACTCTTGGATAAGCTTGATAGGTTGTAGATGGTCAACAACATGAGGGTAGAATGAATCTTGACTTGGACTCATGGTAGGAAACTCTTCAATAGGCTTGATGGGTTGTGGATTACATGATGGGGTTGAAGGAATGGACATGATGTTTGAAGGCTCTTTGATAGGCTCTTGGATAGGTATTTGATGACATGGAGATGGTTGATTCCTTGCTAATAGCCATTGGATCACATCCTTCATAAGTGTATGGGTGGATGGGCAATATAATGGATGGATAATAATGGTGGATGGTGTTGTAGGGTTGTGATGAGGATTAGGTGGAGGGATAATGGTAGTGGACATACTAGGATTGAAATTGGATGGTTTTATCGGGGGTAGCTTAAGCAATTTTGTTTGGATCAATTATTGTAGGGTCATCTCTGAGGGATCTATTGGTGGAAGATTGGAGGAACATGGGGATGAAGATAATGAAGGGCTTGATGGATTAGAAGGTTGATGGACCAATGGACTATGATAGGGACTACACGATGGTGTTGGGATAGGACTAGTAGGCTCTTGTATTGGCATTTGATTGGATGATGATATAGGGTACCCATATGATGTGTAAGCTATAGTGGTTTTCCCCTTGTCAAAGGTACTATGAGGACTTAAGGACACATGATTTTGGTGCAAAGGGTAACTTATACTAGTGTGTTCTTGTTGTGAAGGGACTTGATATCATTGTGAATGGATTTGGTGGTGAGGTGAAATGTTAAGGATTTAGATGTTCTTGAGGTATGGATTGATATAGATAGGGGTTAACAATGGAAGAAGTGGGATAGGTTGATGTAGGGGCAACATGATATGTGGTTGGATTAGGTTGGGTTGGATGTTCTTGAGATAGGGATTGATATAGATATTGGTTAACATTGGAAGAAGGGGATAAGTTGATGTAGGAGTAACATGATGTGTGGTTGGATTAGGTTGGGTTGGATGTTCTTGAGGTAGGGATTGATATAGATATTGGTTGACATCAGAAAAAGTGGTATAGGTTGATGTAGGAGTAACATGATGTGTGGTTGGTTGGTATGAAGTTAAGAGGGATGACCCATAGGATTGAGTGGGAATTTGTTGATATTGTATGGGCGATGGTATAGTGGATGATGTGTTAAATGAAGGTTGTGGATGTGGTTGTTGAATGGAGAGTGGTTTTGTTTGTGGTTGTGTTTGTTGAGTGTGGGATTGGTAGGTGGCTAGGAGTTGTTGGAATTGTTCATTTTGTTGCACTTGGGATTGGTGTTGTTGTATGAATTGTTGGTCTAGGACTTGTTGTTGGAATTGTTGGTGTTGTTGTTGGGATTGTTGGTTTTGTTGTGGGGTAGTGACTTGTTCCTTTCTATATAACCACCTAAGCTTAACAAATATTTTTTGAATACCATAATGATCTTGCTCTAGGTTCTTGTTTTCTAGTGTCATAACCATTTTTCCAAAGGAAGAATGGGATAGATTGTGGTGAGAATTAGAAGAAGTTGGATTAGATTGGATGATTATTATGATGATGTGGAGATGGATTGGATGATTAGGATTTGGATTAGGATGAAAGTGATGATAAGGACAATTAGGATGATGTGGAAAGTGTTTGTTGATGGCTTAACTTAGGCAACTTGCAAGCACAAGATTTCACATGTTTATGCATAAATCACACACACGACACAATGGCAAGTTTGAATTTTTAAGATTGACTGTTATGATTATGTAAACACTTGAGGACACATCAACAAACCTAATACATCAACAAACCTAATATTAGTCAAATGGGTATGGCCAAGAGGTCTTAAGTTAGGATAAACAAGTTGTCTAAGGATGTCCCCAATATACACAAGGTACGGGGGGCCCAATTCCATGAAATGAAAGTGAAATAATGCCACATAGCTGGGAGAAGAGGGTAACCCACCCTTCACCTTCACCTCCCCAAGGTATAAAGTTCTTGGGGGCTTAGCCTAAATGACAAGATTTCAACTTCCAAGAGGTGTGTCTTTCAATTCACTCCTCACTGTTTATACTCTATCGGAACACAAGAGTTGAGGTCATCCCTTAGAGTGGCGTGTCTTCAAGTAGGTCTCTTAAGAAGGGTGACAAAAGCAAATCATGAGGTCCTTTTGATCTTTGAGATCACCTTGCGATGCGAGGAGAGAGCATAGACACACACTTGACTCACACTCACAATGCTAATTTACCCTTAGAAATGGAAATGTGTGTGTGAAGATGAATGGATTAAAGGATGTTTTTAATTCCCAAGGTCACACGAAGTGCATGGGAAGAGCATACACACCCTAAATTGCACTCAAATCTACCAAGCAATTCAAGCACAAGTTCTTTTTATACCCAAGTCCAAATGTGATGATGAAGACACGTTTTTATTTTAAGCCCAAATTCAAGTATAATGATGCAAACAATTATTCGTTTTAAGCCCAAATCAAAGTGTGATATTGCAAACAAAATTTTGATCAATTGAAAGTGCAAAAGTTGGATTGTGTGCACCTGGAATGTTTGTCTTTAGATTTGATGCTAATTCTGATGCAGATGTAGTGCTTTATGTCTTCCCCTATACCACCAAAACAAAAAAGAACAAAGATACTTGTAAACCCACTTATTAGAGTGAAAAGTGAAATATGATGGATGAAATTTGGAAATGTTTTGATAATTATGATTAGATATAACAGATTGGATATCACCAATAGATTCCTCATGATTTTCTAGACAATTTAAAAAAAATCATTAAATTTTGTTAAGTTTTGAGAAAGTTATGAGGGTTTGAAGTTTGAAGAGTTATTTCACAGTCATAGGCACGCTATTACAAGACAAAAGCACACCGTTACAAAGCAAAAGTGTACCGTTATAGAACAAAAGTCTGCCTTTATAGAGCATAAAAAACATGGAATTTCTTCAAAAAAATGTTAGATTTGAGGGACATGGGTCCCACGGGGCATGCCAAAATGTGATGGTCTAAATTTGGAATGCAAATATGAATGAAAGCAATACATAAATCAATATAATATACCTTCCAAGCATACAAACCAACTACATTGATTGAGCTTATTGAAGTGCACCCAACTCCAATCGATTACTCTTTCCTACGTTGAGTATGTTGATATGTGGATTGCTTAATTTGTCAGCATAACCTTGTGATATGAGGATGATAAGATCTAGAATGATTTTAGTAGTGTGATGTTGTATGAAGATGAGAGGTGATTAGAAATGGAGAATGAGGTTAAATTTATAGACTTCCAATAGTGAAGATCAATGGTGGAGAGTGATCAGATAGATCAATGGCTAGAAATGGTTGAGAGGATGTGCACGGATGAGAGAAAGACAAGTGTCCCTGTCTTCTCATGAATCATGGAGGCTAACAGATCTGATTATGGAGTTGACTGAATTGATTGATCATATGACTAAATTGATTGACTAGTCAACTAAATTGATTGATTAGTTAATTAGATTGACTAACTTGTTAACTGATTTGATTGATTTAGTTAATTAATTTGATTGATTAGTTATCTAAACTGATTGAGAGTGAATTATGGATGAGAGGGAATAATAGGAAAATAAATAAATAAATAATTTAATTTCATGCAGATGGATAAATAAATAAAATATTGAATTTTATTTATTTTGAAGGAAATGGAATATTAGCTTTAATTAAATAAATTTAAATTATTTATTTAATTAATATGTGGAGGAAAATTGATTTAATTAAATAATTATAATTATTTAATTAATATGGAGGATAAATTTGATGGTGATCGATAGATGAACTTAATCAAATAATTAAGAATTATTTAATTAATGTGAAGTATGGCAGGTGAATGTCTGATCTAGGAATGGGACAATTTTAGGTGTCTACATGTATGATGTCACACAACACCTCATCAAGGTAGTCTCCAATCTTGAACTTGACTAAACACTACTCATTGACCAAAGCTCTATGGTCCTTCTACAACCATGCAATCCAATATGGATGTGGATGCCTTCTTCTTGACAACTTCAACTTGTTAACCATCTCCTCTGAAACAAGATTGTCAGTGCTTCCATTGTCATCAATAATATCACACACTTACCTTCACACTTGCACCTTGTGCGGAATAAACTCTTCTTATGATCTGGTTCTTTCTCCTCATTCAACAAGGTCCTTCTGACAACTAGGGTTTCTCCCCTTTCAGCATCTTTAGAATGGTCAGACTGCACATCTTCATCTACATGTGCAACTCGTGCATTACCTTCAGGTCTTCTATTTGTCTTTCCTTGATGTTACAAACACTCGTATGCTTGATGTCTTTCTCCACATTGGAAACAAGTTACTCTGAAACCTCCTCTTATAGGTCCTTGCCCAGGTCGGCCTCTTCCTCTTCCTCTTTGCTCACCATTATTTTGGTCATGATGGCGGTAGGCATTATCTCCTCTCTGATTTTGACTGGTGCTAGCTTCTTCACTTTTCTGTTGATCTTCATTTCGGCCTCCATAAGATCTTCCACTAGTCCTTCTGCCTTGACCTCTTCCTCTTTGTTTATTTTCAAACTTTTTATTTAGCTTCTCCTCCACCTTCAAGAAAAACTTGTACGCATCTTCTATGGTGGTCATTCTGACCAAGCTCAGCTCGTCTTGAATACTTGGCCTCAACCCATTAATGTAACGGGCTACCTTCTCCTTGTTAGACTTTGCATGGCCTATCCTGATAGTAATCTTATAAAACTCTTTTGTATACTTCTTGACAAACTTGTTACCTTGCTTCAATCCTTGCAGTGTCTTTAATAACTCCAACTCATAGTCCACAGTAATGAATTGCTTCTTTAGTTTGTCCACCATCTGATCCCATCTATTAATATTTCCTTTTCCTCTTCTATTTCTCTCCAACTGGACCTCCTTCCACCAAATACTGGCATGGCCCTTCAACTTTGTTTCACAAACTTGACCTGTTCTAGATCCTCCACATCTTCATACTCAAAATATTCCTCCATATCATTTATCCAATCAATAAGCTCTTCTGGATTCAGATCTCTAGAATAGGTAGAAACTTTGATCCTAGGCCTCTTTTCAATCTTTGAAATGGCTCTCAACAACCTAACTTCCACAGGATCTCCTACACCATCTTGTTCTTCCTCTGATAACTCTTCTTCTACTTCATCTTCGCTTTCTTCTCTTGTTCTTGGCTCAAACCCTCTTCACAGCTCCTCTTGCAATGCACCAATTTGCCTTTACAGGGCTCTAAAACCCTCTTCTATCAAAGCATTTCTCCCACCATAGTTTCTTTGTGGAGGCATTTTGATCTTTGCAGCAAACACACAACCTCAGGTCCTGGTGCAAACTGCCTCACGGTCGAGGATCTGTCTACACACTCAGGAACCCTTGCTCTGATACCACTTGATGAATGGGTTTAAACATAAAATACACAATAAAACAAATTGCACACCGAAAATAGGAATGTTCTTTTATTGATTTGGACAACACATTACATTACAAAAGCTAAAATTAAATCAAAGGATGAATCCTCCACAGGCTGCAACACATTACAACTTCCTATCTCTAGATTCTAGAACCTTCTGCCTTTTGTAGCCTCCAATCAGCTAGGCTTTTTGATTTTCCACTTTTTCTTGACTATACACTTTCCCCCTTATGTCTACTACCTCCAAGGGTTCCCAAAAATGGTCATAAATAGCCCTTTTTGGTGGCCTCCAGCCAGAATTTGAAAACTTGTAACTCCCTCCAAAAATAGGTCAACTTCCGGGAGCCATAACTTTTGATCCAGGTGTCTGATTGATGAACTGTTTGAAGCATTGGAAAGCTCATGAAGTTCTCTATGCGCTAAGAATCCTCTCTACCAATTCCACCCATTTTTGGGGTCGTACGGGGCCTCTAAGTTCCTCAAACCTAACTTTGAAACTTTTTCAAGGGTTTTTCAGGAAACAGAAACTTTAATATCTTTCATCTCACAAGTGATCTTTGAATGATTCCTTCATCAAAGGTCTTATTTTTCAATTTCAAAGCCTCCTGTAAATTTTTGTTTCCATACGTGCCCAAATACAAGCTTTCCTAAAATAGTAGTTTGGTATTTTTAATAGTTTAGAAAAACTAAATGTTCTACTTCACTATTCAAGCTATTATGGAACCAAAAATACAAAATTTGAAAAGAAATGAAAACAAAATCAACATTTTGGGTGATGCAAGATTTCCCTTACACCACTAGATGCTTCTACATTAGATATACTAAGAGGGGGGGTGAATCAGTATATCACTAAAACTTATTTCAGTTAATCATCAAGAATTAAAACTTCTAGCTGCTTTAACCAAAAGATCAGCAAATTAAACCAATTAAAGAACACATATGCATACAACCACAACACCAAATTTACATGGAAAACCCAAGAAGGGAAAAGCCACGGTGAGCAAGCTTCTTGGATCTACTATCCAAATCCAACCTCACAAATGAAGATAAAATAGGATTACAATATTATTTATGGGTTACAACCCAAAGGAAGTTACAACTCCTTGAAATACAATGCAATGACACTTACAAAAAGAGGTTATACCCTCTGGATGTTACATTCAATGGATCTTACTGAACAAAATACCTCTGCATCATCTGAACACTTCACAAAACTTTACTTTCTCTGGTCAGCTAACACTTTTACCTCCAACACATCTTCACAATTATACTCACATCTACTCACACATCTTTGCACTCGCTCACTCTCTCTTACTTTTCACCTCAAACAAGATCTTTCATTTATACCCTCCACAAATTACAAAATCTTTCTCCCACGTCAGCCAAGATGAAATGTGTATACATGAAATGTGCATGGCCACACCAAGTCGACATCTAAAAGATGTAGAAAATCAATGTGGTTCAATCCAAGTGATAACCAGGACCTATTCTTTATTATCACATTCTTCTAAGTTGGCGTACACTTCAAATCATATGGAGGGAACATTGAAAACACATGAAGTTATCCCAACAAACACACATCCTTCTGCCTAATAGCTCTAGAACAAAATTGGTACCGGAGGGATCAATTTACATGATGTAGATCCTCACACAAGCAACATGAGACGTACACAAATCTTCTCAATCAATCCTTCTTTTGAAATATATGTTTTCTTTTTGGCGCAAGCAAAAATAAATACTGAGCCTGGTATAACAAACATAGTCTTAGATATAACATTGAAAAACTAACTTGCGGTGCACTTCAGCATGTGAAACCTAAATTGAACAATCTATCTAAATATCTGAACTTATCCTCCAAACATCAAAGATAAAAGATAAACTGCTGTGAAATGTGATGGCTTCTACTTTCTCCTCCAAATAGACCTACTCAGCAGCAATATGTATCTTTGTTTTGCTGACCCCAAAGAACCTCTACGGTACATCTTAGTAGTTGAATCTTGAATATTATCATCTTCTCATCTATAAATGATCATCCTTCAAACCGCAGGACCACAACTTCAAAGGCAGAGAAATGCTGAGCATTTCCCAGACGAATCCTGACTGCAGCAACTCTAAACAATTATCTTCACTCTGCGAGCTCTCGAATCTTCTGCATTACTCTTCAAGCTCTAAAATCTGGAACATACAATCTTCACACATGCCTCTGATCATCTCCTAAACCACAAGGTGATACCATCAAATGTGGAGGAACGCAGAGCATTCTCTCGAGCTTATTATGTGCAAACTTCAGTACCTTGGACAACTTGAATCTTACTTTCAAAGCTAAAGCAATGTATTTCCTCAGGAAACAATGAATACGATATTTGCCACATCATAGACTCATTCTCAACTTCATATTTAAAGGAAGCAAGGTATGCAGAAACACTTCCTACACTGATCTACTAAGGAAAGACTTATGCAAATTTTTAACTTTTACAGTTATAGGTTATTAGATGCAAATTACCAGAAAGATAATAACATCCAAATGCAAATACAAAACTCACAACACAAGATATACGTGGGGAAAACCCTTTCAGGTAAAAAACCCCACACTCCAAAACCTACACAATGTATTATCAAATTAAAAGATGATTACAACGCACTTGCAATGCAAGTTCTTTTAGGAGTACACAATGTCGATTCTCATTCGCATCCCATGACCTTTCACATTCTCTAGATGCTTATTTATCAAGCCGACAATGGGATCCTTCTATTGAACACAATGAATACTGAGAGGGGGGGTGAATCAGTATTCTGTAAAACCTTTCTTTCACATATTCATTAATCCATTTACCAAATTCAATAACATGAAAGCAAAGTAAACATAAGAAGAGTAGCCACAAAGTCATAACACATAGACACCAGGATTTTATGTGGAAAAACCACGGTGAGTGTTAGTTCACAATATATTATGATATCAAAACCAAATTACATGAAGGCTCACTGCGTTAGGGCTCACTGCCCAAGGACTCACTGTCCAAAGAAGTGCTCACTGCCAAAAAGAGAAGAGAAGATAGAAGAAAGATTGGCTCACTGCCAAGAGAGGACTACTACAAATACATCTACATAATGTTGAAATGCATTTCCATTAATTGCTCAATATACAGATTCAAAAGTCTTCATTATGTCAACCCTGCTTTTCTGCCTTGCTTCACATATACTCTGTTCTTCTGCCTTTACTACTTCTTTCTTATCACAAAATCACCTTAGATCGCTTACACATCAAATTCACACTATATTCGCGTTATCACTTACTTCAACAACGAAATCTATCATATATATATATATATCCACAACATGAATTAACTCAAACTTGGTCGGCTTGCTAGTGATGAAGCGTGTACACAAAAACCTCATACTCTGTCGGCTTGATATATATATATATCTGCAACATGAATTAACTCAAACTTGGTCGGCTTGCTAGTGATGAAGCGTGTACACAAAACCCTCATACTCTGTCGGCTTGATCTTATGCACAAATAGCAATGCAGACTCAAACAAACATTCAAGAATCTTCATATAGATCGAGACCTATTATGCAACCACTTAGATTGATGATCCAAACAATATAACTTCACCACATATTGATCTAGCATGAATGTCGGCTTTATCCTTAAGTGCATACTCAACTAATTTGACTATCATTCCATAACTTTCAATGAGAACCATATGAGACTCTAAAATTCATAACCAATATCCATTATGGGCCTCTTATCATAGCTTTAGAACTGCAGAGCTTAATAATCTTTCATAGAGAAATGCTGATCTCAAAACTGTTGTTCTATCATAGAGAAATACTGTCAAACTGAAAGCTGATACTGGAGAACTTGTAGAATATAATCCAATGAACTTCAAGCTCTACAAATCTAGATTTAGATGCTTATGCCATGTATCTATATTGCCTCAAAACCGCAAATCAAGATATTCACCAGTGGAGGAATGCAGGCCAATCTATTCAGGCACTCTGCACTATTTCTAACTCATCTTTGTTCACCCGGACTTAGACAAATCATAGTATGACTTGTGGAGGAAGTCAGGACTTGAACAATGGAACATAACATCACCAAATAGCTATAAATAACATACCAGAACCACATAACAAGATCTTTGTTTGCGGAGCAATACCAACTAGATTTCTGTCCCTAGCTCAATGAGTTGCCAATACTTGGTCAATTTGGCTAAGCCAATCTTCCAGACCAAAATACTGTACACATCTTTGTCTTAGGAGTTGTCTTCAAACATGTTAGGTTGTTTCCATCAATGACAACATTAAGTTTTCAATCATAATAGCGGTGTCTCTTAACTATGTTGCCAACACCTTCAACATAGTCTCGAATAAATAAATACAACATTAGGAACTTGCAAAGGTTGAGACACCTTAATTCCCAACACATACAACAACAAACTCTTTTCACAAAGAAAGAATCTTCATGTTAGCATACTCTTTGACTATACAACTTCAAGAGATATTGATGGCATTCATTGTCTTACCCTTCTCATCTCTGATCTATCTTATTTTGTCTTCTTCTCTGACCATATTACCATAGACTTCTTTTGACATTACCTTCTTGTTCACTTTACTTTTGGCCTTCTTCATTCTGGCACTACTAACAACACACCTGAATCTCACACTGGACATCAATGACAACATAAGTGCAACAATCTCCCCCTTTGGCATTGATGGAAACACTTAACACCTGATACGCAAATCTCTCCCCCTTTGACATCAAGGACAAAGGGCTAGTGGTCTTCCTCTAAACCGATCTTCCTTTAGCTCCCCCGTCAGCATTCTTCTTGATTTTTCTTTCACTACTTTTCACCTATCAGCTCCCCCTGACTGATCAAATCTTGTTATCCTCAAAAAATCTTGCATACCTACTCCTCCTAAGATGCAGCCACCATCAATCCAGGGATAAAAATATATCTTGAACTACTCCCCCTGGACATATGCACCTTCTATGCATCTGGTTAGGAGGGGCAACAACCCCTAACTTATGTATAAAATACTCAAAAGTATCCTTAGAAAGTGCCTTGGTGAGGATGTCTACAACATGATCCTTTGTAGGCACATACTCCAATCTGACTTCTCGATCTACACCATTCTCTCTCAAAAAGTGATACTTGATAGATATGTGTTTGGTCCTAGAATGCATCACTGGATTCTTTGAAATATTGATAGCACTTGTATTATCACAAAAAATAGGAATAGGCTCATCATATACAACCTTGATATCCTTCAAAGTTTGCTTCATCCACAACACTTGAGTACATCAGGCCGCTGCAATAATATATTCTACCTCTGCAGGTGATAAGGACACTAAATCCCGCTTCTTGCTAAACCATGAGGCCAGTCTATCTCCTAAAAGGAAAGTTCCTCCACTAGTACTTCTCCTATCATCAACACTGTCAGCCCAATCTGCATCAGTATAAGCACTCAGAGAAAAGTCATTGCCTTTTTGATACCACAATCCTATTCTGGAGTGCTCTTCAAGTATTTGAATATTCTCTCAATTACCTTCACATGTGTTCCTTAGGATCAGCTTGAAATATTGTAACCAAACATACATCTTGCATAATATCAGGCCTTGATATTGTTAGGTATAGTAGGCCCCCAATCATAGATCTGTATTGAGTCTGATCAGCTTCAGGTGACTCATCATCTTTACTCAAGTGGCAACCGATTGCCATAGGAGTACTCATAGGTTTGCAATCTTCCATTTGAAACTTCTTCAACATTTCCTTAACATACTTTGCTTGAGAGATAAAGATACCCTCATTTGATTGAGAAATTTGAACTCCTAGAAAGAATGATAACTCTCCTAACATTGACATTTCAAATTCTTTCTGCATTTCTCTTGCAAACTTCTTACACATCTCATCATATCCACAAAAGATTATATCATCAACATACACAACAACAATTAGAATTTGTTCATCCTCTATTTTGATGTAAAGATTACTATCTGTAGTACCTTTCTTGAAACCATGCTGAAGTAAGTACTTGTCCAACCTTGCATGCCAAGCCCTAGGGGCTTGTTTGAGACCATACAAGGCCTTCTTGAGTCTGTACACCATGCTTCGATCTTCTGATAACTAAAAACCATCTGTTTGCTCTATGTAGATCTCTTCTTCCAATTCACCATTCAGAAAAGTAGACTTAACATCCATCTGATATACTTTGAATCCCTTATGTACTGCAAAAGAAAGAACCATTCTATTTGCTTCCATTCTTGCCACTGGAGCAAATGTCTCTTCATAGTCAACTCCTTCAACTTGTGAATATCCTTTGCAAACCAACCTTGCTTTGTTCCCGACCACTTCTCCATCTTCATTCAACTTATTCCTGAAGACCCATTTAGTTCCTATCATATTCTTGTCTATAGGCCTTGGTACCAACTCCTAAGTCTGATTCTTTTCTATCTGATTCAGCTCTTCTTCCATGGCTTGTATCCATCCTTCATCCTTTCTAGCCTCATTGAAATTTTTAGGCTCTATTCTTGACAGTAAAGCAAAGTTTACCTGTTCATTTATTCTTGCAAATCTTCTTCTTTTCTGAACTCCTTCATTCTTGTCTCCAATGATCTAAACTTCTGAATGATTCTTCTGAACATACTTAACTGGAGTCTTGGCAATCTTTTTTAGAGTTTCTTCCTTTTCTTCAACTTCTTCAACCCCCTCTATGCAGGTAGGTTCATCTAACCAATAATCCTCTTGCTCAACTGAACTTTGACATGATTCTTCATCCAATTTTACATTTGCACTCTCAACTATCTTCCTTAGTCTTTTATTGTAGCATTTGTAGGCTTTGCTGGTAGTTGAGTACCCAAGGAAAATTCCTCCATCTTCCCTTGAGTCAAACTTTCCCATACCTTCTTCATCTCTTCTGATGTAGCACTTGCTTCTAAAAACTCTGAAATACTTGACTGTTGCAGATCTTCCATTCTAAAGCTCATAAGGGGTCTTGGTGTTGTGCTTTCTTAGTTGTCCCCTATTAAGAATATAGACTGTGGTTTGAATTGCTTATTTCTAGCATATATCAAGCTATTTAGCTTGACATTGTCCTGGCCATCTCCTAGACAGTCCTATTATTTCTCTCTACAACACCATTCTACTGAGGGGTTCTAGCATCTGTATAGTGCCTTTTGATTCCATGTTCTTGACAAAACACTACAAACTCATTTGAAGTGAACTCACCACCTCTATCAGATATTAAGCACTTAATTCTAGAATTCATTTCATTTTCAACCATATTTTTGAAGATCTTGAATCTACTAAAAGATTCTAATTTTTCTTTCAAAAAGGTAACCCATGTCATTCTAGAGAAATCATTAATGAGCAACATGAAATACCTCTCACCTTATAGGCTTTTTGTCCTAGTTGGTCTGCACAAGTATGTATAAACCAGTTCTTAAGGCCTTGTAGTAGAATATTCCTTGGGCTTGAAAGTTATCCTTGTTTGCTTTTCAATCTGACATTCCTTGCATATTGTGTTTGTAGGCTTGATGATCTTTTGCATGTCCCATATTGCTTTCATGGAACTGATCTTCACTAGATTGTCAAATTTGATATGTCTCATTCTCTTGTGCCATAGCCAACATTCATTTGTTTTCCCTATTAGACAATCCTCTCATTAACCCCTTTCAAATTATACAAATTGCCTTCTGTCTTAAAGCCTTATGCAACAAGTTTTCCAGATTTTGCTCTCCTGATTTCACATCCTTGATCATGAAATGTAAGATTATACCCTTTGCTGCACATTTGACTTATACTGAGAAGATGCTTGAGACCTTCTACATAAAGAACATCATGTGTCTGAGACCTTCCATCAAGATTGATAGTACCTTTTCCACTGATCTTTTTAGAAGAGTTGTCTCCAAACCTAACCAAGCCACCGTCCCATTTTCCAAGATTAATAAACTTGATTTTATCACCTATCATGTGATTTGTACATCCATTGTCTATCACCCAAATATTGGTTTATCCTTGAGCATGAAATGCTATTTGGACAATCATTGAGTTCTCAACTCCATTGTTACTTTCCTTGTCTTGGTCAGTGACATTAGTTATCTGAGATTCTAAATTTACCAGACCATTCTTGCAATACCTTGCTATGTGTCCAAACTTGTTGCAAATTTGACAAACCATATTGGCATCCACATGATTTCTTTCATTCATTACAAACTTGCAATCCATAGCCTTATGACCAAATTTATTGTAGATAAAACAACAACCAAAGAAAACATGATTGAACCTGTTCATGGAGAATTGTCTTGCATGAAGAGATCTTCCTTGAGACAAAATGAGATTTGTACATCTTGTATCATCTGGACCTCCAAGCATTGCCTTCTTCAATTCCCTTCTAAGTAATTGAATCTCTTTCTCAATTTTTATAAATTATTTTGTCCTGGCTTCAATCACAACTTTTTGTTCTTGATTCTCCTTTCTTGCACAATCTAGGTCTTCAAGAGCAGAAACAAGTTCACCTTCAAAGTCAACTTTATATTCATCTTCATCTACAACCTTGTTTGAATCATCTAAGATCACCATGGCCATGAAAAGAGATTCTCCTCTATCTTCATTAGATGAGTAGTGATATACTTCTTCTTCGGAGCTGTAGTCTTCTTTTGAAAGAAGGTTCCTTTGAAAATTATTTTTTTTGAACCCCTTGTTGCTACTTTCACTTTCTCCAAAAGGATATTTAGAGGCATAATGATCAATTCTACCACATTTGAAACATTTGAAAGGTAGCTTACCTTTATATTTACCTGATCCTCTTTTCAACTTTCTTACAAAATTTGCTTCTTCTTCGTCAGCTTCATTGCATACGTTAGATGTTCCTTCATTCTTCATGGCATTGAAAGCATCTTCTTTTTGGCATGGACCTATGACTTCATTTCTCATTTTGTAGGTAGTGAAGGACCCAAATAGTTCTACCATGGTGAGTTTCTTCAAGTCTTTAGCTTCTTCTATTGCAGAAACTTTTGAATCAAATATGTGAGGGAGCGATCTTGGGATTTTCTTTACAACCATTGATTCAACAATATCTTCACCCCATGCTTCCAATTCCATTCACAACTTCATCTACCTAGTGTAAGTAGCCAGCTATGTTCTCTTCTTCTTTTATCCTTAGATTCTCAAATACTATTTTGTAGGATTGCATTTTGGCTTCCTTTATGGTGTCATCTCCTTCATAGAGACCTTTGAGCTTATCCCATATCTCCTTCATTGTCTTGTACTGCACAACCTTAACTAACTTTGAACTGGTCAGACCACTTAATATTGCATTCTTAGCTTTGGCATTATTCTCATGGGCCTTCTTTGCATTTGAATCTGTAATGGGATTACTAGGTTTTATATAATCAGTCTCAATCTCCCTCCAGACATCATACACTAGTGAGGTGAGATAGGCTTCCATCCTTACACTCCAGAAGTCATAGTTATTTTCATAAAACATACGAGCTTTAGAAGAGGATTCCTTCTAAGCCATGTGTTCTATTCCAAGATCTACCTTCAGCTGTTAGGTTGCACCAAGGAACCTTGCTCTGATACTAATTGGTAGAACACAAGGATATACTAAGAGTGGGGTGAATCAGTATATCACTAAAACTTATTTCAGTTAATCATCAACAATTAAAACTTCTAGCTACTTTAACCAAAAGATCAACAAATTAATCCAATTAAAACACAACACATATGCACACAACCACAACACCAGATTTACGTGGAAACCCCAAAAGGGAAAAACTAAGGCGAGCAAGCTACTTGGATCTATTGTCCAAATCCAACCTTACAAATGAAGATAAAATAGGATTACAATATTATTTATGGGCTACAATCCAAAGGAAGTTGTAAGTCTCTCAAATACAATGCAATGACACTTACAGAAAGAGGCTATACCCTTTGGATGTTACATTCAATGGATCTCACTGAAAAAAATACCTCTGCATCATCCGCACACTTCACAAAACTTCACTTTCTCTACTCAGATAACACTTTTACCTCCAAAAGACCTTCACAATTATACTCACATCTACTCACACATCTTTGCACTCGCTCACTCTATCTTAATTTTCACATCAAACAATATATTTCATTTATACCCTCCACAAATTACAAAATCTTTCTCCCATGCCAGCCAAGATGAAATGTGTATACATGAAATGTGCATGGCCACACCAAGTCGGCATCTAAAAGATGTAGAAAATTAATGTGGTTCAAGCCAAGTGATAACCAAAACCTATTCTTTATTATCACATTCTTCCAAGCTAGTGCACACTTCAAATCATATGGCGGGAACATTGAAAACACATGAAGTTGGCCCAACAAACACACATCCTTCCGCCTAATAGCTCCAAACCAAAAGTAGCACCGAAGGGATCAATTTAAATCATGCAAATCCTCACACAAGAAACATGAGACTTACACAAATCTTCTCAATCAATCCTTCTTCTGAAATATATGTTTCCTTTCTGGCGCAAGAAAATAGATACTGAGCCTGGTATCAGAAACACAGTCTTAAGATAGAACATTGAAAAAACAACTTGTGGTGCACTTTAGTACCTAAAACTTGAAATGAATAATCTATCTAAATATCTGAACTTATCCTCCAAACATCAAATCCAAAAGGTAAACTATAGTGAAATGCGGCGGCTTCTGCTTTCTCCTCTAGATAGACCTAGTCACCAGCAAGATGTTTCTTTGTTCTTCTAACTCTGGAGAACCTCTGCAATACATCTTAGCAGCTAAATATTGAATATTATCATCTTCTCATCTATAAATGATCATCCTTCAAACTGCAGGACCACAACTTCAAAGGTAGAGAACTGTAGAACATTTCCTAGATGAATCATGACTGCATCAACTCTAAACAATTGTCTTCACTTTGTGAGCTCTAGAATATTTTGTGTTACTCTTCAAGCTCTAAAAACTGGAACATACAATCTTCACACATGTCTCTGATCAACTCCCAAACCGCAAGGCCATACCATCAAATGTGGAGGAATGCAAAGCATTCTCCTGAGCTTATTCTATGCAAACTTCAGTACCTTAGACAACTTGAATCTTTCTTTCAAAGCTAAAGCAATGCATTTCCTCATGAAACAATGAATACAATATTTGCCACATCATAGACTCATTCTCAACTTCATACAACAAAATTCTCTTTTCACAAAGCAAGAATCTTCATGTTAGCATACTCTTTGTCTATACAATTTCAGGAGATATTGATGACATTCATTGTCTTACCCTTCTCATCTATGATCTATCTTTTTTTGTCTTCTTCTTTGATTATATTGCCACAATCTTCTTTTGAAATTGCCTTCTTGTTCACTTTACTTCTGGCCTTCTTCATTCCAGCACTATTGAAAACGCACCTGAATCTCACACTGTTGACATCGATGACAACATAAGTGCAACAATTGAAAACTAGCACACAAAATATGCATAAGGAAGAAATTGAGAGTTGGCATCAACATACCTTTGCTATTGCCTCCATGAGTTGGATCAATAAGGTCAATACAATGAAATCTACACAATTTTCTCTCACAATAGCCCACAATCGTTGCTCCTCTATTGAAAACACCACTAGAAGAGTACAAACATGAGTCACATAGATAATTTAGCATTTTCAATAGACAATTTAGCCATTTTAAGCTTTGGGGCTTAATAAGAAAATGATTTCTATGACATGAAGATGATTTGAAACTACATGAATGAACCTTGTGAAAGAAAAATAAAATATAATTGAAAGGTTCAGTTAAGTTGCAATATGAGAGAACCTCCCTCTTTGGGAAACAAAATAAAATTTGGAACCCAAACACTTGTAAATTAACCCAATATGTTTGAAACGACCACACTTAATGTTAAAGTATATGACAGAAATTAATAGAATCCAATAGGTTACACTGAAATTGGAAAACAATAAGACTACTTGTATCTATTACCTAATATAATGATTGATAAAGTATTTTTTATATTTTGAGAGAAAATTGGAAAAAAATGAACATTAGAGAATTTGGTCAAAATCTTTTAATTTGGCTATTGGGTAAAATCAAAGTAGCATAAATTGTATTATAAAGCACATATAATTAAATAACAAATGAAAATAGGCGGCATATATAGGAGATAGATGTAGAGAAGCACCTTAGTTTCTCTATATGTCATCCATGGAATTTGACCTAGCAAAATACATTTTCAACTGAAATGCTTTTGGTTTCTCGAGACATTTTTTTAAAAAGTGTGTTGAAGTGGTGACCAATAGTTTAAGAGTCTATTGTATGGATGACGATAAACTGACGAAGATATTCATTATCAACTATGAACTCATTGACAATGCCATCCATGAGGTACTGAGCAATACAACACTTCATGATCCTAACAAGGCATTTCTACCCATCCAGAACCTCTTTTTAACAAAAGAAAATTTCCTTTCTGTTGTACAAAACTATGATCTCTCCCAGGGATACCCCTAGTTGGAGGCCAATTCATGCAAGCAGAAATTAAGCAGAACCTGATGATGAGATGTGTCTACATCTCCTTTAAGTCTAGCCTTCAACATGACTGCGCATGCATCCTTGAAACTTTGGTGGCCTCACACTAAATAGCTCTTAGGCCAGTCTATGCAGCGCAAGTTAAGCAAGTATTTGGTGCTATGCAGTTCCTGTTAAACCATGATCCTCGGCCAGGGCCTCTCTCTCATCCCGATGATGATCCTCAACTTGCCAATGACAACCATGACGATGAAGCAACTGATGATAATTAGGATGTTCAAATGATGGATTTGAAGATTTCCCCTGATAATGATATGGGGGATTATGGTTATGAGTAAATATGTGGTTATCTTTACTATACTATGTAACATTTTGATAAAACTAGGTCCGTTTACCGCTATTATTTTTTGGATGGGGATGTTGAAGTATGTTCTTATCTCCTTCCCACCTCATTGTAATAGACCTTTATATTTTTAATATAAGTATGGGTGGTTACCACCTTTGGAAAAAAAAAACAATTTAAGAGTCTAGTTTTAGAATGTTGATCTAAAAATGTTTGGGTTTAGATTTCTTCATTTTTATATGTTTTTTTCTAGTTGCCAAAATCTTTCTTAAGGAGACTACACAAGTGCACAATTGACTAATTGTATGTTAATAATGTAGGCATTCTTGAGTTTGCATATTGGTGTTCTGCATATTAAATACTAATGCGAGATGAGTGACATGCCATTGTGTTGTGCAAATCCAATGTACATGTATAAATTGTAAATAAATATTTTACTAAATTAGAATTATAATAATCATATTCAATATTTTGTTTGTATTGAATTAGCCCAAATTTTACATTTATATATTAAATGTTTTCCTCGGGTCAAAATAATTTGACAAAATATCACATAAATAATATTAGCATAGAAAGCCAAACTAGACACTTGTTGTAGGTTAATCCCTCATATCATATTTTTATGGTTGGGTGTACTTTACTAAACCATGCAATTAGAAAGGTTGAAACATCCCTAATATCATGGATTTCTATGGTTGAATGTATAATAGTAAACTATGTCATTAGAAAGGCTAAAAGATATTCTCATATAATGTATTTTAAGGGCTAGATGAACTAAAGCATACCATGACATTAAAATGGCTAACACATTCCCATAGTAAATTACATTGTGATCCCATGCAATGCTAAATAGCCAATTAGGCACCATTAAAACACTCAACACATGACTGATTTTCATATGACTATAGTGCTAAAACCTAGCCACAACTTATTGACTTAATTTTTAGAACTGGGAGTAATGCAGCTGTAGAATCTGGAGCTGATGCAACACTACACAAACATTGAGTAAAACAGATTAATCGCCAGCTAAATCATCACATACAAATTTTACCATAAACCATGTTTGTAAAACTTCAAAATGAGATGTTGAGGCCTTGATTCATGAGCCCTTTATATTGCTGAAATTTAGGTATTTTTATACAAATATTATATATATATGATAAGAATGTAGAAGCTTCTTCAAAAAGGATTATGTTTGCATTTTGAGAGTAATTTGTTTTTCAAATTGTTGCAAAATAATGTTTTTGGGACTCTGGTGGCTTCTGTTCAATAAGGTGCCCTTGTAGAAAATGCTAGTGAGGTTTTTTATAAGCTTAGTGATACAAGGGGACAAATTTAGGCTTATGTATTTGATGGCAAAGTTTGAAAAAATAAATTCAATATAATTATAAATGAATAGTTTCTACATATATGGTTATCAAGCACTCTACTTAAATACCATCCACTTCAATGGTCAAACAATCAATAGCAATTTTACACCTCATCCACAATAAAAAGTGGTAAATATTTGTCTTATTTTTATTGGCCAAAATTGACCTTTAACTGTTGAAGTGGATGATGTTTAAGAATAGTCGTTATCAAATATCTCAGTTTTTTTTTAGAATACTAAGTAAAAATGAAATCTCTGACCCATATTTGTAATAGAATTGTTGTTTCTAGTATACATGGTTAACTTTGTCAAATACAAATTTTCATATCTATAATCTTACTTTAATATACAACCTGAACCACTTTAAGCATGGAATCGATAGTTACAAATTTTATAAAGGCATCGATAGTTATTTTTCTATTGGCCCACATAGAAAACCCTATTTTTTGTAACCGACATAAGTCTTGATAAAAACAACTGGAGAAAGAGAAAAGGCTTAGGGGTTAGGGTTTCCGTTGATATTGTATTGTAGCATATTGCAATGGTATTGAGTTGCAAGAGATTGTTGGTTGTAATCGGTTCTATTTTTTTGCTAGATAATAATATTGGACTCTTTGTTGGTGGATGTAGCTCGAGTTTGGGTGAACCACGTTAAAATTATCTCTTGCTATTTTATTTCTGTGTAAATTTTCATTCCTCTTTTTAATAAGAAGAGTAGACACAAAGTCATAACACAAACACCAGGATTTTTATGTGGAAAACCCAAAAAAGGGAAAAACCACGGTGAGTGTTAGCTCACAATATATTATGATATCAAAACTGAATTACATGAAGGCTCACTGTCCAAGGACTCACTGTCAAAAGAAGTGCTCACTGCAATAGGCTTACTGCTAAAAAGAGAAGAGAAGATAAAGGAAACATTAGATCACTGCCAAGAGAAGACTGCTACAAATGCATCTACAAAATGCTGAAATGTAGTTCCATTAATAGCTCAATACATAGATTCAAAAGTCTTCATTGTATCTGCCCTGCTTTTCTACTCTGCTTCACATATACTCTGTTCTTCTTCTCTTACTGTTCCTTTTTGGTCATAAAATTGCCTTAGATCGCATACACATTGAATTTGCACTATTATCATGTCATGCCCACATTCGCCATGTGGTAATGACACGATAACCACATGTCATGTCCACATTTTCCATGTGGTCATGACACGAATTACCAAAAATTTTTCCACCTGACTCTACAAACCCCCTCACACAACATGCGCGCTCGGTGACACACGCACACAACATAGTTGTCTCAACAACTAACGTCATATGCGTCGCCCGAAGGTGGGGAAGGTCATTTGCAATGGGATGAGGCGACACACGCTCCACCATCCCTACAACACGCAAGCCACTAAAATGAGGTGTATGTCGCAAGGAGTGACACGAAGAGGGTTATATTCCGTTTCAGATTCCAACCCTAGAGTCACCTAAATGAAGTGAGTTGATTTCGAAATGAATCAAAATCTAACCTTAGGTCCACTAAAGACCTAAGGGTCTAATCATTTAAATAAGAAAAATAACAATTACTGACTTATACAATAATCTAAAATTTATTGAGAAGGAATAAAAAAAATTGACTTAAAAATAACAATTAACTTAATAAAACTAGGATAATTTTGGCAGCATAACGGGGCATTATGGGATAAAAATAGAATAATTCCTATAGTGATTTTGGTAGCATAACGCCACCTCATCAACTATAGGAGGATGTGAAAATTAAATTAAAATAAAATTCCTACTTAACCCCTTTCAAGTTTAAATAATTTAAATGCATAAATTCACTAGTATCCCTCCCAAACATTTTGAAATAAAATTAATAACAATACAACTATATTTAACTTCAAAACCAAATCATAACTTTAAATAAATCCTTTTCCCAATTTATAAATCATAATAATTAAACATGACTACAATAATAGTTTGAATTCCAGCATAACACTAAATTGCCTTTCAATAGTCTAACTTAAATAAATAAATTAATATAGCCCAACTATAGTCCAACCAATTATTTAAAATAAATCAACTAGACTATACAACTTAGGGATTAATATAATTTTCTCCAAAAAAGTGCACAACCCCAAAAGTCATTAATTAAATAAAAGAATTAATTACTCACACTCACACAAAAGACAAAAGTGAACTCCAGCCTAAGAGGGGATTACACCACAACCCTAGTTTTATTAAATTAATCCATCCCTAACACTTAGGGCACCAAACCCTAGAGGAGCATTATACAAACACACAAACTCCTTATTTGTTCTCATTCACCACTTGGTTAAATTTTGGTTGGATGCAGGTTGCATAAAGGACATGGAGGAGCAAGTGGGAAGGTACCTTCCCAAGTGGAAGGTATCTTCCCAATAGGAAAAGGTCAAGTTGGTTTAATTGTCTTAAATTTTTCTAACATGTCTACCTACAAGTTGAAAGAATTATTCTCTAACTTTTATTTTGGTTTACTAATTTCTTTTTCCTAGGTTTTCATTTTTCAATGTACAGGAAGGAGGTTTACTTTAAAAAAAAAAATAGTTTTCTACAAGCTTCCATTTTAATCTAATCTAAGTTTTCAAATAAAGTCTCATGTAGGTTTATTCTAAGTTTTCCAATGCTAATGAGTTTACTCTCTAGTTATTGAAGATTTTATGATAGAGATAAAAGCATATGCCAAAACATATAAAAACACACACACAGATATATATATATAACTGAGATAACACAGAGGTAAAATCCAACTTAACACAGTACTGAAAAAAATTGCGGGTTTTAAAATATATAAATAAACATATATATATATATATATATATATATATATATATATATATATATATATATATATATATATATATATATATATATATGATTTTAACTATTAATATGAGGGTCTAACCAAATCATAGCAATGACTGTGTATTAGAAAAACTCAGAGAAGGTTTTATATGGCCGAACGACCAATGTTTAGTCACGGCGTTCGCCGTTATTAAGGAAGATAAACGAAGAGAGGGGGTGGGGGATCCACCGCCCTTCCCCCCACACTCTGCATAAAATAAGCATGGTGGCCGCAAAGGGGTTCGGCCCCTTGTGAGCCACCCAAATCGATTTCTTTCACACACAAAAAAAACTTTGAACCCTAACTTGTGCCGTTCGATGCATACAACGCTTAATCCAAAATAAAATGCGATTCCATTCTATTTAATGTATACTGGGTTTTTGATATATATATATATAACACTCAATCTTTTTTTTATAACAACATATAGATAAAATAAAAGTGCTCAAAGCAAGAACAAATATATTATTTTCTTTTAATATTAACCCAAAGAAACCTTTCCCAAATAAAGGCAATATTTATTTTTCTTTTGAAAACAACATAGTAGTTATTCCTTCCAAGCTCATACATGCATTTCATCATTTTCTTTCCATAACAATTTAACTAATACAAGAGATAGATAAAGTAGAGTGGTGGTTTTCACCTAGGGTTAGGGTACTGAAATTGAGTTTGCAGGCTTCTATTTTTATCCCTTCAAACCCTTAGTGCCTTAGGTTAAATTGTTCCTCGACCCACATGAAATGTTTTGCTATTTTTTCCATCGTGCTTCATGAAAATCCTAAGTTTTTGTATGTGCAAGTGCAAATGTATGTTGGCGGGCTCAAAAATGCACATCGGCTTTCAAAAATGGTAAAAAAATCAGTTATATGCATTTTGGGATGCATATTGAGTTTGCATATACAAGGGGGAATCTATTACAGATTCCCAAGAATATTCTATCGTTGTATATCAGGTTTTCTTGCATATTTGTGTTGTATGTTTGAACATACAACGGCTACATACATTAGAAAACATGCAATCAAAAGATGCATTGGCGGCATACAAGGAGGTTACTGTGCTGAATGTATATCGGGTTCACTGTAGCTGATGCATATGGAAATATACAATGGAAAATATACAAGGCGCAGACATGCATTCGCTACAGTGCAATGTATCATTGGCCGATGCATATGCAAGGAAGGAATGTGCAAGGGGCCGATAGACAAGTGGTGGGGCCCACGGATATACAAAGCCGATTGTACATCATAAATATGCAAGAGGCACATACAAAGAAAAAGTTGTGTGCAACGGAGAAAGACAAGGGGTCGGGCCCACGAGTTGCATACAAAGGCAATTGTATGCTGGCGCATGCAATCAAATATACAAGGCCCGGACCCGAGGAGTTTTACATTTTGCTTAATGCAGGTTTGAGATCCGGATTGCATATTTTGTTTTGTATATCCGCGTTGTATGTTTGCAATATACAAAACAATGATACAAAGGAAAGATACAACACAGATTCCAAGGGATATTCCAATCTAGCAGATAAGGTGTCAAAATCTGCAACTTGCATGTATATTGCATTGTATATGCCGATATACAAACAAAAGGAGATACAAGGCCCAGATTTGAAAGTTTTTCAAATCCGATGGATAAATTGGCTGGGGTCCGTTGTATGTATATCGCATTTGTATGATGCCATATGCAAGGAAATGTATAAGTAAGGAGATGCAAATCAGACCCGATTTGAATTTCAAAGTACTTCATAGTCATTTGAGGTCCGCAGAATGTATATTGGATTTGTATGTGCAGCATACAACCTGATATACAAAGGAAAGACATACAGCCTGGATGCGGAGGATGAATCAAATGCAGTGAATGAAATTTGAGGTCCATGGATTATATAAAGTGCTTGCATGTTTGCGATATGCAAGGGGCCGATATACAAATGGTGGGCCCCAGCGACTCAAAGGAGCTGTTGTATGTATATGCATCCTGCATATACAAAGATTTGAAAAGCGATTGTATATGCATTTGAGCATGCATATACAAGGGCGAAAAGGGGAAAATAGAGAGGGGGAAAGTCAGTGATAGAGGAGCAAGGTGCCTACGTGGCATGATGTCATTGGTTGGTGACTTTTCAGCATGTTTTGGAGCCATTGATCTCAGTGATAGGGAGATATGATCAACGACTGTGTTTCAAACTACCAGCGATGGTTTCCTTTGCATCAGCAGTCATGTTTTGAGCGAGAAAACTCCATGGACACGTTGCTACAATTCTCGAGAGGAGCTGCAGGTAGGTGAGCCATTATTATCTATTTAAAGAGGCATGGGCCGGTGGTTGACTGGCCAACCACCTGATTTTAATGAAAAACCCCTAGGCAGTGGTGCTGATCCCAAGCTCACCTATTTTTCTTTCCTATTCTACCTGCGCTTTTAATGATTTGGGCTCCATTTTCTAGTGCATTGTATCTGGCAGGATTTTTGACTTGCCATGTAATTAATTTGCTGGGTGCATAGTCTGGCTATAAGAGGGCCAAACTGTGTCATTTAGGGTTGTTGAAAACTGGACAAATTTTGGTGCTATAATCGGATACAATCTCATTGGTGGCTCTATTCTAGGTATTTTGTGAGTTTATGAGTTGTATGTTGTATGTCTTATACATAGAATCCATCAGTTTCATGTTGATTTAAATGAGTAATGCTTTATAGCATGTATTTTGTTATTTGTCTCCAAACTGAATGTGTTCTTCTTCTGAATCTAAATAGCTAAGGGGTGTTTGGGATTCTAGAATATGGGTTTGCTATATTGAATGCTTAATCTTTTACTTCTGCTCAAGGAGTAGATTAAATGTTTTGGGTTAAGTGTTGGGAAGATTATATTGCAGTAAGGATGTTTGTAAGCATAAATAACTAAATATTTAGTCTTGGGAGGTGTCTGTAAGGTAGACATTACGAAACCCCCTTGAAATCTGATTATTGTTTTAAGTCTGTGGTAAACACACACTCACACACACACACACACACACACATATTGACTCTGAGCCCTGGATAGGCATCAATCTAGTCTTGTATTTAGGTTGCAACCCAAAGTCTCAGTATTGCAACCAAATACCAAAAAATCAAACTCAAACTTCAAATACAAACCTTTAGGACATTAAGAAGTAGTTTTAGGATCAAAATCCTCTGCCTCACAAATAAGTATAGGCCCAAAGCTATCCCCTTTGCACTTATTTTACAGTTTTGGTCTGCATAAAGGAGGATTCATCTGCTTTGTATCAGCATCCCAGTCAGTTCATAGTCACATTTCATCGATGTTGAATAGGGAATACCCCCCTTGGTTCTGCAGAGCCTAAAGAAGAAGAGGAGATATTTATAGAGTCTATCTCCTGTACTGTTGGCCCCTGGCCCGGGAATCCTGTTGATCAATGATGGCTACTTTGTAGGGATAACTGGGAACAAGCATCCAGTTTGGGAAAAAAACCAACAAATTTCGTGACTCCGCTGGGGAAACTTTGTGAAAGAACCCTGATTTTAAAAGAAAACAATTCCTAGTTATAGGTGGTGACTCCGAACAAATCTCCCAACCGGTAAAGTAAAAATTTGTATGCAAGGGAGAAGATCCCTGCATAATCCTCTGTTCGAAGAGTTATCCATAAAAATGATGTATAGGAAAAAAGGGACTGTTCAAGCCAGTCGAGAGGGTTCTCCCAGAAGTAATGATAATATTCAGGACAATCCAGGATCTTCAGAGCAGACAATACCTTATTTTTCAAACACTGAGGCTGAAATCTAGAACATTTATGAAAGATAGTAGGGTGGTGGATTGAGAATGAGATCAAAGGTGTTTCAAGAATGCCCTTTCCTTGATTCCCCTGATAGATTTGAAGAAGCTGAATCCCCAAGGGATGATAATGATGATCAGAACGTAATGAAACCATCCTCTTCTATGCCTAGAGATGAGGAATTAGCTAAAGAAATCAAAAGTCTGAAGGTAGAACTAGAATAGGCAGTAAAAATTAGAGATGACATGAGACAGAAAGTGCAGGCTCTTAGAACTGCTCAGAATGATTCAGTTCCCACCCTTGAGAATATAAATGTGTTGAGGAACCAGCACATAAATGAAATTCAGGATCAACATAATGATCAAAGACAGAATGCAAATAATGCTAGAGTACCATTAAATAATGTAAGAAATCAGAATGCAAATAGAAATGTAAATGCAAATCAGTTTGATAGACAACCTATGCAGCTGGATAGATTCAGGAAACTGGTTTTTGATGGCATTCCTGGTTACCCCAATCCTATTGACAAACATGTGAGGCCACAAGTGCCAAAGTTTTTAGGAAATAATACTGTGTCAGGGGAAGATCACTTAAAATCTTTTCAGAATATCATGGACATTTTTGAGGTCGAGCATGAGGATGTTTTTATGAAATTATTTATGCAATCCTTAGTTGATGAGGCTAGAGAATGATACAAGGGTCTGCCTGACAAGAGTATTTCATCATGGGAGGACTTCAGAAGAATTTTTAAAGAACAATATGGTGACAAAACTGATCCAAGTTTCTTCATTAATGAATTCACTGGCATTACCAAAGGATCAAATGAACAAGTTGCTGATTTCAACGCTAGATCCACTGAGGCCTAATGAACCTATGTGCATAGTGTTGTACATGAATGCTTTTGATGCCAAAACAACTTATGGGTTAAGGGATAAAGGTCCTGCTAGCCTTAGAGATGCTTTCAAAATTGCAACAATTATTGAAAATAATAGAAAAGCATCTGGTAAGACAAACAGAAGAGATGATGTAAAAATTCTACAAAATCCAAATACTAAATCTCAAATTACTCAAGGCAATGCATCTACTTCTGAGGATAAATTAGATAAATTGACAACTATTGTCAAGGACTTGAGTTATAGAATGGCTAAAAATTAAAAGGGGATAGGTCCTGATAGATGGGTTTACCAAAGGCAAGAAAGAAGACCATCATTACATGATATGCCATATAACACTAATTGGCATAATGGTAAACCCATTCTCCCAAACAACAACACAATTCAAAGGACTCAAAATGTTAAGGAAACTCCTGATCCTTTGAAGAAGGCTGTTAATCTTGTTAATGACACCCCATGGTGCATAATATGTCAAATGCCTCACTCACAGTCACAATGTATGATTGCTCAATCTCTATATAATAATGCTATTGCCTGTGATGAGTGCAATGAACCACATTGCATGGAAGGTGACAATGTCAATATTGTGTCTACAAACAGGGAGTATCCTTCTTATGATGTTGATGCAAGCACAAATAATGAGGTTCAGGTTTGCCAGCAGTTTCCCTATGATGAAGATGATGAGGATAATTATTCTTATGCTCAGGACTCACACATCTTCTTGAATAACTTGAGAAGACCTTCCGATGAAGAGATTAGAGCCCTCACAACTGCAGTAGTGGCTCAAGTCAAAAGCAATTACAATCTCAGGAGTAAAGCCCAGGTAAGTAACTCACAGCAACTAGAGAATACTTTTGTGAACCAACCAGTGCACAATCATAAAGGGACTAAACCACAAAGGAAACAATGGAGCAATAATAAGCAAAATTTTAAGCAAAAAATAGGTCATGATTCTCAAGAATCAGAAAATAGAATTCCCCAGGTTGAGGATCAAAATAAAAAATTTTAGATCAAAGATGACAGTTAGAGAGCCACAAAAATTAAAGCTAGATCATACCAAGATAAAAATAAAACTGTAGATCAAGCTACAATTGTTATACAAAATTATGCTCCGTTTGACATAACTCAGGTCTTGTCCCAGGTAAAGGTTTCTATTCCATTGATGGAGTTGATGAAAGTTGAAGAATTCAGAAGTAAAATATTGTCCCTGATTTCAGGAGTACCCTGTCAAGCTAATCAAAATATTGAGACTCAGGGTAAGAAACAAGCTATGTGTATTGATGAGGATGAGACTCCTGAAGTTTATCTGGGGGTGACCATGACAAAATGCCCTTCACAGGTTGAACCATTCTATGTCTCCCTTGTCATAAATGGAAAAGTGATTAAGAATTGTATGCTTGACTCAGAAGCATCAACGAATATCATGCCTCTGGCTGTCATGCACCAAGTTGGGTTAAATATAGACAAGGCATGTGGGAAATACTATGCCATGGATGCTAGAGAAGTACCAGTCATTGGAATCATGAAAGACGTGGATTTCAGACTAGTAGCATATCCTGAAAAGACGTACAAAATGAATCTAACAGTTGTTGATATCAAGCCACAGTATGGCATGTTGTTGTCAAGAAGATGGGCAACATTGATTGGTGGGAGTATGCAATTGGACTTGTCATATGCTATGATCCCTATGAATGGAAAGGATGTCAAATTGATTAGAGAAGAAAGGTCACTAGACACAGTTGAGGATCAGGAATCAGAGGAGCAGGTATGTTTTGTGGACATTGACTGTGATAATTTCAAAGTTATCTCAGATGATCAAGAGGGTAAAGGGAGAGATGTTTGCATTCAAGAGCTTGACCAACAGGGTCTCTGGACCATGTATTTTGATGGAGCTTGTTTGAAGGAAGGATCTGGTGCTGAAATTGCATTTCTGTCTCCAGCTGGTAAGCTTCTAAAATCATCTTTCATGTTGAAGTTTGCTTGTACAAATAATATTGCAGAGTATGAAGCTCTATTATTAGGATTGAATGTTGCTTTGAAGCATGGGATCAAGATGCTCAAAGTATTTGGGGATTCAAAGTTAGTTGTTTCCCAAGTCAAAGATAAGTATGCATCAAAGAATAAGAGATTAAAATAGTATAAGCATGTTGTTTGGGATACAATTGAATTATTTGATGCTTTTTCAATAAGCTAGATTGAGAGATCAAAAAATGTCAGGGTAGATTTTCTAGCTAATGTATCCATAAGGCCAAATGACATCACTCTGTCAGATGTTACAAATGTTGAAGTCAAACTAAGACCTACAGTATCATATAACATATACAGTTGGCAGGTGTTTGATGATGACAAAGATTTGCTGAGATTTCTACATTGCATTGATGAATATGAAAACCAAGAAGTAAATTTTCAAAACTTTGTAGAAGTTGTGGATGGGAAAGAAAATCTCTTAGGGAAGGAGGTAATTCAACTCAAGACAAATAAAATCCCTAGAGGGCTGGTTGCTTTAGAGAGAGCATTTGAGAATAGGGACCAATTTGTTACAAAGGCATCTCCAACAAACAAGAATGATTTAGAAGAGATAAACTTGGGGACATCTCAGGCCCCCGAGAAGGTATAGATTGGCAAACAGCTCAACCCACACATCAGGAGTATGCTGATTGCACTACTGAAAAAATATAAGCATATTTTTGCCTGGTCATATGAGGACCTGAAAGATTATAGGGAGGATTTATTCTAGCATGAAATCCCTTTGAAGCCTGGAGCTAAGCCTTTTAGACAGAAACAAAGACCTATCAACCCAACTTTAGCTCCTAAGATGTAAGAAGAGCTTATGAAGCTTAGGGAGGCTGGAATAATTATGCCCATCAGACACTCAACTTGGGTGTCCAACCTTGTCCCAGTTAGAAAGAAGAATGGTGACATAAGACTTTGTGTGGACTTTAGAAATCTGAATGTATCTTCTTTGAAGGACAATTATCCATTGCCAAACATGGAAGCCATATTGCAGAAGGTGACTGGCTGTGAACTTTTATCCATGATGGATGGATTTTCAGGGTACAATCAAGTGAAAGTAAAAGAATCAGAATAGTTCAAGACTGCTTTCACCACTCCATGGGGAACCTATGTATATGTGAGAATGCCATTTGGACTGACAAATGCAGGTGCTACATTTCAGAGGGCTATGGATGTTGCTTTCGCAGGATTGATTAACTCAATCCTGGCTATATATCAGGATAATTTAACTACCTATTCAAGAAAGGAGGAGCAACATTGCATGCACTTGGAGCAGATCTTTATTAGAGCATTGGAATATGGCATCTCACTCAACCCAAAGAAATGTGCTTTTGGGGTAGTGGAAGGAAAATTGCTTGGACACATTGTTTCCAAGGATGGAGTCAGGATTGATCCTGAAAGGGTGGCTGCAATTGACAAAATTCAGATCCCTAGAACAATGAAAGGTATTTAGTCCTTCTTTGGGAAAATTAATTTTGTTAGAAGATTTGTTCCTAACTTTGCAGAGACCACAAAAGATATCTCTAAAATGTTGAAGAAAGGTGCAATTGTCAAATGGGAAGATGAAGCAACTAAGTCATTTCAGAACATCAAAGAGGCTATAAAGATGGCTCCTGTGCTAAAATCTCCTAATTTTTCTAAGCCCTTTCAGTTGTTCTCATTTGCTTCTTTCCATACTATTGCTGCATGCTTATTGCAAAAAAATGCAGAAGGTTTTGAACAACCTATAGCTTTCTTTAGCAGGTCATTGCAGGCTGCTGAGTTGAAGTATGACATCATGGAGAAGCACGCATATGCACTGGTTAGAGCAATAAAAAGCTTCAGGCCATATTTGGTAGGCTCTCAGATAATTGCATATGTGCCTCATGTAGCAGTTAAAGATATCTTTACTCAGCAGGAGGTAACTGGAAGAAGATGCAGATGGATAAACAAATTGCAAGAGTTCAACATTGAAATACAGATCACGAAATTGGTAAGAGGACAAGGTTTGGCAAAATTGATGACACAGTCAAATCTAGAGGCATGCCAAGTGAATGTAGTGCATAATGAAGTTATAAATATGTCAGAATCTGAATGGTATAAGGACATAGTACATTATTTGCAGAATTTGAACTGTCCTTCCCATCTCAGTGATAATTAGAAGAGAACCTTGAAGCTACATGCTACTAAATACATAATAGTTCAAGGAGAGTTGTATTGGAAAAATCCTGATGGCGTGCTACTCAGGTGTGTGGATGAAAATCAGGCCAAGAATATTCTAAGTGACATGGACAATGGAGTGTGTGGTGGACACTATACTGCCCAGACTACAACCCACAACATTCTCAGAGAAGGCTATTGGTGGCCAACTCTCTTCTCAGATGTACAAAGAATGGTAAGAAAATGTGATCCTTGTCAGAGGTTCTCAGGAAAGCTAAAATATGAAGGTGTATTGCCCCTTAGGACTATAACTGTAGAAGCTCCATTTCAGCAATGGGGAACTGATTTTATAGGGGAAATCTCAGAAAAATCAAGTGGAGGACACAGTCGGATTTTGGTAGCTACTGATTACTTCACTAAATGGATTGAGGCCATTCCAACTAAAAAAGCTACAAGCAAAGTGGTGATGGATTTTATTCTAGAAAATATTGTTATCAGATTTGGAGTACCAGCCAAAGTGGTCACAGATAATGCTATGTGCTTTAGGTCTGGTGAATTTATTGATTTTTGCAATAATTATGGAATTAATTTGTTACATGCATCACCATATCATCCACATGGAAATGGTCAAGCGGAGTCAAGTAACAAAAGCCTCATGAAAATTGTCAAAAGGATGGTAGGCAGAAACAAAAGGGCTTGGGATTCAAAGCTGAAAATGGCATTATGGGCTGATAGAGTAACAGTGAAGAAAGCAATTGGAAGGTCGCTTTTTGAACTAGTGTATGGTGCGACAGCTAAATTGCCTGTGAACAACCTCCTACCATTTTACAAATTCATACAAGAAAATGAGAAGGAGATTGAGGACTCAATGACTGAAAGAATAAATCAGTTGGTTGCACTAGATGAAATGAGAAGGGAGGCACAGAAAACAAACATCAAGAGACAACAAAAGGTAAAATATCTGTTTGATAAAAGGGCTACAGAAAGAAAGTTTCAGATAGGTGATTTGGTCCTTGTATGGAATGCAAGGAACTAGGATAAGGGCAAGCACGGTAAATTTGAGCCCTTATGGGTAGGCCCATACCAAATCAGCGACACTCATGGAGAAGATTCCTATTTTCTCCAGGCCCTAAGTGGTGAATTATTGGAATTACCTGTGCACGGTCAGTTCCTAAAACCCTACTTCTCATAAATGGATATCTTATGTGCACATTGTAAATTAGGTGTAAATATTTTGTACATGCCTTGTATAGTCGGTCGTGTTTTGGGTTTGGTGTTTTGTCTGGTCTATCCCAGAGTAGCTTGGTTCTGGCTACAGTCTTGCGTCTGCACGTCCCTAGTTGGAGCTACTAGTGGTTTTCACCTAAGGTTAGGGTTCTAAAATTGATTTTGTAGGCTTCTGTTTTTATCCCTTCAAACCCTTAGTGCCCTAGGTTAAATTGTTCCTCGACCCACATGAAATTTTTTGCTATTTTTTCCATCACGCTTCATGAAAATCCTAAGTTTTTGTATGTGCAAGTGCAAATGTATGTTGGCGGGCTCAAAAATGTACATCGGCTTTCAAAAATGGTAAAAAAAATTAGTTATATGCATTCTGGAATGCATATCGAGTTTGCATATACAAGGGGGAATCTATCGCAGATTCTTGGGAATATTCTGCAGTTGTATATCAGGTTTGCTTGCATATTTGTGTTGTATGTTTGAACATACAATGGCTACATACATTAGAAAACATGTAATGAAAAGATGCATTGGCGGCATACAAGGAGGTTACTGTGCTGAATGTATATCGGGTTCAATGTAGCTGATGCATATGGAAATATACAATGGAAAATATACAAGGCGCAGACATGTATTTGCTACAGTGCAATGTATCATTGGCCAATGCATATGCAAGGAAGGAATGTGCAAGGGGCCGATATACAAGTGGTGGGGCCCGCGGTTATACAAAGCCGATTGTACATCAGACATATGCAAGAGGCACATACAAAGAAAAAGTTGCGTGCAATGGAGAAAGACAAGGGGTCAGGCCCACCAGTTGCATACAAAGGCAATTGTATGCTGGCGCATGCAATTAAATATACAAGGCCCAGACCCAAGGAGTTTTACATTTTGCTTAATGCAGGTTTGAGATCCGAATTGCATATTTTGTTTTGTATATCCATGTTGTATGTTTATGATATACAAAACAATGATACAAAGGAAAGATATAATGCAGATTCTAGGGGATATTCCAATCTAGCAGATAAGGTGTCGAAATCCGCAGCTTGCATGTATATGGCATTGTATATGCCGATATACAAAAAAAAGGAGATACAAGGCCCGGATTTGAAAGTTTTTCAAATCTGATGGATAAATTGGCTGGGGTCCGTTGTATGTATATCACATTTGTATGATGCGATATGCAAGGAAATGTACAAGTAAGGAGATGCAAACCAGACCCAATTTGAATTTCAAAGTACTTCATAGTCATTTGAGGTCCGCAAAATGTATATTGGATTTGTATGTGCAGCATACAACCTGATATACAAAGGAAAGACATATAGCCTGGACGCGAAGGAGGAATCAAATGCAGTGAATGAAATTTGAGGTCCATGGATTGTATAAAGTGCTTGCATGTTCACGATATGCAAGGGGCCGATATACAAATGGTGGGCCCCGGCAACTCAAAGAAGCTATTGTATGTCTATGCATCCTGCATATACAAAGATTTGAAAAGTGATTGTATATGCATTTGAGCATGCATAAACAAGGGTGAAAAGGGGAAAATGGAGGGGAAAAGTTAGCGATAGAGGAGCAAGGTACCTACGTGGCATGATGTCATTGGTTGGTGACTTTTCAGCATGTTTTGGAGCCGTTGATCTTTGAGATAGGGAGATATGATCAATGACCGTGTTTCAAATTGCCAGTGATGGTTTCCTTTGCATGAGCAGTCATGTTTCGAGCGGGAAAACTCCATGGACGTGTTGCTACAATTCTTGAGAGGAGCTACAGGTAGGTGAGCCATTATTGGTTATTTGCAGAGGCATGGGCCGGTGGTTGACTGGCCAACCACCCAATTTTAATGAAAAACCCCTAGGTGGCGGTGCTGATCCCAAGCTCACCTATTTTTCTTTCCTGTTTTGCCTGCGCTTTTAATGATTTGGGCGCCATTTTCTGGTGCATTGTATCTGGCAGGATTTTTGACTTGCCGTGTAATTAATTTGTTGGGTGCATAGTCTGGCTATAAGAGGGCCAAACTGTGTCATTCAGGGTTGTTGAAAACTGGACAAATTTTGGTGCTGTAATCGGATATAATCTCATTGGTGGCTCTATTCTGGGTATTTTGTGAGTTTATGAGTTGTATGTTGTATGTCTTATACATAGAATTCATCAGTTTCATGTTGATTTAAATGAGTAATGCTTTATAGCATGTATTTTGTTATTTGTCTCCAAACTAAATGTGTTCTTCTTCTGAATCTAAACAACTAAGGGGTGTTTGGGATTCTAGAATATGGGTTTGCTATATTGAATGCTTAATCTTTTACTTCTGCTCAAGGAGTAGATTAAATGTTTTGGGTTAAGTGTTGGGAAGATTATATTGCAGTAAGGATGTTTGTAAGCATAAATAACTAAATACTTAGTCTTGGGAGGTGTCTGTAAGGCAGACATTATGAAACCCCCTTGAAATCTGATTATTGTTTTAAGTCTGTGGTAAACATTCACATATATATATCTACTGACTCTGAGCCCTGGATAGGCACCAATCTGGTCTTGTATTTAGGTTGCAACCCAAAGTCTCAGTATTGCAACCAAATACCAAAAATCAAACTCAAACTTCAAATACAAACCTTTAGGACATTTAGAAGTAGTTTTAGGATCAAAATCCTCTGCCTCACAACTGAGTATAGGTCCAAAGCTAGCCCCTTTGCACTTATTTTATAGTTTTGGTCTGCATAAAGGAGGATTCATCTGCTTTGTATCAACATCCCAGTCAGTTCATAGTCACATTTCATGGATGTTGAATAGGGAATACCTCCCTTGGTTCTGCAAAGCCTAAAGAAGAAGAGGAGATATTTATAGAGTCTATCTCCTATACTGTTGGCCCCTGGCTCGGGAATCCTGTTGATCAATGATGGCTACTTTGTAGGGATAACTGGGAACAAGCATCCAGTCTGGGAAAAAAACTAAGATAGAGTACGGTATTTTTTCTTTCCATTCATAAAACGAAGAATATATTTTATTTCCACAACCATTCATATAGATAACAAAGCTTACAAGTAGTGAGTGAACTACAACACAAGAGAGATCAAACCCTCTACTAAGAGACTATATTATTACAAGCCCAAATTTTAGGCATAAGGCAATTGTTTGCCTTCATTTACATCACAAACAAAACCCAAAATCATACCCAAGTCTCCAACTCCTTCCAAGCCACCAAATGTACCTACAAACACACAACATAGATAGCCATGCCCATGGGATGCTCTCCTCCCAACCTAGGCCTAAATATAGACCACCCCCAAGCTAGGAGGTCTTCCAAACAACGAACGATCAAACCACAAAGTAAGAAAATGCTCACATCAAGCATATGAACACCCATCCCAAGGCTTAACACAAAACTAACCTATCTTAAAAATGGATTTGAAGGGTGAGAGAGTGGACTAGACTCTACTCAAGGAAACCCACACTCTTAATACTAAAAAATGCTATAAGCATTTGGCCTCTTGCCATAACTTCTCATTTCACAAAACAAGGCACTCATGTCATAATACCAAACTTCCCAAAACTCCAAATAAAGGCCCTTTGCCATAAAACTTATATCAAAACCAAGAGGGGAAATCGAGGAGGTTCACATCCTCTCTCACCCAATACAAATGTGAGCTCTCTCACAAGGAGAGCTCACCCAAACATCCCTTTTAACCCACAACACATAAAAACTAAAAGCACATAAGCATAAAACATGGATATACACATTGCATAAGTAAAAACAAGTAAGTAAATGGCTTGAAGCCTTGAGAAATACCTCTCAAGCTTCAAGGATGGAGGATGTTGGTGAAGAGATTCCACAAGTCCTCCCAAAATTTCCACGTCCTTCACTCTCCCAACACAAGTCTCAAATGTCCCAAAAGAAATGAACAAAAGAACCCCCATCTCATCAAAATGAGAGAGATAAATAGACAAGGCTCTCAAACCCTAATGGATGAGAAGGTGACACTTGTCACCCTCTCCTCCATCCACATAACCCTCCTCACAACCTCACAAGAATGTGGAGGTGACACTTGTCACCTCCCCATTCCTCAAAGCTACACATTCTCCCACAAATGCTCTCACACGTGTGAGAGCATAGGGAGATGTGAGCACACAAGGGAAGCTTCTTATGAATGAGGAGGTGACACTTGTCACCTTTTCATTCATCTAAGCTACACTCTTCCCCACAAGTGCTCTCACACATGTGTGAGAGCACATGGAAGAGGTCTCACACATGTGAGAAGCTTCAAGAAGCTTCCAAAGTATGTGAAGCAAGGGTAACCTTACCCAAGTGGGTGAGGTAAGGTTAAGTGAGATGGTGACCTTCCAACCACCTCTCACACTTCTCAAACTCGTCACTTGACTCAAGGGTCCAATTTGGGTGACCATACAAGGTCCAAATCAAGTTTAAACATGTTAAGAATGGTCCTAGACCCTAGGGTTATGACCTAGGGTCAATATTTGACCATTACCAACACTAGGAAACACATAAATTCATTTGAAAAGGGCTTCAAATATTTAGCAATTAAAAATTGTGCAAACCCAACATTACAATTTTTACAACACATCAAGAGATAAAATAAAAAAGGGCAAACCTTACAAACTGACATAAATCAATTACAACATAATCAACATTCTCCAACATAAATGACCTTAGTCCAATTTAGGACTAGGTCGGCTTAACAGGGGTATAACATATGGTTATTGTCTGACCTCTGATTTTCCATGGGCATGGAAAGTAACCTGCACACTTCCACAAACCCATTAATAGCACATGGTAAAATAGCCAAAGCAAAGTGAACAACATACATCACAGACATGATCGTATAATCACATATAGCAACAATAATAACCACATGCTAATATATATGTCTCTCAAGTCATTCTCTTTCTCAAGTATAATCAGGATCTCATAATGCAAGATAACTCATCAAATTCACCATCAATACACATACTAATAATCACAATGAATTCATATCATCTAAACATCATATCATCAAATGAAATCTAACAAGAGATCTAATCATCCACAAAGTATATAACGAACATAAGATAAAGTAATAAAGGTCTAAGAACAAGATCAACAGTCCCCAATATCCACATGTCCATAATAAAATCCATCACCAATGTATCGTAAGCAAAAGTATAAGGTGAGGTAAAAGTAGGCCTCACACCACAACATCACTACACTGACCCAAGATAGGGCCTCAATACCATAGATCGAACCCTTAGCTAGGGTGAAGCAAAACATCATGGTATAAGAGGGCAACTAATTCTACTCGCACAAGGGTGGGCCTAACAATTCACACAATCTCATACCTCCAATACCAAAATCTATCAAATATATATATCCGCAACATGAATTATCCCAAAACTAAGTCGGCATGTAAAATATGAAACTTGTATATCAAAGTTGTACCTTGTTGGCTTGATCCTTTGCACAAACAATAATGCGAACCCATACAATCATTTGGAAATATTCATATAGGTCTGGAAATTATTGAACCACTTAGAATAATGATCTAAACATTATCTCCTCACCACACATCGATCCAACTGTGTGTCGGCCTTATCCCAAAATACACACTTAAACCTTATTGTATGTCATCTCATAAATTCCAGTGTGGACCATATGAAACTTCAAAATTTATATCAAACATCCATTAGACATCACCAATCATACCTTTAAAACTGTAGGTCATAATATTCTTGTGTGATGATATGCGGATCTTAGAACTGTTCCCTCTGTCTTAGTTGAACCCTGTTAAACTGACTGCCGAAACTTGGTAGCTTGTAGATGATCTTCTGGGGGACTTCAAATGCTGTAAATCTAGAATTAGATAGCTATCATATGTGTTTACAACACCTTCAAATCTCACATCAAGATAACCAATAGATGAGGAATATGAAGTGAATAACTCAAATGTTCTGCATTGTTCTTCACTATACTCTGCTTACTAGACTTAGTCAAATCATAATGTATCTTCCGAAGATTATTAGGACTTGAATACTAGAACATAAAATTATCAAAGGATTATGTACAACATACCAGAATTGCATATCATGATCTTCAACTGTAGAGGAGTACCAACTAAATCACTATCACTGTCTTTGTAAGCTGCCAACACTTAGTCAATTTTGGCAAAGTTAGTCTTTCCAGACCAAAAGGCTACACACAACTTTGTCTCAGGAGCTGTTCCAAATCATGTCTAATTGTTTTCATTGATGACAACATCAAGTTTCTACCATATCAATAGTGTCTCTTGATCATATTGCCAACATCATTAACTCTGGTGATTGTATTGGGCATTAATAGGTTGATCTTTTGGTGCAACGGCAACCGTCTTTGCAACATTTCTAAGAAATCAATTGCTTGCAATAAGTAAGGTCCATCAATGCATACAACTATAATGTTGATGAGTGGACAATGTCTAATATCTGTCCACCCATCCATGTTTATGCTACAACCATGTGTCACCCATTTGGCCTTCCTCTCCTCCATCAACAAGTTAACCTTAGAATAAATTTTTCCAAGAGTATGGTTCTCAATCTAGTCTCACTAGGATCCACATAACCAGGACTAGCTTTACTTACCTTCTCAAGCATTCCCTTGTACAAAGGAGATTGAGCAACATGGAAAGGAATGTCATTGCCAAAGTAGAAATTAGCTATGGCCTCATCTGCAGCCTCCCTTCCTTGTACATTGAACATATCTATGATTGGATTTGGTGAGTATGAACTTGTCATTTTCTGTTTCCCCCTTGACCCCATTTCACTCACCCCAATTGATGGATATGAAGGTGGTAAATCTGAACCTCCTAGTGTTGGTGTACTAGAAATTGATGGTGTAGTGATTTCCCCTATATATAATTTGATCATCTCGACCCTCATTTCAAGTGAGAGCTTATCACTACCCCCAACTCCTTTACTAGGGATATGCAAAAAGTGTGCATTAGTTCTCATCATCCTTCCATTCCAAGTACCATTTGGGCAAATGTTGTATTTCCATTTTTGACTTTTGCCTGAATTAGGTGATTTATTTGTGTCCATTATTGTTGCAAACTATTGTAAAGGATTTTTCTTGCTAAATGGACCTTTGGCAAAATCTGACAACTATGAAGGGCAATTGGATTTTAATACACTCATGTAGCTACACTTGAACTGTTTATTGTTCAAATTGGGGTTTATGTTTAGCTATCTGATTCCTCATCAATTTTATTCTCCAATTCAAAATCAACATTTACACTAAATGTATATCTTTAGTTTTATTCAGCAAATCTAAACCTTGATGCATATAAAAGATAAAACTAAAATTAAATAGAGTTATAATATTTATTTAAAATTTTGATTTATAAATAAAATTATATTAATTATGTTTATGATTTTTGAAAGAAACAACAACAAACATTGAAATTACAACGTGTAGAAATTGTCAAATAAGTAATTTTCAAGTTTCAAGTTTCAACATATGTCATCACGAAAATATAATTAATGTTTATCAGCATATATTTTAGTTAACCAGTTTATAATTTATATGTTAGTTTATCAGTTTATTGAAATTAGTATTTATCAGTTTATGAAATTAATAAATTATGTATTATTTAAAATTTTAGGCTTTCAGCTACAAATCGGGACTTTCCTGCTATCCCCAAATTTTCTAAATGTTCTAAAATCTAAACTTTTAAACCTACAAATTGTGAATTTCCTGCCTATTCTTTTTAGTATACTATTAACTAATAATTTTAAAAAATGTTCATTCATAATCATACCTGCAAATCATGATCTTCAAGCTTCCAGCGGCGTTAGGGTTTCCATTTTAGACTTTTAGTTTATCGTGGTTCATGCATTCACTAGTTAGAAATAGAATGGAATGAAATCACTTTGTTTTTGGCTGACATTTTTAGGCTTTATGATTTGGCAATTTTATTTTATTTTTGACTGGTGCGACATGTTTGGTTGACCTACAAGGGACTGCAGGGCATCCCTGGAATGTCATTCCATCCCCAATCGATGGGACACTCCTGGGGGATATTCCCATTGTAGAGGGGGTGTCCCTGGGATGTCCCCATGACAAACACTTGAAAATGGATGGCATGGGGAGGGGGGCATTATGTCCCCATCTCCACGTCCCCGAAGCATTCTGGCAGGCGAAAGCGGGGCAAATCCGGGGGGCGCATCCCAGGGAACACTGATAATATCACAAAAGTCAAGGATTCAATTTGTGTGAAGGTGTAAAAATAGGTTACCTCAATATTTGAAAATAGTAGGATGGTTCCTATCTATTGCTCACTAGAATTTGATGGTCTTTTGACTATTTTTTCAATTTTAGACCATATTTTACAATTTTTAAATTTATTGAACCGTATAGTTTAACTTGCGTTATTTTTATATAACTATATATATAAACATATAAAACTTTAAATTATTAGGAAACTATAAAAGTTTATTATAGGGAAAATATAATATAGTATTCTAATTTATAAAATATATCATTTTATAATATTGTATAGAAATACATATTAATTTAGAATATTTTCAAAGACAGAATATAATTGAATTTTCTTTTTAGAATGCTTTTAACTCTCTTTTTTTTGGGGGATGAAATAAAATAGATTAATCAGATAAAGTTACGTACAAATATACCAGAGAGACTTCCAAATTGCAATTGCCACCATGGACAACATCAGAAGAAGAACCCACCAAGGGTACCCACAAAACCAGACAACAAAAAACATATACTAACCAAAACTATAGTTAGAAGAAAGTCTCCAAACCCTAAACCAATGAGAATCATTCCACTTGGTCATCATGAATAAGCTGAAGAAGTTGTTGAGACTTATCCCGGGTCAAATCAACCCAATCACCGACATTCCATCTACATGTTCCTTTAGAGGCCCATTTAGCTAAACAATCAGTCACCTTATTCCATTCTCCTGGGATATGGATAAAGGAAAGAGAATCGAAGTTTGTGGCCAGACTAGGAAATTGTCTAGCTGTCAAATCCAATCTCTAGAAGGCCTCACAAAAATTCTTTTTGTTTAGAAGGGAAACCAAGATCATGGAATCATTTTTGCAAATGACCTTTCTCCATCCCAAAGTACAAGAGTGAATTAGAGCCTACAAAATAGTCAAAGATTCCATTTGGTTATTAGAGTGACATCCCATATGAGTAGAGAATAGAAACTGCACCAAGCCCCTACTATCTCAGCCAACACCACCAATCCCTGCATCCCCTGTATTGCCATGAGAATAGCCATCCATATTAATTTTCAAGAAACCTAAAGGAGGAGGGAACCACATTCTAGACCTGTTCACCTTCATGTGGACCTGAACTCTATATCTAAGTTTGTCCTAAGAGGGAGGCTGAAGAGACAACTCCAAGAGATTAACAAGGTGCAAATTAGAGGAGGTAAGAGGGTCATCAAAAGCGAATTTATCTTCAATAGCCTCTTTGATTGTACCTTTGATTTTAATCCACACTTGCATGGCTTTACTCTGAAACCCCTGGAATATTTAGCAATTCTGTTCCAACCAAATCTTCCAACAAATAAAGGAAGGGCCAATATCCCAAGCAGCTAGATGAAAGTAGGTAGAAGCAAGGGATCTTCCCAAACTGTCCCAAAACTCTAAAAGGGAAATCACATGGATGAAAGGTCTATTCCACAACTTCCACCATAAGCTACAAATATCTAAAGAAAAAGGATAGTGAAAAAAGAGATGACTAGTGCACTCTTCATGCCTACCATAGAGAAAACAAATAGAGGGCCCCTGGAAACCTCTTTTTCTAATATTGTCCCAAGTGAGACATTTATTCTAACTTAGAAGCCACATGAAAAATTTACACTTGGGCCAGCCAAACTTGTTCCAAATTTATTTCCACCAAGGAGCTTCATCATTCCCTTCCCTCCTCATTTCTAAAAAATGATAACCAAGAGAAACTGAGTACACACCTTTTGGGTCATGGCCCCAAGCCATAATGTGTAACTCCTCTAGTGAACTATAGGGTCTCACATCCAAAATAAAGGCCAAAGTATTGCGATCCTCTATCGATCCTCCATGAGGCCAACTCTGTGGCTCTTTCCACCGAAGAACTAAAGATCTCCCTATATGCATGGAGTGCTTAAAATCAACAACTCTAGACCATCCAACTTCTAGAAATATGTCAATAAGATATTTTAGTTGAGCAAAGGAAGAGAGGAGAGGGGGATGATTGTCCCAAGAATCACTCCAAAACAAGTCATTGTTACCCTTATTAGCAATCCAAAAAAGTCCCTATTTTATAAGCATAGCCTCCCTTTTCAGGGTATTCCAAATCAAGGGACCTTTTCTAGTGAGCTCCACCCATGAAATATCTTCATCAGCCACCCCATCTAAGTATTTAAAATTTAGAATTCTTGCCCATAGTTGATCAGGATGTTTGCACCATCTCCAATATAATTTGATAGCTAAGGCTTGACAATTAAGCTTTGACTATTGCAAGCCAAGGCCATTATCTTTAATAGGATGACAAAGCAAATCCTAGCAAGACTCTATTTATGAGTTTCCAAATTTCTAGCCCATAAGAATTTTCTAGAGAGCCCATCAAACTCCTTAAGAAAAATTTTGGGATCCACTAGAATTAGAAATCTATATATAGGTAGTGCATGCAGGACAAATTTTAGAAGAGTCAGCTGACCAACAAGGGATAACATCTAAAAGTCCAATGGCTCACCTGTATGCAAAATTGATCCAAAATTTTCTTCCAGTGGTCTCTTCTAAGGCTCCCAACAGAACGAGGAGTTCCAAGATGTTCCACAGGAAATGTGTCAATTTGGAGATGAAGAATTTTATCAATTCTATGTTGAATACACTCAAGAGTATTGAAGAAGAAGATACTAGATTTTTATTCATTAAGTTGTTGACCAAAAGTAGAAATGTAAGTGTCTATCATTTTTCTAAAATTAACAGCTTCCCTTATCCTTTCCATCCCGATAAGAGCAGTACCATCCACAAACTAGAGATGAGATTGAGTATCAATATTTTGGGACCATTCCCATCCTTGAATGAGATCTCTCACTCTATACTTCTTCAAAAAATGTCCCAAACCTTTAGCCATGAAGAGAAACAAATAAGGAGATAGAGGATCCCCTTGTCTAAGTCCTCTAGTTGCTGGAAAAAGATTTGAGATAATTCCATTGATCAACATCGAGAAAGAAGTTGAAGTCATGTATCTCATAACCCAATTAACCCAATTTGAGCAAAAATCAAAAGCCAATAAGACATTCCATAGAAAGATTTGGTTGACCCTTTCATAAGCCTTGGACATATCAAAGTTGATGAACATGGCTTTTTTCCTTAGAAGTGGACATAGAGTGAATAGTTTCAACAACCACCACAATGCCATCCAAAATATAGCACCTTGTCACAAAACCTCCTTGCTTGGGAGAGATTAGAGGAGTCATGCAATTCTTCAAACACTCTGCAATAATTTTGGTGATTATCTTGTAAGTGAAATTGTATAGCGCAATAGAATAGAAAGAGTCCAAAGAAGAGGCTCCATCTTTTTTGGGAATAAGAGCCAGGAAAGTAGAGTTAATGGCTTTGAGCATTTGTTTATTATCCTGAGACTCTTGAACCAACTCTAACAAGTCATCCTTCAAAATTTCCCAAAACTCCTAGAAGAATTCTAGGGAAAGCCATCAAGTCTAGGAACCTTACCTTTTTTCATCTAGAAAATAATAGCCTTCACCTCCTCCAAAGAGATAGGTTTCACGAGAGAAGTGTTCATGTCAGAAGAAACCAAGGAGGGGATACAATCGAGAATGGTTCTCTCACAATCCATGTCTCAAGGACCCTGTTCTATCAAAAGCAAGGATAAGTGTCTAATGGATTCTTGAGAGATATTTGGAAAATAATTCAACTGTTCCACCTAAGCAAAAGTAAGAAAGACCAAAGCATTACCACACCTGCAGTCCTTCACTGAGTTGTGAAAGAAGGAAGTGTTCTTGTCACCTTCCTGAAGCAAACTAATCTGAGATTTCTATTTCCAATAAATCTCCTCACGAAGCTCCCACTCTGAAATTTCCTTGGAACAAAGAGATTCTTCTCGCAGGAGCTCCTTAGTCATGCGTTCATCCTTAATCTGAAAAGCAATTCCCTCCAGCTTATCCTGAAGATGTTTTTTAATATGAAAAATATTACCAAAAGAAGATCGATTCCATCTTTTCAACTTAAATTTGACAAACTGAAGCCTCTTAAAAAAATGTACATAGATGTACCACCAACAGGCTTCCCATCTCTCCTCCAAACCTCCATAAGCTTATGCAAATTAGAGTCCCTCAACCACATAAGATAGAATTTGAAAGGAGGATTTTTTGGAATAGATAGCACTAAGGAGTAGAACTTGATTGGCCAATGATCAGACCCTCTCCATCCCAAGATTTCAGAAAAAGAGGTCCAATTATTACCAATCTAGAAATTAGAGACAAGAAACTTGTCAAATCTTTCTGAAATAGAGTCCATTCCACATCTGTGGTTATTCCAGGTGAAAATATCATTTATTGGCATCAAATCTACCAAGTTGAGGAAGTTAATGTTATCTCTCATTAAAGCAATGAAGGGCCAAGATTCCCAATACCCCCACTTTTCTCATCTAGACTAATTATAGTGTTAAAATCACCATCTACAATCCAGGCGAGAGAGGTAATAAGAGAATGAATAAATCTGAAATGAGACCAAAGCAAAACCTTACCTGGAAAATCTGTCAGAGCATAGATATTGGTGAGAAGCATAGTCTTCTTGGACTCAAAGAAAGAGGCAATCATTGACATAGAATTTTTATTCCCTAACCATGAAGATGGATTAATTCTGTGAGTATCCCAAAGGCAAGCCACTCCTCTAGCAGAGCCCTATGCACCTATGCAAAGACATTGACCCCCTCTCCTGATCCTAGGAGAAACCCTCATCATATCTTCAACTGAAAGCTTTGTTTCTTGAATGAAAACCATATTAGGCCCGTGATCATGAATAAGATCCTAAGAAGCCTTTTGTCGAGGGATGTTGCTCAAACCCCTAGCATTCCATGTTATCACAATCATTTTGGGGGATTAGTGTAATGTCCCTTTTTTGGGGCATAGATATTTTGTGTTCATTTTGGCCATTCCTAGTCTTCAGGAGGCTATTGGCTTTGTTTGATAGGACTCCAACGTTCTTGATGGTCATGGCTCAATTTTATAGAGTAGTTGAGTATGGCATTGAGCTCAGTTGGTGTTTAGAATTATAGTGATGCTTTTTGAAGCACTTTCAACTTTCCGATTGGCTCTCCAAACTTCTTGAAGAAGCTGTCTATTTATAGTAAGTCATCCAGTTGGCATCATTCTTCATCCCAAACCTTCAAGATCATGTTGGTATGATTTATTTTGCAATTCACTTTAGTTTGGGATTTTCCATAAAATTGGGTGAACTATTGAGCTATTTGACAAGGGTCGTTGTACCTCATCATTTAATCATATTTCATATGTCAAAATCCAACGATGTGTCCTCAGCTATTTGCAATTAGGGATTCTATAGTTACCAGTTTTCTCTAGCTAATTCTAATGACTTTTACTAGTTTAAAAGATATTGATCTATCTACTTACTAAATGAATTCAAAGAATGCTAGAAACTGAATTGAACATTAAATTACTTAAAGCAAATCTATAAACTGCAACAGGCATCTATCTATCAAAATTAGTAAGTATTCTATAAAGCAAAATCTGAAACAACAAAACAGTGGTACTAGCCTTCTGCCTTGGTGGTGAGAGTGGGCCCTTGCTCCACACCCTTAGGGCTGAAGGCTACAGTAAGGAATCAACACAAAAGAATAAGATCACAACTAAATTTGGTCCAATTCCATTTGCTTTGCATTCAGAGAAATATTGATGTCCAAATTGAGATTACAGAAAATCAGAATAATAAAAGGTCTCCTTTTCTTTTGTTGCTTCTGTAAGTATATATAAAATGAGTGATGACATATCACTTATCTTATCTACCAGTTCTTCTATGAGATGACATCCATCTCTTTATTATACTAGCTATCTAACTATGAAAAATAACCATGCAATAAAAATAGATTGAGTGGAATAGAAGTCCACTCTGAATCTAAGTTTGAGTCTTAATACATTTGGGCAGTGAGGCCCTAAAAATATGGATATTAAATTAGTTTCATCAGTAACTCATGCAAAAACTTAAAAAGATATAAAAACTCCCAGCAGTTAACTAAAAATGGCCGTTAATCACTCAGGTGATGATTTGAGTAATATGAGGGGTATCATGATCACCACTGAAAGTGCCTGACCGACAGCTGTGATGGAAATCTGCTCTATTCTAAAGAGGCACCAAAAATGTATGTATCTATTTGCAGCTCCAGAGATATGTCTGTAGCTCCGGAGATATAATTGCGACCTTCTCGCTCAGCTCTGGAGATGCTCCAGACTTCAGTCCAGCTCCAGAGAGGCTTTTCCCCTTTACTTCAAAACTTCTGATGTCATGATATTCTGGTATTGTCTCTGGAGATCATTTAGGACTACCTCCGGAGATGCACAAAATTGCCATCCTGAACATCTACACCTGTTGATTCAAAAAGAGAAGTTTTTCTGCATATTTCCATCAATTCCATGCACATTAGTCCTCTAATCAGAAATCATGATCTTAAGTAATTTATCTTTAATTAATCATTATTTAGAACAATCTTGCTAGCCTCTTCAGGTGCAGACATCAAGACAGATGGGATCATAAAGGAGAAAAAGAGAGATAAAAAGATGTATTTTATGGGTGCTACTTGGCACTCATCATCCCCCCCATACCTAAGGTTTAGCAAGTCCTCCTGCTTCTCACAATATGGATTTATTCTGGTGGAGTAGCCTGTCAGTCAAGCTGTAGTCTTGTGCATAGGTAGACCAAGTGGCGCGGTTGGTATTACTATTTCCTCTGTACTGATTAACCTGCTTCAACCACTCTTGCAATTTCTCATCTTCCATCTACTCGGCCCAGACAGGGACTGGTTCAATTATGAGAGGGGGCTTGAAACGTCTACCTATCCACTCATGTTTATGCTTATCCATCATTTTGGATATTAACCTTGCCTTCCTCATAAATAACCTTAAGTTTGCAGGGGTTACCACCTCTCTCATTTTTTGCTCTGAGGTCAGAATATTCCACCTTTTCTTTGCTATTGCAAGCACTGGATTAGCTGAACTATTCATAAAAAGACCAAAATCAATGGAACACTCTTGCAAAATTTTCAGGTATAATGGCAAAATTTTGTTCTGACTTTCGGGGTGATAGACATATGCCCTGAATTGGATCTCAAAAGATTAAGGGTTGGGACACTCTTTTTTGACGAAAAGGTTTGTTTCTGTATCCTTCTTGAGGTGAGCCTCCATTCGCTCATTCCAAATCTGATGATTCCTCATCATTGACATGAATGCTTTGAGATGACAATCTCCTACAAAATAATTGAGAATGAAGGTCATATCGTCAACACAGAATCCATGCAGATATAATTCACACAAATTTTTTTTATCTTCATCAGAGCTCCTTGTATAGGCTTCCATGAACCCCTCTGTTGTTTCTGTGTTCTCAGGCAGATCAGACAGAACTGAAGACAACTTTCTTTGTAAGACCCTTTCTTGTAAAAACATAGCATAACTGGCACTTGGAGGTCTACGAGATAAAATCTCAGAAGAAATGGAGGCTATCTGAATGATTCTTTCCTCTAGGGTTTCCACTCTTTTTGTCATGGTAGTAACCGCCCTCTATAGTTGCAGCATAGGATTAGAATCCTCATATTCTCTACATCTCCTTTCCCAATGAAACACGGCCTTAGGAATATCAATGGGGATTGGACCCACATATGGATCTGTTTGTACCTCCTATTCACTGGTTGCCCTTGGGCCAGCCAACTCTTGAATATACTCCTCTTGATCATCTATTTTGTTGTTGGCCCAAGTCAATTGTTTATCTTGGCTCTGTACTCTCTCAATTAATGCTGCAATTACTACAAGGCCATTGTCTCTAGCCTTGGTAAGATCAGGGATACTTTGTACTACCTCTATCTCCTTTTCTTTCATGGTTTTAGCTGTCTCTGTCTTCTGGGCCTCCAGTTTTGCTTCCCTTTCTTGAATTATTTGGTCTTTACTCTAGAGCTCTGTCTGCAGTTTTTCAATTACTTGTTTTTTCTCCATCTCTATTTCCATTCTGACCTTCTTGAGGTTAGTGATAATCTAAGTTTCCCCCCAAAGTAATCTTTTTAGATTATCAACTTCTTCCAACAGTTGCTACTCTTTTGAAATCTCAATATCCTCTTGATCAGAGGGGTGAGAGAAAGTTCCCGTTTCTTCTTCTGTTTGCTGCACATCAGGGTCTTCCATAGCCATCTATCCTACATTGTTAGCTGCACCCAGCTCTATTTCATCTTTCCTTGTAGCCTCCTTGTCCTGAGGTTCTTCTAGGGTTTTCTCTATTTGTGTTGGCACTGATGAAGGCCCAACTTTCTCCTTAGAAGTTCTGAAACCCAGAAGCACTTCAGCTAGGAGAGCAGTATCTTTCTCAGTTTGGGAGAGCTACCTTTTTCTTTTGCTTCTCCATAGCATAGGTGGGGCAGGTGCCTCCGGAGCAGGTGTCTCATCTTCAGAATATGAGGAAATAGTAAAAGTTTACCTGTGTTCTGTCTCCGGAGCAAGAGATTGTTTTGTAGTTGGTCTTGAACCCAGATGGATAGAGGGTTCTGGGTAAACTTCTCTTAGTCTTTTCTTTCTCACTAGAGGGATCTCATCAGAATTATGGGATGCCTCTTCAACCCAATAGTGTATTCTAGAGTCATCTTTCTTTGGGGTTTTCTTTGATTTCCACCCTGACCTCTCCCCTGTTAGTTCCTTAGGGAAAGATTCCTCAGCCAAAGTCATCTTCCTCCTAGCTAAGCAAGTCATGTATGGAGTTTTCTCAAGAGCAAGCTCTTTAATTTCTTTGCCTTTCTTCTTTGTATCAGATACAGGGGCTGCAGATGAAGTTGCCTCCAGTGAGGACTTCTTTCCTTTTTGAACAGCTGTGGAGGAGGTTGAAGGTTCTGTCTCTTCTTCTTGTTGGGTAGAGGAACCCTCACCCTCTGCTTGTGCCCTCTCTAGCTCTCTACCCTGGGGATTTTGTTCAAGAAATGTTTTCCATAATTCTTCCCCATCAGCTGGAGACAGAAAGTGGTGTTTCACTAACAGAAAAATGAGGCCATGATGTTTCATAGGACCCTTGTTTTGCTGATATTTTTCTGCAGTTGCCCTAATGGCAGAGTATAGGAAGTTGGGAATGTTTATGCTGAATTCAAGGTGTCCATTCCCATGCCTCAGAAAAATCAACATTTTCATTATTGGTCCTAAAACTAAGGAAAATTGACCATTACATGTGAAATATTTCATCAACCATGTAGCTATAGATTGCCAAGGGTTTGGAAGTGAGGACCTAAGAATTCCTTTAACCTCATTTTTATTTAAATGCAATTGTATTGCAGGTTCACCTTCAACAGAGAAATTCCTAATCAAATCAGTATATAAGGTTTTCAAATGATAGAACCTTTCACCTTGTTCATGCAACCTAGAGATATGACTGATAGTGGTTGTAGAGAGATTGATTTGGACTCCCCTTACAGCTATCCGATTGTCCCTTAGGTTTCTTAGGAACTCATCAATAATATCTTCTTGAAACCCCTCAAATTTTTCCAGAAATTCCAACCATCCTGCATTCCTTAGAATGTCTGCTGCAGCTTCATCCTACAAAAGGCCTGTAGCATTTTCTGGTTCTGATTTCTTCTTAACCCCCATGTCTAAATTCTTTCCCTAACCTCTGTGCTTACAATCCTTCCTCACTCCTTAGGCTTCGGAGAACTATTTCAGCTGACTCTGTTCTTCTGGGTATGTTACAGTTTTGAATGAGGATTATTATGTCAATTCACTTAACGACTTAGGCTTATGGAGAAAGAATTGAAAATCAATTAGAGTGCTTATGTGGTCATAAATGAAGTAGAGTGATGGGACACTCCGTAGGCATGGTGACAGTACAACAAGGATGGTGGCATGCATGAATTTGGCAAAGAAAATGATGGTAGGAGGACGTGTCATAATGACGACACCCAAAAATAGAAAGACAAGATAGTTGCTATTTAATGTTTAATTAAGATGAAATTACCTGAACCATTTTTAATGATGAGGCATGATGTGCTTGGCTAAGATGCTGCGGTGTTGATGAGATTAGACGTGACGTGGCACCTGAGTAGCTTTTTGTGGCTTGAGATGACGTCAATCACCTTCACTGTCACACAATCTGCAATCATTCCCACTGAGTGGTTCAAGAATCCATGTATCCAGGGTGACGTCAGCACAATCTTTGTAAGTACCCATGCAAATGAGAGTAATGATTTCTCTCGAGATGCATGTTCACTTTTAATTTTTTTTCCCTGTCATAAAGTAGAGGATGAGTCAGGATGACCTCATCAAATGATGTTTCTACTTTATTTCCTAGAGAGGTGGGTCCCCTCCCACTTATTATGGTTGTAAATAACCCTTTATTGGTGGAGCATCGGAGGTGCTCCTAGTTTGTGAAGCACCGGAGGTGCTCCTAGTTTGCGAAGCGCCAGAGGTGCTCCTAGTTTGCGAAGCACCGGAGGTGCTCCTAATTTGCCAAGCACCGAAGGTGTATTTGAGTAACTCCCAGCACCTGATCATCTTTGTAGCTTTGATTATTCTCAACTGGCATGAAGAAGGGAACCGCCATTTGTTGGTTTTCAATTTCCCTTGGTCAAGAAAGACAACTATTTACTGGTTTTCCATCTTCCTCTGTTTTTTTTTTCTCAGAAGGCCACCATTTGTTGGTTTTCAACCTTCTCTTTTTTTTTTCTAGTCCAAAGCTATGACAGAGGAGGTATCCCCTGTATCAAAGTACAAATCAATGAGGAGCTCTTCTTTAGTGGATGGCCTTTTATAGAGTCTGATTCAATGGCCATTCACTAAGAATGTGTCTGTGCTTCCATCAATAGGTTCCAACAGTATTGTTCCATTTTTAAAAACTTCCTTTATCTGATAAGGACCCATCCAATGAGTTTGTAATTTCCCTTTGAACTCCTTGAATTTAGAGTCATAAAGAAGAACTCAATCACCTTGTTGAAATGTCCTCCTCTTGATGTGTTGGTCATGCCATTGCTTCCTTTGATATTGAACCAGTTCTGTTTGCTGAATGGCCTCTGTCTGGATTTCATGCAACTCATTGAGTTGAAGAATTCTATTCTGTTTGGGCTATGGACAATGGTAGACCAATATCGAAGGCATTTTTAAGTGTCTGGAGTTCAAATTCTATAGATAGAATAGGCTTTTTCCCATAAACTAATTTATATGGTGAGAACTTTGTTGTGGACTTCCAAGTGGTATTGTAAGCCCAAACTACTTTAGGTAATCTGTTAGCCCAATCTTTTCTATTCATTGCTACTGTTCTTGTCAGAATATTTCCAAGTTCCCTATTAGTCACTTCTACCTGCCAATTGGCTTGAGGATGGTAAGGTGAAGATTTTATGTGCTTGACCTAATATAAATTGTGAATGCTCTGATTACCTGTGAAGTAAACTAAGGTCCTCTGTCTGAAACTATGGATCTTGGGGCTCCAAACCTCAAGAAAATCTTATTATATAGGAAATTAGCAACTTTTTCTTCTCGTACAAATTGCAATGCTTGAACCTCAGCCCATTTAGTAACATAGTCTGTGCATACTAGAATATACTCCTTGCCTGATGATGATGGAGAAATTGGTCCCACAAAGTCTAGACCCCACTGCTCAAATGGTTCCATCATGACTTGAGGATGCAGTAACATCTCCTGGGTGAAGGTTGGTTGTCCCATCCTTTGGCATTGGTCACACTGTTGCACATACTTCTTGGTATCCTTATGAAGAGAGGGCCAATAGTAACCAACTCCCAAGATCTTGTGGATAGTTCTGTGGGAAGAGTAATGCCCACCAGATGGTTCATCATGACATGCTCTCAATACATCATAAATTTCATCAATTTTCAAACACCTGCGTAAAATGAAATTAGGACCACATTTAAACAGCAATCCATTTAACCATTTGTAAGATAAGTTTTCCTTAACTAAATATTTTTTCTGTTTTGAGGTAAAATGGTATGGATACAAGCATGTAGCTAAAAGATTAGCTCTGTCAGCGAACCAAGGTACAGTAGAGGAGATAGAAAAAAGATGTTCATCTGGGAACCTGTCCTCCACTGGTTAGTTTTCTCCTCCTGTATGCAATCTTGACATAAAATCAACAACCAAATTAAACTTGCCTGGATTATCAACTATGGTAATCTCAAATTCTTGCAATAGCAATAACCACCTAATGATCCTTGCACCTACTACTGGCTTATTCATTAGGTAATTGATGGCTGCATGATCAGTGTGCACAAATATTTTATATCCAGTGATATAATACCTGAATTTGTTTATAGCATAGATGACCACCAAGAATTCTTTTTCAGTTGTGGTGTAATTTTTTTCTTTAGAGGTAAGGTTTTTGCTAATGTGAAAAATGGCATGCATACTCTCCCCTTCCTCCTTTTGTCCTAAAACTGCCCCAATGGACTCATTTGAAGCATCAATTTGTATGTGAAATGGTAAAGTCCAATTAGGTCCTATCAAAACTAGTGTGACAGTAAGCTTCTCTTTCAAGGTTTCAAATGTTGATTGACAGTCTTCTGTCCATAGAAATTATGTGTCTTTGTTGAGCAGGGTAAACAGGGGGGCAGCTGTTTTGCTGAAATTTTCTATGAATCTCCTATAATAGCCTACATGATCTAGAAAACTTCTAACATCTATCTGATTTTTGGGTGAAGGCAATTGTGTGATCACTTCTATCTTGTTTTGATCCACTTTGATTCCATTTGCTGCAATGTGGTGTCCCAATACAATTCCTTCCTCTACCATCATGAAGCACTTTTCATGGCTAAGGGATAATTAATTTTTCTCACAGCATTTCAGTACTTTCTCAAGGTTTGTGAGAGCTTCTTCAAAATTATCCCCATAGACCTCCATGCATTCATTAGCTAGTTCAACAAAAATGGCTAAAACAAGTCTCTGAAATGTAGCTGGGGCATTACATAGTCCAAATGGAAGAAATTTGTAAGCAAAAGTTCCCCAAGAGCAGGTGAAAGTGGTTTTGTCTGGGTCTTCAAGTGCTACTTGAATTTGGTTATACCCACTGAATCCATCTAGAAAAGAAAAATACTTTCTCCCAGCAAGGTTGTCCAGTACTTGGTCAATGAATGGTAAGGGAAAGTAGTCCTTTTTTGTAGCTTTGTTTAGCTCCCTATAGTCAATACACACCCTCCATTTCCCATTCTTTTTAGGCACTATGACTAGGGATGAGACCCATTGATTGTCTAAGATTGGATATAAAAACGCTGCTTGCAGTAATTTTTCTATTTCAGTCTTAACAATGTCTTTTAAAGTAGGATTCAATCTTCTCTGGGGTTGTCTGACAAGTTTAATATCCTCAGTGTATATATGATGGGTATAGATCTCAGGAGGTATGCCCTTCATATCTTGGTATTCCCAAGTAAAAGCTATTGAATGGGAAATCAGAAGTTGGATAAGGTTTTCTTCTTGATTTACTGTTAACTGAGTATTGATATTAAGTGTTTTCCTTGGTAAAATCATGACCTGTTTTGTGATTTGATCCATGGATGTAGTTAATCCATACACTGGAGTCATGGTATTGAGGGGACAAGAATGTGGAAGCAACATGTGGAATGTGGCTAAGTCTCTGTAAAAGGTCTCCCCACAAGGAATGATATTTGCTAGGGCACAATGAGTAGAAGTAAGAAGTTCTCTCCTAGAATCTTGGGCAAGTTCCATCACATCCTCATTGATTAGGATGTGAGTAATGTCTTCTATTGTATCATAGTAGATTTCTTCTTCCAACTCTCCCAGATGTTCCCTGATGGTTACCATAGCTACTGAGGCACTGCTGTCATTGTTATTTGGTTCCTCCACCCATACTCTTCCTGTATAATGTATTGATGGTTTAGCTGGAGGATACATAGATACTTTCTTCAAATCTATCCCATTAGAAATGACCATATCCTTAGTTCGATAATCAATAGATGCTACTGCTGTAGCCAGCCATGGTCTTCCTAAAATCAGTGGATAAGAATTTCTCTGGTTTCTCAGTTCTAATATCAGGAAGTCTACTGGAAATTCCCATGATTCTATCACAATTGGTACATCAGTGATTACTCCTTTCAGAATAGCTACTGACTGGTTAGCAAGTTGAAGGATTGTAGTTGTGGATTGGATACCTGATAGAGCTAATTTGTCCATTGTATGAATTGTCATCACATTAATTGCTACTCCCAAATCAACCAAAACATTTGAAATTTCTACCCCTGAGATGAAAATAGTTATGACAGGATTTCTAGGGTCTCCATATTTTGGGAGGAGCATTTCTCCCATCAATAGATCTACTACTTTCCCTTCCACTTGGATCGTAGAAGGAAAGTTTTTCTTCTTGCCCTGTGTTTTGACACAATGTTGTTTAATGAATTGATTTAGTTCTGGAACATCTCTAATTGCTTGGAGGAGAGGAATTTCAATGTTTAGTTGCTTGATTTCTTGTAAAAGTTCCGATTCTAGGTTGGATTGGACCTGTTTTTGTAAGATCTTTTTCTGGGAACATGTTGTTTGAGTCGTTCTGGGTATGGTGCTAGTTTTTCTATCTCCAGAGCATCTCCAGACCTTTTATCAGAAGTGTGTCCAGGATGTTCTCCAAAGTCAGTCTTTTAGGAGCAACTCCGGAGTTATCCAAGGATGATTCTTTTAGCACTTTTTCAGTCATAATCTCCTTTGGAAGTTGAGTGGACAAATTTTTAGGTTCCTCATCATTGGTTACTTCAACTATAATTGGAGGAGATGGTCTTGGGAATGCTTTCCCAAAATGTAGCTGGTGATTATTTGGATATATGGCGTTAATACCAGCCATGTTTTCTTACTCTGTCATGTAAATAGCTGCTCCCTGTTTATTTTGTGGGTTTGGTATAGGCTGAGCTGGTAAGGGTTGTTGGCTAGCTGGCTCATTTTGTGACTGTCCTTGTGTGTTGGAGGGTCCAGTTAGTAAAATGTGTTGTTGAGGTTGGAAACATCTAGGTTGTCCCTGGTATTATTGATTATATCCCTATTGAGGACCCCATTAAGGTTGCATGTTTTGTGATCCAAACTGTGGTGGCCATTGTTGATTTCCCCAGTGCTGATTTTGCTAATTTTGGTTTTGCCAATGTTGATTTGGCCAATCCTGCTATCCCCAAGGAGGATTCTTTTGAGGCCCATGCCAAGTTGGATTCCATTGATTATTTCCCCAATTAGAAGGACCCCTGTAAGAAGGCTGGTTTGGATACTGATTATAAGGGAAATTTCCATCCTGTTTTTGTCCTACGTAGTTCAATTCTTCTTCTATGACGACATTCTTCTTACTCAACCTTTTTAGGGCTGGAGTTGACTACATTGACTGGTAGGATGTTCCCTGTCACAGATCTGATAGATTTATGATTTGTCTAAAGGGCATTCTCTCAATAGATGCTTGTTTCTACACCTAGGATAATAGATGGAGAGTGGTTCAGTTGTTTCATTTTTTATCAGCTGTTCTAGTTTTTTCTTGAATCCCATCCAATGTGGTATTTAATTGGACCAAAATTTCTATTTTCAGATTTGTGATCTCTTCCATTAATTGTCCTATTTCATTCTTCCCTTTGAAGGTTTTGGATGATCTCACTCCATCTTGGGTTCTAGAATAGTTCCTACAGATTTCTTCTATAGCAGGTATATCCATTTTGTTGATATTTCCTTTTCCCATTAGATCCAGTGCCTGTTTTGATTCCTTATCCAATCCTTTTACAAATAGGGTTTTGGCCAAAGAGTGATTTACTGGGTTGCCATACCTTCTCAAGGCGAAGTTAAACCTATCCACATAGTTCTCTAAGGTCTCTTCCTCTCCTTGTCTAATTTTAAACAATTCCTCATTTTTATTACTGACTCTACAGTAATCTTGGTACTTTCCTAAAAACTCTATTTCCATCTGATCCCAAGAATGAATAGAGTTCTGGGGTAAACCCATAAACCACCTCATCGCATAATCTTTTAGGGTTGAAGGGAATAGTTTGAGTTTTTGGTTATCTTATCCATAATAATAAGTTTGGCATACTACTTTGAATTCAAATAGAAACTGATTTGGATCCTTAGAAGAAAGACCTCTGAAATTTGGCAGGTGTGCTGGTGAGATATTTTTCATAGGAGCATTGTCTCGAGCAATCAGAACAATGGGATATGAGAAGGTTCTTGGAGCCTGATTTTCCTCCTCTTCATGATTATCATTATTATCATCCATGTTTAGTACTGGTTCTTCTCCCTGAGGTTCTAGGAATTTAGGTTCTATCAAAGGATCTGCTTGAAACTTTTGTTGTAATTCTTGGATATAATCAGCGAGTGGAAGATTTGGAGGATCTAAAGGATTATTGATTTGAAGTGCAGCTTCCAAGGTAGGTTCTAGGTTTCTTTCTTTAACAAGATCTTGTGCCACCCTACTGCTTTCTCCTATAGTTTGTTGATGGGGTGTCTGTTTTATGTATCTTCCTTTTGAATCTCTAGCTCTAACCATACATATCTAACCTAAAAACTATTTAGCTAAGTTTCCCTAATTAACACAATATCCCTGGCAACGGCACCAAAAATGAGAAGGGTCATTATACCTCATCATTTAATCATATTTCAAATGTCAAAATCCAGGGCTGTGTCCTCAGCTATTTGCAATTAGGGATTCTACAGTTACTAGTTTTCTCTAGCTAATTCTAATGACTTTTACTAGTTTAAAAGATATTGATCTATCTACTTACTAAATGAATTCAAAGAATTCTAGAAACTGAATTAAACAGTAAATTACTTAAAGTAAATATATAAACTGCAACATGCATCTATCTATCAAAATCAGTAAGTATTCTATAAAGCAAAATTTGAAACAACAAAATAGTGGTACTAGCCTTCTGCCTTGGTGGTGAGAGTGGGCCCTTGCTCCACACCCTTAGGGCTGAAGGCTACAGTAAGGAATCAACACAAAAGAATAAGATCACAACTAAATTTGGTCCAATTCCATTTGCTTTGCATTCAGAGAAATATTGATGTCCAAATTGAGATTACAGAAAATCAGAATAATAAAAGGTCTCCTTTTCTTTTGTTGCTTCTGTAAGTATATATAAAATGAGTGATGACATATCACTTATCTTATCTACCATTTCTTCTATGAGATGACATCCATCTCTTTATTATACTAGCTGTCTAACTATGAAAAATAACCATGCAATAAAAATAGATTGAGTGGAACAGAAGTCCACTCTGAATCTAAGTTTGAGTCTTAATACATTTGGGCAGCGAGGCCCTGAAAATATGGATATTAAATCAGTTTCATCAGTAACTCATGTAAAAACTTAAAAAGATATAAAAACTCCCAGCAGTTAACTAAAAATGGCCCTTAATCACTCATGTGATGATTTCAGTAATATGAGGGGTATCACGATCACCGCTGAAAGTGCCTAACTGATAGCTATGCTGGAAATCTACTTTGTTCTAAAGAGGCACCAGAAATGTATGTCTCTGTCTGCAGCTCCAGATATATGTTTGTACCTCTGGAGATATAATTGCGGGCTTCTTGCTCAGCTCCGGAGATGCTTTAGACTTTAGTCCAGCTCTAGAGAGGCTTTTCCCCTTTACTTCAAAACTTCTGATGTCATGGTATTCTGGTATTGTCTCTGGAGATCATTTAGGACTACCTCCAAAGATGCACAAAATTGCCATCCCAAACATCTACACCTATTGATTCAAAAAGAGAAGTTTTTCTACATATTTCCATCAATTCCATGCACATTAGTCCTCTAATCAGAAATCATAATCTTAAGTAATTTATCTTTAATTAATCATTATTTAGAACAATCTTGCTAGCCTATTTGGGTGCAGACATCAAGAAAGATGGGATCAGAAAGGAGAAAAAGAGAGGTAAAAAGATGTATTTTATGGGTGCTACTTGGAACTCATCACTATTAATTATTAAATTCACTTAAGTTATCTAATGTCATAAATATTTTAAAAGATAACTTAAGTGTAATAGCTCTTCAGAAAGGTAATTAAGTGTTTTAAAAGATAGACACTTAAAATGGGGACCTTGCACATGAAATATTAATATTATTTCAAATAAAGGTCTTTTGGAGAGGAGAAAATTACTTTTTCAAAAAAAGCAGTGAAAAGGCAAAAAAGTGCTTTTTCAAAAAAGTAACGAAAAAGCAAAAAGTGCTTTTTCAAAAAAGTAGAGAAAAAAGAAAAATGTTTTTTCCTAAAGTATCTCCAAAATGTTATAAAAGGGAGTTGGAGCTCATTGTTGAGGATTATGCTATTGATATGATATTGTTACTCTGCTGGATTGAACCTGTGTGTTCTTCCATTATCTCTTGAAGATGAAAACCCTCTTGTAGATTGGGTGTGGTTTCATGTCAGAAACTACCATTGTGTTGAAGGATTTGTGCAATTGTTATTTGTGTGAAGCTCTTCCAGTTTTTTCTAGTAATCTAGAGATTTAATTTTCATATTGCATGTTAGTGATCAACACTTGCATGTCAGTTCTAATGGTTACATGTCAACACTTGATGGTTGCATGTGTACTATCAATCATTGCATGCTATTGTTGGTGATTGCATGTCAGTTATAATGGTTGCATGTCAATGTTTTCAGTAGAAGATCACTGTTGGGACAATTTGCATCATCTGGGTACTTCATAACAACTATCAATGTGAAGTTTGGGAGTGTTTCCTTTTCTATTTAGACCTAATAAATAGTATATTTCAGTCACAATTCTGAAATAAATGTTGTTTTGGGTTGAATAAATCAGATCTGTGGACTATTCTTTGTTGGTTAGGGTTTACAGTTTTTCATTTTCAGACCCACAACTTGTTGCAATTTATATCAGACCTGTGATTTTTCTATTACAGTGTTTTTAGAAGGGTTTGCAGTGATAGTTTGAGCTTTCTTCATTATCTACAACACCATAACTTTGTGGGTATGAATTCATATGTTGATTGGATGATTTTTAATGCCATTTCTTCATGATTTTGATGCTACAATAGTGATAATAGATTTATCTTTCTGTGAAATATTGCAGCAGTATGTTTAATTTGAAAATCAGAATTATTTTTGATGTATTGCAACTTACAATCATTTGTGATAAACACTTATATTTCATTATTGGGTAATTGTAACCCCTGGATGGTAATACCGCCAATGGGATTGATATTTTCTTGTTTATGTTACCCACTCCACTAAATAAGTGGTTTCATTGTAAAGGCTTCCCGTTGAATAAGTGGATGTGCTTATGCTTTTCCTTTCAGTACTCCCAATGAATAAGTGGTGTATTCCCACTGAATAAGTGGATTCCCATTGAATAAGTCGAAGCTATATTTGATTTATTGCAAAGCATTAATTGTTTAGTTGAAGCACTTGTACACTCTCACCTCACCCATTTTGGGAACTTGATGATCAGAAGGTGTGGAGGTTTTTACTTAATTGCATTTCATGTGCTAACACTACTGTTAGTGTTGGAAAATTTTTGAAAAAAATTGAGCTAGAACATTTTAGATAAGTGAGTATCAAGTGTCTTAATGACCCCTGATTCCACCAATGATTCCCCTATCAATTTCACTTTCTCCTGATCTCTCTTCCTACCTACATTTACTACCTTCTTTTTTCCTCCTTTCTTGAGGTTTTTCTGTCATATACTTAACAAAGGAGGAGCCCTCTTTTTGCTATCTTCCCTTCCCCCCAAAATATGCCTAAGAAATGAATCAACATTGCCTACAATTTCTTCCATTTAAATTTCTACCATAGGGACTAAAACTACCCCGTCTAAAGGTATCTCTAGAACCCTATGAGGCCTAACCTCTTCCCCTATAGGGGACCTACAAACTTGTTGGCACCTCTAAATCTGAATTTAGAATAGGGATATTATACATACCAAAATTTGATAGAGCTATATCCTGTCTATCTATATTGATATCATGCTCCATTGAGTCCAAACCCTCAAAACTTTCAAGGACATCAAACCTATTACTGGAAGTCACTTTAGAATTCACTTTATTCTGTCAATTCATAGTCTTTTCCTTGGACTGAGATTTCACAGGAATGAATCCATTCAACTTAGGCACATCACTTTGAATAGGGTCCTTGCCTTTTGCATTGAGATTGGTTGCATACACTGTAGGAGGGGGCTCAGGAGGCATAGGACTCATTTTTTGGCAATTTCTCTGAAGGTGTCCATATTCATGACATGCATAACAATGAAAGGGAAGAGCTTCATAATTAATTTGGTTGATCTATTTCAAGATACCCAATCTAATCTCCACCAAATCTAGAAGTGGATTATTCAAATTGATGTCAACACAAAGATGAGAAAAAGTGAAAAACCTCCTATCAAGGGTTTGTTAAGAAGGACCCAGGGGTTTTTCAATAACCACCGCTATAACATGTAGAATGTCTTATCACTAGAACTCCATTGGGATCTAGGGGAGATGAAGCCAAACATGAATCTTAGATGGGAGCTCCTCCACTGGGTCAAACCCTACATGCTAGGGTTTGATGAATAAACCCACTTGGTTGTGAAAATAGTGGCCTCCTTTGAAAATCATGTTTCGATTCGCCATTCGAGAGAAAACTATGAAAAAATATCCATTCGCCACTAAGATGATTTCCATATCACCTTCAGGGTTCCAATTCTTTCTGGCCCACGATTCCAAAAAAGCCATGGAAATGTGAATACCCATAAACTTGCAAATTAATGCATGCTCAAATAAATATTGCACTTCATCAACTATGGCTTCAGGATTAATCACCACAACAAGGCAATCTTTGTAATTCTCCAAGCATCCATTGGGTCTCAGCTGAGACCCTGATAGTTGAGCATTTTAGACTCCACTATTGCATGCAATAAAAAAATAATTACATGCGCATGTTCAAACGAAGAAGCCTCATCTCCATTAACCACATCTTTAAATGATAAAATTGTGGGGTCCCCTGGACCCCCAATGGCCGCCATGCAGGTCACTACCGCTAAATCACAGAGCACAAGTCACCAAAATCTCGGATCTGCATGGGAGAAGAGCCACACACAAACCCTACAGGTCAGAGCACACCAAAAAAGCACCAAAGAAGACACAGGGATCAAACCCTAGCCTGAACAAGCCCACGAACCTGCACAAATAATGACACATACCACTTGAAGCTCCCCAACAGGCACCAAATCAAATGAACACCCTATAGACCCCAAAATGCTTTTAACTCTTAAAATTTTAGATTATTTTGAATGTTTTTTAATATCAATTTACAAACTTATTTTTAATTGTAATAGTACATTTAAGATTTTTGCTTTGTGTAATATTAAATATTTTTTAAATGTTAGAAACTTACTTTTAATTGTAATAATAAATTTAAGACTTTTGCTTTGTGTGTAAGATTTTAAAGTAATCACTATTATTCATTATTATATAATATCAATTAAAAAGTAAATTTAAGATTTTTGCTTTGTGTATAAGCTTTAAAATAATCATTCTTATTCATTATTTTATAAATCCTTTTATTTTTATATATACCTAATACTAATACAAATTTACAATTATAGAGAGATAATCAAGAAGCATTGTTGTTGGACTATACCTTATAACTAATACAATCATATTTTTATTTATTTTTAATGTATAAAGTTAAACTATGCTTCTTGTGCATACACTCCAATATTGTGTGCATATACAAATATTAGCACTCTGTTATTTGAAAATTGTTTGTACACACTAAATTTTTGATGTAGGAGCATCTCTAAGCTTCATGGAAATCTTGCATTGTTTTGAGGATAGATAATATGTGGTTTATTTCAATTGTTTGTGTGTTTGTTAGTTTATGGTTAATAGTCTATGATGAGGAAAGCTGGCACATTTCACCGCATCATGGAATTGGTTATTACAACTTTGAGATAAGTTTTGTTTATGGTTTGTGGATCCAGTGTTAATGTAAATTGGTTCATGAGTATCCATATGTTGGCAGTTGTGCACAGTTGTGATTGTTTCTATTTGTAAAAGGCTATTTAGAGTTTGCACCAAAAGAATATTTGTAAGGATCTAATTAATCATTGAGGATGTATGTGGCGTACCATGTGGATGTTCTCCATCATTTTACCATTTAAATTTGTAAGCTTGTTATTTTTAGCTGACGAAATGTTTCATGTGGCTCTTAGGTGTTATGCCACCATGTGGATAACATAGATCTTAGAGGAGGCTTGAGAATGCTATATATACATGTGTGATGATCATTTGAAGGCAAGCAAAAAATATGGGATGAAGTAGGAGTGAAGGATATAAGTTTTAGCAATGAGGGAGTGAGGTCTAAGAGGTAGAGCGAGGGAACAAGGAGTATGATGTGGTGTGCAGTCATGTGACACATAGGTTGATAGTGTCGAGGTCATGATAGTAGAGTAGTGTAGCAATTTTTAAGTTATCTTCTTTTTGTAGCAAAGTAGTAATGTGTATAGCCCATTGAGCAAGTTGGAAGTGGTGTTTCCATAGTATACTAGTTATTATTGGAGTAGCCAAGATCAACAAGCAAGAACTAGAATCACTTCCACAAGCTATAAGAACACAAAATAAGCCCAACTGATATATTCAAAAGCTAAGGAAAAATATACAATATGCCTTGTATAAATAGGCATGAGAGAGCAGTTACTAAGGTAGAAATCAACAACTGACTACACCTCCATAGGTGCAACACTTGTCTAGCTCAAGTGACACATGTTTGAGTAAGTGGCAAGTATGCATGAAATAGGTGTCTTCAAATATGAGGACACATGTATCAACCATATGAGATGAGACAAACTCCTAAAAAGTCCCTAAGTGGACTTAACAAGTGTGAATAGGACTTTCAACTAGGTAGACTAAAAGTTAACTAGTTAGATAAAGTCACTATTTACACTAACACCCCCCCCCCCCCCCCCGCCCCTTAGTAAAAATTAGGGAGAAGAGATACAAATATGATGGGTCCCAGCTATTAGGCCATGTTAGGTACCCATGTATAAACAAGTTTCTCAAAAGTGGAGTAAAGGAGAAAACCCAGTGGGAAAAATTCCTCTCCAAAAGAGAAATGATACATGAAAAAAATGTACAACTGGAGAAGAAGATAGAAGGAGGACTCAACATGACCCCCCAAGGACTACTTCTAACACTAATGTATAATATATGTTTCCCCCATAGGAGAGAAAGAAGAGAAGGTCAATGTGATCCCCCAGAAATTGTGAAGGAATGAACTCCATGTGAATAAATGCTTCCTCCCAAAACTAATATGAGAAGAGAAACCATGCAACCTCCCCTCAAAATGCCTCCTATAGTGTTGGTAAAAGCTCGACACTAGATGCTAAAGATGATCCATGAACATTGAACCACATTTCTCCCCTTGGGAAGAAAAAGAATCACATAAGTGTACAAGTGATCTTCCCATTCTAGATAGAAACATGCATGAAGAAGGATGAAAGTCTCTGAATTTTGCACATGATCCAAAGACGTAGATGATGCCCATGATGTCTTCGTAGGATGCTTAAGTATCTTCAAGACAATGATATCATGTGACAAATACCAATAAGATGAATTAGGTACCATAAAAGATTTAGGAACAGGAACCATGGATGTATGGTGACAACTGGACCAATGAGAATATGATACTACTGCACAGGATGTCAAAATGGATGATGACTAAGTTGAATATGTGGACTCATGAATATCTATAGAATCTATGACTATAAGACAATGGTGATGCAACTTCATCGAAGTTGTCATCAAATAGAAGACAAATATCCTCAATGGTGTCTTCCAAATCTGCAATGCAAGACTCTATAAACAAATGATGGATGTCTGATAAGATGATATCTTTCTAATCATAAAGACAAGTGTGAACCTGCTGGAGAGATTATGAAGTAGCATGCATAGAAGCCAATATCTTTGTCAAAGTAGAAGGTGGAGGTGGCAAAATAGTTGCCAGTGCTAGAGGTGTAGAAAGAGGAGAAGCAAGAGGATATGTCTCTGTTTCATCAACACATTCAAGACTTTCCCAATAAGCAAGTTCCTCTTCAGTATCATTGTCATACAAATGATCATCAATATCATCAAGGGGAAGAAGGATGTCCATAACGGGATCATCTGGGAATGGGGGTTCATTGGTATCTCCATAGATTTCCCATAGTGTGTTCGAGAGAGTGCAAGGGCACTCAATGTGTGATAGAGCCCACGATGTGTGGTTCCCAACACTTAAACCAATTAATCCTAAGACATGATCATTTTTATTTCCCTATATAGTTTTTTGCCAAAATGTACTTGGTTTGGGAATAAGCCCATAAAAATGTGGCAATACATGGATCCATCGGTAGTGCTTTAGGATGCTATCATGCTAGGACTTGTAGTTTCTTTTTTTAAAGTAATGACAGATGGATGATTTGTTATCCCCATTTTTAGTGACGTAGATAGATTATCCCCTTATCTAATTTAAAACTTTATGTGATTTCATTGATTACAAAATGCCTATATAACCCCCCTAAAGAATGATACATAAAGTGACACTTTATAAGTTGAGTGTTGTAACATAGGCCCCCCAGAAGAAAAATGCAAGTGAAAGGTACAATGTGGTTAAGTTTGGATGCCTAAATCGATCATTTATAACACATGGTGATTTTTACAAATTGGTAATCCAAAACTTAATTTTACAATTGTAGATAGATTCACTTTTAAATTCAAGTAAGTTTCAAAAAAAATTTGAGAAATTTCAAAATCATGGTGAAAAATGATGCCTTGTCAAAATTTGATACAAATAGAACTTTGGAGACCAAAAAAACATATAAATGCCATAATTTTACAAACATCTCAACACTATGTCGAAGAGGATGGAAATACCTTTCTGTTGACTATAAATTTGCCAAAAAATGCCTCCATGGATGAAAGTTATGACAAAATGAAAAAAAACCCTCCTTTGACAAGTTACAAGGCCTAGTGGTCTACCTGGCATAAAATGCTAAGTCTAACAACTAGCAAAAATAGCTAGAGGTAATAGTAAATGTAAGAAGTTTACTAATTGCTAATTGTTATAAGAAATGCTAAGTTAAAAAACTTAACTTCTATATTTGGCGGTCACATTTTACAGTAAATGTAACATTTATTGTTACAATAGCCAAAAAAATGCAAACTAAAAACAATTACAACAAATGTGAATCGTTCAAACTGTAGCCAAGTGTGAATTTGATGGCAAAGACCACCTATAGACCTGAGGAAGACCATGACCTTTGTCAAAAAAACCATGGCTTGCAACCTCTGTGACCACTTTCAAACAATGGTGGCTGCAACAAAAAACACCACCTAAGAGGTAGAGAAAACCACGACTGTGTGAGTAAGACTTTGGCCCTGCAAACATAGACGTCAACCCAAGCTTGACCACCGCTAGAAGCTTTAGTAGAGACCATGTGTAGATGGTGGTGGATGGTTTAGAACCTCAACCAAGTAATATGGTTGATGGGCCTATGTATCGACCCTTCAATAGACCAAAAAACAAAGATGGTGGCTTTGTTGAAGATTGTTGTGGGCAGAACCTTCGTCTAGAGATGTTGGTTGTGAGCTACCTGCCAATATGGAGACAGTCAATTCTGTGACCATACAAAGATACCCTACAGATTAGAAAATACTAGAGATTCAGGAAAACCTCTGAGAATGGTTGTGCCCTAGCATGAGCAGGAAGGTAAAAATGCCAAAAAACGAACCAGAATGAACCAAAAGACCTGCACACAGAAATTTCAAATAAAAAAATAAAAATTTGTAGGGGTCAAAGAGTGTTCTGCAAAAAAAAAATATTTTTTTAAAAAAATCCGTACTAGTACGAAAACGGTCATACGTTTGTATGATACCCTAGGGCTAGGGGTAAAAAATTTGCAAAAAATTGATTTTACCAAAATTTGCCAAATGAAGGGTAATCTTTACTGTCTCGGGCCTTTTCAACTCAATGGGGAGGTCTGTTTGACTCCACAAAGAACTCTTAACAAGGCTAGGTTTGGAAATGGCTCAAAATGGGAAGGGTTTTTCTAGCACATGGCTTTGATACCATGTTGGAGCAGCCAAGATCAGTCGGTAAGAACTAGAACCACTTCGACAAGCTATAAGAACACAAAATAAGCCCAATTGATTATTCAAAATATAAGTAAAAATGTACAATATGTCTTGTATAAATAGGAATGGGAGAGGAGGTACGAAGGTAGGAATCAACGATTGACTACCCTTCCATAGGTGCAAAACTTGTCTAGCTCAAGTGACACATGTTTGAGCAAGTGGCAAGTATGCATGCAATAGGTGTCTTCAAATATGAGGACACATGTCTCAACCATATGAGATGAGATGAACTCCTAAAAAGTCCGTAAGTGGACTTAACAAGTGTGAATATGACTTTCAACTAGGTAGACTAAAATTTAACTAGTTAGACTAAAATTTAACTAGTTAGATAAAGTCATTATTTACACTAACAGTTATGTGCATGTTGTTAGAAATGAAAGCAACACTACTTTAATGCAAATCTTATTCGAATAAATTTCAGCAATCTTTAAGTGTGCTTTAACAATAGAGATTGTAACAAAACATAAAACCCACTACAGAAAAGATTCCAAACATGAAGAAATCAACACAATGACACAATGTTTACATGGAGAAAACCCTTGTGGGTAAAAAACTCCACTAGGAAAGAGGTACAAGTTTGTATTAATCTCAACAAGATTGTATAATACATCAACTACACAACTCTCTCCACAAGTCTTCAATCCACCAGCATTCTGGTAGCACCTGAGTACCTAAAATCTATATTGCAACAAGAAATACATGGAAAATACTTATAGAAAAATTTTCCAACTCATAATAGGTGTTCACCATCTCTCTCCTAAGATTCTCCAACCTGTAAACATTAATTACCATCTTACAAGCATCTTACACTTGTCCAAAAATAGCCATGCAAAAGGTTGGGGGCCCAAGACTAAATCTGGCCTTTTACAGCATCTTATGATGTGTCATAACCATCATAGATTCCACAAAAGAGTATCTTGCCAAGATAGGAACCTTGGGCTAAATATAGCAAATATACAACTAACATATCCATCATATGCGTCATAGAATCTCAGAATCTTATGACAACTTGCAGCTGTCATAGATTCACTTACCAAACATTATGACAATTGTCATACATGCCAAAAATAGTATATTCCTCAAGGGAACATGCCTAAACTCATTTACTTTGAGTTTTTACATTTGCCAATAGTAAAAGTCACTCCATAATTACCTCCAGTTACTCTGAAATTACCCCTGCCAGTGAAACTAGTACATCTCCTCATGGATAATTATAAATTACATATAATAAATGGAATAAATACAATATTGGGATTTACAAGGTTAATGGCACCTTATCCCAAAATTCTCCCACTTGACATTATACATTGTAAATCAACCCATAGGAAATCAAATGAAAAATAATTGGGCACTAGAAACAAGGCCCATGGCCTCTCTGCACCATACGAACTTCTTTGTGCTCACAGGCTTGGTTAATGAATCTACAACATTCTCCTTAGTGTCTATCTTCTTCAGCTCAATCTCTCCATTTGCAACCAACTCTTGAACAAAGTGATACTAAACATCAGCATGCTTACTTCGAGCATGATACATAGGATTCTTGGCCAAACAGATAGCACTCTGGCTATCACAACCAATCTGAATGATCCTGCAATCAAATCCAGTACCTGTACATAGTCTTCTCAACCAAACTACCTCCTTAGAGACATGAGTAGCATCCATATACTCTGCTTTTGTGGTGGACAAAGCAACTGTGGGATGCCTCTTACTCATCCAACTTACTGCACCTCCAAACAGAGTAAACACATAGCCACTAGTGGACCTTCCAAACCAAGTCACCTACCCAATTTGCATCAACAAAACCCTGTATGTCCAAAGATTTGTTAGTACTATCAGTACCAGAATAAACCAAAAAATAATCAGGAGTACCTGCAAGATATTTAAACACCTTCTTCGCATAATTCCAATGCTATCTACCAGGGTTAGACATAAATCTGCTCAAAACTCCCATTGCTTTGGCAATATCTGGTCTAGTGCAAACATTGCATACATCAAGCTCCCTACAACACTAGCATATGGCACATTAGACATATCCTCAAAATCATCTTCAGTCTTTGGACACATATCTAATGAAAGCTTAGTACTAATGGGTAACAGAACTCTAACTGGGTTACAGTCCTGCAAACTAAGCCTCTGCAAAATAGTATTCACATACTTTGTGACAACCAAAGCTTTCTGTTAACTCTGTCCCTCCTGATCTCCATTCCCAAAATATACCTTGCAGCACCAAGATCCTTCATCTCAAATGCACCTGAAAGTTGGGCTTTAAGATCACTGATCATACCCTTAGAATTGCTGAAAAACATGTCATCAACATACAAAGCAATAACCAGTATAGAATCATCAACACAATGAATGTAAACACAGTGATCCTCCTCGCTTCTAACAAAACCCAATTTCAAAACAAATGAGTCAAACTTTTGATACCACATTCTAGGGGACTATTTCAGACCATAAAGAGACCTCTTTAACCTGCAACCCTAATGTTCTTTTCCTTTTACCTCAAAACCTATAGGTTGTTGCATATAAATTTCTTCTTCAAGATCTCCATGCAAGAACACAGTCTTAACATCCATTTTCTCAATCTCCTAATCATATGCTACAACAATGGATAAGAGAAATATAATAAAAGTCAATTTAGCAACAAGAGAGAATATCTCACCAAAATCAACTCCCTCTCTCTGGGAGTAGCCCTTGGCTACCAGTCTAGCCTTGTACTTCTCCAATGACCCGTCTACTCCAAACTTCTTCTTGAAGACCCATTTACATCCTATGGCCTTTCTTCCTTTGGGCAAATGAACAAGATCCTAGGCATTACAAAAGTCTAAAGCCATCATCTCCTCCTACATGGCTAACTGCCAAGACTCACTATCATCTACAGAAATAGTTTCCCTGTAGGATCTAGGTTCATCGTTAGTACTTAATAAATCATATACACAATGGAAATCTGGTGGGCTATACCTGTCAACTGGATTCCGTTGTCTTGTGGATCTCCTCAAGGGTGGAGTAAGAGACTCTACTCGTTCTTCTACATGATCATCTACACTAACCTCTTCTGTAACAACAGATTCATCTTCATTAGAACTACTTGAATCTTCTTCTTCTTCACCCCCCAATCCATCATTCTGTTCTTCCTGAGGTGCATCTTGCTTCTCTAAATCAAAGTGCACCTTCTTTACCTTTTCTTCTTTCTCTTTTGGCTGCTCAAGTTCAGAAATAGCTCTAAGTTCTCTGAAAATAACATCTCTAGAAAAGATAATCTTGTGGGTTAGTGGATTCCAAAGCTTATAACCTTTCACATTATCACCATATCCAATGAATGTACACTTTTTAGCTTTTGGATCCAATTTAGATCACTTTTCCTTAGGCACATGAACAAAAGCCTCACAGCCAAAAACCCTTAAATGTGAAACAAAAGGTTTCTTACCTGTCCACACTTCATAAGGTGTCGAATCAAGAGCCTTACAAGGAGATATGTTTATCAAGTAGCAAGCAGTACACACAGCCTCTGCCCAAAAACATTTATCCAACTGTGCATCACTAAGCATACTTCTAGCTCTTTCCATAATTGTTCGGTTCATCCTTTCTGCAACACCATTCTGTTGTGGTGTATACGGAGTTGTCTTTTGTTTGATTATACCTGCATGCTTGCAAAACTCATCAAATTCCTTAGAGAAATATTCCCCTACATTGTCACATCTTAATATTTTTATCTTTAAACCTGATTGGTTCTCTACCAAGACCCTGAATTCCTTAAACTTAGTGAAAACTTCAGATTTATGTTTCATAAAATAAATCCATGTATATTTGGATACATAATCAATGAAGGTGACAAAATAACGAGATTTTCTAATAGATTCATTATCCACAGGTCCAAACACATCCATATGAATAATTTCTAATTTCTCTTTTTCTCTATTGTTTCCTGAAGGAAATGATTTTCTATTTTGTTTACCAAACACACAATGCTCACATAAATCAACGTGCTCATCAGAATAAGAGAAACCATCTAACAATTCTTTATTCTTAATAGTTTTTAATACATTATTGCTTGTGTGGCCCAATCTGCGGTGCCACAACATACAAGTGTTTTCAGAAGCCTCAGAAACATAAGAGGCATTACAAATTGTAGTGGCTTCAAGCTTAAACAAGTTCCTGAATCTCTTCCCTTTCTCTATCACCAAGTTCCCTCTCACCAATCTGTAGCCATGCTTGTCAAATGTCACATGCATTCCCAAATCATTCAACTTCGAAACTAAAATCAGATTTCTAGCTAATCCAGGAACAAGCAAAACACCAAGGAGGGTTTTAATCCTCCCATCACTGAAACACAACAATACCTTTCCTTTCCTGACAATAGGATATGAAGAGTTGTCACCAAGGTAGATATTACCTCCATCATATTCTTCATATGTGGAGAACAATTCCTTATTCGGGGTCATATGAAATGAGCATCCTGAGTCAACCAACTAGTGATCATTAGAAACAACATTACATGCAGAAAGTAAAACATCTTCACCTGCATTCAAGGACTTATCCGAAACGCTCTCCCACTATTTCTTGGGGTTTCTGTACTCCTTCACATGTCCCCTTTTACTGCAGTTCCAACACTTAACTCTGTTCTTTTTACCAGGAGTTTTAGACAGGCCCTTGGACTTGTCCTTAGCCCCTTTCTAATCTCCTTTAGGTCCCCTTTCCTTAGACCTTCCCCTGACACTGAGAGCATCCCTTGAACTATCTGAACTCTTCTTCCTCCATTCCTGTGATAGTAGTACTGAAACGAGAGCATCCAACTTCAGATCCACAAGGTTAGCAGTGATAGCAAGAATAACATTCTCCCAAGACTCAGGTAAAGAACAAAGAAGTAAGATACATTTATCTTCCTCACTAACCTCAACATCTACTAAATCAAGCTGACTCAATAACAAATTAAAAGAATTTAAATGCTCCTCAACTAATTCACCTTCTCACATTTTCATGGAAAACAATTTTCTTTTTAAATAAAGTTTATTTACCATACTCTTGGCTTGATAGATCTCACCCAACTAATTCCACAACTTGTGTACGGTCTCCTCCTTTGCGACATTCAACGGGATAGAGTCTGAAAGACACAACCAGATGGTTCTCCGTGCCTTCTTATCTAGTCTATCCCACTCATCTTTCTTCCAACAAATCTTCCATTTTCAGCTTCCACAACTCATACCCTATTCTGTTGAACTTCTCAATGTCCAATCGAGAGGTTGATGCAACAGTGGATGCAACCATAATAACAACACAAAATCTACAAAATAAACACAACCAAATCTCCCACTGCAGTTACAACTTCCACACTACCACCCAAGAGTCAAAGCTGGCTAGGCTCTGATACCAAATGTTAGAAATGAAAGCAACACTACTTTAATGGAAATCTGATTCGAATAAATTTCAGCAATCTTTACGTGTGCTTTAACAATGGAGATTGTAACAAAACATAAAACCCACTACAGAAAAGATGTCAAACATGAAGAACTCAACACAATGACACAGTGTTTACATGGAGAAAACCCTTGAGGGTAAAAAACTCCACCAAGAAAGAGGCACAAGTTTGTATTAATCTCAACAAGATTGTACAATACATGAACTACACAACTCTCTCCACAAGTCTTCAATCTGACAACATTTCGGCAGCACTTGAGTACCTAAAATCTATATTGTAGCAATAAATACATGGCAAATACTTATAGAAACATTTTCCAACTCATCCTTGGCGTTCACCTTCTCTCTCCTAAGATTCTCCAACCTGTAAACATTAATTACCATCTTACAAGCATCTTACACTTGTCCAAAAATAGCCATACAAAAGGTTGGGGGCCCAAGACTAAATCTGGCCTCTTACAACATATTATGATGCATCATAACCATCATAGATTCCACAAGAGAGTATCTTTCCAAGATAGGAACCTTGGGCTAAATATAGTAAATATACAACTAACATATCTGTCATATGCGTCATAGAATCTCAGAAGCTTATGACAACTTGTAGCTATCATAGATTCACTTACCAAACATTCTAATAGTTGTCATACATGCCAAAAATAGTATATTCCTCAAGGGAGCACGCCTACACTCATTTACTTTGAGTTTTTACATTTACCAATAGTAAAAGTCACTTCGTAATTACCTCCAGTTACTTTGAAATTACCCTTGCCAGTGAAACTAGTACATCTCCTCATGGATAATTACAAATTACATATAACTAGTAAAAGCACCAAAGTGCTATCAAATGGCCGATAGGCACAAATATTTATAGGCCTATCACTAAATAGTTTATATATTTTTTTTTATGGAAAGCCATTACATGTAGTTGTTGGTAGACAAGGCTATAAATACAATAAGAAATTCAATTATTTTTTTGCAAATAAAAATAATTGAGTGATATTAAATGAATAAGCACATGAAGTAAATCGTGAATGAACTAAATAAATTCTAAGCAATCAAAAGATTAGGTGAACCGTGTAGTACCTAAATAATGTAGGATAATAAAAATCCATGTTACTAATTTCCTATCAACCAAGCATTGCACAAAATAACTTTTAAAATACATATATGCATGAAGTGTGTGTTTGAATCAACTATGTGTGAAGTGATTGAACTAACATTGTGTGAAGAGTGTGCTTTAACTTTGGCATTCACTTTGTGTGTGTTTGTTCTTTGGCATATTTGAACTCGAGTGTTTACTTGTGTGTGATTGAACTAACTTTGTACATGAAGCATGTTTAAAATTTGGCACATGTTCACTTTCTATGTGTGAAGTGTGTGTTTTAACTTTGACATTCATTTTGTGTGAATTGCGTGTGTGAAATTTAATTTGGGCATTCACTTTGTCTAGTGTGTGTATTTGAAGGTTGGGCTTAAACATCACACACTAAGCTTTGACTTGCTTAGGTGGCTGGTGGGCCCCTCTCTTATTGACACATTAACAAAATAGAGTAAGAGAAAGGGCCCACCAGCCACCTAAGCAAGTCAAAGCTTAGTGTGTGATGTTTAAGCCCAATGGTATTTGAACTTATAAATTTGGCACCCACTTTATGAGTGTGTTCAGAGTTTGGAATGTTTGAACTTAAGTGTTAATGCATGCTTGTACTAAATTTGTGTGAATGAATTATGTTTGAACATTGGCATATTCACTTTTTGTTTATGTAAATTGTGTGTGGGAAGTTAATTTAGGCATTCACTTTTGGTGTGTGTTTTTAAAAAATAATTTTGTTATTCACTTTGTGTGGTATATGTGTTTGAACCAACTTTGGAATTTATTGTGTATCTATGTGATCTTGAAAGAACTTTTACATTTAGTTTTTCTTTATTTATGAATGAACTTAAGCTAACGCATTTTGTGGAGTGAATGAACTTCAACTATCACATTTTGTGGAGTGTATGAACGAACTTTGATGTTCACTTTGTGTAGAATGCAATTGAAAGATTTAAAATTCTTTATTTTGTGTGTACAAATGAGCCTTGGATATCATTTTGTGTAGAGTGTATGAATTAACTTTGATGTTCACTTTATGTGGAATGTGCTTGAAAGAACTAACATTCCTTTTGTGTGTGTGTGCACGAATGAACTTTGGATATCATTTTGGGTGATGTATGAATAAACTTTGATTTTCACTTTTTGTGAAATGTGTCTACAAACAAACTTTAATGATGTTCATTGTGAGTCTTTGTGTGTTTGAATAAATTTTGACTTTCATTGTGTGTGTGTGTGTGAGGGTAAAAGCACAAAGCTGTGTCACACTTTCACCCAACTTATCGGCACAAGTGAATTTAAGTATTTCTAACTAAAAATCAATTTTGGTCAAACATATGATCTTGTAAGATTCATTCTAGCTAAGTTAGAAATGTCCACAACTTTTCCAATTAAAATTGTTCATTAAACGCATATGTAGCACCACCATGAGGCCAATTTACCAAAAAAATAAAATTATTTGAAAAACTTGATATTTCAACAAATTCTATTTGTGTAAATAACATTTTTTTAAAAATATAAAAATACCCTTTTGTAGATAAATAAGTTTAGTTTTCAAAAATATATATATTTTATTAGTTTAATTATTATTTATATTTTCCTTTCTATTTTTACTAAAAGTAGGTTATCAGCACAAAACATTAGGTCAATTACCATGTCAAGAAAAAACAGTAAAACTTATTATAAAAAATTGAAAAAAATATGATGCACTAGATAAAAGAATCTCTATCAAGATGGTATATATTTTTTTCTATTTTAGATAAATAGTTAATATGAAAGTTGACATCGATTGGAAACAACTACGTTTTAATACACACACATTTTATTATTTATTTAAAAACATATATTTATCAAAATTGGAAAAAAAATATATCCATGCACTAAAGTTTCAAGTTATAAATACACACAAAAAAATTGAAGAAAAAAAAAATTACTATATAAAGATTGATGTCTCATGTAACTTTATTTTTCAGCATTTTATCAACAACTAAATTATAGTGTCAATTTATTAAAAACTATATTCAAATAATTTTTTTTATTTTTTTCAAAAATACAAACATAAATATATTAAAAATAAATATTTTATTAGTTTACATCATTTCAAAATTTAAAACATATATGTCACTTTTTAGTGATTCAAGTTTAAAAGTTGGATCAGTGTTGGCCGTTTCCTTTATAAAAGTGTGACACAACTTTGTGCTTTTACCCGTGAATAAACTTTGACATTCATTGTGTGCATGTTTGAAAGTTAACTTTGGCATTCACTTCATGTGAAGTGTGTGTCTGTGAATGAGCTTTGCCACTCACTCTATGTGTGTACAAAAACACTGATGTTCACTTTGTGTCAAGTGTATGTGTGTGTTAATTAACTATGGTTTTCATTGTGTGTGGGTGGGTAGGTTTGAAAGTTAGCTTTGATATTCACTGTGTGTGTACATCTTTATGTGAATGAACTTTGGCATTCACTTTATGTATGTAAGATGTGTATGAACTAACTTTCACATTCACTTTGTGTGTGTGACTGAACTAAATTTCACATTCACTTGGACTTGAGTCATTTATTGTTTGTGTATTGCCATCCAATTTTCTTATATGAAACATATGTTTGAACTTTGGCATCACCTTAAAATCATATCGTAAAATTAGAAATTAAATCTAAGTTAAGCTATTTAAATAAAATTATAAACTCTAACCCTTAGTATAAACCTCTGAGTAGCCTCTTTGAAAATAGTATGAAGTATGGAGCTTCAAGGCTTTATGAATCTATGATCATCATCAAATAATTATTTTATGTACTTTCTTTTGATCTTTAGAATAATATTACATTTTGAATACCCTAATTCTAACCCTGCTCCTAACCTAAACCCTATTTGTAAACCCTATCCCTAAATGTAACTATAACCCTAACCTTAATTGTATCCCTAACATTACATAATTTAGTAGCTATAAGTTATTCTATCTAAATTATTTATGCCTTAAGTGAGGAAGTTATTTGATCTCTTTTCAATAGTTGGAAGTAGATAAAGTATTAGATGCTTAATTATATTTTCCATTTAATGTCCACAATATTTCTTTTGGTCTAGATGGTGTCATTTTCTAATGTATAGTATAGGCCCTTTTTGGCAATTCCATGGCAATTAAGAGCTTAATTTTTTAAGCTATAATGAAACTGCTACCTCTAATTTTACCTTTTTAGGACTTGTTTTGTAATTCTCTACTCATATTTTTATATCTTTGAATTTTTATTAATTCATGATAAGATTAATACCAACTAATACCAAGTAATCTTGTCTCACTAATACCAAGTAATTATCTTTACTTTCCCTTTAAAATAAATATTATAACTATAAGATTAGTTTATATTAAGGAATTTTTATATGTAGTATGATCTATACTTGCCCTTTAAAGGACTTTCTCATATTAGCTTTTATGAGCATTTATTAAAAAATCTTAATCTAACCCTTTACACAAACCAATATACATTATTATTTAAAAATTAAACAATCATGTGTTAAGCCTACATATAATTTAATTTAGAAATGGAAATATATAAAATTATAGTTTTATTTTCAAAAAGTAAGACATAATTTGAAAGATTAATATGAAATTTTAATATGAAGATTCAATAATCTAAAACCAAAAATTCCTTTATAAATTATTTATGGAGACTTCCCTCATACAAAAGTTAAGGATAATAACCCTTGACACAAACTAAAATTTGATTCAAAATAGATACAAATAGATCAAGTCTTCATGAACTCAACAACTATCTTTGAATAGTGAGCAACTGCATGCTTTGCAAGTTCCTGAGGAAGACAAACCCTCACAGTTGTGTGAATCTCTCATATGTTGATGATTTTTTTTTGTTGTGGTGAGAAAAGTAGGCTGCTTTGATTGTAATTTTCTCAAACATCTCGTTGATAAACTTGTCTATAATTACCATAGCTTTGCTCGAAATATTGATATCTAAGTGCACTTGCTTGAGAGTTTTAAACAAGTAGATCTTAAAGATCTGCTTGTTCTTTTTATTTATTTTTGTACCTTTTTCATCTTGACCTTTTGTAGGTACCTTCTTTTCAACCTTACAAACCTTATTTTTTTCTACAGATTTGTCAGTCATGACCTCCTTTTCCTCCAGAATGGGCCTCTTCTCTATCCTTTTTGGCATCAATAAGCACTACAAAAATCATATCATAAAATTAGAAATTAAATCTCAATTAAGCTAAAAATAAAATTATAAACTCTAACCCTAATTATAAAAAATAAAACAATCAAATCAAATCTAAAAATTAAACAAATTATCAACACATTATTAAATATTTGCAATTGTGTTTAATCAATAATATCGCGATTGACTGATAAATGATATTTCAAGTGACCGTATATTGGCATGAACTTCATTTTCCTTTCTACCATTTTTTTATTAAAAACATGTAAAAAATAATATCATATCATTCATTTTTATTTAGTAATTCTTCTCAATATAAAATAAACTGTAAATACAATGCTCTGCTATATTATTAAAACTAATTCAATACTTTAGGAAAAAATAAACATATAATTTTATTAAAATATCAGCACCATTAATTAATTTGAGCTCATCACATATTTCATTATTAAATAGTCTTATAAAAAGTTTAATTGTAAGCAAATTCATAATAAGAGAAAAAATTTAAGCAACTCCAATCACAATATTTACTAATAATAATATTTACTTGACACGAGTGGGCTTGGAAGTAGCCATCATTTTAAGAAAACTTAAAGATAGAGAAAGAGGGCTAAATGAGAAGCATACAAACATTCCCCTTATATAACTAAAATAAAATAATTTAATAGAACACAATTTAACACAAATTAATTTCTAAACAATCCATAACTACAATTATGAAGATGAATATTTTCCTAAATGTCTTATATCTAAGAAGTTAAATAATAAAAGTTGTATAAAATAACTACATAGAGACAAAAAAAAATTAACATTTAAATAAAATCACAGGTTTATATTTTTAAAGAGTTGTGGAGCTATAATTTTAGTAAATATTAAAACTTACCAAAATTTTAGTCAATTGAATTTGGTCCAAAATGATAATTTAATCCAACCAATATAATAGATGGTTACACAATCTAACCCTATTTCTAATCAAAACATTTGACAATATAAATATGAATTATCAACCCAACTTTATATCAACAAATGATACATTCTTATATAAAGTTGGGTTTATGATAAATTTAGTGAGTAATGAGTAATTAAAAATCTAGCTCATTAAAGTTATAGTATAAACCCCAAAATTATTTCATTCTCCATTAGAAACCATTTTAAAAAAAAGTTTTAATATAGCCTTATAAATTTTGATTCATTTATACATAAGATTTTTTCAAATAAAAATGAAGGGAAAACTAAATCTAATAAAATCTCTTATATTCATGCTATAAATCTTAGCTAAATTTTATGTCACACTGTATTTTTTATCATATAATTTTGGACATATTTTAAAGATTAAATAACTAAACAAAAATCATAAAGCATATGTTTAAAACAAATAAAGGTAACTAATTTTTTTAACTAAAATCATAAAGTAGATTTTTAAAACAAATAAAGGTAACTAATTTTTAAATTAAAATCATAGAGCAGATTTTTAAAACGAATAAAGGCAGCCTTCTAAAGAAATCAACTATAGAATAGGTAAGAAGATTTAGCTCTACAACCATACATATTTCATTGGAAGGGCTTATCCATTATTTAAAAAAACATATTTTTACTTTAATAAATTACTAAAATCTTATTGCAATTTTAAAGATTTACATGACTTCATGAAATAAATGAAACCTTCCAAAAATAAAAGTGAAAGTTTATGCAATAAAGAAAAAAACTAAATAAGTTGTAATACTTCTCATGGAAAGGCAGTTCAAATAAATAACATAAATCTTTTTTATTTAAGCCTTTCACTCATGAAATGAGAAAATGGGTAAAGGCATTGTAGGGTGGGAAAATTGGAAGATTATAAAATTGAAGAGGAAGTCTGCAATGATGGAAAAATGGTGCTCACTCTCTGTAAAGGGGCATTTGGAGTTGCAGATAATGTATTATGAAACTCATTTCATTGGGGTTTATTATTTTTTTTTAAATTTTTTTTATTATCCTCTCCTTTCATACATGTGCATGTATAGATAGGCTTTGAAGATGGAGAACAAACGAACATAATTCTTCATTTTATCTTTCCTCCTCATTTCATTCTTTTCCCTGGGTTTATTATTATTTTTTTAATTTTTTTTATCATCCTCTCTTTGCTTGTTCATGCATGTGCAGGTACAGATGGGCATTGAAGTTGGAGAACAAAATTGGTGGATAAGAGAATAATTGCATTTTCTTATTTACATGAATTTGTATGAATATATCCTATATAAATATTATATAAATCTTTAATTTAATGTTATTTAAGTCCTTAATCTAGTTTATTTAATCTAAAATTAAAATTGATCTTCAATATAAATGATAAAAGGCAAATAAGTAAAAATAAAACACCTTATCCTAATTTAATTATTACACTTCATAAATTAAAAAAAAAACATGATCTAAACAAATAATAAAGCAATCCCTTACTAAAAGAAGTTTAAGTTATCTACAAATAATAAATAAAGAAATAATTATCTTTTTCATTTTATCATATTTTTCCATGCAAAAATATTAAATCTTCTATAAAAAATTTACTCTTACACTATTTTTTTCATTTTCATTCTAATTGTTTTCAAGATGGATTCATGATAGATTGGAAAGTAAATTTATTTATTTTCAATTTGTAGAGAAACCCTTGTGTATTTTTCTTTCTTCTTTTTTATGTTTTTTCGTTGGTATGGAGGGTTTGGTTTGCATGAGAGGAAGAAAAAACATGGTTTTTCCAAAATCCCTTCTTATTGGAGTTTAGTAGTAGGGTTTGATTTGATTAAGAAGGCTTTACAACTTTCTCCAAATCAGAGGGGCCGCCAATGGAAAGAATCAAGGAGATTGGTCTTTTAGGTAGGACTACATAACATGGATCTACAATAAAATAGGGGAAGTTAAATTTTTGCATGCAGGTGAATGCAATCTATTATTAAATTTTATGTTCAATATTTAAAATCTAGTTATAAAATTTATTAATACCTAATAAATATATTAATAAGTTTAAATTTAATCTTTAAAGGAAAAGTTTTTAGTTTTAATAATAAAAGGATTCTTCTTAAGTTAATAAGGCCTAAGCCATGGCCTCGATTTAATTGAAAATTTAATTATTTTATTTTATTTTTAATTATGTATTTTATTTAAAAAAATCTATTTTATAATAATTTATTTAAAAATAATAATTTAGGAGGTGGTGGAGCATTAATTTAGGTGGTGGAGCACTAATTTTAGAAAAATATTAAAACTTGCACAAAAGGCATATAAAAAACTAAAGAATGCATATAAATATTTTTTCCTCTTATATTTAGAATAAAATATCCAGAAATATAAATATAAATTTATAATATAATTGAATATAAACATGATAAATATAAGATTAACAACACATCATATAAAAAAAAAGTAAATATAAAAAAACACTAAATTTATATTATATTCTAGTATATTTCTCTATATTCTATTATGCTTATAAACATCATAAATATAAAAAACTAAATATTAGAAAAACTAAATTTATATTGTACTCTATTCTAAATTTATTAAACTAAATAGAAAAACATTTAAAAACACAAAACAAATTCATATTAAATAACACAAAGTAAATTTAAAAAAATAGCCTAAGTAAACTGCTTTAATTAAGTTTTAAACATTTTAAAAAGCACATAACCTATGACATATAAAGAAACTTACTCTACACTATTTTTTTCATTTTCACTCTAATTGTTTTCTTGTGCAGGGATGAAAATATGAAGGGATTTGATGAAAGTTGGATTTAAATCTGAAGGAATAAAAGTAATAGTAGTAGGGTTTGATTTGATTTCTCCAAAGCACAAATAGGCTTTATCGATTTCTCCAAAGCAGAGGAGCAACACTAATGGAAAAACTCAAAGAGATTTTACCTAGCAGGGGAAAACTACATGCAAAGCCACAATATGCACAAATAAGAATGAAATTGAAGCATGAAGATAAAGAGGAGATTGAAGATCTTCCTCTAGACCTTGGATGGATTCCTCCTAATTTTTTTTGTTTTATGTTGGCACTCTCCTTGAGCTCACCTAAAATCTTATCTACATGTTAAAAAAATGAGGCAATGTAAATATCTTGCATTGAAAAAAATTGTGCTTGAAAAACAAATAATTAATAGAGAAACCAAAATGAAAACAAAAACCACCAACATCGTGTAGAGACCCAGTACCACCAAAAGCATTGAAGTTTTTGAACAATGGAATGCTTCTTATAAATACCATTGCACTACTCAACATTTTATAATTTTTTAATTCTGCACAATGAGTCGTGCAGAATTAAAAATTATTTCCAGTCCTTTCACCTTCCCCACTCCTCCTTCCATCTTCTACAAATTGAGTCGTGCAGAATTAAAAATTATTTCCAGTCCTTTCACCTTCCCCACTTCTCCTTCCATCTTCTACAAATAGGTTTTTGTATTTATTTCTTGACAACCATTTTTTTGGGAAGACTAATTTTTTTAATTTTTGGATGACTAAATTATGGGACTACCAAATTTTTGGCAGTTACAAGATGTGTGCACATATAGAATGGCCTATTGGACAAATAAATGGAATAAATACAATATTGGGATTTACAAGGTTAATGGCACCTTATCCCAACACATGTGGGGAGCCATTGTGGCGATTTTCCATTTGTGAATTTTATTTGTAATCAATGGGGCTTCGACTTGGCATAAGGACCCATTGTGGTAGATTGTAATCTTGGTTGTGAAATCAATAATCATATGGATACTTTTGGAATTTAAATTTCCCCTCATTGAGGGTTTTCCTAGGGTATATCTTGTGTCATCTTGTTAATTTTTGTTGTGTGTGTTGTCTTGTTTGTTTTGGTTGCATGGCTAGATAGTCCTTCATTGGACCCTCCTACCATGATTGCATTAATTACACTATCCCTTTATACTTGGCTTGCACTTGGATCCTGTGCACATGGCATAAGATAATAAAGATTTATATTTATGCTTACTTGTTCCCTTGTAGGAATCTATCACTATTGAAGCAATCCAATTTGGTAGTTGAAAATAACTCTCTAGAAAACTTTACAAGCATATTGAAGTGGTTTGCACCAGAGTTTGATATCTAGGATTTATTGTCATTATGATATTGATTGTTAGATGCTAGTTCTAATTTTTCTTTAGTTACATAGCTTGTTGCACAAGCATCACCATGAGAAAATCCCTTAGCAATCTTCTCATCTTTTGTCTATTATGCACCACATACTAAATCTAGGTATAAATAATTCTTATTCTCCTTTCATTGTGCCACCATGACACTTTTGTGCCATCCATTTTGTTTACTTTGTAACTATCAATAACATCTTGATTTCTACACCTAAAACTATAAAAATTTATGCATCTAGACCTGCCAACATTCACAACTTTGTTTCCAAATGAGCCGAGTCATTTAATTTGTCCATTATGTTTAATAGAATAATATGGCTTTGTCACAAGGCAATTCATATGGCCAGAAAGAAATTATCTATATAGTTTTATCTAGAATATTTATACTTCATCATAATGATCTATACTTTTTAATGGGTAGTTCGTTGATATAACTTCTAAATACAGGTTTATACCATCTGTTCATTAGGCTTTAATGAAGCTTTACTTGATTTGACAATCTATATTTTTCTTAAAACGCCAATTGAAAGGCAGTTAAATGACCAAATCGTCATAAAATTTTCATATAATAGGTAAGGGTGACCATTAAATTCCAAGCCTGCTTAATAGAATGATTGATAAAGTAATTTTTATATTTTGAGAGAAATTTGGAAAAAAATAACATTAGAGAATTTGGTCCAAATATTTTAATTCTACTTTTTCATTAGTTAATTTGTTACAAATTGAAAAAGATCTATGAGCAAGGAACTAATAAATAAAGATTTAAATGATATAAAATTGGAAGAGAGATAAAAAGGTGAACTAAATTTCTATGGGCTTGTTGTTATTCAGATAAATGTACTCTTTAGATCATCCCAAAAAATCATTAGTATATAACTCAATCTACACTAGCTTTGTATTAATCATTGATAACTCTAATGCTTCTTGATATGAATATACCTAAATTAGGGTGATTATTTGGTGTGTCAATACTTTGAGCGCCGCCAAAGTTTTAATGACATCAATTATATTTTGGGAGGTTAGGATTAAAGGATAGTTTTGAAATGTAGATTTATCTAGATTTCTCATAATTAACCGAGATAATGAAATCCTAACCTTTGATAGTCCCTTGGTTATGTCACCATGGATATGAAATCACCATTTGTAGAAAGATATTGAAGTTTATACACATTTAATACATTTGTTGGGCCCGTGCAATCAAATCTCTACACTTATGTCCAACTTTAACTTTATTTAGAACATGATAAATTGGTACAACAACAATACATTTATGATTTATGCTAGAAGAAGTAAAGACATTCTAGCCAAAGATGATAAAGTATTTGACCTATTTAGGTTCAAATGATTTTGTTTAATCTCACTTCTTGAATTTGTGAGTTCATTAGTGACCTTTTATCTTTATGTCACAACCTAGTCAAAATAGATAAAGAATGTAGTGGAGTCATCAAAGCTTTAATTATTTTGTGTTAGAAGGCTTGATACACCTCTTTGATAATGTCTATTGGGACATCTTTGGTTAATTACTAATTTATCCCATCTTATAGTCCTTTTAATTATTTATTCAATTTATCCTCTACCTTTTCCTTATTCTTGAACTTTTATCTCAATATGGCGATTTCTTCATCTTGATCTACTAGCTACCTCATAAGGCTCTTTGTCATGGTTTTCTCTAACTTGAGGTTTTCCATAACCTTCAATAACTTATCCTTGAGTTTGTTAACTCTTTATTCAAGCTTACTAAATTCAATATTGATCATTTTATGCTACACATAATACATAGTTAAACAATATCTAAACTTATAATTCTTGAAGCTCATGGAAACACTTGAAGTATTATAATCTATATAAGTCATTTTTCCTCTATTTTTGAAGCTATTTTTTCCTTTTCCCTTGATTTTGTTCACTCTTTATTCAAGCTTACTAAATTCAATCTTGACCATTTTATGCTACACATATACATAGTTTTTAATTAAGGTAAACGCTTTTGACCAAAGTTGTGAACTAAAGAGAAATTGGAAGGGTCTCACCCTTTACAAAGAATCAGAAAGAAAAACTAATGACACCCAAAAAAGGTTAAGGAGCGACAAGGAACACAAAGCACCAAGCCAAAGATACAACAACAAACAACAACTCCCCACACATGGGATGAAAAACAAAACTTAGGGTGAACCACCCCCAAAATAAGTTCACAACCACCAACTCAAGGTGGTTTGAAGCCAAAACACTTTAGGGAACTTTGTTTCATGTTGGCATCCCAAGACTTAATCATACCAAATCCATTATTGGAAAGATTCACAATATAAATAATAAAGGTTGAATTGAGATGGTTGCAAGAATTCTTATTAGAAGAATCCACTATTTGATTTTCCTTGTTGGAGGATGAACATTGAAGACCGGGAGAAGGGTCATGGACCACCCTAATCAACTCCATCTCTTTACTTTTCTCCACCAAAAGGAGAGAATCAAGAGACTCTAAGTTAGTCTTGTCCACAAGAGAACTAATTGACACACCAATCTCCTCCAAGAGAATGTCGACCACATCTTGAAGGGGAGAAGGATCCTGGTGATCCTTATTTTCCCTATGAAAAAACCTTATTTTTGAAGCCCCACACATGACAGAAGCGTGGCTTGACTTGTGGCAATTGAGACACATCGTCAAGGACTCCTTAGACATGATTTGTTCCACCTACTTAATAATTTTTGAGGATAAGGTGATTAAAGAGGGGAGTGCCTTATCAACAAAAACATTGAAACATAACCTAGCAAATGGAAAATACTTTATGGATCTAGTCACCTCATCAATCGAAATGAGTCCACAAAGGGAGAAAGCAACAATTGCCCACATTTCCTCATCCTAGTACTCCAATAGTAAACCAAGAAGTATAACCCTTCCAATGAAAACTTTATCAAGATCTAATCTTGGTTCCCAATTCTTAAGGAAGAGGCATGACTTGCCAAGGAACCACATACCACCCATTAGAGTCTAAAAATAATCTTCATGGAGAGAAAATGAAATGAGGAAGAATTCCTTTGACAAAATAGAAATCTCCAATGAACCTTTTATCTTCCATTTCCTCTTAACTCAATTTTTGAAGCTTTCCACATTAGGCCTAGCCCCTAGAAACTTCCCAACTAGAGTATTAACCAACTTGGAAGATGATATATTAACAACATAATTTTGGAACTTCAAGCCTCCATCCCTGTCAAACTTCCTCAGGGACCAAAGAAGACATAATAGGGCTAGGAGAATAAATACCTTTGATTGTATTATCCCAATTCCTCTTATGGGGAGAACCAAATACTGAGCCTAGAGTAGTCCCCTAAGCAAGCGGTAACACAAAATACAAGGAATCTTTCCTTGTCCCAAAATCTGATGACAAAGTAGGAATGGAATTGCCAAAAGTTTGAGGAGAGTAGGGTGTAATATCTAGTTTTGAAGGTACAGACAATACTAAGTTTATAGCACTAGCGACAATCATAATCTCATGTCAAGATCACATGATTTGCTTGCTTCCAAGAGCACTAGAGAGCAGGATGGAGACTTTACATTCTTGGAAATCTCACAAGGATCATGTTGGATTCCACCCTTTCCAGAACTATTTTTCCATGCTCACCATAGGAGAAATTTCCCCCACACACTCTCCATCCACCCGCATAGGATAGGGAGGAAGAAGGAACCCTTTATAGATTCCATAATATGATACACTAGTTTCGATAGTGGTCTTTTTCACACTAGGATCTTGTAGAGCTCTAGAAATTACCATATGAGAGGAAAAATTTAGGTCTTTGCAAACACGAGTCTTCTTGAAAGTGGTGGTAGAACCAACACTCCAAAACACATCCAACTAGATATTGAGTAGATGAACATCTTCCTCCTCATCATATGACCCATGCCACTCATTTACATCATCAACACTACTCATATACATAGCTAAATCTATCTACACCTATATTTCTTGAGGCTCATGGAAATACTCAAAGTATTATAATTTATATAAGTCATTTTTTCCTCTAGTTTTAAAGCTATTGGTACCTGGTGGTACCTATTAGGGTTTAAGGTTTTAGGTTCATAAAATTATAAGTCTTTGCCTTTAAAAAATCCATTAAACCCAAGCTCCTAAGGTCATGCGCTTTATTTTCTAATTGTTTGTTGATCGCTTGTGGTTGGTTCTCGGTCCCTTAAGTTATGTCTTGATGCCTCTATATTCATCAAGTGACCGGCCTCGTATTCTAGTATTACCCTTCATGACCCATAAAAATTATTTAAACCTATGCCCTAAGTCTTCATATGTTATAAGGTTTAATACAAGTATATTTCACACCGTCGCAATGCTTATTACATGATGTCATCATCCTGTTGCATGGCCACGACAAGGTGACACCTGTCAAAGGATCTAGGATTACATCCCTTTATTTTAAGAATCTTCTATCTAGAAACTGTATGCTACCAAGTGTCAGTCAAAAAGTGGTCTGAGGGAAAGTTTTAATCTAATGGTTGCACATTGTCACAAGGGTATCTTGCCAGGATGGGATCTTCGCCACACGGTCGTGAGATGGTGACACGTGGCCTCGACTTATCAAAGGAGTCAAAAGAAAATGAAATATGGACACGTGGAGGCTTTATCACACCCGCGTAGGGTAGGTAAAGTGGTGGCCCACCTCTAGCTGCGACGCTGCAAAATGGTGCCACGTGTCTGGGCCGGACAAAAGGTGATGTAGTTAGCGTAAAGTGTATGTCCGAGTTGTCTTGTTCTAATTGGATGATGACTTTTCAAAGGTGATAGCCATCTCACATGTGAATGATGGCTATGGATCTCTTGAGGATAGACTCAAATCAATGGTGCAGATTTAAACTTTCATAAGGAATGTTGAAGGCGCCTTGTGACACGAATGAGAGATTAAAACTAAGGCTACCTCCATTAATGCCTTAGATGCTACACCACAAAGCTTAAAGAGAAGAAAGTTAAGGTTTTTTGCATCATTTCTCCAAGAACAAATAGAGCTTGGGTGCATGACAGATTCTCAAGTGAGCAAAGAATGAAATTCAAACTTTTGCAAGCATAAACTAGTAATTTTTTCTAACTAGCTAAGCCTGACATATTTAAAGTTGATTGCTTGAGGAGATAGGTAATTGTCTGTATAAGAAACCCTAGTTTATTTTAATCAGTTTGAAAATGAGTCAAGTCTCTACCTCTAAGCGCAACTTAAATGAGGACCTTATGGTCCAGCTCCCAGGTTCTTCTAGGAAACCTCTAAATTTGCATGGTCTCGATGGACCAGATGATAAGTTCCTTGACTTTTGTTACAACTGTAGAGATGCCAAACTACCCATTCCTGGTTGGGTCTTGTTTGAGCACTGACACCGAAGAATGGATTATAAGGCCCCCATCTGCCATGCTTGGCAATTTGACTTGGCTAAGCTTATCTGCCCAAATGTATTCCATAATCCAGACCTGGTAAGGGTGATAGCTCAGAGATATGATCCCCAGACCAGGATAATTCTGGGAGGAAATGTCACCAAAATGATCAAATTCACAAAGGGGTACATTGCCACTGTATTTAACCTAAACCCTACGGCTAATAAGCCAATTGACCTAAGTGCATTGAAGAAGTACCAGATTGTTAAGTGTCCTTATAGGGATTTTAACTTGGCCAAGCACAGGTCGAGAGGAGTTGATGGAAAACTGGTGAAGATATCAGATAGTGAACAAGAACCTTTCCAATGCAACATGTTCATGTATTATTTTATTAGAACGTATCACAACTTGTGGCAAGTGTTGGGCAGGGATACCTCAGATAGAATGCCCATCTCTCTGATGATGATGGCAGTGGATATTTAGAGTCAAGAGACTAAGGAGCCAAATGACTATGCCTCCTACATTACAGATAGAATGCACAAATAGATGATAGAAATAAAGAGCAAATTATTTACTGTGAATGCCCATGTTGAATTCACAAGGTATTCCATGTTGTGCCACATGCTTCTATTTGCTTTGTCTGGAATGTGGCACTAAAATCTACATGTCTGAATGATAGATGCCTAGGGAAGTATGATGCCAGTGCAGATGTGGACCTACATGGTGGATATGCATTGTACTAGTGCTGACTATGTAATTTTTGAGGAGTATTTTGTGAGGAGAATTCTTGGTTTCCTAGAGCCAGAGGGTGAGAGGTTGCATCCAGATATATTAGATTTTTTAAGGCCATTGGATAGAACTCCTCAGTTGGGAATTGATCATAATTGGGGTGATTGGTTTCACCATGAGCACACTACCTGCATCAGGGTTTATGGGTGTGAGCCCCACCTCACATCCTGCCTAAATATGTACCTAAAAGAATAGCATTTTTGGAGATCATTAGGCAGCTAAACGAATCAGATAAGGAGTACTTGAGGAAGCACAAGAAAGGCTCATTTTTTCTTACCTCCCTCACATTCAATGATTTTATGATAGCTGATAAAAATGGGTTGGATTAGATTTTCTTAGTGTTGCAATGCTATGGGATGTATTTGGAGCAACCAAGGATTTTTGAGCCTGAGGGTTTCATTAACAGGACGAGGCTCAACAAGCAGAGATCAAGATACATTCATCAGGTTGACCTTAATGAGGATCCTGTCAGAAATTGTTTCACAATGAATGGTGTCCACACTTTGAGAATGGCAGGAGAAAGAATGAGGAAGAATATAAATGCTGCATATCAGGGTGCCTTTGTAGAGGTGCAAGACCCCAATAAAAGAATTCAAAAGATGCCGAATAATGCAGAGCAACTAATTTCTAGTGCTCCTGCAGGAGAAGAAAGACCCTCCTATCAGCCTGGCAGCTCAAGGAGAGGATATAAAGTAAAAAGAGAATTAACTGCCCCTTCCCCTACCAAGAGGGCAAATATTATTGATCTAGAGAATCCAGAGGAGATTGAGGTAGTGGACCTTAAGGGTGAAGTAGAAGAGCATGTGCAAGAGGTTGCCCATTAGGTGATTCACCTGACAAAATAAGGCCCTACTCATCTCCTAAAAACAGGGTAGTAAGGACAATGACAAGCCAAGTTGTAGATATTGAAGATGTCCGAGTAATGGCTTGCAGTAAATTTTTAACAGATGATGAATTCATAAACACTCCTTAATTCAGGAGTTATGTGCTGAAAGTGAGAAGTGAGGAGTTCCAAAAAAGGATTGAGGATACTAAGAGTGGAGTAGACCCCTCTGAGTATGAGGCCATCACCCAAAGGGTGTTAAAAGAAGTTAATCAGGCCATTAGCACAATGACTTCAAAGGAGGGGAGGGTATTAGTTGCCAAAAGTAATATCTTGCTCCTCCCTCACTAGACTTTGTCAGACACAATTGCATTTGACACAATTACCAGGGATGATTCTGATGCAACAGATGAACAAGTAGAGAAGGCTCTCTTTGGTGCAGCCGTCAATCCTAGGGTTTGAAACATTGGTAATATGGGTTCTAGCCCTAAATAATAACAAGTCTAGGATTGGATAGGGGGAATTAGTAGGAGATGTAATAATTAAGAGGGTATCTGACACCCCTACCCCCCAGGCTGCAAGTTTGAATGTACAAACTGCACAATTTGTTGAGGTAGTCACTAACAAATTACAGAAAGAACATGATGAGCTACTGCTAAAGTATGCACAGGCGATTGCAGAACTGAATAAGTGCAAGGAGCAGCTATCATTGGGGGCTAGTACTTCTACTCCCCCACTTGTGATCCCAATAGTAGAGTCTTTTCCAGTTGATACAGAGCCTCTGTCGACTGAAATTAGAGAGCTGAAGGAGGAGGTGAAGAGATTGAAAGAAGAGAAGAAAAGTTCATTCAAAGAGATAGTCACAAATTTAATCAACCATAGAGTGACTAAAATTGTAGCAAGGATGGATGAGACATGGAAGTCTCACTCTGATTGGATGGCTGCATTAGATAAACATGAACGAGATAAAGAATGTCTTAAGACAATGCAGATATCATGGCTGCTAAGGACTAGTGAATTAAGAGACTTGATCAGATGTGCAAGGTTTGATGCACATGCGCCACCAGAAATGAAGCTAACCCTTGAAATGCTAGAAATTCTTGAAGGGGTTGTGGCTTTCCAATTAAATTTGGATAAAGTACTAGGTGAAAAGAAGCAATTTATGGAAAAAATAGATAAGAATATAATGCCTAGTATACTGGAAGCTAATGGGCAAGTAAAAAGCCTTGACAAGTGGAAGGCTGATTTCAATGACAATGCCAGCCAACTCATATCTACTTCTTGTATTGATGGGGACCCCAAGCTGGTGATTTTGAATTCAACTTTGGATAAATTGCATGTATTGGCAATAAATTTTGAGTTGTTCTGTAAGGAAGCGAAGATTTGGATGGATGCACAGTACACAGGACACATTGACAAGATTTGAAAGTTGATTGCATTCCCATGGCCGTCAGAAAGGTCATATGCTGAGTGGTTGGAGAAGTATGGTTATGTGTACCTAGAGCAAACAAGCAGCTACCTCCTCCCCTACATTTATGTGGTCAGGTTCCTCAAGTCATTTGGGTGCCATGTAACAAATTGTTTTTTATCTTTCTATGGGCTCAATGTAATAAATGCCTATGCGCCCTTAGGTGGTGCTTTGTAATGTAATCTCACCTAATCAACAAATGTAATGAATGATGGTGCCAGGCTCTATGTCTATAAAGAGCTGGTTGCTTTAGTTTGTAAGTTGTTGGAAGATTAGGATTTTGAGGACTGAAAGTAATACAAGTTTTTGACTCATTGCTCTCTCCATTTGTCTTGTGAGTTCTATTTTAATGTGTATATGGTTTTCATAATCCATTTATCAGTTTCAGATCAAGTTATATGAGTAATGTAATGTGCATGCATTGTTGTTGACTGTCTCCATTTGTTATCTGCATCTTTCTCTTGAATGAAGTAACTAAGGGTTTTCTGAATTCTGGGGTGTGTATCTATTGCATCACATGTTTGATTTCTTGCTTCTGTTCAAGGAATAGATTAAAATGCTTTAAGTCAAATGTGGGGAAATATGTGTGATAACAGGGATATTTGTAAGTATGGTTAATAGAAATACTTAATCTTGGGAGTTCTCTGCAAGGTAGGAACTAGAAATCCCTTTGAAACTTGTATATTTGCTCAATTTATGGAAAGTCATCTACATATTCTAGGTTAGACTCCATGCCCTTAGACAGATACCGGTCAGAGACTTGGATTAAGTTTATGAATCAAACCCTAATATGACAATCAATCACACGAAATTAAAATCAACTCAAAACCTTAAATTGTAGGACAATAGGAGTAGGATTTAGGTTTCAAATCCTCTAGTCCACACCTGAAATAAGATCCAAAGCTAGCCCCTTTGCATTTATTAAATAGTTTGGTCTGCATAATAGAGGATTTATCTTTTAAAATCTCAATACCTAGTTATAGTCAAGATTCATTATATGGGTATTGAGTAGGGACACCCCCTAGGTCTTGCAGAGCCTGAAGTGCAGAGGAGACATTATAGTCTATCTCCTATTCATTGGCCATTGACCTGAGGTCCTTGTTGATAAAAGATGGCTAGTTTTTAGGGGAACTCAAACAATCAGTTGGGAACACCAACAATACCATTTCCTTACATGAAACCATATCCCTTAGTATCAACATAAGCCAAGTGATTTATCTCAATAATTTCTTCTCTTATTTTTTTTCTCATGGCAGTATTGTTTTGCCTTGACCTCCATATGATAAAAAAGAGTCGTATCTATCATTTGGATAACAAGTTTTTGACTTGCTTGATGATTTAGGTTATATATTAATCTAAGGCCTAGGAGAAGACTTGGTGGACAACCTTATTAAATGTATTTTGTAGGGTTATGTGCAGAAATGATGCATTAATGATAGAGGTTGAATTTATGCAAACTACAAATGAACAAGGAAATTAATGAAGATAATTGACAACTCATGTAGTACTATAACATCAAAGTTATTTTATGCTATGTTTTGTACAACATCTGCGAGAATAGATGTGTGATGCCTATGTCTTTCTTGTCTAGCTTATCTATGTCTAACTACAAAGAATAGAAATATATTAATATATAAAGAAGGGAGAGGGTATGTGCATGAAAATGGGGGACCAAAAGGGGGTCAAAAGTGGCCACTTTTTTTCTAAAATTAATTAAAAATGATCTTGGATGAGAAATTAAAGATAACCATGCTCACAATTTGAAGATATGACAAGAACAAGATTCGTAGTGCTCAGAATCTACTTTCTAAACTACTATTTTTTTAAAAATGGTAGAGATTAAGAGATTCAAATGGGGGGAGCACACAAAGTGCTCTTGTTTTTGTCAAACATAGCATCTAGTGTAATGCCCCATCATGCAACCCTAGAGAGTTAGGTCAAACAAAGCAATAAAATGCAATTTTTTTTAAACGAGTAATTGCATTAATCACTAGATAAAATAACAACTAGTTACATCATATAAACTATTTGATCAACTAACATCTCTAGAGAACATAACTGCATTAAAACATTTTAAACATAATACATCATAAATGTCCATTAGCAATTTTGCTACAACATAGGAAGAATGCATCTTTTCATTTACAAAATGAGTACAAGTACAAATGAGATTACATAATTACAAGGCTTCTTGATTGATTACAACAAATTACCATACAAGTCCTGGCTATTCAATTCTAGAAGCATATTACAGATCTTTAAATGCAATGCAGAACTGGAACAGAAAAGACACATCTGCCACGAGCACGAACCAAGATGTCAATGAATAACCAATGGATTAAGCTCTTCCACCCGACCATGTGGAACCTTGAGGTCCACCCCCTGAGCTAGGAGATAACAATGAGGTCCCCTGGTAGAAGCAAGAACAAAAGGACTAACTAAAAGTAAGAATACCTCAAGTTTCACATGAAGACAACTGAACTCAACAATCAACATCCAGAGGCAAGAGAACATGGCAAGATAGAGTGCAGTAGGTTGGAGTGTCATCGCATGGTTCTACATGGGTTACCCTGACTATCTCCCTCTAGACATCGGCCCCCATCTATTGTTACCCTGACAACCTCTCTCTAGGCGTCGGCCTCATAGGTCACACATGCAGAACAAAACTCTCTCTCATCCCACCCTTAGCCTATACTAGCACTACAGGTGTGGGAGAGAAATCTATTTATCTTGTTTAATGTGAAAATATAACCTTTCCCCCTAGGTTAATTATTATGTTTTCACTTGTTAAACACTTCGAATGGGTTACCCCAACAGCCACTTTGGGCGCTGGCCCCACATTGGAAGCCACTCCCCTACCTGAACCTAGTTGACCCAACCCAAACAAGTACTATACACAAGGACACACATGACATACCTCCAACTCTCATGACAAGCCAATATTATAACACAAGGTATGCAAAAGTCCAAAACTTAATGAACAAAAATCAGTTTTCTCTCTCTAGAATACAAGGAATCAAAGTCATCAATAAGTTCAAAGTAACTTCTCCCATAACAAGAATCTCAAACAAAGCCTCTGGATAGGTAACACAAACCATAGAACCCATGAAAATGAAAGACCAAATATCTCTTATCCTAACTCTTCATCATAAACCAATATTCCTAACATACAAGTAAAGATAAATTTAAATCAAAAATTTCAAAGCAATCAACACGGATTTATTATTCTAACAATACTAATTAAAAACATTAAACCAAATGAATCAATTTACCCCCTATCAACCTATTAACTATCTGGCAGGTATTTGATGAACAATTGCTCTAATATAATACTTAACACATAATTTATACTTCTACCATTCACCATTATAACCCTAATTTTATAATGAACAAGTAAATATATTTATTTAACAAGATAACTAACTAGTAATATTTCGTAAAAAAATAATAATAATAATATTCCATTCCAAATGAGAAGAAATCTAACCTAACAAACTATTACAAAGTATAATTCCTCTATGTGCTTTACTTCGAATCTAAACAATTTAAATGACATGACATTAATATTCATGTTAACAATATTGACACAACTAAATTTTAAAACTATTTAAAAGAGGTCATCTAGCTTACCTTACTAACTTAGAATGTTATAACTTTTACTTTATTCTAAATAAATACATTTATAATCCTATTATTTGAAAACTATAACCATAGCCCACCCACTAGAAATAATGTGCTAATTCTATTCACTACTAATCTAACAACTGCTACACCAAAGAGATAATAATAATATTACTATCAATAATGCTACTCCTGCATACAATTAAACTTCTAATTCATACATTAAGATCTCTGTCTACCGAGGAATCACATTAATAAGTTTTAATGCTAAGACTAACATTGCCTAGGCACCATAAACCTAATATAAGTTCTCTTGAACTATTACTTCTAGTTAGTTTTATTTAGTCATTACTTATCTAACTACAATTAAGAAATACTATTGTTAACTACATATGAAAATATATACATATCTAATTACGATCTCAACTACATACCAAATTAATAATTTAACTAGTGAATTCAAATAAGAAACCCTTAAATACTGCCAGAATTAATATGGAACTGATTGATGAAAAAGGAAGGATCAAACCTATGGAAATAATAAATGCTTAATCAATGTTGAAATCTTTTCAATCAGAAAGAAACGATTCATACAAACAAACCTTATGGCAATGATGTTTTCAAGCAACAGTTTTAGAAGAGTTAGGCTGAGGGATGTCTGTACGGTGGTGCCCATTACAAATAAGCATCGAATCTAAAGATTGTTTTTGAAAAAAAACTGATAATAATCTTCTTTTTGTTTAGCAAGTCTTATAGAAATTTCATTTTCTGGCAAAGATCTTGGGAGGCTATAGTTGAGGGAGGCCGTACGGCGGTGCTAAGTGCAGCCATAAAAGCTTTGATTTAAGGGAATAAAAAGGCTGGTAAAACTCTTTTTCCCCAACCGATCCAAGGTATCAGTCTCTTTTGGTCAAGGTATCATTTAAATAGTGTTTATTTGATTAAATTTTCCAATCGATGGGCTAGAGCGAATGGTAGGATCGGCCCAACAACAGGTTTTGATTTCACTATAAGCAATGGATAATAATGTTTCCTTATGGTATCTCCAAGAAACTCTAAGAGTACGGTGATAGAGTGGCTAATATGATAAATAGATGTGAAGAATGGAAATCATAAAAAATTAGATGTTATTGATTGCAAGTGCCACGGTAGTCTTATATGCAAAAAGTGGTGACATACGCAGGTGCTCGACAAGTTACCTCAAGAGGTGCGGTCTCTAGGAATGTAGCAATTGTAGAATATGTACAAAATGGGTTTGCTGAAGACAAATCTCAAAAACACTCAAGTGCAATTGGCAGGTTTGAATTCTACCTAACTCGACATTCTACCAGTCTGAGGTAACATGGGAGCTGGAGATCAAGGAGTGCATAATCATCAAAACAAAATAGGGAATAGATTTGAGTTGGTTATAACGGTTTCCATGCCCTAATAGACATATATGCAAGATGTGGAATTCCACATAGGGCACACAGACTATATGAAGATATGTCTCAAAGAAATGCATGAAATGATTTTTGCAAGAATGTCTCAATATGTTTAACTATAGTAAGCTTCTTTTGAGTTATATAATTGCTTGCAGACATGCAGGTTTAAAAGATGATGATAGGAAACTATTTCAGAAGCATATCTGATCCTTATAGCAATACACCTATGCTTGATCATTATGTGGACATGGTTAACCATTTAAACTATGGTAGGTATATAAAAAGGGTGCAACTAAAGAATTCAGATTTTATAAAGATTGTAATAGGATTGAAATTTTGTAGAGAGTACAAGAGAAATCAATGAGATCAGATGTTATAACTACAGGAGGAATTTGAAAACCCAGAGGAGTAATTGGATCAAAATCACATATAGAGGAATTCAAATAGGATGAAGACAAAGTCACAAATAGCTCAAGCATTCAGAATCTCAAACCCAGACAACAAGTAATTAAAAAGAGAATGATTTCACATATGAAGATATAGCCATCTCAATGACATACCTGGGAATTATCTTCAAGCTTTTGAATCTTCCTCTGGTTCCCTCTTCTTTCTTTCTGCCAATTCCTTTTCTTTCCCCAAAATTTATGTATATCTTTTCTTAGAACTCCCCCCTCAAATAATCTTCCCAAAACCAAAATAGCCAAAACAATGATACCCACTATCACAATTTTCTCCATTACAGATACCCACAATCCCAAAATTAATTGCATTCATAACACCTTTAACAAGAATAATTTTCAAATTTTTGACAACCCACTCCAACAATGAATTAATGACCAAAATAAAATAAACTCTCACATGTCAGATAAAATCAATAACATACTAAATATTAACAATATTATTATTATTGCTAGCTTTCAAAGCTACTAATTTAATTTAATATAAAAATCAACTACTTAATATTCTCAATTTCCTACATTAATTAAATAACCAATATTGATGTATATATATAAATTTATTATTATCTATAACAATTAATAAATCTCCAACAATTACACATTGACTAAATAACCAAAATGATCAAACATCAATACATCTATACACATAGATCACTTATTCTATAAAATGAACCAAACGACTATAATTAATAACTTAATACCTTGGTCACTAAGTTCCATAGAATGAACCTTAAACTACAATAAACAAACAATAACAACCACATACCCAAAAGATGACCAACACCCGAGGACAAGTACCAACTGAGTGACAACTACACCCATGACTGGAAAAACATGGATGACGACAAACTGAAGACACTAGCTGACAGAGGGAACCCCATGTTATCTCCCATCCACATTATTCATTGGTGTAAAGGCATGCTTAGACCTTCTAGTTCAAGTGGAGTTGATGCTTGGTACCTGCAACTTGCATCAAAACAAAGTGTTGCATACGAGCAAATACATATATAACAAACACACTATGATAGGGAGTCGCAACGTAGTAGGGTGCTCATCATGAGTAGTACTACACTGTCCCTTCACCGAAAGCATGACATATAACATGAACATCGCTAACTAACAATCAAGTATCAACCAATCACATAAAACATGATAACTCTACTCCGCAAAATCATCTAACCATTAACTGCTCATGTCAAAACACATCATACACTATAATATCAACAATGTCATCATAATGATCATAACAAAATATCAACAACAACAATAATCCATAATCCATTATGAGCATAACTAAGCATAAATAACAAGTCTATCATCCACATGTCTCAGAAATGTCTAAGTGTAAATGAAATACTATCAACTATCGAAAAGCCAAAATGAGGGGCACTACATCCTCCCCCCCAGATTCAGGCTTACTCCTGGAAGCCTGCAAATAAGTAGGGATATAACTCTTGCATCTTGGATGCATCCTCCCAGGTAGAAGAAGTATCATCATTAGGATCCCACTGGACCCTGACCTGCTCCACGTCTCTGCCCATGAGTGCAAGTCTCATGTGCTGCAGAATGCCTACGGGCTCCAAAGCTAGCTGCCCGTCCTCTACCTGTAAGGCATTCCAATCAAGAACATGAGCAATATCTAGATAATAGGGTCTAAGTATAGACACATGAAACACATCATGGATGCGTGAAAGACTGGGTGGCAAAGCAAGACGATAAGCAATATGACTGATCCTCTCTAACACCTCAAACGACCCTATAAAGCATGGTGCAAGCTTAGAGCCTTTTCTGTAACGGATTGGACTCTTTAGCGGTCGCACACACAAGAACACTTGATCCTAAATTGAAAAATATCGATTGACCCTATGAGCATCTACATACTTCTTTTGTCTATCCTGAACTGCCACCAGATGCTCTCTAATCCGCTCAACCTGCTGATCCATCTCTCTAAGCATAACCGGTCCTAGAAGAACTCTATCCTCAAGATGATCCCAACTCAGTGGGTTCTGACAAGGATGACTATACAAAGCTTGAAATATAGACATACCGATAGAACTGTGATAACCATTATTATAAGCAAACTCCACCAGATACAAATAGTCCTCCCAATGGCTCTGCTAATCCATCACATACATCCTAAGCATATCCTCAAGGACCTGATTAACCCTCTCAGTCTGACCATCAGTCTCCGGATGGTATGCTAAACTAAAGTTCAGCTATGTCCCTAAGGCATGCTGCAGAGAAGTCCAAAGGGTTGAAGTAAACACTGGATCCCTATGGAAGATGATCCTACGAGGAATTTCATGCAATCTGACTATGTCCTCCATGAATACTCTGGCCACCATAGAAGCATTATAAGATGAATGGATAGGAGAGAAGTGAGCTACCTTCGTCAACCTATCCACAGTGACCATAATAGCATCATGTCGATGGGAGGATACCGGTAATCCAACTATGAAGTCTAAAGAAATGATGTCCCATTTCCATTCTGGAACAAGATGGGGCTGCAAAAGACCTGCAGGGTGCTGATGCTCCACCTTCACCCTCTGACACTCAAGACATCTCAACACAAAATCAGCAATATCCCACTTCATACCACTCCAAAAATATAGCTGACGAAGATCTGCATGCATCTTCTTGACACCCAGATGAGCAGAATAGGGTGCCCAATGTGCCTCTAACATAATTAGGGTATGAAGACCCTCAGAACTAGGAACATAAATATGACCCATATGTCGTAAAAGACCATCTGACTCAAGAGAGTAATCGGCAAATCTACCCTCCAACGGTCTACCTAACTCAACCTCAGACTTTACCTCCTGATACCAGCTATCGGTAGGAAGTGCTGCAAGAATATGACCTCTCAAATCAATTGTGAGAGTGACTGCTGAGATCTCATTCCTCCGATGACTAAGGGCATCTACCACAACATTCTCCTTGCCCTGAATGTACTTTACCTTAAAGTCATACTCATACAAGAACTCCATCCATCACCTTTGCCTCGCATTCAGGTTTGGCTGCGTAAAAATATACTGTAAACTACGATGATCACTGTGCAGCTCAAACTGATGTCCCAAAAGAAAATGCCTCCACCTCACCAAGGCCTACACAACTGATGCCAACTCTAGATCATGCGTGGGATAGTTCAATTTGTGATCCTTGAGTTTGCGAGACTCATATGCAATCACATGACCATCTTGCATCAGAACTACTTCTAAACCCTCCAAAGAAGCATCCGTACACACAACAAAGTCCCCGGTAGGATCATGAACTGCCAGAATAGGTGCACTAATCAAATGCTCCTTAAGGGTCTGAAAAGCTGCCTGACACTACTCTGACCAAACAAACTTCTTCCCTTTCCTTTGAAGAGAAGTAATAGGGTGGGCTATCCTCGAAAATCCCTGAACAAAATGATGATAATAGCCTACCAAACCCATAAAACTGTGAACCTCAGAAACATTAGTAGGTGCAGGCCAATCCATAATAGCTTGGATCTTCAAAGGATCCACCGCAATAACCTCTCCAGAAATAACATGACCCAAATACTTCACCTCTGTCTGAAAGAATTCACATTTTGACAAATTAGCATAAAGCTGATTTTCTCTCAGACACTGCATCACCTAACACAAATGCTCCTCATGCTCCTCTATAGTCCTTGAATAAATCAATATATCATCTAGAAATACAAGGACAAACCTATCGAGATAGGTGAGAAATACACCATTCATCAGGCTCATGAACACAGACGGTGCATTCGTCAATCTGAATGGTACCACCATAAACTCATAATGTCCATAACGGGTGTGAAATGCTATCTTATGGATATCTGCCTCAAAGATCTGCAACTGATGGTATCCTGACTTAAGGTTAATTTTTGAAAACACCTTAGCTCCCTTAATCTGATCAAATAAATCATCAATCTGCGGCAAAGGGTACCTATTCTTTACAGTCACCTTATTGAGCTATCGATAATCTATACATAGCCACAAAGATCCATCCTCCTTCACAAAGATCACAGGTGCTCCCCATGGAGAAACATGAGGTCGAATGAATCCCTTGGCTAACAATTCCTCCAACTGCGACCAAAGCTCCTTAAGCTCTTGAGTGGTCATTCGATATGGAGCTCATGAGATAGGCTCGACGCCGAGAACCAGATCAATCCTGAAGTCAATGTCATGCTTAGGTGGCATCCCTGGAATCTCACTAGGAAAAACATCAGCATACTCCCTAAGAAGTGGATGATCATCAAGAGATGTCTCTCTACTCTCCTCCATCTCCAATTCATTAACTGTCACTGCAAACAGCTGACATCCCTGACGCATACATCTCTTAAGTTGCATAGTAGAGATCATACGTAGGGAAATAGGTCTCTAGATACCAACTACCTCCACCTCTCTACCAGAATCATCCACACACCTTACTGACTTATGGCGACAATCTATTACTGCCTGATGAGTATCTAACCAATCCATTCCTAGTACTATATCATATGAACCAAGGAGTAGGATATAGAGATCTACTGTGGTAGATAGAGGGCCAATCCTCAACTCACAACCATGCACCAAAGACTCAATTGCAACCTTAGCCCTGGAAGCTAACTCAACCTGCCACCTAGCATCTTGCTTTGCTACCACTAAGCCACAATGCTCCATAAGAGAAGGAGAAATGAATGAGTTAGAAGTACCAGAATCAAAAAGAATAGAAAAACCAATACCTCACATAAACCCAGATGTCTCCACCATGGTGCCCTGATGCTCTGCCTGGCAGTTATCAATCGCTGAAAAAACTCTGTGTGCTTTGCTAGCATCACCTACAGTCAGCTCTGAAGCTACCGGTCTATGCCCAAATCCTGAAGCATTCTTCTGAGGACACTGTCTAGCTATGTGGCCCTACTGGTCGCAAGAAAAACAACCTGTGCCTCTACCAAATCCTCCGCCACTCTGAAATGCATTAGACTACTGATAACTCCCTTTGCTCACTACAGACTATGTGCTCTGAGCTAGTTGATCAAAGCCGTTATGCCTGTTCTGCTGCCAAGATCGATCTTTCCTATTCTGAAATCTATTACCCTACTGAGACTGAGTATTCTTCAGTTTGGCTTGAGAATGCTGCTGTTGTCCACCCTTTGAGGGTGCATGATAACCTCTATGAGAACCTGATGCCTGAGTGTGACCACCACGAGAACTGAAACCTGCAGAAGGTGCACTACCAATATGCACACCTGTATGTCCTCCAAGAGCCATCACCAAATTCTCCTCTACTAACCGGGCTTTCTCCATTGCTACCTCCATGGTCTTAGGTTCAAAGACACGAACCCCTCCACTGATTCGGGCATTCAAGCCTCTGATAAAATACTGTACTAACATAGGCTCATCATCACCGATGCCTTCATACTACTTGAGCTCATAAAAGCTACGCTCATACTGCTCTACTAACATAGCCATCTGCCTCAGCTCATGGAACTCATCTGCATGGTACTGCTTCCAATGATCTGACAGGAAGCAAGCTCTGAACCTCTCTAAGAATAACTCCCAAGAAATAATACTAATGTCCAGCTGTAGCTTCTGCTCCTCCAAATGCCACCAAGTCAAAGCAAAACCTCTTAGATGCAAGATAGCACCTCTAGCCTTGATGTTACTACCATACAGATGCATGGCAAAACACCTACCCAAATCTAGTAACCAAGTCTCTACCTCCAAGCCACTACCAGATCCATCAAAGGTGGGAGGGCATGCCCACAGAAGATCTCTCATGTGACTAGCTAAGGTGGCCTCCTGATCAGCTGTCAATTCTCTTCTTCTAGGTGATCTCTCTCTTTCCCTAGGTTCTGGCTGATCTACTTCTTGTCCCCCTCCCGGATGCTCTACCTCATGTCTAGGGCCTAGATGGGCAAGGGCCTCCTCAAGTAACTGATGCAACTGAGTTCCCTCAGGCTGACCCTAACATTCCATATTCTAACCCCCACCTTCCTGAGCACTCTCACGAGGGGAACTGGGATGAGGTGTACCACCATCACCTCTCCCACGTCCTCTACCCCGACCTCGACCTTGACCTCTACCTCGACCCCTAGGCATCTACCTACACAAGTTACAACACCAAAGAACAATTCAATACACACAGTAAGGGAGATACTAGGGATAGAATTTAATCTACTGAGTTTAAGCACTAGGTTGCACGATGGGCTCAATATTAACTAGAGTACCCAGTGTTTAAACCTGGCTTTGATACCAAATGTAATGCCCCGTCATGCAACCCTAGAGAGTTAGGTCAAACTAAGCAATAAAATGCAAATTTTTTTTTTAAACAAGTAATTGCATTAATCACTAGATAAAATAACAACTAGTTACATCATATAAACTATTTGATCAACTAACATCTCTAGGGAACATAACTGCATTAAATAATTTTAAACATAATACATCATAAATGTCCATTAGCAATTTTTCTACAACATAGGAAGATTGAATCTTTTCATTATAAAATGAGTACAAGTACAAATGAGATTACATAATTACAAGGCTTTTTGACTGATTACAACAAATTACCATACAAGTCCTGGCTATTCAATTCTGGGAGCATATTACAGATCTTCAAATGCAATGCAGAACTGGAACAGAAAAGACACATCTGCCATGAGCACGAAACAAGATGTCAAAGAACAACCAATGGATTAAGCTCTTCCACCCGACCATGTGGAACCCTGAGGTCCACCCCCGAGCTAGGAGATACCAATGAGGTCCCTTGGTAGAAGCAAGAACAAAAGGACTAACTGAAAGCATTAATACCTTAGGTTTCACATGCGGACATAATTGAACTCAACAATCAACAACTAGAGGCAAGAGACTAGGGCAAGCTAGAGTGCAGTAGGTTGGAGTCTCATCACATGGTTCTACATGGGTTACCCTAACTGTCTCTTTCTAGACGCCAGCCCCCATCTATGGTTACCCTGATAGCCTCTCTCTAGGCGCCGGCCCCATAGGTCACACATGCGGAACAAAACTCTCTCTCATCCCACCCTTAGCCTATAATAGCACTATAGGTGTGGGAGAGAAATCTATTTATCTTGTTTAATGTGAAAATCTACCCTTTCCCCCTAGATTAATTATTATGTTTTCACTTGTTAAACACTTCCAATGGGTTACCCAAACAGCCACTTTGGGCACCGGCCCCACATTGGAAGCCACTCCCCTACCTGAACCTAGTTGACCCAACCCAAACAAGTACTATACACAAGGACATACATGATATACCTCCAATTCTCATGACAAGCCAATATTATAACATGAGGTATGCAAAAGTCCAAAACTTAATGAACAAAAATTAGTTTTCTCTCTCTAGAATACAAGGAATCAAAGTCATCAATAAGTTCAAAGTAACTTCTCCCATAACAAGAATCTCAAACAAATCCTCTGGATAGGTAACACAAACCATAGAACCCATGAAAATGAAAGACCAAATATCTCTTATCCTAACTCTTCATCATAAACCAATATTCATAACATACAAGTAAAGATAAATTTAAATCAAAAATTTCAAAGCAATCAACACGGATTTATTATTCTAACAATACTAATTAAAAACATTAAACCAAATGAATCAATTTACCCCTATCAACGTATTAACTATCTAGCAGGTATTTGATGAACAATTGCTCTAATATAATACTTAACACATAATTTATACTTCTACTATTCACCATTATAACCCTAATTTTATAATGATCAAGTAAATATATTTATTTAACACTATAACTAACTAGTAACATTTCGTAAAATAATAATAATAATAATAATATTCCATTCCAAATGAGAAGAAATCTAACCTAACGAACTATTACAAAGTATAATTCCTCTACGTTCTTTTCTTCGAATCTAAATAATTTAAATGACATGACATTAATATTCATATTAACAATATCGACACAACTAAATTTTAAAACTATTTAAAAGAGGTCATCTAGCTTACCTTACTGACTAACTTAGAATGTTATAACTTTTACTTTATTCTAAATAAATACATTTATAATCCTATTATTTGAAAACTATAACCATAGCCCACCCACTAGAAATAATATGCTAATTCTATTCACTACTAATCTAACAACTGCTACACCAAAGAGATAATAATAATATTACTATCAATAATGCTACTCTTGCATACAATTAAACTTCTAATTCATACATTAAGATCTCTGTCTACTGAGGAATCACATTAATAAGTTTTAATGCTAAGACTAACATTGCCTAGGCACCATAAACCTAATATAAGTTCTCTTGAACTATTACTTCCAGTTAGTTTTATTTAGTCTTTACTTATCTAACTATAATTAAGAAATACTATTGTTAACTACATATGAAAATATATACATATCTAATTACGATCTTAACTACATACCAATTTAATAATTTAACAACTAGTGAATTCAAATAAGAAACCCTTAAATACTGCCAGAACTAATATGGAACTAATTGATGAAAAAGGAAGGATTGAACCTATGGAAATAATAAATGCTTAATCAATGTTGAAATCTTTTCAATCAGAAAGAAACGATTCATACAAACAAGCCTTATGGCAATGATGTTTGCAGATAAGCATCGAATCTAAAGATTTTTTTTTTTTAAATTGATAATAATCTTCTTTTTGTTCAGCAAGTCTTATAGAAATTTCATTTTCTGGCAAAGATCTTGGGAGGCTATAGTTGAGGGAGGCCGTACGGTGGCACTAAGTGCAGCCATAAAAGATTCGATTTAAGGGAATAAAAAGGCTGGTAAAACTTTTTTTTCCCCAACCGATCCAAGGCATCAGTCTCTTTTGGTCAAATTATCATTTAAATAGTGTTTATTTGATTAAATTTTCCAATCGATGGGCTGGAGTGAATGGTACGATCGACCCAACAACAGGTTTTGATTCCACTATAAGCAATGGATAATAATGTTTCCTTATGGTATCTCTAAGCAGCTCTAAGAGTACGGCAATAGAGTGGCTAATATGATAAATAGATGTGAAGAATGACAATCATCAAAAAGCAGATGTTATTGATTGCAAGTGCCATGGTAGTCTTATATGCAAAAAGTGGTGACATACGTAGGTGCTCGACAGGTTACCTCAAGAGGTGCGGTCTCTAGGAATGTAGCAATTGTAGAATATGTACAAAATGGGTTTGCTGAAGACAAATCTAATAAACACTCAAGTAAGTCAATTGATAGGTTTGAATTCTACCTAACTTGACATTCTACCAATTTGAGCTAACATGGGAGCTGGAGAACAAGGAGTGCATAATCATCAAAATAAAATAGGGAATAGATTTGAGTCAGTTATAATAGTTGCCATGCCCTAATAGAGATATATGCAAGATGTGGAATTCCACATAGGGCACACGGACTATATGAAGATATGTCTCAATATGTTTAACTATAGTAAGCTTCTTTTGCGTTATATAATTTCTTGCAGACATGCAGGTTTAAAAGATGATGACAGGAAACTATTTCAGAAGCATATATGATCCTTATAGCAATACACCTATGCTTGATCATTATGTGGACATGGTTAACCATTTAAACTGTGGTAGGTATATAAAAAAGGGTGCAACTAAAGAATTTAGATTTTACAGAGATTGCAATAGGATTGAAATTTTGCAGAGAGTACAAGAGAAATCAATGAGATTAGATGTTATAACTATAGGAGGAATTTGAAAACCTAGAGGAGTAATTGGATCAAAATCACATACAGAGGAATTCAAACAGGATGAAGACAAAGTCACAAATAGCTCAAGCATTCAGAATCTCAAACCTAGACAAGTAGTAATTAAAAAGAGAATGATTTCACATATGAAGATATAGCCATCTCGATGACATACACGGGAATTATCTTCAAGCTTTCAAATCTTCCTCTGGTTCCCTCTTCTTTCCTTCTGCCAATTCCTCTTCTTTTCCCAAAAATTTATGTATACCTTTTCTCAGAACTCCCCCCTCAAATAATCTTCCCAAAACCAAAATAGCCAAAACAATGATACCCACTATCATAATTTTCTCCGTTACAGATACCCATAATCCCAAAATTAATTGCATTCATAACACCTCTAACAGGAATAATTTTCAAATTTCTGACAACCCACTCCAACAATGAATTAATGACCAAAATAAAATAAAATCTCACATGTCAGATAAAATCAGTAATAAGATCCCATTGATTTCTTGGGATAAGGTATGTATTCCTAAATCTTTAGGGGGAGCAAGTATTCATAACTTAGAAGCTCAAAATAAGTCTTTGGGTGCTAAGCTGGCTTGGAAGCTTTATTCCAAACCTCAGTTAAAGTGGTGTAAACTTATGCAATATAAGTATTTGGATTCTTCTGATCCTGAAAGAATTTTCACAGTAGAGAATCCTCCTAAGGGATCTAGTATGTGGAATTTTTTAGTGGTCTGTAGGGGGGTTATTCTCCCTAATCTTTCCTGGAAGGTTTTTAATGGCTCTAAGGCTAGTTTTTGGGAGGATTCATGGAATGGTTTCCCTCCTCTTTCTCTTTGTGATGGTTGGATCAGGCTAGAGATTTCCTTTTACTTAATTGGGGGAGTAAGGTGAGAGACTATTTTTTAGTTATTTGGGATGGTTCCTTCTCCTCAGTGGTATGGAAAGACTTTCAGCAATGTGATTTTCCTCAAGATCAAAAAAACTTACTTTCTTTTCAGCTTCAAAAAAGGAGGATATGTTTTTCTGATAAAGTAGATGAATTAATTTGGACTTTTGCAAATAATGGTTCTTACTTTGTTCATGATGGTTATAGATCCTTGGTTTTCAAACAGGGAAGTTAGATGTTGGACTGGCCTTTCTCTCTTTGCTGGAATGTTGCTTGTCTTCCTAAAGTGGGTGCTTTTGCTTGGTTGGCGCTTTAGAGGATAATTTTGACTAGTCAAAGGCTTACTAAACTTGGTTTAGCAGAACCTTTTAAATGTGTTTTATGTGGAAAGTGTGATGAGGACCCTGATCATCTCTTTGTGCTTTGTCCTTTTGCTTCAACTTGTTGGTATTGGTTATTTTCGAAGCTTAATTGGTTTTCTCCTTTACCTAATTCTTTTTTGGATTTGTTTCGTAGCTGGCCAATTCTTTATAAAGGCTCAACTTTCTCTTCTATTTGGATTGTCTTTCCTTCTGTTGTGATATGGAATTTATGGTTAGAGAGAAATCGGAGAATATTTTGAAAATAATTCCAAACTTGTGAAATTGTTTTGTCAAAGATTGAGAAGTCTATATCAGAGGTGGTCATGAGCAATTTACAAAGGAGGGGTTCTTCAAATTTAAATTTTTCCTCCTGGGATGATCAGCTTTTGAAATCTTGGAAGTCTTTAAAGCCTTTGCCAGACTTGGGTTTTTCTTCAATTTTTAAAATTGATAGAAGTACTATTAGATGGTTGTTTCCTGTTCAAGGGTTTATAAAACTTAATTTTGATGGTGCTTTGCGAGGTAATCCAGGTCCTTCCTCAATTGGGGGGGCTTTAAGACGGGATTCGGGAGAGCTTTTAGTGGCCTTTTCTTTAAAAATATCAGAAACCACTAATAATCTAGCTGAGGTTATGGCTCTGGTTGAAGGTTTGAAATTAGCAAAGCAGGTAAATATTGTTAACCTTCACATAGAAGGGGATTCTTTGGTAATAATCAATGCTTTGAAGAAAAATGTTGCATTAAATTGGAAGATTAATTATCTTTTACAAGAGGCATGAGATTTGTTGAAATTTTTTGATAAATTTATTATCTCTCATTGTTATAGAGAAGGTAATCTTTTGGCAGATGCTTTAGCTAATTTAGCATTCGATTTGGAGGTCGATCGTTTGATTTTGGATAGTGGGAACATTGGAGGTTACCCTAATATTTTAAGTTTAATTGAAAAAGAATCTAGTACTTGTATAGTTTGAATGCATGCGAAGCACGCTCCTCTTAATACCTCCTGCTTATCCTTTCTTGGTTTTAAAGTTGTTAATTCGTGTGTATTAATTGTTTCATGATGTCATTTTCTTGTGCTCTCCTTTCATAGCAGGGTAATCTACACTGATTCCAATTTTTCAGTACTTCTCTTCAGATCGCTGAAATGTGGCATCATTTGAGAGGACTTGTAATGATGTTGTGCATTCATTTTCGAAGTCCCTCAGTTTATTTAATCTCATTTAGTGTTTGGTTTATTCATCCCCTATTTCTAAGCTCAAAGATGGAGATTCAATTGAATTGTAGACTTCACTTCCCTGTACAGAAATGGGAAATGGCCTTTTTTGGCAATGTAAATGCAGAGGGTTTAGTTTCTGTGTTTGCAATTGATAATCAAGATTCTAAAGAAGCGGTGCGTGAGGTGGTAGGGAATTATTTTTTGGATTCCCGTGCGCGTTCTCTTTACCCTTCTCAGATTTTATCAATGTTTGCTTCTAATGTGATGGATTTGGTCCAAGATTCCTCTGTGGTAAGGCAGTTAATTGCAAAGTTTGTTCATCATTTTCTGTATTCAGAGGATGTGTTACTAGATGCTTTCCAGAATTATGACTTGTTTAAGTCAGGTGCTCTAATTGGTGGCTTGTTTACTAAATGCAATATTCTTCACTCTCCTGCTCACAATTGCACCTTCAATGCCTTCGGTTCGGCCATCTGACTCGAGAATGAGGAACTGTTGAGTATCCCTCTTCATGCTCATAGAGCTGAGTTGGGTGAACTACTGGTGAACCGGGTGGAAGAGAAGTTTCATGCTCTGCTCTTTTTGATTCAGTTTCATCCTCAGATTTCTCCTCCTCCTGGGTCACCAGTTGAATCGGATGCTACTGAGGGTAATGTTATGTTACAAGATCTTAATGCACCAGTTGTTGCTTAGAGTGTTAGCTTGTATTTAGTCACTGGTTTGGCAAATTTTTTGGCAAAGGCTTCTCCTCTAAAGATTTGTATAGTTCTGTGGAGATGTTTACTACAGCAATTTTGCTCTCTTTTAGCTGTGGTTCTGAGGGATATTTTCAAATCCTTTTCATTTCTCTGAGGAGTTTTTGGGGGAAAAGACTATAACTCTTTCTTGTATTTTTCTATTTCCCTCTTTCCTGTTTTTGTAATCCCTATAAGGGAAATTGTAAATTTTGAGCTACAACCATAGGTTTTCTTGCTGGCTCTTTCCTACCGGTATGCTCTATTGAACCAGTTTTTTGTAACTTTTTAATATTAATATATATAGTTATAGTGGCTTGCCACTTTTAAAAAAAAAAAATCAATAACATACTAAATATTAACAATATTATTATTATTGCTAGCTTTCAAAGCTACTAATTTAATTTAATATAAAAATCAACTACTTAATATTCTTAATTTCCTATATTAATTAAATAACCAATATTGATGTATATATATAAACTTATTATTATTACTATAACAATTAATAAATCTCCAACAATTACACATTGACTAAATAACCAAAATGATCAAACATCAACACATCTATACACATAGATCACTTATTCTATAAAATGAACCAAATGACTATAATCAATAGCTTAATACCTTGGTCACTAAGTTTCATAACTACAATAAACAAATAATAACAACCACATACCCAAAAGATGACCAACACCTGAGGATAAGTACCAACTGAGTGACAACTACACCCATGACAGGAAAAACATGGATGACAACAAACTGAAGACACTAGCTGACAGAGGGAACCCCATGTTATCTCCCATATGTTGGCAAGAGACACTGTGTGGCTTCATGAATGTTGTCATTGATGGAAACAAAGTCTTTCCCACACATCCGCAGCACATAGTATGTCTCTACTGGAAGACAGATTGAAGAGTGTTTTGGTCCAGTGAGTAAGAACAGAGCATGTAACAAGGTCTGATAATTAGGTTCAGATCTCTCAGAGGGTGTAACTCAGCAAAGTGCGGACTTGGGAAAGTCAAGAGGAGTATCATGATTACTATATTCCAAAGATTGAGCCTTCGGTGATGAATGAGTGAAAAGATATGAGCATCTAAGTGTTGGGTTCTTGACAGGCAAAGTAGACTAAGGAAGAACAGACTGGCAGAGCATCAGACTTTAATCCGGATGAGAAATTGATGGTGATTAAGCTATTTGAGGGATCATACATGGTTGGCTGACATGATTGATGACTTCTATGTCTATTTCTTTGATACGCATCATATATTAAGCATGGATTCAGCCGACAAATCAGTGTCTTGAAAATATCTTGAGTATTCTGGTTGCCGACTAGAAAGATGTTGAAAACCTTGATGCAGATATAAATACCAGATGGATTTTGGTATGAAGGAGTGTGTGTGATGATATAGTGTGTGCGAGGAAAGGTAGAAAGAGGTGTGGAAGCAGCAAGACAAGTCCGGTATGTGACAAAACAACAACACTAGAACAGAGGAAGAATGAAGTGCATTAAATCAGTATATTGAGCCTAACCAGAACTAAACCTCAGCATTGGCAGATGCTCTCATCAGTTCAAACACCTGGTTACTTTCTATAAAATCTTGTAGACAGTGAATCTTTTGTAGGTAGTGTGCCTCTTGTGAGCAGTGTGCTTGGGCAGTGAACCCTAATTGGCAAGTGCCATTTTGTACTTTTTATTCTTTTAACAGAGAATACAATCTTTGGTTAGTCACCCCGTGGTTTTTCCCTTAACAAGGTTTTCCACGTAAAAATCATTGTGTTATGTGTGTTGATTTTATTTTTGCTCTCATGGTTATGTATGCTTATATGTTTTGATGCTGCACTATTTGTTAAAGAAGGAAAGAAAGTTAAAATATTGAAGATAACTGATTCACCCCCCCTCTTAGTTATCTACCTTGTTTCCAACAATTGGTATCAGAGCTAAGTTCCTCTAAACAGAGCCTAACAGCTTGAGGAAGATCTGGGAATCTCAATGGATATGTATGGTATGAAGGAACAACTTCACTCTGCCCTAGATGATCTTGAGCAATCTCACTCTGAAGTCAATAACCTGAGAGAAAGACTCAAACAAGCTGATGATTTCATAAATGAGCTAAAAGAAAAACTGAGTATCTCTGTGAAAAAGAGAAAGGAACTACTTCAACAATTAGCAAGTCAAAGTGAAGCCAATGATACTAATGAAGATCTAAATGAGAAAAACAAGCTATGTGAGAAGCTATCAAAAGAGGTCATTATGGTAAGACATGAAATGGAATCAGGGGTTATGAGATTCACCCAAGAAATTGAAGATAATTTAAAACAATCTCTCAAAGAAAAGTCAGAGGACTGCCACAAAATGGATAGAATAATCAGGCATCTGGAATCTGATCTTGAAGAAGCTAGAGATAATGAAGAATGACTTGAGAATTAGATAGACACTCTCAAACAAGATCTTCAAACAAAAAATGAATACAAAGAGAAATTCAAGATAAGCTCTGCTCAACTTGAAGTTCTTGAAAGCTAAAAGAGGGTAGATGACAAGTGTGGCTTGGGATATGAGAAAGGTGAAAACTCCGGATCTGGTCAGAAGAACTCTGGATCAGGAAATCCAAGGAACAAGCCTAGAAGACCTTCGGTAAGGCAACCAAATGCTCAAAGATATCCATCCTTCAATGGATACTGCTACAATTGCAACAACTTTAGTCATAAAGCAACTCAGTGTAGAAGAAGAATGAATCAGATTGATTCATCCTTCTTCGGATAGTGTTTCAACTGCAAAAGGTATGGTCACAAATCTCATGAATGCAGAAATATGCAAATAAACAATTCATTCAATGGAAGATGCTTTGCATGCAATAGAATGGGACATATGGCTAATCAATGCAGATCAAGAGGATATTAGTCAAATATGCAAAGAAATGTTGTTTGCTACAATTGCAATAGATCCGGTCATATTGCCAAATTCTGTAGAAGTAAGAATTAGTATAAAAGGGGTCTGGTGCATCTTAATCAAAATCAAGATAAAGGAAAAGGCAAAATGAATGCGGATGAAGTTCAAAGGGAGATGAACAAGATTTGGGTGAAAAAAAGTACAAAAAATGTTGGGGATGGATCTGCACCAGAATCTGGTGCTGATATTCCTTCCGAAAACTAAAGAGATGAGCCCTGGCTCAGGGGGAGTCACAAAGGAAAATAAATTCCCCTAGCCAGTCAATTGGTGCCTAAATTTGGCACATGGAATGCTACAGATTAAAGGGTTCTTAGAGGAATATCCAAATAACCTTTAGTAAAAATATAAATGATCCGCAAGGAGTTTTGAAGAGTTTAATCAACCAAGATTGATCTGGTTTGACAACAATTCGGTAAGAGCAGGATTTTCACAGTTAGATCTGGTATGATTCAAAATTGAAATATCTTGATCTGCGGATAAATGGCATGATTGGAGGAAGGAAGATACATTGTCAATTATCACTAAAAATAATTCTAAGTACATCTCAGTGATTTGGAAAGATCTCTCTCAGAACAAGGCAACCAGAATAACTTAAGTTGTGCATCTATTGCAATAGGAAATTAGGGTTTGCGTAGAGATAAAAGGGTTCTTTTATTCATCATTTGCACAATTGCATTTGAGAAAAGGAAAGGAAGAGCTCTGCATCAAGATTGTTACAACCTTCTCAAAGATCAACCGCAGAATCTGATTCAACCAGCGATCTTTTTTGGCACATATTGTGAACCCTAGAAGCGTAAAAAGGTATTTCAATTTATAAATATCTCTCTCTAAATCTTTTGCAAAGATGGCTACTCCTATGTTTGTTAAAATCACTGATAGGTTGCACCCAAAGTTTAAGAAATACCCCTACAAATCCCTAGAAGTTGATCCTTTAGGTGCCTTTTCTAGCATTCTGCATGGGGTTCTGCACATGGAAGATGTTAGGGTATACATCCATGCCAATATTGAGGAATTTGGAGAATCAAAGCTGATGGATATCTACCATAAACAACTAATAGATGAAACTTTTGAACTCAAACCTCAATACAAGGCCATCCAGGATAAGCATTTTGGACATTGCATCCACTTTCCCTATTTTGTAGAAGATGAATGGGTCCGGTATGTTCTTAGCAGAATACATGACAACTTCATGTGGTTGTTGAAGCCCTTCAAGATAACAAAAGATGCAATTAGGGTAGTAACTAGATTGCACTCATTCGGTGGGTTACCTGCTCTCAAATCTGTCAAGCACCAGACAGTAAGTGAGGCTACCGGATCAAAGTTTGACAAAAGAGTAATGACAATAGAAGATATCACAGATCTAGATATCAAATTTGCCTCTATGATAATTGGCTACAAAATATATCATTCCATCAGGGAGAACTCTATGTCCAGAACTGCAATATATACTGCATATCAGATGCTAAGGGAAAATGCAGATTATGATTTATGCGACCTTCTCCTGAACCAACTATTAGAAAACTTGTAGAAGATCAAGAAGGACAAGAAGAACTCATTCAAGTATGGTAGCTTAATACTATGTCTGTTCTTTTACTATATGAATGAGCTACCCGGATCAAGTGGTTGGGTATGACAAAATGACAGACCGGTTGCCATACAAATCAGAGATTACATGTATGGGCTTGGTGATGCCAAGGCTCAAAGTACAACACTCTAGGGATACTTCAAGAACTTCCAAAGTATGATGCAGGCAAGAGAAAGAATCCCCCAATCTATAGTTGAAAAATACAAGGATACAGTGTGTTTCATGGTAGACACTGACCAATGCCTAATGGAGGAAGTGGAACCCAGAACAGTCTGGATTATTCCAATGGGCTATGAGGTAGATGAGAAAATCCTGGAGCTGCATGTCCAACACTTGCTGAGTTAGCCTAAGGACCCTAAGGCAGAAAGGTTTGGAACCTTTCAAGAATTAAGTGTGAAAATATGTGTTGAACTAAGACAACCAGAAATAAAAAGAAAAGTGAGAAGGGAAGTAGAGGAAGTTGCCAAAAGATATGGCATATCAAAGGAGGCAGTTGATGCAAACAGAGAGAAAATAGAAAGAGCTGAGAAAGAGAAACAAGAAGCAGAAAAAGAAAGTGTTCCGATACAAGCCTCCTCCTGGACTAGATCCTCCAAGAGCTCTGCACCTGCCACTTCTAAGAGCTCAAGAGCCTCAAAATCGGAAGCCAAGACATCCGAAAAGGGAGAGAAGAGAACAAAGATAAAGGCCACAAGGTCATACATAAGCCAAAAGGATGATGAAGAAACAGAGTCTGATGAGGAAGTTAAGAAAATGAGAAAGAAGAAGAAAACATCAGGGGAATCCTCTATCGGTACAAACAAAGAAGAAGAGGCAGAAGAATTTGTTGAAAGGCCTACTCTCTCTATTGATGATATCATAAAGGCAGTCACAGTGGATGGGAACTTGCAACCAGTCACTAAATTTTATGATGCATATAGTGATACTGATAAGAAGATCTTGGAAGATGCTATAGTCAGGTATCTAAACATTTATAATAAAGCATTCATTGAAATCATCTCTCTAATTCCCAAAAAGTCTAGAGAAGGTACTAGAAATGAGAAAAGAGAATGCTAAGGCAAAGGATCTAGAGATCCGAGAACAGATTGCAATTTAGCTCTATCCTTCCATTACTCCAAAATAAATGACCATGATCTTTAAGGACTGCAAGGATGAGTTCCGAAACAAAGCAAGAATGAACAAACTTATGCTTGGAGAGACTGATCAGGTGGCAAAAGAAATAGAAGACATCCTCCGAAATGCCTTCATGAGATCCAATCTTCCTATTATAGAGGAAATAGATGAAGAACCTTCTACCATGGATATCGAAGGATTAAGTGCATCAAAAGAAGAATCCACTGAGAAATATGTAGAAGAGTCCAAAGAGATAGATGAGGAGAAATCTAAGGACTTGGATTCCTCTATTCTGGAAGAGGAAGTCCATGAAGAAGTTAACATCTCTCCTCTGGATCCCTTTGCAAACTCAAGTACTAGAGGAGAAGGAAGAGAAGAGGAGAAACTGAGTCAAGAAGAAGAGGTAAAGGGAAGAGAAGAAGAGCAAATAGAGAAGATCTCTGATGACAGAGATTCCAAAAGAAAAGACTCAGTCTCCGGCAAGAGACACTGCAGAGGCAGTAAAGAAATTTTTGAACAAAGAGATGATGGAGTTAGATGAATCGGAACTCTTTTAAGGACCACTCAATTTTGATTCCCTCTCTCCGGTCTAAACAATGAAGATAGCATCCTTTGCCCAAGCTAAAGTAAAAGAAAAGCTTCTGAAGTCTCACATGGAAGATTGTGAGTTGATAGAGATTGCCTCAGGAATGCTGGAGAAGATCATGCCATCCTTCCAAAAGGATCCTTTGGCCTCTCCATTTGGTAACCTTAAAACTCTGATAAACTCTGTCAACACTCATTTTGATTCCTTAGAGAAATCGACAGAAGAAAAGGTCTGGACAAAATTTTTGAGAAAGAGATTCTCTGAAGTATAGGGACTCATAGCTAATGATAGGAGAACCCTGGATATTGGGATAAAGAGCCTAGAAAATGCTCTTAAAGATGGCGGAGAAATGTACAAATTTTGTCTATCTTGGTCCACAGTGACGAAAGACATTGCAAAGAAGGTGGAAGAACAAGAGGGCAAACTGTCAAGCTTATCTCAAAATTTTGATCCTCTCACCTCATCCATAATGAATCAAGAGTGCCAAGCTATTGCCATTATAAATGAAATAAAGAGGCTTGAAAAGGAGAAGAAGAATAGAATAAGTAGGATGAGTGAACTAAGAAGGATAATTATCCCTAAGTTAGAGGCAATGCATGAGGCCTTAACTGATGCTTAGACCACAGCCCGGACCAGTGATTCGACAGACTTAAGAAGGGCAGAAAATTTTGCATTTTTGTTGAGTGGTCACATCTCAATTTTGGATAGGATGAAGCAGAGTTGGGCAACAAAATTTGTCCAGTTGAAGACCACTTTTGTGGATATACTTAAGTATATGTAAGTACAACATGTATATATACTTATGCAGCTATGTATAGGTTGATTTTTGCAAATTTTGGTGTGCAGATTCCACCCTTTGCCATTGATATCAAAGGGAGAGTGAGGAGTAGTGAAAAATGTGGAAACCAGCTAAGGGGGAGCTCTGGTAAAAGTGTACATAAGACAGAGCATCAGCTAAGAGGGAGTTTGCTTTGACACTTAGTCATTTTTCACTAAGTGTTGCCATCAATGCCAAAGGGGGAGATTGTTGGCAAGAGACACTGTGTGGCTTCATGAATGTTGTCATTGATGGCAACAAAGTCTTTCCCACACATCCGCAACACATAGTATGTCTCTACCAGAAGACAAATTGAAGAGTGTTTTAGTCCGGTGAGTAAGAACAGAGCATGCGCAAGGTCTAGATATCTCAAAGGGTGTAACTCAGCAAAGTGCAGACTTGGGAAAGTCAAGAGGAGTATCATGACTACTATATTCCAAAGATTGAGCCTCTGGTGATGAATGGGTGAAAAGATATGAGCATCTAAGTGTTGGGTTCCTCACAGGCAGAGTAGACTAAGGAAGAACTGACCGACAGAGCATCAAACTTTAATCCAGATGAGAAATTGATGGTGATCAAGCTATTTGAGGGATCATTCATGGTTTTCTGACATGATTGATGACTTCTATGTCTATTTCTTTGATACACATCATATATTAAGCATGGATTCAACCGACAAATTAATGTCTTGAAAATATCCTGAGTATTCCAGTTGCCGACTAGAAAGATGTTGAAAACCTTGATGCGGATATATATACCAGATGGATTTCAGTATGAAGGAGTGTGTGTGATGATATAGTGTGTGCGAGGAAAGGAAGAAAGAGGTTTAAAAGCAACAAGACAACTCCGGTATGTGACAGAACAGCAGCACTAGAACAGAGGAAGAATGAAGTGCATTAAATCAGTATATTGAGCCTAACCGGAACTGAACCTCAGCATTGGCAGATGCTTCTCATCAGTTCAAACACCTGGTTACTTTCTATAAAACCTTGTAGACAATGAGTCTCTTATAGGCAATGTGCCTCTTGTGAGTAGTGTGCTCGGGCAGTGAGCCCTAATTGGCAAGTGTCATTTTGTACTTATTCTTTTAACAGAGAATATAATCTTAGGTTAGTCACCTCGTGGTTTTTCCCTTAACAGGGTTTTCCACGTAAAAATCATTGTGTTATGTGTGTTGATTTTATTTTTGCTATCATGGTTATGTATGCTTATATGTTTTGATGCTGCACTATTTGTTAAAGAAGGAAAGAAAGTTAAAATATTGAAGATAACTGATTCACCCCCCCTCTCAGTTATCTACCTTGTTTCCAACACCATGCACATTATCCATTGGTGTAAAGGCACGATCAGACCTGCTAGTTCAGGTGGAGTCAATACCTGTACATGCAACCTGCATCAAAACAAAGTGTTGCATACGAGCAAATACATATATAACAAACACACTGTGATAGGGAGTCACAGCATAGTAGGGTGCACATCATGAGTAGTACTACACCGTCCCTTCACTAAAAGCATGACATATAACATGAACATCTCTAACTAACAATCAGGTATCAACCAATCACATAAAACATGATAACTCTACTCCGCAAAATCATCTAACCATTAACTGCTCATGTCAAAACACATCATACACTATAATATCAACAATGTCATCATAATGATCATAACAAAATATCAACAACAACAATAATCCATAATCCATGATGAGCATAACTAAGCATAAATAACAAGTCTATCATCCACATGTCTCAGAAATGTCTAAGTGTAAATGAAATACTATCAACTGTCTAAAAGCCAAAATGAGGGGCACTACATCTAGTGTGCTCCACCTAAAATGTTGACTTTTTTTAATTATTTGACAAATCTCTTTAGTGGAAAATTAGCTAACATCATGTAGTTTATGCCTAATTTTTAATGAGTATATGATTTTTCATGAATTTTCAAAGTGGACATATACTAAAAAATGATAATTTGAGCATGCTCCCGCCTAAATTTTTGAAAACTAATTGAAAATCATTTTTTTTTGAATTTGTATACAATAGAGTCTAGAATCTAAAAATGTAATTTGTTTCAAATTTGGATGACGGATAAAAAAAAATGACAAAAAATACTATACATAGGTTTTTGGCAAAAAAAGAAGACACTAGCAAAAGAAATTGAAGATGGAAACCTTAATGTTTTTAGTTTTTTGAAAACATTACATGGCTAGAAAGATAATTCAAAACTTGAAGTCATCTTGGCATTTTTAGATTAACATTGAAAAACGTGTAAACTTGATGGAGAGCACACTTGAGATTTAGTTATTTTTCTATGTTTTCATGAAAACACATCTTTCAAAACCTTACATGCAGGCCCAACCCTTTGGCTTCGATATCCAAGCCAAATCCAAGTCTAAGGGTGGGATTCCAAAGAAAATTTAAATGAAATGTGTGGGTGTTATAATGCACATGCATTATAAATTCAAAAAAAGATGGTATTTTCTTTATTTTAACTAAAGAAATAACATGAGCACATTATAACTCTAGTGGCGCATTATAACCCGTTATAATGTGCTCGAGTTATGTCATATTTTTAAAATTGATTTATGGCCACTTTTTGGTCCCCATCTTGGTGCACATACTCAAGATGAAGTGTCAATTGAACTAAACCATTTCATATCCACTTCACAATGGTTCGTAACTGCTACACAACCACTAAAGTTGATTTAGGACTTGTGGTTCAGCATGTGGGTGTTGAATAGGATGTCAAAATTGTTGATGAAACCACAAGAGTTGTCAAGCAACACTTAATATTTTTGGCATGATCTAGTGACTCAAAGCCTCCTAGGTTAGTTGCCTCTCCTTGAAGAGCAGTGATCTCATTGCATACAATTATGGTAAAAGATATGGAAATAAATTAGCAACCTATACCTTTGTAAACCAATTTCCCTAGGAAGGCGCTTGAACTACTTTAATGATTTAAAAGAGAGGGAACCCTTGTTGACATGTTCATTTGATCCTAGTATCAATGAATTGATCCATTCTATAGGAACACTACAATCTAGATTGATTTATGTTTGCAAAAGAGTCTCTGAAGCATATGATGTATATAACAGATGTGAAAGTAATGGCACAAGAGCTCTATGTTAAAGAATAGATGCAACCCAAGAGAAGAAGGAAGATTACAGTTTCAACTTTAGATCCGATATACCACTACTAGTTCTAGTTTTTCAATCTAAAAGTGTGCTTTTGAAATTTATATTTATATCTTGTGTTTATGCCTAGAAGAATTTCCTGCTTAAACCCTAACATGGCTACCCATTATGATGACATTGATATATTTAATTGTAGTGATAATGGGATCAACTTAGTTGACCAAGAGGATTATGATCATGATGGACATGTTGCTAAATAATATTTTCAACTTACAAATCAAGTTTTGATAGAAACATTACAATAATCTCATCATCAATTTGGTAATATTTTTATAACACATTAGTTGATTGTCCTCTTGGCAAGAAAGTTTTGCAAGATCTTGGATCCTTAATAAGTATTTATAATGGTGTATCCAACCCATCCTCTTCTTATAGTTCCACTCCTATTGCTTCTATAGCTACCACTACCATCAACCCTAGCATTACCCTTTTCATTTAAATTATTCCCACCTCATTTCCTTTTGGCTTAACTAAAGGCTATATTTCACCTTTCACCATCCCTTCTATCATTCCACCCTTATCTATCCCTATTACCTCAATAGCCACTACTTTCACACCTTCTACCCATGCAACCCATACCATATTTCCATCCCAAACCATAACCAACACTTCTCATGGTATGTCTAATCCATTTGCCTCTATGTCCATACATCTTAATTCCCAACCTCTCTATACCCACTTCACCATGTCCCATACTCCTCATACCACTATTGTTCCCACCACCACCTTGGATACACTTGTGAAAGAGATAGTGAATCTACAAAAATAAATCAAGGATAACAAGAAAGATACTATTGTATATAATCCTCCACATCACACACATTTATCTTTTGAGGTTGTTGCATGTTTTTTGCCTATAGGATTTGTGTATCCTTGTTTCAAGATGTATAATGGTAAAGGAAATCCTAATGTTCATTCACAATCATTCACAACATGTATTAATTTTACATATGATTATTTTATCGTAGCTAATATATTCCCAAGAACCCTAAAGGATTTTATTATTCAATGGTTTTATTCATTACATCTAGGTTCAATCAAGTGTTTTGATGATCTTGCTACTACTTTCCTATAACACTTTCATATAAACATGGGATTTGAAATTATTGTAAATTAGATGCACACAAGAGATTAATTAGTCTATCAATGATTATGCTATTTAATTTTTATCTTTGTGTGGAAAGTTAAAACATCAATATGATAATTATGAGTTACAAATCATGTTTCTAGAGTGATTACTTCCAGTTATCAAGAATAATGTGTATCTAAGTAGTTTTCCATCTTTTATAGATATGTGCATCCATTTAAATACTATTTAGGTTAAATTTTTGGCATCAAATAATTTGAAATATGGAACATCATCATCACAATATTCCTACCCTTCTAAGTTTCAAAAGGCCAATACTTTTTCAAAGGGTAGTGATATGAAGGAAAAGGTGAATCAAGTTGCTAAAATTCTTCTTTTCCTTCTTTTAAACCAAATTCTTGTAGGATGTTCACTAAACTTCAAGAATCCATGGATGATGTGCTTCAAAGTTTGTTGAGTGCTAATTTAATTACACTCCATCCAATCCATCTATTGGATCTCACCAAAATATTTCCTAGGTCATATAATGATCAAGTTTTTTTGCAATTATCATAGAGCTAAAGGGCATTACACGCAATATTGTTTTAGTTTTAAGAATAAGGTACAAGATCCCATTAACAACAACAAAAAAATTAAATTTGAAGGGGTTAATGGTAATGAAAACCTATCTACTGCACCCTCTAACAATAGATCCCAAATTGATGCAAACCATTCACATAATATTGAGGCACATGATATGGAAGCTAATGATCGTAATGTGGAACATAAGGATAATTTTTTTGTGGAAAATGTTGAGTATATAGATACATCCTCTCTCCTATTTCACCAACGATTACATTTTTTTATGAGATGCAACAAAACAATTATTATGATCCATTATATATACCAGGTAATTTTAAAGAATTATCACCTACATTGTTTCTTACTAATCTTGCCTAAAAATATATTTGTACTAGAGAAGAGTTGTTTAACACTCATAGTAGATATCTATAGTATGCACTTTCTAGGATTTCATTGAAAATGACTAATGGCATGTTAATCAAAACATTGGGATGCATCATCAAGTATACTTGAGAGTTGGACATAAGGAACTACCCATTTTATGTAATATGATACCATCTTCTAACATATTTTGTATATTACTTGGGAGACCATGGATTGAGTAATGTAGAGATATTCCTTTTGTTTTGCATCAATGTGTTAAATTTGTACATGAAGGAGATTAAGTGAAAATTGAAAGAGTTGGTTACAAGCCAATGTTTGATGCTAGTCACTTTACATTAGACGCATTTGTGAAAACACCACAAGATGTACCTTATTAGAGAAATAATGATAGACATGATTTATACAAGATACATATTGATGAGTTAAAAGGGATTCGAAAGAGATTAAATAAAGATTTTTCAAAACCAAAAAAGCCTCAAGTCACACAACTAAAGGTTAATGCTCACAAATGTCTTGATAGATACATGCCTTCTAATTATCCTTATGAGAAACAAATTACACATGTTCCAAAGAAAAAGAAAGATTAAAAAAGTTACAAAAGAAGTAAAAATAACACCAATTGTTGAGTTTCAAGGATTTTTTAGTGGCGAATAGTTCATATTTGTGAATTGGGAATTAGCGAATACATTGCCACTGATGGGGGGCCAATTCACCTGGATCTTTCAGATTTTTGGTCGAATGCATTTCAATTCGTCACCCTATTAATTTTTGAGTCATTTATAGTTAGTACTTTTGCCACGATATACTACAGGGTTCTAATGGCGAGTCGCTTGGAATTTTGAAGGCATGTTTAATTCACTCAATATTCGCCAATATCATTAAATGGTTGACATGCATGAGGACCAATTTTGCCAATATCATTAAACAGTTCACATGTATAAGGACCAATTTCGCCAATTCCATTATAACTCCATGCTAATCCCAGGGCCATATTCACCTAGAAAATTACAACATATGTGTTTGATGGAAGTCCATTTTGCCTAACATTTATAAGTATCCTATTAATAGTATGCGGGATTCACCAAATTATTATACTACCATTTGAAAATCCAGCGGTATTCACCAAATATGCATTGATATAAATGCATTCGAAACTCTAATCAATCATTTACACATTTTTTCATCTCTGAGCTCTCGAATCCTTAATTCATTTCAGATCATAGAGAAGTTACAGCTACAGGCATTGGTGAGTCACTGAAAGGTAAGTGATCATTTATTTACTGTGTAATAATATAAGACTCATGTTGATTATTTGTCTTTGTCTGGTTTCATTGTTACAGATGATATTGATTGAGTAGGAGCTAGGACTAGGGAGATATCTTAATCTAGGACCCAAGGATCTATATTCTATCATCTATGATTCCTTCTTGAACAAAATAACATTTTTCTATAGCTTTGAATTCATGAAAGATGTCGAGCAAGAAGAAGTTGTCTGATGGTGGTGAAGGGAGGTCAAGGTCATCAAAATGGAGAAACATAAAGTCATATTTTGGCAATGTTGGTGGTCCATCTGATGGAGCTACAACATCAAAACCTGTACCATCTATTGACTTGGATCACAATGCCACGAATGATATTCCAGGGAATACCCAAGGTAGAAGGAATGATGACAATGCCACAGATGATGTTCTAGGGAATACCCAATTTACCAGGAATGATGAGAATGCCACAGATGATGTTTGAGGGAATACCCAAGGTAGCGGGAATGATGACAATGCCACATATGATGTTCCAAGGAATACCCAAGGTAGCATGAATGATAATATGAATAAATCAAACTCAATAAATGATAATGAATTTAATGAAGTTATAGAAATAAATGAAGATGAAAATCCTGCAAGTGCTCGCAAGGGGAAAAGAAAAGCCAAATCAAAAAAGGGGCGTGAGTGGGCAATGTCAAGGAGTTTTCAGATTGATTGGGTGTCAAAATTCCCATTCATTGAACTGGTGCAGAATGCAAAAAAGATGAACCTCCCACAGAATGCAAGTGTAAGATTTGTAGTTGGAAATATCGTAGGGACAAGAGGTTGCAGCTAAAACTTGACACCATAGAAAAACGTATTGGTAAAGTTTATGAAAAACAAATCATAGACATGGACGGGAAAAATCAGTGATAAGATGGAAAATAAAGGAAAAATTTCTCGATATAAAGAATGCCCTCGAATATGATGTGCATATGCAAAGAAAGGTGAAGATTCATGCAAGTGGAGGTTTAATTGAAGCTCAATTTGGAAAGATGATGGGAGAATTACAAATGGCAAAAACTATTCAGTTGGGTGTTGTTTTTTCATATTTTGACTAGAGGGCATCCTATGACAGACTGCCTAGAATATAATAGTTTATTATCTTTTATGGGCATTCCTAATTTTCCTAACACACATTAGTAAATAAATAGTGGATGGGAATGGGCAAATTGTCTTGTTGAGGTGGAAAAATATGATTTACAGGAAAAAAAAAAAGAGTCAACTTTTATTGCATTATCACTAGATGAAGTTACAACAATAGATAATATTCCTGGGTATGTATACATGTGTATGATGTGGCAAATCATGTCTGCCAACCTCATCTACTCTCTGTTTATAAAATGAAGGAGAATGCAACATCACAAAATCTATTTGAGATAGTTAAGAAATCTTTGAATGAAATTAGAGGTATGGATGACTACACAATTGCTAGAAAGTTGGTGTGTGTAGGGGTGGATGGAGCTTCAGTAATGCAAGCTCATAGGAACGGTCTGTGTGTAAAGATACAAAGTTCTATTTCACCATACATGATTGGCATTCATTGCGTGGCCCACTTAATAAATTTAGCATTTAAAATGGTGAGCAAGTTTCCTGCAGTATCAAAATTTGAAGATCTAGTCCGCGCGCTCTACTCATACTTCTAACGACGTCCCAAATAGTTTTTGGAATTTCAAAATTTTGTTGAGGGAATAACTATAGGAAACAAGCTTCTTAAGGATGTTAATACTAGATGGAACTCCTTTCATGAACCAGTGAAAAGAGTTTTAGCATAATATCAATCCTTGATTGGTGTAATGTACGACGTTCACTTCACAGTTGACAGAGCTCCTAACCTCTTACATAGGTTAAGTGACATAGAGACACTCCTTATTTTAGTTGGTATTCTTCCCATGCTGGACGAAATGAACATGCTTGTGAAAAAAGCCCAAGAAAGAACTATGTATATTTTAGAATATACTAGACTGTGTAGAATGATACGCATGACCCTCGATAATCTATATCTATCAGACCAGTCCTTCATAAGTCCAAATTTTAGCAGTTGACTCTTGATAACAAATGTGACCAATCCTGCTAATTTTTTATAGTTTAATGATAGCAGGGAGTTATGTGTCTCTGTAAAGGGATTTGAGATACCAATGCACTGTTTTTACAAGGTCAAGTGCACTATCAGAGAAGAACTTGTTTCAAGGGAAGCTTTTGACAAGATTGTTAATTTTGTAAGTACTACTTTAAAGAATATTGTGAAATCTATTTCCTCAGAGATTAGAGATCGATTCCCTCATGATGACCTACTTGAAGCCATGTCTGTAATGTATCCTCAATATTAGGTCAACTATCAGCCAAGTGATTTTCACAACAAGATAAAGACCTTAATAAATCATTTTTACAAAAGTATAGAATTTGATGGACAACAAATAGAAGGAATTTTAAATAAAACTAAGCTTATAGAGCAATCAGGTTGATTTGCAACTTCAATGAAGGAATAGTTTAAACTCATGGAGGCTCCCTACCAAGATGGATCAATAACAAAGCTTTAGGAAACCTTAATTCAAAGTGAAATATTACGTGATGCACTATTAGAATTTTTCAAACTTGTTGATTTATGTCAAACCATGATATTGGGGTCGGTGGAGGATGAGAGAGTTTTTAGTGTATTGGGGTTCTTGAAATCAAAGATAAGAAATAAACTTGACAAGAATTTGGAAAATTGCTTAAGAATGTATACAACTAGACATGATATCCAGAGTTTTCCTTTTGATAGGGCACTCGCAATCTGGAGGTCCTTATGTGAAAGAAGAGGGTTGTGCAACACTTCAAACAATAATAGCACACATGACAGTGACACAATGAATACCAATACCACATGTAGTGGTAGTGGTGTTGATGAGATGCTCTTAAGTGGAGATAATATGGAGATAGAAGAAAATGAAGAACATGATCAGGATGACACTGGATATCATGGTCAAAGGGAGAAGAATCAGGATGACGAGATGATTTGGCAATTTGAAGGGATTTAGCAGTTACTAGGTATTTATATTGTATTTCATATTCCAAACTCCAAAATGTTGTTGATGACATTTTATTTGTCTATCAATGATGTACATTTTTCATTTTTGATTTAAAAAATTAATATTTTCATATTATTATTGTGTGATACTAATAAGTTTTACAAGCATTCAACTAAATGCAAAGTAATTTTTCTTCTCTATAACCACAGTAGTGTTTCATTTGTTTTCCTTTATTGTATTGTATAGTAATCAACAATAGTAGCATATTAATATACAACATTAGCAAATATTTAATGTGTATGTAGAAACCAAAGTTTTCCTAAAGTAGGCAATTAAATAATACAGATAATTTGAACACATAAATGGATTTTAGTGTTATATTGATTTTCAAATGAAGGAATACATTGAAGTATTACATTTAGAATGTACAATAACTTGCTCAAAACCAACTCTGCTTAATGTTCTATTGGAAACACATATTACTAAATCATTTTATTGTTGGATTCAGGACAGACAACTGAGAGGGGGGGTGAATCAGTTGTCCAAAACTTGCTTCTAATTCAAACACTTAAATCGTCTTGTTATTTAATAGCATATCAATTAATCACTAATGAAAGCATAAAGCATAAACACTAGAGCAGATACACATCAACATACGAGACACCAAGATTTTGACGTGGAAAACCCGGTCAAGGGAAAAACCACGGGTGATTAGCCCAAGGATTATTCTCTGTTAGAAGAATAAGAAAAATAGATGGCACATGCCAATTAGGGCTCACTGCCCAAGCACACTGCTCACAAGAGGCACACTGCCTACAAGAGACACACTATCTACAAAGTAACAAGTATCACAAACTTGAACTGGAGATTGACATCTTTACCATGCCTGGATCAGTTCCATTTAAGCCCAAAAACTTTTGTTCTACCTTTCGCTCTTCTCTTCACTACCACACACTCATCTTGCAGTCACACTTTGAAATGACTTCACAATCCCTTATTTATACACAACATCAACTTAGGAACAAACATCTAAGTCGGCAAACAACCACAAGATATTTCGCAAGATGTATAATTCATCCGGTCGGCCAGTCACAGAAAGATCACCAACAACCAGTGGTTATCCATCAAATCCAAACTCTAACTTCAATGCGGACCGCCAACATGAACTGGACATGATCCAGTGATCATCATAACCTTCCCTAAAACACCGAGAACATCCACACTTTATCAGCTTACTGGAATTCTTCTCTTCCTCATCCTGAACTTCAAGAACACAATCTATCATCATTGTCATAATGAAAACGGTGCTTCCATACCTCCAAACCATGAACAAATCTAGTTGTCACTTCACACGGACTTCTTCAACACTCCCTCCAATCTGCAGAATGAGATAATGCAATGCTGGAGCTCACCGGACCAATCTGTGACACTCTGTCACCACTGAACATCTGTCGGAACCGGTTCTACTTAAGCAACCATAACTTCTTCAGATCTTCATGTGGACCTTTGAAATCTTGACAGGAACATCTCCAGACTCATATCTACAAACCCTTTAAACCGCATCCTCTGATCCTCAACCTATCTTGGACTTTTCCTTCTCATCATCACTGTTCTTCACTGTTCCTGATTGAGACTAATTTTCTCAATATCCTCAGCACACAATTCATCCAGTCGTTCTCATTAATGCAACCTGAGTATGTTGACATCAATGACAACACTGGTTAGGCCCATACTTGCAACAATCTCCCCCTTTGTCATTGATGGCAACATATGATGTGAAAAACCATCAAGACAAGAACTTCTCCTTTCTGTCACAGCTCCTCCCAACAGCAACAACCCTTCACATGTCTTCTCTTCCTTTATTGCTCCCCCTTTGATCATCAACTACTTGTTTTTCAAATGTCTTCTCTCCCTCTTTGACATCAATGGCAAAGGGCTCATACTTGCAATTCTAACACATCAGAATCATACTAGCTGCTCCCCCTGAGTAGCAGCTTCCCATCACCAATCCAGATCACAAGATATGACTATGATATCCACCGGACTGATGCACATCAGTGCATCCTAGTTCATCACCGGAGGGGCAATAACCCCTAACTTCTCCCTGAGATACTCAAAAGAGTCCTTGGGGAGAGGTTTAGTAAAAATATCTGCAAGCTGATCCTTGGAGGGCACATACTCCAATCTGACTTCACCCTTGTTCACTTGCTCTCTTAGAAAGTGAAACTTGATAGATATATGCTTAGTCTTAGAATGCAACACCGAATTCTTAGAAATATTTATTACACTTGAATTATCATAGAAAATTGTGATAGGCTCCTCATATTCTACTTGAATATCTCTTAGCATCTGCTTCATCCACAAAACTTGAGTGCAACTTCCTGCTGCTGCAATGTATTCTGCTTCAGTTGTAGACATGGATATTACCTCTTGTTTCTTGCTTAGCCAAGAAACCAACCTTTTTCCCAAAAAGAATGCTCCTCCACTTGTACTCTTCCTATCATCCATATCTCCTGCCCAATATGCATCTGTATATGCATGAAGAGAAAAATTATGATCTCTAGGATACCATAGACCATACTCAACTATTCCTTTTAAGTACCTAAAAATTCTTTTGATTGCCATGACATGGGATTCTCTGGGATCAGCCTAGAATCTCGCCACAAGACCAACAACCTGCATTATATCTAGTCTAGTCTGAGTGAGATACAATAATCCTCCAATCATTGATCTGTACTTGGTCTGGTCTATCTTAGGAGAGTCATCATCTTTGCTCAACTTACATCCGGTTGCCATGGGAGTGTTCATTGGTTTTGAATCTTCCATTCCAAATTTTCTCAACAATTCTTTCATATATTTGGTCTGAGAGATAAAGATTCCTTTCTTTGTCTGAGTAATTTGCAGACCCAAGAAGAAATTCATTTCACCAAGCATTGACATTTCAAACTCACTTTTCATTTGATTTGCAAAGGTTTTACACATACTGTCTCTTCCTCCAAAGATGATATCATAAACAAATACTTCAACAATCAAGATGTTTTCATAATCAATTTTGAAATATAGGTTACTATCAGCAGTACCTTTGTTGAAACCAATCTTCAAAAGATGTTTGTCCAGCCTCTCATACCATGCTCTTGGGGCTTGCTTTAGACCATACAGTACCTTCTTTAATTTACAGACCATATCACCATGCTCAGATAACTGAAATCCATCCAGTTATTCAATGTACACTTCTTCTTCTAAGTCACCATTCAGGAAAGCAGATTTGACATCCATCTAATACACTTTGAAATCCTTGAAGTCAGCAAATGCAAGAAATAGTCTGACTGCTTCAATTCTTGCCATCAGAGCAAAGGTTTCTTCAAAATCAATCCCTTCTATTTGAGAGTAGCCTTTTCAAACTAATCTGGCCTTATTTCTGATTACTTCACCAACTTCATTTAGTTTGTTCTGGAAGACCCATTTGGTTCCAATCACGTTCTTGTTTCTAAGTCTAGGAACAAGATCCCAAGTGTGATTTTTCTCAATTTGCATCAACTCTTCCTCCATTGCTTTGGTCCAATTTTCATCATTGTAGGCTTCATTTATTGTCTTAGGTTCAATCTTTGAAATCAAACAATATTCATCTAAATTTTAAGCAATTTTCCTTCTAGTTTGCACACCTTTGCTTTTGTCACCTATGATCTGATCTTCAGAGTGGTTCAGTCTTACATACTTTGGAACTTTTGGGGTCTCTTGCACTTCTGCTTCTTGATTAGGCTCATTCAAACCTATCTCTTCTTCCTGATTTACCGGATCAGTCTAAATCTGACTTTCAGGAGAGGATTGAGCTCCTTGAACCAGAACATCATTTTGATCATCTTCATCATACTCATAAAACCTTGAGGGTTTCTCTATTCCCTCATCAACCTTCACATTTGTACTTTCTATCATCTTTCTTAGTCTCTTGTTATAACACTGGTATGCTTTGCTTTGAGTAGAGTAACCCAAGAACATTCCTTCATCACTTCTAGCATCAAACTTGCCTAAATCTTCATCTCTTTTGATGTAACATTTTCTACCAAAGACTCTGAAATATCTTACAGTAGGAGTAATGCCAAACCAAAGTTCATAAGGAGTCTTACCAGTATTGCTTCTGATTTGAACTTGATTGAGGGTATAGACTGTAGTGCTGATAGCTTCTCTCCAAAACATCTGGGGAACATTTGCTTCCATCATCATTATCCTGGATGCTTCCTGGATGGTCCGGTTCTTTCTCTCTACTACTCCATTATGCTGTGGAGTCCTAGGAGCAGATAACTGTCTCTGTATACCATGCTTCTCACAAAAATCTATGAATTCACCGGATGTGAATTCACCCCCTCTATCAGACCTTAGACATTTTAGTTTTAATCCGGTTTGATTCTCTACCATAGCCTTGAAGATTTTGAACTTCTCAAAAGCTTCTGATTTCTCCTTCAGAAAGGTAACCCACATAATCTGGGAATGGTCATCAATTAGTAACATGAAATATCTATCACCTTGCATACTCTTGATTCTTGTCGGACCACATAGATCAGTATGAACTAATTCCAATAATCCGGTAGAGGACTAATCCTTGCTTTTGAATGAGACTCTGCTCTATTTACCCAGCTAACATTCTTTGCACAAACTATTTGTAGGTTTTACCAATTTTGGAAGATCTCTTACAGCCTGAGTATTGCTTATCTTGATGATGTTATCAAAATTTACCTGACACATCCTTCTATGCCATAACCAACTTTGATCAACTTGAACAAACATACAACTTTTATTAGTACCAACTAGATGGAAGATATTACCTTTTGTTTGAGTACTGGATACAATCTCAGTTCCTGAGCTTTCAAAGATCTTGTATTTTCCATTCTTGAACCAGAGATCATAACCTTTATCTACCAATTGTCCAACACTGAGAAGATTGTGCTTCAATCCTTCAACATACAGTACATTACCAGTTTTTTCTTTCCATCAAAAGAAATAGTTCCCCTACCTCTGATTCTACCAGCAGAATTATCACCAAACTTTACCATTCCTCCTTCATACCTTTCTAGATCTAAGAACTTGTTCTTGTCACCTGTCATATGGTGAGAGCATCCACTGTCAATAACCCAATCATCCTTTTCTTCAACTTGGGCAGCTAAAGCTCTTTCTACAACCTTATGATTGATAGATTTAGAGGATATTGGGTCTTCTTCCTTGATGGCAATAAACACCCATTCATTTCAGGATTTGTTTCCTATCTCTGATTCATCATCTGTTACTCCATTATCATGAACATAATAACAATTCTTTTGGAACCTTTGTCTGTTAGAATTTGACCTTGTAGATCTTTCCGGACATCTTGAGGCAAAATGACCAATCTTATTGTAGTTGAAGCACTTAAAGGGTAATTTTCCTTCATACTTACTGGATCCTCTTGGCAGTCTCTTTGCAATGAGAGCTTCAAGTTGAGTTGTTTCTGCTTCTTCCACTTCCATGTCTCTTCTTGCTTGATCATACCATGATAGCTTCCTTGAAGAGTTTTCTCCCGGATCAAATCTTTGTTTACCTTTCACAGAGGCACTGGCTTTGAATGCAGATTTAGTCTTGTGGGGATCATCTCCAAACTCGGTCATTTCAAATGCAGCTAGTTTGCCAGCCAATTGGTCTCTTGTGACAGTTGTATGGGCTCTAAATTCATCAATGGCAGCAACCTTAATTTTGTAGGCAGTAGGAAGAGATCTGAGAATTTTGCCAACAATCTCATTTTCATCCAAGACTCCACCAGCATTCCTAATTCCACATACCATCTCATTTACTCTTGGCATAAAGGTAGTAATATTTTCATCATCTCTCATCTTCAGTCTTTCAAATTTTCCTTTTAAACTTTGCAATCTTGCACACTTAACATACTCATCTCCTTCATGTAGAAGTTCCAGTTTGATCCAGATCTCATAGGCAGTTGGTAGGTCAATAACATTTGAGAGCTCTGAGTCAGTTAATGCGCTTAGAAGAGCCTCTTTGGTTCGTAGATTGTTTTTAGCATCTGTGATTTCATTTAGAGTTGTCGGACCACCCTGTGGAGGTGCATACGCTTTTGTGACCATGGACCAGTACACCTTTCCCATACACTACAAGTGACATTTCATACAACCTTTCCAAAGAGAGAAGTTGGTTCCATCAAACTTTGGACTATCCTTCTTGTATGACGACATCTTGGATCTCCTCAAGCAGTTAAGCTCCTTTTAGAGGAACCTGGCTTTGATACCAATTGTTGGATTCAGGACAGACAACTGAGAAGGGGGGGTGAATCAGTTGTCCAAAACTTGCTTCTAATTCAAACACTTAAATCCTCTTGTTATTTAATAGCATATCAATTAATCACTCATGAAAGCATAAAGCATAAACACCAGAGCAGATACACATCAATGCATGAGACACCAAGATTTTGATGTGGAAAACCTGGTCAAGGGAAAAACCACGGGGTGATTAACCCAAGGATTATTCTCTGTTAGAAGAATAAGAAAAATAGATGGCACATGCCAATTAGGGCTCACTGCCCGAGCACACTGCACACAAGAGGCACACTGCCTACAAGAGACACACTGTCTACAAAGTAACAAGTATCACAAACTTGAACTAGAGATTGACATCTTTACCATGCCTGGATCAGTTCCATTTAAGCCCAAAAACTTTTGTTCTGCCTTTCGCTCTTCTCTTCACTACCACACACTCATCTTGCAGTCACACTTTGAAATGACTTCACAATCCCTTATTTATACACTACGTCAACTTAGGAACAAACATCTAAGTCGGCAAACAACCACAAGATCTTTCGCAAGGTGTATAATTCATCCAGTTGGCCAGTCACAGAAAGATCACCAACAACCAGTGGTTATCCATCAAATCCAAACTCTAACTTCAATGTGGACCACCAACATGAACTGGACATGATCTAGCGATCATCATAACCTTCCCTAAAACACCAAGAACATCCGCACTTTATCAGCTTACTAGAATTCTTCTCTTCTTCATCTGGAACTTCAAGAACACAGTCTGTCATCACTGTCATAATGAAAAAGGTGCTTCCGGACCTCCAAACCATAAACAAATCTAGTTGTCACTTCACACGGACTTCTTTGACACTCCCTCCAATCCGCAGAATGAGATAATGCAATGCTAGAGCTCACCAGACTAATCTGTGACACTCTGTCACCACTAAACATCTGTCGGAACCGGTTCTCCTTGAGCGACCATAACTTCTTTAGATCTTCATGCGGACCTCTAAAATCTTGACAGGAACATCTCAAGACTCATATCTACAAACCCTTTAAACCGTATCCTCTGATCCTCAACCTATCTTGGACTTTTACCTTCTCATCATCACTGTTCTTTACTGTTCCTAATTGAGACTGATTTTATCAATATCCTCAACACACAGTTCATCCAGTCCTTCTCATTAATGCAACCTGGGTATGTTGACATCAATGAAAACACCAGTTAGGCCCATACTTGCAACATTTATCATCTTTTGTAGAATGCTCCACTCTTCATTTGACGGAAGTGCAAATTTTCTTAACCCATGGTAACCGAGTTGTAAGCATGTTAACATTTTATAATTGACATTGTTCCTTGACTTGAATGTATCACTCAAAGTTGTATTCAAGGTTATCAGTGGTTTGATAGAATCCAAAAAGTTTGCCTCGTCAAGATTTTGAGGAAACTGGTCCTTATCCAACTTCATTTTATCCTCCATATTCTTTTTGGAAGCAACCTTTCCAATGTATTGGTATGATGAGTCAAAAGCCACTAGTAAACCAAGCTTTTTGAAGTATTCTTCCTTTGTCTGTAGCCGCTTTGTCAATAATGCAGCTTGTTCCAAAAGATCCTATGCTTGTTCCAGCTTCATACATTTTTCAATGATAGATGAGGCCTTTATTATGTCATCAATACGGTTCTGAATTCCTTTGGATTCCAATTCTTTGCCACTAGCTATGTAGATTGATTGCAAAATTTTGTTTGCATCTGATTGTCTTGAAGTTGTCATGTCTTCATTTCCAGCAATGTATTGTTTGAGTGTATTACTACATAATAGTAGATCATCAATGTATTCAAACATTTTAGACAAATCATCAATGCTCTTTATTATTTTATCCAAAATGTTATGTTTTATATAAACTATTGTGTTTCTATAAAATTCAGATACTTTATTTTGGGAGGATTTTATTTCATTTTTTGCATTCTTCACTTTTATCTACAAATTTTTATAATCTCTCTCTCTCTCTCTCTCTCTCTCTCTCTCTCTCTCTCTCTCTCTCTCTCTCTCTCTCTCTCTCTCTCTCTCTCTCTCTCTCTCTCTCTCTCTCTCTCTCTCTCTCTCTCTCTCTCTCTCTCTCTCTCTCTCTCTCCATAGCTTCCTGCAGTTTGACATTGGCTTCATTCAGGGATTGTTGTAATTTTCTTGAATTGGCTTTTTCAATATCATATTTTTTTATACTTTCACTTAACCTTTTCTTCAGTTTATTCACTTTCACCTCTATCTATTTATTCACTTCACTTGTAGATGTAGAGTCAGAGTTTTTAATCCTTTTCTCTAATTCTTTGGTCTTGCTCTCTATTTCTTTCCTCTTGGATTTTTTATTTCCTATGTCTGCCTGTAAATTTTCTATTTGAGTCTGCAACCTGTTACGTAAATCACAAAGTCAAATTAAAATAAGAAATATGAATGGAAATAACATCATTGAATATATTTTCCTTTTTTTCTAACTCAATTATTGGAACCTGTGACCTGTCTATATTACAACTCTGATTTTTAGACAATATATTCAACAAGGTTACCGGGAAATTAAAAACAACCATACCTTTTTTCTCTCTCTCTTGCTTTAGCAATGATGTGTACACCACTTCGTTGTTCCTTTTGATACTTTGCTTTTGTCAAAAAATTTCATTCTAGAAAAATCCACTTGGATGGTGCTCACCTTATAGTCAAAGCATTGCATCTAGTCCTTTAGTTTATCTTGAACTTTAGATACAATAATCATGTAATCCATTTTTTTGGTTTCTGGGTCAAATGTAGACAATACCCTGGTTTTTGCAAGCTCTGAAGTTGCAGTAGTCTCTATCTCTAGCACTTGCTTCTTGTGTCTTTTAGATGTTTTTTTCTTTCTTTTCAAACTCAACTTTATAATAAAAAATTGTGACACTTGACATAACTTTGTATGGCGAAGGAGTAGTTGTAGTGTTGGGGGTATCTCTAATTAATTGAGTCTGAGGATTAGCCATTCCTCTCCCAGTCACACTGACGATAGGAGGGGGTGCCTTCTGAAAACAATTGATTTTATGTGGATGTAGAATCAAAATTTGTCATAATCTTTTGCTTCTTAGTCTTCACAAGGCCTTGTTCTCTAAGTTTGCCTATAGTATCATCTAATGTTATTGTTGGTCTCTTCTAAGTTTGTTGTTGTGGCTCTTGCTAACCACTACAACTACTATTACCTGTACCATCACTAGATTTTCCACTAGTAGCACTAGAATGTCCACCATCTCCTGCAAGAAAAGAATGAGAAACATGCATATCAGAAGACCCTTGTGGTACTATTTGTGATTGAATCTCACTCTAAGGATTTAAAGCTAGAATAAAACTAATCTCTTGATTTGTAGGTGTATGCCCTTTGGCTTGTTCATCAACTCCAATGCCAAGTCAAAGATCATTAGGTTTTTTAGGGTTTACCTCTGGTACCATCCAAATGCCTTGTCCTATGGGCCCCAAACCACCACCTTCATAACCTAATTTTTGGGCTATTGATGCCCCTGTAATATACGTTTCTCTTTTAGTCTCACTCATACGGGGTTTGAATGCATAGGCACTAAGATCAGTGGGTTGGTCTTCATCCTCATCATCACTTTCAGCATTAGTTGCTTCAGTGCTAGTGGGATGCTCTATCCCACAATTTGTTAAACTCTTGATCTTCTGAGATTTTTTTGAATTCTACAGTAGCTTTTGGATCACCGAAATCCTTCTTCATAGACCAAAAGGCATTAATTTTTATTGACATGACCACTGTTCCTCTATACAAGCATCTCTTAGAGTCTTTGGAATTTTTGTATACATAGATTTTTTAGTAGCTCTTGTATAGAAATTGTTGTATCTCTTGATTGCTATTGCCACCTCTGCATCTCTTTGTGTTTGTGGAATTGGCTGCAATCCCATTATTTCTAATGACAATATTTCAAAAGTAATACCTCTTTGAGCAACAGTTTCTTCCATGACGTTTCTGACCTCATCCCAAGAATTCTTGTTTATCAACATTTCTAGTAGGGGTTTACTTTCATGTTGATTTCTAGTTGGAGCATTCTTATTGGACACAAGCCTTGTTTTAATCACATCACATGGGTCATACTACCAGTGAGAGTCAACATCAAATTTAAAAAGTTGAAAATTTCATGTGCCACAGTGAATGCTTTTCTCTCGAATGTGAACCCTCCACATGAAAATTTTAAGGAAGGAAATATGCTCTTCTTTTGTTGACTAACAAAGTACAATTGATCTATACTCTCCATTTGTCATATGTATTCTAATGCAAAAACCCTATCTATCACATGTATTGGAAGTTTGTGGGCTCTACTCCTGATCCATAAAATCTTAGGATAGTGTATTCCTCCATGAAGTACTAGTCAACCAATTGCATTTCTTTTCCCAATTGCATGCAATTTCTACAAGACTCAGACAATCTAGGCATTGGAGTATTTGTAATGGCATGATACAATGGAGCCAAAAAGTAGTCCACAACGTTATTGTAGTTCTTTTGATTATGATACATCTTTATCTTATGGGTCCAATCATGTAGTCCATTTTTATCTTGTTGAATCTTAAGCTTGTTGTCCTGAAACATCCCAATAAACCACATTAGAAATAAATAGAACAAGTAGGTTGTGAACCTAAATGTCTTTTGGTTGGAACTGGAAGTGGGAGCTTCACTTTGACTTCATTTAATCATTAAAAATTGATCATGCATGGATTTTGCAATGTGCTCAAGAAATTTGTATTTAGCAGGTGGATTGCATTGATGGATATTATATACCATTTCAAGGAGTCTTGCATCCACTTGACTATTATTATCCAATCCAAGGAAAAACACTAGCATGGAAATAATATCCTAAACCCATGGTTTAAAACTATCAATTTTATAAGGAGGCTTATGATTCTGATTGAGTAGAGCAACATCCAATGCTAGAGATTTGAGAAAAAATTTATCATTTTCACTAACTGCTTATAAGTACTAGCAAGTTTTTTTAGGTTTATGTGGAATTTTCCACATTCTTCAGCAATAAAACCCAACAATTGGCCAAAATACTCTCCATTAATGCGTAACATTACTTCCTGGCTATCTTTTATAACTATTGCTTTTTTTGTTTTTATCATAATTCTAGGCATAGACCATGATAAATTTAGGGCAAGGGAAAACCTCAAGGAATATCAAGCGTCCCAATCCAGCCACCCATGGTGCAATTAATCCATTAATTGGTATTGGTTTTTTGGATCAGGTTGCACTTGACATACCTTATTTTCACATGAAAATCTAAGTGCTGAGGTCAACCTTCCAAATATTACAAGGTCATAAATATCATAGTATTCATCTGTAAAACATAGGGTTTTAAGTAGTCTGACGTAGTCTATTTTATCTCTTTCTTTAGTTTTCCCAATTTTTGGTCTAGTAGTGCTAGTATACATGCTTGTAAACATTCAACCCTAAACCCCAAGATTGAAAAAATTGAAGTCTCAAAGACAATATCAATAGTAATAGGAATGAAGTATTTATGTATTTCACTTACCTATAAAAGATGAATACAAAGACTGGCACTGAGTGACTCTATGGCATCACACAATCGATATTAAATTTTTTGGTGCACTGCAATCTCCTTGAGTCCTTGACCCTCTCGCTTCCAAATAGTTATCAATTAAAATTGCTAAGTGCCAACTGTGAAGTAAAGCGAGTGAAACATGTTACATTCTTTTATTAAAGTTATAAATTTTCTTTTATTCTTGAGGAAATTAATTTTTTAAAAGCTATTATATTCTATTCTATTCTTCACTTTCAGTACAAGTTTGTAGTTTTAGTTGTACTGAGTACTCCCACTTCAAATGAAATTTAAAGATTGCCTGCAAGTCTACAACCTGAATTAATAATTTAATGCATAACGTATGTCAAGTGGTGGAATTGAAAACTATTGTATAGTCTCAACCATTGATCTTTGTAAATCTAATGGCTCTTGATTGATTCCGAAGGTTTGAGTTCACAAGTCTAGCGCTCTGAACTTTCATTCTGGAATTCAACTACAGCCATCTATCGAAACATTCATCAAACGGTGAAACATCACGCTAAAGTCTGAAGCTCCCTTTATATGAAGTCAGGCCCACTTTGATGATATAATATATGTTAGATATATTATATAATAATTATAATTAATATTATATAAAATATTATAATATAGGTTAGATATATTATATAATAATTAGTATTATATATTATATTATATATAATAATTATTCAATCGTTGATCTTTGTAAATCTAACAGTTGTAGATTGATTCTAGATGTATGAGTTCACAAGTCTAGCACTCCAGACATTTCGTTATGAAATTCAACTACAGTTGTCCATCGATATATTAGATAATTATTAGATATATGATTATATATTATTATTATATATAATTATATTAGATATATTATATAATATATAATATCGACAGTGGTGTTTTAAGGTGCTCAACTAATAAAGATATAACGGTCTAGCGCATCGCACAACTTTAAAGTGTTTGACCTTCATTTGAGGTTGCGATATGGCCCTGACATGTGATATTCAAAAGATCAAGGTCTGGTCTTGATCGAACGGTTGATATTCAAAAGATGTGACTGTTCGCAGCATGCAAACGCATGCTACCAAGCTATGTTTAATTGAGAAATTAATGAGCGACAATAGGAAACAAATGGATTTCATCCTCCATTTTGAAGTCCATTATGCACAATTCTGAGCATATTGAAGACTGAAGACTTCTACGAGTTGAAGAAGGTTTTGACTGAGTAGTTGGTGATTGCGACTTCAAAGTTTGGGTGCGGGGTGACTGCATAAACTGGTATGTTGAATCTTGATCAATAGGGATATCTTTGACCTACATACTTACATTGAACATTGAGGAAAACCAAATTGACTCCCCTCCCAAGTTGTTAGAGTTGTCAATCCCTCACCCCCCTTTTTTCCTTGTAGCATGTCCTACTCCTTTTGCCTATAATCATGAATCAAGGGTCCGATTGTGGGGGTAAAATGAAGAGGGATTTATCCCAAGACCTTATAAACCAGCTCCCAGGATCTTCTAAAAAATATAAACATCCCCAGGGTACCAGGGAATTGACAGATAGGTTTAATGATTATCATATATACATTAAGGATGCAATTCTACCAATAGGAGGGTGGGAGCTATTTGAGTTTGGATACAACTGTCGTGCTCTGGAAAAAACCCATTTCACACATTTGGGAATTGGATTTAGGGAAATTAGTTGTCCCCAATGTATTTGTAAATGTAGACCTCATTCGAGCAATTAGCCAGAGTTACGATTCAAACACTTGGGTGCTATCAAATTATGATTGTAAGCAACTTTTCCATCTAAACAGAGAATTGATAATTGAAGTGTTTGGTCTAAACCCCCTGGCCCATGAAAGAATTGATGTTGAGGAGCTAAAGAAGGAATACAACAAAAATAGGAAGGCTTACAGAATATACAAGTTACCTCTTCACAGGCCAAGAAGCATGGGAAAGCATTTGAAAATATCTAACCATGAAACATAACCTTTCAACATTGACATGTTTGAAGACCACTTTGAGAAAACTTACTATGCCCTCTGTAAAGCTTTTGGGATTGATTATAATCCCATGATACCAGATCATTTATTGGTAATGATTGTTGATATACAAGATAAATACCAGTATATAAGGTTTGATTATGCTACATATCATGTCGAACATATCCTTAATGAATTGGTAGGATACAAACGGAGAGATCATGCCCCTATCTTTTCTAGGTATTCCTTGTTATGCCATTTTTTATTGCACCGTGGGAGAAGATTCTGGGATAGTGAATTGCAAATCCAACATCAAACCAAGGATGAAGAGCCTATGCCAATTCAGGGCAGAGTTCACTTATGAGACTTGTTTTATAGCAATACAAATTACCTGGTGTTTGAGGAGCATTTTGCACAAAGGGTGCTAGGACTATTAGGATAGGAGAGGCCTAGACTCTCCAAGGAGATAATGGACTTGCTAAGGCCTTTGGAGAGAAAACCAAATGGTGTGATTGATAACAATTGGGGTAATTGGTTCCTTTACAGGAATGTAACCATAATTAGGGTTTATGGGGCAAATGTCAGACCCCACTTATTGCCCAAGAATGTGCCAAACAAGGTTGCATTTCTGGAGATTATGTGGTAGCTGAATGAATATAATAAGTTTCACTTGAGAAATAGTAAAAAGGGGACTTTCCTTACTTCAACAATCAAGTTCCCTAGTTTCTTTATTAGTGCTAAAGAAGGTTTGGAGGCATGCTTGGCAAAATTGCAACAATACAGACTGCCCACAATAGACCATAAGAATTATGACCCTAAGCACTTTATTGGCAGGGTAAGGAGAGGGAAGCACATATCAGGGTTCCAGCATTGTTTCGATGAGCAGGAGGATTTACTTAGAAATTGTGTTTCAGAGGTAGAGATTAAATTGAGAAGAGAAAATTGGGGTCTCATTCTCCTTGGAGAAAGGTAGAGGAAGTTGAAGAACCCTACATATAATGGTGCCTTCAGTGAAATTATTGATCTTATTCTTAGGATACAAGTGATGTTGGAACATGTTGAGGAACTCAAGTTTGTAGCCAAAAGGAAGCCAATGTTTCCTGAGTAGTAGTAGTTGCTTGAGGAAAATATTGAAGAACTTGCTCAATCTATGGTTGAGGAGGTTGCAAGAGAGGCATGGAGTTCACTTCCTCCCCTTGAACCAACTGTTGAAAATCAACCTTTAGTTGATTACTCCTTAACAAAGGAGGTTGAGGAAAACCAAATTGACTTTGATGAGGTGCAGTAGGTGTTAAGGTCACCTCCTAGAAATGAAATACATTTACCAATGCCTCCCCCATCAAGAACTTTATTGAGCTTGCAAGAAAGCAATGCGGCTATAAAAGATCTCAAGGCATTGGCTTGCAAGGAATTTCTATTTGATGATGAATTCATTAAATCAAAGGAATTCAAAGCTTTACTTATGCAGACAAAGTCTGAGATGTACCTGAAGAAGTTGAATGAGGAACATGGTAAAGCTGAAAATGAGGATAAGGTGGCAATTGCTCAGAGGGTTTTGAAGGAAGTTGACATGGATGTTAGTAGCATTACCCCTGAGGAAGGAAGAAGGTTAGTAAAGGAAAGTAGTTTATTGTTGTTGCCAAGATGGGATATCTCATTTGTTATTGCTATGGATACTATAGAAGGCAAGATGAATTTGATGATGAATTATTGACACATGAGCGAGTAGAAAAATTGTTTGGAGTAGGTTTTAATGCCAATCATGAGACTTTGGCAATATGGGCTATGACTCTATGTGATAATAAACCACAAGTGGCGAGGGATATCAATGAGCTCACATGCCAATTAATTGTGAGAAGATTAACTTACACCACTGCCTCTTAGGCTGCATCATTGGTGGTAGCTATAGCAAAATTTAGTGAACCTGCAGCAAAGAAGCTACAAGCAGAACTAGGCAAATAGAGGGAGGATTATGTGAAGCTATTACATGAGTACAACAAGCTCAGATCACTTGTTCCAATAGAATTGAAGTCTTATCAGCACCTTCTGTGTCTAGTCCAAAGAGTTAATCAAGATATGAAGGAGATTCTATTGGTGTTACTGAATTACAAGAGAATTTAAGGAGAAATAGTCTAATTGACAGACTCAAAGAAGAGCACAAAAGTGAATAGGTATCTCTGATTAAAAACTTCTTGGATCATCAAATGAGTAAAGTGTTGAATAAAGTAGATGATGCATGGGTTTGTCTAAGTAATTTGAAAAAGGCAATTGAAAGGCACACTATGAATGAGTCAACCTTAAGGGATATTCTAGTTACTTGGATTCCCTGTGTCCATGTGATGAATCATATTTATAATAGTGCCAACATAGGTTCTAATGTGTCAGATGGAGTGATCGACACACATGAAGTCATAGGACTTTTGAATGAAGTCTTTGTTTTTCATGAACGACTTGATATAAAGATGAAGGGTAGATTTAATAGCTTTAAGTCTCTTGAAAAGTATTCCCTGCTACCAGTTTGTACTAAAAATGGCACTGAAAAGTCTATCAGATTGGAAAGTGCAATTTGGCAGCATAGTTCTTGTCTCCATCAAATCAATCATCACTAGGAGCAAGATTGATCATGCACAATGTAATGCTCAAATGGACAAGCTACTGAATTTAGAATCCATCTTGAGTAGTTTCATAAAAGAAACTAAAATATCATTAGACGATAGGTACATGACTTATATGCAAAGAGTTGATAAAATTTTGAAGTACAACTGGCTAGCAAAGGAAGAATATAACGTATGGGTGTAGAAGTATGCGATGTGATCACCATCTATAATTTTATGTCTAGTCTATGTTTAGGAGCAATAAATCATAGGGGATTTTGGTCTGTGTAGTATGAGTACTTATGTATGATGTTGTTTAGGGTAAAATTGGGATAGGGTTTGAGTTGAATGATTTATGTGTATCCTCATTTCACCCTAAAGCATTCAAGGACCTTAAGTGGAGTAAGAATCTACTGTCAGGACCTTGGTCACTTAGAATGTAGGGAAAATTGGATTTGTGTGATTTGATTGCTTGATTATGCCCAATTATGCAAATACGGAAGCAAATAGATGAATTACTAAAAATGCTGCTACAGAAAGATGTAAAATAACAGACAAATGTGTACCAGTTTTCAGAGTTCAGGAAGCAGAACAGTCGGGACTAATGAGCGCGTGCCCTAGTCCAGTTCCATGCTTTTTGTCAGGATCTAGGGACTTTATCTCCAACCTGTTCCTGTTGTCTCAGAGATTCTTCCGTTGCGGGATCCAGAGGACTAATGAGCGGGCGCCTGAGTCTAGGTACCTATTTTTAGCTCTGATCTACAATTCTGACACTCTACAACTCCACTTTTCCTACTTCTTCAACCTGTAACCTACAATCATGGGAAAATGGGGAGGGTGTTGTGGTGTTTAGAGGCTTGCCTCAGTCAAGCCCCGGAGAGACATTCAAGTCTTCCAAACACCGTTGTCAAATAGAGAGTGTGTGCCCTTGGAGGACATAGGCAAAAACCAAATGATAAATGCTTAGAAACACAAATGATATCACCTTGTAGTGAAGCTCTCATGGAAGCAAGAAGCTCTTCATTCCATGAGGAGATGGATGCTCAAATCTGCAAATACAAACACAAAAACAATGCTCTGCTCTACAACACAATGAGTATTTTGAATGCTCTTAATCACAAGAATGCATAAAGTTCACAATAGCCATCTAGTAATCATCTAGTTTACAAATGAATGCCTAAACATGCTTATATATGCAACTACAAGCATTCTCACCAAGAATTTCGTAATTCAAACTTACCGTGTTGGCCTAGGAACCAAATAACGGTCATAAACTGACACTTAAAATTTGGGCCTAACCCAAAATAGGGTAGGACTAGGGTGTGGGCGCCCAAGTCCTCCCCCCTATTTGAGGTAGGGTCTATCTCAAGTGGTCCCCCTAGGTCCTATTTGCCATGATACTTAGGGGTTTTATGCCAAAATATGATTCAGGATGTCCTAAATGCAGATCAAAGACCTGGGAGCTAAACCTTAAGAGGGAAAAGCCCCCAAGGGGACATTTTCTGACATTACATTTACCCCCACTTTAATGTATGTATAAATGCAAGGCCAATACATGCATTAAAGTACGGTCAACAAACACAACAAACATGCCAATCATGGAGAAGACAGTTACAGTCACGTAAAACATGGAGAATACAACATTGAAGACACACAAAACATAGTGAATACAGTGAATGTAGAGAAGACAGGAATAATTTCTTTTCTTTTTAATTTTTTTTTATATGAAATGCAGATGCAAGTACAGGAAAGTAAACACACCACCCATAATGCAGGAGGGACTCATCACCACCGGTCTTTAAACTGCATATGGGGTAACACACAATACATGCCAAACAAATCAAACATGCCAGACAAATCCCAAAGCATAGGATGGACTCATTGCCACCGATCTTTAAACTATGCTTGGGAACAAACTCACAATACACACATACTTTGAAGACACGGAGAAAACACGGTAGACAAGCGATGGAGTGTTCCTATTTCTAAGCTCATTAAAATCTCAGGTGCATTATAGGCACACACCGACAATTGGGCTTTGCCACAACAATTGCCGAAGACACACTTAAGGGTTGAGTTAGTCATAGAAATGCTCCCCGCCTCCGCAGAGGACTTTTGAAAATGATAGGAGATGCACTCTCTTCAAGAAATACACCATCCCCACCTCCGCAAAGGGCTTACGATGATTGATGATTGATTGATTGCAAACAAAACTCAGAGTGTAGGAGGGACTCATCACCACCAGTCTTTAAGATTGCATCTAAGGACAAGCACATTGCTAACATCTACAACAGACAGCTTACCTTATATATGGCCCCACCTTAAGGTGGTTGATATTAGGTATCGATATCAAGCACATTAAGGTAGGAAGAAACACACAAGGGAACACGAGCTCTCGCAAAGCCCATGCCCCCCGGAGGTGACATGTACTTTACGATTGCCAAATGTTCCCACAAACACATCCCTGCAAGAAAAATGTTAGTGTCCAAATAATCATGATAAATAACAACATCAATGCATATGATCAATCACACAAAGAGCCAAGGTTATACTATGAATTCGGAGATCAAGGATAACCGTGGGGCTATATCATGAAATCTTAGAACCAAGTGTCACCAAGGTGAGATTCAAAGACAAACAAAGTGCACGGAGCAACAGTATTGTTAAGGTTTGTAAGTGAGATAAAACACCATCAAGATCACTACGCAGAAAGCATGGAGTACTTCTACTAGCCAAGTGTCGGATAAATATATTATAACCCCATCATCATGTTAGGAACTAAGTCCAATTTTTGATTTCTCGCTAAAGGGACATTAGGTCCGCATCAGTATAGATGTTTTTTGTCATTCGCTCGCTAGATAGAAACACTAGAGGAAGGGAAACAATAAAATAAGAGAGGAGAAATAAGTGCCTTAGGGACAATCACGTAGGAGGGTGCCCCCAATTCACTAACTGCAACACTATGTCTATAAGACACAACACACAACAATGAAAACAAAGAGAGGCAATATAGAAGAATGATGATACAAATAGAAGAAGGTCACAACAGAGGCGGTCTCCCGGTATCCCAGACCTTACAAGAGAATCAAGGGTCATCCCAGGAGGCCTAAACAACAAATAACACATCATAGGGGAAACACATCATGAGAGATAAAAGGGTAGAGATACTTACCTGGTAGTGCTATCGAATTAATATTTAGAGCCTGCGAACCCCTTGAAGAGGTACTCAATCATATTTAATGCAAAGTTGTTAGGAACCCGTGTTTAACCCTTCTCTTTACTTTGTTAGTATATTACATTTGGAGGCATATGCTTTGTAAGTTGTCCCGTGAGTATATTGTATTATCCCATATTCATGGGAAGTAATAGTTCTTTAGATTAGACTTAGTATATAAGTATGTGTTGAGGCCAATGAAGGCATCCACGAGTTTATTGTATTGAGATTGCTCAAAGGAGGTTGCCCCCTCAAAGTGGCCTACAATCAATAAATTCCTTCTGTGTTATTCTATTTCTATTATTTTGTGCATTTTTCATTATATTGTTGCAAGAGGTTCCTCTCATCTGGTATCAGAGCACTTTCTTGGGTTCGCTGGGTGGAATTTCTACCAAATTTTTTTTGCAGTGGCCTCTAGGCACTATGATTATTGCAGTAGTTCTTTTTTCTTTGCATCTATATTGTTTATTTCAATTACAGGTTCAGATCAGGGAATAATCCCTATCCGCTTAACTGTGGAAAGTGCCTGGGCATAGCCCTAAAACTCATTGTGAGGAGTACCACAAGAACCTCGAAGTAATTGGCCCATTGAATGGACCTGCCAATGAAAAGGGCAATGACCCCTACCTGATTGACAAGTTCCCATCTATGAGGTAAACCAAGAGATGTCATTTGTGGCAAAGCAGTTATCAGTTTTACCTAAGCCGTGGAGTGAGGGGTACTGCCCCAATACACAAGCCGTTAGACAGCATTGGTAGCTGAGTGAATCCCCTAAACCTTTAGGAAGCTGAATATACATGGGGTCCATATATATTTCCAGCTAATAAATCACAAATTAAATTTATCTAAAGCCATTTACAGATCCTGTTATAGATCGTTTCTAGAATAAAGAAAAAAAAATCTATTTTTTTGCTATATCTTCCTTACTTTAGCTCCGTTTCCTCTGAAAATTCACTGGAACCCCTGAAATTCCATTCTGCATATTTCCTTCCTCGAGGACCCTATCCCAAATTCCACTTATCGAAGCCAGAAATCCCACATTTGTCTATTTTTAGGGTTTGCCATAACTTCTTCGATTCTCACCCAATCACCTACAAATTTTGCCACAGTGTTCATTTCCTATTTCTGCTCCTTTGTCCCTCTTGGACAAATTTTCCCATTCTTTCACCTCGCTTCTGAAATCCCCATTTTTTGCTTCCTTGTCCCTCAGAAAGTGTCTAAAACCTAGTCAAACCCCAATTACCCATCAGAGTTTTTCCCAAATCTAAATTTTCCTTTACTAAAAAAGTTTCTATTTTTGTTTTTCTACCCATTCCAAAAAAAAATCATGGTTATGGTTGTCACCCGCGCAGGAGCAAAAAACATGGAGGAGGAACTTGCCGCCATCAAGACCAAACTCCAAGATCTAGATGAAAAAAATCTCAAGCTCAATCTTCAGCATTTAGCCATGAACAATAGATGGCCGCCAGAGTCTTCTGCAGATATAGGATTTTCTTCTTCTGACAATTTTCGTGGACCGAAGCTTGATTTTCCTCGCTTCAATGGTGATGATCCGATTGGATGGATATACTGGGTAGAACAATATTTCAATCTGCATAATACTTTTGATGTCAACAAAGTCTCACTTGCCTCCTTTCATTTGGAACATGAAGCCCTTCAATGGTTTCGTTGGTACATCAAAGCTCACAAAGAGCCAAAATGGACAAATTTTTGTAAACACATTTTGAAATGATTTGGCCCTAGTGCTTTTGATGACTTCATAGGAACATTCACAAAACTATGCCAAACAGGCCCTGTGAGAGAATATCAGACAGAATTTGAAAAACTGGCCAATCACATAGAGGGATTGTCTGATGAATTCTTTAGGAGTTGTTTTGTTAGTGGGTTGAAGGATGTAATTCGCTCTAAGGTTAAAATGTTATGTCCAAGCACAATGATGGAAGCCTTAGGGTTGGCTAAGTTGGTGGAGGACAAGATCACAGGTCAACAACGCTCCAAATCCAATTTTGTTTCATTCAGAAATATGGATCCCCAAAGCCCTCAAATAATGCCAGCTCCTAGAACAACTCCTATCAAGCATTTGACTGAAGTAGAGATGCAGGCACATAGAGAAAAAGGGCTTTGTTATAATTGTGATGACAAATTCACTCAGGGACATAGATGTGTTTAGCAAAAGCTCTATCTCTTGGATGTGGATTCTCCACCTGAAACTGAAGTTTATGCAGATGCTCAAGATACAGTAGCTAATCAGGTTGAAACTTAGCAGTCGCTTGTTGACCGTACTTCTCAGGAAGACCACCCATAGATCTCTCTCCATGCCGTAGTAGGAGTCACCACCCCACAAACCATGCGGGTCAAGGGTTACTTCAAGAAGCTCCCTCTTACAATACTCATTGATTCTGGTAGTACTCATAACTTCATTGGCCCTCAAATAACCAAACAGGCTGATTGTTTTGTTCAACCTTGCTCAAACTTTAAAGTCATGATTGCCAATGGGGGCACATTACCTTGCAAAGGGAAGTGTTGCAATGTACGTATCTCTATTGGAGATTATAACCTGTGCTCAAACATGTTTGCCTTGCCCTTAGGCAGATGTGATGTGGTTTTGGACGCCCAATGGTTACGCACACTTGGACCCATCTTATGGGATTTTGATGAACTTTGGATGTAGTTTTCAGACAATGGGAACAAACACACATTGAAGGGCTTACAACCAGGGTCTCTCAGCATCATAAGTTCACATCACCTGGAAAAGCTTCTTAAGAAGAATTCACATGGTGTCATCGCTCAACTTCACTCCATTCAGATGCAACCATCCGTGGTCTCCACTACTCCTTCATCTCTACAATGAATGATGGCTATTTTGCATGCAGTATAGAAGTGGCAGTCATACCTACTAGGGAATCATTTTTGCATCAGGACTGCTCACCAAAGCTTGAAATATTTCCTGGAACAATGGGTCCCCTCCCCAGCACAACAGAAATGGATCAGTAAACTCATGGGTTATGACTATGAGATCACTTACAAGAAGGGTAAGGATAATATTGTGGCAGATTCTCTTTCTCGTACATGTGATGACCAAGTTTCTCTTTTAGCTATTTCTATGTCTGTTCCAAATTGGTTGGAATTTGTCCTGTAGGCTGTCTTCTATGAACTCTATGTTTCTCCATTGGTAGGGCACTCTGGGTTCCTCAAAACTTATGAGCGGGCATGGCATCACTTCTTTTGGAAGGGAATGAACAAGGCAATTCAACATACTGTGGTTGCATGTGATACATCAGAACAACAACATCAGTGGGCAAAGTGGCTCCCTCTCACTGAATTGTGGTACAATACCTCATACCACACTGCATCTAACATGACTCCATATGAAGCAGTCTATGGTCAGGCACCGCCAGTGCTCCTTTCATACTCCCCTAGTAGTTCATGAGTTCAGGCAGTTGACACGGTTCTTCGCACCCAGGATCAGATTGGAGATCATAAGCTAGCTCCTTCTTTCCTCGTTCATCCAATATTTCATGTCTCTTGTCTAAAGAAATTTCTTGGCACCAACGATAGAGCACAAACTGTTTTACCACAACTGGATAATGAAGGATCTATCCTTTTGGAGCTAGAGGTAATCCTCGACAGGGGCACTTGTCGTCTTCTCTCCCGATCCATTACAGTGGTATTAATCCAGTGGCATGGAATGCACTCAAAGCTTGCTACAGGGGAACCACTCCTTCCGATTTAGCAACAATTTCCATATCTTATGCGTTGAGGACAAAGCTTTTCTAAGAGGGAGGGGATGTTAGGAACCCATGTTTAACCCTTCTCTTTACTTTGTTAGTATATTACATTTGGATGCATATGCTTTGTAAGTCATCCCGTGAGTATATTGTATTATCCCACATTCATGGGAAGTAATAGTTGTTTAGATTAGACTTAGTATATAAGTACGTGTTGAGGCCAATGAAGGCATCCACGAGTATATTGTATTGAGCTTGCTCAAAGGAGGTTGCTCCCTCGAAGTGTCCTACGATCAATAAATTTCTTCCGTCTCCTGCTATTTCTATTATTTCATGCATTTTTCATTATATTGTTGCAGGAGGTTCCTCTCAAAAGTTTGAGTGGTTCTTATGAGAGTCTTGCTTATTGTCAGAAAATTCATGTAATGCTTGTTTCTTGAATCCTTGTGTAAGAGACCTTTTGTTTCTTGGGAGGGGAAAACCATTATTATTTCCAACTGATGATAACTGTTGACTCATTTCCAATTTTTAGCGAGTTTTCATTGTTGATTTCATCTACCATGGTTACAAGAATCATCTTGTACCATCTCACTCTTTTCCTTTGTTATAGTCTCTTGTTTTAGTTGTTTCATTTGTTGTTCCTCTCCCAATCCTTGTAAGGACAAGGGAGGAGAAACCTCAGCATAAATTCCTTTTCTACGTGGATGAGGTGGGTTATCCCATTTTTCCTTATCCACTTCTATTATACCCACGATGTTATCATATTCCAAATAATCATCATCAACTATTTCCACTAAACCTTGTGTAGGAGTCTAGGACAACATAGAGAGGGGGGGCTGAATCAGTGTTGTATAAATTTTAACTTTTTGCAAACTTTATATTTACAAGACAAATAGAGATGAGGACATTAATAATTTGTTGAGATTATATGCACAAGACTTATAATAAAGAATGTAAACAAAAACTCATGATAAATAATTAATATGCACACACACATAGGAAATCAATGAGAAGCATGACACAAGATTTTTATTGAGTGGAAAACCCTCTGGGTAGAAAAACCACTCATGAAGTGCCCCATTGGCTTAACTTTCAAAACTTCTTACAAAGCCTCACTGGCTGAATATGTCTCACTAACAATTGACAGGTCTCATTGACCTACAAGCCTCAGTGGCATACTGTGCCTCACTGGAAACAATGTTTAGAAGCACCAACTTCAAGAAGCACCAACCCTTAATACATACTCAAATTAAAACCAAGAATTCAGAGGGTTTCTCTGTTTCAATATAAATCACTTCTTCTTTCACATGTGTTTGTCATATCACCATACTTCTCATCAACTCAAATCACATACAAAATTTATCATCTGTATTTTCTCTTCAAGAGGATATTCAAAATATATTCAACCCTATATACTGATCCACTCAACAACACTTCCATCAATGCACCTTAATACCATTAAATATGAGATGACCTTTCACATTCTATTACCTTGCAAAAACATTTTCTCAAATTTCTTCAATCTTTGGCATGATCCTTCATATTCCTTTCTTCTCTGCATCTTCTTCTTCACCATTTCAATTAACAAATCTGCATATATAAGTCCTCAAAAATTAAATCATAATGAACCTGCAAATTTATTAAACATGATATAATGAAATAATATTTCATTTTCCTCTTCTTTCTGTATTTCAATTCATTCCAACGACAACTCTTCAATATTCTTCAATATTTTTATCTTCTCCAATCTGCAAAAAAAAAAAAAAATCTTCTAAAAAATAAATCTTCAATTGATTTAATCAATTTGTCTTCATCTGCAAAAAGATAAAAAGATTCTCCAAAAAAAACTCTTCAAAAATTTCCTTCAAAAAAATATAATCTTCTCACAAAAATGTCTACCCTTAGAAAAAGAATAAAATCTCTTTCATAAAAATCCTCTCTTCACGAAAAATCATTCATCATTTTCTTCTCTGCACAAAATCAACTTCTTCATTAAAAAATCCATCTGCAAAAAAAATGAGTTAAAAACTCACAAAATAAATCCCAAAAAAACATTTTAATATCCTCCACCTTCTTAGCTTCCATGCCACAAAAAATTAGATACAAATCTTTCATTCCAAAAAATATCTCCTTAAAATCTTCAATTTATTTGTCATAAAAAAATGACAATAAAACGGCCACCAAAATAGGAGATAAAATCAACAAGTTTCTAAAAACCGTTTCCACCTTTAATAAAAAATATTAAAATATTTTATGCTCTTCAAATATTTAGATGCCCTTTATAAATAAATCTCTCCATTTAAATAAAGCATATTTAATGTTTTTTTATAAAAATCACACTCTCCACTTCAAAAAATATACTCCTCTTTTTAATATCTCCAAGTGGCAAGTGAGAAAGGGGGAGGCCCACCTTATTTTAAAAAAAAGATTCATAAAATCTCCCTTGAAAATAGCTCATAAAAAATATTTTAAATAAAGCCATGAAATGGCTTATTCACGTTCCCCTCTTAAAGCATATTCAATGCTTTTTTTTTTTGAAATGTTTTATATTCAAAGCTTTATAAAAAGCCATTGGAAACCTTTTCATGCTCCCCTTTTAATATAAGACCTTTTAATAAGTGAAATGCTCAATTCACAATGATAACCATTTATTCAACCATTAATAAACATTAATGCCTCTGTCAACCTCTTGTATCTGTTATTAACAAGCCTCAATGTCCCACACTGATCAAGCATGATAAGATGAACTTTATCAGCAACCTTGTATCATAAAACATATGCATTGTATCATACTTATCCTGACCCTGCAGTCTTGTGAATATCAAGAATGTACACAAACTGATCAGACAAGTCATGTAGATATCATCAATTCAATGAATCATAACACCATGATCAAATATGAATCAAGAACAAGAACATAAGAATCCATTCTAAAACAAACATGACAATCATATCCTGATCAAATGAGAGCATCTCTTATATATCATATCAAACCATAAACAACTCCTATCAATACCAACACCTTTTTGACATCAATGACAATCTACTTTCATCAATCTCCCCCTTTGTCATTGATGGCAAAACTACTTGATGCATTCTTTCTCTCTCCCCCTTTTTGACATCTAATGACAAAGGCTGAAAAATAACTCCCCCTGAGAACAACTCCACTGAAAGAAGTTATAGCTTGATCATATCAACCAAAAATTGAGATACCACTTACCCAAAAATCTTTGATACCACTTGTCTTTCAAAAAATTGAAGGCACTAAACACTTAAGCAATTTGCTGTCCAAAACTTATCATAAAAGCTTTGAAAGCTTTGTCCTTGCACATCTGCATCTTGAACAGCATTCAACTTGAGAGTAATAAGACATCATGAAACAAACATTTGAAAACTTACATACTCCTGATGACATCACAATCAACCCTTTTTTTTTTTACACACATGACAAATCTCCAATAACTCCCACATAAAGCATGATGGCATAAAAATAACACTTAGGATTTTGATAAATTAGCCTTTTGACATGACACATATGAATTTGAATATCATGCAAGACTACTCATCACACTCTTTCACTCAAAAACACCAATCATGAAAACTACACATCTCAGGATGACATGATGATCACACAAGATATGATCTTGCAAAGACTTCCGTGATAACAATCAATCTGCACACACTTCTTGGCATGATAAAGAATGAAGACCATCCTGAAAGGAATGAAGACTATCTGAAATGAAGGCCATCCTGCACATGACACTTTTTGCAACACAATGTCGAATATATTTGAAACAAACTGTAATCAACAAACCGACTGCACCACCAAGTTCTTCCTGCAACAACACTTCACAACATCAAATGCAAAGATAAGAGCTATGAATTGACTTTTTCATTTTCAGCCTTCTTAGCCAACATATGCTTATATCTAATAAGAGCTCCTTGAAAATATCTTAAGCTCTTTGCCATGATAATCAATACTCCACAATATCAAGATCCCATTGAACTGCAACATCATAACAACTCAACCTTTGTAAGTACCAACATGATATGAACAATATACAAATAGGATCAATCAACATCATCAAATACTCTTTGTGCAATGAGCCACTGAAATCACAGACATACACTGAAGAACACCATTATGAACTAGAGAAGCATCTTAGCAAACATAATCAGAGTTGAATCCAATAGCATAATAAATAAAACAAAGCATCAAATGATTTATTTTCTAAACTTCTTGGGGATAATTGATATCACATGAACAACTCCCCCTCACAACATGCTAACTATTATTCAACTGATGATGTAACTTGTGCAAGATGCACAAGTTTAGGATTTGTCTTCTTATGACTTTGTTTCTGCTTCCACACTTTTACAGTATCTTTCTTCCTCCAAACGTTTTCAGCCTCTTTCTTTTGTTTAGGTTTCTTCTTCCAAACCTTTACAATCTTTTCCTTTTTCCATCCATTCAAACTAGGTGAAGCTATTCTTGTATACAATCTGCAACTATATACTATATACTTTGTGACCAGGAGAGTGACACTTGAAACATATGACATTAATATTCCACATTGAGACAAATTGACTTCTTCTGCAATTAATTGATTTGTGTCCAAAGTGATTACAAGTGTAACAATAACCATTAAATGAATAGTTATACCTGTAAATATAAGATTGTCTTATAGGAGCAATTCTTCTTCTTTGATTGTTCATTTTTTGTTCAGGGGCAACAATATGATAATTTAAATCAATCTTCCTTTTAGGAGTCTCTCTCACTTTTGAACATTCTCCCTTTTCATAGCCAAGTCCAGTAGTGTCTCCACAAAGTTTTTGTTTACCAAACATCTCATGCAACTTATTTGAACTTTCTTCAAACTTCAAATTCTTTTCCAACTGCTTTCTAACATCCTCAAGATCTTTTCTTAAAGAAACTATTTCTCCTTCAAGCTTTTGACATTCAACCTTTTTAGCTTCCAAATCAAATTTTGTTTCATTAGCTATCTTCTTAGCTTTCTCAAGCTCTGTCTTCAAACTAATGATTAGTTTATCTCATTCACTTGCTTGATTCCTCAAATCTATAATCAAGTTTCTAGCATCTTCAAGATCTGCAAGAGCTTTATTTTTGAAGTCTTTTTCTTGTTGTAGCTGCACCTCTAATATGTGATTCTCCTTTTTATATTTCTTGAGTTCACTCAAAGCACACATGAGCTCTCCTTCTATGTCAATTTCACATTCTTGTTCTTCATCACTTATAATCTAATTTTCTTCTTTGAAATCTGATTGAGTCTCATTGTCACTCTTCTCAGATAATAAGTTGTTGTCTTCTTCTTTAGATGCATTACCTTGATAAATTTTTATAAACTTCTTCCACATATCCTAAGTTGTTTCACAATGCACAACTTTACAAGAAACATCATTAGATAAACCAGATAAAATGACCTTCTTGGCTATATGATTGCAGTCAAGAGCCTCTTTGATATTTGTCAACAGACATCCATACATCATATCCTAAAGAGGATAAATAGACTTGCATTCTCATACACCAAACTAAAAAATCTGAACCATCAAACATAGGAACTCTAGAAAACTCTTTCACTGATTCAACTTGTGAAGCATATTTATCAACTCACTTTATTTCAACATCTGGATTTGATACAGACTACACCTTTTGATTAGAATGAGACTTGACATTTCTCATGTTCTTATTTCTTTTGCACTTACCCATGGTACTCTACTCACAAGACCTACCCAAACTGATTAAGCTTCTAAAGGGAACATAGCTCTGATACCAATTGTAGGAGTCCAGGACAACACTGAGTGGGGGGGTGAATCAGTGTTGTGTAAATTTTAACTTTTTGCAAACTTTATCTTTACAAGATAAATAGAGATGAGGACATTAATAATTTGTTGAATTTATATGCACAAGACTTATAATAAAGAATGCAAACAAAAACTCATGATAAATAATTAATGTACACACACAGACGAAATCAATGAGAAGCATGACACAAAGTGGAAAACCCTCTAGGTAGAAAAACCACTCATGAAGTGCCTCACTGGCTTAACTTTCAAAACTTCTTACAAAGCCTCACTGGCTGAATATGTCTCACTGACAATTGACAAGTCTCACTAACCTACAAGCCTCAGTGGCATAATGTGCCTCACTAGAAACAATGTTTAGAAGCACCAACTTCAAGGAGCACCAACCCCCAATACATACTCAAATTAAAACCAAGAATTCAGAGGGTTTCTCTGTTTCAATACAAATCACTTATTCTTTCACATGTATTTGTCATATCACCATACTTCTCATCAACTCAAATCACATACAAAATTTATCATGTGTATTTTCTCTTCAAGAGGATATTCAAAATATATTCAACCTTGTATGTTGATCCACTCAACAACACTTCCATCAATGCACCTTAATGCCATTAAATATGAGATGACCTTTCACATTCTATTACTCTGCAAAAACATTTTCTTCAATTTCTTCAATCTTTGGCATGATCCTTCATATTCCTTTCTTCTTTGCATCTTCTTCTTCACCATTTCAATTAACAAATCTACATGTATTAGTCCTCAAAAATTAAATCATAATGAACCTGCAAATTTATTAAACATGATATAATGAAATAATATTTCATTTTCCTCTTCTTTCTATATTTCAATTCATTCTAACGACAACTCTTCAATATTCTTCAATCTTTTTATCTTCTCCAATCTGTAAAAAAAAAATTCATCTTCTAAAAAAATAAATCTTCAATTGATTTAATCAGTCTGTCTTCATCTACAAAAAGATAAAAAGATTCTCGAAAAAAATCTCTTCAAAAATTTCCTTGAAAAAAAATAATCTTCTCACAAAAATGTCTGCCCTTAGAAAAAGAATAAAATCTCTTTCATAAAAATCCTCTCTTCACAAAAAATCATTCATCATTTTCTTCTCTGTACAAAATCAACTTCTTCATTAAAAAATCCATTTGCAAAAAAAATGAGTTAAAAACTCACAAAATAAATTCCAAAAAAACATTTTAATATCCTCCACCTTCTTAGCTTCCATGCCACAAAAAATTAGAAACAAATCTTTCATTCCAAAAAATATCTCCTTAAAATCTTCAATTTATTTGTCATAAAAAAAATGACAATAAAAAGGCCACCAAAATAAGAGATTAAATCAACAAGTTTCTAAAAACCATTTCCACCTTTAATAAAAAATATTAAAAGATTTTATGCTCTTCAAATATTTAGATGCCCTTTATAAATAAATCTCTTCATTTAAATAAAGCATATTTAATGCTTTTTATAAAAATCACACTCTCCACTTCAAAAAATATACTCCTCTTTTTAATATCTCCAAGTGGCAAGTGAGAAAGAGGGAGGCCCACCTTATTTAAAAAAAAAACTTCATAAAATCTCCCTTGAAAATAGCTCATAAAAAATATTTTAAATAAAGCCATGAAATGGCTTATTCACGTTCCCCTCTTAAAGCATATTCAATGCTTTTTGTTTTGAAATGTTTTATATTCAAAGCTTTATAAAAAGCCATTGGAAACCTTTTCATGCTTCCCTTTTAATATAAGACCTTTTAATAAGTGAAATGCTCAATTCACAATGATAACCATTTATTCAACCATTAATAAACATTAATGCCTCTGTCAACCTCTTATATTTGTTATTAACAAGCCTCAATGTCCCACACTGATCAAGCATGACAAGATGAACTTTATCAGCAACCTTGTATCATAAAACATATGCATTGTATCATACTTATCCTGATCCTGTAGTCTCATGAATATCAAGAATGTACACAAACTGATCAAACAAGTCATGTGGATATGATCAATTCAATGCATCATAACACCATGATCAAATATGAATCAAGAACATAAGAATCCATTCTAAAACAAACATGACAATCATATCCTGATCAAATGAGAGCATCTCTTATCAATCACATCAAACCATAAACAACTCCTATCAATACCAACACCTTTTTGACATAAATGACAATCTACTTTCATCACCTTGTTCCAACATATTGTTATCAGTATTCTTAGGGAAAGGATTAGTGAAGATTTGTAAATTCTGATTAGGCAGAGCGACCGATTTGTTTCCATTATCATTCACACCTGATACCTGTATGATATTTGAACTAATGAGGTCTTGTATTTCATGTTTAAGACACATACATCATTCAGTATCATGTCCTTGTGTCCAATGAAAATGACAAAAGGAATTAGCATCAAAATAAGGTCCTTGTGCTTTACGAGGATCTAAAGGCTTAATTGGGGGAAGCTTCAGAAGATTATTGCTCACAGCTTGATTCATGATAGAATGATAAGACTAAGATATCAGAGTAAACTTTCTTGGTTGATATGATGCCTTCTTTGGATTAGTGATAGCAGACACGTTAGAAAAGTTATTCATATTCGGTCCATTAATCATGATGAAACTCCTACTGTTATTCCTCTTGAAGTTGTTTTGTGACGGCCCACCCATGGATTGACCAACTTGAGTCGATGATTTGTGATTTTCATACTGACTAGATGAAAGTTGATAATCACGAAGAGTGGTGCATAAATGTTGAAAGGAGTTATACTTCATCAAAAGGATCTTATCGCAGATGTTAGGTTGTAGATTTGTAATAAACACCTTCTGAACATCCTCATCTTTCATTTGATATTGAATTTGTGCATAGAGAGATTGATACCGACTAATAAACTCAGTTAATTTCTCTTTGGACCTTACTTGCAATGAACTAAATCAATCAAGGAAACTTGAGGTCCAATATTTTCTTGAAAATGTTGTAAAAATTGATCAACCAACTGTGAAAGGAGTGTATGGAATTCAGAGGTAACAAGCAAAACCATTCTAAAGTGGTATACTTGAGAGATCGCAGGAAAAGTTTTGCTAACAAGTCCTCTTCAAAGTAGAAATCGCTACACATAGCTATGAATGCTACCACATGAGTAATAGGATCACCTTTTCCGCCATATGTTTCAAAGCGAGGGGTCTCAAAGCTTTCAGGCATGGGAGTTATCAAAATTGCATAAGATAGGGGATTACGAGCATGATCAGTTGGTATATTAGGTTGTGAAGAATTTGTCAAATTTGTTACCTTTTGTTGTAAAGCAGTCATGCCCTGTAAAAGTTGATTTAGGATGGCATCATTAGGAGATGTAGTTTTCTGCGAGGAATTAGAACCAAAGTGAGGAGGTGATTAAGCCTGAGTTATAATAGGCAGAGGTTGTGAATAGGTCAATGGTGGTTGGACATATTGATAGGTGGGAAGTGGTTGTGAATAAGTAATAGCTGGTTGAGAATAAGTGGAATAGATATGTGGTTGAGAACAATTATTCATAGAAGAGGTTCCCCTAGAAACCAAATTCTGATAATTAAATCCCACATCTTTGTAATTTTGTGAATTAGTTCCATTAGATACTCCAATACCAGTGGTAGCATTACTACAAGCATTTGCATTGGTTGTTAAAATTGTCAATGTAAAGGTAGATATTCCCGTAGTCGGTATAGGTACCGATACTTGTGTATGCAATGGTGACAACATGTTAATAACTTTTACATATTGAGTCACCGGTATGACATTAGTTTGTACAATATGTGTTAAACCTCGGATAACATCAATACCATCTTGTCCTTCTTTTATCAATTCTCTTACATGGTGTATCACAGGTACAACTTCTTCTGCTATTCTTTCAGTTTCCACAAATGTTTGGAATTTGGCTAGATCTTTGTCAAGTTTGTTTATTCGTTCATTGGGTACATGTGCGACCACCTCAATAGTGTTATCAACATCATGAAATATTTTATCTTCCATAATGGTTGTAGGAGGTGCGATATCTTGCAAAATTTGTGTCTCTCCTTTTGTAAAGAAAGTATTTAATGGATTTTCAAAGGTCTGGATATTGTTTTCTTCAAGGAGAATGATCCCATGAGTCTTCTAATTCTTCTCAAAGGAATGTTTCTATTAGGGCAGTAGATCATAAGGCTCACAAAATGCACAAACTAATAGAACAAACCCTAGGAGCAAGATATGTGTAAGATCCAAAATGCTTGATTTTTCAACTTTTTTTAATGCAATTAGTGAAAGAAAAGGTGTTGTAAGGGAATTGATCAAGGGAAGAAAATAATATGTCTAATATCAGTCCAATACAGCAATAAAATCCTTCACGACACACTTTTGATGCAAATCTAGATGATGATAAGCCAAAACCTAGTGGAAGTACACTAAAATATGCAGTTTTTTCACCAAATCTCAATGCAAAAGAGTATGACAAAAGGTGTTGTGAGGAAAATGAAGATGGAAAGAAAAGAATAATAGTAATAAGATCCACCTAATGCCAAAAAATATCTCACAACACGCTTGTAGTGCCACTCAAGATCCAACCCTAGTGAAAATATAGCAAAAATATGCAAATGTTCACAATTTTTCAATTCCAAGACCTAGCAAAAGGGGTGTTGTAAAGAATTTAGGATGTACAGTAGATTATAACAATAATATAAGTCACCTAAATCAATAAAAATTGTCACAACATGCTTGGAGTGCAAATCTAGGTCAAACCCTAGGGCAAATATAGCAAAAATATGTAATTTTTCACTAAATTTTCAATACAAGAGCCCAATAAAAAGGTGTTGTGAAGATTTTTAGGAGGGCCAGAAGATAATAACCATAATAACAGCCAATTAGTGCAAAAATATTCTTCACAACACGCCTATGGTGCAAATTTAGAGAGTCGATAAGGCCAAATCTAGTGAAAATCAAGGTTTTTTTCAAGCCCTAGGCATGAGTTCTTAATGCAAAATGCTATGTGAATGTCTTGCAGTCTAATTTATAATAAAAATTAATTCCACTTAGATCTGAAAATGATTTTCAAACCCTACAATGCAAAATGCAAGTGCAAATCTAATGAAAAATGCTAGTTTTGTTGAAATTTTCTATGTAAAAATGCAAATTTTTGAGATCTAAATGCAAATTTACACTAAAATGCAACACTACAGACAAATGAAAATTTGAATGAGTGTCTAAGATTAGTAGAAAATCTGAAACAAGATTTTACCTACAAATCCTAGTTTTTCAAATTACTAGGTTATATGAAAAATTCAAATTTTCTAACAAAACCCTAGCAATTTTATGATGAAAATGCAATGCAAGTGATTGAATTTTTGTAATTTTCTGCAATTTAGATTATATCTAATGCAAAAATCAGAAATTTAATGAAATTCAAATTAATTGATGAGAACTTTATGAAAATGCAAACCCTAGATTGCAATTTTTTTCAAATTTTACAATTTTTTTGTAATTTTTCGAATGCAATAAGATGAATGAATGAAATGAATGTAAATTTGAAGAAAAACACTCAGCAAGGTGCCAAATTCATTAAAAACATGGGTTCACCAAAAATTTTAGGGTAAAATTGGGATAGGGTTTGATTTGAATGATTTATGTGTATCCTCCTTTCACCCTAAAGTATTCATCGACGTTGAGTCGAGTAAGAATCTATTGTCAGGCCCTTGGTCACTTAGAGTGTAGGGAAAATTGGGTTTGTGTGAGTTGATTGCTTGATTATGCCCAATTATGCAAATACAGAAGCAAACGGATGAATTACTGAAAATGCTGCTATAGAAAGATGTAAAATAACAAACAAATGTGTACCAATTTTTAGAGTTTGGGAAGCGGAACATTCAGGGACTAATGACCGGGCACCCTAGTCTAGTGCCATGCTTTTTGTCGGGATTGAGGGACTTTATTTGTAACCTATTCCTATTGTCTCAGAGATTCTTTCATTGCAGGATCCGGAGGACTAATGAGTGGGCGCCCGAGTCCATGTCCCTATTTTTAGCTCTAATCCATAATTCTGACACTCTGCAACCCTTCTCTGTAACTCCACTTTTCCTGCTTCTTCAACCTGTAACCTACAATCACAGGAAAATGGGGAGGGGGTTGTGGTGTTTAGAGGTTTGCCTCAGTCAAGCCCTGCAGAAACATTCAAGTCTTCTAAACACTGTTGTCAGATAGAGACTGCATGCCCTTGGAGGACAGAGGAAAAACCAAATGATAAATTCTTAGAAACACAAATGATATCACCTTGTAGTGAAGATCTCATGGAAGGAAGAAGCTCTTCATGCCATGAGGAGATGGATGCTCAAATCTGCAAATACAAACACAAAAACAATGCTCTGCTCTACAACACAATGAGTATTTTGAATGCTCTTAATCACAAGAATGCATAAAGTTCACAGTAGCCATCTAGTAATCATCTAGTTTACAAATGAATGCCTAAACATGCTTATATATGCAACTTCAAACATTCCCGCCAAGAATTTCATAATTCAAACTTACCGTGTCAGCCTAGGAACCAAATAACGGTCATAAACTGACACTTAAAATATGGGCCTGACCCAAAATAGGGCAGGACTAGGGCACGGGCGCCCAAGTCCTCCCCCTTATTTTAGGTAGTGTCTATCTCAAGTGGTCCCCCTAGGTCCTATTTGCCATGACACTTAGGGCTTTTCTCATCAAGATGCCAAAATATGATGCAAAATGTCCTAAATGCAGATCAAAGACCTGGGAGCTAAACCTTAAGAGGGAAAAGCCCCCAAGGGGACATTTTCTGACGTTACAGATGTATTCTACCCAATTGTATTAAATGACAAAATGCAAACTATTTATGCATCTTATCTCCATTTGTGTTTTTTGTAAGTGACGATTGAGAATTTGAGAATTAATACAATCAAGGATTTATAAATTACTACTTCTCTCATGATGAATCTAACTAGCAATTTTAATTATTTCTGATAACTTATAACTTTTACAGTCACTTAAATTAGGCTTAGAATAAGGTTTTAAATTTTAATTTAATCAGGGTTATGGTTATGTTTATACTTTATAAATCTTGTTAACGTTACATTTAATGTTTTATTTATGTACCAAATTATGATAAAATGTCACATGTTAGGAAAGTACCTTTGGCGGGACAATGGAATTTGAAGGGACACATGGCACCTTATCGCACTATCGCAGCTTTAGGTTTTTGGCTTAAAGCAAGGCTGCAAAGTGCGATGAGGCAAATTATTATTATATATATTATATAATTATTATTATAATATAATATATGATAATAATTATACAATAATATATAACTATTATTATATAATATATTATATAGAGGGTGGTAGGGAGGGCACCCTACCCATCATTAGATAGGAGGGTCGTGGCAGAGGCAAGGCTAAATAGCTGGCATCACATCCTGACTTGGTGTTATAAGGACGGCTCACATGCACGAGACAGAGCAAGGGATCATTTCTCATTGTTAGCAGACTTGGAAATAATGAAGGTTGTACTACATTTTGCAGAAGCCTCTAGATGGAGAGGTGATATATTATCGACCTACAGGCTTCTTCATGTGCTAAGTTTATGTTGATAGCATTACCAGTGGTGGAAATGGCGGGAGGATCAGGTTATATAGCAAAAATTGTAGTTGAAGGAATGATAAATCTGGGTGAAGGCACCCCTATCCTTCTGGAAGGAACTATTCGTCAAATGGCATTTAAAGGCAAAGTCACGGACCTAAGGCTGAAGCAGGTGTTGCGGATCTATGACGAATTGTTGGTGACAATAGTGAAGATTATTTTTGAGAAGCCATTCTTAAAGGCGGAAGAATTCTATTAGGTTAATTCTCATATCTCATCCAGGTTTCTTGCAGCGCTCTTGGATGTGGGAGTTGGTAAATAGGAGGCTAGATTACTGGTGGTGAAGTTGTTCAGCCCAGAAGTGTTGGGCGGGCTGGAGCGATCGTTGCAGGCAGCTATCCCGGGGTCGGACATTCCTTGACCAGCAGATATCTCCTCGCCGGTGGATCCCTTGGCTGTGATTAAGGTATTTCCTTTCATCTTGGACTTGAATGGATTATCTCTGTTAAACCACAAGGAGAATATATGCAAATCCGTTTCATATCTTAGGAAAGCCTTGAATTTGGAGGAGTTCAATGGTGACTTTGCCTGGGTAGCAAAGCTTCAAGAGTTGGTTGAGGGGTTGGGGGTTTGGTGATTTGGCTATTTGATGTTTTAATTTTCCTGTTTCAATACTGTGTTTGTTCCTTGCCAACGGTTTAGCCACTAAGGTTCTCTGTCATTGACCATATCGGTCATTTTTGCAATCAAATTTGCCAGTTGGGAGGTTAAGATTCTGGTGTAACAGTGTCATATAGACTGTGTATATGTGGTCATAAGGACCAATTTTGTTACTGTTCATAGTATACAGGGAGGAGAATTGCAGGGAAACGATTTATAGACACCTGCCATGTATGTATTTTGGATAAATTAATATAAAACAATAGTTTACGGAGCAAAAATATATATATAATATATTATATAATTATTATCATATATTATATTATTATCTGATAATAATATAATATGATAATAATCATATAATATAATTATTATTATATATTATATTATATAATATATTATAATATATAATAATTATTCAATCGTTGGCATTCATGTTGTCATCAGAATATTCACAGCAAATGATAAAATGGCAAATGTCAAGAAAGTACCTTTGGCAAGACCAAGGAATTCCCACTATGACCAAAGGGATACATGTCACTTTGTTACACTGTCGCATCTTTAAGTTTTTAGCTTAAAGCAAGGTTGTGATGAGGCAAATCCTCGTGACAAGACAATAGATGACTACCACATGTCAGGAGGCCCGGAGGGGATACGCCCGATAAACATATATCAAGATTCAAGATAATATTAAACTAGATCAGGGCGATTAAAAACAAGGACCCACAGAGGACACGTGGTGTCTTCGCGCACTATCATAGCTTTAGAAATATAAGCTTAAATGGAGGATGTGACACCCGCGATGAAATCAAACTTAGAATAAAATAAAGGCGCTCAAGGCTGGTAACTTAGAACAAAGGGTCCGATAAAAGGACAACTTAAGCTAGGGAAACTAGCTACACAGGTCAATGATCAATTAGAATCGTGATAACATTAAAACCCCTTAGACAACACCAACCATAGTATTTTTACTTGAGGATTTTGCAGAGTGAATCATGATAACATTAAAACAATAAAATTTTGGATTGACCTAACACATCCATTTATATTTTCCCTTTTTATAGTATTATACATCACTATACATTTCCATTGAACTCATTTATCTTTTCCATGTGATGAATGTTATTTAATATTGAAAATTTGATCCATCTGTATACATTACAATTTGTCATTGAACTCATGTCAATTTCAAACCATAATTACGTCTATATTTTTTATTAAAATTTAACATCACAGTCAAAAAAATTGGGGAACTACATCGTACATGAACATCTAACCAACATCAAAGTTCCAAACAAAACTTTTATCCTTCCACCTTGGGTCCTTGAATCCTTGGTTTAGTCCTCTAAAAATCTTTTTGGTTCCTCTTTTGAACAATGCTTAATGAATATTTCACTGTAGTCCATAACTATCCTATTAACAGGCAATGTCTCTATTACAAATTCAATTATGTAATCATTCACAATGTCATTATGATTTTCTATGGAACCTTGCATTATATGTACAAGAAACCACTAGGTATGGGTAACAATAAGGCAAGTAAAGGAGAATTAAATTGATTTTCTCCAGGTCACTGGCAAATGAGTACCAATTCCACGGCGTGTTGGCAAGAGACACTATATGGATTCATGGTTGTTGTCATTGATGGCAACAAAGGTCATCCCACATATCCGCAAGTCATGATGTGTCTCTACCGGAAGTCAGAATAAAGAATGTTGTGGTCCGGTGAACAAGAACAGAGCATGTGGCAAGGTCCGACAGATTGGTCCGGATCTCTCAGAAGAAGTGTCTTGGTGCAGTGCGGATTTGGGGAAGTCAAGAGGACTACCTTGAATGGTATATTCCAAGGATTTAGCCTCCGGTGATGGACAAGGAAAAAGATATGAATGGTTGAGTACCGGATTCCTAAGAGACAGTGAAAACAGAGGAAGAACTGACTGGCAGAGTATCAGACTGCTTTCCGGATGTGTTACTGTTGATGACAGAGGTTGTGAAGGCATGAATCATGTTTGGCCGACATGATTAATGATATCTACAAGTATATGCTTGATCCGCATTGCTTGGTGAGGAAGGATTCAGCCGACAGAACAAAAGTTTGTAAGAAACTAGACTGTTCCGGATGCCGACTAGAAAGGTGATGAAATTACTTGTGCGGATATATATAGAGGATGGATTTAGTTGTGAAGTGTGTGTTGTTGTGGAGATCTATGCGAATAAGTCCAGATAAGAGCAGAGATAGCAAAAAGGATCCGGTATGTGAAAGATAGCAGAATAAAGAACAGAGGAAAGATGAAGTGCAGCAGATCAGTGTACTGAGCCTAACCGGAACTGAACTCCAGCATATGCAGATGCTTCCAATCAGTTCAAGACTGTGATTCTCATCACTTTGTAGACAGTGTGTCTTCTTGTAGGCAGTGGGCCTCTTGTGAGCAGTGTGCTCGGGCAGTGAGCCCTAATTGGCAAGTGCCATTTTTGTAATTTCCTATTCTTCTAACAGAGAATAATTTTGGGTTAATCAGCCCGTGGTTTTCTCCCTTAACAGGGTTTCCACGTCAAAAATACTGTGTCATGTGTTTCTTATTTCATGATTAATGTCTTTGTGTTTGATTCTATGCTGCATCAATTAAAAAGAAAGTTCAATAAGGGAAATAATTAGGATAACTGATTCACCCCCCCTCTCAGTTATCAACAATTGGTATCAGAGCTAAGTTCCTCCTAATAGAGCCTAACAGCTTGAGGAAGATCTGGGATTTCAAATGAATGCATATGGTTTAAGGGAGCAACTCAAGACTGCTCTTGAGGATCTTGAACAGTCAAATTCTGAAGTCAGTGAATTAAAGGAAAGACTCAAACAGGCTGATGAATTCATGAGAGAATTAAAAGACAAATTAAGTCTCTCTATGAAAAAGAGAAAGGAGCTGCTTCAACAGTTGGCAAGACAAAGTGAAGAAAGCAATACAAATGAAGAATTGACTGAGCAAACCAAGTTATGTGAAAAGTTATCAAAAGAAGTCATTATGTTAAGACATGAAATGGAATCAGGAACTATAAAGTTTACTCAAGAGATTGAAGAAAAAAGAAAGGCTGAAGACAATCTAAGACAATCTCTTAAAGAAAAATCAGAAGAATGCCACCAGATGGACAGGATTATCAGACATCTTGAATCTGATCTTGAAGATGCCAAAGATAATGAAGGAAAACTTGAGGATCAAATTGCCTCTCTCAAAAGAGACCTTTAAACAGCAAATGAATATAAAGAGAAATTCAAGATAAGTTCTGCTCAACTTGAAGTTCTTCTTGGAAGTCAAAAGAGGACAGATGACAAGTATGGTTTGGGATATGAGAAAGGAGAAAGCTCCGGATCCGGTCAGAAGAATCTTGGATCAGAAAATCCAAGGAGCAGGCCTAGAAGACCTCCGGTAAGACAGCCAAATGCTCAAAGATATCCATCCTTCAACGGATACTGCCACAGCTGCAACCACTTTGGTCACAAAGCTAATCAGTGCAGAATGAGAATGAATCAGATTAATTCATCCTTCTCCAGACAGTGCTTCAACTGCAAAAGGTATGGACACAAATCCCATGAATGCAGAATTATGCAAATAAACAAATCATTCAAAGGTAGATGCTTCACATGCAATAGAGTAGGTCATATGGCTAATCAATGCAGATCAAGAGGATATCAGTCAAATATGCAAAGAAATGTTATTTGCCAAATCTGCAATAGGTCCGGTCATAATGCTAAAGTCTGCAGAAACAAGAATCAGGACAAAAGAGGTCCGGTGTATAATCAGAATCAAGACAAGGGTAAACAAAAGATGAATGCGGATGAGGTTAGGAATCAGATGAGCAAGATTTGGGTGAAGAAAAGTTTAGAGAATGTAGAGGTTGGATCCGCACCAGACTCTGGTGCTGATATTTCTTCCAGAAATTAAAAATTGAGCTCAGGCTCAGGGGGAGACTCAAAGAAAATCTTGTTCCCCCAGCCAAACAAGTGGTGCCGGATGTGGCACAAGATGCGGATCAAAGGGTTTGTAGATATGAGTCTTGAGATACTTCAGTCAAGTTTTCAGAGGTCCGCATGGAGTTATGAAGAAGCTGTGATCGATCAAATAAGACCTGTTCAGGGAGATGCTCCGGTATGATAAAGGATTACAAAAAGGTCCGGAAAGATCCAGAAATGCACTATCTTGTTCTGCGGATTGGACAGAGTGTTTGGGATGTTCTTGTAATATGTTACCTCGATTTATTCATGATTGAAAGATCCGGATGATATCCACAGATCAGGACTAATCCGGGATACTCCAAGCTATCCAGACAAGGCAAACCGGAATGATGTAGGTGAAGCATTTATTGCAGACAGATATTAGGGTTCGCGGAGCAATTTAAGGGATTTCTCAAAGGTCATTTGCTCATTCTGCACTCGAGAAGAAGCGAAAAGTGGAGCTCTGCAACAAGATTCATCAAGCACACCAAGGATCTCCTGCCGAAGTTATTGCATAAAGAAATCAATCCAACCACTCCGTGCAAACCGAAGGCGCATAAGGTATTCTCCGTTTTTCATTACCTCACTGCAAATCTTTGAAGAATGGCTACTCCAAACATAGTTAAGATCTCTGATAGACCTCGCCCCTCATTCAAGAAACATCCCTACAAATCATTGGAGGTAGATCCACTAGGAGCCTTCTCTAGTGTTCCTCACAGAGTTTTACATACCGAAGACATTAGGGTTTACATACATGCAAGCATTGAAGAATTTGGGGAATTCAAATTAAGAGACCTCTATCACAAGCAACTGATAGACAATGCTTTTGAGCTTAAACCAGAGTATAAGGATATCCAGAAGAAACAATTTGAGCAATTTATTCATTTCCCCTGCTTTGAAGAAGATGAATGGGTCCGGTATGTACTGAGCAGGATGCATGATAACTTTCTATGGCTAGATAGACCCTGCAAGATCACAAAAGAGGCAATTAGAGCAGTAACTGGTCTATACTCTTCCGGAGGGGTACCTATCCTCAAATCTGTCAAGAATAACATTGTAACTGAGGCCACCGGATCAAAATTTGACAAGAGGGCAATGACCATTGAAGATATTTCGGATCCGGATATCAAATATGCATCAATGATAATAGGATACAAGATCTATCACTCCAGCAGGGAGAATTCTGTATCCGGAACTGCAGTATACACTGCCTATGAAATGCTAAGAAAGAATGCAGAATATGATCTCTGCGAACTACTGCTAAGCCAATTAATGGAAAATATACAGAAAATCAAGAAGGATAAGAAGAATTCCTTTAAGTATGGTACTCTTATTGTATGTCTATTCTTCTACTTCATGAATGAGCTACCCGGAACAAGTGGATGGGTATGGCAGAATGACAAACCTGTTGCAGTCCAGATAAGAGACTACTTGCATGGACTTGGGGATGCAAAAGCGAGAAATACAGCTCTATGGGGATACTTCAAAAACTTTCAGAGCATGATGCAAGCAAGAGAGAGAATTCCCCAGTCTCTTGTTGAAAAATACAAAGACTCAATGTGTTTTATGGTTGACACTGATCAGTGCCTAATGGACGCAGTGGAGCCAAGGACTGTCTGGATCATGCCCATGGGGTATGAAGTGGATGAACAGATAGTGGAGCTGCATGTTCAACACATGCTAAGTCAGCCCAAAGATCCTAAGGCAGAAAGGTTTGGAACCTTTGAGGAGCTGAGTGTAAAAATACATGTAGAACTCAGGGAACCTGAGATTAAAAGAAAGGTGAGAAAAGAAGTAGAGCACATTGCTCAAGGCCTAGGCATCTCAAAGGAGGCACTTGATGCCAGCCGGGAAAAGAGGAGGAAGGCTGAGGAAGAAGAGAAAAGTAAAGAAAGTGCTCCGGTTGAAGCTCCCACCCGGACCAGATCATCAAAGAGATCTGCACCTCCCACAACCAAAAGTTCTAAACCGGAAGTCCAGGCATCCGGTAAGAGATCCAAGACAAAAGCCACAAGGGCTTATGGAAGCCAAAAGGATGAAGAGGAAACAGAGTCAGATGAGGGAATAAAAGAAATAAAGAAATAGAAGAAGAAAGGATCCGGTAAGCCCTCCACAGGCCAAGACAAGGATGAAATGGCAGAGGTAACTGTTGAAAAGCCCACTCTGTCTCTAGAGAGCATAATCAAGTTGGTCACGGTGGATGGAAACCTTAAACCAATGACTGAATCCTATGATGACTTCAATGAGGCCGACCAAAAGACTCTGCAGGAGGCCACAGTCAAATATCTTAACATATATAATAAGGCTTTCATTGAAATCATATCTCTTATTCCTAAAAGCCTAGAAAAGGAAATGGAAGTAAGAAAGAATAATGCTCATGCTAAAGATCTTGAGATCCGGGAGCAGATAGCTATTCAGCTATATCCTCAAATTGATCCCAAGACAATGAACATTATCTTCAAGGACTGCAAAGATGAGTTCAGAAGCAAAGCCAGGATGAATCAACTCATGCTTGGTGAGACTGACAAAGTGGCCCAAGAAACAGAAGAGATCCTCCGGAAGGCCTTCAAAAGGTTCAATCTTCCTGTTGTAGAGGACTTAGGTGTAGAAACAGCTGCTGATTTGGATTCTTCTGTTCCGGAAGAAGTGAGCCCTGAACAGACAAATATCTCTCCTCCGGTTTCCCCTACAGTCTCCGGATCCAAAGAAGAAGAGCAATTACAGGAGAAGGAAGCAGTGGTGAAAGACAAAGAGGTTGACAGTTCTAAGACTGCAGAAGAAAAGAAACATCTGTCTCCGGCAAGAGACACTGCACAAACTGTTCAACAATTTTTGAGCAAAGAAACTTTAGAGATTGATGAACCGGAGCTTCTAAAAGGCCCATTTGATTTTGACTCTCTCTCTCCGGTACAAACAATGAAGATAGCTTCATTTGCAAATGCCAAGGCAAATGAAAAGCTCCTGAAGTCTCATATGGAAGACTGTGAGTTGATAGAGGCTGCTTCCGGAGTACTTGTAAAGATCATGCCATCAATCCAGATAGATCCGACAGCCTCCACTTCCGGTAATCTAAAAACCTTAGTCAGCAGTGTTGATACACATTTTGATTCTCTAGAAAAATCAGCTGAAGAAAAGGTCCGGAAGGAATTTTTGGATAAGAGATTTTCAGAAATATTAGAATTAATCTCTAAAGATAGGAAGATTGTAAGCATTGGAATAAAGAGCTTAGAGAATGCTCTTAAGGATGGCGGTGACATCTATAAATTTTGTATATCCTGGTCAAAGGCAACAGCAGCATTTGACAAGAAAATAAAAGAGGAACAGGATAAGCTACAAAGCTTATCTCAAAGTTTTGATCCTCTCTCTTCCTCTATAATAAATCAAGAATGTCAGACTATTGCAGTCTTGAATGAAATAAAGAATCTTGAGAAGGAAAGAAAGAACATCACTAACCGGATGGGAGAACTTAGAAGGATTATAATCCCTAAGTTGGAAACTATGCATGAGGCCATCAGTGATGCTCAGACCACCGCCCAAACAAAAGATCCGACAGATCTCAAGCAGGCAGAAGCTTTTGCATTTTTGTTAAGTGGTCACATTTCAATTTTGGATAGAATGAAGCAAAGTTGGGCTACAGAAATGATCCAATTGCAGACATCCTTTGCAGACATTCTTCAGTACATGTGAGTATGTAAATATGCGGCTATATATAGAAAATTTTTGAAAATTTTGGTGTGCGGACCCTACCCTTTGCCATTGATGTCAAAGGGGGAGTGAGGAGCAGTGAAAAATGAGGAATCCAACTAAGGGGGAGTTCCAGAAATTGTATATAAAGGCAGAGCATCAGCAAAGGGGGAGCATAGTGAAAACACTTAGTCATTTTTCACTAAGTGTTGCCATCAATGCCAAAGGGGGAGATTGTTGGCAAGAGACACTATATGGATTCATGGTTGTTGTCATTGATGGCAACAAAGGTCATCCCACATATCCGCAAGTCATGATGTGTCTCTACCGGAAGTCAGAATAAAGAATGTTGTGGTCCGGTGAACAAGAACAGAGCATGTGGCAAGGTCTGACAGATTGGTCCGGATCTCTCAGAAGAAGTGTCTTGGTGCAGTGCGGATTTGGGGAAGTCAAGAGGACTACCTTGAATGGTATATTCCAAGGATTTAGCCTCCGGTGATGGACAAGGAAAAAGATATGAATGGTTGAGTACCGGATTCCTAAGAGACAGTGAAAACAGAGGAAGAACTGACTGGCAGAGTATCAGACTGCTTTCCGGATGTGTTACTGTTGATGACAGAGGTTGTGAAGGCATGAATCATGTTTGGCCGACATGATTAATGATATCTACAAGTATATGCTTGATCCGCATTGCTTGGTGAGGAAGGATTTAGCCGACAAAACAAAAGTTTGTAAGAAACTAGACTGTTCCGGATGCCGACTAGAAAGGTGATGAAATTACTTGTGCGGATATATATAGAGGATGGATTTAGTTGTGAAGTGTGTGTTGTTGTGGAGATATATGCGAATAAGTCCAGATAAGAGCAGAGATAGCAAAAAGGATCCGGTATGTGAAAGATAGCAGAATAAAGAACAGAGGAAAGATGAAGTGCAGCAGATCAGTGTACTGAGCCTAACCGGAACTGAACTCCAGCATATGCAGATGCTTCCAATCAGTTCAAGACTGTGATTCTCATCACTTTGTAGACAGTGTGTCTTCTTGTAGGCAGTGGGCCTCTTGTGAGCAGTGTGCTCGGGCAGTGAGCCCTAATTGGCAAGTGCCATTTTTGTAATTTCCTATTCTTCTAACAGAGAATAATTTTTGGGTTAATCAGCCCGTGGTTTTCTCCCTTAACAGGGTTTCCACGTCAAAAATATTGTGTCATGTGTTTCTTATTTCATGATTAATGTCTTTGTGTTTGATTCTATGCTGCATCAATTAAAAAGAAAGTTCAATAAGGGAAATAATTAGGATAACTGATTCACCCCCCCCCCCCTCTCAGTTATCAACACGGCGTTCATTCAAATTTTTAGTTTCTCATACATGCATGCATGTGTGGGAGATTGAACCCACTACCCAAAATTGAATGTGTCATTTGCAAATGTTAAAAGTGTTGATTCTTGACATGGTTTATTCCACTTGATGAAGGATTCTATTTCTTCATTATGAGAATTGCAGAGCAATAAAATCCTACATAGCCACGTACAAATAAAATTTTCTATCATACTTATTGCTATTCTACATCTGTGAACTGAGAACTCTATCACAAAGTTAAATTCAAAATCTTAAATGAACACAAAATAAGTACTTGATAACTTACTTTCCTCGCATAGCTGTTGTAATGAAAGCCATTACGTTGAACTTTTACAGTTTATTGATTCTTCTACTATCTGAAACTTAGTAATGCAATATAAGGTTGAAACAATAAGCACTAGCATATATACATGACACATGTACTGCTGTGAAAAATGGGTAATAAATAACAAGCAACTCCATTTAATTGACTTTGTCGTACCCTGGAAATTCACATTGGCTAATCTATGTGGTTTGTCACTTGCCATTAATGAACTCAATTGACATTGGTTAATCTAGCTAGTTAAGTGCTTTCAATCAAACCAATCATATGACTCTAATTAATGATAAAGGTACTGCAAGTGCGGTCTGTCCTATCAATCATGTGACACTATTTGAATCCATCCCAATTGAGATCACAATTAACCCACCATTGGCGTCAGGAGTGATTGTTATGTATAATGTCGTGTGCCGCATGGTTACTGTACATTTTCACACGCGACACAATAAATATATCCCTAAGCCTCTTCTATAATTTTACTAGGCATCTTCCTTCTTTTTTGGTTGTTTTTGTTTTCACAATTTTGTGGCGAATTGCTATCATTGAGATTCAAGATGAGTCATTTGATTTCTTGTTGTGTTTCTCTCTTGCCTTGCAAGTGGGAAATGGTGGGTTTTGATAAATATGATGAGAAAAAACTATGAAAGGTGTTTCTGATTGACTCCCCCATGGTTGATGATCTTTTCTAGGATATTATTGGTCACGATAATCTTTCACACTATCCTCAACAAAATCTTTTCAGTGACATCGTATGTGCATTTTTGTCGAATTTAATGGACCTGCTTGATGATCCAAGTCTGGTGAAGATGATAGGGAAGGTAATGATTAAAGAATTGCTTATCCATGGGCATAAGCTTGATTTAGCTATAAATGATTACGATTGTGATATCAGACCATGGGATAAGGCTGGAATTTTCCCTTTACATTTGTTAGAGTGCTCGGCTACAGCCAAACACATTCTTAAGGAGGCAAGGAGGGCAACTGTTAGAGGCTCGTTGGAGCACTTTAACATGGCCCTTATTTTGCATAATGACTTATCTAATTGTTACTTAAGAAGGGCAAGGTCTATTGTCTATGTTGTATATTTTCTTCTTCACGTGGCAGTTGTTAGAAGACAAATGAATAGTGGCCACTAACAACTTTATTTTGAGTTTTTGAAAATTTAAACTATTTTGGATTTTCCCTTTTCTACGTATGCCTTTATCCAAGGTTTGTTTTAGGGCACCTTGGATTAGGACTATGTAAAAAATCCTCTGTACACTGTAAACTAAAACTCTTTTGTTTAATATAATATATTAATATGGGTTATCGATATAGATTACAATTGTTGTCAATATTTTAATTTTTTTGTCTTATTATCTATTTTTTTTTATAATAACATAATTCTAAAACTTTTATTATTTATGGTTAGATCGATTGGTTGATTCTAGAAGTATTATAATTTAGAATATATGTAAAAAAATAAGTTTAATCAAGATCATTCCATGAATCCTTCAGAAAAGAGATTAATAATGCGTGTAATTAATGAAATTAACAAATTAGAATTAGAATCATCTCTCATTTAAAAATTTTATTGAGTCAAAAAACTTAAACAACTGTTACAAAAAGCTGACAACACAAAGATGACATCCCTTTATAATAAAGGTTACATGGTGAAAGAAGAAGCCCTCAGCCCCTCACTGGATAAATATTTTCAGTTGATAGAGAACTAAACATTATGTATTTCCCTCGTATTTTCCTTACAACATAATGAAGAAGAAGCCTTCGCTTGATCCCTGGCAGCTAGACCGGAAAGACTATGTGAATGAAATTGGGAATAAAGTTGGGGCTTTCTTCCAAATTTAAGAAGAAAGTCTAACATGGTGAAAGAAGAAGCCTTCTATAGTCTAGATTGTCTAGAAGGAAGCCAGAAGACACATCATACTAAGTTGGTTTCCAGAAAGATGAACCAATGGATTGGGAGAGACCACTATCCAAAATCCATCACTAGGCTACCAGAAAGATCCAACAATGGATTGGGAGAGAACACTAACCACAACCCATCAGATAAATGCAAGACCATCTATCATATAATGCTACTAGATGCATTTGTCTACGGAACCAAGGCACTTTCCAGCTGCACTAAAAGAAGAATGTTGCCAGAAGGCACCATTCTCCTTCCTTCTTATTTCCCAAGTAGCTGGTTGTTATCTTACCAGATCCTCCCATGTCATACATGGAGTTCCCATGACTTGTTTTTTTTTCATCTTACAAGAACTAGGTCCTTCAAGGTAAGGATAACAACCCAACTGTGGAACCATTCTAACTGCTTCCTCTACTGAAAAAGAATACATTCTAACTGAATAATTCCCTTCAAATTAGCTAACGAGGAACAACCAAAAGTTGAAATTGATTGTCGAAAGCAACTTTCTCCATCCCTTTATAGCCATGGCTACTGGGAATTCAAAAAATTATTACCTATATATCAATACATCTTACTAACCCTGCAAATAAATCTCTAGACGCCAAAATGTCACTTCATATCATGCTCTTGTTGAAATGCATAGGACAACTGAGAGGGGGGTGAATCAGTTGTCACAAAATTTTAACCACTTATGAATATCAATACATCAAATTCTTAATCATTGTTATTAAGATTAACCATGAAATCATGAAACAAGAAGCTCAACACAATAACACATGAGACACCACAATTTTTACGTGGAAAACCCTATAAGGGAAAAACCATGGTGGGTGTTAGCCCACAAAAATAAATGAGTTATAGCAATGCCAAAAATCAAAGGCTCACTGCCCAAAATGCTCACTGCAAATGTTAGGGCTCACTACCAAGATCAGCTCACTGCCAAGGGGTGGCTCACTGCAAAGGATTGGTGAACTGAATTGATAGCATCTACTCCATACCTGAGTTTAATTCCATTGAAGCACAGTATAACTCCTCTTCTCTGTTCTTCTCACACCTTCGCACTTATCTTTTCATTTTCACACTTGAACATCTTTTTCGCAACTACATTATAAGCTTTTATACAATTCATCAACCTTGGAATGTACATCAAGGTCGGCATTACATTCATCAACCATTGGAACAATCTCCAAGGTCGGCATTACAAACATACATAGAAATAGATCTGGACCTAAACAAGACTAGCTAAGGGAAAGATGTATGCAGGTCATGTGATGCCTTAGCTGGGACTCAAATGCAATCTTCCATGCCACAACACGCTTCCACAATCTTTGATGTGTCTCCGTAATTAATCAAAACAACCAAGTTGGCCAAGACTAGTGTTGACATTAAGTCTTCTAAGAATAGTCTTCATCCGTGATCCAAATTTCTCTTTGCGGACCAATCCAAAGGTAGGAACATGATTAGGAGACATCCACAAGCACATTGTAATCATCAGGAACAACTGTAGAATCTCTAACCACTTTGTCAAGAAGATTCTTCAAACCGGAGCACATAAACAACACTGTCAACTATTGTCATAAAGAAAAGATCTCTTGCGGACCACCAAATCATGAACCATCAGATTTGAAGGCACTTATCATCATTACAAACTTGATTCCAGAACCATAGACTGAAATACTTCAATATAAAGGAATACGGAGCAAAATACATTCTCCCTGTCACCAGTGAATACTCAGAGAAAGTAGTTTTCACTCCAGTGATCATAACTCATTCAAATCTTCATATCGGAGGCTCAAAGTTGGAACATAGCATCTTTAGACATGCCTCTAAACAACTTCCAATCCACAAACAAGGATATTCATTCTACAAGAAATGTGGAGAAATCTACTAGATTGTTTTGTTGTAAACAAAGATACTCTTCTATACACTGTTTCCACCGAAGGAGCAAATTTTCTCAAAAGCACTTGGAAACTCAATATCAGGATCACTTACTCATTATCTCCAACACTTATAATGCAAATCATCTAACTCATTACAAGCAAGCATAAATCAAGAACACAGTTGACACTAATGACAACACAAATATGTTGACATCAATGACAACACCGGTTAGGCACATACTTGCAACAGCTCTAAGAGCATTTGGGCATCCAATTCAATAAATCCTCATATGGACTTGACATCTCACATCAAAAAGTATCTTGTCTCCCTTTACAAAGCTTAAATTTTGCATCCACTCGATCACCTTGGGTGACTGATGTGACCACCAAAACGTCAGCCATCAGAGCAAATTGTTACACTTGTAAATTGTTCCACCGTTTGATGAAAAAATGATGAATAGTTGTGGTTCAATTCTGGAAGGTAGATCACCAATGCTACACATTGCCAACAAAATCCTTCAGAATCAACCAGGAGCCGTTAGATATTATTAGATCAATGGTTGAGATATATATAATATATTTATATTGATTATTGTATACTATATTGTATATAATATGAATTATTTAATATAAAATAAAGGTCAAGGTGGCGGCACAATGCAAGCCCTCAACTATGAAGATGGGCCCACCTGTTAATTTTGTGATGTACATGAAACATCATGATGCAATCATGATGAGCCACATGGCATACAATATAGTCCACTTGTCTCTATTTTAGAGACTTTATGTAGAAATTTGGGTGTATCAGTACTTTGGCCCAAATATAACTTATGTCATTGATCTGCGATCATCTAACGATCAAAAATTATTAGAATATTATAAGTACATCGATGCAAATTATAAGCTTACATTCATAAAATTTTGAGGTGCCAATTTTCCATTTATTGACATGCACAGCAGAAGTGACATCTGTCCTTTCGTAATAAATAACGAATGTTGTGAGAAGTGCAATTGCACATTTTTTTAAAAGGGAATTTACGCAACTCATTTATGAATCATACAGCAGTACACGCAACCCTCGTAGATACCTTATTCTATATTTTCACTGGTGTACTTCGGAGGAGCTCTGGACTGTGTCTTCTATAGGTGTTGAACACAGGCTTTTGCAACCAGGTTAGATAATTAGTAATTGGTGCTCTTTCTTGCCCATTTCTTATAGTGATAAATTTGAATTCTTTGAGTCAATTGGGTTGGAAGAACAATTATTTTTCATGAGTCCAGACTATTTGTTTACCCCAAATGTTCTAGAGATTTATTTGGCACCCTTAGCTGTTAAAGAATCTTTTGTTTACTAGTTTCTCAAACAAGTAAAGATGAAGTAAAATATTAGGGTTCCCCTATGGCTTCAATTATTAAGAATGATTTATCTAAGGTGAAGGATACCAAGATAAGACATATATTTGGAGGATTTCTAGGCTCAATTAGAGAAAAACCCTAAGTAAACTATAGCCGAGAAAATCCTAACAAGCGGGTTAGCTTGTGCTGGGGGTTTCCCACCTATTGTGCCATGTCCAAACCTAGTTGTTGCATGTGCAAAGAACTATTATCCTAATATTAAGGTATGGTCATCTTTTTTTCTGGAGAATACTGAGAGGTGGCTTAAGGGGAAATTTTGAAAGCATGTTGGTTCTTCTTCTATGCATAAAGAATTAGGAACAAGAGAGCAAGGAACCTCCTAGGCCTCCAGAATTCAGAAAACTTCAACTGGTGTGGAGACAAATCATCATAGAGTTGGTTCACAATCTGGTGGGGATGGAGAGTAGCCTGAAGATAATAGGAAACTAAAAGGTGTATGTGAACAGGATGGCCAACTTGCATTTGTGAAACCACAAGTAGAGAAGAAGTTGGATGCTTTACAACAATTGCAGGCAAATCATATGACTTCTCTTGTGTATCCTTCACCTTGTAATGATTCTTCTATTTTTCAATAGATTGTTGATGATAGTATTTTTCATTCTGTGTTTGAGATTCTAGCCTCCCTCATATCAAATGAAATTTTTGTGCAAGATACTCCTAATCAGCCAGACAGAGTTATCCTAGGTGCACGTGATAGTGTTACAATTTTGTTTTCCCCTTCCTGGCTAAAGAAAGTTGTTGAGAAAAAGAGGAGATATGCCCCAATGGAAGACATAAATGTTCACATTGTAGCTAAATTGTTGCATCTTACACCTAAGCCTAAGAAGGCTAAGAGGATGTCTCAAATGGTAACGGATTCTTCCTCAAGGCATGGAATTTTGTAGATTGCAGACCCCATCGGGGATAAAAATGAAAATGAAGTCACAGAAGTGGATTTTAATATGAGCAATAATGACATAGGTCCTCCTACTGTGGAAGGTGCTATATATCATGCAAAATTCTCTGTAGGCATGCTAGCAAAGAGAGTAAAAGCTAAGAAATAGGAGAACGTAAAGCTACAAGCCCAGGTGAATTCTCTGACATCTTTCATTCAATCTATTTTGAATATTACTTCTCAATCTTCTGATGCAACTTTGAGTGTTTCTGTTGATGGAATGGATTCTAGCATGTTGCAACAAATCAAGAGAAGTCAAACTCTAGCTAAGGCCACCAAGCAATGGGTAAAACAAGTCACCATTGATGGTTTAATGTACATCGAGGAGGTCATGAAACTATATACCCTCACTTCTGATAAAAGGAAAGCATTAGTTGCAGAGTTACAAAATGTAAAGAGGGAAATCAGTAATCTGCTCACGTTGTCTATAGAGATACAAGATATGATGAAAATTGATACAACTATTCTTGTAGTTGAGAAAATTTTAAATGATCCAAATGAGAATGATTCTATGTCTTGGCTAGATGCACTAGAGTGGAAGAGGTCTGTGCTAGGGGATTTTAGTGGAGAAATAAGAAGAATTTTGACTCACTATTACACTAATATGGTTGATCTTAAAAACAATTGTACCATCTTAGATGTAGAGATTTCAGATGAAAGCAGAGAGAACTTGCTTGATGCCAAGGAAGTAAAGTAAAATTTTAAGAAGATGCTTACTAAACAGCTTGTTGGTGCTGACACAGTTAATGGTAAATCACTAGGGAAGCTTAGACATATAGCAATGTATCTCAAAACTTTCAGGCATGAAATTGATGGTGTCTATAAGTGACTAACAGATGAGGACAAAATGATAAATAAGTGGAAACTTCAGGCAAACATTACCTATAGTCCAAGTGTCAAGATTTTAACTCCCATCATTACTAAGTATTGGAGTGTTACCCCATGTTTGAAATTTTACTAATGCATCCATGCCTTATAAAAATTTCCATTCTTTCCTTGCCACTATTTGTTTCCTTTTCCTAAGTTGAGTCTTTACTTAGTCGTTTTCATGTATTGTCAGCAATTCTTTATTTTTGAACCAAAGTAAGTGGGTTCAAGAGTTCATGAATCGCCCGACTCCCTGACTAGTCACCAAGTCAAGTGCTAAAAGGTTCTTCCCTCATCGGTCTTGGTCACTTTGCCTCAAGTAAAGTCTTTGTTGTCAGGAGGTCGAAAGTTCTTTGAACTTTGAAACTCTCAATATAGTGGTTCAAGAGTTCATCAAATCTCTAACTTGCCAACTAAACATGCTCGTTGCTCTCGTGGTGCCTTTTCCCAAGTTGTCATGCAATATGATGGAATGACACTTGCCATCTCACATTTAATTTAGAATGCGTCTAAGTACATTGGCACACTTTTTGGAGGGAAACCCAAGGAGATTTTATGAATTTCCAAGTTTGATATGCCACTAGCAATTAATGAAATTTATAAATGGATTTATGAGAAGTGACGTGAAATTCGAATGAGTTAACCACCCTACTAGAAGTTTTCATAATTCCACGAAGGAAATACATTGCAAAGTAGAGAACAACTAATCCACTACGCATGACGAGTTTGTGGAACTCTAGGCTTATAGGTTAGCACGATTGGCCTTCTTTATTCCATTTTCCCCTCTCTTGCTGTAAGAACATAGTATTTCGTTTGGGTGGTGGAAATATTTTATTTTCATGTATCTATATAGCGATTCTCCTGTGAGTGTATTGCATTTTTCTGTTGTGTCTGTGAATGTTTCAGAGTTTCTAGCTGGTTAGGTTTTCAAATTGGTAAAAATGAAATTCAAATTTCAAGGGGCCCCTATGGTTCCCGTGGTAGAGAATGGGTTGTCTGGTGTGAAAGATACAGAACTGGGTCATATTGAGCTTGAAGGATTTTGGAAGAGAATACAACCCAAGGATCAAACTGCCCTGGCTAACAAAATTGTGAGCAATGGCTTAGACTGAGCTGGGGGTTTTCCACTCACTGTGCATTGTCCTGACCTGGTGGTTGCTTGTGCCAATAATTATTTCCTAGAGTCTCAAGAAATAAGAGCTTTAGATGGCTCTGTTGTTGCTAAAATTGACTCAGAATCCATTTCCCTTGCTTTGAATTTGGATGAGTATGAGGAGAATACTAATGTTTTCATGTCTTCTGCTTGGGGATATTGTAACGAGAGAAAGGATTGGTTCCAAAATTGCATAACTAAAACTTGGTTGGAAGATGAGAAAAAGGGGAAGTTGAGACTCCTTGCTAATTTAAAGAGAAGTCATTTCAAGGAGGAAATTTCAGACATGACTACTCTACTAAATCGCGTAGTTGGGAGCTCTGAATCAAATTCTTTCAAGTTTTGGATGTGTACATTTATCCTTCTCATTTGCGGAGATCACCATATAGACTAGGCAAGGATAATAAGTGAATGTATACATGAAAAGCTGGTAAATTTCCCACGGAGTGTAAAATTTCACATGTGTTCTCAACTGATATACTTGTTAGCTCATAAAGAGGTTGCTTGGCCTAGTTTAAGAGTTTAAGGAATTCCCATCCCTAGCACATCTATGTACCAAACTTTCCCACAATTGCAAAAGAGTAAATGTATGAAAGATTTTTAGTAGATTAATGATGCCTTTTCTATTGGCTTACAAAAAGAATTGAGGGTTCACTAGAGCGGAGATTCTCTATGGAGGTTGCTACCTTAGTGATGAATTTTGGAAGTTTTTATGTTCAGTTTGATCGCTTCTCCTATTTGAGGATTGGGGTTTTGAAATTGCCATGGTATCCATCAGATTACCTCATATTTCTGGAGGTATGTCTTCAAATGGTGGCCGTGACAATTTCTTTCTATTCTTGTAAAAGTAATGATAGTGCTAGAAGTGGGGATAAATTGTTGGGTGAGTTCAATCTTCATAGTTTGTCTGCTTGGATGGCCTTTGATAGCAAGAATTTTGTGAAAGGAAATATGCATGGTGGAGGTTCATACCAGCACAAGCCCCAACTTGAAGATTTTTGGGAGGACTATTTAGATGAAAGGGAACTGCAATGAAGGAATTGGATGAGATTAGCCATTGATCATATTCATGCTTTTGAATTGCCTATGTGAGTTCCTGATATGGTAGATGATAATTCTGATATTCTAGATGAGGGTTACCATGATGCCTAATTGCAGCCCTTGCCTCCTATAAAGTGGTCAGAAAAGGAGATCACTAATGTTAAGTTTTGTTCCTTCTATGTGATAAGAAGAATAGAGAAATGGTTGAAAGGAAAGATAAAAGAACAAGCTGGTTCAACAGCACCAAGGGACTCATCTACTCAAGGGCAGAACAGATCTCAAACCACTCATTCCCAGAAGAGGTCATCTAGTTTAGACCCAACTCTTAAAAGAATTGGCTCACAATCGAGTGGAGATGGTGAGTAGCCCCCTGAAGATGTCAGTAAGATGAAAACAACATGTGAACAAGATGGTCAACCAGTGAAGAGTAACACCAGATTGGTTGCTTCTACACCAAGAGCAAGCCATGTGCCCCTTGTCAACAATCTTGTAAGTGATAGTGATTCCTTAATTTTTACTATGTTAGGAGAGGATAATGTGCTAAATTCTTTGTTAAGTACTCCAAATTCACCTAATCTAAGAAATCCTCTGGAGCACAATTCCCCACCTGTGCGTTCAAATGGTATAGTGAGTATGGTTGGTAATGCCAATATTCCTTCTTTGTCCTCTGCCTGGTTAAGAAAAGCAATTGGGAAGAAGAAAACATATACTCTAATGGTGGATACCAGTGTAGATATTGTGGCCAAGTTATTGCAAGAGACACCTAAGCCTAAGAGGACTAGAAAGATGTCAAGAATGGTAACTAATTCTACCACAGAAAACTAGATTCTAGAGATTGCAGATCCAATGGGCAATAAAAATGAGGATGAGGTGACTAAGGCAGATTTTAATCTGAGCAGAGTAGACATGGGACCCTCAACTATTGAGGGAGATATTTATCATGCAAAGTACTCAGTCAGCAACCTATAAAAAAAAGTCAAAAAGGAACAAGAAGAGAATACTAATCTGTGTGCACAAGTAAGTTCCCTTTCCCTTTTCATTCAATCAATTTTGTAGATAACAACATCATCAATCGATGCCTTGCCTGATATAAGTGTTAGTGCCCCCGACCCTAATTTATTGCAACAAATAAAAATATCACAAGCCCTGAGTAGTGCTATTGAGCAGTGGATAGAGAAGGTGACCCTAGATGGCCTGATATTTATTGAGGAAGCCTATAAGCTATTTAACTCCATTTCCAGTAGGAGAGAGACCATGATAGTTGATTTCCAAACTGTCAAAATGACTGCAATAGCTTATCCTTACTCTCAAAAGAAATACAAGATATGGATGAAATGGATGTTAATATTTTGGTGGTCAAGGAACTTTTGAGTGATCCTAGGGAAATGAACTCTACCGCTTGTGCTGATGTGATTGAATAGAAGTTTTTTGTTGTGGGAGCACTTGAAGATGAAATGAGAAGCGTTCTTACTCTCTACTACAAAGAAGTAAGTCGTATTAAAAGCAATTTCGCCATCTTGAAGGTAGTTGAGCCTTGGTAAATAAGAAGAGAGTCGTTGTAAAATACCATTGCAACTGATTCAACTATTGTTACATTTGTCACTTGTATGGGCGTGAGAATATAGAGTTAGGTGGCAAATTTGTATACCAACAAATTTTTGGTGACTCTACTAGGGACATTCTATGACAATAATTATATATATTTTGTGAGTTGCTTTATCATTGGATTTCATGGTTCTTCGTGGAAGGCGTGCACCATTTCTAAAGCCTAACGTAGACTGTCTTATGGTTGACCAAGAAGACATTATTACTGGTCAGTGAGTTGTAGCCTGGCAAACCAAGGGAACAAATCAACAATATCACCAGGTTGACAAAGTACTTGAAGAAGAGGAAGAACTCAATGATATCATAAGAGAAAAAACATGTCGTTATGGTGAAGCTCAACAGATTGCTTTTGTGGAAGGTGTAGTCCCTCTGCCTAGGAGGAATAGACTAGACAGAGAAACCCTGCTAATAGACTAAGGAACCAAGTGCATGCTCAGCAGGTTCCCCATCATAACAACCGGTAAGTTGTTTGGTGACTCTACACTATTATTTTCATGTATACATATATATGTGAAAGTTGGCTATGAAAAGATATACTCAAGGAGAGAGAAAGAAGGGTATCTCTGATGTTGACTTTGACTTACTTCAATCTTTAAATTTTTCTCCTTTTCCCCCTACACGTAAAGTTAAGTCTTTAAGTAGGGCATCTTCTCCTCCACCTATAAGAGAGTGCAAATTCCTCTTGTCAAGTCTTGACCATTGATGATATTGTTTTACCCCTACAAGTTAACTTCCCACTTCATAATCCCTTCAATATGGCTCAACCACCACCTGTTCCATGGGGTGTTGCTATAGGTCCTTTAAGATTAGGGGCAAACCTGTATGATTTACCCAGAGGGTCTAGAAAAATTATACTCAAATTCAGAGGTGATGGAAAGGTCACCCTAGATGAACACATAAATGCCTTTTTCGTAGCCTGTTCTATCTTGGGGGTACAAAATGAAGATGTATTTGTTAGATTGTTTGTTGAGTCTCTCACTGATACTACAGCTGGGTGGTTTTACCATTTACCTAATGCATCCATCAGAGACTGGGCAACCATGAGGCAACAGTTTGAAGATAGATTCAAAACTGCTAACAATGAGCACACATTGGTAGCTCAACTCTATTCAATGAAGAAAGAAGTCCATGAACAAATGAGAGAGTTTGTAGTCATAGTCAACAAACTTGCAAATAGAATCCCTAATGATGTGATGCCTGGTGATGGACTATTGAAATGCTTCTTTATCAATTCTCTCCCTCCTGATGCCAGTTATGCTATAAAGAGGGAAGGTGTTGCTAACTTGGCAACAGTCCAAACTCTGGTCATTGAGATTGAAGATGATCTTATAACTGCTGGCAAATGGAAGAAGGAATTATAAATAGGCAAACATTCAACAGTTAACTCTACTGACTCTATCATGCAAAGACTAGCCAATGACATAATTACCTTGAAGAGGCAAATGCCTAAAGGTTCCCAGCGGCCTTTTTACCAAGATGTAACAAGGAAAGATCATGGTTCCCAGGGGAACTATAACAAAACGCTGCCCTTACCTAGTCCAACTCAGAGGTTAGTGATTGAAGCTGGTCCTTCTACTAGCAAGAATAATCATATGATGTGTAACTTTCATCTAACTTCTGATCATGATGGGGCATCCTGTCCAAAGATGGTTAGATTCATGTAGATGCTCTCGATGAATGAGCATACAGAAGAACCCTATGTAGAAGAACCTTCTCCATCTAGTGATACGAGTGTTAATTTCTTTGAATATGAATTAGACCCTAAAGGTGGGGAGGATGTATATACAAAGATTGATAGTCCCAATTGTGTAGTGTTTACTAGAGGGCAGCAAGCGAAGAAGGGGAAAAATCCTCAAGGCCAACCTGGTAGTTCCTCTTCTACTCCAAAATACGTTTTATCAAGACAGAACAATGCTAGTTCTAAGAAGACAGAGAGTACTACACCCAAAGTTGCATCTTCTGAGGTACCCTCTACTTCTTCTTTTGAAGCTTTTGTTTCTAGTTCTTTTAACATCGTTGAGTCTTGTAAAAATACTAAAATCCAAATTTCACAAGCTGAATACCTTAGGCTCAACCCTTCTGAACTAGATAGACTGGTTAGATATGTCAAGCAAGATCCATCTCCCTCTCATTGCAATGCTCAGGTGTCAAATGATAGTGAGGTCCATGCTGGAAAACAAAATTGCTTGAATTCATGTTCCCAAGAACCCGGTCCTCAAAACCCCTTTGAAAAACTAGAACCTTTCTATGTATCATTATACATTGCTAGTTATAAATTAAGCAATTGTGTCATCAATTCCAGAGCCTCAGATAATGTAGAGCCCTAGGTTTATCTTATACTTCCTCACATGGTAGATTCTTTACCATGGATGGCTCTCCAGTACCTATCTTAGGTTAAATTAAAGATGCACAGGTTGCCTTTGCCACTTATCCTAAAAAGAGATTGAAGTTAACCATTTTTATTAGCAGATATACCTACAAGCTATGGAATGATTTTGAGCTGCAATTTTTGTAGAGACTTGGGGGGAGATTCAGATGGACTGGTCGCATGCTCTGATACCAGTGGATGGGAAGAGAGTTCACCTAAACCCTAAACCTAAGGCCAAATTCACTGTACTGAAGTCAGGGGACCCAAGGGCAGACATTTTATATGTAGAAACTAGGCCTGGCACATACCTGTACACCTCGATGATGGGAGATGATGAAAATTTGATAAGCCCTGATTTGGATAATGAGGTGTGGACTTTAGAGTATGATGGTAGTTGTTCTACTGTTGGTTCAAGTGTTGAAGTAATTATGATTTCCCCTGATGATTGCAAGTTTCCTTTTGCTTACAAATTAGAGTTTGACAACGCCAATAATACTACAGAATATGAAGCTTCATTGCTAGGGCTAGTATTGGCTAAGGAGAAAGGTATTAAGCAGCTAAGAGCCAGAGGTGATGCCAAATTGATTGTTAATCAAGTAAGTAAAATTTATATAATGAAAAATGGGAGGTTGAGGCACTACAGAAATAGAGTGTGGGATTGCATAGAAGATTTTGACACCTTCTCAATAGAAGTTGTACCCAGGGATCAAAACACTCAGGCTAATTCATTAGCTATGTCTGCATCTCTCCTATTACCTCACCCAAATTTTAAAGACAAACCTTATAGAGTTGAGGTGGTCCATTGGCCCTACGTACCTGACAACATCAATCACTAGCAAGTATTTAACAATGACTGGCAAATTATATCTTTCTTAGAAAAAGCTAAGTCATTTGCAAATGCATTCTTTGAAGGGAGTCTTGATGAAAGCAATGATGTGTTAGGAGTGGTTGATTCTCATGACAGCCAAGGATCTGAAGTGAGCCAATTGAAAGGAAATAAAATTCCCAAGGTTTGGTCTCACTTGAAGACCTTTTCAATCGACATGATCAATATCTGAAATAGAAAATCAAAGTTTCAATTAGATCATCAGCTGATTATGATCGAGTTAATATTAGCACTGAGGAGGACCCAAAGATTGTTTGTATTGGGAAGTGTTTCTCTCCAAAAGAACGAGAGCATTTAATTTCTTCGCTTATTTGCTATAGAGATGTTTTTTACGTGGTGCTATGTAGACCTGAAGAAATTTAGAGATGGAAAAATGCAACACCACATTCCATTAAAGCCTAGTACTTTGCTCTTTAGGTAGAAATAGAGGACTTACAACCCTAAAGTATCCGAAGCTATTTTCAATGAAATAGACAAGATGTTGAAGGCAAAAATTATTTATCCCATTCATCCCTCTACATGGGTGGCTAACATTGTTCTTGTCAGAAAGAAGAATGGGGAAGTAATGATTTGTGTTGATTTTTGAAATCTAAACCAAGCTTCTATGAAAGATAACTATCCCTTGCCTGTGATGGATCATATATTGCAAATAGTATCTGATTCAAAGATGATGTCTATGTTGGATGGGTTTTTAGGGTATAATAATATTAAGGTAGCCCCAGAGGATCAACACAAAACTGCATTCACTACCCCTATTGGTGTTTTTGCTTACAATCGGATGCCATTTGGCCTTATTAATGTAGGGGCCACTTTCCAAAGGGAAATGGATTTAACATTTGGTGATCTGAAGAATAAAATCATTGTCATTTATCTGGATGATTTAACAGTTTTCTCTAAGAAGAGGGTTGACCACTCGCATGATCTGGAGGTGGTGTTGCAGCGCTATAGAGAACATGGCATTTCTTTAAATCCTAAAAAGTCAATTTTTGCTATGACTAAAGGGAAACTGTTGGGTCACATTGTCTCCAAGGATGGTATTAAAATTGACCCTGAGAGGGTCAGAGCAATTTAGCAACTGAGCCTACCTGCAACCAAAAGTAATAAAAGATCCTTCTTTGGTTAGGTAAATTTTCTGAGAAGATTTATCCCTGATTTTGCCGAGTTAACTAGACATATCTCTGAAATGATGAAAAACCATCCTATTTTCAAATAGAGTAATGAAGGTAAACAGGCATTTGAGGATATTAAGATATCCATTGCCAATGCACCTGCATTAGTGCATCCCAATTTCAAAAAAGATTTTATTATCTATTGTTATGCATTAGAACACACTCTGTTGGCTATTTTGCTACAAAAAAAATGAACAGGGGATCGAAGCTCCAATTGCTTTCATGAGTGTGCATTTAAAGAAACATGAATTGAAATACTTTGCTCTTGAGAAACATGCATATGCAGTAGTGAAAGCTTTGAAAATCTTTAGGTTTTACATTCTACACTCTCATGTGGTTGTCTATGTTCTGGAGTCTGCCGTGAAAAGTATCCTTACACAACAAGAAATTGGTTGTAATAACAGGGGAGCCTAGATAGCTAAAGTTTAGGAATATGATTTTGAAATCAAACCTACCAATTTGGTCAGAGGCAAAAGATTATGTAAAATGATTACTGAGGATAAAGTTAGCGAGGATGAAGAGTTGCCTCTGGTTCTTTTCACAAGCACTATTGATGATTGGTTTTCTAATGTTTCTTATTTTCTAACATATGGTGATTGTCCACCCCACCTTCCTACAAAAGAGAAAATAAATTTGAAGCTAAAAGCTAACAAGTATGTTCTCTAGGAAGGGAACTTATACAAGAAGGGAGTGGACAAAACAATTTTAAGGTGTCTAGACAAGGAACAACAAAAGAAACTATTGGAGACCTTTCATAATGAAGTCTACAGAGGTCATTTCTCAGTGTCCATGACTGCTTTCAAAATCTTAACACGATGTTTTTATTGGTCAAGCATGTTCAAGGATGCCTATAACTGGATATCTAAATGTGAGAAGTGCTTAAGGTTTGCCAGCAGACCTCAGTTAGTAGCATTGCCTCTGAAACTAGTAGTGATCAATGAACCATTTTAACAGTGGGGATTGGACTTCATTGGACCTATTAACCCCAATTCTAATGCTGGACATACTCATATCCTGACAGCTACATATTACTTTACCAAATCGGCGGAAGCAGTTCCTATAAAACACACCACCTCTAAGGTAGTCTTTAATTTCCTTAAAGAGAATATCTTGGTTAGATTTGGTGTGCCTAAAATGATTGTAGCTAATAATGCCACCAGTTTCTCCTCTTCTGAATTTACTCTTTTCTGTTATGATTATGGTATCATCCTTGCCCACTCATTTGACTATTATCCACAAGGCTATGGGCAAGCTGAATCTAGTAATAAAATATCATTTCAATTGTTAAAAAGCTAGTGGATGAAAATCAAAGAGGATGGCATAAGAGTTTATATGATGCTCTTTGGACAAATAGGATGACTTACAAAAGAGCCATTGGTATGTCTCCTTTTCAGCTAGTTTATGGAATTGATAGTGCGATTCCTATCCCTTTGGAATTATCTGCACTGAATCTACAGAAGGCAATTGAAGGTGAACAATTTCAATCAGCTCTGGAAAAGAGGATAATGTATTTGAACCAGTTGGAGGAACAAAGAGAAGTTGTTGTGGATAGGATTACTAGTCACCAGCAGGTTGTTAAGAAGATTTTTCACAAGAAAGCTAAGTAAAGAAGTTTTGTCGTGGGAGACTCTATACTTTTATGGGACAAGAGAAGAGAGCTGAAGGGGGCTCATAAGAAGTTTGATTCTATTGGAAGGGGCCTTTCCATATCAGACAAGTCATTGGGGAGAATTTACTGGCATATCCTGATGGGATGCCATTACCTCTTGCCTACAATGGGCAAGATCTGAAGCTGTATAATTGGTAACACTCCTGAGTCATGCCTCGTATTATAGTTTCTTTCCTTGTCTTTCTTGGTTCTGTTGTTGTGTTTTTGGTGTGACTATATCACCCTTCTGGAATAAGGATTTGTTGCCAAATTTTGTCTGGATTCTCTGCGTCCTCTTTAGTCCTTGTCCCCAATTAGAGATTGTTGTTACCCCATGTTCAAAATTTTACTAAAGCATCCATGCCTTATAAATTTTTTCATTCTTTTCTTTCCACTATTTGTTTCCTTTTCCTAAGTTGAGTCTTTACTTAGCCATTTTCACATATTTTCAGCAATTCTTTAAGTTTTTGAACTAAAGTCAGCGGGTTCAAGAGTTCATGAGCCACCTGACTCCCCAACTAGTCACCAAGTCAAGTGTCTAAAAGGTTCTTCCCTTTTCAATCTTGGTCACTTTGCATCAAGTAAAGTCTTTGTTATCAGGAGGTCGGAAGTTCTTTGAACTTTCAAACTCTCAATATTGTTGTTCAAGAGTTCATCAACTCTCTGACTTGTCGACTGAACATGCTCACTGCTCCCGTGGTGCCTTTTTCTAAGCTATCACGCAGTACAATGGAATGACACCTATCATCTCGCATTTAACTTGGAATGCATGTAAGTACATTGGCACACTTTTCAGAGGGAAAACCAAGGAGATTTTACGAATTTCCAATTTGATACGCCGCCAACAATTAATGAAATTTATGGATGCATTTATGAGAAGTGACGTGAAATTTGAATGAGTTAACCACCCTACTAGAAGTTTTCATAATTTTGTAAAGGAAATACATTGCAGAGTAGAGAATAGCTAATCCACTATGCACGAGGAGTCTATGGAATTTTGGGCTTACAGGTTATTACGATTGGCCTTCTTTATTCCATTTTCCCCTCTCTTGCTATAAGAACATAGTATTTCATTTGGGTGGTGGAAAGATTTTATTTTCATGTATCTATATAGCGATTCTCCTGTGAGTGTATTGCATTTTCCTGTTGTGTCTGTGAATTTTTTTAAGTTTCTGGCTGGTTGGGTTTTCAAATTGGTAAAAATGAAATTCAAATTTCAAGGGGCCCTTATGGTTCCCATGGTAGAGAATGGGTTGGCTGGTGTGAGAGATATAGAACTAGGTCATATTAAACTTGAAGATTTTTGGAAGAGAATGCAACCTGGGGATTGAACTACCCTGGCTAACAAAATTGTGAGCAGCATCTTAGACTGAGCTAGGGGTTTTCCACTCGCTATGCGTTGTCCTGACCTGGTGGTTGCTTCTACCAATAATTATTTCCTAGAGTCTCAAAAAATAAGAGCTTCAGATGGATCTGTTGTTGCTAAAATCAACTCCGAATCCATTGCCCTTGCTTTAAATTTGGATGAGTATGAGGAGAATGTTGATGTTTCCGTGTCTTCTACTTGGGGATATTATAACAAGAGAAAGGATTGGTGGCAGCATTACATAGCTAAAACCTAGTTGGAAGCTGAAAAAAAAGGGAAGTCGAGGCTCCCTGCTAATTTAAAGAGAAGTCATTTCAAGGAAGAAATTTCAAACATGATTACTTTGCTAAATCGCGTAGTTGGGAGCTCTGAATATGATTCTTTCAAGTTCTGGATGTGTAGATTTATCCTGCTCATTTGTGGAGATCACCATATAGACTAGGCAAGGGTAATCAGTGAATGTATGCATGAATAGCTGGTAAATTTCCCACAGAGTAAAATTTCACATGTGTTCTTAGTTGATATACTTGTTAGCTCATAAAGAGGTTGCTTGGCCTAGTTTAAGAGTTCAAGGAGCTCTCACCCCTGGTACACCTATGTACCAAACTTTCCCATAATTGCAAAAGAGTGAAGGTATGAAAGATTTTCAACAGATTAATGATGCCTTTTCTATGTGGCTTACAAAAAGAATTGACGGTTCACTAGAGCGGAGGTTCTCTGCGGAGGTTGTTGCCTTAGTGGTGAATTTTGGAAATTTTTATGTTTAGTTTGATCACTTCTCCTATTTGAGGATTGGGGGATTTTAAAATGCCCCATTAAAATTTCCACGGTATCCATCGGATTACCTCATATTTCTGGAGGTGTGTCATCAAATGGCAGTTGTGAATGCAAAGTATCACGCAATGAAAAAGAAAGGGTATTCTTTCCCTGTGACAATTTCTTTCTATTCTTGTAAAAGTAATGACAGCACTAGAAGTGTGGATAAATTGTTAGCTGAGTTCAATCTTCATAGTTTGTCTGCCCAGATGGGCTTTGATAAAAATAATTTTGTGAAAGGAAATATGCACGGTTGAGGTTCATACCAGTACAAGCCCCAACTTGAAGATTTTTGGGAGGACTATTTAGATGAAAGGGAACTGCAAAGAAGGAATTGGATTAGATTAACCATTAATCAAATCTGTGATTTTGAATTGTCTATGCGAGTTCTTGATATGGTGGATGATAATTCTGATATTATAGATAAGGGTTATCATGATGCCTCGTTTCATCCCTTGCCTCCTATAAAGTGGTCAGAAAATAAGATCACTGATGTTAAGTTCCGCTCCTTCCATGTGATAAGAAGAACAGAGAAATGGTTGAAAGGAAAGATAAAAGAACAAGTTGGTTCAGCAACACCAAGGGACTCGTCTGCTCAAGGGTAGAACAAATATCAAACCACTCACTCCCAGAATAGGTCATCTAGTTTGGACCCAACTCTTCAAAGAGTTGGCTGACAATCGAGTCGATATGGTGAGAAACCCCTTGAAGATGTCAGTAAGCTGAAAATAACATGTGAACAAGATGGTCAACTAGTGAAGAGTAACACCAGATTGGTTTCTTCTCCACCAAGAGCAGACCATGTGCCCCTTGTCAACAATCTTGTAAGTGATAGTGATTCCTTAATTTTTACTCAGTTAGGAGAGGATAATGTGCTACAGTCTTTGTTAAGTACTCCAAATTCACCTAATCTAAGCAATCCTCCAGATCACAATTCCCCACGTGTGTGTTCGGATGGTATAGTGAGTATGGTTGGTAATGCCAATATTACCTCTTTGTCCCCTACTTGGTTAAGAAAAGCAGTTGAGAAGAATAAAAGGCATACTCCGATGGTGGATACTAGTGTAGATACTATGGCCAAGTTAATGCAAGAGACTCCTAAGCCTAAGAGAGCTAGAAAGATGTCAAGAATGGTAACTAATTCTACCACAGGAAACTAGATTCTGGAGATTGCAAATCCAGTGGGCAATAAAAATGAGGATGAGGTGATTGAGGCAAATTTTAATCAGATTAGAGTAGACATGGGACCCTCAACTATTCAGGGAGATATTTATCATGCAAAGTACTCAGTTAGTAATCTATCAAAAAGAGTCAAAAAGGAACAAGAAGAGAATACTAAGTTGCATGCACGAGTTCCTTGTCCCTTTCATTCAATCAATTTTGAAGATAACAACACCATCAGTTGATGCCTCACCTGATATAAGTGTTAGTGCCCCTGACCCTAATTTATTGCAACAAATAAAAAGATCACAAGCCCTGAGTAGTGATGTTGAGCAATGGATAGAGAAGGTGACCCTAGATGGGTTGATATTTTCTGAGGAAGCCTATAAGCTATTTAACTCCATTTCCAGTAAGAGAGAGACCATGATAGTTGATTTCCAAACTGTCAAAAATGACCGCAATAACCTATCCTTAGTCTCAAAAGAAATACAAGATATATATTGATGTGATTGAATGGAAGTTGTCTGTTGTGGGAGAACTTGAAGATGAAATGAGAAGTGTTCTTACTCTCTACTACAAAGAATTAAGTGATATTAAAAATGATTTCACCAACTTGAAGGTAGTTGCGCCTTAGTAAATAAGAAGAGAGTCATTGTAAAATACCATTGCAACTGATTCAATTATTGTTACATTTGTCACTTATATGGCCGTGAGAATATACAGTTAGGTGGAAAATCTATAAACCAACAAGGAGTTACAAGGTGAAACTAAGAGCACAGGTGGACTTGACTACTGTTGGTGAATATGACAAGGAAAGTGAAGTGACTTGGGAGGAAGACCAAATTGCTACCATGTGATGGCATTTCTTATTTTTATGTTATTTCTTTAAACATGCTCTGGATACTCTTGTGGCAAAAGACTTATTATTATTTTATGTTTTAAATTAGCTATCCCCAAGAAGCTATTATTATTTCAAAGATAGTCATTTTATGACAAGGCTATATATACTAAGCATGTCGATGCATTTAGGATCTTTTGGCATACTTTGTGTTGTTGATAGGTCAATTTTGTGTTACCCTATATTTCAATTATTTTCAATATATGAATGGAAGCTTGAGGAGTTGATTTCTGAAGTCGTAAACTTTGTGTTATGGTGGATGAATCTGTATTCTTCTTATGTATCCTTTTGAATTTTCTTTTATTAAATTATTATCTATTAATTTTTCTTTAATCTAAATCATTATTTTGTTGACACTTGTCTCTATTTTGGAGACTTTATGTAGAAAGATGGGTGTGTCAGAACTACAGCTGGAATAGAACTGATGTCATTGATCTGTGATATTGAATATCCATCGATCTAAATGTAAATATTTTTTAAGCTATAAATTTGCCAAGTCGCATTTGATATTTTTGCCAGCCACATTATGATTTTTCAAAAAATTGCCAGCACATTCACCAAATAATTTATTTTATATTTTCGAATATCTATATAATTTGCCACCTAATTTATTTTATTTTTTGGAATACAATTATAATTTGCCAATGAAATTTCTTTTTTTTCAAATCTATATACAATTCGCTAGCAAAAAAACTAATGTCGACAAATTTGAAAAAATTTGCCAATGAAATTTTTTTTTTCAAAAATAGGCATAGATTCACCAACATTTTTTGGCCTCAGGCTAGGATTCACAAGGATTTTATAGGGGGGTTCCTTAAAGTTATCCCTGTTAAGTTTCATGCACAAAAGACTATATGAAAGCCAAGGTAAGAAGTTGTAGTGCACCATATGCCTATTATTCCACCATAACCACAAATTTACAAGCTCTAATGGATAAGAAAATAAGTTCTTAATGTTACACCTATTGAACACATGGTTTCACCAAGCACAAAGAAATATAAGAAGAAACACATCGTTGAAAAGGCAAGTAAAGATGAACAAAAAGCAAAACAAAAAGAGGACAAACTGGATGATGACTTTTGGAATAATGATGATCTAATGGATAAGTCATGTCTAGAGGTTCCAAAGGTGGTAGCCAAGAAAAAATTGTTCAATTATGAGAACCACTATAGAGGATATTCATACATACCTATAGGTTAGATATCATTTGTTTTCCCCTTTTCTCATTTCATACTTCATCCTTTTTGGGCTTTCTATTTATACCTTGACTATTTGGACTATGCTTCATTATTGTATACCCATTTCACCTTATATATTTGTTCCACATGTTTATCCTCCCCTCCTTGGGGGGCATTCTTAGTTGTTACTTTTCCTCCACTATTTGTTTATGCCTTACTTGCTTTAATCTTCATTTTCATTTCTCACTTTGGATTGCATACTTTTTTTTGCTTATTCATTTATCTTTTGTCTATGTTTGCATTGGCTTTTCTCATTTAAATACCTTCTTGTCTTTTACTTTACTTATGCTCATGATTTGTTAATCCTAATTATTGCTATATCTTTCTTCTTAAAGTTGATCTGTCAATATGATATTGCTATCCTACTTCTTAGAGTTTATTCATTGATCTCATATTGTTAAATCATGCTTACTCAAGCTCATATATTGGTCCTACTTTAATACATAATGTTATACATTGTTCTTACATTGACATATCATGCTTATTAAATCATATAGTTTGATCTTAGTGTTGGTGCTCAAACATGCAGGTCCACAAATCCTAAAGACTTGCACCAAAACTTAAGGCCAAGGATATGTCATCAAAGGTATTGGAAGGACTTATGCTTGAACAATGGCATGAATGGACTAATTGTTGTGAGTGGGTAAACTCATCTTTATATTTAGGCTCTGCAAGGCCAAGGGGGATATTCTATGAGATCTCAATAACAAGACAATTAAAGAGAAATGAAACAATAAACACAAGGCCTTTAAGCAGCCATACCCAGTGTGATATGAACCCCTAGATTTGTCACTAGGTTCATGTCAACACCAACTACATATGGACCCAAAAGACCTCCAACAAGAAGATAAAGTCCACTCTTACCCTACACCAAAGGATGACAATTTCACTATATTTTCCCTGGCGGATGAATCCACTTAACATTGCATACACATGGGTAAGAGTGAGAAACACACCAGTGTGATCCTCTAACAATATTAAGATTCAAGATTGCATCAGATATGACATAGTTTATAACACTAAATCATGAAGGTATGGTGGAGTGTAACCTACTCCTACATCTAACAAGAGAGAGGGATTATAAAATAAAATATGTTGGCCCTTCACCAATTAGACCGATGTCTACTCCATTGGGCAATAGAGTCATAGATTACAAGAGGGAAAGAAATGTAGTTGTAGAGCATAAATGGAATCATATGTGTATCATTATACAATTCACTCATCTCATGTAATGAACATACTCGATAATCCAAATAGAAGTACAAAAACCCACATGGAACAGAAAGAAAGAGCATGACAAGATTTGTAATGAATTAAAATACTATCATGTATTTCTCTATATTCTATTGCATTCATACTAGAGGATGGGCAACTAGGTTCAAACACCCTTCTAAATAATTACAAATTTCCATGGAGACATACCACTACATGCATCTATCATTGAAATCTTTTCCTATGTTTTACGAAGTGTATTCCATCCCCCTTACAAACTATACTACATCATTTGATGCCCTAAAACATTGCCTGAAGCACTTGCATCACTCATTCCAGTTCAATGATCAACCCCTTTTACATCTTTTTTCATGTTTATATAGGATTTTCATTTCACTTTTGTTCGCTAAACATGGATTTGAAGATTGGTCAACATGTTTTTTGGTTGCCTATGCCTATTGTAGCATCTTCACATGGCACCCACCTAAAACTGTGTACATTTTGGTCCTTTACTCCTACCATTGCATCCTTGAGAAGGTCCTTTGGAGTACTGAGGCATATGGGATTCTTCACCTACCTAGTTTTGCCCAATTAAGGCCATTAATAACACCTTGTGGTCGTGTGGGAGGTAGGTGAGGCATTTGAATTGAAGAAGTTGAGAAAAAACATGTTAAAAATGTGTTAAAACCTTTCATTTTTTCTTTGTCAGGGCCTGCAAGCTCATCAAGAACCCAGTCGAAGAACCATAAGAACTACTGACACCTCCAGGTTTTCCTCTTTTTCCTTCTCCTTTGTTGTTCACTTTCCTCTCTTTATTTTTCTCTTCATTCTCATCCTTCTTCTTTGATTTTTCCTTTTACCCTGCTTGTGTCAGCACCATTGAACCTACTAGGAACCAAATCAGAGGTTATGGTGATTCCAAGAACCGCTATAACCACTGACAACACACTTCATCTTATTTTTCGTTGCCTCTTGCCTTTATCTTTTTCCTATGTGTCAGGGGCTTGGGCACTTCTAGAAACCATGTCAGGGGTTCCCTTAGTTCCCAAAACCAAGGGAACCACTGACATCCCCTTTTGTATTTCTTTCGTTTCACTGTCACCTCCTTTTGGGGCCATGTCAAAGCCGAGAGCCCGATCAAGAACTAGGTCAGAGGTTCCCTTGGTTCCCATAACCAAGGAAACCACTGATGCATCCATTTCTATTCTTCTTCACTTATATTTCTTAGTTTCCCCTTCTTTATCTTGTTTTTTGGTGCGTCAGGGATGGGACCATCATTGGGAACTATGTTGAGGGTTCCCTTGGTTCTCAAAACCCAAGTAACCACTGGCATTCCCCTTTTACATCTTTCCTTCACATACAATTCCTCCCCTTAGCCTCATCAAGGGTTCTGGATCGATCTGGAACCTCTAACCTCAAAAGTATCCTTAATCTTATGTATTAGGCGTCGAGGGTTCGGGGAAAATGGGAACCCTGAAACCTCCAACATATTCCTAGGAACCTATCAAGGGCTGGCAAAGGCTAGAATACAAGATTCTTGAAGAATTTTGAAGGTATTTTTCATGGTCAAACATCACAAAGGTAAGGGGAAGCACTAGAGGCCCAAGATCAAGCATTTTTTAAGGTTTTTTTAAGAACTGTAGAGCAAGGCAGTAACACTTAGATTGCTACATTTTGGTTCATAGAGCCTCACACATTGAGCCTATATGGATACATCCTACTTTCCTTGCTATATCATGCTTCTAGGATTTTACATATTGATCCTTGTGTTTCCATATTACACTCCCAGAGTTACATTACCTTGGGGAAGTATCATGCCTTTCCCCATTACTCATAGAGCTTAATTTGCCATATCTTCACACTAGGGGACATTATACCTTCCCCTTACATGTTATGTTTTTATTGCCACATCCTTATCCTTCGGGGCATCATGCCTTTCCTTCACACATTATGTCTTCATATTGCCATATCTTTAGCACTTACATCCTTATATTGGGGGCATCATGCCTTTCCATTTTCTATATGTCAGATCTTCATTGTTACACCTTTACATTTAGGGGTGTTATGTCAGAAAAAGTAACCTTGGAGACTTTTTCCTCTTAAGGTTTAGCTCCCAGGTCCTTTAGAATGCATTTAGAGCATCTTGCATGATTTTGATGACTCCCGATGAGAAAACCCTGAAGCTTCATGGCAAATGGGACTCAGGGGATGCACTTAACATGAATCCTACCTGAAATAGGAGGGGACTTGGGTGCCCGCACCCTAGTCCTGCACTATTTTAGGTCAAGACCAATTTCAAAGTGTCAGTTTATGACCGTTATTTAGGTCCTATGCTGACACGGTAAGTTTGAATTATGAAATTCTTAGCGGGAATGTTTGTAGTTGCATATATAAGCATGATTAGTGATTCATTTGAAAACTAGATGGAAATTCAATGAGCATTGTGATTTTGTGAAAGTGATTCAAGGCATTCATTGTGTGGCAGAGCAATACTTTGTTGTTCTTGTGTTTGTATTTGCAAATTTGGCATCCATCTCCTCATGGCATGAAGAACATCTTCTTTCCATGAGATCTTCACTACAAGGTGATATCAATTGTGTTTTCTATCATTTATCATTTGGATTTTGCCTCTATCCCACAGGGATACGCACTCTTTATCTAACAACGGTGTTCGAAAGACTTGAATGTCTCTCTGGGACTTGACTGAGGCAAGCCTCTAAACACCACAACCCCCAACCCACTTTTCTATGATTGTAGGTTACAGGTTGCAAAAGAGAAAGAAGTGGAGTTGTAGGAGAGCAGTGCAGACTGTCAAAATTATAGATCAAAGAAGAAAATAGGGACTTGGACTCGGGCGCCCGCTCATTAGTCCTCCAGATCCCGCAACTGGAAAATCTTCAAAACAACAGGAATAGGTTGCAGACAAGATTCCCAGATCCCAAAAAAAATTGTGGCACTAGACTAGGGTGCTCACTTATTAGTTGCTGACTTTTCTGGACACCAAACTTTGAAAGCTGGTACGCATTTGATTTTTATTTGATATATCTATGTGTGATCATTTTTTGTAATTTGTTCGTTTGTTCACTAATGTACGAAATTAGGGTTTTGAGCATGATTGGGCTTAATTGAAACACAAAATCACACAATTTGAATCTTCCCCTATGTTCCAAGTGACAAGAAGCCTATAATAGACTCCTCTACTTGGCTGAATGTCCTTGAATGTTTAGTGGTGAAAGGAGGATCAACACAAACTATTGAAAACAAACCCTCTTCATTTTTCATCCTAAATAGGGGGTATCATGTTTTCCCTCTCTATATGTTGCACCTTCATGATATTTTACATTTGAGGGCATCATGCTTCCCTCCTTAACATATTATGCCTATTATTGTTATATCTTAGGGACTTGCCCATTGTCATGGCTTTCATGCCTCTGGCTTTGGCTTCATGCGTTTTGTTTCGGCTTCATGATTGTATTCCTTATGCACTATCACGAGTGTTTTGTCCACTGAGGGCCAAATCATCATTATCTTTCCTATTCTAGTGGCAACATTAGTATTAAAGACATCAAATTTTTGTAGTCCATAATATTATAAGATAGTTTTCTGGATTAAACTATGTAATAATTTTTCTCATCATCATTTTGGATCACACTCTATGATCCATCATCAGGATGTAGAGAGACCAAGAGAAGAGAATGTAAAAAGGTAAATTGTAGACCACAACAAACCAAATGGAGGGAGTGAGGTGACATGTAAGCTGAAAGACCACAAGGAGTAAAATGAGAAAAAAATAACAAGTGTTTTTAATGAGAGAAGATAAATGGAAAATATAATATAGCAAGGTAGTTAACATATATAGTATAAAATTAAAAATATGAGATAAAACAAATCTACAAACAAGGGGATATACACATAATAAAATATACATCCTATATATACATGCAATAAAATTGTACAAACATGCATAAAAAGCATGCAACCCTATATCTATATAAACATAAATCAAAATATGAGAATATATATGCAAAAAACTACATAAATAAGCATAACAAAACATATAAGAACAAAAGGATGAGAAGCAGAAAAGTAAATACAAACCTCTATATATGTATGTGTGTGTGTGTGTGTTAACATAAATATACACGCACATGCACATGCACACGCATGCATACATACTCCATACATACGTACATATAGGTATAATTTCAATAATAGGGAGGTAAGGAGGTTTAACATCCTTGGGTTTGGAGTTTGAGCAAGACTTGTTGTCCTCTTGTGTCTTGCCCCCCTTGTAGTCCTTTCTCCTTCCTTTTTGAACTTGTGTAGGCTTGCATTTTTTTTATTTTTGCATGTGTATATATAGGTATATATATACATATGTTTGTACGTATATATAGGTATATACATACATATGGTTGTATGTATATCTACATGTAAATACAAACACATGTATGTATACCTACACACATACATACATGTTTGTGTGTGTGTGTTTATTTCTCACTCCGTTTAGATTATTTGCATTTTACTTCTCATATATAAATATAAGTATGCGTATAGATATAGGCTTTTATGCTTTTTCTCACACACATGTACATATAGGTATGGATATGCTTACTTAAATGTATTATTCATGTGTGTGTGTATTTTGTTTTTTATTATGGTAAAATGGGTTGAAGGGCCCTGGCCCTTTACAAACAATGCCACACATGCAAAGAAGAGTCGGTTCTAAAACAAAAGAACCACAATACAATTGTATACAAACAACGAACTAGACAAACAACTAAAGAACACAATTGTCAAACAACACAACTGAAGTCCTGCTACCAAAATAGAATAAAACACCAAACAAAACACTAAAGGGTCGGCAACCTACACAACACCAGACCATACCCTCTCAATCCACACACCCTTAATCTAAGTTTGGGATTCAGAGATAGAAATGGGAAGACCTCTCTTCTATAATTGGACAATCATCTAGGATACATCATTATCTAAATCCTCACATTGAGGAGAGAGGAGAGGGGAGTCCTCTATTGTCACCTCCACCCTAGACATCTCCTGTAAAGAGGGAGATGCCCAATTGAAGAAGCTTCATGCCACAATAAAGTCATCAACATGTCAGGAGTAGGAATCCCATCATGTTGCATCATGGGGGGAGGGAGCATTGGAGGAAGCAACTTGCATCAGGTTTGAAGAAGTCTCAGTAAGAGTCATGTAATACACTAGAGTCACACCAACCAACGGGGAAGTCCCCATTGGAGAAAGACTCATTGTTAGGGAGTGGGAAGAGAAGACCCAACATCTTAAGAAGACATGGCATCTAGAAGAGAATTAGAACCATAAACTATCAAGTGGTCTATGTGGGCATTCTGCCATCACAAAGCCGCATCAACCTTGTGATGAGAGCGGGGACAATTGGATGTTAGGTGGCCGATGGCAAAACATCATATGCAACGAAAGGGGAGACCCTCATAATCAAGCAATTGTATCCAAGGCCTATCCCCCACCATCGAGATAATAACCCCATGGAGAGCCTTGGAGATATCAATGTCTACTAGAATACAAGAAAACTATTGGATTGACATTGATTTGTCATTGATGTCAAAGGTTCAGTTGTGTTGAGGTTAGGTTGAGATGAGGATGTGCTTTGAGGTTGCTTTGCTTTGAGGTTGCTTTGATCATGTTCATGCTTAGGTGATCATGTTCATGCTCAGGTGATCATGATGATGTTCATGCTCAGGTTGTTGAATGGAAATGAATGGCAATGTTGATGATTAATTGATTTGTCTCTCATACTGCATAAGACTTTGGTGCAAGTCATCTTTCTTCATGGTTCAAGCTCATTCAAGTTTCATGATCTTGTAGTTCAAAGGTCAAAAGAATATTAATCAGTGAGGAAATGATAAACCATTGATTGATCAGTTCTCTGGATAAGTCTGTTACAGGCATCAAATAAGATGAAGTTCATCCATTAAATGTGGTTTACAAAGTTTTTAATGCATTAGGGTTTGCAATCTAAAACCCTAAATGTTAGTATAAGTGTGTTGTCTTTAAAACCTAAGTTGTCACTTATAAAGTGCACTTTATATTATGTTTTTAAAGTGACTTAGCATTACAGGTGAGGTCACTTAAAGTGACCATTTGGAGGGTTGTTAAAACATGATTCTACCGGCCCTCTTTCTTATTCAACCAGTGCATCTGGTCACTCCCAAGGAACCCAAGTGCCAAATAAAATCAAAGGCGCAGATTAAAAGAAGTTATGGTGCGAAAGCCTCAATCAAAGTTTTATATTTAAAATAATTTCAAATTCAAACTGTTCATCTTCCTTAATTAAATTCTAATGGGTAGTTACTCTAACTAAGCCCTAACTGTTTGAAACTAGTTGTTTTTATATCTCTGAGGGCCAGGGAATTTAGTTGTGGGCTTTGTATGATGTTTGAAGTGAAAAAGTGTTGGTGATTCAGGTTCCAGAATGAAGGATCTACAATTTCATGTTTTTTTAATCAATGACATGGAATGTTGCGTTCTATAGGTGAGGATATTTTATGTTGAGAATACATTTGAAAAAGTTGAACCTCTGATATATTGAGATGCAGAGAATGATTGGGAAGGATTTTTTGTTAGGGTTTGTTTGTGTATATAATATAGCGGTAGAATGTTAGCAGATTTCTTTAGAGTTTAGAAGGAGGGTGTTTGAAGGCCTTAAGTTTAGAGGTTGTTTTCAATGTAGAGATAGTGTAATGGTTTGTATTGTAACAGGGTAACCCCCTGAAATAGTGTTTCTTTTCATTGGAGACTGGTCATTAAGACCAAGGAGATCTTGCCAGTGAGGCAGTTGTCTTTTTCAGTGAGGTATACTTGTAACTAGTGAGGTTCCTTTATCAGTGAGGCATTTTGTGTAGCTAGTGAGGCTTTGCCAGTGAGGCACAAAAAGTAGCCAGTGAGGCTCTATAATCAGTGGGATTTTATTAAGCCAGTGACACAATTTTTCCTAAGTGGTTTTTTATCCCTATGAGGGTTTTCCATTCATAAATCACTGTGTTATGGTTTCACATTATTTGTGGTCTACTTGGTCTGCATTGAACTATTTTGAAAATTGCATTTTATATGTTCAAAATTGTGAAAGATTAATTCAAGGTCATTTTAAATTGATATACCACCGATTCACCGCCCCCTCTCAGTGGTATTGTACTCCAACAAGTGGTATCAGAGCATAGGTTCCCTGTTGAAGTCTAATAGGCTTGGGTAAGTTCTAGTAGTGGAGTACTATGGGAAAGTGAAAGAAATAGAGAAAAGAAAGAAGCCAAGGAAAAGATTGTAAAACAAGACCCAGTCATGTCAAGCAATGAGTTGTTGCATGAGTCATCCCTGAATATTGATACAAAGTATGATAAAGAGAATGGTCTTGCAGTTGAGAGTTTTGATAAAAAGGAAGACTTCAGTATAAGTGTAGGTGGACAAGAAATTGATGAAAGAGAAGATGATTTTGTTGTTGAGATTGATGACGAAGAAGGATATCTCTTTGTGGGTGAAGATGACTATGAACAGGAGTATGATGAATAAGAGTGTGAGGTTGATTTAGAAGGTGAACTCTTGTGTGCTCTAGATATAATCAAGCAACTCAGAAAAGAGAATCAGAGACTAAAAGACTAGTTTCAACAAGAAAAAGATTCCAAAGACAAGGTATGTTCAGCTTTTATAAAAGTTTCTTTAGAACTTGAAGAGGCAAGAAATCTGATTGTCGACTTAAAGAGTCAAGTTGATGAATTTAAAAAATTGATTATCATCCTAAAGACTAAGTTAGAAGAAGCCAAAAGGGTAGTTGATTTTACAAAATCTGATCTAGAAGTCAAAACTAATGAATGTCTAAAACTAGTGTCAGAAATAGTCTTTTTGAGAAAGGAATTGGAAAAGGCATCATCTAAGTTGCACAAGAATATGCAGTTTGAAAAGAGTGTTGAATGCTTAAATGACTTGTTAAGGAAGCAAAAGCATTATAAGGACACTACAGGCCTAGGATATGAAGAAGGGCAGACTTCTAAAGTCAGGAATGTACCAAGGAAGAAGATAGATTTGGCTCATCATGTTGCTGCTCCTGAGGAAGACAAGAAGAAAGCAAAAGATAAAGTTGTTGATGTTGCAAGAGGAAGAACAAATATGCCCTCAAGACCTCCATACCATTCAATAAGGTACAACTACTCTTAGTTTCATGGTTATTGCTATTCTTGTCATGTTTACGGTCATAGAGCTAGAGATTGTAGAACTCACTCAAGAAATGGTCTTGGATGGAATAAGAATAAGAGTTCTTATAGTTTATCAAATCAGGATTATAACAATGTTTGTTATAACTGTAATAAAGCTGGTCACATAGAAAGGGACTGTTGGATGCATGGAAGATATGATCATAGAAGTTCTTTTTGGTTGTCAAAAGAATATGATTTTGTTCCTCCTATTAGTAATAAGGTTACATGCTATAGATGCCATAAATTTGGACATAAAGCACAATATTGTAGAAGTGATTTAATGAAACCTTTTAGTCATCACAAGAAAACAAGGACTATAAAAGTTTGGAGAAGGAAACAAGAAAAAGAGAAGAAAGAATCTAATCATGTGCATGTTGCACAAGAGACATCACAAAGTGTCTGAAAGATCAGTATAAAGTCAGGGGGACTTGTTTATATTTTATCATTCATCCCCATGAAAAAAACAAAGAGATCTTGAGTTATCTATCCTTGCTTCTATATAAAATTTTAGTATGTGTTTGACATGTTTCACGCCAAGGAGAGGACATTATTTCATGCTTTGTCAATCTAGTATCCATTCAAGTTTAAGGTGGTAGCCAAATGTACATCACAGTTTCAAACAGTCCTGGTAGCCATAAATGCACTCAGACAAACATGTTGCATAATGTAGAAAGATTGGCAATTCATTTGATTCTCTTACCAAAGTGGCTCAAAGACTTGTGTTAAATCAAATACAGTGAAGGATAAGAGGTGTTGTTTGTTCTTGGATAATCTTTGAGCATTGTGTTATTGAACTTCATGATTACAGATATGATCAAACCTGGCTTATTTTGAAAGAGACGGTATTAGATGTTGGCATGTAGGATCAAGTCTATGCAATGGTACAAACAAAAGAGGTGTGTTGAAAATGTGTTTTAGAAACATTCTTGGAAATGTAGTTGGCATGTACAACTCTAACTCTGCAACTTTTGATTACATTCTTGCAAAGTTGAAACTTTGAAAGGAAGGGTTAGCAGTAAAATGTCTGGAATACTAGCAAACTTTGTGTAGCAATGGTATCCATAAACTTTTTGATCAGTGGACAGTGAATGGACAGTGAGTAGATCTTTATGTGTCCAGTGAGGACAGTGACATGATGTTGATTCAAAGTGAAGGTGATTTCAAGGTCATTGATGTGTAAGGTCAAGGATTGTTAGTTGATGCACAATGCATAATCTTACTGTGGTCTCTTGTAGCTTGTCTTGGTGTTTTGTGGCAAAGGTATGATCTCCAAGCAGTTTACTTCTCTTGCACTATCTATGGACAAGTAACTGATAGAAATGATAGTCACGAGTGGTCTTGAAATAGTCAGTAATGTTACACTTTGATATGGTAATAGTACAGTGACAATGATGGTAGTCACTTTGAGTTGATGATGCTTATTAGGTTTGGACTGTGATTGCAAAGTGGTGGACTACATCTTTGACAGTCTTGATACTTAAATGCTTTGACAGTGATTCTTACATCTTCTCAATCATCTTTCTTGGACTGATATTATGATTGTAGTCATTTCAAGGCATAGTGTTATGAGTGATCTTGAAGTGTTTTTCTTGATGGCTTCTAATATTTGGTAGTATTCAGCTACAATGATGTTAGTCTCATCTTGTTGATCCCATGAGTCTCTGAAAATTATGTGGTGCTCATGCACTTCTTAAGTCACCAATATGTTTATGCATGTGATGTTCATGTCAATTTGTAGTGGAAAAAGAAGGTCTTCAATGTTTGTATCCTTACATCTTGTGGTCATGGAGTAATCTATGGAGGGACAGCTTTGTGGTCAAAGGTCAACATAAAAGCTACATTATACTTTGAAGGACAACTATCTCAGTTGTGCTTGTATGGAAAGTAAACATCAAAGGTGACAATGAGAGTGGAGTATGCAACATGAGTGCAAATATGTCATGACAGTGGCTAATTTGTAGTTTTGATAGTGGATAGAACTATGTTTTTGCTGACAACGAACTTTGGAACTTTGTTGGATGTTTCTGTTGTTACTTGATGACTATGTGTTGTTGATGACAGTCCCTGATGACACTGTACTTTGGATGCAAGTTGCTTAGTTTCTTGATAGAGTTGCTTAGTGAGTGAAATTTTTACTTTATAATAGTTTATGCCAATGACAAACAGGTTTGGCAAGTTTGAATTGTATGATAGCAGACGTTTAATGAGAATAATATTGAGAATGGATAGTTCATGACAATCCAGGACAGAGGACAGAGTTTGGATCACAACAGAGGATTATTTTAGGACAGGTCAAGAGATAGGACATAGTTTGGGTCAGTGGTGTTAAGTCCACATCATGATTGGTTTAGTGTTGGAATGCTCATCATGCCAGGTGCAGAGCCTATGGAGTTTGCCAATGTTTCCTTTGACAGGATAGTTTACAATAGGAATGTGTGTCTACTAATGCAAGAGCTCTAATATTACCAAGGCAGTATGTTGTAATGTAATTGATCACTCCTTTCTTATGTTCTTCAAGACTGATGTTGCCAATCTCTTTCATATGTAGTGTCCAATTACTTCTTGACAGACTAGAAATAGGATCAGTTGGTACTATTTATAGAAGATTTGAAGAGTTGGATTATCACTGCCCTTATCTATCAATCCATGCATGCATAGTCCTAAGACCTATGGAGAATGAAAATTATTTCTTGATGAAGTACATGTACTGTGTGCTGGGATGATTATCAAACAGTGACAGAGCTATATTTGTAGCAGACCTTTCATAATGAGTAGACAATGTTAGTGATACCAGTTCAGTGTCCTAATAATAGTTGATGGCTTGGAGACAGTGACAATTACTTGATTACAATGGATTTGTCTTCATAAGGGCAGTAATAGGGTGCAAGTTTCATAAGGTATCTATCATGAAAAGACTATGTTTGCATAGTGACAAGTATAAAGTACAAGTTGCACAAAGTTGAATGATGCTTGAAAGTTGAAAGTTGAATGAATGTTGCTTGCAAGTTGAACACAGCATACTGATGGTAATTGCCATATTTGCTCATTTGTGACAGTGCAGCTTTGCAGATTATAGGGTCACTTTTGCTTAGATGGTTTTGGACAGTTGCTTTGTTTGTGCAGTGGAGACCGTTCATTTGCTTGAACAGTGGGTGTTTATGAATTAATGCCTCAACCAAGGTTTGACAGTTTGTCAGCTTTTGATAGTGGTTGAGGTGCCATGTTTCATGTTGAACAGTGAACTAAGGTTAAATGGAACAGCAAATGTGGTGAAGTTTGGTTTCTTTACTTTCTTTACCTTCTTATTCTCATGCTTAGTGGTTCTTGATCATGCTCCTTGTTGGATTGAGAGGTGTTGGTGCTTGTCCAATTTAGTTGCTATTGATGTGGTGCTTAAAGAGAAGTGACAGTGTTGTTGGCACCTTGTGACAACCCTATGCATGATACAAGTATTGATATATCTTCGTATGGAGCTTCTTTATAGGGGGAGTTTTGCAGATGATTATTCTATCTTGGTATCCTTCATGACAATCCAATTCAGATAGTAGGTCCCTTTGTCATTGTTGTCAAAGGGGTAGATTGATGATCGAGAACAAGACAAAGATACAAAGTTTTATAGTTTGACATCAATGCCAAAGGGGGAGTTTGTTGGATTGGCATTGATTTGTCATTAATGTCAAAGGTTTAGTTGTGTTGAGGTTAGGTTGAGTTAAGGATGTGCTTTGAGGTTGCTCTGCTTTCAGGTTTCTTTGATCATGTTCATGCTCAGGTGATCATGATGATGTTCATGCTTAGGTTGTTGAATGGCAATGTTGATGATCAATTGATTTGTCTCTCATATTGCATAAGACTTTGGTGCAAGTCATATTTCTTCATGGTTCATAGCTCATTCAAGTTTCTTGATCTTGTAGTTCAGAGGTCAAAAGAATATTAATCAGTGAGGAAATGATAAACCATTGATTAATCAGTTCTTTGGATAAGTCTATTACAAACATCAAATAAGATGAAGTTCATCCATTAAATGTGGTTTACAAAGTTTTTAATACATTAGAGTTTGCAATCTAAAACCATAAATGTTAGTTTAAGTGTGTTGTCTTTAAAATCTAAGCCGTCACTTATAAAGTGCACTTTATATTATGTTTTTAAAGTGACTTGGCATTGCATGTGAGGTCACTTAAAGTGACCATTTGGAGGGTTGTTAAAACATGATTCTAGTGCCCCTCTTTCTTATTCAATCAGTGCATCCGGTTGCTCCCAAGGAGCCCAAGTGCCAAATAAAAATCAAAGGTGTAGATTAAAAGAAGTTATGGCACGAAAGCCTCAATCAAATGTTTATATTTAAAATAATTTCAAATTCAAATGGTTCATCTTCCTTGATTAAATTCTGACTGGCAGTTACTCTAACTAAGCCCTAACTATTTGGAACTAGTTGTTTTTATATCTCTGAGGGCCAAGGAATTTAGTTGTGGGCTTTGTATTATGTTTGAAGTGAAAAAGTGTTGGTGATCTGGGTTTCAGAATGAAGGATCTACAAGTTCATGTTTTTTTCAATCAGTGACATGGAATGTTGTGTTCTGCAAGTGAGGATCTTTTATGTTGAGAATACATTTAAAAAAGTTGAACCTCTGATATATTGAGATGCAGAGAATGATTGGGAAGGATTTTTTGTTAGGTTTTGTTTGTGTATATAATATAGAGGCAGAATGTTAGCAGATTTCTTTAGAGTTTAGAAGGAGGGTGTTTGAAGGGCTTAAGTTTAGAGGTTGTTTTCAATGCAGAGATAGTGTAATGGTTTGTATTGTAACAGGGTAACCCCCTAAAATAGTGTTTCTTTTCATTGGAGACTGGTCATTAAGACCAAGGAGATCTTGCTAGTGAGGCAATTGTATTTGCCACTGAGGCATAGTTGTAACCAATGAGGTTCCTTTGCCAGTGAGGCATTTTGTGTAGTCAGTGAGGCACAAAAAATAGCCAGTGAGGCTCTATAATCAGTGGGATTTTATTAAGCTAGTGAGGTAATTTTTCCTAAGTGGTTTTTTATCCCTATGAGGGTTTTCCACTCATAAATCATTGTGTTATGGTTTCACATTATTTGTGGTCTACTTGGTCTACATTGAACTATTTTGAAACTTGCATTTTATATGTTCAAAATTGTGAAAGATTAATTCAAGGTCATTTTAAATTGATATACCACTAATTCAGCCCCCCCTCTCTCAGTGGTATTGTACTCCAACAAAAACATGGTGAGACCCATAGTGAAAGTTGTAGTGTCCATCTTCAGAAACTAACCAAGAGTGTTGTCAATGACCTCATAGCAAGATTCTTCACAGAATTGGAGAAGAAGATTGGGGATTCTAACCCAGATAAGGTTGATATTGAGAGGTTTAGAAAGGGGGTTGAACGAGGAGTACCATGGCTTGAGTGAGAGGGAGAGATCACCCCACAACCATAACCTATCGTCCAACACCAAATCCCTCTTAATTGTAGAGCCAAAGGTCACAATGAAGAAACCCTAAGCACAAGAATATAGCTTGACCTTTCCCTCTACAAGAGGCATCCATAAATCCAAAACAAAGTTTGTTCAAGTCAAGAAGAGAGGGTCACAAACTATTAAATAAGCTAATAATGCCATGATGGTTGTAAAAATATTCATTATCATTTACCTCCTATCCACAAACCACAACAAGGGGTAGTTTGGGAATAGGGAAGGGGTCATATCTTGTCATATAGAGGAGGGTGAGCAAGAGTCCTTGAACCAGCCATGGTCGCATAGGAAATGGAACCACGAGCAAACCCTCGTGCAAAAATAAGAGCTTTAGCGTCGTTCACAGTAGAAACCTGCACCACAGTCATAGGAGACACACAAGCCATAGTGCCATCTTCCGTAGACACCAGTGCATAATCCATGCCAAACACATCATGGCCATCACCAGCTGAATAGGAGGATGAGATCAGGGCAAATTCCTCATCGATAACACTAGACACGCCACCAATAAGGGTAGGCATCGATGGTAAACTAACCTGTAATAGTTGAGAAGCAATGGTGGGCAAGAGCGAGAGCGGAACCATTTTGAACTACTTATTGGAATTCCATCTAATCAATGTTACATATCCTTTTTTTGTTTTCTTTTATGCTTGTATTTGTTTGCGCATTTTATACAATTTTATGATTTTTTTGGGGTTTTTTTCCCTCTCTTTTTAGTTCACCATCCGTTAAATCCTTTCCTTGGTTTCTCATTCTCCTATCTTTTTTTGAGGTTTTTTTTCCCTCATTTTTTTGTTTGTTGTTTTTTCCTTACATACATTGTATGTATGTATCTTTACATGCAATGTGGATGTATGTATCTTTACATGTATGGATGTATGTATGTATGTATGTATGTTAGTATTAATACATATATACATGCATGCATGCATACAAGTTTACATTTACTTATACATGCCTTTCATTCTTTTGTTCTTATATGTTTGTTTGGTTATGCTTATTTATGTAATTTTTTGCATATATATTCTCATTTTTTATTTATGTTTATATAGATATAGGTTTGCATGCTCTTTATGCATGTTTGCATAGTTTTATTGTATGTATATATAGGATGTATATATTTGCTTGTGTGCACATGTTTCTAGATTTGTTTTGTCTTGTATTTTTAATTTTATTTTGTATGTGTTAACTACCTTGCTACATTATCTTTTCCATTTATCTTCTCATTAATTTTTTTTTTCTTATTTTACTCCTTGTGGTCTCTTGGTTTCCACATCACCGCACTCCCTCCATTTAGTCTATTGTGGTCTAAAATTTACCATTTTACATTCTCTTCTCTTGCTCTCTCTACATCTAGATAATGGATCACAAGTGTGATCCAAACATTGATAAGAAAATTTATTACACAGTTTAATCTAGAAAAAACTATCTTACAACATCAGTATTCCTTAATCCTATCTCCAGCCTATAAATGCTTACAATGCTTTATAATTCTAGATGTTACTCATGCTTATCACATGATGTATTCATTATTACTATTGCTTTACATGGCTCATATGCTTACATGTTTATCTCTAGATCACATCTACTTTCATGTTTAGTTTTCCTTGTTCTTCAACTCCTTGCATCCTATAGATACAACCAATTGAAGGGGGCATATATCATCACTAACATTCCTATGATCAGGTTTTTGGGTAGTGATAAGTGCTACAGAAACTCATCACTGCAATGTAGTGCCCACCCATGTGTTAACTCTTGCCTTGTCTTAATGTTCTATGACTAGATTAAATGTTATATTGAGTTAATTATGATATGATGTAATTACATGATGGATGTGTCTTGATAGATTGCATGTCCTCATTGGTCATTATATGCTACTTCAGTTATGATCTCTATTGTCATATTTGATGCTTCACCTTAAGTGTGTAGGATATATATAGGTGTTGGACTAATGGATGGATGTGCAGGAGAATGACATGGATCCACTTTACCTTCTCATTGAACCCAATCCTTGTGGTTTAGTTAGTGATCTTCTGAATCTTGTGGTATGTTTGGTTGATTGACCCATCCTATTCAATTGCGAATAAAATGATGTTCCTTGTTTTTACCTAGTCCACCACTAATCTGAATCATTTGTAAGGATACCTGAACCCTATTTATTAATTATGATATTTTATTGAGAATAATTAATTAACTTCTTTGTTTCAAAATAATTATTTAGATGATTTAATATTGTTTTCAAAATAAAATCATTCATTATCATTTTATGCCTTTATATTTTTATATTTTATAAAGAATTCTTTTATTCTATGCCACTAGCAAGAAATGATAGTTATGTAATTCAAGAGAGAATCTTAGTAATTAAATTATGTTTTAAAATTTATTCTAATCTGTTTTTAGTTTATAAGAAAATAGGTGTCTAGATTGGCATATGAAGAGTCATGTTGTTCGGTTTTAAAAGATTGAGAAATATATGAGGTGAAAAAAAAGGAAAGAGACATTCGAAAAAAAAGATAATGATATGGCAAGGAATAAAATGGATGGCTCTGGTTTTTTAGAAGAAAAGATTTGGGGAAAAATGGATGTGAGCTGGGAGATTTTGGTAAAGATTGGATAGTAGTATAATTCCGGGTATGCACTGAGTTATGGAATTGATTTGTTGTTTGAAATAATTTTTTGTTATATGCAAGCTTTATGTTATTTTGTGAATTCTCTTCTACATATTCCATTCATTTTTTTTAAATTCTTTAGGGATCACTTTCTTGAAACCAATCTCCAATCATATATCAGGTTGTTAATTCAACCAGTCTGAAGATTCTAAACCCTAGTTTGTTGTGTCGGCAATAACTTTACTTTTATGAACTAGGTTTCTCTAAAAATTTTATATAAGGTACGCCACCCAGTTATTGAAATCATATCCAAAAATCAGCCATACACAGTTTGTCATTATGGAGATATGTAATGTTTAGTGACCGTCTACTTCTTACCCATTTCATCTATGTTAAAACAATCTGTTGTGTCACCAATAACTCTATGTTTTTGAGGTGCACCACTTAGTTATGTAAATCATATCCAAAAATTAGCATTACCCAGTTTGTCAATTTGGAGATGTGTATCAATTAGTGATGGTCATTTCTATGCCCTCTTTGTTGCTGCTATCAAATTTGCAAATCCTTGACACTTTCCCTCTAAAACCTAACATATCCTTGATGCTTGAATTCTTCTCAAGACAATAGTTGTTCAGGTTAAAACATTCATCATTATAACAATATATAAATATATATCTCTTGATATGTTTGTCATTTTGATAATTGAATGAAAGTATATTAATTAGTTAAGTAATATTTAAGTAAATGATTAGTTAGGAAGAATATGCTTTCTTACAGTAATGAATCTCTTTTCTTATATGTTTTCTTAGTTAAAATTAGAAATGTGGTTAGAAAATGATTATGATCTTAGATCTTAGTTCTTGGTGATAAAAATCATGTTTCAGTCATTATAGAATTGGGATAACCTAAATGAATGATTTCTATGTTATGTAAAGAATATATGTGTTTCCTTTAAATGGAAAAAGAACCCATTATTAAGCAATATACTTATGTTGTTTCAATAGAATTAGGTGAGTAATTTGATGACATTTATTGGAAATAGAAGAAGTTTGAATCCTTTCCTTAATTGTGTGAGATTGGTTGAGTGATGAATGATGTTTATGACTAGTTAAAGACTTGTCTTCCGAATTGGTGATTTACCATGAAAGATCATTGTAAATGACTTCATAAATGATGTATGAGTGTACTCATTATGAGTGAATACTTCTTGAGAAGAAATATGTTTTTTTTTTCACATGTTGCATCCTTCTTGTGATCTCGCATGCATCTTTGGAAGTTGAGTAAAAACATTGTCTATTTTCTGCATTCTGTATGATGTGTTGAGATAGAGAATGGTTGGAATGTTTTTGTTCTTGTTATAACTTCCTTATTTTACCCCTGTAGGGATGACTCATAAATATAAATATTGTGTGAACTCTCTAGAACTTGAAAGAAACTATAGAAAATATTATGTGATGAACTAGATTCCTTATGAGTTATTGTATCTAAGTCAACCTTATGGTTGTAAGACTAGTTGCTTTGAACTATGAAGTCTCTACACTCTGCGTACATAGACAAGGCCATCATGAGCCCCTAAGACATTAGGTCGGCCCCTTAGGGCCTTAGTCTCGTTATCTTGTGCATTGATATCTGCTATTTATATCTATTGACTATGCAGAACTAATGTTTACATTTAGTGTGCAGATCCAGGTCAATTAGTTGTGCAGATACTGAAGCTGAGGAAGTAATTTCCCACTTTGTGAGTGGATTATTATATGAAATTTATTGTAATTGTGTATAATTGTATAAAAAAGTTTATATCTTAAATTTTCAATTACAATGAATGATACTAACTTATGCTTAATCAAAATGTGTATTTTATTAAGTTTCAACAAGTGAATATTCTCCTATCATCGTATTATATTTTCATTATTTCTTACTAAATTAATTTATTATTGTTAATTATTGACAATTTTCATGGGTAGGCATTACATCATTGGTGATTATGGATCTTTGTGTTGTGGGTGAACTCACAAAATGGTTGATTCCTTTGTGTGTGTTTATATAACTTGAGTTCGCTTGCATTTTATTAGATTTTCAAAATGCTTGTTGTGGAGTTGTTTAGTGTAAAATTGGATGTTGCTAATCTTTTTTTGTTTAGATGTTAAAATCTACCTCTCCACTAAACATTGAAGGATCTAGGGTTGGGTGGTGAGCACTATCATACCCTAGGTCACTTACAAATGAAGGGAAACTTGGATTAGGGAATTAATTATCAATTTTTCCTTCTCCTATGTCCAATTGACCATTAAAACCCTAATTATGCAAATACGACAACAAATTGACGAATAATGGAAAAAGCTCTTGTAGACAGGAGTAAAAATAACAAATCACATAATACCTATTTTCAGGGTTCTGAAGCAGAATAGTCAGGGACTAAGGTGTGGGCACCCAAGTCCAAGGTACCTACTTTTTCGAGGAATCTGGACCTCCTTCTGACACTGATCAGCCCTGTAACTTCTATTTCCTAAGATCTATCTACGAAAGACACTGTTGTGGGCGCCCTAGTCCCAGAAGTGTTCATTTGTCTGACTTTTATCCAGATCCCAAATCCTTGATGCCTACCAATCCTTCCTGCAACTCCACTTTTCCCAAATGTGACACCTGTAACCTGTAATCACAAGACTTGGTTTGGGAGTTGTGGTGTTTAGAGGCTTGCCTCGGTCAAGCCCCAGAGGACACTAAGTCTCCAAATACCATTGTCAGACAAAAAGTGTGTGCCCTTGTGAGGTAGAGGCATAAACCAAAGGAATCAATGATAAAAAAACACAATGATATGGCACCTTGTAGTGAAGCTCTCATGGAGGAAGATGCTCTTTATGCCATGAGGAGATTGATACTCAAATCTGCAAATATCAACACATAAAACATACAAGTCTGCTCTTACAACACAATAGAAAGCCTTGAATCACCTTGAGAACACAATAGCTTGCTAGTAATCATCTAGTTTACAAATGAATGCCTACACATGCTTATATATCCACCTACAAGCATTCCCAACAAGATTTTAAAAATCAAACTTTACCGGGTCGGCAAAAGAACCAACTAACGGTCACTAACTGACACCTAAAAATTAGGGCTACCCCAAAATAGGGTAGGACTAGGGTGCGGGCTCCCAAGTCCTCCCCCCTATTTTAGATAGGGTACAGCTCAAGGGGTCCTCCTAGGTCTCATTTGCCATGAAACCCAGGTCTCATTCCATTAGGATGCTAAAATATGAACTAAAATGTCCTAAATGCATGCTAAAGACCCAGGAACTAAACCTTATGAGGGAAAAGCCCCCAAGGGGACATTTTCTCACGTTACATTTAGCCCCCACTTTAATGTATGTATAAACGTGAGGCCAATACATGCATTAAAGTAAGGTCACAAACACAGCAAACACACCAAGCACGGAGAAGACATGTCAATCACATAGAAGACAGTAACAAGCACACAAAACACGAAGAAGACAGTCAATGCATAGAAGACACATTAATGCATGGAAGATAGAAATGATATCTTTTCTTTTCTTTTCTCATATATATGAAATGCAAATGCAAGTACTGGAAAGTAAACAAACCTCCCATAATACAAGATGCACTACCCAAGGGTGCAGGTCTCAGTATTTATGGGGCAACACACACGCAAGACATGCAAAACCTCCCAAAAATGTAGGAAGCACTACCCGAGGGCGTTGGTCTCTACATATGGGGCAACAAACATGCCACACAAAATAAGCACGCCAAAACATACACAATTGAAGATAGAGAAAACACAACAGACAAGCGATGGAGTGTACCTATTTCTAGGTCCAACACCATCTCAAGCACATTACAGGCACACACCGACGATTGCACTTCGCCACAACAATTGTCGAAGACACGCTTAAGGGTTGAGTTAGTCAGAGAACTCCAGAGCTAAACCTTATGAGGGAAAAGCCCCCCAAGGGGACATTTTCTGATGTTACATTTAGCCCCCACTTTAATGTATGTATAAACGCAAAGCCAATACATGCATTAAAGTAAGGTCACAAACACAGCAAACACACCAAGCACGGAGAAGACATGCCAATCACATAGAAGACAGTAACAGGCACGCAAAACACAGAGAAGATAGTCAATGCATAGAAGACACATTAATGCATGGAAGACAAAAATGATATCTTTTCTTTTTTTTTCTCATATATATGAAATGCAAATTCAAGTACTGGAAAGTAAACAAACCTCCCATAATACATGATGCACTACCCAAGGGTGCAGGTCTCAGTATATATGGGGAAACACACATGCAAGACATGCAAAACCTCCCATAAATGTAGGAAGCACTACCTGAGGGCACTGGTCTCTGCATATGTGGCAACAAACACGCCACACAAAACAAGCACGCCAAAACACACACACTTGAAGATACAGAGAAAACACAGTAGACAAGCGAAGAGTGGACCTATTTCTAGGTCCAACACCATCTCAGGCACATTACAAGCACACACCGACGATTGGGCTTTGCCACAACAAACATCAAAGACACACTTAAGGGTTGAGTTAGTCACAGAATCGCTCCCCGCCTCCGCAAAGGACTTTTGAAAATAACATGTGTGTATGAGGAAAATTGATTATGTTTAAATGAATGAAATCAAAACTAACAAATCAAAAACCCATAACATAAAGAGATCTATCTAAATAAAAGCCATTATCAATAAATCAAATGAAATAAGAAAGTTTTTACCTAGATTGTGTTGTTCTCTTTGTTGAATGTGGATTGCTCAATAACGCTGCGAAACCATGTTTGCAACAAGCAAGTGTAGGTGCTCAAAGATCAATGTCAAAAGATCGTAAAGTGCTCAACGATGCGATGTATGCTCCAAGCACTGTAAAGGATACCTAAGAATAAGGGATCGAAGAGGATTTGTGAAGGAGATGAGAGGGGTTTATAAAGGTTTCAACAGAGATTGACCAACGGTCCAGATAATTCAAAAGAATCAACGGAGGAGATAAAACAAATAACCATGATGAATGTGCACACATGTGTCAATCCATAAGGATATTTTTATTAAGATATGATGAAAACAAGATTGATTGAATAGATAACTCAAATTGTAATTTTGTCTTTTTTAGAGTTCTAAAAATAAGACTGATTGTGCACGAGTTAACAAGATATTTTAAGAGGAATTGGAAGATAACTGAAATTAAATAAATAAATTTATTTAATTGATTGTGCATGATAAAGGAACAGAGGATTATAAATAAAATACTTGATTTTATTTATTTTTAGAGTATTGAGACAATTTAAATAAATTTGCATGATTTATTTAAATTTAGAAGAACAAGTGATTTAATTAAATAATGTAGAATTATTTAATTGTAGATAAGATAGAATTGGATGAGTTAATTAAATAATTGGATTTATTTAATTAATGGAGATTTGAAATTTGAAAGAGGATAATGATTTAATTAAATAAGTAAAATTATTTAATTTTGGAAGAATAAGGTTGATTTTGCTTAAATTAATTAAATAAAGGGAATTTATTCAATTAATGTCGAAATTATGTGATTTGGAAGAAATAGATGAAATTAATTAAATAATTAGATTATTCAATTAATGTTAAATGCAGGCGATTAGACTGAAATGCAAGTGATTCAAAGACATGGTCATTTTTGGGTGTCTACATTTTGCCCCTCTTTGATGCAATGCAGTTTACAACGTTGCGTCAAAGAAAATGATTGTTGAAGATATGATACAATTTATTGATGCCCCAGTGTAGCTAGTTGCCCCAGCGTATGCCCCCTCGAGTGGAAAGATAGGGAAACGACAGAAGAACTGGGTTGACGCTCGACTAGAAGATTTTGTTGGAGACAGACGGGGTTGGGTTGATGATAGACAGAAGAAAGGAGATAGGAGAGAACATGAGAGAAAGACGGTTGATCGATCTTTGCTTGAAAAACTATACAAGGCCATGGAAAAATGGATGGTGTAAATGGATGAGCTTGTTACAATGGTTTCACAAATATTTATAAAGAGCAATCCTAATCTTTGATATAGCACATGGATAGTTTGCCACAAAGGTATAAAAGACCAAGGTGTTGTGATATCCGAGTGCATGGATGTTGACTTTGCAAGCAAGCGGTTTGAACTTAGATCCTTTAGACATAATATAACCTTGTTGGATATGTGAATGAGCCATAGTCTTGAACATAAAAATAAACTTCCATACATGTTAATGCAAGAAGAGTATTAAATATGTAAGATGCTAGAGCGTAACATACACAAGATAAATATGCTGCCAAGAAAGATGCCAAAGATCATTCCTCAAACACGGCACACAAAAACAATGACTATGCCCCCAATCCGTACTGCATCGCAACATACCAAGATTATAGATAAATCAAGGTAGCCTTGAATAGGTAATGGACAAAGGAGCAAAGATAAACCATAAAGCAAATTGATTGACTTACAAAGTAAACATACAACCAACATATTCTCTTGCCAAAGAGGTTGCTCATGATAGATTGGATAGGAAAGATAACAGCCTTATCGTAGGAACTATGTGTCCGTTAAAGGGTGTTATCTGTTGAAAAGATAATGTCTGGTTTCAGGAAATGCAACATGTCGCATAAGACGCGTGTGTTGGTCTGGTTTTGAACATGGCACATCCTGAAAAAGACAAGTTTGTTGATTTGTTGTTTAGTTGAGATTGACTTAGTTGATGCTGGCAAGCAATACGTAGGACAGTATATGGCTCTATAAGTAAGTTGCTTTGCTTCAAGTTTGTTAAGAACTTTTGCTTTGAAAGGATGCGTATGTTTGTTGTTTTGTTGCTTGAGTTAGTCAAGACGAGGTGAATGGGTTGTGATAAACGGAAGACCAGAAAGGTGACATGTTAATGGGTTGAAATGGATGAAGAATGATGAATCGTATGTGCCTGAGTACTGGATACATCCTTCGTATTCCAGACTGCCTACATACCCTGTATCCACGAGATCAAGGCACATTAGGATGAAAGACAAAAAATGATAATATGTAGTTCTAGGTAGAGTGATGAGATGGGTCAAGGTGAAAGGAGGAGATCTTATGTACCTGAGTACTGGAAACTTCCTTCATATTCCAGATTGCCTACATACCCATATCCATGGGATCAAGGTACCTTAAGATTGAGATGAGATAATATGTAGTTCTAGTTGGTGTGATGATGTAGGAAAAGTGTTGGGAAGATAACAGCCTTATCGTAGGAGCGATGTGTCCGTTAAAGGGTGCTATATGTGGAAAGGAGCACGACAGAAGCATTTGTGAACCACGAACAAGGATCCATTCCTAGACCTAGGTTAAGGAAAGAGTTGCCCCCATTCTGGTAGAGGAAATTGCATAGGTGACTGATGAAGAAGACATAGAAAGTTTGACCTAGGACAAGACAGTACTAACTGTTGACACAGATCAAGACGTGGGATGACGATGATGGACATTGACAAATTTCCAAGCTATTCTAGATAGGGAGATGGAAATGCAAACAAGGTCAATGGTTTTATTATGGATGGATGGATGAATCCTGTTGTGAAATAGACAAGGAATGAATAGGACTTGATAGATGATGGATGTTGACTCTACACATAGCGCCTGTTTGCCAGGTTTTCACTATGGTACTTATCCAAGGCCCCTGTTTACCAGGTTTTCACCATAGGACGGATTTTTTTTTGTATACTCTGAGGATCAGGCATAGAACTTCTTGAGATGAACACTGTTAAGTGGCTCACCTAGAGGAATGCCGTCAGGTGTAGCTAAAGTATAAGCTCCTGATCCATATGCTGCTGTGACAATAAAGGGATCTAACCAATTAGGCTCAAACTTGCCCTTCTTTTCTCGGGCTGCTTGATTTCTCTAATTCTCTTTGAGTACAAGATCACCAACTTGAAACCATCTTTCTTTGATCTTTTCATTGTAATTACGCCAGAGGCAGTTTTGATAGACATGGAGATGATTAAGCGCGGCAAGGTGCCTTTCATCTAGTAGTTCTAGCTCAGCTAATCTGGAAGTGTGATACTCCTCTCCACTGATCAGGTTCTACATGGATACTCTAAGGGATGGGATCTCAACCTCTATAGGTAGGATGGCTTCAGAGCCATAGACCAAGGCATATGGTGTGGCACCAGTTGGTGTTTTGATACTAGTGCGGTAGGCCCATAAGGCGGGATTGAGTTGCAAGTGCCAATCATGACCAACTTCATTGACCATTTTCTTGAGGATTTTGAGAATGGTTTTGTTGGAAGCCTCGGCTTGGCTGTTACTCTATGGATAGTAGGGAGTTGAAAAGTGATGTTGGATATTGTATTGTGTGCATAAGGCATAGACATCTTGAATCTTGAATGGTCTCCCATTATTAGTGACAATGGCTTGGTGGATACCATACCGACAAATGAGGTAGTTTAGGATAAACTTGGCTATTTGCTTACTGGTGATATAAGTCATGGGAATGGCTTCGACCCACTTCGTGAAGTACTCAGTGGCGGTAATGATGAATTTGTGGCCATTGGATGAGGATGGGTGGATTTGTCCTACGAGGTCGAGACCCCATTAAGAAAAAGGCCATGGAGTCGTCATAGGTTGTAGTTCATGAGCTGGTGCGTGAATTAAATCTCCATGCTACTGGCATTGTAGACATTTCTTAGTGAACTGTGCAGTATCTTGTTCTATTGTAGGCTAGTAATACCCTATTCTGAGTATCTTCTTGGCGAGATTAGGACCGATAGAATGTGCGCCACAGACACCTTCGTGTATGTCTCGTAAGGTAGCTTCGACTTCTTCCACGATAAGACATTGTAAGAGGATACCATCGAGACTCCGGCGATATAGTGTATCACCCAGAATGTTGTAATGGGAGGATCGATGGATAAAGGTTTTGCGTTGGGTGGATGAGAGTTCAATGGGAAAGGTATTATTTTTAAGGTATTCATAGATATCTTCGTACCATGGGGAATTGGGATCAACAAGTTCGTAGATGATTTCAGTAACTGGAACATCGACAGCTGGTATCAACAACTGCTCGATCAAGAATTCACATTTCTGTGTATTTGTAGGCATGTTGATAAGTGACCCTATAGAAGCCATAGAATCTGTAGCCTTGTTATGCTCTCTTGGGATTTGCTCAAATGTGATGCTAGAAAAGTGTGGTTTGTAGGCATCCACTAGTTGCTTGTAGGGGACCAACTTTTCATCTTTTGTTTGGTACTCATCTGTGACTTGGCAAATGACTAGTTGTGAGTCTCCATATACTTGTAATTATATGATGTCCCATTGAACTGCTATATTGAGACCTATGAGGAGTGCTTCATACTCGGCAATGTTGTTGGTGCAAGGGAATGCAAGCCGATATGACATTGGAATATAGTCATTTTGAGGTGTGATAAATAAGATGCCGGCCCCTGATCCATGCTATGTGTAGGAACCATCAAAGTACAACTTCCACATTATTGAGTTGGAAAGAGTGAAGAGATTCTCATCTGGAAAGTATGCTACCATAGGGTGTGTATCTGTCATGGGTGCTTTTGCTAGTTGATCTATTAGGGCTTGTCCCTTGATTGCTTTACGATCCATATACTCAATGTCGAGCTCACTAAGTATCATGACCCATTTAGCTAGTCTACCTATAAGAGCTACTTTTGCTACTAGATACTTCAATGGATCAATTTTGGCTATAAGATTTGTGTGTTGGTTCAACATGTAATGCCGCAACTTTTGGGAAGCGAACACTACTGCTAAACAAGCTCTTTCCATCAATGAATAATTGAGTTCGTATCCCACCAAGGTTCGACTGATATAATAAATTGCATGCTCTTTTCCTGACTCATCATGTTGTGCCAGAAGGGCCACGAGGGTCGAAGTTGTAGTTGAGATGTATAATATCAAAGGTTTATCGGCAACTGGTGGTACCAAGACAGGAGGTGTAGCGAGATACTCTTTGAGCTGATCAAATGTAGCTTGACACTTATAATCCCATCGAACTGAGACATCCTTTCAGAGCAAGTGTTGAAATGGTTGACATTTATCTGCTAGCTGTGAGATGAAACGCCTAATGGATTGCAACCTTCCTTGAAGGCTCCTTAATGCTTTGAGGTTTTTTGGTGGAGGCATCTTCACTATAACCTTGACTTGTGCAGGGTCTACTTCGATACCTCTGCAAGATACAATGTATCCCAACAGCTTCCCTGATGTTACACCAAAGACACACTTCTTTGGATTGAGGCGCACTTGGTATTTCTTGAGCTTGTCAAAGATCTATCCTAGAACTTGTATGTGATCTGCCCTAGAAGATTTAGCTAGTATGTCATCCACATAGTCCTCCATGATATGATGAAAGAGATCATGGAATATCACTGTCATTGTTCTTTGATAAGTTGCCCCTGCATTCTTTAGACCAAACGGCATGACACACCAATAATAATTATGCCACGGACAAGTAAAAGTCATTTTATGTTGATCTTCCTCTGCTATCTTTATCTAATTGTAGCCGGAGAATCCATCCATGAGAGAAAGCATTTCATGACCTGCAGTCAAGTCTACTATGAGGTCAATGTTCAGCAATGGAAAGTCATCTTTAGGACATGTTTTGTTAAGATCTCTAAAATCATTACACATGCAGATGCGTCCATTGGGTTTAGACACAGGTACAATATTTGAGACCCAATCTGAATAGTCAATAGGTCGGATGAACTTTGCATCTAACAACTTCTATATTTCCACTTTTACCAAGAGAGCTATCTGTGGGTGCATCTTCCTTAGCTTTTGCTTGACTGGTTTAACTGTTGGATCCACTATGAGATAGTGAACCACAAGCTTAGGGTCTAACCCTGGCATATCAGCATAGGTCCATGCAAAGTTGATGGTTCTTTGTAAGAATAATTTGTTAAGATTCTTCTGCTCTGTTTCTGATAATGATGCTGCTAGGAATGTGGTCTTCAGATTTTGCTCTGTGCCAAGGTTTATCTCAGTAGAATCTTCCACTAGGAGAGCTGACTTCTCTTGATACTTAGATGGTAGGGGAAGGTCAAATCCTCCATCCTTAGGTGCCACAATTAGGTTTTCACCATTGGATACGTCCTTTGTTTTTACTATTTTGTGATCGAGAGGTGCCACAATGTGGTTTTCACCTAGAGATCTTTCTTTGTTTTTACTTTTGTGACTAGAGCATTTGGCATTCTCACCAAAATAAGTTGTTGGCTCTAGTTCCATTACAAAACCTACTTTATGATCACCCAGAGGGATACCATCCCAGAGTCCTATGATCTCAGCTATAGCTTCGTCATTCTGAAATACATCTATAACGGGGGACCCTTATTGGTCCCAATCGATAAGTTCAAGGTAGACAAGTGTTACAGTTTGGGTGTTTGTGGTGGATGTTAAGGATATGGCTGATAGCATAAAGACGGATGATTTGGTGAATAGGTCAATCATATGTAGGGAAGAGTCATCGATGATATCCTCATTAGACGTCGAAGCTACGAGAGAAGTTTCAGCCACCTTGTCGAGGATACCCTCGATGTCCAAGGCATGTGGTACCTTCCTACCAAATCCTAACCCCTTCTTGTCTAGTTTCTTCATCACAATAATGGGTTCCATTGTTCCTTGATTCTGTTTCCCAAGGCCACCTTTGCCTTTATAGCCCATGTTTTTTGACTATCCTTAAGCCATTGCCATATTGCTTGACTGGTATTGTGACCGGTTCTTTCTCCTTGTAGAGCCAAGAAGAAATGTCTTCAATAGTTTCCTCTTCCAATAATTTTCCTTGTTGGAATTGGGTTAGAAATGCTGGGGGAGGGATAGCTGCTTTCTTAGTTACTTTGGCAATGGGCGGTTGGCCGTAAGATTTAGGTGATAGGGGCATCCTCCCTACACAACAAGATTTTCAGATATCATATGTTCCAAAGCCTATATCACGGATGTGAGCTTTGATTTCAGGAAGAGGATTAGGTTCACTTGCAGAGGCTTCTATCATATTTTTAGGATTGACATATAGTGGGGATGTAATGGCTTTGTCATTTTTAGGCACCTGGTTACAATTCTTATAGCTGCCTTGCAAGACATGGCAGAATTCAAAAGGATTAGGGTCGCCTGTGATAGTGATCTTCATACCATTGAATGGGAACTTTAGAGACTGATGGTACATTGAGGGAACAACTTTCATTGCATGGATCCATGGGCAGCCTAGGATAATGTTGTAAGATAGCTCAATGTCAAGGACCTGGCACCTGGTTTCAAGCATGACGGGGCCCAGTTGTACAGGCAAGTGGATGACACCTTCTGAGCGGCGTTCAGCATCATCATATCCCTTGATTGTAATACTTTGATCAATGTTGACATGATCCTCAGAGTATCCCATTTGCTTAAGTAACTTTAGAGAACAAATGTTGAGACCAGCACCACCATCTATGAGTATGCATTTGGTTTTACGTTTATGAATGAGAACCTCAATATGAAGGGCATCATTGTGACACAGATCATGGGATGGGATGTCTTTCTTAGAGAAGACCACATTGTAGGGCGAAGCAATGTTACCCACTATAGCTCAGAAATCTGTGACCGCTATGTTGTTAGGAACTGAAGACTCTTGGAGGGCTTTTTCTAGCACCACTTTATGTGCGGGTGATGACCGTAGAAGGTCCAAGATAGAGATCTGTGCTGGTGTTTTCCCTAGATGTTTGACAAGATTATAATCGGATTAAGTTGGGAGACTGCGTGTAGGACCACGAATGGTGACACAACCATGACGAGTTGTAAAAGTGCAATCCGTAGATTTTCCTTTGATTGTGAGGGTAGATACATGACTCTCTTCAAAATGACCCACAATGGAGTCATAGGAAGTGGAAGCATTATTGACACCTTTACCTTTATCCAGAGGAGGACCTTGGCCATGGTTAGGGAATGGTTCCTTGTACATGTTGAGGTCTTTGTTCGTGTGTTGAGCTGGTGGTTCATCTTCAAAAGAGATTTGGTTGCCCTCGATGAGATTTTGGATTAGGTGCTTTAGTTTCATGCATGATGCGGTTTTGTGCCCTTTTCTCCTATGGAATTCACAATATTCATTTTCTCTGTATCGTGCAATTTTGTAAACAGGTTCGCCATATGGGGGAGCATCTGGTAAGGTGAGGAGCCCTTTGTGTAAAAGCTTCTGTAGGACCGACTCTATGGGCTCTCCCAAGGGAGTGAATTGATGCCGCGAAGGGTAATCTTGTTAAGGTCGCTCTTGTTGTCATTGTTGTTGGTTTTGAAATGGTTGTCTTTGTTGTTGCTACTATTGAGGTGGAGTTTGACTCAGTTTGGAAAACTGAAGTGGTGTTTGTAATGTTTGGACATGTTTCGAATCGACCACCCCATCGTTGACCACATTTTTATTTTTGTTCCAAAACTTTGGTTTATCGTTTGTTTGTTGTTGAGGAGCATTGTCTTTAGTTTCTTTGAAGATGTTGACCATGCCTTTAGCAATGAGGGCCTTTTCAATGTTGATTCCCTTGTATGTAATTTCGTCGAAGGTTGTAGCACTAAGAATTTGCAAATGAAAACCCAATTCTTGGTTGAGGTTCTGCACAAATATGCTAACAAGCTACTTTTCGGGTATCTTGAATGGGAATTTGCTAGCCATTTGTCTCTATCGTTGAAGGAAAGAAATGAAAGTTTCTCCATTTTTTTGTTTATTGTTGCATAGATCAGTCATGGAGATCTCATGCTCTACGTTGTACGAGAAATGGGTGGCAAATTTTTCTGCAAGTTCGTTAAAAGATTTGATACTTGTGGGTAAAAGGGAGAACCATTCTATAGCTTGACCTCCAAGACTACGAGGAAAGAGACGCATAAGATATGTGTCGTTATGTGAGACCTCAAAGCAAGCAAGATAGAATTTCCTTAGATGGTCTTTTGGGTCCCGTTTTCCTTTGTATTTATCAAATTTGGGAATAGTGAAATTATGAGGAAAAGGGATTATGGGTAATGACCGATCAAAAGGATAAGGACACACCTCTTCTAAAGAGAAGGTCCTTTTGGTATGGCCAAATGTTAAATCAGCTAGTTGTTGTTGAACTTCCGCAATTTTTAGCTCCATCTTCGTGGGAGGGGCTGGAAACATCTCCTGCTGTCCAAGAAGTGGTTGTTGTTGCCCATATGGAAGATTGTAGTGGAAGCCATGGGCGTTGGTGTTATAAGGGTCGTATGATTGGTTGGGATCGTATGTGTTGTATGTTGGGTTTAGATTGGGTTGGAATTGGGTGCTTTGATTTGGAGGAGGTGGGGGTGGTGCTAGGTAAGAATGTAGGCTTTGTGATGGTTGAAGAAATGAGTTTTGTGGTGGAAAGCTAGAGTTTGTTGGGTTAGGTTGCAGTTGTGGAACATAGCTTTGGGAAGTTTGGTTTTGGGAATGTTGAGGGTGGTTAAGAAAGGTGTTGAAAAAGTTTAGCACTGATGATCGTTGTGGTGGGGGGACATAGATAGATGTGTTTTGCTATGGTTGAGGTTGATTAAGGATGAGTGTAGAAGAATGTTGTGGTTGGGGTTGCATGACCCCGGTTGGTTGAGGGATACGAAGGTTTGATGATGTTGGGGGTGGTGTTTGTTGGGACCCTTGTTGTATGGCTACGTAGTTGTTCCCTGGATTGTAATTTGGTGGGAAACCTTCTCGTGATGGGGTAGCCAATATTCCACTTGCGATTGGTGTGGACATTTTAGGAGTGTTTTGCATGTTTGATTTTGCTAGAGGAGCTTGTCTTGCTAATTCTGCTTGACGATGTAGAGTCTCTTGTTGGTGTTTGTAGATCTCCATAGGCATTATTAGCGATGATAAGAGTCTCTCTGCCATTGGTTTTTGCTAAAGGGGATTCTCATATTGGGCAATCGTTTTCCATTGTGAGCCTTGTCCGTGTAATGGGGTGGTCACAGTTGACATGGTTTGGACTGCTGTTATAGTGTCTTGGGTGTTGTTAGGTTTGCTAAGATTTGATAGATCAAAACCTTTGGGTAATTTGGCTCCTTGCTCTGCTAGCAAGCGAAAGAAATGATCTTGGTTCTCACTAAGGATTTTGTCAAAGGCGGCCATGGCTCTAGGATCTTGTATGATTTCATCAAGGTCTTGTCCATCTTCTTGAGAGGATTGACCTTTTTCAAATTTTTGCTCTTCTTGAGATGGGACTTGACCTATGGTATAACATTGTGGGACAAAATCTAGAGGCATGCCAGTTGTATAGTGAGGTGTACTTACCAAAGGGACCCTACCTTCTTGAGATGGGACTTGATCGATAGTATAACCTTGTGGAACAAAATCCAGAGGCATGCCGGTGGTATAGTGAGGTGTACTTACCAAAGGGCCCCTACCTTCTTGAGGTTTGTTTGGTTGTTCAAGCGCGGCATGTTTGGAGAGTTGGTCGATCTTTCTGCTGGTGTCTTGGGAGTAACCTTCAGAGTAATGTTGGATCAGCCTAATTGAGGTGTGTGAGGAGGCGATTTGCGCTTCCTCAAGACAACTTGCTTGGTCTTCATAGTTTGCTAGAGTCTAGTGGTTACCATGGAATACACTAGGACAATACATTGGGATTTCTACTTGTGTTTTGGAAAAGACAAAATTTGATGCACAATTTACTGGACCAAAGGTGCTATACTGTTTGACCAAAGGTGCAGGACTGTGCCACCAAAAGTGAGCTACTATAATACCAAAGGCGATGGACTGAGCTGCCAAAGGCGAGGTACTGCTATACCAAAGGCGAGCTATTGTTAGACCAAAAGCGAGCTACTATTATACCAAGGGCGCTGAAGTAGGTTTGCCAGAGGCTAGGTACTATTATACCAAAGGCAAGCTACTGTAATACCAAAGGTGAGCTATTGTTATACCAGAGGCGCTAAAGTAGTGTCTATGATAAGGCAAATTTTGATAGATTTGGTTTTAGTTCTGATTGGATTTGCTTTGGCAAGAGAAAACACATCAAACAAGGTTGCAAAAAGGACTGACACAACAAATAGTGTATGTTCAAGGCTCACAAAAAGCCCAATGTTTCCACTGGTATAAGACAATTGCAAACAATATCAAACACTTTTTATCCCTAGAGACAAGGTTTCATTGCAGTAGATCAGCTCACAACTTAATACTCCGTCGACCAACTGTCATTCCATAAAGGTGTCAGACATTTGTATCTTTGTGAGAGACGATAGGTAGGGATATCTCACCCTCCCCTCGAAAAGCTCAAATAGGTCACAAGAGCTTTATTGCTGAGGGAATACTATCTCTTCTCAAGGGAGCCAATGGTGAGCATCTTGAGGGCTTAAATTGATTCCCCTTGCATCGATGATTACCGCAACATTCGGAGGTAGGTCGGTAGTCACTATCTAGAATGGTTCTTAGTAACTTTGAAGGACCACCGCCTTACGAGCAATGTGACAAGCTACTAAAATCTTTAACCAATCCTACTAAGAGTATCAAACACTTCGCTCGATGTGAAAATCATTTCCCCAAAGAGCTAGTACACCTCTTTTCAGTTTAGCACCACAAGGTAAGGTTGACATCGGTTAGGACTTGGCTTTCACCTTATCCCTCTTATATAGCGGTTCAAAGGAAAACTCCGCTTAGGGTCATCCCTTTTGGATGAAGTGCAATCCAAAAATAGGCCCTTCTAAAGGAATAACTGAAATGTAAGAGCAAGCACAGCAAACAAAGGTTTAATTGTCCTATTATAAGAAAAATAAGGTGCAACTAGATTAGGCACACACACGTTTGTAGTTGTCAATTGTCCCTTATGAAGTTGAAGTGTTTGGCATTCATGTTCATTGTCCCTTAGAAAATTGAAGTGTTTGTGCATTCATGTCCATTGTCCCTTAAGAAAGCAATATGTTCCTAAGACTTAGATTGCCAAAGTGATTTGTTCAAATGTCCCTTAAGAATGGCAATATGTTTCTAAGACTTAGTGTGATAGATCAAGATTTCTTCAACGCTCATCCTGCATGAACATGTTAGGAAAACCCATTTGCTCTGTGTGAGTGATAAGAAGCTGCAATAGATCGATTACTTCCACAAAAACTCACAAGTTAGCAAAAATAAATCAATTTGACCCAAAAGCACTTTACTGTCTTACCAGAGGTGACTTACTGTAATGCCAAAAGTGCTGAACTATGTTGCCAGAAGCAAGTTGCTACAGACCAGAGGCGATGCACTGTGCTACCAGAAGCGTTGCTTTGTGCTACCAATAGCACGGTACTGTACTACCAAAAGTGCTTTACTGCCCCAGATCTAAAAAAAGTTGTATTTTGTCAAAAAAGTTAGGTCAAAAGATAATTTCATGTTTTCTTTGTAGATCGGGGATGTATGGTTGATATAATCTATGCCCTAGAATAAAAACCACTCAATGGTGTTGCAAAAATGATGGGTTAACTCAAAATTTGTAAATACTCCTAAATACGTCAGCTTAGGCAGTACACAAGATAATTGAAATGATAAATAAATCAGCTTGCCAATCAATAACGGATAGATATGTGAGTAAAACCCTGCAAAATCACAAAACAAGATTAAAAATCCAATTTTTCTAAAAGCGCTTTACAGCTGTACCAACAGCGTTGTACTATGTATCCAAAAGCGCGCTACTGCACTACCAGAAGCGCTACTGTATCGCATGAAGGCGCTACACTATGCTACCAAAAGTGCTTTGTTGTTCTACCAATAGCACTTTTCTATATTTTTGCACTGTTCCATACTGTTCTTAAAAAAAAAACAATTTCTCAAAGAAAAAGAGGGATTAGTGTGTCCCACCAGGCGTACCAGAATGTGTATGAGGAAAATTGATTATGTTTAAATGAATGAAATCAAAACTAACAAATCAAAAACCCATAACATAAAGAGATCTATCTAAATAAAAGCCATTATCAATAAATCAAATGAAATAAGAAAACTTTTACATAGATTGTGTTGTTCTCTTTGTTGAATGTGGATTGCTCAATAACGCTGTGAAACCATGTTTGCGACAAGGAAGTGTAGGTGCTCAAAAATCAATGTCAAAAGATCATAAAGTGCTCAACAATGCAATGTATGCTCCAAGCGCTGTAAAGGATGCCTGAGAATAAGTGATCAGAGAGGATTTGTGAAGGAGATGAGGGGGGTTTATATAGGTTTCAACAAAGATCAATCAACGGTCCAGATAATTCAAAAGAATCAACGGAGGAGATAAAACAAATAACCATGATGAATGTGCACACAACATGTGTCAATCCATAAGGATATTTTTATTAAGATATGATGAAAACAAGATTGATTGAATAGATAACTCAACTTGTAATTTTGCCTTTTTTAGAGTTCTAAAAATAAGACTAATTATGCACATGAGTTAACTAGATATTTTAAGAGGAATTGGAAGATAACTGAAATTAAATAAATAAATTTATTTAATTGATTGTGCATGATAGAGGAACAGAGGATTATAAATAAAATACTTGATTTTATTTATTTTTAGAGTATTGAGACAATTTAAATAAATTTGCATGATTTATTTAAATTTAGAAGAACAAGTGATTTAATTAAATAATGAAGAATTATTTAATTGTAGATAAGATAGAATTGGATGAGTTAATTAAATAATTGGATTTATTTAATTAATGGAGATTTGAAATTTGAAAGAGGATAATGATTTAATTAAATAATTAAAATTATTTAATTTTGGAAGAATAAGGTTGATTTTGCTTAAATTAATTAAATAAATGGAATTTATTCAATTAATATCAAAATTATGTGATTTGGAAGAAATAGATTAAATTAATTAAATAATTAGATTATTCAATTAATGTTAAATGCAGGCTATTAGACCGAAATGCAAGTGATTTGAAGACATGGTCATTTTAGGGTGTCTACAACATGATGATGCAATATGCTTTGAGAAATACATCATCCCTGCCTCCGCAAAGGGCTTAAGAAAAAGGATATGCTCGATATCCCGCCTCCGCAGAGGGCTTACATGATTGATTGATTGATTGCAAACAAACTCAGGATGCACGATGCACTACTTTGGGGCACAAGTCTTTGCATCTGAGGTCAAACACATTGCTAACGTCTATAACAAACAGCTTACCTTATATATACCCCCACCTTAAGGTGGTTGATATCAGTTATCGATATCAAGCACGTTAAGGTAGGAAGAAAACACACAAGGGAACACTAACTTTTGCAAAGCCCATGCCCTCTGAAGGTGACATGTACTTTACGATCGCCAAATGTTCCCACAAACACATCCCTGCAAGAAACATGTTAGTGTCTACAAGATTATGATAAACAACAACATCAATGCATATAATTAACCACACAAAGAGCCAAGGTTATACAACGAATCCAGAGTTCAAGGATAACCACGAGGCTATATCATGAAGCTCTATGAATCGAGTACCGCCAAGGCTAGATTGAAAGGCAAACAAAGGTGCATAGAGCAGTAGTATTGTTAAGGTTTGTAAATGTGATAGAAACATTATAGAATTCACTACACGGAAAGAACGAGTGCTTCCACTAGCCAAGCATCGAATAAGATATACAACCCCATCATCATAGTAGGAACTAAGTCCAATTTTTTTATTGCTCTTGAAAGGGACACTAGGTCCGCATCAGTATAAATGTTTGTTGTCATCCACCCGCTAGATGGAAACACTAGAGGAAGGGAAACAATAAATAAGAGAGAAGTAACAAGTGTCTTAGGGACAGTCATGTAGGAGGGTACCCCCAAGTCACCAACCACGACGCTATGTCTGTAAGACACAACACACAACAATGAAATCATAAAGAGAGGCAATATAGAAGAATGATTATACAAATAGAAGAATGTCACAATAGAGGCATTCTCCTAGTATCCTGAACCTTACGGGAGAATCTGAGGTCATCCCGGGAGGCCTAAACAACACATAACACATTACAGGGGAAGCACATCACGAGAGAGATAAAGGGTTAGAGATACTTACCTATAGGGCCTTTGTATTAGAAGTCATCATTGGGTGGGTCACCGTCTTCCCAATCTCTAATGCTAGAGGGGAGAGTTGTATAAGGTATTATAGCCCAACTTTTGTTCTTGTTTTCATGTTGTTTAGTTGTAAGTTCTTCAAGGTTTGATTTAATGTTAGGTTGAACGTTTTCTTGTTGAAGTTCATTAGTACCCATATTCGCTATCCTCTTAGGTGCTGGGAGAAGAAAATTATTTTGAGTGATCTCAACATCCATCCTTGAAGGATTTAATGTGAGAGACTTCTCCTCATCCACTAGGACTACATCCTTAGTGATGTCCAAATGATTTGAATATTTAAACAAAGGAGGGACATTAAAGGTCTTCTCTTCCTTAGTGAAATCCAAGATATGTGAACAATCAACTAAAGGAACAAGGTTGCTAGGATGATCCATAGAAGTTTCATGCATAGAGTTTTCATTGATGTTAGATGAAAGCTCCATGTCTACCCATGGACTTCTCTTTGTTGAAGGGAGTTCTTCATTCACTAATGCTTCCTCTTGGACAAGGAGAGCATTGGAATGAAGACTTGATGATGTGATGTTTATAGATGTGTCAATGAAATCATCCTCTTGCATCAAAGTGTTCTCATGAGGGGGAAAAACCTTTGGAGAGGGATCATAAGGTAAACCAGAGTTATCATCACATGTTTTATCAATAGGTGCCATAGTAGAATTTCCCATAAAATCATCCAAGGCTTCATCTAACATTTTAAGATCATCACTAGTATATGTATTATTGATCATGAATTTAGTGAGATCATCTAATATCAAAGGGTATATTTGTTAGATTTAGGACAGACAACTGAGAGGGGGGTGAATCAGTTGTCTAACACTTTCTTACAATTAATCACTTAAATCCTTTTCTTAATTCAACAGCATAATAATAAATCAATCATGGAAACACAATGCAACAATTCAAGAGCAGAAACACAAATGACACCAAGATTTTTAACGTGGAAAACCTGGTTAAGGCAAAAACCACGGGGTGACTAACCTAAGATTGTATTCTCTGTTAAAAGAATAGAAAGAACAAAATGGCATATGCTAATTAGGGCTCACTTCCCGAGCACACTACTCACAAGAGGCCCACTGCCTACGGGAGACACATTGTCTACAGAATAATAAGTATTACATACTTGAACTAAAGAATAGCATCCTCACCATGCTTGAGTCAGTTCCATTTAAGCCCAATACTTATGCTCTACCTTTCGCTCTTCTCTTCTCTACCACATTCTCATCACCACCATACTTTTGAAATGACTTTACAACTCCTTATTTATACAAGACATCGACTTAGGAATAATCATCCAAGTCGACATACATTATAGAGCAAATGCATAAATACAACATGACTTATTACAAAAAGACTTCATGCGGATCAACACATTGTCGGCCACACAGATCTGAGACTTCAATCTTCCTTTAGGAACACGCCATTCTTCACAGAACATCTTCAAGATCATTTGTAGGATGTGTAACTCATCCAGTCAGCCCGACTTAGGAAGAACACCATCATCTGGAAGTAATTTTTCAATTACGAGCTCAATCTTCAATGCAGACCACCAACACGAACTGGACACAATCCAAAGACTTCCACAAGCTTTCCTGAATCACCAAGAACATCCACACTACTTCTGCTTACTGAAATCATTCTCTCCTTCATCTGGAACCTCAAGAACACAGTTTGTCATCACTGTCATATTGGAATAGATGCTTGCGGATCTCTAGACCATGAACCAATTGAGTTGTCAATTCAAATTGACTTCCTAAACACTCCACCAAATCTGCAGAACAAGATATTACATTTTTGGATCTTACCGGACCTATCTGTGTCACTCTGCCACCTCTGAACATCTGCCAAAATTGGTTTTACTTATGTGGCCATAACTTCTTTAGATCTTCATGCGGACCTCTGAAATCTTTCCTGGATCATCTTAAGACACATATATACAAACCCTTTGAAGCGTATCCTTTGGTCTTCATCTTAGCTGGGATCTTTATCTCACTGTCTTCACTGTTCTTCTATGTTCCTGATTAGGACTAATTTTCTTAATATCCTCAACACACAGCTCATCCAATCCTTATCATCAATGCAATAGGAGTATGTTGACATCAATGACAAAACCGATTAGGCCCATACTTGCAACAATCTCCCCCTTTGTCATTGATGGCAACATATGATGTGAAAAACTATTTTGATCATCAAGACAAGAACTTCTCCTCACTGACACAACTCCCCCTATCAACAACAACCATTCACATGTCTTCTCTTCCTTTCCTGCTCCCCCTTTGATCAGCAATTACTTGTTTTTCACATGTCTTCTCTCCCCCTTTGACATCAATGGCAAAGGGCACATACTTGTATCACTTTAGAATCATACCAATTGCTCCCCCTAAGTAGCAGCTTTGAAAGGAAGTTAGGTGTGCAGAAATCACTTCCTACACTAATCTAATGAGGAGAGATGTATGCAAATTCAATTTTAATTCTTACAACTACAACAACATAGAACATCTAACAGAAATATTGCATCAATACACATACACACAAAGAGTAGACAAAAGAGAGAGAGAGAGAGACAAGATATACGTGGGGAAAACCCTTACGGGTAAAAAACCCCACACTCTAAAACACAGCTCAAATGTATTACAGTAAACAATAACAAATTATAATATAGTTTCAGAGCCAATGCTCTTTCAGGAGTCTTCAAATGTCAAATCTGGAGATATTCCAGCAACATAACAGTACATATAAAACACACTACTTATCTCCCATCCAAGCACCTATTTTTATAGAGTTTACAAGGCAAATATGGAACCTTCTAGAGATGGGCGTCCATCTTGGACTCATGCCCCAAAACCCATGCCTAAAGACACTTGTCCAACATCCCATCCCAATGTGGGCACCTTTTCCCAAGATAGGCTATGACAGATGCTCTTATGCACCTTACAACTGTCATAGAATCCGTCATAACTGACAACACTTACAGCTATAAGAGAATCTGTCATACACTAACTAAAAATATCTTATTCCTCTTACAACTTGTCATAACCTCCCTTGACCGCCCAAAGATGCCTTTCTCTCGTGCAAAGATACTCACCGACACTTGTCATTAAATAAAAGTTGGTTGAGGTTTCGAGGGCATTACCCCCGAGCCCCCACGGGGGCATTGCCCCTCAACCCCCTATACCACGACAGGGAGCGCGCCAGGGGCACTGCCCCTTGACCCCTCAAGGGGCTCCACCCCTTGACCCCATCTTGGGGGCGCTGCCCCCAAACCCCCGTTAATTATTCAAGGGGGAAACCGCAGCTACCAAAGTCACCAAAATGTATCCTGCTACATGTACACAAGGTGTCGACTATGCCAACTCAACATGGGATAAATAAATACAACATTAGGAATTTGCAAAGGTTGAGACACCTTAATTCCCAACATTCTCCCACTTGTCGAACACCTTGCAAGGACCAAAATCAATGACAAGATTTAACTGGTAGGGGCCAAGAGGCCCATAGACTCTGAACACCATCTGAACTTCTTTGTGCCCAATGGTTTCATCAATGCATCTACAACATTCTTCAAAGTATCTACCTTCTCCAAATTTACCTTTCCATCCTCAACCATGTCTCGCACGAAGTGAAACTGAACATCAATGTGCTTTGTTCTAGCATGGAAAGTTAGATTCTTCGCAAGGCAAATTGCACTTTGACTGTCACAACTGATCGTGATCTGACCTGCATCAACACCAATATCTAAACACAATCTCTTAATCCAAATGGATTCCTTACAAGCATGAGTTACTGCCATATACTCAGCTTCTGTCATGGACAAAGCAACAACAGGTTGTCGCTTACTCATCCAACTAATAGCACCACCAAACAGTGTAAACACATAAGCACTAGTGGATCTCCTACTGTCAATGGCACCTGCCCAATCTGAATCCAAAAATCCATGAATATCAACAAAATGCGGAGGTCCTGAAACATTACCATGATAGAAAATAGAATACTCAGAAGTACCCCTCAAATATCTAAACACTCGCTTAACTACATCCCAATGAACTCATCCAGGATTAGCCATAAATTGACTAAGGACTCCCACTGCTTGGGCAATGTCTGGTCTTGTGTAGACCATAGCATACATCAAACTACCAACAGCACTAGCATAAGGTACTCTGCTCATGTCCTCCACCTCACTAGGAGATTTTGGACAATCCTCAACAGACAACTTTGTCCCCAAGGAAACGAGAACACACAATAGTCTACAATTTGCCATGCTGAGCCTGTCCAACACAGTCTTCACATACTTACTCTGGATTAACCAAAGTTTTCTATTGGTTCTGTCTCTTCTGATTTCCATTCCTAGAATGTACCTAGCTGCCCCTAAATCTTTCATTTCAAACTATGCTGACAACTGAGATTTAAAATCAGAAATCATATTTTTACCCTTCCCAATCAGCAACATATCATCAACATACAGTGCAACAATGAGAATACAATCACCATCAAATTTATAATACACACAGTGATCCGATTTCGATCTCACAGATCCAATTGACAACACAAAGGCATCAAACTTCAAGTACCATCTCCTAGGGGATTGCTTCAAACCATACAAAGACTTTTTAAGTTTGCAAAACAAATTTTCTTTACCTTTCACCATGTAATGCTCTGGCTGTGACATGTAGATTTCTTCCTCCAAGTCACCATGAAGGAAAGTTGTCTTCACATCCATTTATTCTACCTCCAAGTCATAAGCTGCTGTAAGAGACAACAAGAATCAAATGGATGTCAGATTTGCAACGGGAGAGAAGATCTCACCATAATCTAGATCTATTAACAAGATAGCAAGCAGTGGCAACAGCTTCAGCCCAAAACTTTTGTTCTAGGCCAGCTCCACTAAGCATATTCCTAGCCTTCTCCATCAGTGTCCTATTCATCCTATCTGCAACTTCATTTTGCTGCGGGGTGTATGGAGTTGTCTTATGTCTTTCAATCCCAAGCTCCTTGCAATACTTATCAAATTCTATAGAACAGAACTCACCACCGTTGTTAGTTCTCAAACATTTAATTTTTTTACCAGTCTAATTTTCAGCAAAGGCCCTAAACTCCTTAAACTTGCTATAGACTTTAGATTTGCTTCTGAGAAAATAAATCCATGTCCTTCTACTGTAATCATCTATAAAAGATACAAAATATACAGACTTTGATAACGAAGGAACATTAACAGGACCAAACACATCAGAATGGATAAGGTCCAACACACCAGAAGACTTATGAGAACTCGAGTAAAACTGAACACGATTTTGTTTTTCATAAATGCAATGTTCGCAAAAGTCAAACTCAAGATTACAATCATCTAACCCCTCAATGAGGTTCTTATTTTTCAGGGTACGCAGACCCTTCTCACCAATGTGGCCAAATCTCTTATGCCATAACATTGTCTTTTCAGCAGGAAGTTTAACTTCCAATGCACGATTACAACCATCAAGACTAGAAACAACAGATTTCTTTATTGCTCATTCAAATGATGGGGATGAAGTGACTGTTGCCCTCTTCCTTGAGTCAGAAGAACTATTGCATTGTGAAATGCATGCTTCCAGCTGAAACAGAGTACCTCTTCTAGTACCCTTAGCAAGTACCATAGCTCCTCTAGTCATCTTGCATCCTTCTTTCGAAAAGACAATCTACACACCTGCATCATTCAAACTACTTACAGAAAGTAGGTTCCGTACTAAGCCTAGGATGTGCATAACCCCAGAGATCCCCTTCACTCGACCATCAAAGAATTGGATAGAGACTCTTCCACGACTAACAATCTTCAGATGAGAGTCGTCACCTAGATACACCTTTCCACCATCAAACTCCTCATACTTAGTGAACTAGTCTCAATGCGAGGTCATGTGGAATGATGCACCAGAGTCAATTAGCCACACATCGTCAGATGCATGGGTTGCCAGGGCTGCGATGAAAGCATCACCGTCATCTTGTGACTTATCAGAATTTGAATCAGGAGCTTTCTTCGTCTTCTTCTTCTCCTCTTTGCATTCCTTTTAGAAATGCCCAGTTTTGCCACAGTTCCAACAAAGAGCCTTGGACTTTCCAAGAGATTTGGATCTCCCATGGGATTTGGATCTACCCTTCTCATCTTTCTTGTCCTTCTTCTTCCTTTTCTCCTTGGGTCTTCCACAAACTGCAAGAGCCTCTTTGGCTGCCTCAAAAGACTTTCTTTGCATTTCTTCAGACAACAGTAAAGAAACCACTTCTTCCATTTTGAATGTGGATGTGGTGCTTCCAATAGCCATGACAAGATGATCCCATGAGTCTGGCAAAGAACAAAGCAAGGTCATACATCGATCCTCCTCCTCCATCTTTACACCAATAGATGTCAATTGTGCAACCAGCATGTTGAAAGCATTCATATGTTCAACAACGGATCCTCCATCCTCCATTCGAAGAGAATACAACTTCTTTCTCAGAAAAAAGTTTATTAACCAGGGATTTTGCTTGATACACATCCCCCAACTTCTTCCAAAGTAGTTTTGCAGTAGTCTCCTCATGGACATTTAACAACATAGAATCAGCAAGACTAAGTCTTATGAGACCCTTAGCCTTCCGATCCTTGAGATCCCACTCATCTTGTGGCATTGCAGCTAGTTTAGTTCCATTAACACTTTCCCAAAGGTCTCAGTCAATAAGCATGTCTTCCATCTTGAGCTTCCACAACTTGAAATTACTGCCATTGAACTTATCCACTTCAAACCTTCCTGATGTGCTTGCCATCTCCTTGTTGTAATAGAAATCAAAATACTCTGCACAGACTCCCACTCAACTTACGATCAGCTCAAAAAACCCCTACCCAACAGCTAAGAACAAAACTGGCCAGGCTCTGATACCAACTGAAAGGAAGCTAGGTGTGTGGAAATTGCTTCCTACACTAATCTAATGAGGAGAGATGTATGCAAATTCAATTTTAATTCTTACAATTACAGCAACATAGAATATCTAACAGAGATATTGCAGCAATACACATACACACAGAAAGTAGACAGAAGAGAGAGAGACAAGATATACATGGGGAAAACCCTTACAGGTAAAAAACTCCACACTCCAAAACATAGCTCAAATGTGTTATAGTAAACAATAACAGATTACAATATAGTTTTAGAGCCAATGCTCTTTTAGGAGTCTTCAAATGTTGAATCTGGAGATATTCCAGCAACATAACAGTACCTATAAAACACACTACTTATCTCCCATCCAAGCACCTATTTTTATAGAGTTTACAAGGCAAATATGGAACCTTCTAGAGATGAGTGTCCATCTAGGACTCATGCCCCAAAACCCACGCCTAAGGACACTTGTCCAACATCCCATCCCAATGTGTACGCCTTGTCCCAAGATAGGCTATGACAAATGCTCTTACGCACCTTACAACTGTCATAGAATCCGTCATAACTGAAAACACTTACAGCTATAAGAGAATCTGTCATACACTGACTAAAAATATCTTATTCCTCTTACAACTTGTCATAACCTCCCTTGACCACCCAAAGATGCCTTTCTCTGATGCAAAGATACTCACTGACACTTGTCATTAAATAAAAGTCAGTTGAGGTTTCGAGGGCGTTGCCCCCGAGCCCCCACGGGGATGCTACCCCTTGACCCCACCTTGTATCGTGACAGGGAGTGTGCCAAGGGCACTACCCCTAGACCCCGCAAGGGGCTCTGCCCCTTGACCCCGTCTTGGGGGCGCTGCCCCCAAATCCCCGTAAATTATTCAAGGGGGAAACCGTGGCTGCCAAAGTCACCAAAATTTATCCTGCTGCATGTACACAAGGTGCCGACTATGCCAACTCAACATGGGATAAATAAATACAACATTAGGAACTTGCAAAGGTTGAGACACCTTAATTCCCAACAAGCTTCTCATTATCAATCTGGACCACAAGATATGACTGTGAGATCCTACCGGATTGATTCATATCAGTGCTCCTTAATTCAGAACCGGAGGGGTAATAACCCCTAACTTCTCCCTGAGATACTCAAAAGAGTCCTTAGGTAGAGGTTTAGTAAAAATATCTGCAATCTAATCCTTGGAAGACACAAACTCCAATCTAACTTCATTTTTGTTCACTTGTTCTCTCAAGAAGTAAAACTTGATGGATATATGTTTAGTCTTTGAATGCAACACCAAATTTTTTGATATGTTAATTGCACTTGAATTATCACAGAAGATTGTGATAGGTTCTTCATACTCCACTCTGATATCTCTTAGCATTTGCTTCATCCACAATACTTGAGTACAACTACCTGTTGCTGTAGTATATTTTACTTCTGTAGTGGACAGAGATATTGCCTCTTATTTTTTGCTCAACCAAGAAACCAATCTCTTCCCCAAAAAGAATGCTCCACCACTAGTACTCTTCCGGTCATCCACATCTTCTGCCCAATCCGCATCTGTATATGCATGAAGAGAGAAATCATGATCTCTAGGATACCACAAACCATACTCAACTGTCCCTTTTAGATATCTAAAAATCTTTTTGATTGCAATGACATGAGATTCTCTAGGATCAGCTTGGAATCTAGCAACAAGACCAACAGCATTCATAATGTCAGGTCTAGTTTGAGTGAGATACAATAATCCTCCAATCATTGACCAGTATTTTTTCTGATCAGCCTTAGGAGAGTCATCATCTTTGATCAATTTACATCCGGTTTCCATGGGAGTACTCATTAGTTTTGAATCTTCCATCCCAAATTTCTTCAATAATTCTTTCACATATTTGGTCTAAGAAATGAAGATTCCTTTCTTTGTTTGAATGATTTGCAGACCCAGGAAGAAATTCATTTCCCCAAACATGGACATCTCAAATTCATTTTTCATTTCATTTGCAAAAGTTTTACACATTCTATCTCTTCCTCCAAAAATGATATCATCAACAAACACTTCAACAATCAAGATATTTTCATGATCAATTTTGAAGTACAAATTACTGTCAGTAGTACCTTTGTTGAAACCAATCTTCAAAAGATGCTTATCCAATCTTTCATACCAAGCTCTTGGGGCTTGCTTGAGTCCATACAGTGCTTTCTTCAACTTGCAGACCATATCACCATGATCAGACAATTGAAATCCATCTGGTTGCTCAATGTAAACTTCTTCTTCCAAGTCACCCTTCAGGAAGGCAAACTTGACATCCATCTGATATACTTTGAAATCCTTGAAGGCAGAAAAAGCAAGAAATAATCTGACTGCTTCAATTCTTGCCACCGGAGCAAAAGTTTCTTCAAAATCAACTCCTTCTACTTGGGAGTAACCCTTGCAGACCAATCTAGATTTGTTTCTAACTACTTCACCATCTTCATTCAGTTTATTCCGGAAGACCCATTTGGTTCCAATCACATTCTTGTTTTTAGGTCTAGGAACAAGATCCCAAGTGTGATTTTTCTCAATTTGCATCAGCTCTTCCTCCATTGCTTTAGTCCAGTTTTCATCATTGCATGCTTCATTCACTATCTTAGGTTCAATCTTTGAAATCAGACAATACTCTTCTGAATCTTGAGCAATCATTTTTCTTGTTTGAACACCTTTGCTTTTATCACCTATGATCTGGTCTTCAGAGTGATTCAGTTTTACATACCTGGGAATTTTGGGACTTACTTGCACTTCTATTTCTTGCACAGGTTCATTCAAACCTATCTCTTCTTCCTGATTCACCGGATCAGTTTGAATCTGAATCTTAGAAGGGGCTTGGACTCTTTGGATCAAAACATCATTCTGATCATCTTCATCATATTCATAAAACCTTGAGGGTTTTTCAACACCTTCATCAACCTTCACATTTGTACTTTCTATAATCTTTCTCAATCTTTTGTTATAACACCGGTATGCTTTTCTTTGAGTAGAATAACCCAAGAATATTCCTTCATCACTTCTAGCATCAAATTTGCCTAGATCTTCATTTCTTTTAATGTAACATTTGCTACCAAAGACTCTGAAATACTTCACAGTAGGAGTGATGCCAAACTAGAGTTCATAAGGAGTCTTACCAGTATTGCTTCTGATTTGAACTTGATTAAGAGTGTAGACTGCAGTGCTTATAGCTTCTCTCTAGTAGATCTGAGGAACATTTGCTTCCATCATCATGGATCTAGATGCCTCCTGGATGGTCCGGTTCTTTCTCTCCACTACTCCATTCTGCTGTGGTGTCCTTGGAGCAGACAATTGTCTTTTTATCCCATGTTTCTCACAGAATTCTATGAACTCACTGGATGTCAATTCTCCACCTCTGTCAGACCTTAGACATTTTATGTTCAATCCGGTTTCATTTTCTACCATAGCCTTGAATATTTTGAATTTCTCAAGGGCCTCATATTTCTCTTTCAAAAAAGTTACCCACATCATCCGGGAGTGATCATCAATTAATAACATGAAGTATCTATCACCTTGCACACTCCTGATTCTTGCCAGACCACATAGATCAGTATGAACTAAGTCCAATAATCTGATAGAAGACTGTTCTTTACTTTTGAATGTGACTCTGCTCTACTTACCCAACTGACATTCTTTTTACAAACTATTAGTGGGTTTCACCAGTCTTGGAAGATCTCTTACAGCTTGAGTGTTGCTTATCTTGATGATATTATCAAAATTCACATGACACATTCTCCTATGCCACAACCAACTCTAATCAATTTGAACAAATAAGCAATTTTTACTAGTACCAACCAAGTGGAAGATATTACCTTTAGTTTGAGTACCGGATGCAATCTCTGTTCTGGAACTTTCAAAGATCTTGCATTTTCCATTTTTGAATCAGAGATCATAGCCTTTGTCCACGAACTATCCAACACTGAGAAGATTGTGCTTCAGGCCTTCAACATATAGTACATTACAAGTTTTGTTCTTTCCATCAAAAGAAATAGTTCCTCTACCTCTGATTCTGCCAGCAAAATTATCACCAAATTTTACCACTCCTCCTTCATACCTTTCCAAATCTATGAATTTATTTTTGTCACCTGTCATATGATGTGAGCATCCACTGTCAATGACCCAATCATCCTTTTCTTCAACTTGGGCAGCCAGAGCTTTTTCTACAATTTTATGATTGACAAATTCAGAGGGCATTGGATCTTCTTCCTTGATGGAAATAAACACCCAGTCACTTCCAGATTTGTTTCCTGTCTCTAATTCATGATCTGTTACTCCTTCATCATCATCATCTTCATGAACATAGTAACATTTCTTTTGGAACCTTGATCTGTTAGGATTTGGCCTTGAAAATCTTTCTGGACACCTTGAGGCAAAATGACCAATCTTATTGCAGTTAAAACATTTAAAAGGCAATTTCCCTTCATACTTACTGGATCCTCTTGGCAGTCTTTTTGCAATAAGGGTTTCAATTTGAGCAGCTTATGCTTCATCTTCTTCCAGGTCTTTTCTTGCTTTTTCATACCATGATAGCTTCTTTGAAGAGTTCTCTCCTGGATCAAACTTTTGTTTTCCTTTTACAGAGGCACTAGCTTTGAATGCAGATTCAGTCTTGGAGTGGGCATCTCCAAACTTAGTTAATTCAAATGCAGCTAGTTTACCAACCAATTGATCTCTTGTGATACCTGAAAAGGATCTGAATTCTTCAATAGCAACAACCTTATATTTGTAAGAATCAGGAAGGGATCTGAGAACTTTGCCAACAATCTCATCTTCATCCAAGATTCCACCAGCACATCTAATGCCACAAACAAGCTCATTTACTCTTGGCATAAATGTAGTGATATTTTCATCTTCTCTCATCTTCAAGTTTTCAAATTTTCCATTCAGACTCTGTAGCTTGGCACATTTAACATACTTGTCTCCTTCATGTAGAAGTTCTAGTTTTTGCCAAATCTCATATGTAGTTTTTAGATCAATAACATTTGTTAGCTCTGAATCAGATAAGGCACTTAGAAGGGCTTCTTTAGTCCGCAGATTGTTTTCAGCATCTCTGATTTCATCTATGGTACTCAAACCATTCTGTGGACGAACATACTTCTTTGAAGCCATGATCCAAGACTGCATTCCCATACATTGCAAGTGGCATTCCATGCGACTTTTCCAAAGAGTGAAATTAGTTCCATCAAACCTTGGACTATCCTTTTTGTAGGATGACATCCTGGATCTCCTCAAGTGGTTAAGCTCCTTTTAGAGGAACTTGGCTCTAATACCAATTGTTAGATTTAGGACAGACAACTGAGAGGGGGGGTGAATCAGTTGTCTAACACTTTCTTACAATTAATCACTTAAATCCTTTTCTTAATTTAGCAGCATAATAATAAATTAATCATGGAAACATAATGCAACAATTCAAGAGTAGAAACACAAATGACACCAAGATTTTTAACGTGGAAAACCCGGTTAAGGGAAAAACCACGGGGTGACTAACCCAAGATTATATTCTCTGTTAAAATAATAGAAAGAACAAAATGGCACATGCCAATTAGGGCTCACTGCCCGAGCACACTGCTCACAAGAGGCCCACTGCCTACGGGAGACACACTGTCTACAGAATAATAAGTATTACATACTTGAACTAAAGAATAGCATCTTCACCATGCTTGAGTCAGTTCCATTTAAGCCCAATACTTCTGCTCTGCCTTTCACTCTTCTCTTCTACCACATTCTCATCACCACCATACTTTTGAAATGACTTTACAACTCCATATTTATACAAGACATTGACTTAGGAATAATCATCCAAGTCGGCATACATTACAAAGAAAATGCATAAATACAACATGACTTATTACAAAAAGACTTCATGCGGATCAACACACTGTTGGCCACACAGATATGAGACTTCAATCTTCCTTTAGGAACACGCCATTCTTCACAGAACATCTTCAAGATCATCCGCAGGATGTGTAACTCATCTGATCGGCCAGACTTAGGAAGAACACCATCATTCGGAAGTAATTCTTCAATTACGAGCTCAATCTTCAATGCGGACCACCAACACAAACTGGACACAATCCAAAGACTTCCACAAGCTTTCCTGAATCACCAAGAACATTCACACTACTTCTGCTTACTGAAATCATTCTCTCCTTCATCTGGAACCTCAAGAACATAGTCTCTCATCACTGTCATATTGGAATAGATGCTTGCGGATCTCCAGACCACAAACCAATTGAGTTGTCAATTCAAATTTACTTCCTAAACACTCCACCAAATCCGCAGAACAAGATATTGCATTTTCAAATCTTACCAGACCTATCTGTGTCACTCTGTCACCTTTGAACATCTGCCAGAACCAGTTTTACTTAAGTGGCCATAACTTCTTCAAATCTTCATGCGGACCTTTGAAATCTTTCCTGGATCATCTTAAGACACATATATACAAACCCTTTGAAGCACATCCTTTGATCTTCATCTTAGCTGGGATCTTTATCTCATTGTTCTTCTCTATTCCTGATTAGGACTAATTTTCTTAATATCCTCAGCACACAACTCATCCAATCCTTATCATCAATGAAACAGGAGTATGTTGACATCAATGACAACACCGATTAGGCCCATACTTGCAATAATATTCCCATGAGAGTTGTGAAGCTATCAAAGTCACCTATATGACAAAGGATTTCATATGTGGAACACATAGAGAGATCAACATCATGAATGTATGCTATTTGTTCTAGGACTTCAAGATGTTTATCAGTGAATTTAGAGAAATGCTCAATGTCTATGATGTATGCAAACAATTCTTCCAAAGAAATGGCCATGATATATGCATTCAAATCAATGCCAAATCAGATTTTGAAAGCTTGCAAAGGACAATTGCAAAGTTATATGTAACAATGACCTAAATGTTTGATTTTTTTGTACTTTTTCCAATGCAAATGCATGAAACAAAGAGTGTTGTGAGGATTTTGATTAGGGGCAGAAAATTATATGTCTGATATCAGCCCAAAAAATCAATATGATCCTTCTCAACACACTCTTGATGCAAATCCAAGATAATGCCAAGTCAAATTATAGTGAAAATGTGTCAAAATAGGCACTTTTTTCACCAAAACTCAATGTAACAAAGCATAACAAAGGGTGTTGTGGGTAAAATGATAATGGAAAGAAAATAATATCAATAATAGCATCCACTTGGTTCCAAGATACCCAACACAACACACTTTTAGTACCACTTAAGGTCAAGTCCTAGTGAAAATATAGCAAAATATGCGATTTTTCACGATTTTTCAATTCCAAGACCTCTCAAAAGGGGTGTTGTAAAGAATTTTAGGAGGTACAGAAAAGAATATCAATAATATTAGTCACATAAATCTATTAAATTAATCACAACACGCTTGGGGTGCAAACTAGGTCAAACCCTATGGCCAAAATAGCCAAAATATGTGGTTTTCTGCAAAATTTTCACTACAAGAGCCCGATAAAAGGGTGTTGTGAAGATTTTTTAGGAGGGGAAGAAAATTATTACCCTGATAATAGAAAATTAATGCAAAAATATCCTTCACAACACACCTATAGTGCAAGTTTAGAGAGTCGATAAGGCCAAATTTAGCGAAAATCGTTGTTTTTGAAGCCATAGGTTTGAGATCTTGGGATAAAATGTTATATGAATGCTTTGAAGTCTAATTTATGGTTAAATTGACTTACTCTTAGATCTAAAAATGATTTTCAAGGTTTAACATGCAAAATGCCCATGCAAATTTAATGAAAATGCATCAAAATTGATAGTTTTTGTTGAAATTTTCTATGTAAAAATGCAAATATTTTAAATCTAAATGAAAATTCACACTAAAATGCAAGACTACATCCAAATGCAAATTTTAATGAGCCTCTAAAATCAGTAGAAAAATCTGATAAAATATTTTTGCCTACAAACCCTAGATTTTGGAATTACTAGGTTATATAAAATTGTCAAAATTTCCACAAAACCCTAACAATTAAATGATCAAAATGCAATGTAAATTTCTGATTTTTTAGATTTTTCTATAGTTTATATCAGATCTGATGTAAAATTCATGAATTAGAAAAATTTAGGAAGAATTGATGCAATTTAGTAAGCCAAACAATGCAATTTTTTTGTATTTTTCTAATTTTTCAATTTTTAAAAAAAATTTCTCAATGCAATAAAGTAAATGACCAAATAAATAAATAAAATCACACCAAATCTAAAGGAAAACACTCAGCAAGTTGCAATTTTAGTCCAAAAACATGGGTTCACCAAATGTTTAGTGTAAAATTGGATTTTGCTAATCTTTTGTTGTTTAGATGTTAAAATCTGCCTCTCCACTAAACATTAAAGGATCTAGGGTCAGGTGGCGAGCACTATCATACCCTAGGTCACTTACAAATGAAGGGAAACTTGGATTAGGGAATTAATTATCAATTTTTCCTTCTCCTATGTCTAATTGACCATTAAAACCCTAATTATGCAAATACGACAACAAATTGATGAATAACGGAAAAAGCTCTTACAGACGAGAGTAAAATAACAAATCACAGAATACATGTTTTCGGGGTTCCAAGGTGGAACAGGCAGGGACTGAGGTGCGAGCGCCCCAAGTCCAAGGTACCTACTTTTTCAGGGAATCCAAACCTCCTTCCGACACTGATCAGCCCTATAACTTCTATTTCCTGAGATCTATCTACGGAAGACACTGTTGCGGGTGCCCTAGTCCTGAAAGTGCTCCTTTCTCTAACTTTTCTCCAGATCCTAAATCCTTGATGCTTGCCAATCCTTCCTACAACTCCACTTTTCCCAAATGCGACACCTGTAACCTACAATCACAAGACTTGGTTTGGGGGTTGTGGTGTTTAGAGGCTTGCCTCAGTCAAGCCCCGAAGGACACTTAAGTCTCTAAACACCATTGTCAAACAAAGAGTACGTGCCCTTGTGAGGGAGAGGCATAAACCAAAGGAATCAATGATAAAAAAACACAATGATATGTCACCTTGTAGTGAAGCTCTCATGGAGGAAGATGCTCTTCATGCCATGAGGAGATTGATGCTCAAATCTGTAAATATCAACACATAAAACATACCAATCTGCTCTTGCAACACAATAGAAAGCCTTGAATCACCTTGAGAACACAATAGCTTGCTAGTAATCATCTAGTTTACAAATGAGTGCCTAAACATGCTTATATATGCACCTACAAGCATTCCCGCCAAGATTTTAAAAATCAAACTTTACTGTGTTGGCAAAAGAACCAACTAACGGTCACTAACTGACACCCAAAAATTGAGGCTACCCCAAAATAGGGCAGGACTAGGGCACGAGCGCCCAAGTCCTCTCCCCTTATTTTAGGTAGGGTATAGCTCAAGGGGTCCTCATTTGCCATGAAACCCAGGTCTCATTCCATTGAGATGCTAAAATATGAACTAAATATCATAAATGCATGCTAAAGACCCGGGAGCTAAACCTTATGAGGGAAAAGCACCCAAGGGGACATTTTCCGACGTTACAGGAGTATTTGTAGAATAATCTTAAATGCTTATTTAGAACATTATTTGTTTAATTACCTTTGTGAAAGTGTATTATGCATTTTAATATTGTAGAAATATTTGGAAAATGCTAATTTAAAAGAAATTGTTTTAATTAAATGCATTAACTAATTTGAGAAATTACCATGTTAGCCATTTAAAGGAAATTCTGATATGCATTAGTTAATTTGAGAAATTACTATGTTAACCGTTAAAAAGGTATTTTTGCAAATGCATTAGATTTAAATGATTAGTGAAGTATGAAAAGGAAAAATATCTACTTGCAAAATATCTAATTTTAAATATCCTCTTTTGAAATAGCATGTTAGTGTGAAATGGGGGTTTAGTGAAGCAGGGGCATCTTTTGATGCATTTTGGGTCATTTTGCAAAGTTTTGATTTTTGAGTTGGTTTGATTTGTTTTGGGTAAATAAGGTCATTTTTTATCATTTTGGGCTATTTGGAGTCATGTGGGGTCAATTTGTTAGGTAGATGTGAAATTTGTCAAAAGTTGCACAAAAATGGTCAATGTTGTCAATGCAACTTTGCAATTTTGGTTTAGGAAGTTAATAAACTATTTTTGGGCATTGGGATGATGTAATTGAATAAATATGAGATGTAAACATGCAGACCAGGGTTGGTGAAGAGATGGAATGAAGAAAATGAACATTTTGGAAGCATTTTCTTGTGTTTTTCATGGTGTAACAGTCTAAAAACCTACGTGTAAAGCTCTGTACGGATGAGTACGTCCTAGCACCTGGTTGGAAAATTTGGATAATGGTTTTATATTTATAATGTTTTTGGTTTGACTGATTTTCATTGTGTTTTGTGAAAGTTATGATAAAAATAGTGATTGCCATGTACAGATTTTCATTGTTTCCTGCCTGAAAAACCTCTTTTGTACAGATTGTGCAACCTGATAAGGTCAAGGGAAGACATGGGGATGATGAAGCTATGAAATACAGAAATTTTTGTTTTTATTTGGAATCATTTCATTAAGTTTTGCATAAGTTATTGCATTTTTGGTGATGACAGCCATGTACCCTAACTAGAGTATCCAGCAACACTAAAAAATTCATTTCTCCCATTTGGTACCGTGAAAAATCCTAATTTTTTGTGAGGAACTTTGTTTTGACATTCCCTAAAGGAGTCCAAAGTCTTGGTTCATTATCTTTTGGTTGGTACAAGTTATGGAGAACAGTGTGGTCTCTAACACTATTGACAGAGTTAAATACCCTAGTTGCTTGAGGGTTTGATAAAAGCAATGCATTATTTGATCATGGTTGGATGGGAAACCTATGAGATGTGTTGTGTTGGGTTTGAACAATCCAAGAACCTCATGTTACATGTTGTTTTCATTGTTGAACACCATTAGGTTACAGTTACAATGTTTCCAAGGTACACTAGGGTGCATTTAGTCATTGTTTGAAATAAACCATTGTGTGAAAGGTGTCAAATCAGTCAAGTGTGTTTTGGAGGAATTTTTAGAGTTGAAAATGGAAAAGGAAGGGTTGTATCATTTCATTATTCTTTTTTCTCTATTTTTCCTCTTGTGTGTGTGGATTTTGGGATTGAGAAAATGAAGATTGGAATGGATTTGCTTATGGATTGGGAGCTTGTATGGATTGGATTGCTTGAATATAGAATTGTTATGCATGTGTGCTTGCTTGGGATTGATTTCAACCTTAAGGATCTCCATGGAAAAGCTTGCACAAAAAAAGGTATCTTCCTTTTAATAAAAGAATGCAATTTCTTCATGTAAATTCCTTGTTTAGCCATGCTCCCATATTAATTAGGATAAGCATATGGCTTATTTGAGTATGCTTGAATTGGACTTAGAAAGAATTTATTTTCTTAATCATTTGTTAGAATTGTAGATTTCAATTCTTTAGTTGTGGCTTCATATTATTTTTGGAATCTTCAAAATGACGTCGTTAGGCAAGCAAATTTTCTCCAAAATTTTATGTGATTAGATATTTGTGGTGTGGGTTGGGTTTAGAACAAAAGGGTATTGTTAGAAAATTGGTTGGGTTTTTCTTCTAGTTTTCTTGAGAAACATGAAATGGCCCAAAAAACCTTAAAATTTTCTCCAAAAAAATTATATGATTGAAAACGTGTGGTCCCTACCCTATTTAGAGCAAGAGGGTATAATTTATTTTTGAAATTATGCACTTTTATTTATGGTAAAATTTAGTGAATAGTGAAAAAATTGAAGCTTCCATTAATGGTGATTGAGGCTTTTGCATGGTTCTTGAAATTGGAAAAATATGAATCTTAAATTTTTAGGTCATGTAAAAGATTTTTATCCTGTGGGATGAAATGTCTCATGTTGGAAATGTGGTTTCCTACCTTTTTGGATATGGGTGTCATGTTTCTTGGCATCTTCTTTTGTGCTTTGTATTTTTTAGTCAATGTTGACTTTTTGAAAGGCCTCATGTTGGATATGTGTTTTACAACCTCTTAGATACAAGTGTTATGTGTTTTGACCTCGTTTTCCATGCCTTGACCTATTTTGGTCAAAGTTGACTTTTGTACTTAAGATTCGATACCTAGTAGTTCATTTCCTACTTTTCATCGTGTTGTTGGTACCTAATAAGTCCTAGTGACTATTTGCATGAGTGTGATGTTGTGCCAACTCATTGCTTTATATTGGTGATTGTTGCCAGGTCTTCTTGTGTATTATTGGTTGGAGGCCATAACCCTTGTGCATCATTGTTTTATCTTGATTATATTATGTATTATTATTGATGTGATGATGTCGTGCCTTATTTTCTATGTTATGACCATTTGGTGTAAATAATGATTTTAGAATGTTATTAATGGATGGATTGTAATATGACTTTGGAGTGTTTATCCTTCTTTCCTCAACTACATTGAAATGAAATTATTAGTTTTGATGAATAGTAAAGGACAAGTATGTGGATTAAAAGTATTGATGTTCCATGTATTAGTCTATTTTTTCTCTTACTTTTGGTTGGGTCATGGACATCTATGTGGCGATTTATGCATTGGACCCTTGGTGTGTGTATTCAAGTGTGGTTGTGCATTGAATTACTAGTGTATTGTTATCCTTGAATTATGCATTGGACCTTTGATGTGTGTGTATTCAAGTGTGGTTGTGCATTAAATTCTATTGGATTATTATTCACATGGTGTTATGCATTGGATGGTGTCTGATACCCATGTGTAACCATGGTGTGGATTTTGGTGTCTTGTGTGAGACCCTTGTTTGTGTGTGAGTTTAGTCGTGCTAGAAGTGTATCCATGATATTCTATCTCCGTAGCTCAGGGGTTGCCTAGAGTGGCATAGGCATCTATTGTGCTTGACAATGGTAATATGATTGGGAGGTGGGTAACATTCCCCATTGGTCCTTGCTTGGAAGATCACTTGGGAGGTGGGTAACATTCCCCATTGGTCATTTCCATCTTATTTTATGCCTTGAATTATGTAATTAAGCATGTAATTTATCCCTTAATGCACCCATCCTTATATGCATCAAATGCGGGCTTATAATTGTAATAATTATTGTGTTGTGTATTTTGGTAGAAAATGCATGTGTAGGTAGGTAGTTTTTTTTAGCATCATAGATGTTACTATTCATGCTATTGGGAAAAAGTGTTTAATTGATATTCAATTTTATGGATATGTTGTAGATGATAATTAAACTCCATGGTATGGTCGGTGTTCATCCAACTCTTATTTCCATTAAGTTATTATCAATTTGATATGTCATGTAGCATGATTGATAGGATTGATCTCATGCATTGTATAGTTAAACTAGATTTTATTTGGAAAGAAAATATTTAGGTGAATTAAGCATTGAGTTTTGTTATCAAAATGTAAAGAGATTCATTATTGTATTATGCCCTTGCTTAGTTATGATGCATGGAAAGTTAGGCTCTATATCGTGTTTTACTAGCATGTTAGAATAGACTTGTTAACCTTGTAAAGAGAAATAAATTGTAGTTGATATTCATAATAATGCATCTTGGTGTTTTGAATTCAGTGCTATTAGATCCTACTGATTTAAATTAGAATCATCTATGTTTGGGATGAGATTCATTTCATGGCAATGCATGTATGTCATTACTTGAGTAGCATTTGCTTATCATCCTAGAAGAGATTTAGCATGTTAGGGCAATCTTGTTTATGAGATGTTTAGAATTAATTGTTTGTGAAGTTGAAATGAAGTTAGAAGCTATGTTTTTTTATCATTTGAATGCTATGAGTAGATAGAATCATTGATATGATGTTTGTAGTTGACATTATGCTAGGAGTTGAATTTATCTTTAATGCTTCTCACATTTAATGTATGATGTCAATGTTTATGGATTATGTTGTGTTGGAACATTGCTATGATTTTGGAGTAGAATCATTAGTTTTTTTATGCATTCAACTGTTCTAAGAATTAAGACCTGCCATGTATGCTTGTGTTGTACATGAGGCAAATGGGTATGCTAATGAATAATAGCATTTTGAGTTAAAATGAATCCCTCATTTTATGTGAATTTTTATGCATGTTGTTGAATCTAGAGTGTAAGTAAATGTTTAGTTCAAACTTTTTCTACTCAACTCTTGCCTTGAGGTTGTTATGCCTTGTTTCAAGGCTAGCATGCTATAGACTTGTTCAGCCTAGCTCTATCCTTGTCTTGGTTTGTGTGACCTTATTTTTTCCTTTTGAGATTTATGTACGTTATCCATTCCATTATGTTGGAATGTGTGCCTTTGTGTATTTGTATCATCTTGGAATGTGTAATGAAGTAGGTGTCTCGCATTCTAATCCTTGTGTTCGTGAGAGAATGGGATCATTGACTAGTGTTTTTATCTCCGACTTAGAGAAAAATCTACCCTCTTGTATGTGTTTCATGGTGACCTTGTCACATGACATGGTTAAGTCTTTCGCTTGTGTTTCCATGCTTGAAGAATCGGCATTGCATACATTGAGTGTTGTTGTGTTATGATGTGGAATCTCGAGTGTGTAAGCATGTAATGTGACTTGTTTTTGTTACATTTTCATCGCGAAAAAATTGTTCATCCATGTTTTGACCATTAATGTCTTTGGTGAAAGCTTGGGGCATTACAACAATTGAATTTAACTCTATCACATTATTGTAATTGAGCATATCACATTTTTCCATAATTGAGTGCAGTCACATGGCCACAATCGAGCATAATATTTTCATATCATTTTCTAAATAGACATAATCTTTTTAAATTTATTCATTTCTTATTACTTCAATTTTGTAGATAGTTGGCAAGTTCCTATTTTATATTAGATTTTCATTTATAAGATAGAAGCTATTCATTGTACATCATTTCTTTATTTTGTAGGATTCATGGAGAGTGCATGCCAAAGGATATATTTACATGATCACACCTTGTAGGGACCATTACTTTATCTGGACCCCATGATGATATCCTTTCACTGTCTGAATATTTACTTTACATGCATGTTTCTAAGTGCTACATAATTTGAGATACATGATCATATTAGGATTCACATGTACCTCAAAGTGGGGGCAAAATGTAATGGTAAAATTTGCATACCCATAGTCATTTCCCATTTAGTTTTGTGCCTATTTTGATGAAATATCTTGATACGTGTTTATGATGAAAAATGGCACATGTGAGAAGTTGGGATCATTCCCCTAGCCTTTTATCCATTCATACTCACACATATCCATATACATTTAAGCCTTATCCTATCCTTACATGCATACGCATGCATGCACATATCTATGCATTCACCGCATCCACACATTTATCATAGTCACCTATGCACCTACCTTCATTTATCCATTAGCCACCTAAATTCAAGTTTGGCTAAATGGCATCATTAATCCTCCCATCTTGAGCTTGCTAAACAAATGAGAAAAAGTTTGATGCTATGTGCTAGTATATATAGACATGTATTGTAATCATTCTAATCATATCCAAGAATCATTAGAAATCATTCATTCTAAAGCATTAAAGAAATTAATAGTGACACATTTCTAATTGGTAAAATAAAAAGAGTAACAAATCTATATACTAGGGCCCTTGCTTCTTGTTTTGATCCTTGTTCATTTTTCATGGGTTGATCTAGAAGAACTTGTCTCCTTACAATAAATTGGTGGCCCTTAAGGTATTTCTAAATACCACCAAGTCCCCAAATATTCAGGAAGAGTAGAGAAAACCATCATCCATCAAGGGAAGTTATAGAATAGAATATTATTGATTGCAGTGATGAGGTCAAACTCAAAGTATAGATCTACGACTGTGACTTTGTCCTAGATTTGTGAACTTGTCCTCTAACAGAACACAGATCTAACACATACAAAAGCATTTTACTAATAGAGGCACTATTTCCATATCAAGAATTAGGTAGATTACAGAATCTTCTTCAGTCATCAAGATAAGTACCCCTATCTTCTTATTCACATGCCTAAAATAGCTAGTGCACCTATCTAAATTATCTTTCCCGACTACATTTAGCTAACCTATAATGATTATTCTTTATTAATTGCATTTATTTAAATTAGCCTAGGATAAACCTAAGCAAAGTTGTTTTTCCTTTAGAACTGTATTATTATGTAATATCAAGATAAAATTTGCTCTCTTCATTAATTGATGTTTAATAAATGAACTCTTAATTGGTTAATAAGTTTGAAAAGATATCTCTTATTTAAGGGATAAGAGAGAAAAACTTAAATAAAGAATAAAATAAAATAAATGTGGCAAAAACCAAAGTTGTGAAACGGGCTCCTTCCCCTATAGGTTTCACAAAATTAAATTTTGATGGGGTTACTTGAGGGAACCCAAGCCTGGTGGGAGGAATCTTTGCTCTTAGGGATTCCAAAGGTAGTGTAGTTTATGGAGACTTCTTATTTTTTGGAATAAGGACTAATGATCAAATGAAATAGACAACATTTCTTATTAGGCTTGCTGTAGCAACTTTCCAAAATTAGAAAAATTTAATTGTCAAGGGAGACTTTATGGTGGTGATCCCTACCCTTAATCAAGAAAAAAGTCCAAACTAGAAATTTAACTAATATGTAAAAGAGGTTCAAGGTTTAAAGTAGAGTTTTGATTTGATTATCTTTAATCATTGTGACTGTCATTTGAACTCAATAGTGAGTCTTTAGCAAATGTGAGCATTAACCAAGAGCCTATAATGACAATTTACAATCACCTTTCAAGCACTTGGAAGGATTTAAGGTGTAGTCTCAACCTTCAACCTCCTTGACTAAGACAGTTCTTCTGCAAGGCAAGGCCTATGCAAAGTATGTATACAAGAGGCAACTTATATGTTTAATTTCTTAAATGCCTTCTTGACATTACATATTCTTTTACATTCTCAAATGTGGCACAAGTTGGCTATTCTTCCTTCGATGGTGTATGATTTCATAAGTTGTATTGGTGGTGAATAATGTGGATGGAAGGTTTGTTTCCACATGGAGAAATTAGGATAGCATTTAGAGAATTTAATGATTGAGTTGAAATGAGTAATTGAACAAAATGGTGTATCTTTTAGCAAATGTGACAGATAGCTGGTGGGGCCTAGTTGGAGTTATTTTGGTTTGTGTGCTTACAATTTATATAGCTAGAGTGTTGAATAGGAAGGAGGACAACAGTGAAGGGTAAAACAAGGCAAAGAGCTTATGCTTCAAGGGTTGATTTCATATAGAAGGTTGCAAGTTATCTTTTCTTATGAGATGAGTGCAACCCTAGGGTTTGTGAAGAGTGTTTTTGGGAGAGAAAGGCTTGGTAGTTGGTAATAAATTGAAAGTAGCAATTTGAGGTGACTTTATTACCAATCTTGCTTTTTATATTATAGAAGTTGAATTAGGATTATGAATTCTAAAACTATTCATGCTTGACCAATTCAAGGAGATGAAGTTGGTAAACAAAGATGAAACAAAAAGGTTGTTGAAGTTGTGGCAGCAAATTGTGAGGGTGATGGGTCAATGTCCACTTTGGCTCAAAAAGTGGATAGTTAAGAAGAGATTGAGGAATTAAGGAGAGAGGTGGGAGTTCTCAAGTCTTACTACAACGACATAGGCAAAGTCCTTGCTAGTCTACATGTGCATCGTCATCATGGAAAGATCAAATTCAGCAACAATTTTACCATCCCAAACTTCTATGGCAACTTTGTTCACTAGTCTTTCCATTAGCAAGAGGTCTATCATAGTGTTTAGTTCCCCTCTCATGTTTGTGCCTATGGTTCTAGGTGTTAGGCTTCCTAGTTCTAGTTTTGTTATAGAAACCTAACTATTTTTGTTGGTTTTTTCTTTATATGTAGAGCCACTCTGGTTTGAGTAGCATTTTGTTATCTTAGTTTTTATAATTCGTGGCAAGTTGGCTATTAACAATTAATATGTATTTCTTATTCAAGGGTGGGGACCTATATACAATTTTGAAAAAATAATAATACCAAATACCAACAAACTTGTTGAACATTGTAATGGTAAAATTTGCATACTAACGCCATTTTCGATTTAGTTTTGTGCATATTTTGAGGAGAGTATCTTGATACATAGCCATATTGACAAATGACATAATTTTGTGCAAAGTAAGGTCCCTTTCCCTATGCTATCCATCTACCCATTACACTTATTCCTATACACTTACCCTTCATCCTCATCCATATGTTTACACATCCCTATAAATTTGTCATAGTCGCTTAGTTGTCACACCTATACACACACATTCCCATATACATGCTACCTACTACAATTTAGCCCCTTTCATGTCTCAAGACTAGTTCACAGTTGCAGACTCGTCCTACCCAAATTTAAAAGTTTAAATTCACGTTTGACTGATTTCCCACCTTTATCCTTCCTTCCTAGGGATAACTAAACACAAATTTGCATGATGTGTTGCTGTGTCCTTGTATTTACAGGCATTCAATGCATCCATTCTCACACGTGAGAGAATCAAGCAAGTATTTCACATTACACACTTCAATTGGTACACTAAAAGGAATCTAGCTCTACACAATCATTCCTACAAGCATTTTCATGACTGAAGATTGTTGTTTTCATTTATTCATACACATTTTTGAGGGTTGACCTAGGAGAGCATGTCCCTTTGTGACATACCAACAACCCCACAAAGGTATTTATAAATACTGTCAATCCACATATATGATGAAGCATAGATGAAATCATGACAGATCAAGCAAAGTGAAGAAACGTAGTTTGTGGATTACACAAGACAAGTTTGCAGGTGCAAGACAAACTCATGGTCTCGAATTTGTTCTTGATCCCCAAACTCATCCTTCCATAGTGAGAACAAAATGTTCTAATTTTGAGGCAATTATCAATCTATTATTCATTGTTCTTGATCCCAAGATACATCAAATTTAGATCCATATCAAGGTAAGTACACTTGTTTCTACTTACATTTCCCACATTTAATAATTGTTCCAATTGACCAAATTATCATTTCTAGTTGTCATTATTTAGTTTGGGTTAATTTAAGCTTGTATGCATTTTATTGGACTAGCCTAAACTAAGGAAAGTTTATTTTCCTTAGTGTTTTTAGTGAACTCAATCAATCCTACACAACCTTATCTCACCTTTAAGGTTTTTAGTTTACATTTTCCAATTTGATATAATTTTGATTTTTCATATAATTTCAGCCTTACCTAGGGTTTGATCTTTATGTGTGCATATCTTTTGATTAGGGTTTGGGTATACACAGTTATCTTTTATCCCATCCTAGATTTGCCTATCATTATGACACCTATTAGAGTTTGTTCTGTGGCTTATTTACATTCATTTATTTCATGTTATGACATATTTCTATCTTTCATATCATGACACATCTATTCTTGATACACTTATGGACTTTTATTCTATGAATGTGTGTTTTCTATAGAGGTGGTGTTCCATCATGAGCTACATTTTCCCTCTTTCATTGAGTTGATTAGTGCTTATCCTATGTTTTTAGAGACATTTAGTTCTTTTTGTCACAATTCCATGATGATCCTATGCCTTGTAACAATGATGATCATATGCTAATCAAGGATCCATCATGTGATTCACTTGTGCATGACATTAATGTACCTAGTGATGATACATCTCTTACATGTCATGATAGTTTTTTCATATTTCCATGTGCTTTACATGAATTACCTTCTTTCATACATGGTGATGAGCATATTGATGATCATTCTTTCACATCCCATGTTAAGTCTATGAATACTTGTCCTTCATGTTACCTTTCTTCACATGATGATAGCTTATGCCTTGATGATACTTTATAAGCCTCTCGTGTTAATTTCATGACACTTCATTGTCTTATCCTACATTGTATGGCATCATTATGAGCCTTTGTGAGGAACTTTTACGTGATGACTATGATGGGCCTAGTGATGCATCTTTACATGTGAAATAATTCTTGTGTATTAATTAGAAGCACATAAATGACGTTTTATTGATTGATGGGTTTAGATTAGAGCCTTACAATGGTTTAATTCATCTTGTTTGTTCTACACTTCTTTTTCTAGCTTGGTTGATGCCTTTATTGCATATTTTCTAAACCTAATCCACATTAGAATAGTATGGACATAGAGATGGCTCTTCCTAGTTTATCTTTTGATCTTCATCCATCTATTAATATGGTTTATGTGTCTCATATACCTACCTTTGATGTTACCCATGATTCACATGATTATAATTTTCTAGGGCATACTAAAGGCTAGGAAGATGGCAAGATGTCAATTTACCACCACCACCTATCATGCTTACTAATACACTTGATTTACCCCCTTGTGCCTCAAGTTTCATCCAAAACAAAGGAGGGTGATATCATTCAAATATAAAGTAATCATGCTAAAATATCTCCATGGGACTTAGTGTGTACATACCTTTTTATAAATATATTATACAAAAGGCCTTAGAGAAGATACAAATTGGATCTAATAATAATCCACAATTAATTGCATCATTGATAGAGTCTATTGGACATATTGATAGTCATGATATATTATTTGAGGATAGAGAAATTTCACTTAAAAAAGTACTTAAGGAAGCATGACCTTTACATATCATGGTGGAATGTGGTGAAGCAACCATTAACCATTCTTTAGTTGATAATGGATCTAGTCTTAACATGTGTACTAAGGATTGTTTAAATTAGTTAGAAGTAGACTTGTCTATTATATGACCATCTAACCTTACTATTAGAGGATTTGATAATATGCCCAAATCTTATTTGGGTACTATTATTCTTCCAATCCAAGTTCGACCACATAAGTTAGACACATTGTTCCATGTGTTCCCTAACAAATTGAACTATAATATCCTTCTTGAGTGTCCATGGTTGCATGGTCTGAGAGCATTTCCTTCTACTTTGCATCAATGTGTTAAATATTGGCATGAAGGAAAACTTTGTCGCATACCTATAGATCCTAAACAATATAACAAGTGCACACAAGTAGATACATCTAATTACATTAGGCAAAATGAACCCTTAGCAACTGATTCTAGTACTTTACATGGTGATGACTGGGGTTCATTAGGTTTTATGCCTAGTGGTGTTAGTGAGTATTTTGTGGATCTTGAATATTATGAAATTCCATCTTTATATATGGATCCCTCTATGGTAAAACACCTTAAGCATGTAAGGATGCAAAGGAGACGTGCATGTGTGAGAGTGATCCTAAGAGTGATACATCTTCTTCATCACTATTAAACCTCCTCCTAAGCTATCTTTAGAAAAAATTATTTTCCCAGATATAATCTTATATAAAAGCGTAGATATAAAGGAATTGGACTTGGAAAGAAGGAACATTCGATTTCCACATCATCATTAGACAAATTTATGATCCATCTTTTTGGATTTCCACATCATCATTAGGGTTCATTAAGTACATTAGATAATATATGTGGCATTATCCATGATACATCTTGCATACACACATGGTACATATGAACTCTAGAAAGCATAACATAGATCATAACATGCAGATATAAAGAAAAATTTAAACATGTAACATCTAAACAATAGCATCACAATAGTTAAACATAGAACCATAAATAAAGAGTGTTTCATGATATAAATGATCAAATATTCATATACATCAAATGTCAAAATAGATATACATGAACAAATACACTTAGACTATCTCTAGGGGGAGGTGCTCCTAATGATCCCTCCCCCGCATCACCCTAATCACTGCCATGTGTCCTTGACAAAGATTGAGAGCAAGATCCAACTTGTAGCATTATGTTCCTCCCTCATAACCAACTGACCTCCTCATGTAGTGTGCTCAGCTCTACTTGTTGCGCTTGAATAATTGTCTAAGCACTCTCTAACGAACTTATCAAATGTGCAATGAACACACCATTCATGGTGTGCGCATGACTCTTCATGCATTAAACTATGTGACCCTTTAATCAAGCTTGCCCTCTCTACACATATCACGCCTAGGTCTAGTTGGAGCCTACACAACTCCTAGATCATAGCATCCCCCTCCAAAACTATTGCAACCTTTATAGAGGTGCCTCTATAGGCCATCATATCCTAGCTCATGAAGTCAAAATATGGGGCAAATTGTCTAGTATACACATGATCATACACTATCTACTTCGTTGGTAGGACTAGTACACCTCGGGTCAAATTCTCTATAGTAAGAGATGAGTGCTAACCACTCAACTACACTCCCTACATGATCACATATTTTGTTAACCACATATTTATAGGTGATAATAAAACAAAGACGAATTTAAATGCAATATCATGACTCGTAAACCTAGATCTTCTGTCTACCAGTTAGCATCATCGAGTACCTATTGCAGGGGGTGATGTTTAGTACACATTGTGGATCAGCTCCTACTACATGTGCAGCTACAGGTGCGCCTAGAGGATAAATGTAGGTGGATCTCTCTCTTGTCCACCGTGTTTTGTATTCCAATGAGACCCCTGCATAAGCTTGATTTATGACCTATACTAGGGATCTACCTCAACATCATTTGTGTCCACATGCTTTATAGACAAAGGTCTCTGGCTCTCCCCTCACTAGAATGGTGATCTATGATGTCATTTATTTAGTATAAGATCAAGGAGCACTATCTAACAAAGTTTAAATTGATGTAGCACCAACTAATAATGAATTAATTCCATCACTATGCCATGTTTGCCATAGATCTACCTGAAGTGCCTAATTCAACCTATCTAATATCTATCATCGATGTCCATGAACAATTTTGGTATGGCCATCAGGTGATGACTGTCAAAAGTTTATTGAAGCCCCATCTCCATGCTCTAAGGGTCCTACCCTCTTTGTAGTGACTAACAATTGTGGTGTTCCATTGAGCCACCAATGCTACTTGTGGCCTTGTTGCTACTAGTGGTAACCCTTGAGGCATGGCACATGTAGATGCTCATAGACCCAACACTAAAGTAATGATGGCCCTCGTAAAGACATAACTCCCTCATCAACAAATGTGTGGATGTCAATAAGTGGATATCGTTATAGAATTGTGTTGGGAGACAATGGCCTCATGCAAACACTATGTGTTGCTCATTTGCCTCTCAACACAATTGTATGAGACCATAGGTTATGTGTGAGCCTTGTCCATCCAAAGAACAAATAAGCTATTGCTAAATAATTAGTTGTGCCCCTTAGATATACCCATCATGATCTCAGTGAATGATACACCACTATTGGTAGCCTACTCTCCCATGCATCACTAATACAACTCTCAATCTTGTTGCAGTGTGGTATTGTGGGCCTCCACTCTCCTACCCCAAATGGGAATGCACAAAATCCTCACACATCCTCAAGTGTCACTCTCATCTTGCCTATAAGGAGGTCAAATGTGGTGGTGTCTGAGTACCACCACTTAGCAAGTGCAATGAACTTGTGCATGTCATAGTGTATTGTCAATGTCATAGTGTATTGTCAACAAGGTAACCATGGATCTAAGACCTATGGCCTCTAGGAGTGCCCAATCTTACATCATCCATAATTGGTAGCATGTGTAGACTGACCACTTGTAGGCTCTATAGATGCTCCCAAATCTATAGCTTCGATTACATAAAAGCAAACAAGTAAATGTCACTAGAACACATTCAAGTGCTAAAAATAAATCAAAAAATGACAAATTGTATGCCAATACATCACAATGATAGCCTATGATGAGTCAACAAGACAAGTCTACAACCTGAGGACTATTATTTCAAACAAGTATGTGGATGCCCAAAATCAACAAAAATAAAATCATTTTAAGAAGTGAAAATTTGAACATTGCAAAAAAAATTCATGGTGTTTGGGTGACTGACGATGTCTACAACCTCACCACACTCAATCTGTTCTCATACTCAATCACCCATAATGGACATGTTACTTTTTCAAACCACCACCATAGAATGCAAGATAACTCTACAGCATAAAATATACTAGTATTGTGAGGATGATCGCACTAATGAAAGTGACATTTCACTATTCACCCTCCCTTTTATAGTTGAGATAAACTTGTGACCATACCCATGATGACATTCATTATTCATGTTGACATTTAACCTACATGTACTTGAGCTTGTTTTTCACAGTGTGCATTTATTACAACCCTTTTCTTACACAGATGACACTTTTGACATATGACATTTTGAGGACCACATTGAATTACGATACTTATCTATACACATTGACATACCTTGGGACCACACGTCTTGATTTCTCATCGATTCTATCATTCATAATGCCATTTGCATTCATTTCATCTTTCTAAGGCTGAGATTTCGCATGCTTTCACAATCATATGATACTAACATATATGCTTTCACGCTTATCTATTCGACATGATTTGCATTATTGCTTATCACACAATGTTTATCGTGTTTATCAAGCCATTTAGGGCTATCTTATTCAATTATTATGCACTAAGTGAGCTTAGTGCATCAATACAATCCTAAAAGTTACATTAGGGGCATCAAGCATTCCCCCTTTTACATTGGAGCCATCATCACCATATCTTTACACACATTTTTGCACCTAATCATATTATCTTTCTCATGAGAGACCTCTTATTCAATACAAACTTTCATGATTACATCTTACATTATTGCACTCAAGCCATTTGATCACATTAGGGGGCATTGAACTTTCCCAATCAAAAGCATCACACTTCTCATTGCATTAGGGAGCATCAAGCCTTCCCATTCAAAAGCATCACACTTAACAAACATATCTTTCTATTCAAGGGCATCAAGCTTTTGTTTTATCGCAACTTCATGTGATTGTTCTTACATGGGTGTTTCTGCCTTTTAAGGGTAGCACCACAATCGTTTGCCCATGCCAAGGGCAACATTATTATTCATCAATATTCTACAACCTATATGATCATCATGCTCATATTTGAATACATTTATATGATCCTTAACAATGTATTTTTTATAGTCATTGTTATACATCCTTAGATTACATTTACTTTTCATGTATTATTTTTTTGCTCTTCCTATAATTCCTTGTATCCTATGGATATAACCAATTATCATGGAGAGGGAGCGTACAAGGGTATATTTTGTTGCTAACATTTTCATGTTTAGTTCTATAGATAATTACAGGTACTTATAGAATCTCATATTTAGTCTTATGGAGAGTACATATACAAAAGATGAACAAATAATCATATCCTCACGAAGTCCATTACGTTGCATGGACCCCTCAACATCTTTTGATTTCTAAATGTTTACTTTACATGCATGTTTGTGAGTGCTACATGCTTTTAGATGCATGATCATTCTAAAATTCACATGGACTTCAAAGTTGGCACAAAATGTATGATGAAATTTATATACCCATGTCATTTCCTATCTAGTTTTGTGTTTATTTTGAGAGTGCCTTGATACATAGACTGACAAATGGCATAATTTTGTGCAGAGTCAAGTCCCTCGTCTATGTTATCCACCTACCCATTACACTTATTCCTACACTCACTCCTCGTCTCCATCCATATTTTACACACCCCTATACATTTGCCCTAATACACAAACATATTCCCATATACAAGCTACCTACTATAACTTAAGCCACTTTCATGTCATCTTTGCTGCAGCAAACTCATCCCACCCAAATTTAAAAATTTAAATTCAAATTGCCCTAACTTGCCACCTCCACCCTTCCTACCGAGGGCCAATTAAACACAAATTTACGTGATGTGTTACTATGCCCTTGTATTTATAGGCATTCATTCATTCTAGCACAAAAGAATCAAGCAAACATTTTACATTTACACGCTTCAATTGGTGCAATAAAAAGAATCTAACTCTGCACAATCATCCCTAGGTAAACATGCCCCTTTATGACATACCAATAGCCCCACAAAAGTATTTATAAATGTTGTCAATTCACAAATATCAAAAAACGCAGCACAAATCAAGATACATCAAGCAAAGTGAAAAAAACAATCTACAAAATAATACAGGGCAAGTTTACACGTACTAGACAAACTTGCAGTCCTAAATTCATCCGTGATCCCTGGACTCACCCCCGCACGACGATAGCAGTATATTTTGATTTTGAGGTGATACACTAATTTGTTACTCAATATTATTGCTTCTGAGACATCATATTCAAATCAACATTAGTCTTATTGCATCCTTTACTTATAAAGCTAAGTAGATTTGTTTCTATTTACATTCTACCTTCAATTATTAGCACAATATTCAAATTCCGGCATCCAACATATTAAATTAACTAATTTAGATTATATATATTTATGTGTATATAGTTTATTGGATTAGTCTAGACTAAGCTTAAGGAAATTAGTCTAAGATTATCTTCCTTTACAAACGTTTAAACTATTAAAAGTGTTTTCATAAACAACAGAAGGCTTTGTTTCAATGTACGTCCACAAGTATAGCCAGTGTCGATTCTCTTTAGCAAATGTATTGTACAAAAAAGCTAATTTCGTATTCATTCTCACAGTTTATGTCGTGAAGAAAATTGGTGACCTAGAAATTTAATAAATCTATTAGCCATCTTAATGGAGGAACACTCACTAATAATGACAACAATATCCAAATATATTCAAGTCTAAGCTGTCCCAAAAATTAAAAACCAGTTTTCTTGGAGAGGGGCCATAAATTGCTAAGTTTACATCAAATATTAAATACAACCAACAATTAAAAACTCAAACATTGCCATGGAATCCAATCATGTATAGTTTCTGAAAAGATGAAAAGATAAACAGGAACATGAAGAACTTATTAAACTCTAGATTTTACACAGCACAAATGAAAAAAACTGAAAGCTTAAATTAACTCTCCAACTTCTTGAAGAACTGCGTATCAACAGAAAAACAAAGTTGAATTAGATGAAAGAAGTTCAACATTAGCAAAAGCAAATAACTGCTAGAAAAAGATAAGGTAAACTCTACTCAACTGACTTAAAACGAAGACACGCTCTTTCAATAAGATTTTTCACAGTAAATATACAGCCCCTTATTGCGTTGACCTCAAAAGCTTAAGAGCTAAAACTTCTTGCTCAGCTACAGACAAAGAGCCTGTCTTTGAATTAGAATAATTAACCATTCTCTTTCTTTCATTATCATTGCTCATATCATCATCTGAGCTATCACTGTGGAAGTACACCTTCCTTGATTTTATGGTGTCATTGTGTACCACACCATCTTCAGACTCGGAACCAGATGCAGCTGGTCCATATGCTCCGTCTTCCTCTGCATCCCTTTTTACTTTACGTCTCTCTCTAGTTCGCTTTTCACGCAATCGTTGTTTCAAGAGAAGCTTATCCTCCTTGTCCTGATGTTTCATCTCTTCCTTGAGTTTATTATATCGCTCTTCAACTGCAATGATGAAGACAAACACCAATGAACAAATAATAAAATAGCTCTTTAAGTGAAACTTGTACTACATATTTTCACAGACCTAGAGTTAGACAAAACTACCAGATACACCGACCGAAACAGTAAGTTCTGGTAAAGCGAGGTATAAAGATCGAACGGCTCAGAAAGATAAAACAGTATGCTATATTATAATCACACGGTACGCAGTATTATATGGGTCATATCTTTTTTGTAAGAAGGTAAAATTATATTAACATAAGTGATGGTCACAAAAAGGAAAGCCTTCTAATCAAGAAAAATCCAGCCACATAAAGAAAACAAATCTTATTGGCATCCAAGCACTTGGCAAATGCAACGACTAACCAGACTTGGACCCATGAAAAGGTTCAGCAAACTTTCCAACACAATATTTTGTAAATCCATTTTTTATTTCACAGATAATTAAATTCATCAGTATTAAAATAGGCACCTTTCAGAGAGTTGTTAGAATTGAAAAGATTAAAGATTTTAGTATACAAAGTCCAAATTCATGGAAAAGTTCCCAGAGGCATGAAATAAATCACAAATTCAAAACAAGAAGTGTGGCACTTCACAAGAGTAGCCAACCCTCAAACACTAAATCCTACTAGTCCTTGATTGCTCTGCAAATCTCGTTCAAAGTCTGTAACCAATCCACTTCCCATCTCTAAAATATTGATTCCTTTGTCTCAATGACCCATCATGATATCAGACCATCCTTGTCCAATTTAATGACCTTGGCATTGCTTCCTTTCTACTATTTGCTCTTGGACATAAAGATTATTTTGCATAAACACTGAATCATCCATGTACTTTTGAGCTAACCTTGTACATCTCTTGGATAGTGCACTTGAACATACTCCAATTAGGTTTTGTTGTGAATTAAAGTGACACCCTGAGACTTGTAACTGGGTGTGTTCTGTCTTTTTAAGTAGCTCTTCTAAACGATATCCTAAAACAACCTCTGTTATCCAAAGCAACAGAAAGCCTCCTCCACCTCTATTTATGTGGATTTAATATTTGTGTTGCAAATTGCCCTCTCAAACAAATATGAGCTAAATGCAGAGAATTCTTTAGTCATCTTTTACAGATGTGTGAATCATTTTTCAGACTAGCGCCTTTACATGTTCTACAATTATAAATGCTTGTGGCAGACATAAATTGTTACTTGAGTGAAGAGTAGAAAGATAAAAGGGGGAGCATTATTCCATTAATCTTGAGTAGTCTAGAGCTATGACCCATCCTCATCTGACTAAATAAGCAGAATCAGAAACGTAAGTGCATCAAGAATTATTTAGAAGCAAACATACACGTATATTGCAACTTTAGCATTGATCCTGACATTAAAACGTAGCTGATAGACATTGTTAAGATTCAACAATGTCTTGAAAGAACTGAGAGAGAAATCACAAAGCAGTTAAGGTTTGTATGCCTCTCCTCCAGTATTGTAGATAAAGATTAGCATTTCTTGCATATACATCTAATATGCACAATCTAGCCTTTATAGAAGGAAGTATTCTTAGTCCATTCTATAGAAGCAGAAATCGTGAGTAAATCATGATGAATTACAGATTGGTCATATCAGCAATCCAATTCAGATCAGATCATCGATTTTTTTCTGATGCCTAGCACAAATCCCAAGCCAATTAAATTGGGTTTTAAAATTGCCTATAAAATACTTATTTTTTCAGACAAAACCTCATTATTACATTGAAGATTTGGATTTTTTAAGAGCAGATTTCAATTTTACTGAAGCAACCAAACATTGAATCGATTAGGGCACACACCAGGGCACTCATTCTTCAGCAAAGATCTGATTCATTCTCATTCCATCAGAGTGCCTAATTACTGCTCTGTTAGGATTACCCTTTATTTGGGTTAATTTATAATCCTAATGTTTGTTAAGTGTGTAGGTTTTATTCCTATATGAATTTTCATATATTAAGGGAATATGTGACGTGTCACACCTTTTTTGTCCCCTTTGAAGGTAATCTTGGAGTTTCAGTTCGTATCTCTATTGTCACAAACTTCGCCCTCAACACATGGGGATTAGGGACACTAGGCACACACCTATGAAGGTTGGCCAAGGTAATGATGGAGTTACTTTGTAACTCCCTTGGCTTCTTCACTCTATTTAAAGAGCTCTCTCCTCTCCTCTTCATACTCTTTAAGTTTATTCTTCTTTTCTATTCTCTTATTTCTTATACTCTCTTCATGAAGATTGTAAACATGAGAATAGAGCTGGTAAGCCATCCTTCTTTAATTCATGTGGTTTCCCTATTGAGAAATCTTGTCTCAACTCTTTCAAGGTTTGGATTACTTTGAGGTAATATTATACCTTTTTGTGCATTTATAATTTTATTTATGCTTCAACGTTATTTTTTTAAGATTTTGTTTTTTATTGTCATGTTATATGGCCTCCATGCTCACATTTTTTAAGGGTTTGGAAAAATGGCGTGAGCTGTGAAGGTAGTTGTAGCCTCAAAATTATGAAAAGTAGCATGTGCTATGAAGGTCCTTGATAAGTGGCATGTGCTATGAAGGTCTTTGTAGCCTCAAAAGCATCTTTTTCCTTTATTTGTCTTGAAATAATTTTATTTTTTTTTGGTTCCGTAAGCGTTGGAGGTCACAAGGGGGACCTCCTCCCCATCAACATATCCACTAAACCAACTTAATCAACTTAGAAGCCACATGTTACTTGGGGGATTCGAACTTGGATCTCCATTGTGAGAACCCTACGGCCTTTGCCATTCAAGCACAACCTCGTTCACTTATTTGTCTTGAAATAATTAAAACAGCATTTTTTCCCTTTTTTTTTTGAATTTTCAGGGTTTCTTAATTTCCCAAGTTCTTCCCAATTAATTGAATTACAATTGTACTTTTGGTTTACCAAGTCAATCCCAATTCCAAGTAATGCTACTATGGTCTATTACATTACCCTGGATAATCATATTATGCATATATACTAGAATTGGAGGTTTATCGATTCATCATGTCTAACCCTGCAAAAAAAGACCTTGAAAGCATGAAATATTGTCTAGCCCGAAAAATAGATAGTTTTTCCATTAAATACCAATCTGCAAGTATGAACTATGCGTTATGGAAGATCATTATTATATTAAATTTTAAAACCATATTAAAATTTTTCTCCTAGTTGCACTCATCACACTCTCAACTTAAATCATTAAATGTTGTTGGTTCCTTCAGCAACATAATTCAAGTTCCTACCCTTCACTAAACAAAAATCACAACCATTTATCAACATAACTGAATCTGTAAGTAAAGATCAACATGACAACCTGCAGAAAATCAAGACTGTCAAATCTTCATAGGAATCTAGAATTGATGGCATATCATTCAAGAATAAAATATGATGAAAAATTTGCTTCCATGCAAACGTTTCACCTAGCCACCGGAATGGATTTTCACCTTGGTACTTCATCAAACCACCATTGCTGGTTTTCAATCTGCCAGCTCCTACCATGAAGGGTTTTCAACTGGGGTTTTAAGTGCTCAAACCAATCACTAATAATAATTTTCAGCCCAGATTTTCCAACAAAACACAATTCAAAATTTGCATTTCTATCGATTATGGAAATTAGTTCTAAAATGCATCAGGAAATATTCAACTTTTCACCATTATACTTGTTTGTCCTCCACTCTTTAATTAAATTATGCAATAATTGGTGCAATTCTAAAAAAGCTTCCTAGTTTTTCCCCCAACAAGAAGTATTCATAAAAGTTATTGGGGAATCCAACTTGATCAAAATCTGTTCGATTCAAGGTGTCACAAAATGACTGCAATTCTTTTACAATATTGAGGTAATGAAATGTGATTCATGGTTAGGCAGACGAAAAAAAATCTCAGATGTTGGCTACCTAGTCCAGCTCTAAAACTCCATCTTCTACGAAAACAACTGCAATACTCCATGAATGCTATTGACACTTTGGAAATAAATAATTACAAGCATAGCTTCATAATACTGACCAAAACAAGGAGAGCAAATTTCTATACTTGCCTCTCCCAAAATTTTATATCATTGATACCACAATGAAAATTCAAGGAACTTGGGAGAGGGCTGTGAAAACTGTTTTAGAAATCATTATTCAATAGTTGAACTAAAAAATAGTGTTTCCAAGGAGCATCTGAAGATACACCTTCTAAGCACCTAGTTGCCACATTACTCCAACATCGAAAAACATTACACACATGGCCAAAGAAAATCAAGTTAACTCACTTCAATTGGCCAAAAACAATTGACAGATACATCAACAGTGGAGAAGACAAAAAAGTCTTCAAGATTCTCTTGTAACACATGGCAGCCATACATACACTGAAGAGTGACTAGAACTCCATTGGTACGTAGACACTTTCAACCAAAGGAGATGCATAATCCAATGTTAGTGTTATGTCGGAAAAATGCACCCTTATGCGCTTTTTCCTTAAGGTTTAACTCCCGAGTCTTTAGATTGCATTTAGAACATTTTTGCATGATAATTCAGACTCCCGATGAGAAAACCCTTGGGTCTTGTGACAAATAGGACCTAGGGGGTGCTAATTCAATGATCATTGAGCAAAGACAGGGGGGTGGACTTGGGCGCTAGCACTCTAGTCCAGTCATATTTTGAGTCTGCCCTAAATTTAAATGTCGGGTTTGTGACCATTATTTGATTTCCAGGTCGACATCATAAGTTTCAAATACGAAATTCTTGGCGGGAATCTTAGTAGTTGCATATAAAAACATGTTTAGGGTTTCATTTGCAAACTAGAAGATCATTGGCAAGTTGTATGATCGTGAGCTATTGGCATACTTGTGATTATCATTGTGTTGCAGAGCATAGCATTGTTATTGTGTTTGTTTTTGCAGGTTGGATTACATCTTCTCATCATGGCATTGAAGAGCTTCTTCCTTCCATGAGAGCTTCATCATCAAGGTGACATTTATTTTGCTTTATCATTATCATCATTTGGATTTTTGCCTCTGTCTCACAAGGACACGCACTCTCTCTCTGACAACGGTGTTCGGAAGACTTGAATGTCTCTCCGGGGCTTGACTGAGGCAAACCTCTAAACACCACAACCCCCTCCTCCCACACTCCTTGTGATTGTAGGTTACAGGGATCAGATCTGGAGAAAGTGGAGTTGCAGGGAAGGTAGGCAGACATTGAAGATTCGAGATCTAAAAAGAAGCGGACACTGTGCGACATTTCGAGAGAAGGGTGCCATCAACATTGTCCTCCGCATCCGAAGACTCAAAAACAAACTGGACAGTGAGCATCAAGGTTTGTAGAGCTTCCGACATCCGGAAGAATCTTCCTCAATGGACTAGGGCGCCATCAACCCTGTCCTCCACTCTCGGGTCACAGAAAACGGAAGATACAACAGAGATCAGTGCCGGAAGGAGATCGGGAATCCACAGAAAAATCTGCCTCTTGGACTAGAGCGCCATCACCATTGTCCCCGACATTTCCGTTTTCCGAACTGCGAAAAACATTGAGTTAAGGTTCTCTGCCCCTTGTCTAATTCCTGTAGCATTTGTCGTAATTCGCAAATTTGATTACTGTTTTGCTTAAATTAGGGTTTTAAGAGCATTAAAGCATTAATTAGCAACATTGTGTGATAACTTCTGAATTTCCCAGCAGAAAACCAAGTGGCAACTCAAACCTGATAAAAGACTCCTCTCAATAAGAGAAGCACTCGACTGAAAAGCCCTTGGAATGTTTTGTGGAAAGGAGGATTCGAACTAAAACAACCACCACCCAACACCATCCCTCATTTTCCCTATAAAACATTTTGGTGAACCCGTGTTTTTGAACTTTTTGGCACCTTGCTGAGTGTTGTTTGATAGATTTGCATTCATTCATTTCATTGCATTCGAAAATCTACAAAAAAATTGATATATTTGGAAAAATTGAAAAAATTGCATTCTAGGGTTTGGTTTTTGACATAGTTTGCATTCATTTAATTACATTTAATTAATTTTCTAATTTTTATATCAGATCTGAAATTCATCATCATCCAATTCATTATTTTCAATATTGCATTCGAAAAAGTACTAAAAAATTGAAAAATTTGCAAAAATTGGCATATTAGACTTGCATTTTTGTAAAATTTGAATTAATTGGCATTAATTTAAATCAATTTCTGTTATTTGCATTAGATCTTATCCAAAATATAGAAATTCATCATTTACAATTCATTTGCATTGCATTTGCATGTTTGATTTGTTAGAAATTGTTTGAAATTTCGTATTTTTTATGAAAACCTAGTTTTGCATGAGCTAGGGTTGTAGTCAAAATCTTGTTTCAGATTTTACTACTTTGTTAAAACACTCATTAGGTCTGATCTCTGATTGTAGTGTTGCATCATAGTGGCCTCCTTGTGAAATTTCATGTCTAGGGTTTGAAAACTTGCATTTTTTCACTAGATTTGGCCTTGTCTTGTTTGATTTGCACTCCAAGCGTGTTGTAAGGGATTTTATTGCACTAATTGGCTGTCATTAGTATTATTATCTGCTGCCCCTTCTCACTTTTCTTACAACACCCTTTCTTTTGGGCTTTTGCATTCAAATTTTGGGAAAATTGGCATATTTTTTCTATCTTTGCACTAAGGTTTGATCTAGAGTGGCACTATAGGCGTGTTGTAACGGATTTTTTGGCATTAGGTGGTTGTCATTACTATTATAAGTTGTCCATCATCATCTTCCTTACAACACCCGTTGCCCTACTCTTTTGCATTGAAATTTGGTGAAAAATTGCATATTTTGGCCTATTTTCACTAGGTTTTGGCTTATCGACCTTCTAGAGTTACTCCAAAAGCGTGTTGTGAAAGGTATTCTTGCATTAGTGGACTGTTATTAGGCATATCATTTGCTGTCCCTCTTGAAAATCTTTACAACACCTCTTCTTCCATCTGTTTGCATTGTGAAAAGTTGAAGAATATAGCATTTTAGAGCAGTTTGACATCACTTTTTGCATTTACCTTTTGCATAAGTTTTGGAAGATTTGGAAATCTGATTTGACACTCCTTTGCAAACTTACAAATGGCCTCTCAATATAATAATAATGCTAGGTTTGTTCCTAGGCCTCACTTAAAAAGAAGAGCCCCTAAGCTTGAAATAACATTCACACCTCATGACAAAGAAATGGTAAATATCGAAGGTCCTTTTTATATCACGGTAAAGATAATGGAACAACCTATGCATGGAACACTCATTGATCCTAATTGCATGACACATGTGGTCACGGAAGATTTCATCCTTAAACATGAAATGGTACAAGAATCTTATGAACCGTCGAATTTGAGAATTAAAACACATAATGGAGCTTTCATGAAACCAATTGGCAAGATAACTCTAATGGTCTCAGTCTATGATAAGGTTGTGGATCAATCATTTGATATAATCCCCTTATCCGACCTCTTCCGTGTAAAACTTGGACATCCTTGGCTTAAAGCTATGAATGTTGTTCCTTCTACCATTCACAAATGTATAAAGTTTCTTTTGCGTGGAGAGATCTGTACTATCCATCATAACGAGTATCAACCTTCGGCTAAGGACAAGAACTTTATTCTTGATTACTTTTGGCCGCAATCTGAGATAGATCCTGAGCCACGAAGAGATAGAACTTTCATTGAATACAGAAAATACAAAGCAAAACAACTAGCTCAAGTGGCCCGGTCCTCTTTGCAACCAATAAGAGAAGAAATAGAAACAAGCATAAAACAAGATTATTATGGCTTTGCTGAAATTTTTGACATGAGAAATGTGGATAAGGAAAGGTTCCATGACCCACCTCGTCCATGGAGAGATGGAATTTATGCCGAGGTCCCTCCCCCGTCATCCTTAAATGGATCGGGAGGCTTTCATCGACAACAAAATATTCCACCAAGACCAATGAGATTTGAACATGGTGCTTCCTCCTCTACTGTGCAAACAATGGAAAAACACAACAATTATGAAATAAGCAACAAGACAAGAAGAAATAGACTAGCAAAGGAAAGGAGGAGAAGACAAGCTTATGTCCAACGGATCGCAAATGAACAAGAGAACATTCAACCTAACATTGAAACAAATCAAGAAGAGCTTAAAGAGGAACAAGTTGAAAATAAGAACAACAGTTGGGCTTTGGTACCTTACACACCACTTTCATCTAGCATTCGGGATTGGGAGGATGATGACCTCCTTGACGATGACCTCTAGCATGAACCTCTCTACAAATAAGTATCTCTAACCCTTTTCCTCCGTGATGTGCTTCCCCCGTGATGTGTTATGTGTTGTTAGGCCTCCTAGGATGCCCCTTGATTCTCTTGTAAGGTTAAGGATACTAAGAGACCACCTCTATTGTGACCTTCTATTTGTATCATCATTCTTCTATATTGCTTCTCCTCTGATTTCATTGTTGTGTGTTGTGTCTTACGGACATAGCGTTGTGGTTGGTGAAATGGAGGCACCCTCCTACGTGACTGTCCCTAAGGCACTTGTTCTCCTCTCTGATTTATTGTTTACCTTCCTCTAGTGTTTCCATCTAGCTGGCGGATGACGAAAAACATATTATACTGATGCGGACCTAGTGTCCCTTTCGCGAGTAATCAAAAAATGGACCTAGTCCATATATGACGACGAGGTTGGCTAGTGGAATCACTCCGTGATGTCTCTATCTTGATGTTGATGTCGATGCTATCTTATCTTGCTAACAACACTTTAACAATACTGCTGCTCTGTGCACTTTGTTTATCATGAATATCGCCTTGCTTGGCTCTTTCATGTAGTTGATCATATGCATTGTTGTTTATCATGATTATTTGGACACTAACACTTTTCTTGCAGGGATGTGTTTGTGGGAACATTTGACGATCGTAAAGTACATGTCACCTCTAGGGGGCATGGGCCTTGCTAGAGCTCGTGTTCCCTTGTGTGTTTTCTTCCTACCTTAACGTGCTTGATATCGGTACACGATATCAACCACCTTAAGGTGGGGGCATATATAAGGTACGTTGTCTACTTTAGATGATAGTAAAGCGTGTTTGAACAATCTGAAAATAAATCACAATCATTTAAGCCCTCTGCGGAGGCGAGATATCGAGCATATCCTCTTATCTTAAGCCCTCATCGCGAGGCGGGGATGGTGTATTTCTCAGAGAGATTGCATTATTCTGTCATTTTAAAAAGTCCTCATCACGAGGCGGGGAGCGATTCTGTGACTAACTCAACCCTTAAGCGTGTTTTCGACGATTGTTGTGGCAAAGCCCAATCGTCGGTGTGTGCCTGTAATGTCCCTGAGATGGTGATGAACCTAGCAATAGTTTCACTCCATCGCTTGTTTGCCGTGTTTTCTCCGTGTCTTCAACGTGTGTGTATGGCGTGCTTGTTCTCAAAGTGCAAGACTGGTGGCGATGAACTCTACACTTTGGGATTTGTTTGGTGTCTTTGTTCTCAAGGTGCAAGACCGGTGGTGAACAGCTCTACACCTTGGGATTTTGTATGGCGTGTCTATTCTCAAAAATGCAAGACCGGTGGTGAACAGCTCCTCTACACTTTTTGGGATTTGTTTGTTTACTTTCCTTGTACTTGCATTTTGCATTTCATATGGGAAAATCAAAAAAAAAATAATCACTACATTCATTGTATTCTATGTGCTCTGCGTGTCTTCAATGATGTATTCTCAGTGTTGTGTATGACTGTAACTGTCTTCTTCGCGTTTTGTGTCCCTGTTATTGTCTTCAATGTGTTTGGTGTGTCTTCTCAGTGCTTGGCGTGTTTGCTGTGTGTGTTGACCTTACTTTAATGCATGTATTGGCCTTGCGTTTAATACATACATTAAAGTGGGGGCTAAATGTTATGTCGAAAAAATGCACCCTTGGGGGCTTTTTCCTTAAGGTTTAGCTCCCGGGTCTTTAGGTTGCATTTAGAGCATTTTTGCATGATAATTCAGACTCCCGATGAGAAAACCCTTGGGTCTTGTGACAAATAGGACCTAGGGGTGCTAATTTAATGATCATTGAGCAAAAAGACAGGGGGTCCTATTTTGGGTCTGCCCTAAATTTAAATGTCGGGTTTGTGACCGCTATTTGGTTTCCAGGCCAACATCATAAGTTTCAAATACGAAAATCTTAGTAGTTGCATATAAAAGCATGTTTAGGGTTTCATTTGCAAACTAGAAGATCATTGGCAAGTTATATGATTGTGAGCTATTGGCATACTTGTGATTATCATTGTGTTGCAGAGCATAGCATTGTTATTGTGTTTGTTTTTGCAGGTTGGATTACATCTCCTCATGGCATTGAAGAATTTTTTCCTTCCATGAGAGCTTCGTCATCAAGGTGACATTTATTGTGCTTTATCATTATCATCATTTGGATTTTTGCTTCCGTCCCACAAAGAGACGCACTCTCTCTCTCTGACAACGGTGTTCGGAAGACTTGAATGTCTCTCTGGGGCTTGACTGAGCCAAGCCTCTAAACACCACAACCCCCTCCCACACTCCTTGTGATTGCAAGTTACAGGTATCGGATCTGGAGAAACTGGAGTTGCAGAGAAGGTAGGCAGACATTGAAGATTCGGGATCTAAAAAGAAGCGGACACTGTGTGGGATTTCGGGACAAGGGTGCCATCAACATTGTCCTCCACATCCGAAGACTCAGAAACAAACTGGACAGTGAGCATCAGGGTTTGCAGAGCTTCCGACATCCGGAAGAATCTTCCTCAGTGGACTATGGCGCCATCAACCTTGTCCTCCACTGTCTGGTCACAGAAAACAGAAGATACAGCAGAGATCAAGGTTGGAAGGAGATCGGGAATCCATAGAAAAATCTGCCTCTTGGACTAGGGCGCCATCACCATTGTCCCCGACATTTCCGTTTTTTGGACTACAAAAAACAGTGAGTTAAGGTTCTCTACCCCTTGTCTAATTCCTGTAGCATTTGTCGTAATTCGCAGATTTGATTACTATTTTGCTTAAATTAGGGTTTTAAGACCATTAAAGCATTAATTAGCAACATTGTGTGATAACTTCTGAATTTTCCAGTAGAAAACCAAGTGGCAACTCAAACCTGATAAATGACTCTCCTCTCGATAGGAGAAGCACTCAGTTGAAAAGCCCTTGGAATGTTTTGTGGAAAGGAGGATTCAAACTAAAACAACAACCACCACCCAACACCATCCCTCCTTTTCCCTATAAAACAGTTAGTAAGAAATCTTAAAAAGATTCTTGTCTATAATCATATCCTATTTGCATTGACATTCAAATTACAAGCCACTTTATTCTTATCTTAGAAATTCAAGGGTAGCCTTTAATATGACTTTTTGCTCAAAACTCAATGTCAAACCACTGACTCATATCCGCCTATAATAAAGTGGAAAAATTTTGAAAATTGATTTGTCACCATTATCCAAATTTATTGCACAAATTATTTCCAATGCAAGATTCAAACAATGTACGATTTCTTCAATGGTTTAAGTCTTATATTTACAACACGTTGAGTCTAATTTATTGCACATTTAAATGAACAAATCAGTAAACCCCTCAGCGTGGCCAAAATGAACCCAACCAATATTTATCATTATTCTGATTATTTGAGATCCATATAGTCATACAAGTTCTACAATGGCAGAGAGTACATCTAACCCATTACTAGTGAACTTTGGAAGCTTTTGCCTCTAAATTTGGACTCATTGGGTTAACCATGTCAGTCTCTGCATTCAAATCCTCTTGCATAATAGAAAGTTTGTCACACATTTTGATGCTCGCTCAACATTTCCAAACACATCTCCAGTTAGATTACCTATGCAGCACTTTTCTTTGTTGTAATTCAAAAAATCAGCGAGTACTTGCAAGTTTATCAAATGGACAAGTAACTCACCAACAGCTCACAATCCACATCAACATCAAAACTCATGATTTACTTGGCTAGTCCTCCCTGTAAACTCGCTTGAACTTCATGAATTCAAGCTAAAAACTTGCCTGATGGAAAACAGAACAAGATTGTGTGTTGAAACATCCAAATTTGTCAATTTTGTCTTCAAAAATTCATGCTTTCGTAATTTATCTTTCTTTCCGTCAAATCTCAGCCACGGGAAATGATCGTCAGGCAATTGTAGGATTTATTGACAGTTGGAATGTGATTTGATTGGCAAATTTTTGAGTTCTCTACTCGTTTTTCTTCCCTATTTAAACACCTGCTTCTTATTTTGTCTTTTTTTTCAATCTTCAGATTCTCTACAATGTGCAAGGCATTATGCAAAGTCGAAAGGCACTCACATGAAAGCATGACACATTGGGTGTAATCAAGGGCACAATGACTTGCAACTATTGCAGGTTTAATATGGAAGAGTCATCAATTGCCTCAAATACCACCTTGCTCAAATAGCTAGCTAGGACATCAAGTTGTGTGACCAAGTGGAAAAAGAAGTGAAACAGGAAATCAATGCCCTACTTTCCAGCTACAACGAGAAGAAAACCAAAAATAAGACAAGGGACACCATTGCATTCATGATGAATTCTGCCCCTAAATCAGCAGGAGACTTTTCTATTGACCCACAGATTCGGCATTCTTCCAGTAATGCTAATGAAAGTTCAAATTATTTTCATTAGCTAGGCTTCTTCATTCCTTGCAATGTTCCAAGTGCACAACCTTTGCTTTAAGGCACTACTTGGAAGCATGAGGTGAGGACGGCTGCTATGAATTTTTGTACTATACTAATATACCATTCAATGTGACAAGCAGCCCGTATTGGGAGGCATTAGTAAATGCATTTACAGTTGTCAATGTAAGGTTCGAGACACCAACTCCACATGATTTCAGTGGCCAATGCAAGAGGAAACTATCAAAAATATGCAGCGAATAGTAGAAGATCAAAATAGAATATGGAAAAAAAAGGGCCACAGTATTTTATTTGGTGGGTTGCCAAATGGTAGGAATAACACCCTGATTAACTTTCTAGTGGCGCATTGGTGTTCTTTGAGTCCATGGATGCCTCGCACAAAATCAAGAATGAATAGGCGATGTGCAATTTGTTGGAGGCAATAATCTAGAAGGTGGGGATGAAGAATGTCATTGAAGCTATGATACATGGGGATGTGTCCCCTGTCTCTTTGCAAGCGTACCTATATCAGGGACGTTCCAGGGTCATGGGGATGCCCCGCAAACACCCCCCGTCATCCCCTAAACCTCATATTTGCTCGGAAATGTCCCATGAAAGCTGCAGAAATTTGGGCATGGCCAGGACAGAAAATTAAAAAAATAATGCTTATAAACAATTTTGAATTTTGCTTATACCGACCATAATATTATAGTATGATAATGATATCGAATACAATACAAAAATGATAAAATTCTGAAAAATGACATGCGTCTTGAAGGTATGTGTGGTCTCAAAGGCTTTAATTTGGGCTTGGTGACGGGGGCTTCACCCCTCGACCACACCCTATATTGCGACAGGGAGCAAGCTAAGGGTATTGCCCTCGAACCCTGCAAGAGGTGCAACCCCTTGACCCCATAGGGGGTGTTGCCCCACAACCCAATAGGAACCAAGCCCACAAACACCCACTCTAGTTTTAAAAAGCAATAAATAAAATCATTTTAGGCCATGCTGGATGGACAAGCAATGTTTTTTATACATTACATAGATGACCACATCCTTTGGGCATTTTGCTGTAATTTTTATATAATATATATGTACATTGACAATGAAAGCAATGAAATTTTGACATCTATTAATTTGTGTGTTGACTCTCATGTGAAATCTCAATTCAGCTCTAATGTATTGTATTAAGCATCCATAATGTATATGATGAATGCCTTATCAATGTTATCCTATGAATATTTGAAATTTTCCTATATTTTTAAAAGTTTCCATATTTTTTTAATAGCCATACCCTAAAATTCCCTCCAAAAAATCCATCCCCGAAATGCATCCTATCCCCTGTCGTCCCCATCCCAAAAACTTGGTATAACATAGCATTGAAGTTGTGGCAGCAACAACAAAAGCACTAGAAGATGACACACTTGATGATTTTTTCACTCCTAAGGAGGATGATTCGGATATATCTTCTTTTGAGGCTAACTACTACTAGGAAGAAGAGAAGAAATTGTAGATTATAATTATATAATATTTGAATTTTGAGCCTTCCAAGGAAATGTAATCATTGATTCACAACAAATTGATAATTAAAGTAGACTTATGTGTTCTCTAAATTCATTCTTTGCGCTTCTCATGCATTATTTAAGTTTATTTTGTGTGTATCTGTGATGCATTTTATTTGTCGAGTTTTTTGGCCAAGTTTAAATCATGGTCAAACTTTTGGGATGCCAGAGTTTGAGCTACTGTTCCTAGGGGACATGTCCCCACAATCAATTTAAGAAAACACTCATATTTTTTAAATGACAATTAAGCTCTATAAATTTTCTTTTCATAAATATGTATGAGTTTCTGAATAGTCATTACTATTTCTTGGGAAGTATGAGAAACAATAACAAAGAAGAAAACAAATAAAAAGAAAGATGATATTTCACTTCTTCAACTACACAAACCTCACATTTGGCCCCATGCAATCCATTACATAACCACTCCCCTGCAATCTTTAAACTATCCTTTTCGTTCAATCTTTATTTCAAAAAAAATATTTAACTTCATATCACTTGATTTATTTTTATTTTTTATTTTTTGAAAACTTGAATTTCAACTAGTATCAATCACTTCAAGTTTGATTTTTCTACCAACACCTGCCTGTTGTTTGCAAATAAGATAAATTGTAAATTTCTACGTTTACCACTTAAGCTCAATACATTTGATATTGTTATCTCTTATGAAAGACCAGCTAAAAAGGGGCAAAGAAATGGTCTTCCTTGGGGATTTAGGAGTTAAAAAGGGGTTTAACAATTCTAGTGATGAAGAGTACACCACAGCATTTGCTTCAGACCCCCACTTTAGTTTTAAAAAGTATAAAGTAAAAAAATTGTTTTAGGCAGCACCGTATGAAAAAGAGGCATTTTTTTCCTTGCCATTTTTCCAATTGAATCCTAAGTAATTGTATTCTATTTATACTTTTGGTTTGCCAAGTCAACCCCAATTCCAAGTAATGTTACTATGATAAAAACCATTTTGATTTATCCAAGTTTTCAGAAATTTGGTTCAATTGATTGTCAAATTGTTTACATAAATGATAAATTGCAATTGATTTTAATTATTTTAATAGTTAATTTTTCAAATATTATATATTATTTTAGCTATCACCCCACTAACCCCAAATTTTGGAATTTTTTTGTTTTAAATTGTTGTCTCCAAAACCTATCCCCATGTCTCGAGACTCCATGGAACAATGGTTCTAGCCAAGTCTGAGTTTTCAAACCATGGTTAGAAATCTAGGACTATGACCCAAAGTGGTCCATAGTGATCCAAAAGCATCCCTAGGTGTGGAAGCAATCTTGCATCACCCAAAAATAATTGTTTCTTGGTTTATTTCAGTTCAATTGTTTGTGTACAGGATTTTGGTTATTAGTCAGTTGCAGAAAAAGCCACCGCATTTCACTACAGTGTGATATCTAGTTTTGCAGTTTCGAAATTACCGTTGTACAGTGATAAATGGATGTTGTGGACACATTTTAGGAGAATTGGATGACAGAAAAGTGATATTCGATTTGTGAATGTGTATCAAGTTGATAGTTTTGGACAGTTGTAAATTTTCCACTTGTACCGGACTATTTGGAGTTTGTACCAAAAGAGGAGTATATGAGAGGTTTATTGGACCGCTAAGGATGTATGTTGTGCATTTGTTTACAAGATTTTGGTTATTAGTCAGTTGCAGAAGAGGCCATCACATTTATCTGGTTTTGCAGTTTTGGAATTATGTTGTACATTGATAAATGGATGTTGTGGATACATTTTAGGAGAATTGGATGACAAAATAGTGATATTTGATTTGTCAATGTCTACCGGGTTGACAATTTTGCACAGTTATAACTTTTCAACTTGCATCGGATTATTTGGAGTTTGTACCAGAAGAGGACTATAAGAGAAGGTTTATTCGACCACTAAGGATGTATGTTGTGCACCGTGTCATGTCTCCCTCTCAAGCGTAAGCCTTTTGAAGACCCTTAGCCTATTTCTTTAATTTCCTGTAGGCTAAAGGGATGGAATCAAGGAAATATTTAATAATTAAACTTAAATTGTTCAAAAAGTAACTTTAAGTTATATTTTAAAAGAACAACTTCTAATTATTATTAAAAGTTTGTCTTTAAAAAGTGAGTTTATAAAGTGTCATTAGGAGTGGGGTACAAAAGGTAATGACACTTTTAGACACTTAAGTTGAGGGAAAAAGGACAAGTAATTAAAAATACATTATTTTCTCTTAGAAGGCTATATAAAGGGTATATGTGCACAAAAGAACTTATGGCTAATTCATTTCTATCTGCTCTGAGAACGAACGTGAGCTCTTCTATTTGCCTAAGGACAAAAACCCTTTGGTAAATCCAATTATGGGGATGAAAACCCTCCTAACTAGTTTGTGTCATTTCATCCAAAAATCACCAAGTGTGCTGCATAGTTGAAAATTTTCCAATTTCAGTTTATCATGGAGATGTTTGATGTGTTTTGAGTGCTATCTTGAATCCGAGTTTCATATTTCATTGTTTAAGTTTTTGTTAATGTTTTTTAGTGATTTTGTGGATTTTATAGAGGCCATACCAATCTTCCTAAGAGATCGTACTATTGCAGCCCTAAAAGTATTTACAAGTCTCATATAAAGTGAAAAAGGGACTGATTTTTGTCTTATTAGATAGCTATAGAGTTTCAAGACTCTATAGAAAAGACAAATTATGAGCCGTACCTTTCTGGTCTCAAGAAAGGTTGCAGGATACGCCCCCCTCCCAATGATTGATTCTAGAGTGCTTGTTAACTTTCATGGTAAGGGTTGCAAGTTGGCCAGAGGCAATTTGGTGTTGGCTAAGGGAGTGCGGCATCGAACACTCTTCAAGCTGGAGGCATCAACATTGTGTGGATTAGTCAATGTAACTGAACCTAAATTTGGTTTGTTGTGGCACCATCAATAGGGTCACTTAGGAGAAAAAGACCTAAAAGCCTTGATAAGTAAAAATATGGTGGAAGGTATTTCAAATTGTTTTGTTGGGTTTGAGTTTTGTCAACATGGTGTGTTTGGAAAGCAAACTAGGGTGTAGTTTGCTTCAAGAAGTACTATAGCAAGGAATATATATTGGAAGTACTTCACAGTGATGTCTTTGGTCATGCGGATGTGCACTCAATTGGTAAGTCCCAATACTATGTGTCTTTCACTGATGATTATTCTAGATACACTTGGGTGTATTTCCATAGGCAAAAGTCTGAGGTGTTTCACATGTTCAAGGAGTTTAAGGCACTTGTAGAAAATCAGACTAATAAGAAGATCAAACTGTTAAGGTCAAATAATGTGTGGAGTTTTTCTCTAAGTAGTTTGAGGCATTTTGCAAGAACGCTAGGATTGTTAGGCAAAGGACAACACCCTACATGCCACAAAAAAATAGAGTGGCTGGAAAGTTAAATAGAACCTTGTTGGATCGAGCCAAAAGCCTATTAAGCAGTGCTGGTCTAGGACAGAAGTTTTGGGCTAAGGCAGATAACACTTTTTGTTACTTGAAAGACAAGTATCCTACTTTTGCACTCAAGGAAAAGGCACCATATGAGATGTGGACAAGTAAGAAACCTATTGCAAAACACAAGAATATTTGACTAAGGCATTTTCTCCATGTGCCAAACAAAAAATGGTCTAAGTTGGACTTCAAGGCTGAAAATTGCATTTTGATTGGGTAATGTGAGTCTGTGAAAGGTTATGAGCTTTGGAATCCAATGACTCTAAAGGCTCTCTACTCAAGAGATGTCATATTCAAAGAACTTAGGATTTTATCCAAGGAGGAACAATCAAATGTAAAGGAGAGCAAGAAGATGCATTTTAAACACAAATTAGAGCTACAAGATGCATCTATAAATGAACAAACAAAGGATCAAGACAATGTGGTTGGAGAGGATGTAGGCACATCTAGTGCAAATTAAGAAAAAAAAAAGAGGATGCAAATGCGGCAAGATCTCTACCAATAACTATGAAGTGGTCTACAAGATAGCGGAAATTACCTGAATGGTATAGTCCACAAAATTTCTTGTGTGTTCTTGCTCTAACTTGTACTGATAATAAACCAAAGGTTGTACGACAAGCTCGAAGCTCTCTTATAAGGAGAATAGGTCTTGGAGAAATGCCATGAAAGAGGAGATGGTGGCATTGTAGCAATGTAAAACTTGGGACTTGGTTGATTTGCCTGATGGAAGGAAACCAGGGTTGTAGGATACGCCCCACCCTTACCCTGGTAAGTGTACTAACGTAACCAGTACGAACACAAGTATGATGCGGCTAGTATACATGCCAGATATTATGCCCGCCTGCATCCAGAACAGGGCAAACTCTGAGCCACACCAAATACTTCTAGATTTAGCGTTCTAAAAAAAATTGTCATATCTCTTTGCATTGAATCTATACGTCAAGCTCTTTCTATTGAACCTACACCTTTCATGTTTTCTAAGATGGCTAGAGGTGTGAATTCCCCGACCCTTACAGCACCCGCACCCGCACCCGCACCCCCTCTTCGCCAATAGAAAAAATTGCTTTTAATATATTTTATTTAAAATAACGACGAGCTCCATCCATTAAACCATGGTTGCAATTCAACGGAGATTCGTCAATGTATAAGCGTCAATAGCATATGTTCGGTCATGGAAAGCAGTGAGACGGTTCGGTCGTGGGTATCGAAACCTACGCTGTAGTCAACGTCTAAGTCATCGACATCATCAGAAATAGTCAAAGAGACAGGCGAGAAAACCGTCGACCTAACATCATATTCATTACAAATATATTATTCAAACTTACTAAGTTTAATATTAATCTTTTTTTGAATAGAAAATCGTTTACTATTAATTCAAAAAACATCTCAGTACAATCATTGTGGCCCAAGAAGCCACAAAAGTAGAACTTACATCATTTTCAATTCAAAAAAAAGCAAGCAGCTACAACAGTACTCTCAACAAAATTACTACATAATTCAATGCTATATTTGAAACATAACAAACATATATGTAATATTGTCGAGACATCTTGCAAATTTGCCTTCAACTATTCATTATCAAGTATCATCCCTAGTAGCAAAAGCTAGCCTGTTTGAGCTCCCTCTTTGTAACAATGTACTTGTTCCCCTGTCCAAATCAATATAGTCTTGATCATGCTCATCCTAAAGGATCCTGCTAGGTCTGCTAGTGTCACTGGCCTATAGGGTGGCTCTGTCCTCAATCTCCTAAAGGTTTACATTTGTACCCTGACCTCTATCTCTATCCAGTCCATCCAGATAGCCTCTGTTGTCATTGGCATCATAGGGTACCAATAGGTGGAAAAACTCTGAGTTGACTACTCTCTACACTGAAGTTTTGAAAGGTAAACTGAAAGTCTCTTAATGCTTCATCTCTTAGCTTTTCCATCTTGTGTTGCTTGCAATACAGGTTTTGAAAATCTATGTATTCATTGTTGAATTTTTCATTTACTTTTCTCAAATCATGTGACCAAAATTTTGCATATTTGATGTCTGCCCTGTAGATAACCTATGATCCTTCATCTATTATCTTCGTGAACCTTTCTATGGGTAGCTCCATGGTCATGACCACCAGTTCATAGATATTAGAAATCATGAGTCTAAAGCTAGACCCAATAAGAGTCCTCTTGCCTTGGAAATGATCCTCATTTCTTTTTTTCCACAACAACCATAAAATCTCAGTAGATAAAAACAACCAAAATATGTTAGACTTAACACTCATGCCACTAATGTACCTACAAAGAATCTCTTTCCAATTTAGTCTATTCAAGGAAGACCAATTTTTAATATTCCCCATAAACAGTGACAAGACCTTAACGGCAAAAGGACATTCAAAGAAAACATGATCACAAGATTCCACAATTTTACACATAGAACAAACAATATTATCAAAACCAATGGAAAGCTTCTTTAGCATCAAGAGCCATCTAAACTACCTATATTAGGTTCAATAAATTTGGACCAGAATAGACCGAAGGAGAAAGACAAGACTCTGTGGTCTAGCTTAAGTCCCCAAACCCTTTTAATATGCTCAAACACCTCATGGGAATTGGTAACCAACTTATATAGTTTCTTGGATTCCACATACAGAAGTTTAGTGCCATCTTCCCAGAGCAACTTTCCCAACCAATCTATTTCATTCAAATTTTCTGCTTGACTCAGACTGATTGAGATAGTTCTACATAAGATGGAATAAGTCCTTTTTTGAGACTTGGGGATGCCAAACTCCAGTTTGATCTTATCCCATCTTTTTATGCCTTCTCCATCCAAAATATCATTAATGGTGGAAAAGCCTTTCCTGTTCCATCTCATTGTTGAACAACCTTGTAACAAAGCCAACGGTTTATTCTTATGCCTTAAACTCCACCATAGGGGCTTATATCCCCCATACCAATTTTTTCCAATATTGACTACCTCCTTATTTTTAATAAAGTTTTTAACAACTTCCCAAGCTTTCCAGATACTAGCAAAAAAAGCAGACCCAAAGGGTTTAGATTGAAAATTCCCAAACAAAAAATCATGCATATGCAAGTTTTTCCACAATGGTGCCTTCTTGGGACAGCTATTCTTGATGTTATTCCTGATGAGAACCTTCCAAGGTTCTTCACCTTCTAAAGATCTGATGATCCACTTTGTAGCAAAAGTTACACCTTGAATCTTTAAATCTTTCAACCCCAGACCACCCTTTTCTTTGCTCAAGCAACACCATACCCATTTAACAGCATGCTTTTTCTTCTTCCCTTTACCATCTGACCATAGAAACCCCCTTATCAATTTTTGAATACTTTCAATTTGATAGTTCAAGAAAAGCCACATAGAAGCATAATAAATGGAGTAAGCAGAAAGAATTTTTTGATAAACCTATGCTCTCCCTGCCAAAGAGAGGAACTGATTGTTCCAATTTTTAAGTTTAACCTCCAATTCCACATTTTATTCAGAGATGGATCAACGGCAAAGGGGATACCAAGAAAGCTAACTTGTTTGTGAGGTTCTTCCCACTGCGATTTATCCAAATCAAACCAATTAGGTGGCTTTTCAATCCAGCTAAGCAAGATTGATTTATTAAAAAAAAAAATTGCCCTAGATGCCTTACAAAATATACTAAGTCTATCTTCCATGTTTTTCAAATTATCTTTTTCTAGCACCAAAACAATGTTGTGTCATCAACAAACTACATGTTCAATAACATGCTTTCATCTGGTAATTTAATACCCAACATTCTACCCGGTATCAAGTATGTTCTCAAGAAGTGAAAAAGGGCTTCTGATGCTATCACAAAGAGGGCAGGTGCTAATGGGCACCCTTGTCTTATAGATCTCTCCATATCAAATGGTTCTGATAAGGAGCCATTTATGTCAATTTGAGCAAAGGCATCTTTAAACAACATATTGACCATATTACAGAAATCTTGAGGAAAACCAAAGGCTTTTAAAACATTTAAAACAAATGACCATTCAACTCTATCATAAGCCTTTTCAAAGTCTAGCAAAAGAATTCCTATATTCTGCCCAGTAGTTTTGGCCCAATGCATAGCTTCCCAACTTGTTACCAAATTTTCTAGAATGTATCTTCCTTTGATGAACCCTATTTGAGTATAATTGATGATACTAGGTAGGAGATCTATTAATCTCCTTGCTAACACTTCTGCAATAATCTTATAAGAAACATTTAACAGAGTAATAGGCCTCCAGTTCCTAATATTGATCGTGTCCCCATCTTTGGGCAACAACTTGATGATGCCTCTATTGATATTCTTTCCCAAAGTTCCTTTTTTGCAAGCTTCCTGATACACTTCATAAAGATCATCTACCACCCATGAAATGTTGACTTCGTAAAATTCCACCGGTAACCCATCATACCCAAGGGACTTGCCCTCCTCCATTGACAAAATGGCATCGCTGATTTTTGGTTTAGATATCTTTTGCTCTAATTTTTTCTCCGTTTCTCCATCAACCCTCCTAATACAGATTTTTCAACACAACTCTTGGGCCCTCTTGCAATCTTCACTACTATCTTCTGCTTTGAACAAAGTTTTGTAAAAGTCTCTAAATAATCTTTTTATGTCTTCAACATCATGAAAGAAAATCCCATTCTCATTGATTGGACCTATCTTTTCCTTACTGCATTTATCTCTAAGCAAATCAAAAAAATACTCAGTGCCCCTATCTCCATCCTTCAGCCAGTTGATCTTTGCCCTTACCTTTGCCCCTGAGCTCTGAAAGTCTGCAATCTCCTCAATTTATTCTTAAACTCCCCGATGTATTTTATCACTTCACAATCATCTAGATTTTTTTGCAAAAGATCTTCAGTTTCAAGGTATTCTAATTGAAGTAGTCTTTCATCTTTCTTCTTGTCAAAAGCATATTTCTTTCCACATACTTGAAAAAGCCTTTTACTAGCACTAACAAGGTCATTCCAGTACTAAATAGCATCCTTCCTATAAGACAGATTTCAAATAATTATTAGGTTACAAATCCCATCAAGACAGTCCTTGTCCAGCAACAACTCTTTATTTAATTTGAAAAGGTTGTCTTTTCTAACATTAGCCCCAATCTCTTGATGATCAATTATGATGAGAGCAAATATAGGATGGTGATCAGACAAGGTATTTGGAATGACTCTAACATCATTAGTACCATCAATGTTTTGAAAATGGAAGAAATTCTTATTCACATAAAATCTATCAAGTCTACAATATATCCTTTTATTTTCTTTCTAAATATTACACCAAGAGTACCAAATACTTTGACTATTATTCTTCTTTCCCTCTAGGGGATCAAACAGACTTAGCATTTTCTTCATTCTTGTCCAAAAGTATTGCTCATTGCCTTTCCACTCTACTAGGTTACTGCATATTGTCTTCTCTATGCTCTACCATGTTGAAGTCTCATGTAACTATCCAGGGGATTTTAGGAAGCTTTTCTGCCATCCAATTCCAAAGCTCGATTCTGTCTCTATATTCATTAGGTGCATAGATAGAATAGATCCCAAATTTCCGACTATCCTTCTCCAAAACAACCCATAAACATCTATTACATGGAGAACATCCATTTTGAATGATAAATTGTCCCCATTTTTTATTTATTAATATAGCATTGCCTCCTTTAGCTTTCTTATGTTTGGATGCAAAACACATTGCTTCCCTCCAAATAAATCTAAGGGTATTTACCATTTGAAACCCTACTGCTTTGATTTCCTTAACAACAAACAAACCATCTTTTTGTTCTTATTACAAAAATCCCTGACAATATATATTTCTATCTAGGGATTCAAGACCCCTTATGTTCCAGCCAAAGCAATTCATGATCAAATTTTCGACCATTAACAAGGAGACTCCCTCTTAACTAGTACTATTTATCATAGAAGCAGAAATCGAATAGAAATCGCGATTTTTAGTAAAAATCCCGAATCGGATCTGGAAGCAATTTTTATCCTGAAAAAATTGAAAATCGTTGACTGTCTGCCTGTCGATTTTCAACGATTTTTACCCATTTAAATCGCGATTTTTACCCGTTTAAATCGCGATTTTTACATGTTTAAATCGCGAAAAAAAATGGTGGAAAAACCCTCGGCCCGTGTGCAGATTTCCCCGCACGTTTTACCCGCGCGATTTCACCTATTTTACCCGCGACCTATGCAACGATTCACACACGATTCCTTTCTGGAGCTCAACATTTCATCCGCTGCTCGTGATTTCATCCGCTGCATTGAGGTTTTTTGGAGGACGCTGCATCGTGGTTTTTGGGAGGTCGCTACATCGTGGTTCAACCTTTTTGGAGGTATGTAACCTGTTTATCATCGATATTTCTTATGGTTTGGAGTTTGGACTCCATTAGTATAGACTTTAATATTTATTAGCAAGCAAACTAACATTCGACTTATATAGGCCAATAAACACTTGACATAGGTAGTCACACCATTCCAGTTCTTCAGGGATGATAAAGAAATGAAAACAGAGATCAGAATAGGGTGTGAACAAGGGAAATCTAGATTGTCGTTTTTAACTTTTTAAGAAAGTCATGAGAACAAACAACCACTTCATATGTTTTTTTGGCATTATTTAGTCTGGCATATCTTTGTAGTAAACTTTGTTGATTGTTCAAAACAGTCGCACTAAAGCAAGCATAAAAATTTTGGAGCTGAAATTATATTTTGTGCGGAACTTTGTCAATAGATAGAAAATTTAATCTAAACCATCCACTAGTTGAGGAATATGAGAGATGAATTGGTAAAAAGTACTTGACCACCAGAATTTGATGCTACAAAACTGAAAACAAAGTCAGTGTATAAGAATAAATTGACAGTAGTAACAAGACATGTATGATCAACATAGAATTGTTAAAAAATGCTAAACTGTCTGGGTGATTCTCAAGGATTAGTCATCACAGGACACAATCTGCAACACCTTAAGCCTGTGGATAATTGTCTTCGAATGATTGAACATTGTAGTATTGTACCAAATTAGAATTTTCTGAAATTCCAATCATATAATTTTATTGTGTGGACAGGAAGCAAGAGGAAGAATATTAAAATAATTGTAGAAAAAACACTTATCATGTCATGGATAACATTGTAGATTAAGAACAAAGACTTAGGAACAAAGATTCACCTAAGCAAATAGAAGAGATACAAAGATGGGAGAACTCTAAGTGAACCTCCAGTCAAGTGTTACTTCCCAAGGACCTAAAGGCATTATATTTGTTTGTAGACATGAACATTCCAAGATACAAATGCAATTTCCATGCAAGTTACCTGCAAACCTGATGTAGAGAACTTTAGAAATATAACATACCAAAAGAGTGCAGCTTTATTAAGGATTGCTTGTATTCGACCCACACCATTGATGGAAGTTTACATATTGAGCTGTTTCAATTCTATTATCGACCTGTCTAATTATATCAAATTATGCTAAATGTAATTTAAAATTAGCTAGTGCACAAGACAAGAGAACTGTCCTGTTTTGGCTATTGCCCCAGGTAAACCATATGCTCTTGCTATCTTTTTTACTTTTTTCTAGGGGAACAATTAAATTGTAAACCACATGGTGATTCAGTAGGTTTTCTTTTCCTGAAATCATCAACAATTTCATTGAAAACAACTCCACGTTTCCTTTTCCCTTTTGAGTCAATTTTTGGAATAGGATCTTTAATTTCAAGGTCAACCGACAGGCTCTCAGTAGAAGCTTTTTGCCTTTTTGATCCTCCCACAAAAACAACTTGCCCCTGTTTAACCTGTATGACAAGTTCTGTTTCCTGCAACATTTGATTTTCTTGGGAGTCTTGGGAAGAGGTTACAGTCTACTCCCTAATAGACTCCACTCTGGGTTCATTACCCATTTGTGAATCTCACCATTAACACAACTTTCAGAATTCATATTAACCAAAGAGGGTTCATTCAAAGTAGTTGTAAGAGGAGTTGTAAGAGGTGGAGTGTAATTAAAAACTCAAAAACTCCACACAATGTTAATTTAGATGATTGTAAAGTCATATTATATTTTCACTTGACTGTCATATTATATTTTCACAAGCAGCCAGTTCAATTTTTGGTTTAGTTTTAATTTATTATTGACTAATTACTTAATTCAAATTATTTATCATGAGAAACCTAGAGTTAGCACATCATTTTCGTGTAGAAAATTATTTATCATGAAAGACTGAATTCAAATGCTTTTACAGCTTTGATCATAATGCCACGTCCAACAGACTTTGCGTGGACTCATTGCACATCAGTATCAGGTACAACCAGGGAAAAATGCAATTGGTGTAAAGCTGAAATCCCTGGTGGCATTTATCGCTTCAAATGGCATTTGGCAAAGGAGGCAGGACATGAGACCATTATTTGCAAAGGTTGCCCTGCAGATGTCACATATCAGGTAAAACTAGCTCTTGAGGCGACTTCTGATAATAAGGCAAAAAGGGCAAGAACTGGGACAGAAATGGCATTAAATTCTACATATGCTAAGAGAAATCCTTCGAATGAGGCAAGCAGTGAACAAATGTCTTTCAAGGAGTCTGTGTCAACGCCTTCCTTTACAACACATGGCCCAAACATAGGTGGAGGAAACATTAATTCTTTCTTTGCACCTCGTACTACACCAGGATCACAGACCACTTTGGAGAGTACAGGATGGAGAAAGAACGTCCATGAACATGCAAAGAAGGCAATTGCAAATTTCTGGTACTACTCTAGCTTGCCGTTCCATGTTGCCAGATCTCCATACTGGCAAGGTATGGTGGATGCGATTGCAGGTGCAGGTCCTGGGTTCAAAGCCCCATCTTATGAGACATTGAGAGTTGGTATGCTCAATGATGCAGTAGATGATGTTAATGATGTTGTTTCTGAACATCGACTAGCGTGGACAAAGACTGGTTGCACCATAATGTCAGAGGGATGGACAGATAAAAGGAACTGAACCCTCATCAACTTCCTTGTCTCTTGTGATATTGGCACCATTTTTTTGAAATCTGTGGATGCATCAGATAGGATCAAATCTGCAGCTGAATTGTTTGAGTTGTTTGACGATGTGGTCAAGGATGTAGGGCCAGAATATGTGGTACAATTTATTACAGACAATGTTGTTGCTTGTGTCGCTGCTGGGAAACTCCTGACAGACAAGTATCCCTCTATGTTTTTTACTCCGTGCACGGCACACTGCCTTGATCTAACCCTAGAGGATTTTGGAAAACTTGAATGGGTTATGGAGGTATTGCAACAGGCTCGCACAGTTACCAAGTTCATCTACAATCACACGAGGCTGTTGTGTCTAATGCGCTCCTTCACAGAGGGCAAGGAGCTAATTCGGCCAGGGGTGACACGATTTGCTACGCACTTCCTTGCATTGCAGACTCTTTGGCAACAACAATTGAATTTGAAGCGAATGTTCCTTTCTCCTGAGTGGATAGAGTCTGGCTTCACAAGGCTAGCAGATGGCAAAAAGGTGGTACAGTACATTTATTCTGCAAGTTTTTGGGATGCAATTGAACAAGTTGTACAATTTTTTGAGCCTCTAGTCAAAGTTTTGAGGCTAGTGGATGGGGATAAATCCCCCATGGGTAATTTGTATGAGGCCATGGATAGGGCTAAGGAGGTGATGAGGGGTAGGATGGAAAATGACAGGGACAAGTACATGCCATTGTGGGACATAATTGATAAGAGATGGGATCAACAGATGCACTCTCCTCTCCATGCTGCTGGGCATTATCTCAATCCATCCTTGTTCTATAGCTCCTCATTCAAAGATGATGATTCTGAAGTCACACGTGGCCTATTCATATGCATGGAGAAAATGTTCCCTACCCCAGAAAAGTTGCACGCAGTTATGGCAGAGTTGCCAATGTACAAGCAGGCGAAGGGTGTTTTCTCAAGTATGGCTGCGGTGCAAGGCAGGAAGACCTACCAACCAGGTACACTCTATTAGCTTTGGACAATTTCTCTTTATTGTGGACATGTAGATTAAAGATGTTAAGATTTTAATATATCTTGCATGAAATCATCATGGTAATAATTTGTGTTTTTCAGCACAATGGTGGGATTTTTTTGGTCAAAATACCAAAAATCTTAGATGGATGGCAAGGCGCATATTGAGCCAACCATGTAGTTCATCTGCCTGTGAGCGTACTTGGAGTGTTTTTGAACACATACATTCCAAGAAACGCAACCGTCTAACACAAGAACGGATGAATAATTTGGTGTTCGTTCACCACAACCTCCACTTGAAGCTAAAGAAAGCTCAAGGTTAGACTTCTAATATACTTGCAATCATAGTTATAATTGTATTCATTATGTTTTTCACTTTCTATTGCCATGACTAATTTATATATGGACAAAATCAGGTACTGCTGAAGATGACGCGCCAATTGACCTTGATGAAATTGATCCAGAGTCTAAGTGGATTGCAACTGATGATGATGATGATGATGATTTTCTTGACCCTGACGATCTTGATATCCTAATGGAGAGCAACATGAGTAGTGAATTGCTTGAATGAGTTAGGACAGGCTCTGACCCAGAAGCTTCATCATCAAGACCTACAACTCTCTAGTGTAGCTCTCTTTGTAGTAGCAAGACTCATTGGCTACGTCTAGTTTTTTGGAATTTTGTACTCAGTTTCTATATTGACATTGTATAAACTGATTGTAATTGATATTTTGTCAACTTTCAACATCTAGTTATTAGTTATGCACTATGAAGTATGCTTTGTGCAATGCAATGTAATCAGTGATTCAGCGATATGAATATAAACAACTACAATCTATATTTTACAATTCATGGGCAAAACTCTCGATTTTATTTGCTCTCTATATCTCTATGTTATGGAAATGCCTTTAAATTTAAAAAACACGAAGTTTTTGTCCCTTCTTCAACATTTTTAATGTTTTTTTTGAATTACGATTTTTTTTCGATTTATTCCCGTTTAAATCACGATTTTTTTGAAAAAATCTTATCCTTTTAGTTTGCCGATTTTTACCCTTGCGATTTTTTCCCGATTTTAACGTGATTTTTTGAAAAAATCTTATACTTTTGGTTTGTCGATTTTATCTCTAAACGATTTTTGCTTCCTTGCTATTTATTGTACAATCTATCAAAGCACTTTGGCAGTTTATCACCCTTCCCTTTTTTTTCCAGGTTTTAAACTGCTTTCTTTTTTGTATACTTGTTTTCGTTTTCTATTGTCTTCTACTTTCATGGAGATCTCTTCCACCTTCGTGGAGGAATCTTCCTCAAAATTGACAGAGGTGTTAATGTTTGGTGTTTCCAATTCTAACCCCTCAGGGTCTGCTGTTTTAAAACAAATAGGGGAACCAACACTGTTTATTACTTTCTCCATCTCACTAGCCAAAATGTTCTCTTTTATTTTTATTAAGGCTAGTTCTTGAGCATTCCTTTTTTTTACCTCCATTTTTGAAATTCCATGGAGCTTCTTGTGGGACAAAGTGTCTGGAGTGTTTTTCCTAACAACAATTTCAAGACCACTCCTAGTTTTAGTCGCCTCAGATTTATTTGGTTCATTATCCAATTTTTTAACAAATTGTAGAGGCATCACTCAGGGTTCCTGGAAAGGAACATCTTCCAAACAGGGGTTGTCAAAGACCAATGTTCATTGCCCCAACAAGTCCATTTTTGACAGGCAATCCTTTTTTCTCTCCCTGCATTGATCTTCAAAGAGAGGACCAATACAGTCAGCATAGACACTCGAAATAGGTTTAGGAGCCAACTCAAAAGGGCTACTAGAATCTTCACAAATTAAGGGTTTCCCCTCTAGGTTTAATTTATCAAGGCTAAATCAACTTCTCCCATATTGGACTTACAACCAGAGACTACCTCTGGCCTTGTTTGAGGCGAAGAGCCCCTAATTATTTGGGGAGACTCTTCCATGCTCAGACCTCTAGAATTTGAAACTGTGGATTTATCCATTAAATCACTCTTCCTACTTCCACTATTGGGAAAGTGGATTCAAATCTTTTACCAACATCATTTTTCCGGAGGCTAGGGCAATCCTTTTTTTGGTAACCCTCAACCTTGCATAGAAAACAGGAATTTAGGCCCCCCAATCCTATAACCTCACAAACAAAATTATTTTCTCCCACCCTAATTTCCATGACCTCCGGGATATCAATTCCAGTATTTAGATACATCAGCACCCTAGCGTCCATATGGGGCACGGTAACTCTTGTTTCATAATCTTCATAACATTCCCAATAGGTTTCAACAGCTGGGGCAAAAAAGCCCAGTTGCTCTGGAACATTTTTAACTATCAACCACCTTGGTATCAAGCAAAACAAGATTTCTTTGTGCGAGGCATCCGGCTTCCAAGGGAAGGTTTTGAGCAAAGTTTGCCCAACATTCCAAAACTTTTTATCCAAAACCCTTTCTTACATAGCATGATTCCTCAAAAAAATAACAAAAAGCCATTATGCAACATTCTACTAAACGAAATGTGAATCCCTAATGTTTTTCCCCACATTGAGTTCAACCAGTTATCCAAGAATTTCCTAGAAGGTAGTTTTTCCAAACTAAAACAAGCAAAGAAAATAGTGGTATGTTCAAGCCTATTTTCTTCTGCTCTTAATAGCATTTTCCATATCCAAATTAGGGCACAAAACGAGTTTCCTGGATAAGAGGGGGATCTTACCTTCTTCCTCCGCTCTATAACCTTCTTCTCCTCCTGTCGGAGACATCACTTTTGGTTCCGACGACCCTGAGTGCATCTCTAATCTCGAAACTAGCATTTTCAGCCGAAGTTTTGACATCCTGCAAATTTAGGGCTTCTCTCAAAAGTTCTTTTTTTTTTTCTGCATCATCTACCAAGCCCCTAGAATTATTGTCATTCTCCTCCATTACTCCTCACGGCCGAGGAGTAAATGCCTCGACCGGAATGGTACCACACCCGTAGGTGTTTGAGCATAGATAGGGCTCCCTATCCTAGGCTAAACAACCCTCCAAGACACACTGGCGGGAAACCAGATTTAAAAAAATTCTAAAATGCACTACAAACAATGATGAATATCAAAGAGGGTAACACATTCGACAAAGAACATAACAGATTCGAACAAATAAACCACAAGGAATGAACACCAAGCAAGCAAATTTCACGAATGAGAGATTTCAAGGCAAGAGAAGAACTCTACCAGATTGGTCATGGAGGGTTTCTTTCGCCACCCTAGGTCAATCCCGGAGCCTCCTTTTACTAATATTAATCTTTGTAAATTTTTGTAATCTTTAATACATTATTAATAATTATAATATGTATCTAAATTTAAATATAATATGTATTTAAATATAATTATAATATCTATTTAAATTTTAATATGTATTATAATGATATATATTAAAATTTAAATTTAATATGTTTAATATTTATTAATACTTATAATATGTATTATATTATTATAAATTATATAATATATAATATATAATATAATAAATATTTTTAAATTCATATTTATTATTTATTAATTATATATATGAATGGTTATTGTATCTAGTCATATCCATATTAGGGGGTCTTGAAAAATAGTTGTATCTGTATTGGATATCGTATCTGCATCAGATATGATATTCATGTCCATGCAACATTGAAGGAAACCCATTGGCTACAAGTGGGTGTCCAAAAAGAGATTTGGAGCAAATGGTACATTGGAGAGGTACAAAGTGCAGTTAGTGACAAGAGGGTATTCCCAAAGAGTAGACTTCAATGTGATATTTTCTCCTATAGCTAAATTGAATTCCATTAGGATGTTGTTATCTATAGTTGTAGTACATGATTTGGAAATGGAGCTAATGGATGTCAAGACTACATTCTCACAACGAAATTTAGAGGAAATATATGAGTTAGCCTAAAGAATTCAAGGTTAAGGGAAAAGAGCATCTGGTTAAATTGAAAAGGTCTCTATATGGGTTGAAGCAATCACCGCATATGTGGCATCAAAAGTTTGATTCATATGCATTAGAACTAGGTTTTGCAAGGAGTAATGTCGATCACTGTGTATACTACAAACAGGTGGGTAATCATGTTTTAATCATTGTTTTATATGTTGATGATATGCTTATCATTGGATATAATAAGGCATTGATTAGGGAATTCAAGGCTCAATTGTCTAGTAGATTTAATATGAAAGATCTAGGTGTTGCAAAGTTCATATTTGGTATTGAGATCCATAGAGACGAGGCTAGGAAGAAGTTGCAGTTGAATTGGAGTGTCTTGGAATTATTTTCTGAGGATTTGGCATGCATGATAGTAATCCTATAAGTATCCCTTTACCAGTAGGCACTAAGTTGAGTTTGAAACAGTGTCCTAAGCCTACAAAGGCTTTGGAGGACATGGGTAATTTTCCATATGCAAGTGTCGTAGGAAGCCTTATGTATCCAATGGTCTGTACAAGGCTAGTCATTGCCCAAGCAATGAGAGTTCTAAATAGGTCCATGTCAAAGCCTAATAGAGAACATTAGACTCAAGTTAAGAGTTTTTTGGTACTTGAAAGGAACTCAAGATTACTATTTGTGTTTTCGTGGTTCTAAAGATGTTGGCAAGGTGTTAAACATACAAGGGTTTGTTGATTGTCATTGAGTTGGAGTTCTAGATAACCGAAGGTCAACTAGTGATTATGTCTGTAATCTATTTGGAGGAGTGATAAGTTGGATGAGTACACGGCAGCAAACAATTGTGTTGTCCACAACTAAAGCAGAATATATGTCTGCAACACATGCTTGCAAGGAAGCTATGTGGTTATAAAGACTTTGTAACAATATTGTTTAAAGAATCATGTAGTATTGAATTGTGATAGTCAGAGTGCAATTATCTGACTAGAAATCCTATTTATCGTGCTAGAACTAAACATGTAGACATGCAATATCATTTTGTTAAAAAGATGGTTTAGACAAGGAAAGTTCAATTGAAGAAAATTGACACTCAAGTAAATATCATTAATTCTTTAACAAAGCTTGTAAGTACTGCTAAGTTTCTAGTGCAGAGACGCAGTGGGTTATTCTTTTCTTAGGCATGAGTTATCTTCTTGGTGTATACTGCAAACTCTCCTATGGTAAATATCAAGTGGAAGAATGTTTGAACTTTGGTGTGCTATCACCTACAGAGAGTTCTTGGGTGAAAGAAGATGGTGAATTGTTTGAGTTCATATTGCAATGTTTGGTCACAAACTTGTAAACAACTACAAGAAGCTATGTAGAGAGTTGCAACAAGTCTGGTGTTGCTATGGTTGCAACTGCAAGTCATTTGGAGTGTGTATGACAATGCAAGTGCACATGCATCGTTGTTGGAGTACATGCATGACAACTAAGAGAATGGACATGTTCTAAGGGATACTCAAATGTACCACAAGGAACTAGAAGCAATTAGGTGTTTGTCTTTGCTACCACAAGCCATGGATGGTGTTTGAGTGACGTCGGTCAACAACCTTTGACCAAGTACGAGTGGTAACAACTTATTATATGCAATGATTATCAATGTGGAGAAGTCATGATTGATATAATATGTGTAGGTTGATGTTGTGGCACAGTAATGATGGTTGATGTTGGTTGATGTGTCATTCCCTGAAGGTGTGGAAGACTGTTTGGAGGTTGTACACAATTGTCTACAAATTGAGACTTTGGAAGAGAGTCTTATTGTATTGAATACTTAATTTCCTATGAATACAATTGTTACTATTCTTTTTCTAGTGGATTGTGGTGCAGTCACGGTAGGAGGGTTCATAGAATGAACTGTCCGGACCGTGCAGCAAGAGTAAACACAACGGAAACAACTCAAAGATATAAAGCAAATGCAGATTCAGTCATTCAATATATCATAGAATTCAAATACAATCTGGCCAGCAACATGCGGACTTACAATTAGGGCTCACAGGCCTAATTACATGCGCAAGATAAAGCTTTGAAGCTCCTTCGCACAAAATCTAAACTATCAACTATCACTATGTTATGAACTCTTGAACTGCTTTCCTAAGGATCTATTACATCTTTATATATCATCTCCGGACCAGTAGATTCCTCCGCGTCGGCCAAGGAAGGTCACAAACTCCAATGAAGAGTTGTAACGTGTACACAGATAGGTCGGACCTAAAACACTTCCTCAAATGAGTAGAATAACGTGCGGACCCTTGGGGAAGGTCGGCCACGAACCAAAGATCATTGAATGATGTGTCATTAAGATCCACAAGTCAAGGAATGATCCGCAAGTCTTCTCCTTCAGCTGATTGTCTGAGACTGTCAGGATGCTTTGCTCTGAGAAAACAATTGATCTTCTGATGGCGATAACTTTCCAATAACTAATCCAAATGCTCTGAATTCTAGATATGATGTAGATGAACGAATGTAGATGCTAAGTCCAGATCCGCAAGGTGTGAAATACAACTACGGTAGAATACCAGACCGAAAGCTGAAATTGCTTTTGACTGAACTCCTGAACTGAACTGGAAAATGAAAGAAACAAACTGAACTGCAACAAACTAAAATGCAAATGTTTTTGGTTGATGCAAGATTGCTCTTGAACCAGGGATGCTCCTGCATCAGACATCCGGGGTTATTGAAAAAGTGAGTCCTTCACTTTGCTGGGGCTAGGGGAGAACCAAGGCGGTCCACCTCAGCCTAAGGAATCCATGATGAATCTTCTTCTGGTCTGCCTTTCCACTTCACAAGATATTCTTTGTATTGTCTTCCTCTAGTGTTGCGTCCAACTCTGCTGTCCAAAATGTCTTCAATCTGCTACGGTGCTTGTTGTGGTAACTGCTTCTTCAAGTCTTCTTCCATGTTGTCACTAAACTCTGCTTCATGATACTGATAAAGATCTGCAATGTTGAAAATAGGTGATATACCCAATGTCTCCAGTAACTCCACTTCATATGCTTTCCCTGAATCAAATTTTCTGAGTATCTTACAAGGTCAAAACTTCATCTTCAACTTGTTATATGTCCCAACTGGAAATCTTTCTTTTCTCAAGTACACCATTACTTCATCTCCCACTTCAAATTCCTTATGTCTTCGCTTCTCATCTGCCTTCTCTTTGTACCTACTGTTCATATTCTCCAAATGCTTCTTCACCTGATTATGCACTGTTTTCATGTGATCTGCAAATTCTTCTGCTTCTACACTCCTCTTTTCTTCCATGCTGATATCTCTCAATTCTGCAACTCCTCTAGGATTCACTCCGGTCACAATCTCAAAAGGTGTTCTTCCGGTACTCCTATTCACTGAATTATAATTATTGTATGCAAACTCTGCTTGTGAAAGAATCAAATCCCAACTTCCGGTTTTCTCTCCAACCAAACATCTCAACAAGTTTCCCAAACTCCTATTCACTACCTCTGTCTGTCCATCGGTCTGTGGATGAAAAATTGAACTGAACTTCAAATTTGTCTTCATCTTCCTCCAAAGTGTCCTCCAAAAGTATCCAACAAACTTTGTATCTCTGTCTGAAACTATACTCTTAGGTAATCCATGCAATCTTACAATCTCCTTGAAAAATAGGTCAACTACATGCACTGCATCAGTTGTCTTCTTACAAGGTATGAAATGAGCCATCTTTGAAAATCGGTCAACCACTACAAATATTGAATCATGTCCTCTCTGTGTCTTAGGCAATCCCATTACAAAATCCATACTTGTCTCTTCACAAGGTACTGTCAAAGGTTTATACAATCCAGTGTTCTGACTACTCCCTTTTGCAACTTGACAAACTCTACAACTCTGCACAAATCTCCTAACATCCTTATGTATCTGAGACCAAAAGTAGTTTTCACTCACCAAAGCCACTGTCTTATCAATGCCAAAATGTCCTGCCAATCGACCATGTTTCTCCTTGATCAAATTATCTCTCATTGAACTTCTGGGTATGCACAACTGATTTCCTTTGAACAACATATCTCCCTGAATGAAATAGTCCAACCACTTACTCCTATTTGTCACAACAGGTTCCTTACATGCTCTCCAAGGTTCTGCAAAATCAGTGTCTCCCTCATACATGTTCTTCAATTCATCAAAACCCAACACTTCAATTCTCATTTCTGTCAACAAGTTTCTTCTCCTACTTAATGCATCAGCAACTTTATTTGATTTCCAACTCCTATGCTTCAACACAAAAGTATAACTCTGCATGAACTCTACTCATCTCATATGTCTCTGATTCAACTTACCTTGATTGTTCAAATACTACAAAGCTTGATGATCTGTATACAACACAAACTCCTTAGGCAACAAGTAATGTCTCCACTTCTTCAAGGCTTGAATTATGGCATAGAACTCCTGATCATAAATTGAATATCTCCTCCTCGCATCATTCAACTTCTCACTAAAATATGCTATAGGTCTTCCTTCTTGACTTAACACTGCTCCAATTGCATTCCCACTAGCATCACAATCAACTTGAAATACCTTATTGAAATCCAATAATGCCAAAACAAGTTGCTCTATTACTTTCTGCTTCAACAACTCAAAACTTTTATTTACTCCTGATGTCCACTTAAAGTCTTTTCTGTCACCTCTCATTGTCTCTGTCATAGTGTTACAAACTGACCTGAAATTTCTAATGAACTTCCGGTAGAAACTAGCCAATCCATGAAATGATCTAACTTCTCCAATGCTCTCCGGTGTAGGCCATTCAACAATTGCTTTCACCTTCTCAGGGTCCATCTTCAATCCTTCTGCAGAAATTACAAATCCCAAATATACCAACTCTTCTTTCATGAAACTACACTTCTTGATGTTTATCGGCAGTTTCTCTTCTCTCAATCTCTGCAAAACTTGTCTAATATGCCACAAATGTTCTTTATTCTTATTGAAGATCAGAATGTCATCCAAGTACACAATCACAAACTTACCTAAGAATTTCTTCAGAACTTCATTCATCAATCTCATGAAAGTACTCGGTGCATTTGTCAGTCCAAAGGGCATCAATAACCACTCATACAATCCTTCATTTGTCTTAAAAGCAGTCTTCCATTCATCACCTTTCTCTGATTCTGATCTGATGGTATCCACTATTCAAATCTATCTTTGTGAAATATCTTGCTCCACTGAAACAATCCATGATATCATCCATCCTAGGTAAAGGAAATCTATACTTAACTATGATCTTGTTTATTGCTCTAGAATCAGTACACATTCTCCATTCTCCATCTTTCTTCGTTGCTAACACTGCAGGTACTGCACAAGGACTCAAGCTTTCTCTGATCAAACCTTTCCTCAACAACTCTTGTATCTATCTATTCAATTCTTCATTCTCTACCGGTGTCATTCTATGTGTTGCTTTGTTAGACAAACTTGCTCCCGGTATAAGGGCCATGTGATCACTGATACTCCTTATAGGTGGCAATCCTTTAGGTACATTATCTTATATGATGTCTTCATACTCTGTTAGTAGTTCTCTTATCTCCTCCGGTTGTGATTCTTCAGTCCCGTTCTTCAACGCTTCGGGCTTCTTAGGAATCAAGGCATAACACATATTCTCATGTCTCAAACCATCCAGAAATTTTCTTCCATCTACCAAACGGATTCTAGCATTTCCACATACTTCACTCTTAGGATCATCTTCTAAAGGAATCAAAGTAATTCTCTTTCCATTTGCTGTTATAGTATATGTATTCTTTCTCCCATCATGTATAGCTTTTCTATCATACTGCCAAGGTCTACCCAACAAGATATGACAAACATCCATAGGCATAATATCACACAAAACTTCATCATGATAAGATCCAATATGAAATTTCACCAAACATTGTTCACTCACCAATACCTTATGATCATCCTGAATCCATGCTATCTGATAGGGCTTATAGAGTGTTTCAATCTTTCCAACTTCAGCTTAGTCACCATCTCCTCTGAAACTAGGTTATATGAACTACCACTATCAATTACAACTTTACAACACTTACCACCTGATTTGCATCGAGTTCTGAACAGACTTTTCCTCTGCGGTGGTTCCTCATTTGTCTCTGTTTGAAATAGTGCTCTCCCCATCACCAATGATTCTCCTTTCTCCGGTTTACCAACTGAACTAGGTAATTCAACAGGTTCTTCAACATAGGCTGCTCTTCCACTATTTTCTATCCTCTTACTTGTGCTACCCTGATTACATTCAAATGCTCTATGTCCTTCACCTCCACACTTGAAACAAGTACCCCTAAATGTTCTCTTATCAAATCCTCTTCCTTCTCTCCTATATCCTTCATTCTAGTATGCACTAGGGTTTCCTCTCCGATAAAAATTTGTCATCTCTTCGGCAAGCACTGTTCTTTCTGTCATCTTTCTTAAATGGGCTGTCAAACTTGTTCTGCTCCGGATCTGCTCCGGATATGATCTGTCTCCTCCCGAAAATGTCCTACCTATCTAAAATTTACCTCCTCTACCTCTCTATCTCTGATCATGTCTCTTATTCAGCTTCTCTTCAACTTTCAGGGCAAACTGATATGCTTCTTTCAAAGATGTCATCCTTACCAAGCTTAGTTCCTCTTGAATGTTCAGTCTCAGTCCGTTGATATATCTAGCCACTTTCTCCTTGTTTACTTCACTATGTCCTGTCCTTATGATCATTTTATAAAATTCTTCAGTGTACTACACAAATTTCTCCTTTTGTCTCAGGTTTTGCAATCTTTTCAACAGTTCCAACTCATAGTCAGCAGGTATAAACTGATTCTTCAACTTTGTCACCATCCTATCCCATTTTGTAATATTTTATTTTCCTCTTCTATTTCTTTCCAACTGAACTTCTTTCCACCATATAGCAACATGTCCTTTCAACTGTCTTTGCAAATTTCACCTTCTCTGAATCCTCAATTTCCTCATATTCAAAGTATTCTTCCATGTCATTTATCCAGTCAATCAATTCTTCAGGGTTCAAATTACCAGTATAGTTCGGCACATCAACTCTGGGTCTCTTTCCAATCTTTGAAATAGCTCGCAACATCTTTACTTGATCTGATTCTTCCTCTTCATCACCTCCTAGGGTTTTGTCAGTTTGTTCAACAGATTGAAATTCTTCTTCCTCGTCGCTTTCAACATTAGGTCTGGTGTCAATCCTCTTTGCCTATCTTCTTCGACAGCATCCAAACGAATTCGCATTGTTTTCATCATCTCCATCATCTCATCCATTCTTCCAGCCATTGTTCCAACAACAACAACTCTCTTCAGCGGCATTCTTCCTAGGATCAAGTCCAAACTGCCCCAGGTTTAGCGATCGGGCTACAAGGTGACAACTGCCTCACAATCGGCGATCGGTTGCGACACAAGTAACCTACCTCAGTTCGGCAATCTGTCCACAGCAAGATCTTACGGAATTCCTTCGCTCAATTCGCTCCCAAAGATTCAAACTTTCGCTCTGATGCCACTTAGTGCAGTCACTGTAGGAGGGTTCACAGAATGAACTGTCCGGACCGTGCAGCAAGAGTAAACACAACGGAAACAACTCAAAGATATAAAGCAAATGCAAATTCAGTCATTCAATATATCATAGAATTCAAATACAATCTGGCCGGCAACATGCGGACTTACAATTAAGGCTCACAGGCCTGATTACATGCACAAGATAAAGCTTTGAAGCTCCTTCGCACAAAATCTAAACTATCAGCGATCACTATGTTATGAACTCTTGGAACTGCTTTCCTAAGGATCTATTACATCTTTATATATCATCTCCGGACCAGTAGATTCCTCCGCGTCAGCCAAGGAAGGTCACAAACTCCAATGATGAGTCGTAACGTGTACACAGATAGGTCGGACCTAAATGCATAGAACACTTCCTCAAATGAGTAGAATAACGTGCGGACCCTTGGGGAAGGTCGGCCACAAACCAAAGATCATTGAATGATGTGTCATTAAGATCCGCAAGTCAAGGAATGATCCGCAAGTCTTCTCCTTCAGCTGATTGTCTGAGACTGTCAGGATGCTTTGCTCTGAGAAAACAATTGATCTTCTGATGGCGATAACTTTCCGATAACTAATCCAAATGCTCTGAATTCTAGATATGATGTAGATGAACAAATGTAGATGCTAAGTCCAGATCCGCAAGGTGTGAAATGCAACTGTGGTAGAATACCGAACCGAAAGCTGAAATTGCTTTTGACTGAACTACCTGAACTAAACTAGAAAATGAAAGAAAGAAACTGAAATGCAAATGTTTTTGGTTGATGCAAGATTGCTCTTGAACCAGGGATGCTCCTGCATCAGATTGCCTCCCAAAAGGGTTTCCCACATAAATCTTGTCTCATGTGTATTTGTGGTTTGCATACTATTTCATGTGCTTCCTTTAATGTTGTTAATTGAATTGGCATAACGAACGTTATTGTATTTACATCACATAGTATTAAAGTGTTCCAATATCGCAATCTATCAGTCGATTGTAACATGGATTAAGTTTCCAACAATAAGAAGAAATCATATTATCTTGTGGTTTTTAGAACAAAAGATTGCACACAAGACTCTAGGACCCTAAGATGGCAACACATGGGAGGATCTTGTTTACCAAGTGAAAAAGTATTTAAAACACAAAGTAAAGCAGCAAAACCAAAATCCCAAGATTGAGCCATGTGGCACAATCTCATATCTCGCATAATCTGGGGCATAAGGTGAAAAGTAACAAGTCCCCAAGGAGAAGTTCTGGGATGCAAACATATGAATCAATCTTGGAGGTTTTTAGAACAGCCTTCTTGATACATAGATTAACAAGGGTTGACAAGTACATGGATCTCAGATTCTCATAGTAAAAGAGGAGGATTTCAATCGAAACTTAGAATAGAAAAACACATGAAAGAAAATCCTTGAGAGGTAAAAGCATGTTACACTCATTAATTCGGCATTGAAAGGGAATAAATCATCTTTTATATATGTAGAAGAAAACCTATGATAACGAAAGGGACGACAAATCAACACATGGAAGAATCTCAAATAATGCATAGAAAATTATGAAAAAATTAAAATAACAAGGGGGAAGCAAGGTAAATGAAAGTTTCATACATTAAGCCAAGGAGCAAAATGAGCATGAAGTCTATATAAGTACAGAAATAATTCATTAAAACTCAAAAAATCACCAATTTAAAAGAACCATGGTCCCAAGTCAAAGACTTGGGCAAGTTGGCAACAACAGGTTGGCTCGTTCACTCTTTATTGTATACATCCATCTTGATGTCTCATTTTGATTGTTGTCATTAGTACTTTACCCAATAAATAACAACAAAAAATATTACAACACAAGAACTTACTAGTAATTGGACATAACATAAAATAAAAGGAAATTTGCTTTTTATTCATATTATTGAGTGTACATTTGCTATTGTTATAGGGAAATATAAAAAACTTTGAGAGCTTCCCTACCTGATCAAAATCCAGCCGAATTAGTGATATCAGTGTCGATTCACAATTGCCTCATACCAACCAATACTAACAAACATATAACCCCAACTGACCATATGTTAACACAACCCTAGTTGGTTTCCATTACAAAAAATAGTGCTTAATTAGCATTCCACTCCAATAACATAGAACTTATATCCCAATTAAGGTGTGAAACTATAAAGACATCATAAAAATAGCAAGGAATATCACAATTTCGTGCAAGGAAATGAGTTCACCTCAAGAATAACCACGGAAATGACAATGATCCTATACCAGAAGATGGCGAAGGTTGTTCTCATGGATCTCATGATTATAGCATTGTGATAGTTTTACAGAGGAGGTTGTTACATCTATAATGGGACTTTAACCATTCTGTTAAATACATGATTGAAAGTTTCCAGGGCTATCATAAGAAACCTTCATCAATTACCAGAGGAACACTATTATCAAGAGTACCTTAAAGACCTTTTCCTTATTGAGATAGCAGGTGAAGGACGTTGCTGAAGAAGTTTCAACTTTCAAGTGTCTACAGGGAAATTAACACAATCGTCACTAGAGACAAATCTGAAATTGTTTTAAGTTTCTATGTTAATTTTTCAGGCTGTGCCTAAGAGACAATTATATGCAGTGGCTGTAGGTATTTAACAATCTCCACTTATATTGTTTACTAAGCAGGAATTAATCTCTCATGATTCAGCTTGGAAGCATGACTGCATATCAATTGGATTAATTTTACATACTCAGAAACAAAAGTTACTTTATATATATTTGCTAGAAATTATAGCATAAGAGAATATATATTAACTATGTTCCTTAATTTGAATTGTATTTAATTTATTCAAGTGATTCCTGCTCTAAAAAACACCATTTAGTTGTTGGAAGAAAGGACCCCCATTGTTTACACAGAGCAGTCTACCTTTTAGAAGAAATTGTTATTAGTTTTAACTGAGCAGTCTCCAAATTGCACTTTTCTTTCCTGTAGTTTGAATTGTGCAAGAAGAAATGATCTGCTAGTGCATATTTTGCCCAATTGTTAATTTAGGTTCCCAGTTTTTCAATGAAAGTAAAACCGTCACATTTTCTAAGTCAAAATGCAGAGATTTATTTTCTAGATATGACTCCTCTTCTTACAAGTGCAGGGGTCATAATTACGGGTTGTCTAGTTACTACACAATGCATGTAGCATCCTTCTGCAAACAACACAAAATATGCATCTCTTTCTGCACACTGCATAAAGAAAACAACATAACTTATGCATGAAACAAGAAATTTCAACAGAGAAGCAGCAGCCTTAACTTTCTATAGTTTGAGATCTTAGTTACCGAGTTAAATTTTTTGAGGAAAAGAATTATTTTTCCATATTGTACAAATTAGTACATAGAAAATCCAACTTCATCGCCATAATTCAAATTTCCTTGGTCTAAGTTATATCAGCTATGTTCTTCCTTCTATAACCTGGTAACACAATTCTGCTCTTCGATTATGGCTAACATATTTTCTAACCACCAAATGATTGTCTTTTCAACATTATGGCCTCTGTTTTCCTCTTCTTACAAACCAAAGGTAACTCACATGACATTTTTATAGTCTTATAATTATTTGATGTATTATCAAATTTCATGTCAATTTTCTCTAAAAGTTTAAGGATCCCTAAACCTTTATCTTTTGATTTTTAAAATAACTATGACTCCATTTGGAGGAAAGAGGCGCTGTATAATCTTAGAAAATGAATTAAACAAATAAGGATGAAAGTTGGCAACTGCCAAAAGGTAATGGAATCCGCCACCATAGCTATTGTTCATGAAAATAAGCTCCTGTGAGAGCTGCAAAATTCTTTTTGAAAAGATGGAAGATATTTATCTCAGAAGCTGCAATAACATACATGCATTGCCACTAAAGTAATAAATTAATAATATTTCGACACACGTTAAAAATGGTAGGATAAAGGCTAATAAGAAACTTCATATTGTATCCATCTCTAGAAGATTTCACAGAAATAATTGAATAAACAGACAGGAATAAGGAAGCACATGCCATTAAAACAAAAATCTAGAAACCATGAAAGAACAAGAAAATAATATTTGATAAGCATGAACCATATAGTAATTATCAAAATAATCAATTCTTTATACGAGTGGTGTTTCTGCAGTGCGTTAAATCGTGTGATATGATTTCTCCCGATTCAGCTGTGTACTTTAGAGTCCATCTATATCGACCATATTTATTATTTATTTGATCTTATGAAATACGGGCCAATGTAGATTGAGTAAAAACTACACAGCTGAATACTGAAAAATCATCACATTACAAAATAAAAAATCGAATTGGTATGATCCCCTCTACAACTTGCTATACTTCACTTATCTGAAACAAGATCTGTATTATGATAAATGAAATATTAGTAATATAAATTTGAAACTCATACCTGTGATCTGGTTCTCCTGAACACCACCAGCTTGTCTGTTTGCAAATGCTGCCAACGGGGCCATTGCTTTTCCTTCCTCATCAAAGACTACACGCTGGCCAACTGGCTTACTGACATTGATCTTGAGTTTCTTTTTCTTCAAGACCCTTGTTGCCAGACTGTAAAATATTGAAGTACAATCCTAAGTGCAAAGTACAAACAAAATTTGCAATTCCTATTCCTTGACTTATACACAAACTATATCCATTTTACATACCTCATAGCCTTGGTGTCTCCATCCTCAACTGGTCTCTTTTGGGTCAAAAATAGATCATCCCCTTCCTCCTCATTTGTGGATATCAATTTATCATACGCCAGAGATGCAATATCAGCATCCTTATCATTAACACACTCATCTAACTGTGAGTCATATTTTTTTATTTTTGTCTTTCCACTTGCTACCTTTTGTAAGAGTTCTTCATCTCCATCATCTGCACTGCTATCCTCATTAATAATTCTCTCTGTCTCTTCAATCTCTTTCTCAGGTTCACTCCCCATGTTTTTTGGCTTGTTTCCACCCCTTTTTAAGAAACGGATTCGAGGAGCGGTTGGGAGACCTAAAGAGACAGAGTAGTCTTCTATCGGTAATTTAGAGACATCAAAAAGTTCCTTGTCAGAACGCAAATGGATTGACCGTAAATATGTCACAAATGCCCGCTGTGCCATGTATTTCAGATCTGGATCTTTTGATAGAAGCCCTGCCAATGGACCTGATATAGACCGCAGCTTGCTTTCATTTGCCTACATGGTCACCCAAGATATATAAAAAATAACTTTGCTTGAATATGACATATAACATTGAGAACATAACATAGAAATTTGAAACATGAGAGACAATGAATTCTATGAGAAAGTGCTTTCAGCTTTCCACCATAAACAATGCACCTTAATCACTTTAATTGGTATTTTAGCTGCTTGGAGCTGTGTCAGCATTTTCAATTCCGAAGGCATCAGGAATGCAACAGAACGACCTCCAGCTGTGAAACGAGCTGTACGACCAACACGATGAATATAAGATGGGACATCTTCTGGGCAATCCACCTTATATTTAAGAATAAAAAACAGATTTTAGTGCCATAAAATACAGCAAAGAAGAATAGCTTGTTTGCTAATGTAGGAAGGTAATACCATTTAAACATTTCATTTCAGCACAGCTAAATGACAGAAAGGCATATACACCTCTAAGATAACACTTACCTGAACAACCCAATCAATAGACGGAAAGTCCAAGCCTCTTGAAGCAATATCAGTTGCAAAAAGAACAGAATGTTGTTCATCTGTATACTTGTAGAGTACCAATAATCTTTGAGTCTGTTTCATGCGCCCATGAAGGCATCTTATTGGCACACCAGGATGTAACTTCTTAAAAGCTTCGTAAACAAACTTCACCTGTACCAATATCAAGATTTTGGGGCAGAGATAAATTATTAAAATAGTCATGGAGTTACATGATTTGTTGTTACCTATGTTAAGCTCTTATATTCTATCCCAAACAAACATTTTAGATAACCAATTATCAAAAAGGCAGTGCTAGAAAGAGTTTATCCAATCGAACCTGCTTGCAACTTGAAAGGAATACCAGTATCTTTGAATTGAGATGGCTTTTAATAAAACTCCATAGCATATCAAGTTTTTGTTTGAGAGGAACAATAATTGCAGTTTGTTGCAGGCGTGCTGGAGTGGCTACTGCAGACTCAGCATGTACAGCTATATACTCTGGATCTTTTAAGCTAAGCCTTGCTAGATCCTGCACTGATTGTGTCTGAGTTGCAGAAAACAGCAATGTTTGACGTTTTCTTGGAAGTTGTGATAGAATTGCATTCAATGACTTTGAGAATCCCATATCCAAAATGCGATCTGCCTCATCAAGCACCAACACCTGTTGTTAACCACAAACAGTATAGTGTATATCAAAACAGGCTTATCACAAAGATAAAGAGATCATAGGTAAGTGTTTCAAATAACCACAGCCACTTGGATGCCTTCCCTAAATTCAAGTAATTATCATGCAAGTTGTTCATTACACACACATAAAGTGATGCTTTGCCCAGAAATACACACCCAATATTTTTAATTCTTTAAAATTCATCCCCATCCCAGTAATATAACATCTTGCAAATCAAATGTTTTGGGTTATCCTTTATCATTTGCAAAGTTGTCTTAAGTATTGTAAAGAAAACTTTGAAATAGTAACCTGGAGCTGTGAACAGTCAAAGAAGGGAGTCTCATCCATGTGCTGAAGCAACCGCCCTGGTGTGCAGACCAAGATGTTGAGGGAATTCACCCTTTCCTTTTCCATGTCAACATCTTTCCGCCCACCTATTAGAAGGCCTCCACTAATGGTGTGGTGCTTTCCCACTTTCGTTAGCACATCAAAGATCTGAAGTGCTAGCTCTCTTGTTGGTGAGATAATAATAGCACCAACACCATCATTGGAAGACCACCTTAATCGGTAAAGTTTTTCAATCACCTGAAAGAAAGGTGAGCATCATAATTATGGCAAAATATCAAATCTCTGATAAACAGAAAATCAAACCATGAAATGCAGTGAGACATCATCACATTTAAGGCTCTAAAGCTTCTGACTGTGATAACATCCAAGTATTACTCACTGAGTGTTGTTGTGTGTAAAAGTATCTGACTACCTAGAAAGTAAAAATTGAATAAAATTCTACCAATTCAGAAGAACCACATCTGTGAGTAATCCATATTTTTCAAACAGAAACACATAAATTGTTTAATACATGCTTGAAAATTCTTTAAGCAACAAAAATATTTTTGAACAATTCAGCCATTTTCATTATCATATACAGTTGTGAAGCCTGGGCTTGCAGCATCTCTCATGAGACTCAGAACAAAATTGAGCAAATCCAAAAGCATACTACAACCTACAACTTCAAAATAAAATGTAATATTTCACAAGCGGGTTGTACTTCAGTGGAGTCTAAACCCATGATTAGACACCTAGACTATAAACACTGTTAACATTCTTGTAGCCATATGAAACTTTTTGTATTGAATCATGTTTCAAGCTTAAGTATTGTCATTTGCCTACCAAGTGAGTCAATGATAAATCCTTGTCTCCTTGGGCCATGAGTGTTGCAGTTGTCACTTCTAGTCATGTTGCAGTTGTCACTTCTAGTCAATATTTTTTAAAAGAGAAATGCATGGAGACGCGAATGAGACATCTCTTATCACAGGAGACATCCCTGTACCTGTCTTCAGTACCAGAGACATTTCCCAAGGAGTGGGAGACGCGTCTCCCTGCAACACTGGGAATGTTCTTTCTTTGTTGTTAATATAGTAACTTATGACTGGCAATGTTACCATAACTGCATTAGAATGTTATAGATGTTGGAAAGGTATTATGAGTTCAGTTGTTTGTAAGACCTCTCCTTATCTGTGTAGACATGAGGTAGAAAGGCCTCATAATCAAAACTAGGCAAGAATTGATGAAAAGATGAAAACAGATTCATTCAAGGAATGATCATTAATTGTTGTAATAAGAGATGATGAAGTAGGAATTGTAACAATCTAGCTAAGAGTTATCTAGAACCATTATTAGCTAGCTGAGATTTTCTGTACTGCCTTTTAAATTTGTAAAGTTAGATATATTAAAACTATATAAATCAATCCCCCATTAATGGGGTAGTCATTAAGCAGTCTGTTCGTAAGAGGGATTCTTAGTTGAAACCCCCTAAGGGTTTTCTAAAGCTCAATTTCAGTGGTACCTCTAGGGGGAACTTGGGATTGTTGGTGCTGATATTGTCATTAGATATGATGAAGGCCTCCCCGTAAAAGGTGGCTCACTTTTTCTTGGATGTAGATCTGAGTCTCTGACAATGAAGTAGAATGGGAAGCGACTGTTGCGGGGATAGCTTCAGCTTCTTCACTAGGTTGTAATTAATTTGTAGTGGAAGGTAATTCTTCGGTGGTGATTTAGGGGTTGAGTAAGATGGATTGCCCTAGTTGGAAGCATAGGTGTTTTCTTGAGGTGGCTTTGGTTTTATGCAAAGGTTTTGATAGACATTTTGTTTCCTCATTGCTATCGTGAGCTGAACTTGGTGGCTGATTTATTAACCAAAATGGGCATTGACCAAACGGTTTTTGGGGCTACTGAAAAAATCAAAATTAACCATGCTCTGAGGTGTGGCCGAGTATTGAAAAATTTTAACATTACAATAAACTCAGGGCATAGTTAAACCACATTACATACAAAATGATGTACTTAGAACCATCTTCCTTTTGTTGGTTGCATATAGACATACGACTGAATTGCGACAACATACGGTCATAAAGGAAGGGAGGGAGGGAAGGAAAGTATTTACCGGAATGAGAAAAGCAAGAGTTTTGCCGGAGCCGGTCTTGGCAGCACCGAGGATGTCACGGCCGCAGAGAGCATGAGGGAGCGACGCCCTTTGAATGGCGGTCATGCGAGTGAAGCCACTTTCTGCAAGCCCTCTTCTCGTCTTCTCTGACACCGCCAGCTCGCTGAATAATTTCGCCAATGCACTGCCAGCGGCGAGCGGATTGCTTCCACACTCGGGTTTTTCCGCTTCTATTCGGGCTTCCAGCGATTCGATCTCCTGCGCTTCATGCTGCCGTTTTTCTTTGCGAGCTTTCGTGGTGAAGTTTTTTGGCTTTCCATTTTGATTGCTGCGCCCTTTAGAGGGGCGAGGGGGCCGAGCCATGCTAAGAATTCAGATGAGCTAGTGCTGGATAATACTCTATTATAGTTCTTGCACAGCCTTGTAAGTTGAATCTGCCTTACTGTTATATTTCATAATTTTTTTGAAATCGTTAGTCTTGCTGATTAATAAGGGATCTATTTTATGCAGATTGTGCGTTAGGAATGGCGAATAAGTATGGTGAATAAGTCGGTAGCTTTTATTTGTTTGTAGTTTTCAATGTTATTCTGAATTCGGATATAAAGATCATATGCACAGATCTGGGCCAAATTGCTCCCCCAGTGGCCTTTAGAGATGATTTGGCTGCTGCTGAAACCTGTTCCAGGCTCCCCCTATTGCCAAGATATTAAATTCTCCTGTTGCTTTGGCATCTTCAAAATTTTATCCTCGACCATGTTAGTTTTCTTGGTGCAGCTTTTCCTTCTTGTTTATGGACATTCATGCGGTAAGGTGAGAACCCTAAAGCGTTGAATTATATATTCGTCTTTTCTGTACTTTTAAAAATGTTTAGAGGTATTTGTGTATTTGTGAAGGAAAATAAACTTTTCTTAGAAGTTAATTAATGTAAATACAACTATTTAATCATAAATTAGTTCAGATTAAATAAGTGTTATATAGTGCTAAGTATCTATTTTGAAATTTTGTTTTATTTAGTTGTGGATATTGTATTTATTGAAATGTTTATTGTATAAAGTTAGTTTAAGGTTTTGAAGTTAATTGAATCTTAATTTTGAATTGTTTTTGAAGAAGTTAAACGAAAAAAAGTTTTTGGTGTTCTATCGATTAAAACAATGATTAACAGTCTAATATTCAATTCACAGAATTCAAAATAAAGGGGTTCCAATTAATAGTAGTGCAGATTGATGAAGGGGCACTAAGGAGGGGAAAGTAATGAACTTGACTAACCCCTCCTATAACTATAAAGGGGTGGAAGCACCCCCACGATTGAATCTTCACTTTTGGTATTGTTGTTATCCATTTCGAATATGGCATTGTCATGTTTACGATATAGATTTGCTAATTTGTAATGCACAAGGTGCTTTGTATAATATCATCTTTAAGTAATGTTCTAAGCAATAACCTACATCATGGTTACCACTCATTTTTACATTGTAAAAAAAATGCAATGTAAAGTCTTGGAGAGTGAATATCAAATTTCTCTGTCATCGCATAGTATGTAGTATTGAAAAGGTTATCACCCCAATTTGTGGTAGCTTTAGTTATTTTTTGTATACCATAAATTTGCATTTCGAATGCAAGATATTTCCAATATATGTTAAGATCTACAAAGAATTGTCGGGTGATTTGATGGCATCTATACAGTTTTGCCTAAAGTTTTCTTGCAAAGCAATGGTTCATAATGAGCACAAAGAGGGTTTTCATTGTGAAACAACAAAAGACAATAAAGTTCATGCTATGTATATTTCTGTTGAAATGTAAATCTTTTCTCTTGATTATTGCCAACCACAATGCAATTGATATGTTTAACCTTTTGGATATCCATCATATGCAAAATGTCACACCTCAGAGTCCTCTTTCTGCTTCAAGTAGCGCACTTGAAGCAAACAATTGCATTTTAGAGAAATGTGTCCTTACATCATTCAAAACATGTATTTCTTATAAAAAGTCTTGTTGCAATTTATATGCAAATGCTTGTAGTGCATCAACATCACGATTAGCTTAGCATAGTAAGAAGTGATCAATAAATCTATGTTGCAATTTAACTGACATGTAATGAAAATGAAGTAGTACTAGAAATGAATCAAATAAACAACCTCTTGAAGTATTAAAAAATGAAGATCTAATCTAAACAAGTGTTGTGTGGCAACTAGTCCTTGTCATTACAACATATTTGAAACTAAAGTTAATAATTAAGTGTTGTTAATAGTTAACTCTTGTTATAACAACAAATTTAAAAAATTAGTTTTGTATATTATATCATGAACCCTATAAATTCATAGAATGTTATTTAAAGAATTATAGTGGTAAAATAGTTGGTATAGTTAAGAGAGATTGTAATGACTAGCATTACATTGCAAGTTTAACTAACTTGTCATAATGAATATAGTTGTTATATAATCAAAGCACAATTAACCTAGATTTAAATAAGGCACTAAGAAATGATAAGTTGAAATGTTATTTTCTAGAATTAAGTATGAATGGATAAGTGCACTTACCTCTAGATTTGATGTTAGAATATGGAAGTTAGAGATGTGTGGAATTGATTTGCCAATGTCCAAAAAATAATGTCCTCGATGTATTAAATACCACAAATCTAATTTGGTAGACGACAAACTTCAGTAACCTAGTTCATTGTGATCTTTGATGTCTAAAGATGCATAAGGACAATGACATTTAGAAATATGTTTAGGGAAGTTCTTGGATCACTAGGGGCAAGCTCTCCTAAGTTAATTCCCTTGTCAAACTAGCTTTCTAACTTTGGGTGAATGTGGAAAGATATCATTCCTTGAGCTTCTACCTAAGATATTAACTGAACCAACACTAGATGAATATTTTTTTGTATTTGCAAGTGCAACATTCACATGTCGCATTGCACTCACATGCACACAAGGTGTCATGACAAGCACAACGACACACAAGATGACATCACCTATGCACCAAGAATGGTGGCAGAAGTGGAAAATTTGACCAATCACGTGACAAAGTCACCACGATGACTATACGAGAGGATGGAGCTCCCTCCACCACGATGATCAGACACTAGTCCATGACTTCATTCTCTCATGAACACATGGAGTAGGATGAGGGTGAAGACTACTTCATATCCATTTGACGACAACACAAACAACATCTAAACATAAGGGAAAACCTACACAAGAGGTGGATCAACTAGGAGGTACAAGACCTCAACCAATTAGAATGATAGCCAGTCAAATTTGTGCAAAGGCACACTTCCCAATGTAAAAGAGGGAATAACTCCCAAAATATGACACTTACCAACAAAGTATCAACATGGAAAGACTCAGTAGACCAAGGGGAACAACTTTCATTTAGAAAGTTTCTCCAAAAAAAATTAGGAAATGCTCGTTGTTCGACAACCTAAAGACTACAATACAATAGGGGACTATAATGCACAAGGACTTCAGTGCACCAGAGGGACTCTAGTGCACCCAAAGGACTCTAGCTCAATGATCCATAGTCCCATCCTTGCACCCTGGTCCTAAAACTACACAAATGTCCAAAATTTGTGTTGTTGTCCTACAAAGGTGACCAAATAGAAAATTTTCTAGAATGGATAATTACTTAGGATTAATACCCAAACTTCCCTAAGGGTTTCCTGCAACCAAAATGGCTCTATGATGAGGATTTCACTCGAATTAAGCCAAACAAGTCTCGGGGTTCATGCCATTGGGAATCCACTTGTATAAGATGCCACAACACACCTAAATAGAGGTAGATCAAGTGGAACATTCACAAGGCTTCTCAAAACATCACGAGACACCAACAATGCACTCCTACTTGAATGTACACACACATAGGGATGGAAAGTAGACTAGGGGTACAACCTCCCTCAAAATATCGTCAATAACCAAAACCCCAAAGCAATTCAATTACCTTAATTGAACAAATCATTTAATCTATCTACTTAAGTTGCATATCCATCTAATCAAAATATGAAACTAAGTAAATTAACTAATAACCACCAAATAACAAAATATGACAAAAGCATTGCAAGATGCTATGCATGTTCGACACCAATGTTGACACATGCCAAAGGTAAGATAGGATCATTGCCTCCTACATGGGTGGAATATAATCCAACACAAACATTCATAGTCATAAATAGAACATTATATAATTTGAAGCTAACATGCTACTATATCATGATTTCAACATAACAATCATGTTAACACCCTTGCAAGACGAGGTGTGAAAATATCCAAAACGATGTCATAAGTTATTGCATTTAAAGGGTCTCATCTCAAATATGGATGGATCATAACCTGCATAAAAGAATACATCAAAGTATAACTATACTCTTATTACAATGGTTCGAAGGACCCCATTTATAATGATTACAAAGTTACAACAAGAAGATAGCTATAAGAAACAATATACCAAGAAAGTCCAACACCATCTCTAATGAACATACTCCAAGTTTGTTTGTCCCCGATGGTGTCTAGTGTCACCCAACCATGTGTAACCCATAGGCCCACCCCTCTATCCTAGGAGATAATTGAATAGGATACAAGCACACTCACACAAAACAAGGAGTACATGGCAACACTCAAGCCAATCAAATTTGTACAACACGTGTAGAAACTCACACTAATCAATACATATGAGAGTATGTGTGGCACACATGCAAATCAAATGCATACAAGAGAACATATATAGCTTACTCATCCCAACATGAGAATAAAAAGAATGACAAACAACATTCATGCATAAGGCTTCTTCACACCTTCAATGCACACGAATAAATATAAATAAATAGAATTCAAAAAAGCACTCATAAGGTTCTCCACACATAAATGGATAAAAATATACCAATAATGTATGAGGGTACAACAAGCCATCAACATACGTGAAGGGTCTCTGCACACGTCAGATACAAAATCTACTACACCCCTAATTTTATAGTGTGTATATGGTTATGAGTAGTTGTCTCGTGGCTACCATAACTCTTATTTAAGTTATATAATCATAGATATAGTTTTATATAGGTAGTTAGGTCAGATTGGGTGGCATCCATGGCATAAGCATGGTATATATAGGAGGTAGAGGTTAATTATTATCATCATGTTGAGTATTGTGTTCTTATTGAAGACTATTGGAGGTATCCCCCTCAAAGTGGATTAGGAGGTTGCCCCCTTGAAGTGGCATATTATTATCAAATATTTGCAGCATATTTCCTATTCTGTTCTTCTATTGTGCATTTTGTTTCATTACAAGAGGTATTAGAGCATGATCTTGGCACCGTGAAGGCAAAAAACAAGGCAATTTTTTATTTATTTTGGAAGTCATTTTGGGAAGTGCATATCTCTCCCATTTTGGAAAATCTTTTCAATATTTTTGGAGGGTTTTTCAAGAACATATTGAAGTTGCTACAATCTAAATTTGAGGTCAATTGGAGAAGAATCAAGGGAGTTATTGTAGAATTAGGGTTTCCAACAATTTCACTCCTAGGGCTGCAATTCAACAATTGTTTTCTTGATTTCTAGAGGGTTGAGCAAGGTCACATAGATATACCTATATTCTTGATTGAAGGGATTTGGATCAGATTCGAGAAAGTTATTGTGAAATTAGTGTTTTCACCAATTTCACCCTTAGGGTTGCAACGAATTTCTTAGAGATTTTTTTTGGGAAGCAAGATATAGGCCCTGATAAGTTACTATAAAAAACTTAGATTAATTGGAAGTGTTTTGTGTGATTTATTATAAAATTATTTTCCCCATCACGGCAGGGCTGACCACAAGAGGTAAAAAGAATCTTGTCACACTAAGGAAATCTCCTAACAAGGACACAAAAAGTGGCGAGATTCCTACTAGGGAAACCTTCAAGGTTAAGGAAGATATTTCATCAATGAAGATGGGGATGTATGCATTATCTAGAAAAATAGATTCCCTAGTACAAATGAGATCTCAAAACCTGTTACAAATGAAGAATAAGAAGAAGATGATGATGATGACGATGATGATGATGACAATGAAGCAAAAGAAGATGATGATGATGATGATTATTATTATTACAATGAAGCAAAAGAAGAATATGACATTGATGATGATGACAATGAAGCAAAAGAAGAAGAAGAAGAAGATGATGATGATGATGATGATGATGATGATGAAGAAGAAGAAGAAGAGGAAGGAGAAGGAGAAGGAGAAGAAGGAGGAAGAGGAAGAAGAGAAAGAGAAGAAGGAGACGAGGACGGAGAAGGAGAAGAAGAAGAAGAAGAGGAAAAAGAAGGACAAGTCAAACCAATAACATCTTTCCATGCATTATGACAGCATTTTAAAAAACCTTTTTCCTAAAGGAGATCCTAATCAATCCATTCAATCAATGCTAGGGTATCATCTACCATCCTTCACCTCTTCCATGAAGGCACGCCGAAAAGGTTAGAGAAATGGAAGAACACATTCATCACCGTCAAGAGCTAGATGCAAAGGGAAGACAAATCTTAAACATTGAGTTAATTTCTAGACATACACAAAGAAGATGAGGAATGGGACACTCACAAAATGGATGAATTTACCAATCAAAGGTACAAAATGGGAAGATGAAGATTTTATGTAAAAGCATTCACAATTGATTAACATTGAGGAAGATGCTTTTGTAAGGTGGGAGGCATGCTACACCCCTTATTCTATAGTGTGTATGAATAGTTAGCTTGTGGCTACCTTAACTCTTATTTAAGCTATATAATCATTAATATTGTTGCAAGTACGTGCCTAATCGGTGTTGTCATTGATGTCTACATATCCATGTTGTCATTGGTGTCAACTATATCCTTATCTTTTGATTGATTATAAGCCTTATATGTTGAACACATTGAGAAAATTAGCCCCTCCAGAAGAATCAGAAAGGAAACAGTGAATCACAGTGAAGACAGTGAGTTGCATATTGAAGAACAGTCCAGAAGATTGCTCCGCATTTCTTGTAGATTGAAGATCTTGGTCTGCAAATTGGAAGTTATTTAGAGGCATGTTTGAAGATGCCAAATCCTGAGTTTGAGCCTCCGGTATGAATAATTGAGTGAGTTACATTCACCAGAGTAAAACTTGCTTTTTCTGATTATTCACTGGTGACAGGGAGAAAGTATTTTGCTCCGCATTCCTCTGCATTGAAGTATTTTGCTCTATGGTTCTAGAAGGAAGTCTGGGATGATGATAAGTGCCTACAACAATAATGGTTCATGATTTGGTGGTCTGCAATCTATCTTTCTTTTATGACAGTTGAAGACAGTGAAGTTCATGTGCTCCGATGTGAAGAATCTCATGGATAAAGTGGTTAGAGTTTGTGCAGTTGGTCCTGGTGATTATAATGTGCTTGTCGATGCCTCCTGATCATGTTCCTGCATTTACATTGGTCCGTGTTAAGGAATTGAGATCGTGTTTGAAGTTTATTCCCAGATAACGTAGCATGTAACCAGTCTTAGCTAACTTGGTTAATTCCAATGATTGCAAAGATATATTGAAGATTATAGAAGCATGTCGTGGCGTGGAAGATCGTGTTTGAGTCCCAGCTAAGGCATGGAGTGATCCGCATACATCTTTACTACATTTCCTTAGCATAATTTTGTATTAGGTCAAGACCTATTTTGTAAATGTTTGTAATGTCAACCTTGGAGATTGTTCCAATGGTTGATGAATGTAATGCCGACCTTGATGTACATTCCAAGGTTGATGAATGATAAATATACTTGTAATTTGGTCATGGAAAACATGTTTGTGTGTGAAAATGTGAAGTTAAGTGAATAAGTGTAGAAGGCAGAGCAGAGCAGAGGAAGAGTATTGTGCTTCAATGGAACTAAATCCAGGCATGGAGTAGATGCTAACATCTCAATTCAAAACCTTTGGCAGTGAGCCTTTTTTTGGGCAGTGAGCCCTATTGGCAGTGAGCCTCTAATTTTTGGTATTGTTATTGTGATTGAATTTCTAAATCATAGTAGAAACTATCTAAATATCCAATAACTTCAATGGAAATAAGACAAATGCAAATAAACAAAAGATATACCTTTGCAAACAGATTTACCTCATGCCTTCCATTGTTGCCTATCTCATATTGATATTATGAATGAGTTGAGCTCTCAAAAGTGTGTACTTCCTTGCTATTGAAGATGACAATAGGAGAATGGTTGTAGATGGATAATGCAATGAAGGTTAAACTACAAATGCAATTCTATGATGATGGATAATGGAGATATGGAGACATGGTTGGATGATTGTGATGATAATGGGATTATGCAAGTGCAATGAGGATACTTTGCCAAAGGCACGCTGATAGGATTTATGTAGAGTAAGATTGCTAAAGCTTGAGTGCATCCAAAATGGATGTGAGAACCTTGCTTTTATAGGCTTAAGATGGGCCAAGTCCAAGTGTCAATAGATCCATGACTGGAGGAATTATCTGTGATGTGTACGGTTGAGATGGAGTTGAGAGAAATAATCATGGGAAATGCTCCTACTACGTTTACAAGGTAGAGGAATAAGTGGATCCATGAGCCATGTGTCATTGTGCTCACAAATGACCTGTGAGTTAAAGGTGGAAGAACTATGAGCAGATTATGGAAGAAGGTCTCTTGATTTGTTGGAATGTGAGAGATGAACTAGAATTAGAAAGACAAGTGTCTTTGAGCACAAAGGTGATTGAGAAATAATAGGACACATGTGGGTGAGGACAATTAGCTAATTAAATATTAAAATATTTAATTATGTGTGCAACATGGTGAGGTGGAAGATGAGGTGGAAGAATGACATGGATGAGATGATGTGGAATTATAGAATTTTAGGACTTTGGAATAGAGGAAATTAGGATTAATTAAATAATTTAGGATTATTTAATTAGATGAGACGTTAGAGGAATTAGGATACTTTAATTAAATAAATTGATTTTATTTAATTATTAGAGGCATAAGAGAAATGCGAACCATTTAAATAAATTTATTTATTTAATTGATAGAGGAATAGGAATAAAATAAATATTAAAATATTTATTTAATCGACACGATCCATTTTTAGGTATATATATTTTACCTCTCTTTGAGACAATGTGTTTTATCACGTTGTTTCAAAGAATAAAAATTTTCTGGTTATGATACATGCCCCAATTTGCCCCTGGTACAGGTTAAATGACGATAGGATGCCCCCTCAGAAGATTGGTCAGGTTGGATGGTTTTGGCAAAAAGATGACGAACAATCTCACGATGAACAAGAATGATAAAGGATGGCTAAGAAAATGGAGGATTCAAGATAAGAGATGGATGAAAGAGTTGAATGACATGCTACATAAGGTAAAATGATAACACACACAAGAAAGCAAGCAAGTATGCACAAATGATACAAGAACAAACAAGGTACTGCCCCTGTCAAGCTGCAAACCAATGATTAATCGATAATGATTGATGATAGTGTTTTTCATTGCAGAGAATGATATATCCCTAGATCAACACAAGATTAAGATAGTGTTGTCATTGTGGAGAACAATATATCCCTAGATCAACACAAAGACATGGGAATGATATATCCCAGTGATGGTGACGATTGATTGATTTGGTTTACGACAAGATTAAGATCAAGACCATTGATTGCGATTGGATAATTTGGCAAGATTGATGCACTCGATGGTATGGATTAAGGATGACTTGTATTTGGATCGTTGCTTGATTTGATTGAATTGATTTGATGATCAGATAAATGTTTGGATTGGTGATTGGTGCTGCCCCAATCACTCAAGGGTGAGGGTGGCAAGGAAAGATAATGGTAAGTTAACAAATAAGATGAATGATGATGATGATGCCCCCTCGAGAGGACAATTGGTGCGCTCTCAAAATGAAAAGAGAGAAAAGGGTGAGTAGATAAAGAGATGTAGATAAAGAAAGGACTTGGATCTTAACCCACTTGGAAAATGAAATGTATGAAATACTTGTAGATGAAATGAAATGCAATTTGGTATGTATGATAGTGGATTTTGTCATCTTCTTGTACAAGTTTTTGAAGTACTTCGTTTCATCATTCAACTTTTAAAATGTTGTAAGAAAATACAAGCATCTAGGTATAATTAAACCATGATGACCTGAGTATTACTTACACAGATTTTGATTTAGCAAGTTAATACAAGCATCTAAGCACAATTGAACCAAGATGACCTGAGTATTGCTTGTGTATCAACAGACAAGGATTACACCTATTTCCTATTTAGACCGCTGATGTCTTCAATGATCATTTTGTCGATCATGTCTTTAGACAAGGCTTCACATTACTAAAGATAAACCCACAAACAACAAACAAATAGAATAATTATGCCCCCATCATAGCTCCTCTAGTTTTTGACATCCTTGAGTAGCATAAAAAGACATAATAACAAAAATCATGATATAAGACTTAAACAACCATTAAAAACCTTCTTGCCATAGATATATTTTTATTGCAATAACTAATAGAGTCCTTTTGATAGTTTTAGTCAAGTAGGGATTTGTCAGGTGTAGTTTGATGTCTCTTTGTCAAGATGATGTTTAAAGCTTGCTTGCTATGTTGCTTGCCGTCTAGTGATAAAACCATGATCTGATTTGTTATCCTCTGAGTTGTAGCATTCAAAAATCCAATTCACTAACTAGGTCGAGGATTTGCCCCCAGTCAAGTAAAGGATCAATTTATTATGGATGAACTGATAATAGACATGAAGAAACAGGCCTTAAGGGACTGAACTAGTGCCTCAGGGGCTCATTGATAAATGGCCTTGCCTACGTGACGACGCAGAGGCAATGTAGTTCACTTTAGGTGGACTATGTGGACCTAAGACCTAGAGGTTGGGAAGCCTCGGGGGCTCATCGATGATGGCCTTGCCTACGTGATATCTCAGAGGCGACGTAGTTCGACCTTGAAGGCTGACACTGGTGAATGGATGAATGGAAGATATGCAAAGGTTTACGATAGGATTAGGGATACAGATGGAAGGGAAGCATAAGAAAACAAGGATGTGATCTCCAAGGACTATGTCGCATAGGAATAACTCAGGATTTGACATGACAATGCTTATAACAAGAGGGTGATAGGATTGGATTAGTTTGAAAAAGATAAGGTACATCAAGAGTTTTTCCAAAGCATGTTTCGACATTTTGCCTCCATATCTTTATCAAGATCAAAAGAGGAATGGAGGATGAATGGACTCAATATGATAGGTATATGTAGGATAAGGATGATAGGAGGGTATGGTAAGATAGGATGGAAAGTGATAGGGTCAATGAGACAATGTGCGAGCCAAGGGTAAATGACATGGAAGATCAACCTACACATGACACCTGTTTGCCAAGTTTTCATCACAGTACTTATCCAAGGCGCCACCAAGGGTGGTTTTCACTGTTGGATGAAGGGATTTTTCTTTACTTTTTTTTTTAATATTTGGATAGGATAGGTGGAATACAGATGAGAGAGACTCAAGTGTTTGGTTCCATGAAAGGTGGTAGTCCTACTAGGGATGAATGTCATCAAATGGACCATATCAAATGTCATTATGCTCATAGATGTTGGTGGGGGATTGCATGAAAGGGGTATGGAGTAGGTAGATAGTGGATTAAGGACTTATGCCAGGAAGATGGATGAAAGGCTTATGCAAAAGCATGGACCATAGGAACAGGATGGTGAATATATGTGGGATAATAGTTGAATGATGGGGCGATGGAGGTATGGAAAGGCATCATGACCAATGGTTGCACATACCATGTTAATCATTAAAGTTTATGATTGGATGGTTGTGTAGGAAGCAATGGAGATGTTTGCTTAATGGATGGATGACTTAGGCATTTAGGAACCCACATGATCTTAGTATTTTTATGATTTTTGTTTTTGATGTGGGATGAAGGAATATGATGTTTTTGTATGGAATAGGATTTTTGAATGGAAGCAGATGGTTGGGATTTTTGTGAGGTGGATGCCTCATTTGACTTGTTTTTTTTGCTTAGGGACCCATACCATCTTGCTTTTGGACTTTGCTTTTGGAGGTATGGGCTTGGATAGCATTTTAGATGGATTTTGCTTTAAATTTTTGGATTGATTTCCTAAGGTATTAGGACCCTTAGGATTTTTGACTTTATGAAATGAGGCATCCAAATGTTTATTTTTGAATCCCATGGGTTTGGTGGAATAAGTGGAAGTTTCGTGTTTAGACAATATGTGCATTTGTCGGTCATGATTCGAAATATGAGGGAATGTGTGGATGGATGGATTTGGTGTTGGGAGAAGTGATGGTAAAATGAATGGAGGGATGTTAGGCGTTGGAAGTAGCGGAGGTAGATTGGATGGTGGAAGGTGTATGGTCACATATTTTTGACACTTGTAGGATGATGGAGGTGGAATGACAACATATGTCTTGGGAATATGATAGGGTTTGCGATGGGAAGTGGTGGACTTAGGAGGAATGGAGGAAGCACCAACATCTTGAGATTGCTTTTCTTGGGGCATATAACCAAGACCATAAGAGGGTGGAGGGACTTTGACATGGATAGGCTCCAAAATACCTTGTTCATGAAGGCCTAAGCCTTTACCTTGATAGTTCATATTTTGGAGTATGCGATGGACAATGGGATTATGTGTGCTTTGGACACTAGAAGCGATCTCCTTATTTGATGGGGGGGGATGAGATGGTAGATAATGGTTGATGTTCTCCTAAGGAAGAACATTCATGGATGAAGGTGGTGAAACCAAGGGGATATGATGGTGGATTTGCAACATGGTCGATAATGGATGATGGAGGATCATTAGGATCTTGATTATCATTAGGTTCACTAAGATCTAAGGTATCAATTTTATCATCTATGTGCACTTGGGAGCCAAGTGTCTCATCAAGGGAAATGAATGTTTGCGGATCATGGGTAGGGTTGGATGAAGAAGAATTCTCTTTGCTTTGAAGGAAGGCCATGAAACGGGGTGAATGCTCAAGTAGGTTAACAAGATTTTTATTACATGGAGTATGTAGGTCTTGGGTATCTTGTTTATAGATGGTTGTGGGGGTATGAATAGGATCGAGGTTTTCATGGATAAGTTCTTCATCATGGATATCATTTTGATCATGGAAAAGATATAAGTTATGGATGGGTTGGATTTGGATTTCTTTCTCATGGATAGGTATAGGATCAAGTTGCCCATGGATAGCTTCTTCATAGGTAATATCTTGATCATGGAAAAGATAAATGTTATGGATGGGTGGAATCAAAGTAATTTGATATTGATTAGGATGGGCGTTTGTTGTTTCCACATGCTTAGGATTAGGTTCTTGACATACCTTTTGGGTCATTTGAATAGAAGTGGAAGGATCTTGGATAGGCTTGACATGCTCTTGAGGGTTGTCATCATGAGGGGATGATGGATTGTGGCTTGGATTCATCAGGGAAGATTCTTCAATAGGCTCAAGGGGTTGTGGACTATATGATGGGGTTGTAGGATTGGACATGGCGTTGAAAGAGTTTCTTGTAGGTTCAAGGATAGAAATTTGGTGACATGGTTGACTCCTTGCTAGTAGCCTTTGGATCGCATCCTTTGTAGGTGCATGGGTAGATGAATGATGTAATGGATGGGTGGATTTGGGTGAAAGAGGTAATGGTGTGAGACAAAAGGTTTGCTCAATGGAATACTCTCCTACACCTTTATCCTTGATCTTGAATTTTTTTCCCGCAAATTTTGATGTAGAAGGTATTGAGCTTGGGTCAACATTGGCTATAGAGGGTGAAGCTGCACAGTTGGTGGGGATTACAACTTTGGGCTTGGATTGGATGGAATTGCAATATTGGAATGGATCAGGATCACCTTGAATAGTGATTTCTTGGCCATTGTGAGGGAACTTGACACATTGATGGTAAGTGGATGGCACGACCTACATTGCATGTATCCAAGGTCGACCAAGAAGAATATTGTATGTTAGTTCCATGTCAAGCACTTGACATGCCACATCTTTCATGACCGGTCCCACTCTTATTGGCAACACAACGGTTCCTTTTGAAGTTCTTTCTTCTTCATCGTATGCCTTGATTGTAATTTTCTTCTTAGGATCCATGTCATTCTCTAAAAACCCCAATGCAAGGATTAGTTTTAAAGTGCGTATATTTAAACCTGCCCCTCCATCGATTAGAACCTGTTTTATTTTATGTTTATGGATGAAGGCTTCAATATGGAGGGACGCATTCTGCAGTTGGGTGATAGACATATCATCTTTTTCTGTGAAGCATAAGAAATGGCGTGTACTTAGATGACCTACCATGGCCTAAAATTGCTCTTCAGCTAGATTGGTTGGGACGGTAGTTTCTAAGAGAGCTTTTTCAAGGATGGCTTTGTGAGATGGAGATAGACGCAAAAGCTCCAAAATGGATATATGGGTTGGTGTTTTCTAGAGTTGGTCAAGGACGTTGTATTGGTTGGACGTGGAAGATGGTTTGGATGAAGCCCCTTGGAGAGTAACCTTTCCACCACGAGTGGTCACATTACAATCGGGCTTTTTACTTATAGTGATCACATTTACATGTGAGTCACCTTTGGAGATGTGGTTAACAACATAATCATATGACACATTTGTATAGTTGGCGTTGTTACCACTGTTATTGTTTTGATTTGAAGACCCTCCCTTCTCATAGTTGGGGAGCGGATTCTTGAATGCCAAATGGTCGTCATTGGATACGTGTCCATCAATTGATATCACCTTTTGATCAATTAAGTCTTGGATGGTGTTCTTTAGTCTTTGACAATCATTTGTTTTGTGACCCTTGCTTCTGTGAAATTCACAAAAGTCAGAGTCTTTCCACCAAGAAGGTTTAAATTTAGGTTCATAATCCCGCATCGTTGGAAGCGTTATGAGATTGTTTGATATGAGCTTCCATAGGGCCGATTCAATTGATTCCCCTAATGGTGTAAACTTTCGACGAGGAGGAAAGTTTGTGGATCGTGGTTCATATTTTTGAGGTTTGTTTGACGGTGTGTTGTTTTGTGTGTTTGATAGATTAAAGATTGGTTGTTTTGGTACCACATTTTTAGCATCAATAACCCCATCGTTTACAATATTTTTGTTTTTGGTCCAAAACCTTGGCTTGTCCGTGTGATTACTTGAACTAGGGGTGTCCTTGTAGAGTTTGATTTGCCCCTTTGCTATCAAGGCTTTCTCGATGAGTAGCCCCATTTCAATGACCTTACTAAAAGTAGTTGGACATTGTATTTGGATTTGATAGCTTAGTTCTGTGGATAAATTGTGAACAAACATTTCTATCATTTGCTTCTTTGGTATGTGGTAGGGACACTTGCTTGCAAGTTGTCTCCATCTTTGTAGGAAATAGGTGAAGGATTCTCCTCCTTTTTGCTTGTTATTACAAAGGTCCAACATGGAGATTTCATGTTTGATATTTTATGAGAAATGTGTGACAAATTTATCCACTAGCTCATCAAAAGTGCGGATGCTGGGAGGTAGGCTAGAGAACCACTCCATAGCTTGTCCTCCTAAGCTTCTTGGGAATAGTCGCACAAGATATATTTTATTGTGTGTGACTTCTAGACATGCAGCACTAAATTCCCTTATATGATCTCTTGGATCACCTTTTCCTCTATATTTGTAAAATTTTGGAACCTCAAACCTTGAGGGAAAAGGTATCATGAGCAAAGATTTATCAAATGGATAAGGTGAGATCTCAAGGGAGTAGTGTTTTGTGGTTGTCCCACTTTGGATGTCCACCAACTATTTTTGCAAGGATTGGATTTGTGTTGTTAATGTGTCCAAGGGATTGAGTGTATCCTTAGCTTTTTCTGATTTAGAAGCATCTTTGTCAGTTTTGGAGGCATCTTTGTCATTTTTGGAGCCATCTTTTGAAGACTCGGCTTCATTTGAGGAATTGTTCTCTCTTAGATTTGAGACATCAAAATATGAGGGCAACTTAGCTCCTTATTGATCTAGCATAAGAAAATATTTATGAGGATCCGTGGCAACGACCCTATCCATTATCTTTTGAAACCTTGGATCTTGGAGGTGTTTAAGGATTTCCTCTTGGTTAATTTCCTCTTCATCAGAATCGTGCCCACTATTGTGAATGGAACCCATTTTTTGCTTTTGTTTTACTTGGAACCTAGTTTAAACCATGCAAGTTTGAGATATGGGTGAAGTTGGATTGTGAGACTTGGTGGACTTGGTTTGATGTTTTGCTATGAAATGATTTGAGGGTGAATTTGGTTGGATATATTTTTGATAAGATTTTGCTAAGATTTTATATTGATCTATGTAAATGTGATTGAATTTCTAAATTATAATAGAAACAATCTAAATATCCAATAACTTCAATGGAAATAAGACAAATGCAAATAAATAAAAGATATACCTTTGCAAACAGATTTACCTTGTGCCTTCCATTGTTGCCTATCTCGTATTGATCTTATGAATGAGTTGAGATCTCAGAAGTGTGTACTTCCTTGTTGTTGAAGATGACAATAGGAGAATGGTTGTAGATGGATAAAGCAATGAAGGTTAAACTACAAATGCAATTCTATGATGATGGATAATGGAGATATGGAGACACGGTTGGATGATTGTGATGATAATGGGATTATGCAAGTGCAATGAGGATACTTTTCCAAAGGCACGCTTGTAGGATTTCTACAAAGTAATATTGCTAAAGCTTGAGTGCATCCAAAATGGATGTGAGAACCTTGCTTTTATAGGCTTAAGATGGGCCAAGTCCAAGTGTCAATAGATCCATGATTGGAGGAATTATCTATGATGTGTACAATTGAGATGGAGTTGAGAGAGATAATCACGGGAAATGTTCCTACTACATTTACAAGGTAGAGGAATAAGTGGATCCATGAGCCACATGTCATTGTGCTCACAAATGACCTACGAGTTAAAGGTGGAAGAACTATAAGCAGATTATGGAAGAAGGTCTCTTGATATGTTGGAATGTGAGAGATGAACTAGAATTAGAAAGACAAGTGTCTTTGAGCATAAAGGTGATTGAGAAATAATAGGACACATGTGGGTGAGGACAATTAGCTAATTAAATATTAAAATATTTAATTATGCGTGCAACATGGTGAGGTGGAAGAATGACATGGATGAGATGATGTGGAATTATGGAATTTTAGGACTTTGGAATAGAGGAAATTAGGATTAATTAAATAATTTAGGATTATTTAATTAGATGAGACATTAGAGTAATTAGAATACTTTAATTAAATAAATTGATTTTATTTAATTATTATAGGCATAAGAGAAATGTGAACCATTTAAATAAATTAGGATATTTATTTAATTGACAGAGGAATAGGAATAAAATAAATATTAAAATATTTATTTAATTTGACTCGAGCCATTTTTAGGTGTATATAGTTATAACTTATACATCTTGTGGACTAACATCCATCGTGGTTTTTCCCTTAACAGGGTTTTCCATGTAAAAATCTGGTGTCACTTGTGTATGATCTTGCAATTGTGTTTATGTTTCTGAGTTTATGCTTTCATGATTTAATCATCAGTTGACAAGTGTTTAATGTTTTAAGGTGCAAAATTAATTAAAGATTTCAGACAACTAATTCACCCCCCCTCTCAGTTGTCTAGTTCATTTCAACAATTGGTATCAGAGCCAAGTTCCTTGGAAGAAAGCTTGACCACTTGAGGTTGATCTAGGATGTCATATAAGAAGGAAAGTCTGCGATTTGATGGAACAAACTACTCTGTCTAGAAGATCTGCATGAAAACCCATCTCCTATGCTTGGGTTATAGTGTTTGGAAGATAACCAAAAATAAGTATGAAATACCAAAGAATGGTCTGCAAGCTGAAGATGAGATCAAGCAATTTGAGTTGAACATAAAAGCCAAAGATGCCTTGGTAAGCGCCTTATCCGACACCGAAGTAACAAAGATCATGGAGCTAGAAACTACTTATGAAATATGGGAAAAGATGAAGAATCTGTATGAAGGAGATGAATCTGTGAAGAGCGCCAAGTTGCAGAGTTTGAAGGCAAAATGTGAATGTTTGAAGATGAGCGAAAATGACAACATAACATCCTTCATGCGAAAGGTCAACAAACTTGTGAGTAGCATTAGAAGTGTGGGAGGAAATTTGAGGATATTGAAGTTGTTAACAAAATTCTTAGATCACTGCCTAAATCATACAGTCATAAGGTGGTTGCAATTGAAGAAGTAATGACAGTGACAAAGATTACAAAAGATCAGCTGCTCGGGAAGCTGATAGCCTTTGAAATGAGAGAACTTGGTGATTCACTTCCAAAGACAGAGACTGCTTTCAAGGCCAACACTTCAGAAAGAACTCCCAGATCTGACAAGTACAAGGTTGAACCAGATTATGAGCTTGGAGAATTTGAAGCCAACTTTGTTAACAGTCTGCCTAGAGGTACTGGTAAGTTCAAAGGCAAACTACCTTTCAAATGTTTCAGTTGTGGTAAAGCTGGTCATTATGCTTCTAGATGCCCCAGAAGAGTTCCTAAGCCAAGACTGATAGACCTAGGATTCCAAAGAAATGTTATTATGTTGAAGATCTTGATGATGATGAAGGAGTATCAGATGGTAAACCAAATAATGCTAGTACTTCTGGTAATGAATGTTTGTTTATTGCTATTAAAGAAGAACCTGTGTCTACTAATCCTGCTAGCTTTGTGAAGGAAGAAAAACCAGTAGATAGTGCCTTGGCTGTTCAGGTTGTTGAAGACAAAGATGAATGGGTTATTGATAGTGGATGCTCTCATCACATGACTGGTGACAAAAGTAAGTTTGTAAGTTTGGAAAGATATGATGGAGGACTGGTTAGGTTGTGAGATGATACAACTGGTAAGATCTATGGAAAAGGATCTATTTCTTTTGATGACAAGCATAATACTGAAGATGTTTTGTATGTGAAAGGGTTAATCACAATCTTTTGAGTGTTGGTCAAACGTGTAACAAAGGTTATGATTTGAGATTCAAGGACAATGGATGCAAGATCATGGAAAGCTCTAGAATAGTGATTGCAACTGGTAAAAAGACTAGAGGCAATATCTATCACCTGAAAGGTAATGATAACTATGGCTTGTTGGCTCAGACTAATGAAAGTTGGCTATGGCATAGAAGGTTGTGTCACATCAATTTTGACAACATTGTGAAGATAAGTTCTGCACAGGCTGCTAGAGATTTGCCTAAACTAGTAAATCCTGCTAATCCTATTTGCAAGGAGTGCCAATTTGAGAAACAAACAAGAACAAGCTTCAAGAGCAAAGATCAATCTATTGAAGGATTGCTGGAGCTAGTACATACAGATTTGTGTGGACCTACCAGAGTAAGAAGTTTGCAAGGAGATAGATACTTTATGTTGCTTATTGATAATTATTCTAGAATGACTTGGGTTACCTTTTTGAGAGAAAATGCAGAATCCCTAGATAAGTTCAAGGCATTCAAGGTAATGGTTGAGAATGAGATGGATTTAAAGATCAAATGTTTGAGATCTGACAGAGGAGGAGAGTTTACATCAAATGAATTTAACTTTTTCTATGAAGAGCAAGGGATAAAAAGATAGTTATCAGCACCTAAGACTCCACAACAAAATGGAGTTGTTGAAAGGAAGAACATAACAGTTCAAGAGGCTGCTAGAACCATGATGAAGGAGGCTGACCTACTGGAAGTATACTAGAGAGAGGCTATTCATATAGCTATCTACATTCTAAACAGAGCTCAAGTCAAAGGTAATAGAATCAAAACCCCCTATGAGTTGTGGTATGGAAAAGTTCCTACAGTAAAATACTTCAAAGTTTTTGGTAGCAAATGTTATATCAAAAGAGAAGAAGATCTAGGCAAGTTTGATGCTAGATGTGATGAAGGAATCTTCCCTGGTTACTCCACCAAGAGCAAGGCCTATTGGTGCTAAAATAAGAGACTGAAGAAGATCATTGAGAGTGCAAATGTCAAAGTTGATGAAAGCAAGGAAAGATGTTCAGAATCAAGTGGATATGAATCAGATGAATTGGATGTTTCAGCAAGCAAAGAAGTGGTGCAACATGAAGATAGTTCAGATGAAGAGGAACAAGCTCCAGAAATTGTCACCAAGACACCAAGGTATGTAAAACTTAATCATTCTGAAGATCAAATTATAGGAGAAAAGAGCAAAGGAATCCTGACCATAAGAAGAGCTACAGAAGAACAAGTGAATTTCTATCTGATCTCCAAAATTGAGCCTAAGGCTGTGAATGAAGCTTGCAATGATAAAATTTGGGTAAAGGCTATGGAAGAAGAACTGATGCAGATAGAGAAGAATCTGACTTGGGATCTTGTTCCCAGACCAACAAATAAAAATGTAATTGGCACCAAATGGGTCTTCAGGAACAAGATGAATGAGAATGGTGAAGTGGTAAGAAACAAAGCAAGGTTGGTATGCAAATGATACTCTCAAGTTGAAGGAATAGATTTTGAGGAAACATTTGCACTAGTGGCAAGGATTGAAGAAATAAGAATGTTTTTAGCATTTGCAGCCTACAAAGATTATCAAATGGATGTGAAGTCTGCATTCTTGAATGGAGAATTGGAAGAAGTCTATATTGAACAACCAGAAGGATTCCAGTCATCAGATCAGGGTGACATGGTGTGCAGATTGAAGAAAGCATTGTATGGACTAAAACAAGCCCCCAGGGCCTGGTATGCAAGATTGGATAAATATCTGATACAGTTAGGGTTCAATAAGGGCACTACCGACAGCAATCTCTATTTCAAGATCAATGATGAACAAATCCTAATTGTTGCAGTCTTTGTTGATGACATTATTTTTGGAGGCAATGTGCATGGTTTTTGCTGGGGAAATGCAAAATAAATTTGAAATGTCCATGTTTGGTGAGATGAATTTCTTTTTAGGTCTGCAAATTAATCAATCAGATAAAGGTATCTTCATTTCTCAGTCTAAGTATGTGAAAGAGTTGTTAAATAAGTTTGGGATGGAGGACTCTAAACCGGTAAGCACTCCCATGGTAACTTGTTACATAAGTTGAGAAAAAATGATGACTCACCTATGGCAGATCAGAAAAGGTATAGATCTATGATTGGAGGATTACTTTATCTAACCCAAACCAGACCTGATAAAATGCATGCAGTTTGTCTTGTTGCAAGATTTCAAGTAGAACCTAAAGAGCCACATGTGATGGTAGTCAAGAGAATACTGAGATATTTGAAAGGCACAATGGATTATGGTTTGTGGTATACAAAAGACAATGATTTCACTCTCAGTGCATACACTGATGCAGATTGGGCCAGAGATGTGGATGACAGAAAAAGTACGAGTGGAGGTGCATTCTTCTTGGGAAAAAGGCTGGTATTCTGGTTAAGTAAGAAACAAGATTCAATATCTCTGTCTACTACAAAAACAAAATACATTACAACAGCATGTAGTTGCACTCAAGTGTTATGGATGAAGTAGACATTGAAGGACATCAGAGTTGTGTATGAAGATCTAATTGCAATCTTTTGTGACAATACAAGTGCCATAAACATATCAAAGAATCCAGTAATGCATTCAAGGACAAAGCATATATGCATAAGATATCACTTTCTGAGAGAAAAGGTGACAGAAAATGAAGTTAAGTTGGAGTATGTATCTACAAAAGATCAGATTGCAGACATTTTCACTAAGCCTCTGCCTAAGGATACTTTTGAGTATCTTAGAGAAAAGTTAGGGGTTATCACCCCTCTTGCTCTAAACTAAGATGCACAAGAGTGCATCAGTCTGGTGGTGCTTAGAGTTCTACCTCCAGATCCGGATTGATGCTTGTAAGGGCTACTTTTGATCAAGGGGAGTAGTCAAATGGAGAGAGTTTGGTTCAGAGCAGTAGAGTGCAAGTATGTGCCGTTTGCCATTGATGTCAAAGCGAGAGAGAAATTATGTGAAAAACTTAGAGAAGAAGGAATGCATATGTGTAAAGAGATAGGGGGAGAATCTTGTCTTGATGACTGCTACAATTTTTCACATCTTATGTTGCCATTAATGACAAAGGGGGAGATTGTTGAAAGTATGTGCCTAATCGGTGTTGCCATTGATGTCAACATATCTATGTTGTCATTGGTGTCAACTGTATCCTTATCTTTTGATTGATTAGAAGCCTTATATGTTGAGGACATTGAGAAAATTAGCCCCTCCAGAAGAATCATAAAGGAAACAGTGAATCATAGTGAAGACAGTGAGTTGCATACTAAAGAACAGTCCATAAGATTGCTCTGTATTTCTTGTAGATTGAAGATCTTGGTCTGCAAATTGGAAGTTATTTAGAGGCATGTCTAAAGATGCCAAATCCTAAGTTTGAGCCTCTGGTATGAAGAATTGAGTGATTTATATTCACCAGAGTAAAACCTGCCTTTTCTAATTATTCACTAGTGACAGGGAGAAAGTATTTTGCTCTACATTCCTCCACGTTGAAGTATTTTTATCTATGGTTCTAGAAGGAAGTCTGGGATGATGATAAGTACCTACAATGACAATGGTTCATGATTTGGTGGTCCGCAAGCTGTCTTTCTTTTATGATAGTTGAAGACAGTGAAGTTCATGTGCTCCAGTGTGAAGAATCTCATGGATAAAGTGGTTAGAGTTTGTGCGGTTGCTCTTGGTGATTACAACATGCTTGTGGATGCCTCCTGATCGTGTTCTTGCATTTACATTAGTTTGTGTTAAGGAATTGAGATCGTGTTTGAATTTTATTCCTAGATAATGTAGCGTGTAACCAGTCTTAGCTGACTTGGTTAATTCCAGCGATTTGCGGAGATATATTGAAGATTGTAGAAGCATGTCGTGGCGTGGAAGATCGTGTTTGAGTCCTAACTAAGGCATGGAGTGATCCACATACATCTTTACTACATTTTCTTAGCATAATTTTGTATTTGGTCAAGACCTATTTTTTAAATGTTTGTAATGCCGACCTTGGAGATTGTTCCAATGGTTGATGAATGTAATGCCGACCTTGATGTACATTCCAAGGTTGATGAATGATATATATACTTGTAATTTGGTCATGGAAAACATGTTCGTGTGTGAAAATGCAAAGTTAAGTGAAGAAGTGTAGAAGGCAGAGCAGAGCAGAGGAAGAGTATTACGCTTCAATGAAACTGAATTCAGGCATGGAGTAGATGCTAACATCTCAGTTCAAAACCTTTGGCAGTGAGCCCTATTGGAAACGAGTCTCTAATTTTTAGTATTGTTATAACTTATACATCTTATGGACTAACATCCACCATGGTTTTTCCCTTAACAGGGTTTTCCACGTAAAAATTTGGTGTCACTTGTGTATGATCTTGCAATTGTGTTTATGTTCCTATGTTTATGCTTTCATGATTTAATCATAACAAATAGTGGACAAGTGTTTAATGTTTTAAGGTGCAGAATTAATTAAAGATTTGAGACAACTGATTCACCCCCCTCTTAGTTGTCTGGTGCATTTCAACAAATATAGTCTTATATAGGTAGTTAGGTTGGCCTAGGTGGCATCCATGGCATAGTATGGTATAAATTAGAGGTAGAGGTTAGTTATTATCATTATATTGAGTATTGTGTTCTTATTGAAGACTCTCTAGAGGTATCCCACTCAAAGTGGATTAGGAGGTTTCCCCCTCAAAGTGGCATATTATTAAGTATTTGCAGCATATTTCGTATTTAATTGTGCAAGTTGTTTCATTACAAAATTTGATGATAGAATAGGATGAGGGTCCTAGAAGTAAGTCAAGGAGTGTTAATACACTAGCATGATGGTTGTGTAGAAAGTTGAGTAGAAATCCTACCTCACACGAGGTTACTCGATGACATTCATCAACTCAATGAGTTGTGAAATGCCCTTTCCATCCAAGTCATGAATTATTTTAAGGCTTTCAAGCCTTAGTGGAGAATTGTATTATTTAATCACATGTTTTATTTATCCCAATGTGTTTATTTTATCACTTATTTAAAATCTCAACAAACTCTATCCACAAATTCTTTTCAAATCTGGGCAAGTAGTGTGAGGCCACTCCTTTCCTACTCTATACCTCAATCTTAGGTGCCTAATGGCCCAAAATTACTATTATGGAGTAAAAAGTGGACACATGCCTTTTTACCTCCTAGTTTAGATCCTAGGTCCTGATGTTTACACTCTCCAAGCAAATTATTCATCCCAATGAGAAATCCCCCAAAACCCATGACAAATAGGGACTAGAGGCCCATTTTATGTCTAAGTCCTAGCAAAAAAGGTCCCTTGGGACATGGAAGCCCATGCCCAAGTCCACCCTGATTGGTCAGAGTGAAATTTAATGTATGTCAGCATAGGACTCCTAAATGGGTCCTCTTATCGGATCTTTCAATTAATTTGTTTAAGTTTAATGGGATAGCATATATAAACAAGTGTTTGAATTCATTTGTAACCTAGGTTGATGATAGACAAGTTGATGATAGCAAGGTTATGATATTGTGCAAAGGCGAAATCAAGGCATTCATTGTGTTTGTGGGAGACTTGTGTTAGTATTGTGTTTATTGCAGATTTGGAATCATCAACAACATCCTTATGAGTTAAAGAATCTTCATCCTCCTAAGGACATCACCACCAAGGTGACATCATTGTGTTTGAATCATTTCATCATCATTTGGATTATATTTAGCATCTGGCCTACTAGGGCACGCTCTCTCTAACAATGGTGTTGGGAAAGCTTAAATGCTAACTCAGGATTTGACTAAGGAAAATCCCTAAACACCACAACCCCCAAACCCCTTTCTTCACATGTGCATGTTACAGGTGCGGGAGTTGTAGAAGTGAAGGTATAGGGAAGCTATTTGAAGGATAAAGATTCAGGATTTGAAAACAGAGTTTAGGAATTTTACTGTAACAAACTAGGGCTTCAGCCCCAGTGTCCAACAGGTAAAACAAACCTTAAATTTACCATCAAAGCATCATTTGTGACATTTTTGCAGTTTTGAGTTATCAGAGATCAAAACTTCCTAGACTCGAGAGCTAGCCCCAGAGTCTTTTGACATTTCAACTTCTAAGGGAGAAGTTTGGACATCTCACTGATCACCTTGGTGCTTTCAGATCCTAATTTATTGTTTCTGTTTCACTGTTGTAAGCTGATTATCTCAATTCTAGGGATTAGTGCATTGATTGGCCTAGGGTTTGATAAAAGACTTGATTAAATCACATCTTTCCTCTGCAAACAAGAGAACAAAATCAGTAGTTGAGTCCTCTAGCATCTTGAAGTGACTTGGCTCAGTTTTGTCCTTGAATGTTATGGTGAAAGGAGGGTTTGATCTAGTGTACTCACACACATTCCATCATCTCTCTTTTTAACTTATAACATTTTGGTGAACCCATGTTTTTAATGAACTTGCATCTTACTGAGTGTTGAAATCACATTTGCATTACACCATATCATACTTGTCATTCTTCATTGAAAAATCTTGCATACATTTGAAAAATTTGACAAAAATAAGCATTCTAGGCTTGCATAAAGGCATAGCTTTGCATTATTTTCATTGCATATCATTGGAAGCATTTGAAAATATGGTTTTTACATCAGACTTGAGCCTAATAACAACAATTAATCATTTCATGATCTCACACCTTGCATTTGCATATCTCATTTGTTAGGGTTTTGGTAAAAATTGACATTTTTCATATAACCTAGTTTTTTGCAAAAAGTTAGGGTTAGTAGCCAAAATCTTATTTTAGATTTTTCTACTATATTTAACATTCATTCAAATCTTATTTTGAGTTGTAGTGTTTCATTTGGCATCCTTGCATTTAAAATTTAAAATTTTGCAATTACACAGTGTGTATTTCAACTTTAAGGGTTTCAATACTTTCTTCACACATCTTTAAGCAAACTTTTGAATCATTCATATTGCCTTGTTGTGTAGCACTATTTATATCATATATACTTTATTTGTTGTGAAGTTTGTGTGTTTTTTCTGTTTAAAAACCCGATTTCCTCAAACAATAACTTTGGTGTGAAATAGTCTCACATACATGGCTTCTCATCACAATACTGATGCTATGGTCCCTCCTCAAGTTTATAGGAAGAGGAAGACTCTTGAACCTGATATAACCTTTACACCACATGATAGAACAATTGGAGACATTGAAGGACCTCTTTACATCACCGCACGCATAAGTGGAAATCCTACAAGAGGGGTCCTTATTGATCCTAACTGTATGACAAATGTGATTACTGAAAAGTTCCTTTATGTGCATGATTTGATACAAGAATCTTATGAGCCCACACATATGATGGTTAAGACACATACCAGAGATTTCCTCCTAGCTACAGAGAAGATTACATTATTGATTAAAGTAGTGGAGAAAGCTTTGGAACAATCATTTGACATCATTCCTACATCCAACCTATTTTGTGTGAAACTAGGCCATCCATGGCTCAAGTCCATGAAAGCGGTCCCCTCTACAATTCATAAATGTCTAAAATTTCCTCACCAAGGGAGAGTGTACGTTGTCCACCATAGTAGATGGAATCCTATGGTTATTCACAGAAATTTCAACCTAGACTACTTTTGGCCACAACCTACCGAGCCTCCTCAACCAAGAGAAGATCAATTCTTCCTGGGATATCAAAGATACAAGGCAAATTTAATAACAAAATTAGTTGGACCTCCTATGGAACAAGTACAAAGTGATGAGCAACCTGATTTGAAAGAACCCCCTCAACCATGAGGTAAGGGAGTCTTTGTTGAGGTTCCTCCTCTGCCGTCCTTACAAGGATCGGGAGATACCCATAAAGAACAAAGCAGTTTATCCAAAAAGATCAACTTTGTACTGGCTTCCTCCTCCAAGATGTCAAATATTGTGGAGAATCATGGGAATCCTTTTGCAAACATCAATAATAAAACACTAAGGAATAGGCGAGGAAGAGAAAGGAGGAAAAGATAAGCCTTAGCTCGATAAGCAACACCTCAACAAGAAAACATTCCACCACCTACTATTGAATTAAATAAGGAAGAGCTAAAGGTTGAAGAGTTAAAGGACAATGATTCAAGTTGGGCAATAGTACCTTATGTACCTATTTCATCTTGCATTCGAAATTGGGAGGAAGATGATTTGTTTGATGACAATCGCTAGTGCAGTTGTGTAACAAGTAAGTATTTCTAACCCTTTTAGCCACCTTTGTTGTAGCATCTCTTTAAGTTGCTCACTTATGTGGCCTCCTCTTATGTGTTGTGTTCCCCCATGTTGTGTTATGTGTTGTTTAGGTCTCTTTGGATGACCCTTGATACTCTTGTAAGGTTAAGGATACAAGGAGACTGCCTCTGTTGTGACCATTCTTCTATATGTTTCTCTATTCTTCTATTTTTCCTCTCCTCTATTTTATTGTTGTGTGTTGTGCCTTGGGGGAATAACATTGTGGAGGATGTCTTGGGGGCATCTTCTCATGTTGTAAACCCAAGTCACTCTTGTCTCCTCTCTCATTTTATTGTTTAACTTCTTTAGTGGCTCTACTAGTAGACAAATGATGAAAACAAATAAATACTGATACAGACCATGTGTCCCTTTAGCAAGAAAGCAAAAATGGACCTAGTCCATAAATGAAGATGGGGTTGATATATATATCTGATGATTGACTAGTAGAATTACTCCGTATTGTGATTCGTGTTGTGAAATTTCTTGTAATAAACCTTGCAATACTCTCAATCTGCTTCAACGCACTTTGGATTGTTTTGTATTTCACCTTCTTGTTACACTTGGTTCTAAGATACTTACAGTATAGACCAATGGTTATACTTGGTTCCAAACCCACGAGTGTAGCCTTGGTCTTTGATGTGATCTAACACATGATTTATACATAGCTTTCATGAATTGATTTGGTTGTTATCTTAGAAAAAAAATTCTAACCAAAGCTTATATCTTGTTGATTATCTTAGCAAATGACATCGATGTGTTTGTGGGAACATTCGGTGATCATGGAACATGTCACTTTGGGGGCATGGGCTTTGCGAAAACTCTTGTTCCCTTGCATATTTTCACCCTACTTTAATGTGCTTGATACTAGCAAGCGGGATCAACCACCTTAAGGTGGGGGCATATATAATGGTATATGTTTGATTACTTTTGCATTGACAAAGCGTGTTTGAAATCCCTCACCACAAGGTGGGATGGTGTATCTCTTAAGCTAGTGCACATCCTTTTAAAAAGTAAAAAGCCCTCATCACAAGGCGGGATGGTGTATCTCTTGAGCTAGTGGGCATCCTTTTAAACAAAGCCCTCATCGCGAGGCGGGATGGTGTATCTCTTGAGCTAGTGCACATCCTTTTATACAAAGTCCTCATCGCGAGGTGGGGCCAGATCTTGAGTCATTCACCCTTAAGCATGTCTTTGGCAGTTGTGGTAGCATAGCTCAACCATTAGGTGTGTTTAGCGTGTTTTAGATTGTGGAGTGCAGCGATGAGCTCCTTCCTATCGCCTGTGTTTTTCTTGTATAAGTCATTTAGTGTGTCCATGGCATGCTATGTGGCGCTCGTGTATTCCGTGTGTTTTACGTGTCTTCCTCCCATGTCTTGCATGTTTGTGGCATGGTCTAAAGTTGTGTGGCGATGAGCCCCTCCCCATGTTGTATGTGTTTTGTGTGTCTTTACATGTGTGTTTTGTTTACTTTAGTTAGCATTGTATATAGATATGTAATTGCTTAATCATCATGATTTCTTCATGTCTTGCGTGATTGTGTTCATGTCTTCTCCGTGTATTACATGCTTCCTTACTGTATTCACTATGTCTTATGTGACTGTTCAATGTTTTCTTATGTTTGCCTAAGTTAGGGGGATAGAAATAGTCCTTCAAACTTAGGGTGTGTATTCAATCTAGTGTCTAATGTGTTTTGATATGCTTCGAGCATACTTTAATGCATTTGATGTATCGTAGGATCGCACACACATTAAAGTGGGGGCTAAATGTTATGGAGTACAAAGTGGACACATGCCTTTTTACCTCCTAGTTTATCTCCTAGGTCCCCATGTTTACACTCTACAAACAAATTATTCATCTCTATGAGAAATCCCTTAGAACCCATGACAAGTGGGGACTAGGGGCCCATTTTATGTCTAAGTCCTGACCAAAAAAGCCCCTTGGGACTTGTGTGACTGCACCCAAGTCCACCTTGATTAGTCAGGGTGAAATTTAATGTATGTCGGCATAGGACTCTTAAATAGGTCCTCCCTTGTCGTCTCTTTCAATTAATTTGTGAAAGTTTAACGGGATATCATATATAAACAAGTGTTTAAATTCATTTGTAACCTAAGTTGATGATAGACAAGTTGATGATAGCAAGGTTATGATATTGTGCAAAGGTGAAATCAAGGTATTAATTGTGTTTGTGGCAGACTTGTGTTAGTATTCTGTTTGTTGCAGATTTGGAGTCATCATCAACATCCTTATGAGTTGAAGAATCTTCATCCTCCTAAAGATATCACCACTAAGGTGACATCATTGTGTTTGAATCATTTCATCATCATTTGGATTATCTTTAGCCCGTGCCTTGCTAGGGCACGCTCTCTCTAACAATGGTGTTGGGAAAGCTTGAATACTAACCTGGGATTTGACTGAGGAAAATCCCTAAACACCACAACCCCCAAACCCCTTTCTTCGTGTGTGCAGGTTATAGGTGCGAGAGCTATAGAAGTGAAGGTATAGGGAAGTTGTTTGAAGGATAAAGATTTAGGATCTGGAAACAAAGTTTAGGAATTTCACTGTAACAGACTAGGTCGTGAGCCCTAGTGTCCAGCAGGCAAAACAAACCTTAAATTCAGCATTAGAGCATCATTTGTGACATTTTCATAGTTTTGAGTTATGAGAGATCAGAACTTTCTAGACTCGAGCGCTAGCCATGGAGTCTTCTGACATTTCATCTTATGAGGGACAGGTTTAGACATCTCACTGATCATCCTGGGGCTTTCATATCCTGATTTGTTGTTTTTGTTTCACTGTTGTAAGTTGATTATCTCAATTCTAGGGTTCAATGCATTGATTGGCCTAGGGTTTGATAAAAGGCTTGATTGAATCACATCTTTCATCTGCAAACAAGAGCACAAAATCCATAGTTGAGTCCTCTTCCATCTTGTAGTGACTTGGCTCAGTTTTGTCCTTGAATGTTGTAGTGAAAGGAGGGTTTGATCTAGTGTACTCACACACATTCCATCATCTCTCTTTTTAACCTATAACAATTACAGTTTTGGCTTGGCACAAAAATCTATGCAAAAAGTCATGGCACATAGCCCAACAACGTAAAATCTCATTTACATAATGAGTCAACTCATTCCACAAAGTAATACATTCAAAAATGGTTTTAATTTTCAATTTTATATTTTCAAAATGTAGGAAAAACCATGAAAATTCCCAAATTCACCATTTGTGAAATTAGGTTGAAACCTTGAATTTTTATTTTCTAGATTACAAGAAATTTCAAAAATTCAAAAGTGCCCTTTTTCTTCTAAAAAGCACAACTACATACTTTTCAATTCAATTTTTATAAAACACGATTTTTGGAAACTTTTGCCATAACCATGGCTCTATTTTTACATTTTCCAAATTTAAAAATAATGCAATATGAATACATAAATTCATTCAAATCAATTCTATAAGAAGAAAAGCCATATGCCTCTACCTATCATGGGCATGTCAATTGAAGAAACACCTTTCAAATGCATAAAAGAAAAAAGAAAAATACCTTTCCAATATCAACTTGGAAGCAATGGAAGACAAGCCTTTGAAGCACATAAACAAGCACTCCAATCCTCAAGCAAATCCACTTGCAAGCAATCTCCATAGAAGCTCCAACAATTTGCATTCATTCCTTTCAAAGAAGAGAAGAGGGGTAGATAGATAGATAGATAGATAGATAGATAGAGTTTCCAAAACAATAAGTGTAAAGGAAAAGACTCCTTTCTCCCTTTTATAATTTCCCTTTTTTCTGTATTTTGTTTTTCTCTAATTTTTTTATTAATCAAGTTATTTTCCAAAAAGGGCTTTTGTAAAAAATAGGCAAATTAAATAATTAAATTAATACAATTAATTCCTCAAGACAAATGAAACATAATTAACTCACTCTCCTACTCCAACTTGTCTCATGCATCTATTAGGTTTTAATGTACCATGGCTCTACTCCCACTCTCGCTTGCTCTGGGAACCCTTCCTTCATAGTCGTCTAGAGGACTACTTGATTTTCTCTAGCCTATCTTGATACTTCCCTTATAATCGCATGAAGTTTTTCCATTGCTCCATGATGATGAGCCTAGTTTCATGGTAGCACAACTTGTTTTTGTGCCTGATATTGATGGTGGTCATGGAATGTCTGTGGATGTTTTGGTGATTATGGCATCTCCTAATAGGAGTTTTACTAGTGGTGCAAGGGTTCATGGCACACAGGGGTCAGGATCCCCTCTGTCCTTTACGACCATGGTTGGCTCAAGGGTTCCTACTTGCCCATCATCACAATACAAAATCTGCCCCTTCCTTGTTCTAAAGCCTCGTCTATCGTAGTTTATGGATGGAAGGTCATTGAAATGAAGATTTTTATGCTAGGCAAGGATTCATTTGTAGATTCCATGGTTTGTGGCCCTCTCTCCCTAATCTGAACAAATGGCTTTTTGAATCTTGGAGGCTTATTATTCAAGGCAATATCAACTTATTTCCATGTATGAGGGGTTTCTTCATAGTGAATTTTGCTTCTTTAGTGGATAAGGACTTGGTGCTAGATGACAAGTTATTGATGTGGGTCAAGCATTCCCTTTTGCTCAAACCTTGGTCTTCCTCTTTTAACCATCTTTTAGAACCTCTCAATATCAGGTCAGTTTCGGTTAAGATACCCAATCTTCTCTCTAGTTTTGGGAAGAATCTTGTTATGAGGCTATCAACAATGCTATTGGTCATTTCCTGTAGGTTAACAAAGATATGACCATCATGGGTCTCACTACGTATGCCCATATTTTGGTGGACAACAATATCTCCAAGACTCTTCATGGGGATATTGTACTAATGGTGGAGGGTAGGTCGTGGTCCCAATTGCTCGGTTATGAGTCTCTACCGTTTCAATATATATGATGCTTTACTATCAGACACCTGGATTTTGATGTTCCCCATTCTCATTACAAGATTGGTGCAATGTCATGGCAGAATTCTCGCATTGCACACTTGATGGTTAAATATCCTAAATATTTTGAGGATGGATCTTCTCAGCATGACATGTCCTCTCAAGTTACTAGTTCTTCTCCTCCCCATTACCTTGTGGTTGGTGTGGCTCTAGAAAGTTCCTCAACCTCTATTGGGACCTCTTCTTTAGATCCAACTCAGCTTGATCTTTCATTAGTTTCCACCCCCCTGACACACTTTTATAATGAAGAAAAAGTGATACCTCCACTTTCTACACTACACTCATATGAGCCAGAATGAAAAACATGAATTTATAGGAATTTGAAGTATAAATTCTAGAAATTGAATATAGAATCGTAAAGATGAAAAATAAAGGTACCTAGCACCAGAGGATGGGAGTCTCAGCCTAGGATGTCAGCGCGTCATGGGGATGCCTGTGCATTGCATTGTTGTCCAAATAGTAGCAAAATAGTAAAAATTCATATTGTATAGTCTAATCTAGGTCTGAAACTTCACCTGGTTTGCACATGGGGCCAGAATTAGTATTCATCAACATAATACACAAAGAAATCGATAAAATAATGTATTTAAATGAAAGATAATGAAGATAATTCAAATGAAAAGACAAAAGGAGAGAAATGATCAACTCTCATGCATTTGAATCCTCTTCTTCAACTTGCACAATAGAAAATGAGAAAAATGGTTGGGGTTATTTGGGGGTTTACCTTCAAGTCAAACCCCTGCTTTGGTATTTCTACCTCCATAGCAGCCAATAGATAGATAGATATAAAAGTGTGCATTCTTAATCTAAGTGTGTCTAGAAATAAGAACAATGACTAAAATGTAATACTGATAGGATGTCAGAATCCCAAGGTGCTCAAGGGCACAACAAAATAAATGTTTTCAATAAAACAATAACAATAACACCTAGACAAGGCTTGAAGAAGCCAAAAAGAGCAAGGGAGCTAAAAGTAGATGTTGTAGGAGCATTGTAGAAAGTTGTAGCATGCAAGAAATGTAGTGATACTCCAATTAATGCACAAAAACTTAAATAAAAATAATGACATTATTACATCATGTAATAAAAAAAGCATGTTTTATATCAACATACATCCTTGACACATAAGATATCAAGGAATATTCCTTAGAATATTGATTCCACACAAGTGATACATTATGATATTAAACAATGTCATAATACATTCTTGTAATAGTAAAGTCATAATTTCAAATCTCATCAAAGATTATAATAGTAATCGTAAAAGGTAACGAATAACTCATTAATTATTCATAAATGATGAATCACATTTCCTATAATATTAACCATACATCATGGAAGCCTAGCATATGAAATCAACCTTTCATATCTTCTAATGATTATGAAATACATATAATCAAGTAGTTGAATGTTTACAATTATGTCAAGTTGATATATAAGAGGACTGAGTCCTTCATACATGAGATCATGTCATGTTTTAAACCATATAAAAAAGGCAAGTAATATAAATCCAAGTGGAATCTCTCATTCAAAGGCCCCTTCTTCGTATCCTAAAGAAGAGAGAGCATCATTGGGATGACTTCCACCCTACCACGAAGCCATAGGCTTCCCCGTGCTACCCACGTGAGGAGCCCAACCCATCATGAAGAGCCTAGCTCACCATGGCCGACATACATGAAACCTGTGTTGTCCTAGTGTTCTGACATGAATGTATTCTACCTAATTCATATTTGGCAAACTTATAACAATACATTGACCATAACACTAGATGTGGCAAATTAAACTCAACAACTCATTTTCCTAGTTATTGAGTTAAAAATTTGACCAAGTAATTTTAGTAAAATCCACATCAACACCCTTCCATGCATGCCTAAATATCACAAAGTTTCATTATGTATATAAAGCATTTAAGCCATTTAACTCAAACTTAGGAAGTTTAAGCAAAGTTTACTTATAACCGAAAATTTAAACTCTTTACATAGCTTAGAATTCAGAAGCAATCTCCTATAAATTGTCAAAATAATTTAACCAATAATGATAAAATGATTTCTAGGCAAGAAGAAAGTAGGTTTCTACAACAAATTTTTTCAATCGTTAAATAGAGATTACCCAACATTGTCTCTTCAACAAACACAAAATTCATACCAAAATCCTTGTAAATCATATAATTAATCCTTCTACTTCAAAGAAGAAAAAATAATTACTCTGAATATTTCCTTAGATCTGGATAATAGTATTAAATAAATATACTAAGAGATCTGGAATAATTAAAGGGAGAACTTGCTATGTAACTTAAAATTTCACCCAGACAACTAGTAAAACTAGTAATTTCTAATTTGACTACAAAAATAAACTTACTCCATTTAAAATATGTTGTTTATGATAAGATTTCTAACAAGAAATAGAGCATATTTAAAGAGTTTAAACTCTTATCTTATGATTTAAAACGAGTGGTGGCCTATAGAGGGCTCGCCCTCTTTGTTGGGCATACCAAAACCCTATAGGGCCACCCTCCTATCTTTTTCCTCCTTGTTATAACATCATTAAAACTTTAAAGGGATGTAGCTCCTTCAATCGCCCCTCAAAATAAGAAAATTCAATTGCATTTGCTTGGTAAAACAAGCAGTTTTACATCCACCTAGCCACCCAAACAATTTTCTAGGTTTAAAATTACCTATGCTATTATCAATGATGAGTTTTTGTACTCAAAGGATAATACTTTCCAATTCGAGTGCCTCACAGGGAAGACACAAAAAGTAATTTCTATGTTATTAAACAGGTTAACAATTCACCTTTGGTCGCCCCATAATTGCTTGAAAATGTGTAAAAATTTCTAATGTTAATTTTAACATTAACATCTTCCATGGTTGCCCTCCAAGAGGAGAAAATTCATCAAAACAAATTGATACGTATGCAAAATTTAGTCACCTATCAAGAGATAAGGATAAAGTTTGTTTAAATTTGCTAATGGCCGCTATTTGGCCACCTCTACCTAGGTGAAGAATTTTGATTTAAATACATAAGGAGTAAAATTCCTCCAAATTTAATCATTCCTTCCCAATCAAGGAAAAGTTATCTTGTTTCTAAAACCTCGAGAACAAGGATAGAACTTAAATTAAACCACAAATTTTAATTATACAAAAATCATAGTCAAATCACTTGATGGTCTAGGTATTTGGATAACCAACCCCTACACTAGGAATGATAAAATTTCATACTCATAATGCACCCATAATTTCATAGAGGCACACCAAATTACTGGTTATGTGCACATTCAACCTAGAGAAAAGAAAACAAAGTTTGAAAGAAATTTTATTTTCTAAAATGTGGTAGCTACAACTATCGTTCTCTTTTTATTAGACACACATGTAGGTTTTGTATCTAATAAATGTTTCATTAATAAATATAATCTTCCACATTACCTCTAGTATTTTTCTTGAAATCTGTAAAATGAGAACCTTTCTAAGCAGCCTGGCCCCAAAATCTTCCTCCAAAAATCTCTACAAATGTAAGGGAATATTTTTTTCTTTTCTGACGATCCTCTCTCTTTGGTTTTTTAACTTTTCTATTCCCTCCCCTTGCACATCCATGAAGGGTTTCTCTTTGAAAGATAAATGTTTTCAATTTGTTCTGGTAGATGTCCATTATCCTGCCATTTCTCTCCTATTGTGCCACTTAGCAAGAAAGGTTATTTAAATCAAAACCAATCATGGATATGATATTAATCCATTTGTTTAATATCAAAACATCTAGTAATTTCATACATCTAAATAACCACAAAAGACATTGTTATTCTAAAGTATTAAAATATTGTATACTCCATACAATTCAATAACAAGAAAGGGGAGAAATAAATAAATTCTTTTTAGAAAAGAAAATTATTTTCCTCATTAAAGAAGCATTTATAAAGATAACAATTGTCTAGATGATAAGTTCTCTTTTCTGAAATGATTAAAATTTGTTATTTTCTTTTGCACACAAACACACTCATCAATAAACATCATTAAACTTATGAAATGCAAGATGATCTATATGCGACTAAGTGAATGTGTGCTGTAATTTCATGCATGTCTACCCTCAGACTGCTAGGCACCTCTTCCCAATGATACTCTCTTTGGATGAGAGTGTCATCTTTTGACCTGTTGCACTCACACACCACAACCTAGTAGTTAGTCTTTTTCTGATAAAATCCAAATAGAATAAAATCATTTCAATATTACTTCTTACATCAATGATAACATTAAATTTAAAATTAAATGCCATCATGCACACCATAATAATTTGCTTACTAATTATATTAACATCAAAAGTCGCAACAACATATATACATCAAATATTTACACATCTTTATTAGCTCTTGTAACATTCAAAATTTGGGCTATGACAAGAAAGTTGTAAAAGAGATCTAAGAGAGCCAAGAGAGATAAGAGGAATGCTAGATTTAAAGATGGGTTCAAAAAGAGAGGAGGGAAGAAGAAGGAGCCAACGAGATCTTTGAAATATTCTTGAGGTGGTATAGCTGACAACTGAAAAGCAACAAGTGGCAAAACACTCAAAAATAGCCACCAAATAGGAAACTATCACGGGATGCTAGCACATCACATGAACATCTGCACGAGTGCTAGTGTCCAAATAGTTTAGGCTCAAAAATGGTGAGACACAAGAACATCACATGGCTAACACAAAAGTGAGAATAAAACTTGACGAAAAGATAACACTGGGAAGAAGGATTAAGCACCATCGGAGGGGAAAGGCTAATGCAAGGGCTAAAATGAGCCTACAAACAAACTAAGGGAATGGACACTAAAGAAAGGCCAAAATATAGCATGAAATTGTAAAGGTATGCAATTTTTGAAGTTACAGCTATGACGTGATCCTTGATCTAGAATTATCTTTGAAATTAAGGCAATTTTTTACTTCCTCGAGTCGACTATCTCCCTCTTTGCATGAGACATCTTTGGCGCATGTGATGGTAGATAATATCCCCTCTCTTAGATCTAAGGATATAGATAATTAGGTATCTTGGATGTTTGTTCAAGGAAGGAAGAGAGGTCTTCCTAAATCTATATCTGATTCCCATACCCTAGTCAAGGGTGTGTAGATTTATAGGACAAGGTTAGGCATTGTATAGGTTGTTGACCTGTTAATGTTGTTTAATTTACTGGTGCGTTGTCCTATTTTGGTGGCATGGCTGTGTTGTTGAATGAATTTTTTGGGTCATTGCTTTGCCTTGTATAAGCTTTCTAGTTCTTTAAAAATATATTTTACCCATTAATCAAAAATATTATTAACTCACACTTAATATTTTCTAATAACCAATGGAATTAAATGAATTTTCTATTATAATGCAAATTCTACCTACTAAATACAAAATATTTCATTTCAAAAGAGTAATTAAATTTGCTTTAATTTTCTTCTACCAAAAATAAAATAATGCATTTTGCCCTTTTCCACCAATGTAAAAATATCATCTTTTCACCTTAAGAATTAAACATTTCACAAACATGGAAAACATACATTTTGAAGTAAATTAGAATGTAATGAAACAAGCTAAAATAAACATATGCAAAGGACTCACATATTCTTTATAGGTTTGCACAACATGCAAATTCCAAAATTATCGCCAATTCAGATCTAAGTTTACACAGAAATTCACAAGACTTGTCTCACACTCGAACTAAGTGAGATAGAGGATAATACACATGTTTTACCCCAAAATGACCATCTCAAATATAACTGCTATTGGGGAATAACCTTGTACCTTCACACTTAGGTAAAAAACATCAAATGTACCTGCTCCACGTAATAATAATTGAAGCAATATAAACCACCCAATGTGATATAACTCATAACATGATATCAAAACAATCCATCTAATTGTAAATCATCTATGACTAGCATGATCTAGGAAATGAGATGCGTAATCAACAATAATTCATAAAGATGAATCATATATAATAATCACAACTATATCGAATATAGTGAAAACAATGAAGCTGAAATACTATAATAATCTAAATATATAAAGGCACAACATATGCATCCCATAATACATAGTCAGAAATCTAAATGCCAATACAAAACCTCATTGAGAACTATTAGTGTAAGTTTTTGTTTTCTTTTCCTAGGTTTTTTCAACACTTTCATTTAAGATTGCTTAGGCTAATAAAATGGTTATTAATTAGGTGAGTGGGTAGTTGAGGTTTCACCATCTTTCAAGGGAGTTATATTTTCTATTTTTAGACCTCTTAGTGGTCTCTCCCTATTGGTTGGTTTTGCCACCTCCACCCTCTCCTTGGGTCTATTTATACTTACTACCAAACTTGTATTTTATGTTGATTCAACAACTTCTCTTTGTGAGCTCCTAATGCAAATAAATGTCTTCTTAGCATTTGCACATCTCTCAGAAACTCTGGTGTCTAATTTGCTCGTGCATTTATAGTTTTATAGCTTATTTCTCTCTTAAAATGTTTCTAGTTTATCATCTACTTATCAAGTTCTAACATTGTATTAGAGCTTCATGTTTTGAGAGTTTTAAGTTTTAAAGTTTTTTATTAGGAGATTATGGTTTACTATTTTGTAAGATTTCATAAACTCTCATATTCTCTTCTCTTACGTCCTATGATGACCTTGAGAATCAGAAAGGGTTTATGAAAATTTGTTAAAAATCTAGGTACATACATATGTGTTCTCTTGAAATTTGGGTGATTGTAGCTTTCTGGTGATTTTATCATCATATTAATAGTTTTGTTACACCTAGAAGAAGTTAGAATAGGACTTCATTTCATCAAAATTAGAGATTGGAGGACCAAGTTGTGAACGAGGGTTTGAAGCTTGTATGTAGTGAATAACTTTTAAACATGGCATTTTTAGGCCAAGAAGAACTCACCATTGAGTCCAGAAGGCCCCAAAACCCTCTATTTTCATATAAAGCATGTCAATTCGTAGCTCAAGCAAATTTGAGGCAATTTTTTTACTTAGAGGAGTCATATGGCTCTTGCGCAAGCATATGGACTGTGATTTAAAAATTCAAAAAATAAAGATAATTTTTTAGCGAGCATCCACGCCCCCTTGGATAGGGAGTGGATCTTTGTTTAGGCCCAAGTGGCCTCTTAGGCCATTTTTTAGGCCCAATCCAGCCCACTTGACCCAAATTTGAGACTCCACCATCCATAAAACAGTCAATTGTTGTGCACTTTCAGCCTGCTACTCATCCTTTATTGAATCCCCACCTTTCCGCCCCCTGAGCCACCAATACGCCACCATGACTGAGCACCACCCTATGATCTCCAATGTGTCACCAAGTCACTGCCAGAGCTATTCCACCACCACCAATGTCGCCCTATCTCTAGCTAGTATGCCCCCTCCATTAAGTTTTTTAGTTTGATACGCCAACTTCAGGATGCTCGTTCTCGACCATACGAAGGTATTTTTTCAACTAGTTTTTTAATTCGGGGCAAAATTTTGTTCTCTACATAATGGTGAAGTTAGTCTTTTGATTTAACACTTCAATTTTCTAGAAGATCAATTTTTTCATAAAACTTGTTATCTATTCACACATTTTGGAGCTTCAAACACTTGTAACTTTCTCAAACAAGCTCTTTTTAAGGTACCATTTTTTTAAGTTGGTTTTTTCCAAGTACTGCACATTGGTGTAGTTTAGAAGTTCCTATCTTGTAATAAGATTGTGATTTAGCATTTTAACCTTTTTTTAGGCTTTGAAAAGATTGTAATCTAGTAAAAATCGTTGTAAACACATTAAGTATAAAGTGTCAAACATTGTAATTTCTAGGGGGTTCATTTCAAAAACTAGTGAAAAGGGGGGGTACACACTTTTGTAACTTCTTTTCTACAACACTACAACAATCTAATTTTCTACACTAATGGATCAATTAACAATTCTAGTCCTCACACCATACAACTATTTTTAATGGAAGCCAAAATGATAATTTATCTTAAAAAGTAAGGGCTATAGAGGGTTACAATGGGACTTGAGACAAAACCTACATTGATTGCAGAAAAGCCAAAATGGTTTAATAAATGTGATGAAGCATATGGTACTTTGTGTATGTATGTGTCTCTAGACTTACTCTTTCACGTTGAATTTTCCACTACTCCAAATGAGGTTTGGACCACATTGGAAAGCCTCTTTGGTAAGTAGGATGAATTGAGGGGTCATCAATTAGAGAACGAACTCATAGGGTTAATTCCAAGAAATTTTGACACCATTCACTACTTCCTCACAAAGCTCAAAGCCATTTGATTATAGTTAAATCAGTGTGGGATGGAAAAGAAAGATACACAACTTATCTTGAGTATTCTCTCTAAGCTTGGTTCTAACTATTCTGTATTTGTTTCTCTAGATGGTTTTGTTGTAGAAATCACTAAGGAGCAATACAAATTGGTTCATATGGGTACAATCAAACCCCAAAGTCACATGCTTTGGTAACAAATCAAGGCATAAAAGAATAGAAAGGGTCAGGCAAACAAGATAAGAAACAAAATAACCAAAGAGAGAAAAAGAAAGATTAGAAACCCGCTACCTCTTATGCATCTAATGAGACATCTTCTTCCAAAGGTGACAAGCCTAAGAAGGAGAAGGTCAAGTGTGCGTTCAATAAAAGGCTTGGACATGATCATTGTAGATGTTTAAAGAAGCAAATAAATCACCTAACTCATCTTCTAGAAAAGAACAACATCAAGGTATTTGACTCAGTCAAACAAGGTTCATCTTAGGGGTCTTCTAAGGACACGTCATAGTAAGGGGAAAGGAAAGGGCAAGGCCATAATTGTTGGAATAAGGTGCCATTAACCTCGTAAATTCCAATATTGTATTTTATTCCATTTATTATTTGTTATTTGTAATTACCCATAAGGGAATGAGGTAGTCTCATTGACAGTGGTAATTCTGGAGTTACCGACGATAGTTACGGAGTGACATTTACTGTTGGCAATTGTAAAAACTCATAGTAAATGAGGATAGGCGTGCTCCCTTGAGGAATATACTATTTTTGGCATGTATGACAACTGTCATAATGTTTGGTAAGTGAATCTATGACAGCTGCAAGTTGTCATAAGATTATGAGATTCTATAATGCATATGACAGATATGTTAGTTGTATATTTGCTATTTTTAGCCCAAGGTTCCTATCTTGGAAACATAATCTTTTGCTAGAATCTATGATGGTTATGACGCATCATAAGATACTATAAGAGGCCAGATTTAGTATTGGGCATCTAATCTTTGCATGGCTATTTTTGGACAAGTGTAAGATGCTTTTAAGATGGTAATTAATGTTTACAAGTTGGAGAATCTTAGGAGAGAGAAGGTGAACGCCTAAGTTGAGTTAGAAAATGTTTCTATAAGTATTTTCTATTTATTAGTTGCTGCAATATAGATTTTAGGTACTCAGGTGCTGCCGGAATGCTGTCAGATTGAAGACTGGTGGAGAGAGTTGAAGTGTTGTTGTATTGTAAATCATTTTCAAATTAATAAAAACATTGGGCCTCTTTCCTATGTGGAGTTTTTTACCCAAAAGGGTTTTCTCCATGTTAAACATTGTGTTATGTGTTCATATTTCTGATTTTGCATTTCTGTGAAGCATAGTTTTGTTTATGTGTTACAATCTCCATTAATAACACACAGTTAAAGATTGCAAAAATTTATCTCGAATCAGATTTCCATTGAAGTAGTTTTACTTTCATTTCTAACATTTGGTATCAGAGCCTGGCCAGCTTTGACTCTTGGGTGGTAGTGTGGAAGTTGTAGCTGCAGTGGGAGATTTGGTTGTGTTTGTTTTGCAGATCTTGTGTTGTTATTATGGCTGCATCCACCATTGCATCAACCTCTCGTTTGGACATTGAGAAGTTCAACAGAATGAGGTATGAGTTGTGGAAGCTGAAAATGGAGGATTTGTTGGAAGAAAGAAACCAATGGTTGGCTGCCCAAAAAGAGAAGAAACCTAAAGATGTCTCTCAAGATGAGTGGGATAGATTGGATAAGAAGGCACGGGGAACCATCCGGTTGTGTGTTTTAGACTCTGTCCTGTTAAATGTCGCAAATGAGGAGACCGCATACAAATTATGGAATTGGTTGGGTGAGATCTACCAAGCCAAGAGTATGGTAAATAAACTTTATTTAAAAAGGAAGTTGTTTTCTTTGAAAATGAAAGAGGGTGAGTCGGTTGCAGAGCATTTAAATTCTTTTAATTTGTTGGTGAGTCAGCTTGATTTAGTAGATGTTGAAGTTAGTGAGGAAGATAAATGTATCTTACTTCTTTGTTCTTTACCTGAGTCTTGGGAGAATGTTATCCTTGCTATCACTGCTAACCTTGCGGATCCAAAGTTGGATGCTCTTGTTTCAGTGCTACTGACACAGGAATTAAGGAAGAAGAGTTCAGATAGTTTAGGGGATGCTCTCAGTGTCAGGGGAAGGTCTAAGGAAAGGGGACCAAAAGGAGATCAGGAAGGGGCTAAGGACAAGTCCAAGGGCCGGTCTAAGACTCTTGGTAAAAAGAATAGAGTTAAGTGTTGGAACTGTGGTAAAAGGGGACATGTAAAGGAGTGTAGAAACCCTAAGAAATAGTGGGAGAGTGCTTCAGATAAGTCCTCGAATGCAGGTGAAGATGTTTTACTTTCTGCATGTAATGTTGTTTATGATGAAAACTGGTTGGTTGACTCAGGATGCTCGTTTGATATGACACCACATACGGAATGGTTCTCCACATATGAAGAATATGATGGAGGCAATATCTACCTTGGTGACAACTCTATAGATCCGATTGTCAGGAAAGGAAAAGTATTGTTGTGTTTCAGTGATGGGAGGATTAAAACTCTCCCTGGTGTTTTGCACGTTCCTAGATTAGCTAGAAATTTGATTTTAGTTTCAAAGTTGAATGATTTGGGAATGCATGTGACAGTTGACAAGCATGGTTGCAGATTGGTGAGAGGGAACTTGGTGGTAGCGAAAGGGAAGAGATTCAGGAACTTGTTTAAGCTTGAAGCCACTACAGTTTGTAATGCCTCCTATGTATCTGAGGCTACTACTGAAAATACATGTATGTTGTGGCACTGTAGATTGGGCCACACAAGTAATAATGTATTGAAAACTATTAAGAATAAATAATTGTTGGACGGTTTCTCTTATTCTGATGAGCGCTTTGATTTCTATGAGCATTGTGTGTTTGGTAAACAAAATAGAAAATCATTTCCTTTAGGAAGCAATAGAGCAAAAGAGAAGTTAGAAATTATTCATATGGATGTGTTTGGACCTGTGGATAATGAATCTATTAGAAAATCTCATTATTTTGTAACCTTCATTGATGATGTATCCAGATTTACATGGACTTATTTTATGAAGCATAAATATGAAGTTTTCACTAAGTTTAAGGAATTCAAAGTCTTAGTAGAGAACCAATCAGGTTTAAAGATAAAAATATTAAGATCTGATAATGGATGGGAATATTGTTCTAAGGAATTCAATGAGTTTTGCAAACATGCAGGTATAATCAAACAAAAGATAACTCCGTATACACCACAGCCAAATGGTGTTGTAGAAAGGATGAACCAAACAATTATGGAAAGGGCCAAAAGTATGTTGAGTGATGCACAGTTGGATAAATGCTTTTGGGCAGAGGTTGTGTGTATTGCTTGCTACTTGATAAATAGATCTCCTTGTAAGGCACTTGATTCGACACCTTATGAAGTGTGGACAAGTAAGAAACCTTTTGTTTCACATTTAAGGGTTTTTGGCTGTGAGGCTTTTGTTCATGTGCCTAAGGAAAAGTGATCTATGTTGGACCCAAAGGCTGAAAAGTGTACATCCATTGGATATGGTGATAATGGCAAAGGTTATAAGCTTTAGAATCCACTAACCCACAGGATTATCTTTTCTAGAGATGTTATTCTCAGGGAACTTAGAGCTATTTCTGAACTGGAGCAACCAAAAGAAAAAGATGAAAAGGTAAAGAAGGTGCACTTTGATTTAGAGCAGCAAGATGCACCTCATGAAGAACAAAATGATGGATTGGGGGGTGAAGAAGAAGAAGATTCGAGTAGTTCTGATGAAGATGAGTTTGTTGTTACAGAAGAAGTTGGTGCAGATGATCATGCAGAAGAATGAGTAGAGTCTCTTACTCCACCCTTGAGGAGATCCACAAGACAACAAAATATAGTTGACAGGTATAGCCCACCAGATTTCTGTTGTGTATATGCTTTATTGAGTACTAACGATGAACCTAGATCCTACAAGGAAGCTATTTTTGTAGATGATAGTGAGTCTTGGCAGCTAGCCATGCAGGACGAGATGATGGCTTTAGACTCTTTTAACACCTGGGATCTTGTTTGTTTGCCCAAAGGAAGAAAGGCCATAGGATGTAAGTGGGTCTTCAAGAAGAAGTTTGGAGTAGACGGGTCATTGGAGAAGTACAAGGCTAGACTGGTAGCCAAGGGCTACTCCCAGAGAGAGGGAGTTGATTTTGGTGAGATATTCTCTCCTGTTGCTAAATTGATTTCTATTAGATTTCTCTTATCCATTGCTGCAACTTATGATTGGGAGATTAAGCAAATGGATGTTAAGACTGCATTCTTGCATGGAGATCTTGAAGAAGAAATTTATATGCAACAGCCTACAGCTTTTGAGGTAAAAGGAAAAGAACACTAGGTTTGCAGGTTAAAGAGGTCTCTTTATGGTCTAAAATAGTCCCCCAGAATGTGGTATCAAAAGTTTGATTCATTTGTTTTGAAATTGGGTTTTATTAGAAGCGAGGAGGATCATTGTGTTTACATTCATTATGTTGATGATTCTATACTGGTTATTGCTTTGTATGTTGATGACATGTTTTTTAGCAATACTAAGGGTATGGTCAGTGAGCTTAAAGCCCAACTTTCAGGTGCATTTGAGATGAAGGATCTTGGTGCTGCAAGGTATATTCTGGGAATGGAGATCAGGAGGGACAGAGTTAACATAAAGCTTTGGTTGTCACAAAGTAAGTATGTGAATACTATTGTGCAGAGGTTTAGTTTGCAGGACTGTAACTCGGTTAGAGTTCCTTTACCCATTGGTACTAAGCTTTCATTAGATATGTGTCCAAAGACCAAGGATGATCTTGAGGATATGTCTAATGTGCCATATGCTAGTGTTGTAGGGAGTTTGATGTATGCAATGGTTTGCACTAGACAAGATATTGCCCAAGCAGTGGGAGTTTTGAGCAGATTTATGTCTAACCTTGGTAGATAGCATTGGAACTATGTGAAGAGGGTATTTAAATATCTTGCAGGTACTCCTAATCATTGTTTGGTTTATTCTGGTACTGATAGAGTTGATAAATCTTTGGACATATAGGGTTTTGTTGATTCAGATTGGGCAGGTGACTTGGATAGTCGAAGGTCCACTAGTGGCTATGTGTTTACTCTGTTTGGAGGTGCAGTGAGTTGGATGAGTAAGAGGCAGCCCATAGTTTCTTTGTTTACCACAAAAGTAGATTATATGGTTGCTACTCATGTCTCTAAGGAGGCAGTTTGGTTGAATAGACTGTGTATAGGTATTGGTTTTGATTGTAGGATCATTCAGATTGGTTGTGATAGCTAGAGTGCTATCTGTTTGGCCAAGAATCCTATGTATCATGCTCGAACTAAGCATGTTGATGTTCAGTATCACTTTGTTCGAGAGTTGGTTGCAAATGGACAAATTGAGTTGAAGAAGATAGACATTCAAGAGAATGTTGCAGATTCTTTGACCAAGCCTGTGAGCACAGAGAAGTTCGTGTGGTGTAGAGAGGCCATGGGCCTTGTTTTTAGTGCCTAATTATTTCATTTGATTTCCTATGGGTTGATTTACAATGTATAATGTCAAGTGGGAGAATGTTGGAATAAGGTGCCATTAACCTTGTAAATTCTAATATTATTTTATTCCATTTATTATTTGTTATTTGTAATTACCCATAAGGGAATGAGGTAGTCTCATTGACAGTGGTAATTCTGGAGTTACCGGCAGCAGTTATGGAGTGACATTTATTGTTGGCAAGTGTAAAAATTCAAAGTAAATGAGGATAGGCATGCTACCTTGAGGAATATACTATTTTTGGCATGTATGACAACTGTCATAATGTTTGGTAAGTGAATCTATGACAGCTACAAGTTGTCATAAGATTTTGAGATTCTATGATGCATATGACGGATATGTTATTTGTATATTTGCTATTTTTAGCCCAAGGTTCCTATCTTGGAAAGATACTCTTTTGTTGGAATCTATGACAGTTATGACGCGTCATAAGATGCTATAAGAGGCCAGATTTAGTCTTGGCATCCAATCTTTGCATGGCTATTTTTGGACAAGTGTAAGATGCTTGTAAGATGGTAATTAATGTTTACAGGTTGGAGAATCTTAGGAGATAGAAGGTGAATGCCTAAGATGAGTTAAAAAATGTTTCTATAAGTATTTGCCATGTATTAGTTGCTGTAATATAGATTTTAGGTACTCGGGTGTTGCCGGAATGTTGTCAGATTGAAGACTGGTGGAGAGAGTTGAAGTGTTGTTGTATTGTAAATCATTTTTAGATTAATACAAACATTGGGACTCTTTCCTGTGTGGAGTTTTTTACCTGAAAGGGTTTTCTCCACGTTAAACATTGTGTTATGTGTTCACATTTGTGATTTTGCATTTCTGTGAAGCATAGTTTTGTTTCTGTGTTACAATCTCTATTAATAACACACGGTTAAAGATTATAGAAATTTATCTTGAATCAAATTTCCATTGAAGTAGTGTTGCTTTCATTTCTAATAATAATTGTAGTTGCTTCATAGCCCAATACCTAGATTATTGACTTGGGTACTTTGCACCACATAGCCTCATCACAAGATGGTTTCACCTCCTTAAAGCCATGTTCTATGCCAGTCATTTTAATGGGTGATGGCATTCTTATTGAAGTGCATGGGAGAATAGATCCGTTCCCCGATCCCTCGGATCAATGAGGTAGGCAGGTACTATGGATCTTCTGATTCCCAATTAGGGTCGCCTTCCCTTCTATAAATGTGGGTGAAGGAACATTTCAAGATGTTCTCTGTGTACCATCCTTGTCAATTAATCTCTTGTTTGTTTATCAGATCACCCACATAATTATGGCAAGCAAGTTGAGTTCAAACCAAACTTGATGGTAATTAACAAAATGTAAAGCGGGTCCACAATTTCCATGAGTGAAGCAAACCAATAGTATAGACCATCACTTTTCTCATTTTATTACTGACTCTCCTTTGATAGCATTGCTCACTCACTCAGATGACGTGATCCATTTGTTGCATCAACGGTTTGGCCACTTGAACTACCACTACTTACAATAGCTCAGTTGACATGACGTGGTTTCAAGGTTACCTTCTATTCAATTTTTTGATGGGCTTTGCCATGGGTGCATTCTTGGTAAGCATCCTGAAGAGAAAAATAACAAGGGAAAAGAATGAAGGATCACACAACTTCTGGAGTTGGTACATAGTGACTTGGCAGGGCCATTTCCACATCCATCTTTTAGTAGGGATCGACATGTCTTGACATTCATTGATGATCTTTCCAGATATACTTGGGGTTTACATTCTCAAATAAAAGTCTAAAGCCTTTGAGTCTTTCCATGACTTCAAAGCATCTGTAGAGAAATAATTAGGGAAGGCTATCAAAATTTTACACATAGCTAATGAGGGTGAATATGTTAACCATTAATTTGAATAGTTTTGTGCTTCATAGGGTATTGACTTGCAATGCACATTTCCATATAATCCTCAACAAAATGGTGTCGTAGAATGTAATAACGGGTCCTTAAAAGAGATGGCCAATTGTATGATTCACTCCAAATAATTAGCACCTCAATACTGGGTGGAGGCTATCAACTATGCATGTTATATCTAGAACTAGGTTCCTCACCGAGTTGTGAAGGGGGTAACTTCTTTTCAAGATTGGACCATTTGAAAACCTACAGTAAAACACTTCTGAGTGTTTGGTTCTCCAATATGGGTCCACATTCTAGTAGAGAAACACAAGGCCACAGATCCACAGAGCAAGCCTTATATATATTTTGGGTACCTAGACATTGTCAAAGGCCACAAGCTTCTCCATCCCACCACTCGTGAGTTGTTTATGGAGAGGAGTGTTAATTTGGAGGTGAACTCTTATAGTTCTTCTCCTACCACTTCTCCATCTACCATTACATTAGAGACACTACAACATGATAATAATTCTTTAGAGAATCCTAGTCCTCCTCGTCTTGATGAGTCTTCTTCCTCCACTTCAAACAATGATGACAATGATGAGAATTCACTTCCTTCCACACCTAGTCATCCCTTCAAATGTACACCATACTCTCTAAACTCTTTAGCCACTTAGCCTCTTTGGGCTCATCATATATTGTAGTTAGTAGGTGATTGGGTTGGGGATGTTTTAGATACTAGAAGAACACAATCACAATTTTAGTAGGCTCCACATCTCTTTATTTCCTTATGATTCACAGTCCTTTAGGGAAGCTTTTAGTATCCCTGAGTGGGATGCTGTTATGCAAGAAGAGTTCAATTACTTAGAGAGGAACCATATTTGGGATTGAGTCCCCCTTCTTAAGGAAAGGAAACTTGTTTGATGTAACTGGATCTATCAAATAAAATTTGTTGTAGATGGATCGGTTGAAAAGCATACGACTCGCTTGGTTGTCCAAGGATTCTCTTAGGTTCCTAGGATTGACCACTCAAGGACTTTAGTGCTAGTTGCCACAATGAATTTCATCTAAATTGTCCTTTCTATAGTTGCAATCCACTATTGGGAAGTTCATTATATGGATTTGAAGAGTACTTTCTTCACGGTGACTTTCAGGAGGAAATCTACATGGAGTAACCATAGGCGTTTATTTAGGATTCCTCACTAGTTTGTCAAGTCTGGAAGTCTCTCCATGGCCTCAAACAAGCCCCTTAGCCTAGTATGCCAAGATGGACTCCTTCCTTCTATTAGTTGGGTTCCCTCGATGCCACTCTGATATGAACATATACATTTTGTAATATCCCAAATGGGGATATTTTGCACTAATTTGGATTTACAGGCTTTCCCAATTAATTTTTTAAATTTATCCCTAAAATTTCTGCACTTTATTATTTCGTCCTAACCCTAACTTTTGCTCCAAAATCAGACTTTGAACAATTGCATATAATTATCATAAATCACATCAAACATCAACATAATTCCATCGTATAATTCACCTAATAATGCAAGTGATATACACCATAAATTACACATTGGAAACATCAATTACACATCCATAAGGAACATGAAGTTTGTAGTCATAAATTCTAGAAACATGAAGTCTTCAAGTGTACAACATGGCTAAGGCAAACAACCAATAGCCCAAAAATAAAGTAGATACAAATGCCAATGTTTATATACCAAGAATATGCATAAAAAGGACTCCAATAGAGGGTGAATTAGGGTTGCAAGTTTTTTGTTACAAATTCTGCCCAAATCCTAATTTTAGCAGCCAATAATCTTCTCAAATCTGCCCTAAGAGCAAGTCACTCTTCCTCCAACTAGTGCGCTCTAACCCTAGGGTAAACCCTAGCCAAAGTGGCCTCAATGAATGCTCAACGTTGCCTCAATATGTGGGTCACTTCACCTTAATTGCAATTCACTCCAACCCTAGGTACTTTGCCATCCATGAATGCTCTCATAGCTGATATGAAATCTGCCTTAATGATGTCGAAGTGCAAGTAGACCCCCGTCACGGAATCCTCCAATGAAGAAGTTAGATTGTTGCCCAACTCCTCCTAAGTCACTTGAGGTTTTCCTCCCAAGTTACTCTTAGAGATCCATCTCCAAATATGAATGTATGAATGCTTGAATGATGCTTTTGGGAATGCCAAATGACCACACACACACACACACACACACACACACACATATGCAATTTGTCTCACTTCTCCCATAAGGCCGACCTAGGCTATCTAGCCTCATATTTGAAATATCATTTCCCTCCAAGAGGGACAACCTCCATTTCTCCACATGGATGCTCTAATAAATTAAATTAAAGATATAATTTATTATTATAATCTCTTCTCCTTCAAGCGCTAGCATGTAGATATTATATTTTATTAATTGCCTAGGGAATAGTGGCCAGGGTGACCTCCATGATGATAATTATTTCTTTTATCCCTCATCAAGCGCTAGTCAGAGAGTGAATGGTAATCTTCATGATACCATCAAAGTGCCCAAGGTGAGTAGTGATCTCCGTGATGATGTCAAGTTGCCCAAGGCAAGGTATCCATATGAACGCATCCTAAGATGTACTGATGGCATCCATACAATATATGATGAAGCCCCAACTCCTAACACAAATCCATATGAAAGGCCCTCCAAATAGTTGGCTCTAAGGAAGACAAATCACCATATCCTTGATGAGTGCACCCAAGGTAACATACAAATACGACAAGTCTTCTCCATTGCTCGTGATATCCTCCAAATGTCCCAGAGCGAGGTGAAAGGCCCAAATCAACTCTAATGGTGACCATTCCAAAAGTGGGGACATTACACATTCTATAGTAGGATGACACTCACATTTCTGGTTCTCTATGTCGATGACTTGTTGATCACAAGGAGTGACTCATCCACTATTAAGGTAGTGAAAACTACTCTTCATGATCATTTTTAATGTAAGACTTGGGCCTTCTACACTACTTCTTGGGGATTGATATCACTTACTCATCTAAACAGGTATCTTCATTACACAACCCAAGTACACTCTTGATAGACTCTCTAGATTTTGCATGGCTAATTATAAGCCCGCACCAATTACATTTCTATTAGGGGTCAAGCTCGAGGCTTGTTGTTCTTCACCATTAGTGGATACTACTTTGTATTGCTAATTACTTGGGAGTCTCATATACTTGACTCACATGAGGCCTAACCTTTCATATGTCATGGGCTTGGTCTCTTGGTTCACGTTGAAGCCCTACGAGTTGCATTGGATTTAGTATGTAGTAGGTATGGCTATTGACTTGGTGGGGCATAGATTTAGATTGGGTGGGAGACTCTTAGGATTGCAAGTCTACTTCAAGGTACTACTTCTCACTTGGTTTTAGTCTAGTTTGTTGGTTGAGCAAGAAGCAGTTTGCAATTATTCTTTCATCTATAGAGGTTGAGTATCGAGGGGTAGTTAATGTTGCCACTGAGGCTATTTGGCTTTAAGATATTCTCACTAAGTCTATTATTCCACTCTAAAAGCTTACAATCATCTTTAATGATAACCATAGTGCAATACAAATCGCAAGGAATTTAGTCCATCACTAATGGACCAAACATATTGAGATACACATGTACTACATATAGGAGTTAATTCATGACCACATAATTGATCTTCAATACTATTCGACATTAGAGAAGATCGCAAACATCTTCACTAAACCCTTCATCGAAATCAAGTTCCTTCATCTGCAAGCTTTGTCGGGGTGCGATAGGTCTCCACTTTAGGTTGACTTCTTAGTCCTTCATTTTCTCTCTTTCTATTCTAGGGGTTCTTATCTCTCTCTGTTTGGGGGAATCTTCTCTTTAGGGGGAAAATCTTTTTCCATGAGTACCTCATCAAGATTCATTTGTTGGGACCCATCTTTTCACCCACCTAAGCTACGCTTAAAGGGGATATTAGTGTAGGTTTTTATTTCTTTTTCCTATGTTTTTCATACACTTTTATTTAAGCTTGCATATGTTAATAAAGTGAGTATTAGTTAGGTGACTTTGTAAGATCTGGTTGAAAAGCCACCCAAGATTGCAAATGAATGAAGGAAAGCAAATACAAAAATAAAAAATGAGCCAAATAAACTATATTCAACTCAAGAGAAAGCAAAGCATACAATGAAAATGAGATGCTCATATGAGAGCAATGGGTGAATATATATAGTATTTACCACCCAAGAGACTAAAAACACAACCAATATGGGATAAATGAAAAAGTCCCTAAGTAAACTTAACTTAGCGTGAAGAGAGTTAAAGTGGAGAACTAGATAAGAAAGAACTAGATAGCTAAAGAACCCTATGCACACTAACACCCCCCTTAAGTGCAACTTAGGGGGAAAAGAAAAGAAGGGTCCTGACAACTAGGCTTGATGAGGTACCCATTTACAAAAGATCCCATCAAACATAAAAGAAGGAGAAAAACAAGTGGGAAAAAACTCCCCCCATGAGAGGATGAAAAAGGAAGGGCTAAGTGACCCCCCAGAAGAAATGTCCCGCACCCCCAAGAGAGACCGAAGATGAACATACTTTCTCTCAGTGAAGGATTTGGTGAAAGTATCTGCAATTTGCTTTGTTGTAGGACAATATTGCAAGAATTGCTCCTGAATCAACTTCCAAAGAAAATGCATGTGGGTCTCGATGTGTTTGGTCCACTAATGATGAATTAGATTCTTCGAGATCTAGATGGCGCTCTAGTTGTCACAGTAGATGACTGATGGCTTCTAAAAAGTGATGCCAAGTTTAGTGAGGATATTCTGAAGCCAAATAGCCTTAGTGGTGGCATTAACAACCCCCCAATACTCAACCTCAATCAAAGAAAGAGCAATGGCATGCTGCTTCTTACTCTGCCAACTAATGGGATCAAAACCAAGGTGAAAATTGTAGCCAGATGTGGACTTGTGATCATCAAGATCACCAACCTAATTATAATTTGTGTATCTAATCAAATATGAACCTATGCCTATTGTATAGTCAATCCTATACCTGTGAGTGCCCTGTATGTAGTGCAAGATGCATTTGGTAGCCTTCTGGTGAAGCTCATGTGGCTCTGTCGTGAAGCGTGAAATGATGCCAACTGCAAATGAAATGTCAAGGTGAGTATGAGTCAAGTAGATGAGGCTACCAAGAAGTTGACAATACAAAGTGACATCAACTAGTGGTGTGGAACACTTCGCCTCAAGCTTGACTCCTAACAGAAAGGGAGTCGATGTAGGCTTACAATCAACCATGTGAAAATGAGCCAAAAGATCAAGAGTATAATTGGGTTGCACAAGAGAGTTCCTAGAAGAGGTTTGAGTGATCTCAGTCCTAAGAAAATAGTGCAAGAGACCCAAGTTGGTCATGGCAAACCTGTCATGTAAAGCAGTCTTGACACTCAAAATGATGGATGAGGTGCTTCCAATGACAATCAAGTCATCAATATAGAGAGATAAGAAAAGAAGAGCATCCTCCTATCTCAAGGTGTAGACATTCAAATTGGAGTGGTGTCTAGAGAACCCAACTGAGAGAAGAAAGGAGTCCATCTTGGCATACCAAGCCCGTGGGGCTTGTTTGAGGCCATAGAGAGACTTCCTCAACCTACAGACTAGTAAAGAATCTTGAATGAACCCTTGTGGCTGCTCCATGTAAATCTCCTCATGTAGATTCCTGCAAAGAAATGTGCTCTTCACATCCATCTGATGTACAACCTAACCTTGAGCTCAAAGCCCTAGCATCATTTATTCAGAATGAACATCATAAGGGTACTCAATGGTAATAATATCATGAAAGAGAAAAATAAATTCCCCTAAAAATCAAGGCCAAATCTAAATACTTTGATCATGTGGTCATGGAATGGATTAACTTAATAGAGAACCCTAGAGTAGAAGCCAAGATTCTAGAATGCAGAAAAATAGATTATGCAAGGCTCAAAACATTGGTTTTCAGAACTAGTAAGGAAGCATTGAAGTTTACAAAATATAGATGTAATGAGATGACTCAGAAGCTAAGAAAGAAAGAGCCCCATTCTGGTTTCAGTTACTCAGCAGTAATTAACTAAGCACACAAGTACATTAGATCATCTGCTAGGCATGGAATCACTTGGCTACACCTTGTGTTCCAGCCTCCTCTCCTCTGATATCCAATACCACACTGGCAGGGATAGAGATCATCACATGTAATAGTTAAACAAACCAGGTGGGAATGCCTAGATGCATAGAAAGGATTTTATCTCAAACAAGTAGAGGGGATTATAGAACCAACATATTATAGGATGAGACACTTCAGTACAATCAAAGGCCATGAGTTGCTTGAGGTCAAGCAAGATGATAAGTTGGGGCTGTGATGGGACTTGAAATTGTCCCATTTTCCATGTTTAGTTTATGTTTTCTTAGAATATTTCCTTAGACATTATCCAGACCTTATGTTGACTTTTAACTTTAAAACAATAATATTGGTATTTAATATGTTAATAAATGTTTTGTGTGTGTTGATTATGGTAGTCTGGTATAAAAGTATTATGGGATGAAACTAACCCTTATGAAACAAGGAAGTAGATACCTGCAACAAAGGTCATTGTAAACCTCTAGCCAAAGGAGCGATCATCTACAGGCGAGGGAGCAAGTGCTTGTAACCAAAGAAGAAGGAACCCAAATGTAAAGGATTTGGTTTCGCGATAAGTCATTCCACTCACCAACGATTTAATCAACATCAATAATGGATTTTGTGAGGAATATGAAGGAATTAATAATGTTAGCAGATCGTGGCTAGTAATTACACAAATTACGCCTTGGTCTGCATGTTTTTATTACTTTTGTTTTTCATGATAAGTTGGAAAGTCATAATAGGATTGTGCTCTTCAAAAAAATTATGTATAAACAAGTTTCCTATTTCTATTTTGATTAGAATAAGAACATGTCCTCTTCCTATGTTTGTTGGGAGAATCAACATATGTAGATTAAAGTTGTTTAGAGTCTGATTTAGATAGGAGAATTAGAGTATGTCTATATATATGCAGTAGATTCTATGTGTAACGGGGATCTAGAAGAATTTTATTATCAATACTCCAGGTTTATGTTTTTCATTCAATAAAGATTTGTTAGATTCATTCAATGGGTAGAAACATGTAAGAAAGGATTTGATTGAGATTTTGTGAGAATACAGTCCACCCAAGCAAGGGCCCACTTGAGGTAAATTGTAGCTCTCTTGTTCAATTAGGTAGATAGTAGTTTTGATTCACTATGATAACTTGTTTCATAAAAGCAGTCATTGTCAAAAACTGAAGTAGCATATACCTATAGCTTAATGAACTTACATGTAGCCTAGTGAATCTACCCGTAGCAACTATTGTATAATCAAAGTTCATTATTTAGAATTTCTTTTTAGTCATAAGCAATTATCTTTTTATACACAACCTCTAGGAGAGACTCAGGAATTCTTAAACTGTACATACAATACAAGTACCATCCAAGAAGATATGTTCCTTGGTTTGACATGATAAATGTAACACGTTATAGCCACTAGGTCACTTGATAAGGGATTTGTTGGTCTATTGAGTAGAGTACATGCCCCTTCTACATCAGATTTATTGGTGAATAATGGAGTTAGACACCATCAATCTGCTAGTGGTAACTATTGCACCCATCTCTCTTATTTATCTTAAGAAAAACACTGAAGGTACTCTTCTAAGCATTTATTGACCACCTCAATATGTCCATCAGATTATGGGTGATATGATGAGCTACGAGCAAGCTCAGTGCCCAAACATGAAAATAAGTGAGTCCAAAAATTACTTGTAAATATAGGATCATGATCACCTACTATAACTTTTGGAGTCCTGTGTAGTTTCTGAATAATATTCATAAAGGTTGTTTCTACATTGCTTGCTACCAATGGGTATGCGAAAGCACAAAAGTGTGCATATTTGGTGAGATGATCCACAACAACCATGATGACATTTTTTCCTTCAGATCTAGGCAAACATGTGATGAAATCCATAGATACCTCCTCCCACCATTGACTTGGGATAGATAAGGGCTATAGAAGATTGATGAGGGTCGTTGTAATCCTCTTCATTTAATTTATCAATCTGGGGTGGTGTTCGAAGGCTGTATGCATTAGGAACCTAAATTTTTTTGAGCAAACAATTCTTTCTAATAAAAGAAGAAAAACTAAATTTTAGAAAAAAATCCCACATGTAAATTTAAACAAGTCTATGGAGCAACAAGTAAGACATACTTTTAAATAGAATAATGGAATGACAATTATATAAGATTATATTTTAAAACAAACCAATGAAACTACAAAAACTTACATGCTAAAACAATAGAACAATAGAACAGTAGAACTACATAACTTACAAATAGAATAACAGAACTTCAGAACTTACAGGTAGAACAGTAGAGCTTCAGAACTTACATGCAGAACAATAAAACTACAGAACTTACAGGCAAAATAGTATAACCATGGAACTTACAAGCAGAAGAACAGAACTATATAACTTATGGGTAGAGCTACAGAACTATGAAACTTACAGGCAGAGCTGTAAAACTACAAAACTTCCAAGCAGAACAATAGAACCATGGAATTTTGTTTTAAAACATGACAACAAAACTACAAAATTTACAGGCTAAAATGAATTACTAAAAATAATGGATTTCATGATAACATCAACTAAATACAAACAAATAAATACCAAATTTTATCCTCTTCCTTGGGAGCAACCTGCCCCTCCCTTGGAATTGGACTAAGATCATTCACCCAATCTTTGTACTCAATGCTCTATATATTTTATTTCTTCAACAAAATATTATAGATTTATTTATAAAACTGTTGTAGCTTTCCTATTCTAAAAACTTGCCAAAATAAAAACTCTCCCCTTATTTAGAGTTGATAGGTTTATTTATACATTGAAGATCTTCACCAAACTCCCTAAACTAGTGGAAAACATAAGTACACTTGTCTTTCACATTTCTATGATAAATGAACAACTCCCTTTATTCTCTACACCTATCTCTCCTACTCCTATGCTAAAGGAAACTAATTCATTTATTCTCTCTATATAGGAAACAAATTCCTTTTTGCTCTCTACTAATCCTATGCTAAAGGAACAATATCCTTTATTCCCTCATTACAAAATGACAACACACCCACATCCTTTTAAGGGAAAAGGTTTTATTTTTGCTACTTTTATTATTTTCCCATAACAATTTATCTTCAACTTTTTAGAAAATAAAAGGTTGAAAGAATATTAAATCCATGGTTTAAGCCAAATGAGTTGAAACACTATTGGCTGAAATCAAGTTGGAATAGTTTCAAAGTTGGCTCCGGAAGTGATTTTAGAATGTTTCAAAGCTAGCTAAAAGAGGTTGGAATACTTCGAGAATAATTCTGCATCATTTTTAAACATATTGCATTCTATTTTTTTAATAAACATTAGAAAATGTTAGCAATTAAATTGTAATAGACTTCTAAGAAATAAACCAATATATATCCTATATTCTATTTTAAATAAGCCAATAGTTCGTAAAACTACATTTAAATCCACTTTTAATGTTAATTTTAAGATAAAATAGAGATGAATTTAGATGAGACATTTGTAGTCTCATCAAAGACCTATAGTATTAATTGTCTCCCCTCTATTTTGTTGACATACCATGCATTCTGCTACGAATTTTTGAACATCCCCTTTTAGCCCGTCCCAACAGAAATTTTGCTTAATTTTGCAATAAGTTTTTAAGAATTCAAAGTGCCCACCTACTGGAGAAGCATGTAGTTCTGCCAACACCTTAAACTTAAAAGGGTGAATTTCTTGTAAAGGTACATCATGTCCTTGTACCATAGAACATTTCCCTTCTATGCACATTTGTCTGACACACTTGAATCTTGTTGGAGTTTCTCAATGAGAGTTTGAGTATCTAAGTCTTTCTCCCACTCTTCTCTTACCTCATTTACCCAATAATTTTGTAATATGGAAATAACATACAATAGTGACTCTGTGGGTTCATCCCTCCTTGATAGAGCATCATCCACAACATTCTCCTTTCCTTTCTTATATATGATCTCAAAGTCATATCCCAACATCTTTGTGACCCAGTTTTGGTGTTCTTCAGATGAAAACCTCTATTCCAAGAAATATTTGAGACTATCATGATATGTCTTTACCTTAAAGTGTCTTCCCATTAGATAAGGTCACCATTGTTTGACTGCATGTAAGATAGCCAACATTTCCTTCTCATAAATTGGTCTCAACAAATTTTTACCTTTGATTTGGTAGTTCTCAAATGCTATGGATCTTCCTTCTTGCATGAGTACTACTCCTATGCCATGACCTGAAGCATCACATTCCACAATGAATGTTTTAGAAAAATCTGGGGTAGCTAGGATTGGAATTGTGCACATGGTTTCTGTAATATTTTACCCCTGATTTTTTTGAAAATCACAAAGTGACAACACTGAATGTTAAGAGCAATTTTCTTCCACACCTTTCTGATCACCCAAATCCTAAAATAGGCAAGGTGAGAGCATAATAATGCTTCAAAGTTAGCATTCAAATCCCAAATCAATTAAAGTAGCAATCTTCCACTTATTCAGTGGGAAGTACAAGGAATGTAAACCAGGTGCATCCACTTGTTTAGTGGGAACCTGAGCTATGCATGAAAGTAAATCCAGGTGCATCCACTTATTCAGTGGGAACCTGAGCTTTGAAGAACAAGAAAGGAAATGCACATTCACTTATTCAGTGGGAAGCCATTACAAAGCAAAATAGAACTAATCTACTTGGCACATCCACTTGTTCAGTGGGATGCCACTATAAGATTTGCACTATGAGAGTATTACAATGAAAGTTCATCATGATGCAACCCTTAGGAGATTAGTACATATAAACCAAGTTCAAGGATGAAGATCATAGTCATGAATAAGATTGAGAAAATGCAAATAAACTGAATACATCATATTACCATGATCGCTATTTGCTGATTGATATTAGAAATGGAACTACTACAGCAGTACGACGGTCCCAACAAAGGTGTTTACATGCATCAACCATACAAAACTCCCTCTAAACTCCTTTCCAACTCCACGTATCCTTATCTCAGACCCAGATGCCCCTGAAAGACTGAATATTATCCCTCAAGTTGTAGCAGACATGATAGAGACTTCACACATCTGTACAAGTCTGGTACAAACTTCTAGCATGTACGACCGGCTGGAAAAAACTCACAACAGCATATATAGATCTAAAAATTACTCAGAAATGAGCATTGGACATGCCCAAAGAGGTCCGATCATCATCTAAGTGATAGCAGCCACTCTCATGAATTTGCAAACCCAAAATCACTTCTACAGTATGACAAGATGGTATGGCCTGGCTGTAGACAAAGAAAACTTCAAGGAAAACTAACAAAGTCACTCCAAAATGCCATAATAAAACTCACACAACAATCCAAAACTTCATTCAACCCCAAACAAATCAAAATACATCATAATCCATTTTTTCTCAATGCAACACCTGTCAATGAACCTGCCCTTTCCAGCTAGGGTGGATATTTCACCAGTGAAACTAGACTTCTTCGAGAGAGTTTTTGTTCTCACAAAGGATGAAGATCTCATAGGTCCATTCCTGTAGCATAACAATATCAACAAGCATAAAGAATAAACAGAGCTCTCAACCCCTTTTTATAGGCACCTTTTAGGGATTTGCACCATAAAATGAATTATAAAATAGAGAAAATACACTTTTCCCCACAACTCCAATATTTCTCCACTTTTGCATCAACTTTTATGTGCCTAATAAAAAGATTATCTTTCCCCCTTTCCAAAGAGCTATTATACCATTGCATTATATTATTATTTTTCAACTTAGAAGACCAAGTGCATAATATTAACTGACAACTCATTAAAAATATAACTTTTTGCAAAAAATCCCAATTTTCACCAAACAGTAAAATAAATTGCACCAAAAGACTCCACAAGGTCTGGGATGAAAATTAATGCCTTCTGGATGACTTTCTAAAAATAGACGGCTCCTCCAAGAATCTTGGAGAGCTATCCAAGAAGCCGAATCAACTTCTAAAAGTTGCATTGACATCTTGAAACATCACTGAGCTCAAATCCAACATCAGAAAATAATAAGAATCACTGAACCAAAAGATCTTCATAAAGGGGAACCCCTTACCATACCTCATAGCCTATCGGGACTCTGGAAATATGCTATAGGACCCACGAGTGACTAGGCTTGAGAAGGGGACATTACAGTTTCCTTTAGTTGCTCAAATGCCCTTGTATCTGCCTCATTCTATTGGAAGGAATCCTTCTTCAACAAAGCTATGAGAGGTGATGTTATGCTACCATATTTCTTTACAAATTGGCAATAATATCCTGTAATCCCTAAGAAACGCCGTAGGTTCTCGAGGGTCTTAGGGGCATTTTCCACTCTACAATAGCTTTGATCTTATGAGTGTTTACCTTGACTCTCTCATGAGACACAATATGACTTGGGTACTCCACTTCTTTGAGACCAAACACACACTTGGATGGCTTAGCATACAACTGATGTTGATCAAGAATGTCCAAAACTTGATTTACATGCTACAATTGTTCCTCCCAAGTTTTACTATATATTAAAATGTCATAAGAAATACCAAAATATATTTTCGTAGAAAGGGTCAAAAGATAGAGTTCATCAAACTTTGAAATGTTGATGGTGCATTTGTGAGACCAAAAGGCATTACCAAAAATTCATAGTGGCCCTCATGAGTTCAAAAAGTTGTCTTATGTACATCCTCATCTCTAATTCTGATTTGATGATAACCAGAATGAAGATCATTTTTTGTAAAATAAATAACACCATTAAGCTCATCTAACAAATCATCAATTACTTGAATAACAAACTTATCTTTTATGGTGTACTTATTGAGCTCTCTATAATCAGGACACATCCTCTAAGTTTCATCCTTATTGCATACCATTACCATAAGAGAGGAGTGAGCACTCTGACTATGCCTAATAATACCTACCTCTAGCATCTTTTGAACTATCTTCTTAATCTCACTGTTTTGCACATATGGATGTTAGTGTAGGTTTTTATTTTCTTGGCGGGTTAGTTGTTTTCCCTATTTCCTAGGTTTTTCCTACACTTTTATGAAGCTTGCTTAGGTTAAATAAAGCGAGCTTAATTAGTGAGGGGGTGATTTGAGGTGTCTACATCCTATAAGGAAGGTGGCATTTGCTATCTTGGGAAGATTCTCTTGTTATCTTTAGCAAGTATAGTGGCATCTCCCTATTGGCCACCTCTCCCCTCTCCCTGGTCTATATAAACTCACTACCTACCTTCTATTTTGCATCTTGAATGCATTGTCTAGTTACTCTACTATTCTTTGTATGAAGCTTTGATCTCTTAATGCAATTCTGTCACATCAACATTTGCATATCTCTCAGAATCGTTGGTTTGCTTCTATTTTGCATTTCTGTTTATGTAGCTTAGAATCTCTCATAAAGTTCTTGGGTTTTACATCTTGTTCAAGATTTTTAACATGGTATCAAAGATTTAGTTTTGAGAGTTTTGAGTTCATTTGATTCCTAATTGAGAGATTGGGTTCTATTTTAGATCTTGTTAATCCCATATGCTCTTCTCTTGAATTTTTTAACGATCTAGAGAATCAGAAAGGATTTAAAAGACCCATTAACCTATTTATTTTGCATGCAGTTTTTTTATGAGATCTAGTCGGTTGCATAATTTTGGTTATTTTGGAATCATTTTCAGTTATTTCATAGCATCCAAAACGTTTGAGAAAGTTAGATTTGGCTTTCATTTTGCCAAAATCAGAGATCAAGAATCGCAACTGCAAATGGGGTTTGGAGAGTGGTTCTAAAATACTTCTCAAATTTGGGGCATTTTGAGGCCAAGAGGACCTTTCCATTGTGTTTGGAAGGCCCAAAAACCCCCATTTCCATATAAAATTTATCCATATTGGGACACCAGAGCCTTAGACAATTTTTTTTTTTTTCTAGAGGGGTGTTCAACTTTTCAACACTCAAGCCCAAATTTAAAAAATTCATAACTTTTGCTCTCGGAGTTGAAATTTTGGGAAAAAATATGCATTGGAAAGTTGGAGACGAGCTCTAGTCAGCCAAGGCATTTTTATTAGTTTTTTGTTCATTTTTAATCTGAAATTGCAAGTTGAAGTTGGTAGTTTTTTCTTCTACAATCCATATCTTGTGCCTCAGATCTCCATTTTTGAAAACAAACAAGCATTGGAAAGGTATTGAAGATCACTACATTAGCAATATAAGCATTTTTTCAGATTTTGTAACTGGTCCATTCTAGATCAAATGTTTGGTTTTAGCTATTTTGAGACCTATGACTATTATAATTTGGTAAAAGGCTTTGATACCGCACTAAACTATAAAGTGCAACATTGTAATTTCAGGGGGGGTGAATTTAAGATACTAGTGAAAAAGGAGGGGTGTATTGGTGTCTTGTGTACTCTATTTGGATATTCTGCTTTGTTCTTTCATTTCCGCACAACAACAACAATAATCTTTTCTGCAATTAAAATGGATCAAGTAACAATACCTATACTCACACCCTACAACTACTATGAGTGGAAGTCTAAGATGACAATCTATCTTAAGAAGATAGGGTTGTATAGAGTAACTATGGGTCTTGAAATTGAACGAACACTAATTGTACAAAGGCCTAAATTTCACAACAAACTGGATGAAGCTTTCAGAACTTTGTGCATGTCTATATCTCCAGATTTGCTTTTTCACATTGAGTCTTTTACTACACCAAATGAAGTATGGACCACTTTGGAAAATATCTTTGGTAAGCAAGATGAAATAAGAGGACATCTACTAGAGAATGAACTCATAGGGTTAAATCCATGTAGTTTTGATACAATTCAGGATTTCTTCACAAAATTAAAGGCCATAAGATTGCAGTTGAAGCAGTGTGGGATAGATAGGAAAGATTCACAGTTGATCTTAAGTATTCTTTCCAAGCTTGGTCCTAATTATTTTGTGTTTGTTTCTAAATTTCATGCCACTAAAAGTGCCTTAGGAACCAATTATACAATGCCTTCTCTTGATGATTTTGTAAATGAAATCACAAAGGAGCAAGATAAATTGGTTCAAATGGACACAATTAAGCCCTCTAAATCTCATTCCTTGGCTGCAAATCAGGGCACTAAATATCATAAAGGGTTCGGTAAGTAGAATAAGAAACAAAAGAATTAAGGAGATAAGAAACAAGATTAGAAACTCGTTGCTCCAAAAATAGCTAATTAGGCTTCTTTTTCCAAAGGTGACAAGCCTAAGAAGGAGAAGGAAAAATGTGCCTATTGCAAGGAACCTGGTCATGATGAACATAAGTGTCTTAAGAAGAAAATTGATCACCTAACACATATTCTTGAGAAGAACAATATCAGGGTGCCCAATTCAGTCAAATAGAGTTCATCTCAGGAATCTTCAAAGAAAGAAGATAAAAGTAAGGGGAAAGGAGAGGGCAAGGCCCTAGTTGCTATTGCTTCACAACCCGATACCTGGATTATTGACTCGGGTGCTTCGCACCACATGCCTTTGTCACAAGATGGTTTTGCCTCTTTGGAGCCATGTTTTATGCCATCTATACTCATGGGTGATGACACTCTTGTTGAGGAGCATGGGAGAGGGTCTGTTGATGTGGGTGAAGGAACATTTCATGATGTTCTTTGTGCTCCATAGTTGTCAACTAATCTCGTATCTATCTATCAAATCACTCACACTGGCTTGGGCAAGTGAGTTGAGTTCACTACAAACACAATGGTAATCAGTGAGTTGCACAATGGGTCTATAGTTGTTGTGGGAAAAGTTGATCATCAATCTAGACTATATCAGTTTTCTCACTCTGTGCCCAATTCTCTTTCACTTGCTTTGTTCACTCACTTAGATGAGGTGAGTTGTTTGTGGCATCAACGGTTTGGCCACTTGAACTACTGCTACTTGCAGTAGCTCAGTCAACAAGACATGGTTTTAGGGTTGCCTTCTATTTGGTTTTCTAATGTTGTTTGCCAAGGATGCATTCTTGGTAAGCATTCTGAAGAGAAATTTGATAAAGGCAAAGCATGGAGGACCACACAGCTTTTGGAGTTAGTTCATAGTGACTTGGCAGGACCATTTCCACATACTTCTTTCAATAGGACTCGATATGTTCTCACATTCATTGATGACCTTTCCAAATACACATGGGTTTATTTTCTCAAACAAAAGTTTGAGGTCTTTGAGTCTTTTCAAGACTTCGAAGCTTTTGTAGAGAAACAATCTAGGAAGTCCATCAAGATTTTACATACAGACAATGGGGAGAGTATGTCAATCAAAGGTTTGAGACATTTTGTGCCTCTAAAGGCATTGATCTTCAACACACACTACCCTATAGTCCACAGCAGAATGGTGTTGTAGAGCACAAGAATAGGTCCTTGAAAGAGATGGCCAACTACATGATTCACTCCAATTCAATGGCACCTTAGTATTGGGTAGAGGCCATCAACTATGTGCGTTACATCTAGAATTAGGCTCCTCACCTAGTTGTGAAGGGGGGCACTCCTTTTCAATCTTGGATCAATCAGAAACCCATAGTTAAGCACTTTCAAGTGTTTGGTTCTCTTGAATGGGCCCACATTCCAATAGAGAAATTCAAGGCTATGGATCCACAAAGTAAGCCTTGCATATTTTTGGATACCCAAATGGTGTTAAAGGCTACAGGCTTCTCCACTCCACCACTCATGATTTGTTCATTGAGAGGAGTGTTCGTTTCGAGGAGGATGTTTCTAGTTCTTCTCCTATCACTTATCCATCCACAAGCACTTTGGAGACATTGTGGCTTGATGATAGTTCTTCTGAGGATCTTAATCCTCCTGCTCATGATGAGGATTCTTCTTTCTCCACTTCAGATGGTGATGATCATGATGAGGATTCAACCTTCTTCTCTCCTAGTCATCATTCAGAGGGTGATGATTCTCCTCTAGATTCTTCTATTAGGCCTCTTTGGGCTCGTCAGACATTGGAGTCAGCAAGTGATTAGGTTGGTGATCCTTCTGATGCTAGAAGAACAAGATCATAGTTTGAATAGGATCACATCTCTTCATTGCCTTAGCTTTCGATCCACAGTCATTTCGGGAAGCATGAAGAGCTTAGTTCCTTGTAAGGGAACCACACTTGGGATTTAGTATCGCTTCCTAAGGGAAGAAAACTTGTTCGATATAAGTGGATCTATCAAACAAAATTTTCTACAGATGGGTCGGTTGATAAGCATAAGGCTCGCCTGGTCACAAAAGGAATCTCTTAGGTTCCTAGGATTGACTACTCTGAGACTTTTGCACCAGTTGCCAAAATAAACTCCATCTAACTTGTCCTTGTTATTGTTGTAGCCCATCATTGGGAAGTTAATCAGATGGATGTGAAGAGTGTTTTTCTTCATGGTGACCCTCAGGAAGAGATATACATGGAGTAACCATAGGGGTTCGTACAAGATCCTTCACTTGTTTTCCATCTTTGGAAGTCTCTCTATGGCCTCAAACATGACCCTCGGGCTTGGTGGTGGTACCTATCTAGGTTTTAGGGTTTTAAGAATTTCATAAGCACATTCCCTATTTTCCTTAAAACCCTAAGTCTTATGGTCAAGTTTTACTTTATCTTCTATTTCGTTGTTGACCGCTTAGCCTAGGTTTCCCTGTTAGTTAAGTTGTAACCCTATGTCTTTAATATCATGAGTTGACTGGCCCCTAGTCTAAAGTTACCTTTTATAACTCATCAAGGTCATGTGTGCATAAACTTATAAGTCTTATGTCTTTGTAGGGGTCCCAAGGTGCCACTTGGCTGGATATCGCGATCCCGCACACCGCTGAAGTTGACGTCATGTCTACATCGCAGGGCTACGAGATGAAGACAGGTGTTAAGGATAGTAAGGCCTATGGCCATAACTTTGACATTCCCTTTGAACGAACAACATGGTGCCAGGTTTCGAATGATTAAATGAAATGGTGGGGCCACAGGTATTCAAAATTAGACGGTAGCGCATTCTCACAAGAGAATCTTGTTAGCAGGAAAGCTTCTCCATGCTACTGCGAGATGGTGACACGTAGCCAATCCCCAAAGAGGAAAGAAAAAGGCTTGTGTAGTGGAATCCATGTGGAAGCTTTAGCGCGCACCCGCAGAGCCAAATGGAGGTGGCCCACTTTCTACTGCGTGACTGTGGTATGATGCCACATGGCCATGTAAGACAAAAAAAAGTTGAAAAGTCAGCAAAAAGGGGGCATCTGAGATGGAATAATATGTTTGGTTGATGAATTTTCACATAAAGGCTTGGATTTTCAAATCTAGCGGTTGATTATGAGTCATCGATTTCAGAGTATGAAGATCATATCAATGGTTGAAATTCAAATTTCCTGCGTAGTTGTTGGAAGGCTCCCCTGCATCATGAATTCACAGTAATGGCTGAAAAGACATGTATTTATGTAGCAAGCCCTAGTTTGTGAGTTCAGTTAAAATCAAAGATTAAGGCTTTCTTAGCATTGTCACGGACGTAAGAAACAATTCTAGCGCGTGGTGAACAACTGAATCCAAAGATAGTATAGTTTCATGCTTCTGCAACCAAAACCAGTAAGTTCTTCTCTGCTATGTCTATTTGAAATTGAATTTATGCCTTGTTAAGGGAATTTTGAACATTTTAGAAGAAGAAAAAACCCTACTTTGGTGAGATATTGTTCCAAAAATGACTTCTAAGAGGAGTCTGGATGAGGAGTTATTGAAACAATTGCCCGGGTCTTCAAGAAGGCCAATGAATGCATACGGTCTAGGTGGGCCTAATGATAGATTACTAGATCTATGTTCTGGGTGTCAGGATGCTAATTTGCCTGTGCATGGGTGGACTCTGTCTAAACACTGGCATGATAGGAAGGAGTACAAAGCCCTTGTTTGTAATGCCTAGAATTTGGATGTGGCAAAATTGATGTGCCCTAATGTATTTGTAAATCTTGATCTAGTAAGGGCTATTGCATAGAGATATGATCTTGCTTCTAGGGCTGTTAGGGTAGGAAATAATGAAGTCATGATTAGTACAACAAAGCCATTCATCACAAAGGTGTTTGGTCTGAACCTTACTACTAATAAGAATATTGATTTTAACATTCTGAAGGATGAATACAAGAAGGCCCGGAATGCATACAAAACCTTCAAATTGCCCAAGCACAGAGCAAGGGGGATTGATGGAAAGTTGATAAAAATTTCAGCAAGTGAAGAGGAACCTTTTGAAGTCTCTCATTTCATGTACTATTTTGTAAAAACTTATCATACTTTGAGCCAAGTACTAGGGAAGGAAGCTTTGGATAGGATTCTGGTACCTATGATGATGTTGGCTGTAGATATACATGACATCTCAACAACTATGGGATTTGATTATGCAACTTTTGTAGCAGACAAAATGCATGAACAATTGGTGAAAATTAAGAATAATCTTTATGTTGTAGATGCAAAAGTAGAATTCAGGTGGTATTCTATTTTGTGCCACATGCTTTTCTATGCTGGAACAAGGTTGTGGCATCAAGATCTATGTGTGAGAGAACAAGAACATGACGGTACTCTTCTCCCTGCCCAATTATGGACTCATTTGCTAGATATGCATTATGAAAGTTCAGACTATGTGATTTTTGAATAACATTTGTGAGAAGGCTGTTGAAGTTTATGGAGCCTGAAGGTGAATAATTCGAAGGGATGTGTTGGACTTTTTGAGACCATTTGAGAGAACCCCCGAACTAGGAATTTAGCATAATTGGGGAGATTGGTTCCTACACACCCACACTACTTGCATCAGAATTTATGGGAGCAAGGTTGCCCCTCATATACTACCAAAATATGTGCCAAGGAGGATTGCATATTTGGAGATTATCTGGCAATTGAATGAATTAGATAAGGAGCACCTAAGATTATAGAAGAAAGGGTCATTTTTCCCTACTGCCACCGAGTTTTGTGATTTTTGTGCTACAAATAAAGATGCTCTAGATCAAATTGATTTAGTATTGAGAGTTTACAAGATAGGGTTGGAGGACCCAAGGATATTTGATCCATAAGGTTTCATCAACAGGGTGAGACTTAGCATCAAAAGGCCATAATTCATCCATTAGGTTGTATTTGATGAGGATGTGGTAAGAAATTGTTCCACCATGGATGAAATTTATTTTCTAAGGCAGAGATGGTGAGCAGTGATGGAAGGAGAAAGAATTAGAACAAATTTGAATCCTACATATCCTGGGGCTTTTGTAGAGGAAAGTGACCCAATAATAAGAATTCAGAAAATTCTAAACAATGCAGAAACTTTGATTGAAAGTGCCTCAGCAGGTGAAGAGAGACCTACATATGTTAGAGATCCAAGGAGTCTAGTCAAGCCATATAGAAGAGGAAATGAGTATCCTAATTCACCTCCGGCCAAAAAATTGAAAATCATTGATTTGGAGCAAGAAGAAGAAATTCAAGTTGTAAACTTGGAGAAGGAGACTGATGAGGGTGGAGTTGGACAAGAACAAGAAGTTTCTCAACTGGTGAATTCACCCGAAAGAATACAGCCTTCTGCCATTCTAGATAATAGGTTGGGGATGTCACTTTCTAGTGACCAAATTGATACAGAGGACATCAGAGTGCATGCCTGTGGACATTTTTTGGAGGATGATGCCTTTGCCATTATCCCTAAATTTAAGGGGTATGTGTTAAGAGTAAGAAATGAGGAATTTCAGAGGAAGGTGGAAGAGGCAAAAAGAGAAGTTGATCTTGAGAAATATGAGGAAATAACACAAAGGGTGCTCAGTGAAGTGAGCCAGGATATCAGCAAAATCACCCCAAATGAAGGGAGAGCCTTGGTGGCAAAGAGTGGTCTGTTGCTACTCCCTCATTGGACTTTGACAGATGCAATTGCATTTGATACTGTCATAAGGATGGGCACATATATTTCAAATGACTAGGTAGATAAAGCACTCTTTAGCGCAGGGTTCAACCCTAAATTTGAGACCTTGGCAATATGGGAATTGGCCCAAATAATAATAAGCCAAGGGTGGGCTTAGGTGAATTGACAAGGGAGGTGATAATAAAGAGAGTATTAGATAATCCAGCTCCTCAAGCTACAAGCTTCAATGTTCACACAACTCAATTTGTTGAAGCTGTTACAAATAAGTTACAGAAGGATTATGATGATCTTATGTTGAATTATGGATAGACAATGTCAGAATTGAATAAGTATAAGGGGTAGATGTTGTTGTCTACAGGCACCTCAACTCAGCGTGGTTCAATTCCTATGGATATTGCAGAAGGCTTCCCAATAGACAGAGATGCATTGCTCTCAGAGATTAAAGAGTTGAAGGAAGAAGTAAAAAGTTTAAAAGATGAGAGTAAGACCACTATCAAGGAAATGGTTACAAATTTGATTAACCATAGGTTATCCAAGATTACAGCCAGGGTTGATGATACATGGAAATCTTATTCGAGTTTGAGGAGAGCCCAAGACAAAAATGAGAAGGATAAGGAGAGCTTAAAAGACATGTGCAGGGTTTGCCTACCTAGAACTGGAGAAATAAGGCAAATTCATAAGTGTTCAAGATTTGTCCTTGATGCTCCACCAAAAATAAAATTAACCCTTGATATGTTAATTTTATTAGAGGAAGTAGTGGCTTTCCAATTAAAATTGGATAAGGTTTTGAAGGAGAAAAGATAATTAATTGAGAAGATAGATAAAAAGATCATGCCAAGCATATTGGAAAATGATGGACAAATAAAAAGTTTAGACAAATGGAAGGCTGATTTGAAAATATAGCCGACCAACTCATATCTTCAAGTTGTGTAGACGATGATCCAAATATGAAAATTTTGAGTTCTACACTTGATAAGCTACATGCATTGGAATTGAATTTTGAGATATTTTGTAAGGAGTCAAAGATCTTATTGGATGCTATGTATGCAGGGCATAATGAAAAAAATAGAAAAATTGATTCCTTTCCAATGGCCATCAGAGAAATCATGTGTAGCTTGGGTGGAGAAGTATGGATAAATGTGTCCAAGGTGAACAAAGATCCAATGATATGATAGGTCATCTTCATCATTGGGATAAAGCATCTCCAACAATTTTTTTGCATCTCCAAGTTAAATTGTATTGTCTTTTTCTCTTTCATATGTAATTTGGATTAGTTTCCCAATGCTTATGGCAGTGGCTTGTAATGCAAGATTTTGTAACCAATAGTTGGTAACGAGTTTTAGGGCAACATGTTCTTTTGTCTATAAAAGAACATGCTATTCCACTTTGTAAAGAGATTGGAAGATTTGGGAAACTTTCATAAGTGAAATACAAAGTAATTATGAGAAGTTGTCCATATTCTAAGTTATAAATTTCAATTTCTTGCATGTTGAATGTATTTTCTCTCTAAGCATTTTTATCAGTTTCATATTACATTATATGAAAAATGCCTTTGAGCATGTGTTTTCATCAATTGTCTCCTGTATTGCTCACATTTCTCTTTTGAATAAGGATGCTAAGGGTTTATGAGTTCTTAAATATACATTTGCTATGTTGCATGTCTAGTTTATTGCTTCTATTCAAGGAATAGATTAAAATACTCTGAGTTAGATATGGGGAGATCTGTTTTGCAATAGGGATATTTATAAGAAGAGTTGTTGGAAATACCCATTCTTGGATTGTTACCTATAAGGCAGGAACATAATAAATCCTCTGAACCTGAATATTTGTTTTGTTTATGAGAAGTATTCTGTATGTAAGGGATTGACTCCAAACCCTAGGATTGGCACCGATCAGAGTTGGGCTTATTTTCACCAATCACCCATAATCAAACAATCATATAAAAAAAAGAGCAATCAACTTATTAGTTTTTAGGAGTAGGGTTTATTTCTATGTTCTCTAAGCCATTTAACGAAGTAATGTCCAAAGCTAGCCAACTTTGAAATAATTATACAATTTTGATCTGTAACTAAGAGAACATATCTACTTTAAGTGTCAATATCCAGTTGAAATAAGTATTTGTCATATTGGTATTGAAATAAAGGAACACCCCCCTAGGTTTAGCAGAGCTTGAAGTGTAGAGGAGAATAAGTAATTGTCTCCTATTTGTTAGCCACTGACCTGGAAACTCAAACCATCAGTTGGGAACACCAACAGATTGGCGACTCCTCTGGGGAGTTGACAACAGAAAGAACCCAGAATACAACCTTAAATCCCATTTGTGGGTGGCAACTCCTAATTTATCTCCCATCCGGTGACATTAAAATTTGTATGCACGAAAGAAGATCCCTGCAAAACTATTTATTTCAATAACAACCAAAAATGATGTATAGAAAAAAGGGAAATAATCAGTCCAACTAAGAAGGTTCTCCAAATCCTCAAAATAATGACAATACATAGAATGATATTAGGTCATCTGAACAACAGTATTTTTTAGCTACAGAAGCTAGTATCCAGAAAGTCTATGAGAAGCAACAAGGTGATAGGCTAAGGTTAGGATCTGGTATCTTTCAAGAACATCCTATCAAGGATCCACTTGACAGGCTTGAAGATATAGAATCACCAAGGGATACAAACAACCCTAATGTGATTGGACCACCCTCGTTAATGCCAAAAGAGGATGAGTTACTAGAGGAAGTCAAGAACCTCAGGGCTGAGATTGAATTCTTGGAATCTATAAGAATAAGGGACGAGATGAGACTTAGTGTTGAGGCTCTAAGGACTGCTTACTAGGATGCAATTCCAACTATCTCTACAACAAATAATGCAAATACAATTGGTAATCAACAGGTCAATAATGTCCCAAACCAACAAAACAACTAGAATGTACTAGGTAATAATCATTGGCAGAATGTCAATAATAATAGAGCACATCATAACCATTTAAGGAATCCAAATGCACATGTCCATGGTAATGTGAATCATAATGCATTTGGTAGGAGACCTATGCAGTTGGAAAGATATAGATAGATAGATTTTACTGGTATCCCTGGGTATCCTAACCCTATTTATAATGACACTAGGACTGAATTGCCCAAGTTTTTAGGTAATAATGCAATATCTGGTGAAGATCATTTGAAAGCTTTTTTGAATTTGATGGACAATTTTGAGGTTGAATAGGAAGATGTTTTAATGAAATTGTTCATGCAATCTCTAGTAAAAGAGGCTAGAGAGTGGTATCAAAATCTGCCTAATCATAGTATTTCATCATGGGATGAGTTCATGTAGATTTTCAAAGAACAGTATGGAGACAAGACTGATCCAAGATTCATTATAAATGAGTTCACTAGTATAACCAAATGATCAAATGAGCCTGTTCCTGATTTTAATGCAAGGTTTACCAGGGTATTGAATAGACTTCCACCTCATATGAGACCAAATGAACCTATGTGCATGGTTTTATACACAAATGTCTTTGATGCAAAAATGACATATGAATTGAGAGACAAGGTTCCAACCAATTTGAGAGATGTTTTCAGGATTGCAACCAATATTGAGAACAATAGAAAAGCATCTGGCAAAAGAAATAGGAGGGATGATATAAAAATATTACAAAACCCAAACAATAGAGCTCAGAATATTGCTTCCACATTTGAGGATAAATTGGACAAGCTAACAAATTCTTTTAAGGACCTAAGTTATAAACTTGCTAGAATAGAAAAAGGACTAGGGCCTAAAAATCAGAATAATCAGAGACAAGAAAAGAGACCACAATTGCATGATATGCCATATAACACAAACTAGCAAAATGGTAAGCCCATTTTAAATAATAATCAAAGGTCTCAGTATGGTAGGAAACTCTTGACCCATTGAAGAAAAGTGTTAATGTTGCTGAGGATACTCCTTGGTGTATGGTTTTTCAAATGCCTCACTCATCATTGCAGTGTATGATTACTCAGTCTCTCCATAATGATGTTAATGCTTTTAATGAATCCCACTATATTGAAGATGAAAATGCTAACATGCTTTTTACTAGTGGGGATTATTCTTCTTCTAATGAGGTTAATGCAGATACAGATGTGGTTGAAAAGAGATAACATATGGAGCAAGTTTGTCAGCAGATTTTTTTAGATGAAGAGGATGAAGATCAGTAGGTCTATGCCCAAGATTCACACATTCTAAATATAAATTTGATGAGACCTTCTGATGAAGAGGTTAGAGCCCTTACAGCTGCAACAATGGCTCAGGTTAAGAGTAATTACAATCTTAGGAGCAGGGCTCAAACTGGTGATTCTGGTCAACCAGGAAGCATATTTATGAAGCAATCCCAGAATAATCGAAAAGGGTCTAAACTCTAGAAGAAACAGAGTTTTGACAATAAGAGGGGCTCTAAGGAAAAGTCAAGTCATAATGCCAAAATTTCAGAAAGTAAGGCAACTCAGAATGAGGATAGAGGTAAAAGTTCCAATGGGGTAAGTAATAGTCAAAATGCCACAGGTGCCAAAGCTAGAAATACTCATGAAAGAAATAGGAACAAGGGTTAGAGCTCAGTTGTTGTACAAAGTTATGTCCCATTTGATATTACTCAGGCTTTGTTGCAGACGAAGGTTTCAGTCCCATTACTTGAGATTCTGAAAATTGAATAATATAGGAATAAGGCATTGTCCTTAATCTCTGGGATACCTAATCAGGCAGACCAAGCTGCCAAGGACAATGGTAAATGTCAAGAAAAGGATGTTGATGAAGAAGAGATTCCTGAAGTGTATTTAGGAACAACCTTGACAAAGTGTCCATCACAAGTAGAGCCATTCTATGTGTCTCTTATCATCAATGGAAAAGTAATAAGGAATTGTAGGCTTGACTCAGGTGCATCTACAAACATCATGCCTTTGGTTGTTATGGAACAAGTTGGATTGAAAATAGATAAGGCATGTGGTAAATGTTTTGCTATGGATGCTAGGGAGGTGCCAGTTATTGGAATCATGAAGAATGTGGATTTCATGCTTGCTGCTTATCCTGAAAAAACCTATACTATGAATGTAACTGTGGTTGACATCAAGCCACAATATGAGATGTTGCTGTCCATGAGGTGGGCAACATTGATTGGAGGAAGTATGCAATTGGAATTGTCATATGCTAGGATTCCCATGAATGACAGGGATGTTAAACTAAATAGAGAGGAAAGGGCACCTGATACAATTGAAGAGTCTAAGCCAGTTGATCAGGTTTGTTTTGTTGATACTGATTGTGATAACTTTCGGGTAGTATCTTGTGACCAAGATATGAAAAAGAAGGAACCCATTGATGATGAACTAGAGAAATTAAAAGATCAAGATGGGCTCTGGTCTATGTATTTTGATGGTACATGTTCAAAGGAGGGCTTTGGTGCAGGAGTAGTCTTTGTGTCCCCTATTGGTAAGATATTCAAATTTTCTTTCCTTCTAAAATTTGGATGTACAAATAATATTGCAAAATATGAAGCTCTTATGTTGGGTCTAAATGTTGTTGTTAAGCATGGAATTAAGTTACTAAAGGTGTTAGGAGACTCAGAATTAATTGTCTCTCAAGTAAGAGGAAAGTATGCTTCTACAAACAAAATGTTGAAACAATATAAGCATGCAGTATGGGATACCGTGGAGTTATTTGACACATTTTCTATAAATTGGGTAGAGAAGTCTAGGAATGTCTTGGAAAACTTCCTAGCTAATGTTGCAATCTGGCCATATGACATCACATTGTCTGACAGTGCACATGTTGAGGTCAAAGTTAGAACTATAGTCCCAGATAACATATGTAGTTGGCAAGTTTTTTAGGATGATAAAGACCTAATAAAGTTTTTGCATTGCATTGATGAATATGAAAATCAAGAGATAGATTTTCAGAACTTTGTGGAAGTTGCAGATGGAAAGAAAACCCTATTTGGAAAAGAGATAATACAGCTTAAGACCAATAAGATTCCAAAAGGGCTGGTAGCTTTGGAAAGTGCAATTGATAACAGAGATCAGTTTGTTGCTAAGACTTCTTCCACGAGTAAGCAGGATTTAGAGGAAATCAACTTGGGTACAAATAATGCTCCAAAGAAAGTCTACATTGGGAAGCAGCTTAAGCCATACGTAAGGGCAATGTTGATTGCTCTATTGAGGAAGTATAAGCATGTCTTTGCATGATCATAAGAGGATCTAAAGGCCTATAGAGAAGACCTATTTCAACATGAGATTCCTTTGAAGCCTAGAGCTAAGCCATTTAGGCAGAAGCAAAGGTCTGTCAATCCTACTCTGGCTCCAAAGTGCAGGAGGAACTTATGAAGCTCAAGGATGCTGGAATCATAAAGCCTATAAGGCAATCCACTTGGGTGTCAAACTTGGTCCCAGTCAAAAAGAAAAATAGAGATATCAAACTATGTGTGGATTTTAGAAACTTGAATATATCATCTTTGAAGGACAACTATCCATTGCCCAACATGGAGGCTATGCTCCAAAGAGTAACATGATGTGAACTCTTATCCATGATGGATGGATTCTTAGGCTACAATCAAGTGAAGGTGAAGGAATCAAAGCAATACAAGACTACCATCACAATCCCATGGGGAACATATGTGTATGTGAGGATGCCATTCGGACTGACAAATGCTAGGGCTACTTTCTCGAGAGCCATGGATGTTGCATTCGCAGGACTGATTCATTCAATATTGGTGGTATACCAGGATGATTTGACTAACTCTAAGAAGGAGGACCGACATTTTATGCACTTGGAAAAGATTTTTGTCAAAGCACTGGAGTATGGTATTTCACTGAACCCTAAGAAATGTGCTTTTGGGGTAACTGAGGGAAAGCTCTTAGGGCATATAATGTCTAAAGATAGAGTCAGAATTGATATAGAAAGGGTTGTTGCAATTGATAGAATCTAGATGCCCAAGAATATGAAAGGTATTCAGTCAATCTTTGGACAGATTAACTTTGTCAGAAGATTTGTTACCAATTTTGTAGAGATTACCAAACCAATATCCAAGATGATGAAAAAGGGTGAGTCTGTAACTTGGGGAAATGAAGTAATTCAATCATTTTAAAATATAAAGGAAGCTATCAAAACTGCCCTTGTTCTAAAGTCTCTTGATTTCTCTAAACCATTTCAGTTATTTTCTTTTGTTTCTTTTCATACAATTGCTACATGCCTGTTACAAAAGAATGATGATGGATATGAGCAGCCTATTGCTTTCTTTAGCAAATATTTGCAGGCTACATAACTAAAATATGACATAATGGAAAAGCAAGCTTATGCTTTGGTCAGAGTGGTGAAGAATTTTAGACCTTATTTGGTTGGAGCTCAAATTGTAGCATATGTCCCTCACTCTACAGTAAAGGATATATTCACAGAGCAAGAGGTAACAGGGAGACAGTGTAGATGGATTAACAAGGTACAAGAGTTTAACATTCACATTCAGATCACCAAGTTGGTGGTAAGAGGACAAGGTTTGGAGAAGCTGATGGTAGAGACAAATTTGGAAGCTTGTCAAGTGAATGTAACTGAAGACTAGATGCAAGACAAAGTATGTAGTGTACAACAATCTGAGTGGTATAGAGACATTGTTCAGTATTTGCAAACATGAGTTTCCCTAGTCATTTCAATGATAATCAGAAGAGGACATTGAAACTGCAAGCCATTAAATATGGCATTGTTCAAGGTGAGTTATATTGGAAAACCTAATGGTGTGCTTCTTAGATGTGTAGATCAAGATCAGACTACAAAGATACTGATTGGTATGCATAAAGGGGTGTGTGGAGGACATTATATAGCTAAAACCACTGCACACAAGATCCTTAGGTCAGGGTATTGGTGGCCAACACTCTTTTCTGATGTATACAAAGTGGTGAGGACTTGTGATTCCTATCAAAAAAAAATTGGGAAGTTAAAGTATGCTGGTGCATTACCACTCAAAATTGTGATAGTAGATGCTCCATTTCAACAGTGGGGAATTGATTTTATTAGAGAAATAACAGAAAAGTCAAGCGATGGACATAGTTGGATACTTGTTGCTACAAATTATTTCGCTAAATGGATTGAAGCCATTCCAACTAAGAAAGCCACAAGCAAAGTTGTCCAAGATTTTGTCTTGGAGCACATAATCATCAGATTTGGGGTACCAGCTAAGTTGGTGACATACAATGCAATGTGTTTTAGTTCAAGATAATTTATTGATTTCTATAATGATTATGGTATTAATATATCATATGCAACACCATATCATCCTCAAGGCAATGGTCAGGCTGAGTCTAGCAACAAGAGTTTGATGAAGATAATCAAGAGGATAATTTGTAAAAACAAGAGGGCATGGGACTCCAAGTTAAAGTTGGCATTGTGTGCTGATAAAGTGATTGTTAAAAAGGCTACTGGTAAGTCTCCTTTTGAGTTGGTGTATGGATTAGAAGCAAACTTGCCAATAAATAATCTTTTGCCAGTATATAAGTTCATACAGGAAAATGATGATGACATGGAGGATCCAATGGCAGACAGGGCGAATCAATTGATTGCATTGGATGAGACAAGGAGAGAAGCAGAAAGAACCAATATGAAAAGACAACAGAAAGTGAAATATTTGTTTGACAAAAGGGCTTTAGAAAGGAAGTTTCAGGTTAATGATATGGTTCTTGTATGGAATTCCAGATGTCAGGATAAAGGCAAGCATGGAAAAGTTGAGCCTTTGTGGATTGGTCCATACTTGATAAGCAATACTCATGGAGAAGATTCATATTTTCTCCAAGCTCTTGATGGTGAATTTCAGGAATTGCCTGTGCATGGACAGTTCTTGAAACCCTACTTTTTCATAAGTAGGTTCTTTTTCTATGCACATTGTAAATATGTTGTATATAGTGTATATTTTGTATAGTTGTTCCTTTTGTTCTATGTGTGTTTTTGTTCTGGTCTACTCTAAGAGTTTTTTGGTCCTTGCTGCAATTCTACAAATTGCACGTCCCCAACCAGAGCCAATGGTGGTACCTGTCTAGGTTTTATGGTTTTGAGTCAATTTCATAAGCACATTCCCTATTTTATTTAAAACCCTAAGTCTTATGGTCAAGTTTTACTTTATCTTCTATTTCGTTGTTGACCGCTTAGCCTAGGTTTCCCAGTTAGTTAAGTTATAACCCTATGTCTTTAATGTCATGAGATGACTAGCCCCTAGTCTAAAGTTACCTTTTATAACCTGTCAAGGTCATGTGCGCATAGAGTTCTAAGTCTTATGTCTTTGTAGGGGTCCGAAGGTGCCACTTGGTAGGATATCACGAGCCCGCACACCGCCAAAGCTGACATCATGTTTGCACTGTGGGGCTGCAAGATGAAGACAAGTGTTAAGGATAGTAACACCTATGGCCATAACTTCAACATTCCCTTTGAACGAACAACATAGTGCTAGGTGTTGAAGGATTAAATGAAATAGTTGAGCTGCAGGTATTGAAGATAGGACAATAGTGCATCCTCGCAGGAGAATCTTGTCAACAGGAAAGATTCTCGGCGCTATTGTGAGATGGCGACACGTAGCCAATCCCCAGAGGAAAGAAAAAGGCTTGTGTAGTGGAAATCCACGTGGAAGCTTTAGCGTGCACCCGCGAAGCCAAATGGAGGTGGCCTACTTTCAACTACGCGACTACGGTAGGATGCCACGTGGCCATGTAAGATAAAAAAAGTTGAAAAGTCGACAAAAAGGGTGCATCTAAGATGGAATAATTTGATTCGTTGATGAATTTTCACGTAAAGGATTGGATTTTTAAATGTGGTGGTTGCTTATGAGCCATCAATTTCACAGTATGAAGATCATATAAATGGCTAAAATTCAAATTTCCTGTGTAATCATTGGAAGGCTCCCTTGCATCATGAATTCACAGTAATGGTCAAAAAGACATGCATTTATGTAGTAAGCCCTAGTTTATGAGCTCAGTTAAAATCAAAGATTGAGGCTTTCTTCACATTGTCATAGACGCAAGAAAGAATTCATGCGCGCGACGAGCAACTCAATCTGAAGATAGTGCAGTTTCATGCTTCTGCAACCAAAACCAATAAGTTGTTCTTGCCTGTTGTGTCTGTTTGAAGTTGAATTGTTGCCTTGTTGAGGGAATTTTGAATGTTTAGAAGAATAAAAAACCCTAGTTTGGTGAGATATTGTTCCAAAAATGAGTTAGGCAAGCCAACCCTCGACTTCTAAGAGGAGTCTGGATGAGGATTTAATGAAACAATTGCCTAGGTCTTCAAGAAGGCCAGTGAATGCATACGGTCTAGGTGGGCCTAATGATAGATTACTAGATTTGTGTTTTGGGTGCCAGGATGCTAAGTTGCCTATGCATGGGTGGACTCTATTTAAACATTGGCATGATAGGAAGGAGTACAAAGCCCCTGTTTGTAATGCTTGGAATTTAGATGTGGCAAAATTGATGTGCCCTAATGTATTTGTAAATCTTGATTTGGTAAGGGTTGTTGCACAGAGTTATGATCTTGCTTCTAGGGCTATTAGGGTAGGGAATAATGAAGTCATGATCAGTACAATAAAGGCATTCATCACAAAGGTGTTTGGCATGAACCCTGCTGCTAACAAGAAGATTGATTTCAACATTCTGAAGGATGAATATAAGAAAGCCTGGAATACATACAGAACCTTCAAACTTCCCAAGCACAGAGCAAGAGGGATTGATGGAAAGTTGATAAAGATTTCAGCAAGTGAAGAGGAACCTTCTGAAGTCTCTCATTTCATGTACTATTTTGTAAAAGCTTATCATACTTTGTGCCAAGTACTAGGGAGGGATGCTATGGATAGGATTCGGGTTCCTATGATGATGTTGGCTGCAAATATATAGGACATCTCAATAACTGTGGGATTTGATTATGCAACTGTTGTAGCAGACAAAATGCATGAACAATTGGTGAAAATTAAGAATAATCTTTATGTTGTCGATGCAAAAGTAGAATTCAGGTGGTATTCTATTTTGTGCCACATGGTTTTGTATGTTGGAACAGGGTTGTGGCATCAAGATCTATGTGTGAGAGAACAAGAACAGGATGGTACTCTCCTCCATGTCCAATTATGGACTCATTTGCTAGATATGCACTATGAAAGTTTAGACTATGTGATTTTTGAAGAACATTTTGTGAGAAGGCTGCTGAAGTTTATGGAGCCTAAAGGTGAAAGAATTCCAAGGGATGTGTTGGACTTTTTGAGACCATTTGAGAGAACTCCTGAACTAGGAATTTAGCATAATCGGGGAGATTAGTTCCTACACACCTGCACTACTTGCATCAGAATTTCTGGGAGCAAGGTTTCCCCACATACACTGTCAAAATATGTGCCAAGGAGGATTGCATATTTAGAGATTATCTGGCAATTGAATGAATCATATAAGGAGAACCTGAGATTATAGAAGAAAGGGTCATTTTTCCCTACTACCACCAAGTTTTGTGATTTTTGGGTTGCAAACAAAGATGCTCTGGATCAAATTGATTCAGTATTGAGAGTTTACAAGATGGGGTTGGAGGACCCAAGGATATTTGATCCAGAAGGTTTCATCAACAGGGTGAGACTTAGCATTAAAAGGCCACAATTCATCCATCAAGTTGCATTTGATGATGATATGGTAAGAAATTGCTCCACCATGGCTAAAATTCATTTTTTGAGGAAGAGATGGTGAGTAGTGATGGAAGGAGAAAGAATGAGAACAAATTTGAATCCTGCATATCCTGGGGCTTTTGTAGAGGAAAGTGACCCAATAATAAGAGTTCAAAAAATTCTAGACAATGCAGAAACTCTGATTGAAAGTACCCCAGCAGGTGAAGAGAGACCTACATATGTTAGAGATCCAAGGAGTCGACCTACATATGTTAGAGATCTAAGGAGTCCAGTCAAGCCATATAGAAGAGGAAATGAGTCTCCCGATTCACCTCCAGCCAAAAATTAAAAATCATCGATTTGGAGCAAGAAGAAGAAATTCATATTGTAAACTTGGAGGTGGAGATTGATGAGGGTGGAGTTGGACAAGAACAAGAAGTTTCTCAATAGGTGAATTTACCTGAAAGAATACAGCCTTCTGCCATTCCAGATAATAGGTTGGGGATGTCACTTTATAGTGACCAAATTGATACATAGGACATCAGAGTGCTTGCTTATGTATAGTTTTTGGAGGATGATGCCTTTGTCACTGCCCCTGAATTTAAGGGGTATGTGTTAAGAGTAAGAAATGAGGAATTTCAAAGGAAGGTGGAAGAGGCAAAAAGAGGAGCTGATCCTGAGAAATATGAGGAAATAACACAAAGGATGCTCAGTGAAGTGAGCCAGGATATCAACAAAATCACCCCAGATGAAGGGAGAGCCTTGGTGGAAAAGAGTGGCATGTTGCTACTCCCTCATTGGAATTTGATAGATGCAATTGCATTTGATACTGTCATAAGGATGGGCACATATATTTCAAATGATCAAGTAGATAAAGCACTCTCTGGCGCAGGGTTCAACCCTAAATTTGAGACCTTGGCAATATGGGAATTGGCCCCAAATAATAATAATCCAAGGGTGGGCTTAGGCGAATTGATAGGGGAGGTGATAATAAAGAGAGTATTAGATACTCCAGCTTCTCAAGCTGCAAGCTTGAGTGTTCACACAACTCAATTTGCTGAAATTGTTACAAATAAGTTGTAGAAGGATTATGATGATCTTCTGTTGAAGTATGGACAGGCAATGTCAAAATTGATTAAGGGGTAGATGTTGTTGTCTCCAGGCACCTCAACTCAGAGTAGTCCAATTCGTTTGGATACTGCAGAAGCCTTCCCAACAGACATAGATGCATTGCTCCTAGAGATTAAAGAGTTGAAGGAAGAAGTAAAAAGTTTAAAAGATGAGAAGAAAACCATTGTCAAGGAACTGTTTAGAAATTTGATTAACCATAGGTTCACCAAGATTACAGCCAGGGTTGATAATACATGGAAATATTATTCAAGTTTGAGGACAACCCAAGACAAAAATGAGAAGGATAAGGAGAGATTAAAAGACATGTAGGGTTTGACTACCTAGAACTAGAGAAATAAGGGATATTAATAAGTGTTTAAGATTTACCCTTGATGCTCCACCAAAAATAAAATTAAACCTTGATATGTTAATTTTATTAGAGGAAGTAGTGGCTTTCCAATTAAAATTGGATAAGGTTTTGAAGGAGAAAAGACAATTAATTGAGAAGATAGATAAAAAGATCATGCCAAGCATATTGTAAAATGATGGACAAATAAAAAGTTTGGACAAATGGAAGGCTAATTTTGAAAATATAGCCAGCTAGCTCATATCTTCAAGTTGTGTAGATGGTGATCCAAATATGAAAATTTTGAGTTCTACACTTGATAAGCTACATGCATTGGAATTGAATTTTGAGATATTTTGTAAGGAGTCAAAGATCTTGTTAGATGCTACGTATGCAGGGTATAATGAAAAAATAGCAAAGTTGATTCCTTTCCAATGGCCATCGAAGAAATCATGTGCAGCTTGGGTGGAGAAGTATGGATAAGTGTTTCCAAGGTGAACAAAGATCCAATCATATGATATGTCATCTTCATCATTGGGATAAAGCATCTCCAAGTAAAATTGTATTGTTTTTTCTCTTTCATATGTAATTTGGATTAGTTTCTCAATGCTTATGGTGGTGGCTTGTAATGCAAGATTTTGCAACCAACATTTGGTAATGAGTTTTAGGGAAACATGTTCTTGTTTCTATAAAAGAACATGTTGTTCCACTTTCTAAAGAGATTGGAAGATCTGGGAAACTTTGATAAGTGAAATACAAAGCAATTATGAGAAGTTGTCCATATTATGAATTGTAAGTTTCAATTTCTTGCATGTTGAATGTATTTTCTCTCTAAGCATTTTTATCAGTTTCAGATTACATTATATGAAAAATGCCTTTGAGCGTGTGTTTTCATCAATTGTCTCTTGTATTGCTCGTATTTCTCTTTTGAATAAGGATACCAAGGGTTTCTAAGTTCTTAAATATACATTTTCTATATTGCATGTCTGGTTTATTGCTTCTATTCAAGGAATAGATTAAAATGCTCTTAGTTAGATATCGGGAGATTTGTTTTTCCATAGGGATATCTTTAAGAAGAGTTGTTGGAAATACCTATTCTTGGATTGTTACTTGTAAGGCAGGAACATAACAAATCCTCTGAACCTGAATATTTATTTTGTTTATAATGAGAAGTATTCTGTATGTAAGGGATTGACTCTAAACCCTGGGATTGGCATTGATCAAAGTTGGGATTATTTTCACAAATCACCCATAATCAAACAATCTTTTAAAATAAGAGCAATTAACTTATTAGTTTTTAGGATTAGGGTTTAGTTCTACGTTCTTTGAGCCATTTAATGAAGTAATGTCAAAAGCTAGCCAACTTTGAAATAATTATACAATTTTGGTTTGTAACTAAGAGAACATATATCTGCTTTAATTCTCAATATCTAGTTGAAATAAGGATTTGTCATATTGATATTGAAATAAGGGAACACCCCCCTAGGTTTAGCAGAGCCTAAAGTGCAGAGGAGAACAAGCAATTGTCTCATGTTCATTGGCCACTGACCTGAGAATCCTGAGCATAAAAGATGGCAACTTTTTAGGGAAACTCAGATCATCAGTTGGGAACACCAACACTTGGTATGCCAAGATGGACTCCTTCCTTCTAACAGTTGGGTTAACTCGGTGCCATTCTGATCTAAATGTGTATATTCTATAGCAGGATGATATTGTCACATTCCTTCATCTCTATGTTGATGACTTGTTGATTACAAGGAGTTCCTCATCCACCATCAACGTAGTGAAAACTACCCTTCATGATCATTTCATGATGTTAGACTTGGCCCTTCTACACTACTTCTTGGGAATTGAGATCACTAAGTCTTCATCTAGTATCTTCATGGCACAGCCCAAGTACGCACTTGATATGCTCTCCCACTTTCGCATGGCTGAGTGTAAGCCTGCACCAACTCCATTTCTATCCGTGGTCAAACTTGAGGCTCATTGTTCTTCACCATTGGTGGATGCTACCTTGTATCACCAATTAGTTGGGAGTCTCAAATACTTGACTCACACGAGGCTTTATTTGACATATGTTTTGGGCCTAGTCTCTAGGTTCATGTAGGAGCCACATGAGTTGCACTGGAAAGTAGCTAAGCAGATTCTTCACTATGTACAGGGCACTCACAGTTATGGGATTCACTATGCAATGGGTGTGGATATCGACTTGGTGGGACATAGATTTAGACTAGGTAGATGATTCTCAGGTTCGCAAGTCTACTTCAAGGTATTGCTTCTCACTTGGTTCTGGTCTAGTTTCTTGGTCGAGTAAGAAGTAGTCTATAATTTATCTTTCATCTACAAAGGCTGAGTATCAAGGAGCAATTAATGCTACTATTGAGGCCATTTGGATTTAGAACATTCTTATTGAGTTTGGTATTCTCGTCTAGAAGCCTACGGTCATCTTTTGTGACAACCAGAGTGCGATACCAATCTCTCACAATCCAGTCCATCATTAACAGACCAAACACATTGAGATCCACATGCACTACAATCGGGAGCTAATTCATGAGTAGATCATTGATCTCAAGTATTGTCTAACATCAAAGCATATCGCAGACATCTTCACCAAACCCTTCAATGAGAGCAAGTTCCTTCATTTGCAAGCTTTTCTGGGGATGCAACTAGTGTCCACTTTAGGGGGTCTTTTAGTCCTCTTTTCTCTCTCTATTCTGGGGGCGGTGTTCTCTCTACTTTGTTCTGTGGGGGGCTTCTTCTCTTTGGGGGGAATTATTTGTACATGGCTACCTCATCAGGCTTGATTTGTTGGGACCCATCTTTTCACCCACCTAAGTTATGCTTAAGGGAGGGTGTTATTGTAGGTTTTTATTTTTCTAGTGGGTTAGTTATTTTCCCTATTTCCTAGGTTTTTCCTACACTTTTATTAATATTGCTTAGGTTAAATAAAGTGAATTTAATCAGTGAGTGGGTGATTTGAGGTGTCAACATCCTACAAGGGAGGTGGCATTTGCTATCTTGGGAAGATGCTCTTGCTATCTTTAGCCCGTATAGTGGCCTCTCCCTATTGGTTTGTTTTGCCACCTCTCCCCTCTCGCTAGTCTACATAAAATCACTATCTAGCTTGTATTTTGCATCTTGAATGCATTGTCTAGCTACTATGCCATTCTTTGTATGAAGCTTTTAGCTCTTAATGCAATTCTATCACATCAACATTTGCATATCTTTTGGAATCACTAGTTTGCTTCTATTTTGCATTTCAATTTATGTAGCTTAGAACATCTCTCATAAAGTTGGGTGGTTGGATCCCTTGTACTAGTTGAATGACATGATCATGATCCCTTTTAGGAGGAAATCCTTTTGACATCTCCCCAATACTACTGACTATTGAGTGCTTATTTATAATTTCTTGTAGATCTAGTGGTGTAGAAGACTTTGAGTGATATGCTTCTAATGAAAATAATTGGGCCACAAACCCAGCTACCCAGTTCTTAGGCATATCTTTTATTTGGTGAGAACTTACCATTTATGGATACTTTTCATGCAACCCTCTTAGCTCTATTGTCCTTCCCTTTGAGTGAAAGTGCATGAATAGTTCCTAGAAGTTCATCTCAATTGTTCCCAAAGTAGTAAGCAATTGTACTCCCAAAACAATATCTACTACACCCATGGAGATAGAAAATATTGGGAAATCAGGATGATAATCTCCCATGGATAATTCAATGCCATGGCATTTTTCTAGAACAACTAACAATACCACCATCTACAATCAATAAAAAAATTGTTGAATTATAGTCCTAGGAGAGAAAATTATGGAATCCCTAATATGTAATAACTCCTTAATTATGCTCCAATTGGCATCAAATCAAAATTGTAGCATATTCAATATGTCCTTGAAAAACCCTCCAAAAATCTTGAAAAGATTCACCAAAATGAGAGAGATATGCGCTTCCCAAAATGACCTCCAAAATTGAAAAAAATTGCCTTTTTTCTACCTTCACGGTGCCAAGATCATGCTTTGATACCACTTGTAATGAAATAAATTTCACAAGAGAAGAATATAATAGGAAATATTATATAAATAATTTATAATAATTGAGAATAATAAGCCACTTCAACGGGGAAAACCTCTAGATATCTCCAATGAGAACACAATTCACAATATCATGATATTAAACTTACCATTACTTCCTATATATACCTAATTATGCCATGGTTGCCACCCAAGCTGAATTAGATACTTAAATATAACCCCTAAGATGACTTAACTACCTATATATTACTATAATAATTATTATATACTTAATTAAGAGTTAAGGTAGCCACAAGTTGACTACTCATAACCCTAAACACACTATTGGATTAAGGGCATAGCAAAATCCACACGACACAACTGAATGGTTCCTTGTGCCTGCTTGTCATATTTAACCAATTTTCATTAGACATTTCAAAAGTCTTTGTATCTTTCTCAAAAGATTTCCATTGATCTCTTTCTTCTAGGAGATCTTCTATCTTTAGCTTCCACAACTTGTACCCAATGCCATTGAATTTCTCAATCTCTGAATGAGAGGTAGAGGCCATGGTTTATAATCCTTCACAAATCTGCATGTAGACACCTAAAAAATGACCCTTTGTCATCACATCACTTGCATTTCATCAAATCCGTCTAATCACCTACATTTCAACGTTAATTAAATAATCTAATTATTTATTTAATTTCATCAAATTCTTCTAAATCTCCTAAATCAACATTAATTGAATAAAATCTTCTTTATTTGGAGATCTTCTCTGAAGTACTTGCTTTGAAAGCAGTTTCAACCTTTAGCAGGGCATCACCAAACTCTCTCATCTCAAAGGCTGTAAGCTTTCCAAGCAACTGATCCTTAGTGACATCTTGCATTGTCATTACTTCTTCATTTGGAGCTACCTTGTGACTCTAGGACTTAGGTAGTGACCTAAAAATTTTCATCACAACTTCCTTCTCATCAATAGTTCCTCCCATACCTTTTATTCCATTGACAATTTCATCAACCTTTTGCATGAAGGAAATTATGTTTTCATCTTTGTTCATTTTTAAACCTTCATATTTCACTTTCAGGCCTTGTAATTTGGCACTCTTTATAGAATCATCTCCTTCATACAATTCTTCCAGCTTTTCCTAGACTTCATGAATAGATTCCAGATCCATGACTTTTATTAACTCAGTGTTAAATAAGGCACTCAATAGAGCATCTCTAGATTTTATGTTTAATTCATATTATTTGATTTCATATTCAGTTTGCAAACCATTTTGAGGCAAGGTATACTTTGTCTCTGTCGCTTTCCATACTTTATAACCAAGACAAAGGAGGTGGCTTTTCATTCATACCTTCCAGAGAGCATAATTCATTCCATAAACCTGTGGAGCTTCCTTTCTATAGGATATCCTGGATCTTCCTCAAGTGGTTAGGCTTTCTCCTGAGGAACCTCGCGTTGATATCAATTGTTGAAATGCACAAGACAACTGAGAGGGGGGGGTGAATCAGTTGTCACAAAACTTTAACCACTTATGAATATCAACACATCAAATTCTTAATCATAGTTATTAAGATCAACTATGAAAGCATAAAACAAGAAGCTCAACACAATAACACATGAGACACCCAAATTTTTACACGGAAAATCTATAAAGGAAAAACCATGGTGGGTGTTAGCCCACAAAAATAAATAAGTTATAGTAATACCAAAAATCAAAGGCTCACTACCTTAGGGCTCACTGCTCAAAATGCTCACTGCAAATGTTAGGGCTCACTGCCAAGATCAGCTCACTACCATGGGGTGGCTCACTGCCAATGATTAGTGAATTGATTTGATAGCATCTACTTCATGCCAGGGTTTAGTTCCATTGAAGCACAAAACAACACCTCTACTCTGCTCTTCTTACACATTCTCACTTATCTTCACATTTTCGTACAAGGACATCTTTTTCGCAACTTCATTACATGTTTTTATACACTTCATCAACCTTGGAATGTACATCAAGGTCGGCATTACATTCATCAACCATTGGAACATTCTCCAAGGTCGGCATTACAAACATACATAGAAATAGGTCTAGTCCTAAACAAAATTAGCTAAGGGAAAGATGTATGCAGATCATATTATGCCTTAGCTGGGACTCAAATGCAATCTTCCATGCCACAACATGCTTCTATAATCTTTGATGAATCTCTGCAAGTAGTGAAAACAACCAAGTTAGCCAAGATTGGTTTTAACATTAAGTCTTCTAAGAACAATCTTCATCCATGATCCAAATTTCTCTTTGCGGACCAATCCAAAGGTAGGAACTGTTGAAATTAAGGAACACTGAGAGGGGGGGTGAATCAGTGTTCTGCAAAACTTATTACTTTGTTCCTTTATTTATCCAAAAGAAAGAAGCATGAACACACGAACAAAAACAACAAGATCACAACACATGAACACTAAGATTTTTACGTGGAAACATGGTTAAGGGAAAAACCACGGTGAGGGTTAACACACAAGAATTTATACTCTGTTAAAAGTATTACAAATGGGAAGACACATGCCTTTAGGCACACTACCCAGAGATCACTGCTCTAAGGAGGCTCACTGCCTATAGAATTAATTACAAGAGTTTACTGAATTAATTGAACTGAAGAATAATATCTAACAATGCAAGATTGCAGTTCCGATTGAGCTCAATACACTAAATTTACACACTTCATCCCTCTCTGCCCTGCTTCATTGTTATGCCATAATCTGGAGCTTAGATCTCTTTACTTTACACTTGATACTATTCTACTTCGTATCTATCTATTCATATTCACATCATCACACACCGAAATGCTCAAACTCATCGATTATATATATCCGCTACATGAAATTGCATCAACTGCAGTCGGCCTTAAGAAAAACTTAGAGACTTTTTAAGAGCACTGTTCTGTTGGATGAATCCATGCATAAAAACTAATGCGGATCAAAACCTCTATATCCAAGTCACCTTACATGTCAGCCAATACCATTGGATTTCCTAAATTACTTGACCAACCACTTCTCTTCATCCGCACAAGGATCAAACACCAAGTCAACTTGTTCTTCACTGGACTAAACTGTTTAACCAGAACTCGATACTCACATGCTTGTAACTTTCAATCCCTTCATCACCGGAGGCTAAAATATTGGATTTAGGTAGCCTTGACATCCCTTAACATTCCTTTAGATCCACAGCACAATATGATTACCTGTGGAGAAATGTAAACTAAGATGTTGAACCCTGTCAAATGCTTTGTTCCTGTCTAACCAGACTTAGATAAATCTACACTCTAACTTCTGGTATGATCAAATGATGTAATGTGGATGTGTAAGATAGATTCAGTTGCCATCAATGACAACACCTAACATGCCTAGCAGTATCTCTTTCCAACAATCTCCCCCTTTGGCATTGATGGCAACACTTAGTGAAAAATGACTAAGTGTTAGAACAACTCCCCGTTACTAAGTACACTTGTGATTTCCAATGCTCCCCCTTAGATGGATTCCTCATTTTTCACTGCTTTTCCTCTCCCCCTTTGACACCAATGGAAAAGGCTAGGATCCACATAACAAAATTCATGCAAACATTTATGTACATGAGTCAAAACTCTAAGTATATACTTCCACATAAGAACACATAGTCCTTAAGCCTTGTTCATCAGCAAAAAGATATCACCAAAAATGTTTTTCAACTGTGTTAAATCACTGTCCCAGTTCTTCTTTATGCTAACCGAAATGGATATATGCCCACTGAACAAAAATGCTTGTGATTGTGCCTTTTGAAGATTAGTAGGATCACTAGTAGCAGCAACAACTTGGGATTCTACCAATAGATCATACATAGTTTCTAACTTGGGGGAAATCAGTCCCCGGAGCTCATCCAATTTGTCCAAAAATTTAACCTTTTCCTTTTCCAAATCACTCAACTCATTCCGCAAACTTACTACTTGGCTTTCTTTGGTAGTTACAGACTCAGTTAAAGGACTATATGACTGAGAAATGTTAGAAAATTTGAGTTCTAAGTCCTTAATCTTCTTCTCAATATCTTCAACAACTTTAGACCAATTTAGACAAAACTTGTAAATCTTTGCACCTTCAGAGAGGGCATTTTGAATACTCTTTACACTAGTATCAAGCCTTGATCTATCATAACTAATTATTCTCTTTATTTCAGCAAACCTCTTCTCATTAAATTCATTTCTGACTTTAACTTCTGCTGACTTCTCTAAGGTTTCAAAATGAGTACTTACAAAGTTTATTAGACTCTTCAACTGACTGGAGGGGGATGCTGATGAATCCTTCTAAAAAGTAGACATTATTTTCTCCAAAATCCTAGATGCAAGGCCAAGCAATTCGCTATCTTCTATATGGGACTTCAAAATTTCCTATCTAGCCTTAGCTTGTGCAATAGAGGCCAACTTTATCTTCCGTACTGGTGATAATGTATTAAAATTGATTGGTCCTTGTATTATATCCTAATCTTCTGCAATTTGTTTATCTCTTTCCAAAATTTCTTTCACTACTTTTGCAGTGTCTCTTGCCCAAAATGATGTGTCAGATTTATGCTCTTCAGGGCCTGCAACGTCTCCCTTTCCGGAGTCAATCACATTGTCCTGCTTATCATTATCATTCTTTTTCTATGCTTCTGCTTTCTTTGCATTTCTAGCAGAGGCATCCTCTTTATCAGAAATGTCTTCTACACTCCTTTCTAGAGGATTTTGTGTATCCTCATCAGTAGCATTATCATCAAATTTATCAAATTCTTCAATATCCAGAATGGAGGAATCAATTTCAACATTAGTTTCTTCTTCAACAATGGAAAGATTATGCTTTTTCAATGCATTCAGAAGAATCTCTTGAGTATCTCCAACTACCTTATCAATCTCTCCCAACATGAGCATATTCATTCTGATCTTACTCCTGAAGTCCTCTTTCACTTCTTTGAATATCAGGTTCTTTTGATCCAGAGTAATTTGAGGACACAATTTTATTAGCACATGCTCCCGGAGCTCAAAATATTTAGCTTTTGCATTCTCTTTTCTTATTTCTAGAATTTTTGTAAGGCTTTCCATAATTTCAAAAGTTATTTCAAATAAAGTCTTACTAAAGATATTCAGGTATTTGATTGTTGCTTCCTCCAAGACTCTCATATCAGCATCACTGTAATGATCATAAAATTCAGTCATTGGCTTCAAGTTTCCATCTACAGTAACTGACTTAATGATGCCATCCACAGAAAGAGTAGGCTTCTCAACATAAGTCTCTGTCTTATGCCTTTTACTTGACTTTTTGCTTCCGGAGGGCTTCTCCTTAGACACTTTAGTAGCTTTAGTACCTGGGGCCTTCAACTCTTTAACTTCACTATCTGATTCAGTTTCTTTTTCATCCACTTTCTCCATACTGACATATGTTCTTTTGCCCTTTACCTTTGTCCTTTTTCCTTCCTTACCAGTAGGTTTTTCTGCAACAGGAGAAGGTGACACACCGGAGGTTGAACTAGAACTCCTAGTAGACCTTGCTTTAGAAGTGGATTCCACCAAAACACTTCTCTGTTCTTTGTCCTGCTTCTCCTTCTCATCTTTCTCTATCCTTTCCCTATTTTGTCTCACAACCTCTTTTGTTATGCCAATGCTTTCTACATACATTTCAACTTGTCTTTGAATCTTTCTCTTAGATTCAGGTTTTCGGAGCTCAACATGCAGTTTCACACTGAGTTCACCATATGTCCCAAATCTTTCAACTGTGGTGTCCTTTGGTTTACTCAGAAGGTGTTGAGCATACATATCCAATACTTTCTCATCAACTTCATACCCCATGGGCATGATCCACACAGTTCTTGGTTCAACTGCTTCCATTAAACACTGATCTGTATCCACCATAAAACAGACTGTATCCTTGTATTTTTCAACCACAGATGTATGGATTATTTCCTTTGATTTCATCACGTTCTAAAAATTCTTGAAATATCCCCAAAGAGCAGTCCTTTGGGCATTGGAGTCACCAATCTTGTTCAAGTGCTCTCTTATTTGTATGGAAATAGTCTTATCACTAGTCCAACACATGCTTTTCTTGCCAGGTAACTCATTCATGAAATAGAAGAACAAACATAATACCAATGTACTATACTTGAATGTATTGTTCTTGTCCTTTTTGATCTTGTTCAGGTTTTCCATCAGCTGGTTCTACAACAACTCACACAAGTCATAGTTGACATTTTCTCTCAGCATCTGATAAGCTGCATAGATAGCTGTACCAGATACAAAATTCTCCCTGCTGGAATGATATATCTTGTATCCAATCACCATTGATGCAAATTTGACATCCAGATCAATGATGTCATTTATTGTCATTGCCCTTTTTTCAAAACTTGAACCGGTAGCATCAGTTATTGTTTGATTCTTTACTGACTTCAACATTGGCAGTCCACCAGATGAGTTCAACCCTGTCATGACCTTGATGGCATCCTTGGTGATCTCAAAGGGTTTCATTAACCACATAAACTCATCATGCATCTGACTCAACACATACCGAACCCACTCATCTTCATCGAAGGATGGAAACCCTATAATCTGAATGAAATGTTTATCTTTCAGTGCCTTATACTTAGGTTTAAGGCCATGAATTTCATCCCTCAGATGATTCTTGAACAAATCTACTAATTTTGAGTCCCCAAACTCATCTATGCTGGCATGAGTATAAGCCCTAATATCTTCAACGTGCAACACACCATATGGAACACTTGAAAAGGCACCTAACGGATCGACCTCTACTGATTTGTGTGGATGCTTCTTAAACTTTGGCCTAAGTCACTCAATGATATTCACAACCAAAGGTGTAGCCATTTCAAAAAGATCACAAGTTCAAAGCTTCGCAGAAAAATACCTTTTTCTCCACGGGATTAGGGTTAGCTGATGAATTCACTTGTCACACTTTGAATCTTTGAAATCTCAGCTCAAGCGCTCTTCTTCTTATTTTCTTCAAATGCAAAGTGATTCAAATGTTGAATGAATGAATTTTTATGCTCCGCAAAACCTAATTCACCATTGTAATAAATGCTCTGCCCTAATACATCTGGTTGCACTGTTTCTGCATACAGTCAATCTTCAATTGCTCCGCAATCAATCACATTAGCTTCTTTTCTTCCAGAATTTGCTTCAACAGATCTGCAATAGGCTTCTTTATCTTCATTCATCATGTTAAATTCAGGGACCCACTTACTAGCTGGGGGAATTAGATTTTCAATGTAGCTCCCTCTGAGCCAGAGCTCCTGATTCAATTCTTGGAGGAATTATCAGCATCGGATTCCAGTGCGGACCCATTGTCAACATTCATTTCACCTTTCTTCACCCATGTTTTTTTCATTTCATTCTGGATCTCATTCACATCAACTTTGCCCTTGCCCTTATCCAACTTTTGCTTTGTTTTTCCTTTACCTGCATGTGAGTTCTCCTTTTTGCTTCTGCAAAATTTAGCAGTGTGTCCAGATTTGTTGCAGTTGAAACACACAATCTTATCTTTCTGGCAATTACATGTTGGAGCAGGTTTAGATCTGCATTGCATTGCAATATGCCCAAACTTATTGCAAGTAAAACATGTTCCATTGAACACTTGTTTGTTCTTAGGAGGATTCCTTGATCCACTTATGCATTCCTCAGCCTTATGACATATCTTTTTGCAATTAAAGCATTGACCGAAGAAAGATGATGCATTTTGATTTACTTTACTTCTACATTGATTAGCTCTATGACCATACTTATTGCATTTGAAACAATTGCCATTGAAAGATGGATACCTTTGAGCATTAGGTTGTCTTACCGGAGGTCTTCTAGGATTCCTTCTTTGATTTCTTGCTTCAGGATTTCTTTGACCGAATCCAGAGCTTTCACCTTTTTCAAATCCCAGACCATGCTTGTCATCTGCTTTCTTTTGACTATCAAGCAACACCTCAAGTTTAGTTGAGCTTATCTTGAATTTTTCTTTATATTCATTTGAACTTCTAAGTCATGTTTGAGAATGACAATTTGTCTTTCAAGTTCTTCCTCATTGTCCCTGGTTTCTTTTAGATCAGACTCTAGATGGCTAGTTATTATGTCCAATCTGCAGCACTCTTTTGTTCTTTCTTTCAGAGATTGATTCATTTTTTCTTCAGTCTTCTTTCTTTCCTCAATTTCCTTGGTTAGCCTCATCACCCTGGATTCCATCTCATGTTTTAGGACAATAACTTCTTTTGCTAGCTTCATACATTCCTTTGTTTTCTCCTTCAGGACCTCATCCATGTCATTGTCTTCATTCTAATTTGCTAGCTGATGAAGTAGCTCCCTGCTCTTTTCATTAGATTTTCTTAGTTGTCCTTTTAAGGTCTCAATGAAATCTTCAGCATCTTTGAGGTTCTCTTGTAGATCTTTGATTTCTGCTCTAGACAAATCAAGATCTTCTAAGGCTACTTGAAGTTGTTGATTGATACCATCACAATTCTTGAATGAACCCATTGAAAACACCTTCCCAGATCTTCCTCAAGCTGTTAAACTTCTTCTAAGGAACTAGGCTCTGATACCAATTGTTGAAATTAACGAACACTAAGAGGGGGGTGAATAAGTGTTATGCAAAACTTATTACTTTGTTCCTTTTATTTATCCAAAAGAAAGAAGCATGAACACAAGAACAAAAAAAATAAGATCACAACACATGAACACCAGGATTTTTACGTGGAAACCTGATTAAGGGAAAAACCATGGTGGGGGTTAACCCACAAGAATTTATACTTTGTTAAAAGTATTACAAATGGGAAGGCACATGTCTTTGGGCACACTACCCAGAGCTCACTGCCCCAAGGAGGCTCACTGCCTACATAATTAATTACAAGAGTGCACTGAATTAATTAAACTGAAGAATAGCATCTAACAATGCAAGATTGCAGTTTCGGTTGAGCTCATTACACTAAATTTACACACTTCATCCCTCTCTACCCTGCTTCACTATTCTACCATGATCCGGAGCTTAGATCTCTTTACTTCGCACTTGATACTGCTCTACTTTGTATCTATCCATTCATATTCACATCATCACACACTAAAATGCTCTAACTCATCGATTATATATATCTGCTACATGAAATTGCATCAACCATAGTCGGCCTTAAGAAAAGCTTAGAGACTTTTTAAGAGCACTGTTCTGTCAGCTGAATCCATACACAAACACCAATGTAGATCAAAACCTCTATATCCAAGTCACCTTACATGTCAGCCAATACCATTAGATCACCTAAATTACTTGACTAACCACTTCTCTTCATCCGTACAAGGATCAAACACCAAGTCGGCCTGTTCTTCACTAGACTGAATTGTTTAACCAGAACCCGATACTCAGATGCTTGTAACTTTCAATCCCTTCATCACCGGAGGCTAAAATATTGGATTTAGGTAGCCTTAACATCCCTTAACATTCCTTTAGATCTGCAGCATAATGTGATTACCTATGGAGAAATGCGGACTAAGATGCTGAACCCTATCAAATGCTCTGTTCCTGTCTAACTGGACTTAGATAAATGTGCACTCTGACTTCCGATATGATCAAATGATGTAATGCAGATGTGTAAGATAGATTCAGTTGCCATCAATGACAACACCTAACATGCCTAGCAGTGTCTCTTGCCAATAGGAACACGATCAGGAGACATCCACAAGCACATTGCAATCACCAGGAACAACCGCACAATCTCTAACCACTCTATTAAGAAGATTCTTCAAACTGGAGCACATGAACAACACTATCAGCTACTGTCATAAGGAAAAGATTGCTTGCAGACCACCAAATCATGAACCATTGGAGTTGAAGGCATTTATCATCATTACAAACTTGATTCCAAAACCGCAAACTAAAATACTTAACTGCGGAGGAACGCGAAGCATAATACATTCTCCCTATCACCACCAAATATACAGAAAAAAGTAGTTTCCACTCTGGTGAACATAACTCACTCAAATCTTCATATCGGAGGCTCAAACTTGGAACATAGCATCTTCATACATGCATCTAAATAACTTCCAATCCGCAAACAACGATATTCATTCTATAGGAAATGTGGAGCAATCTACCGAACTATTCTGCTGCATCAGGAATATTTATTATCTTCAACACTTAACTCATTACAAGCAAGCATCAAAACAAGAGCACAATGTACACCAATGACAACATAGATATGTTGACATCAATGAAAACACCAGTAAGGCATACTTGCAACAATGTGCCCCCAAAAAGAAACATAAAACTCCTGAACCATGGGCAATACCCTGAATGTTGAGGGCCTCTGCACAAGCTCCTGCTTCAACTGAAGAATCTGTTGCTCCTTTACCAGAATTTCATCTCAAAGTTTTTATTAGAATCTCTTCAATTTGAAAGACTCTTATGCATCTAAGTCACTTCATCCCAACTGTCATGGAGATTCTTCTCTTCCACACTCTTCTCCTACTGTAGCGACTCAACTAAAAACTTAGCAGAATCCAACTTCAATTGTAATCCCGCGTGCTTGGCCTACTTTGCTTGGAATGCCTCCTTTGACACTTTGTTCTGCAAGTCAAGAGTCAGTTTGGAAATTTCCATATCTTTGGCCTTTGTTGCTGTGTTGAGTCAGTCTACAGTTCTTTTTACTCGCGATAGCTCAAGCCCCTATTTCTCAAGCTTCTTACTCATTTTGATGAAATCTATAGTGACAGACTCATGTGTTTCCTCCATGAGCTCAACTTTATCTTGCGATCCCGCATGTGCTAGATTCAAACCCACAACATGTATGGAGTAGTCCCCATGTTTCATTTGCTCCTGTGGTTTGATCACAATTGGGGTCATATGTACAATCATCAATGATCACTGTGAATGATCATATAAGGACCGCATGCGTGGAACCACAGGGGCTCTCCCTTTTTTCTTTGTTTCTGTAGGCAAGCCTCTCGAACCTTCCAAATAGTCTCAACCTATTGATAGAACTTTGTTGGGGACTGAATCATGCCACCAGCGAAGGGAAAACCTTGTGGCAAACCATATGGAATGGTTACCTGTTGTTGTGTTGAAGTAGTACCAAGACTAGGTGGCAAGGGTGATTGCATCATTAGAACAGAAGGGGAAATCGGTGGCACATTTAATAGGGGAGGAGCAGATAATTATGAGGCAATGGGTGAAGAAAAGGCAAGCGATGGATTCATGGGTGAGGTAGAAAATAATGGAGGGACTACAATGGCAAGAGGAGTGATTAGAGGATCATGGAAAGACTGAGAAGAAGGTATGGGAATACTTACTCGAATTCCTCCAGCTATTATGATACTAGATGTTGGCCCCAATGATGGCATTGAAACGATGAGTACATCTTCTTCTTCTTAATATTCCTATTGTAACTTGATCTTTCACCTTTTCTTTGTTGGTTCTTGCTCTTTCTCTGACTCTTCTCACCCCTTATCTAACTTTATTTCTTGCTCTTCCTCATCTCAAAAAATATTGCTTACATCATAAGGCGAAGCAGGTTTCTCATGTTCATCATCCCATAGTCACTGTCAAGTTTCATCAGTACTGACATCACCGAAATTCCTCTTCATCTCAAAAATTTCTTGCTTATATTTCCAACAGGCATTGATTTTCTACATACTCCAGCCCTCTTTTATAAGAGCATCTCTGAGACCATGATTCATTAGTCTAGAAGGGTCATAATCTCTCTTAGGTTGATAGAACACTGCCCATGGAGGCCGAGACTCAGCTGGAATCTAATTCAACTCAATATAAACATCATCAGTGTCAACCATACGTGACCATATTGCCTCAAAGAATGGGTAGACCTGATGTTCAAAAGGAATTGGAGATTTAGATTGGGACAAGAACTTTTTCATAAAACCATCTAGGTCATATTCCCATTAATCTTGGATTTGATCAAGACCCAAGTCCACCAGTTTCAACATTAGCGGATCTTTAGCTTGCCTCCTTATCACTGTGATACTTTCCTTGGAGAATGGAATGTCATACATAGCCTTTTTCTTCTTCCCAACTCCAAACTTAGAGTCTACCACATCTAATTGGTGAGCCAGTTCAATTGCAACAATTTGATTGGTCAAAAATTTGGGTAGCCTGAAAGGTTCTTCTTTGAAACCATGAACCTTGAGTATCATGTATTGAGCCCCAAAGAACCAATCATAGGGTACACGAATGCTAGATAATATACTTCTTTTCTTATCACTCAATTTGAAAATTATGTGATTCACGCTGAGGTCAATTGGAGTTGGAGCCATAAAACATTCAGAAAATTCATAGTAATTGGTGGTAGCTGATAGGAGATGAGTCCATGCCGAAACTGAGATTATCTTTTGTGCAGCGACTGAATTATCGGTCATTACCAACTGCATGCGGGGTTGGAAAAATTGTGGATTCTAAAACAACATAAAATGCAGTAAAAAGGATGAATACCTGAAAACTACTAGTGACCAAAGTTAGCTAACTGATAAGACATTCTGTCAGCTATGACTTCTGAGAAGTCCAACTTGTAAGCTTGCTTCCTAGTGATCGTTTTGAGGTAGAAAACAAACGCCAACTAAAAATCATGCACATTAATATCATCATCAAGGCCAAAAATAAAGGCCAACGTAGAGCATGCATCCTGCATGTTGTTGGTGAAATTAGATATTGCAATGGGTAGTGGCAGCAACACTGTATTAGTTGGTTCCAAATGGAGTTTTGCATTTAGGAAACCAAGTTGATTATCCCTTGTCTACCAAATCTTCTGCAACTTAACAAGATTACTGAAATTAGCCACTGGGTCCTATTCAATTATAAGCATATCCCTTATAGCTTGAGCATCGACCACTATTTTAAGGTTTCTTCAGTGACAGTTTTGGTGCTCTGATCATAACACCGAACACAAACAGCAACCAATTTAGGACATGGGTGAACCAGAGAGACCATGAACTAATCTAGCCTAGAGCTCCACATCCTTATCCCAAAAGTCTTTGATTCTCCTGCTTTAACTCTCTTAAGCATGTGTGCATGCACCCCCTTCTCTCAAGTTCTTGGGATTCTTCAATAACACAGGCTCATCAATGTGATCCGCAGGATCAAAAACTAAAGTGGAATCTCAACACTTACCTTTCCTGAGCTCCTTGATGTTTACTAATTTGGGTTTCAACTGTGCAGGGGTGGAATCATATGATTTGTTGTTCACCAACTCTAAAGGAAGCTCCTATGATTTCTTCACCACTGAAGTCCTTGTTCTCCTAGAAGTCTTGCTTCTAGAAGCTTGGTCTAATGATTCCATTTCATGATAGAGTCTTCAAACTTAAATCTACAATACCCTCCAAGAAAACCTAAAATGATCACAACACAGATCATAAAATGCTCTCCTTCTCTATTTGAAAATTCTCACCTTTGTTGTTTCTACTAATGGCCATTCATCCCTAAGACATCATTTATATATTCACTCCCCTAGTGCACATTTATGACTCTAAATTTACCATTGGCGTCTTCTCACAACTGAATTAAATTCACACATTTTAACCTCTTGTGATTGGAGATTTCAAAGATTTTCAAGATGACTTTAAGAAGATTCTATTATAAAATGCCTCATCACGTCTGGTAGTTGAGTTGTCCCTTCATGTTACAACTCAAAATTCCTGGTGAAAAATAGACACGTGGCATCTTCAAAAGGGTTTTATTGAAAACTAAAACATTGTGTGGTTGGAACTTATTTGAAAAGAGGTGGGAAATAACAACCTCTTAAAAAATGCAACTAACTATGTACATATGTCGCCACCCTGATAAATTGAAATGTTTCAAGAAGATCTCGTTGACATGAATCTTTGGGACCTCCCTAGTTGCACTTTCTAAACCATATGCATTACTTAGTTTGCAAGCAACAATCTTGAAGGTGCCCCTCCATAGGGAATCTAACTTTGCATGTTACCCTGGTTTGGAAGCTCTCTCTTCCCACTTTAGAACATAATCACCCACTTTGAAACCTGGCTCTGTAGCTCTGTTGACCTATTTTCCTCTTCCCAGAGTCAAATAGCCCAACTTCAACATCTTGTTGAAACTTAATGTTGCCACAGAGATTTGCACCCAGTGTTGAAGGCTTTTAGGGCTCCAACAATCTAGTGAAACATTGAGATGACCTCCAGGTGTGGGACCCTGCAGGGAGGCTGAATCTCCAAAGAGAGGCTGGTTCCTTTGCTAAATGAGAGATTTAGCGATCCTAAGACTAAACCTAATCTATCCACTTGATAGGAAAAGAGGAAGAGGGGGTAAAAGTAAAAGTAAAAGGAGGTGATACACCAGGTTTGAATAAAGAACATTCACAGAGCTAAGATGCACAAATAAAGAAATACAATTGATAACTTACACAGATCATGAAGATTTTAATAGAGGTAAATAATGGATTGCCAAGAATTAAACATTCACAAACAATGGCCAATTCTAAGGCTGCACAAAGTTAAAAGTATGAAGAAGTAAAACACCATATGTATTAATCAAGAGGTACAGTTACAATAGAGGAAAGTTTTGTTTGGAATACAGAAGCATCAGACTAACTATTTTCCAACTTTTTTTACATCTTACATTCATGCATATATAGCATATGATTCCAAATGACCTAATTAGGTTACAATAAATTGCCCCATGGCTCTGTCAGAAAATATCTTTGCCTAAAGGAATGTCGGCCTGCAAGAATTCATTGCAGAAAATATCTGAAGCCTGAGTAGATGGGAGATATTTTGGGCCTTGAATGCAAGCAGCTAAATCACTGATTTGCAACCATAAATGCACCGAATATCTACATTTGGAAAGTCCTCACAATGCTTTAAATCGGTCACTGAGATGTCTTGTCAGTCGAGCCTACATATCCTTCCTCAGTCAACAACTATCCTAATATCTGGATGTGTACATCCGGATCATGAAATTTGGATCATATTTTGAAAGTGAGGATATCCCCCAAAAAGCCCTCCAAATGAAAAAGGAGGAAATTCTAAGCAATTTTGCCTTTTGGATCGTGTAGAAATTCCTCAAGATGAGAGAGATATTCACGATCAAAGTTGCGGTCAATCGACATATGGATATCCACGTGTGTCATCACCTCATAGCCGTGTAGTGGGAACATGATGTCAACATAGGCGGACTACGGTCATGCGATAACATGAATATCCCTCAAGGTTTGCATATTCACAAATATCCAAATGATATATCTAGATCGAACACAAGAGCCTTCACAATCCTGATATCTGGATATGCACCCGTTAAATTTTTCTTTGCAGCATGGAGAAACTGTCATCCGCACAGATATTAATTTTTAATATCTAGGCACTAACTTAATATCCAAATGCCTTTTGAATATCTTGATGATGTCATCAGCATAAGGAACATCTTTGAAGAGGGGATTTGGATGATCTCATCAGGATATTTGCAAGGAGGATCCGGATATTAGGAAATATCTAGATGACGTCATCGTCATATTCACAAGGGTCTTCACATTTGCAAAGGACTTGAATATTAGTTAAGATCCAGATGTTTAGAAAACACCTGAATATTAACTAAGGTCTAAATAAGCGATATCGGGACCTTAGCTAAGGTTCAGGATATTAAGATAATATCCAGGATGTTAGCTAAGATTTGGATGACGTCACCAGGATATTCATACCAAAATGACTAAGTATGAAGATGGGAAATCCCTGCGAAGGAAGGCATTTAAAGATTAAGGATTTCTGGGTTTTTCTAAGTTTTTTGCAAGCATTCTCTAGACAAGATTTAGGGATTTTTGGAAAGCAGAGCATGAGGATTTGGAGGGATCAAGGCTTGCAGAGCCATATTCCAAGGAATATCCAGAAGATTTTCAAGGTGAACTATTTGACTCTGGATGGAGGAAAATAGGTCAACATTTTGGCGACCTCTAGGGGATGTTTTCCTGCTAAACTATTAGATCAGTGGCCTTAAGCATCCATTGGGCATAGAGTCCAAAAGAGGAATGAAATAGGTCAAGACAATTGAAACATGCCTCTCAAAACACACAAAAGGAAAAAGGTCTGCATTCTCCTAATGACAATGCATCCTATGCAAGAGCACTTAGGGAAAGTAAACCTAAAAGCTGAAATAAAACCTACTCTAATCCTAAGCTAATAACAAGGAAATGACCTCAAACAAATCCATTGATAGGTTCTTGAAAGTAACTACCCTTTCTTAATAATTTGCAATGTTTCTCATGCATGTGGGTAGTTAAAAAGAGGTGGGGAAGGGATGGGCATATGACAAATTGATGGAGCACTTCCCCAAGAATGGGGAGAAACTCACCTATCCACTCGAACTGATTGTTGATGCTGCTGCCAAGAGGTGAATAAATGGGTTGATCCCACTCATTTCGATGCTCAACTTCATGCTTAGAGGTAAGCATGACAAGTGGTGACTCTTTTTATGCATCTCCAATTGGGTTAGATGCCTGATAGGGCATCCCCTTGAAATGACATGCAAATCAACAAGGTTGATCTCATGCCTATGCTTTGATTCTTTCTCCTCTTGCTGGTCTGAATGCTTTGGCTCCTGTGACACAACCAGAAGTATGGTTGCTTCCACCTTTTGATCATGATGCTCATGATTTTCTAAATTAGGCTCAAAAAATGAGCCATGCACATGCTCAATAGAGAAATCTTTGCCACCAAGAAGCTGATATCCCTGCCGGATAATTAAGAACAAATCTTCAATTTGTTCTTGTCCATGTTCAATCTCCTCATCATCATTTTCAATAAAATATGGGAGCTCCTCAAACAAGTTTGTATTACTAGCCTCTATGCCTTCTATTGCAGGAATGCCTACTTGCATCTCCTCACATGCCAGCAGCTCACAATCATGTTCACTACCTCCAAGTTGTTCCAAGTTTGTTGGCACCTGCCAGTTCTCATCCTCATTTTCAATGTGGTTGGGTAGTTCATGAAACAAGGAAACATCATCCACCTTTGGAGTGATCTCTGTAACGGATTCATCCTTAATACCCTCATCACTTGACTGCAATTCCACTAGATTTTGTTCAAATTGTCTCTACAGTTGAAGGTTTTCCCCATGTACTCTTTGCATTTCAACCTTGTTTGCTTGATGGCTCATCTTCCCAATTAGCTCGATAGACAATAGGTCCACCTTTGAAGATTGAAAGAGTATTAGGGAAATATGCTTGGATATTTTCTTAAATTTCTTGGAGGGGAGAGGGTTATTGGCAAATTTGTTCCCGGGGAGTGATAAACTGAGTTTGCACAGGAACAGGGGCTTGTGGAGGGAGAGAGCCTTTAAAACCTTGGAACTTGTGAAGTGGAGACTACTCTGCTACAGGTTGAACTGTAGTGATAGATGAGGGGGGTTTGAAATTGGAAAGAGAGGATACAGAGGAACTCTCTTGCCTAAAGCCAGGAAAAGATGGAACTGATTGAGTTGTTTGCCTCATCTGTTGCTTTTGACCCACAATCCTCATATCAAGGTTTTCTTGAAAAACCCTTTCTTGTGCTTCTTGCTACTACTGGGCCTGATAAGAAATCTCCTGTTGTTGCTTGTTATACTCTACTGCTCTATGAATCTCCTCCAACCTCTTTTGCAAGTCCATCATTATGTCCATGGGACTCGTGTTATCAAAATTGTAGTCAACTTGAGACGGGTTAGGAGGGAAATCATATTGATTAGGGACGAAGAGGTCTTCTAGGGGTTTAAAATATATATGATTAGGCTTCCAAGAAGACTAAGCAGGGGCAGGTGGGAGGTAAGCATCGTTAGAATACTGATATTCTACCACAACAGGGGCGTATGGCATAAAACTAGAGGTGTTTTGGGCTCGAAAAGGTTGATATGGAGGCATATAATTTGCATTCTAGCTATATGGAGGGGAGTGGCCATAGTTTCCATAAAAAAATGACATTTTGAAGCATTAAGAACCAAGAAACATTCAAAGAATCATGAAAAGTAAGAGCAAACAGGTCTGCTCTTCAGAGAAATGCATTCGTACCAGGGAGTCGCCAGGTGATTGAAATGCTTCTAAAAGCATGTTAAACTAGGAATACCACCTAAATCCTGATTCTTAAAGTTCTTTAGGCACTTGGGCTGCTTTCACCAATAGATTTGATTAGTAGAGTCACCATGGTGTTAGAGAGATTGCCCTGAACGACATGATGCAATGAAGAGCATGTTGAAAATGAAGGTAGAATGACTACTATAAACTTTAAAATTTTGTGTATGCAAAGATGAAATAAAGATTAATCTATAACAATTAATGAACAATTGATTTGCACATTCAATCCAATGTAGAAGAGAAGAGAATAGAAGAGAAGAAGCTTGCAAAGTATTTACGTGGAGAAACCCTTTCAAGAAAAAACTCCACACCCAAAGATGTTTCCTGCTTGTATTAAATCTCTTTGAAAAAGATTACATTCAATACTAGAAATTTCTCTAAGTCCTTGATGCACTTCACAAAAAAGCTTCTTGCTTTTTTTTTCTCTAAGTCTTTTACAAAACTTTTACTTTTTCCTTCTAAGTCTTTTTTCCTCAAATCAACTCTTTGGAAAATGTATGGGGTTTTTTAATTAAATCAAAAACACTCTTTTAATTCAACAGCTTCTAAATTCAAAAGATTGAAACTCAAATTATAATAAATTACAATTGATAACATAGCTTCCAAAGCACATGCAAAAATCAAGCTCACTTAAATTGAGAAGACTCAACTCAAACAAAGTCCAAAATTTGAGTTAACTGCCCCTTGATGATGTGGGCGCCTAAGATGGCTAAATATAGTTGTCCCAACATCAAACTTATCACCAAATAAAAGCAACATCAAAAAATCCTCCATTTGGGCGTCCATATTTGTCCAATGAGTTTCTGATAACTGAAGTGATCAAATACACATCAAAATCATGCAAACAACATGCAAGATTGATGTCCTCAAGGTTATTCTGAAATATCTTGTTCTGTACATGCAAGTGACATGCAAACACCGGATCCAACATGCAACTGATACCTATTACCTGAAATACTGAGATGTACCATCCTACAACTTTCAGGAGTTGGAGTGTCTTGCAAGTAATATCTTAAAACTGACATGCAAGCATTTTCAACAACATGCAACTGATACCCATTTCCTGAATCACTGAGATGTACCATCCTGCAAGTTTCTAGAGTTGAAGTGTTCTGCAAGTAATCTTTCAAAACTGACATGCAACTATATGCAAGGTCATATAACTGACATGCAAGAACATGCAAGGTCATACAAGTCCATAGGAATGACATGCAACAACATACAAGCACATGCAAGTGACATGCAACAACATGCAAGGTCATACAAGTCCACAGGAGTGACATGCAAGCACATGCAACAACATGCAAGCACATGCAACAACATGCAACAACATGCAATAACATGCAAGTACATGCAAGTAATATACAACAACATGCAAGTACATGCAAGATACATGCAAAAACATGCAAGTCCATGCAAGCTATTCTGACCACATGCAAGCAATATCTAATTCATGCATCTCTAACACTGTAGTTAACTCCAACATTATATCCATGCAAGGTGTTTCAACATTATCCACTCATGTAGATAAAAAATCACAACTCCAAGTCTAAAAATAAGTCCCAAGTCTAACTCCCACTCACTAGGAGTTATCAAACTCTATTTTAAGACTTAGGAGAAGTCAACAAGGTCTTCATGGCTCCCATCTCAAAGTGGGCGCCCAAGTTTGACATTATCCATTTAGAACTTAATTGCAAAATTCAAAGTGATGTAATTAATAAATAATTAATCTCTCAAAGTCTTAATGTGTTGGGGAACACATTCCAAGAACTTTGGAGACACATGAATTGGTTAGGATTTCAAGTTAATGGCAACTTATCCCAACAGAGCACGCCAGAACTCTTCAATAGATGATACAGATCATCTAGTTGGTCCCACTAGGCGTGCCAGAAACTATTGTCACATAGATTTGCACCCAGTGTTGAAAGCTTTTAGGGCTCCAACAATCTAGTGAAACATTGAGATGACCTCCAGGTGTGGGACCCTATAGGGAGGCCGAATCTCTAAAGAGAGGTTGGTTCCTTTGCTGAATGAGAGATTTAGCAATCCTAAGACTAAACCTAATCTATCTATTTGATAGGAAAAGAGGAAGAGGGGGTAAAACTGAAAGTAAAGGGAGGTGATACACCAGGTTTGAATAAAGAACATTCACAGAGCTAAGATGCACAAATAAAGAAATACAACTAATAACTTACATAGATCGTGAAGATTTTAACAGAGGTAAAGAATGGATTGCCAGGAATTAAACATTCACAAAAAATGGCTAATTCTAAGGCTACACAGAGTTAAAAGCATGAAGAAGTAAAACACCATATGCATTAATCAAGAGGCACAGTTACAATAGAGGAAAGTTCTGTTTGGAATACAAAAGCATCAGACTAACTATTTTCCAACTTTTTTTACATCTTACATTCATGCATATATAGCATTTGATTCCAAATGACCTAATTAGGTTACAATAAATTGTCCCATGGCTCTGTCAGAAAAAATATTTGCTTAAAGGAATGTCGGCCTGCAAGAATTCATTGCAGAAAATATCTGAAACCTGGGCAAATGAGAGATATTTTGGGCCTTCAATGCAAGTTGCTGAATCACTGATTTGCAACCATAAATGCAACAAATATCTGCATCTAGAAAGTCCTCGCAACACTTTAAATCGGTCGCTAAGATGTCTTGTCAGCCAAGCCTACATATCCTTCCTCAGTCGACAACTATCCTGATATGTGGATGTGCACATCTGGATCATGAAATTTGGATCATATTTTGAAAGTGAGGATATCCCCCCCAAAAGCTTGCCAAATGAAAGAGGAGGAAATTCTAAGCAATTTTGCCTTTTGGATCGTGTATAAATTCCTCATGATGAGGGAGATATTCACGGTCAAAGTTGCGGTCAACCGGCATATGGATATCCGCGTGTCATCACCTCACAGCCGCACAGTGGGAACATGACATTAACATAGGCATTCGATAACATGAATATCCCTCAAGGTCTACATATTCGCAAATATCTGGATGATATATCCGGATCGAACAGAAGAGCCTTCACAATCTCGATATTCGGATATGCACCCATCAATTTTTTCTTCACAGCATAGAGAAATTGTCATCTGCATGGATATTAACTTTTAATATATGGGCGCTAACTTAATATCTGGTTACCTTTTGAATATCCTGATGATGTCATCGACATAAGGAACTTCTTTTAAGAGGTGATCTGCATGACATCATCAGGATATTCGCAAGGGTCATGGATATTTAAGAAGGATCCAGATATTAAGAAATATCCAGATGACGTCATCGTCATATTCACAAGGATCTGCACATTCGCAAAGGACCCAGATATTAGTTAAGATCTAGATGTTTAGAAAATATTCTGATATTAACTAAGGTCCGAATATGAAGGGGATATTGGGACCTTAGCTAAGGTTCGTGATATTAAGATAATATCCAGGATGTTAGCTAAGATCCAGATGACATCACCAGGATATTCATACCAAAATGACTAAGTATGAAGATGGGAAATCCCTACGAAGGAAGGCATTTGAAGATTAAGGATTTCTGGGTTTTTTGCAAGGATTCTCCAAATGGGATTTAGGGATTTTTGGCAGGTAGAGCATAAGGATTTGGAGGGATCAAGTCCTGCAGAGCCATATTCTAAGGGATATCTAGGAGATTTTCAAGGTGAACTATTTGACTTTGGATAGAGGAAAATAGGTCAAAACTTAACTCTGTAAGTCTAAAATCCTTCAAATCTTAATGTTTTCCTTGTAAAAATCTCTAAAAATTCATCTAGGGGATCCTTGCAGAAAACCCAAAAAAACCCAAAAAATTTGAAGCTTTTGCCTTAGTTTTTGACCCATTTTGAACCTTAGTCAACAAAACTTTATGTTCATGAACTAACAAAAAATGGCTAAGGCATGGAGTAACTCTTTCCCCTTTATCGGCAAAATAGAGGTTTTATGAACTCTTCAAGAGTTCAATTTTCCACAAGTTCACCGCTTGGGTGATTTGCCGATTGAAGGAAAGGGAGTCGGCTTCTTAAAAAAAAATGCCTAAGGCACGAGAGATAGGGAAGGCCTTTGTCGGTAGAGTTCATAAGGGGCTAACTTTCCTCAAAGTTCTAAGTCTGTATGGTTTGCCAACGAAGGATTTTGCCGACAAGGCAAAGTCGCCCAAGACAAAGTTCAAGAAAGAGTCAGGTGGCCCAGTGGAAGAAAAATGACTGAGGCATGGTGAGTTCAAGGTTCTTTAGGTTCTCTGATGGAGCATTTTTCTAATAAGGTAAAAGAGGCCGAATGAAGAAGCGACGAAAAGGAAGGTTCGGCAAAAGGAACTTTTGTCGATAAAGAGGCCCTGGTTCACAAAAAGTGACTTTTGTCAATATGCAAAAAACAAAGCATAAATGGTTCGGCAAAATAGTATTTTGCTGATAAAGAGAAAAAGCAAGGCCAAACTAAAAAGTTCGTGAAAGAGAGCTTTTGTTGATAAAGGAGCAAAAGTTGGCCAAAAGGCTCAGTTCAGGAAAATAGTTTTTTGTCGATAAGGCAGAAAAGATGATACTTGGCCGAGGTTTGAAAAAAGAATATTTCGCCGATAAAGGAAGGTAAAAAGTAATGAATAGAGAAAAGTTTGCCCAAGACAAGATTTACGGACAAGGAAAAACATAAGAGAAAGGAAGAAAAGAAATAGTTCAAAGATAGAAGTTTTGCCGATAAGGCAAAACACAACCAAGAATGGTTTAGAAAAGGATAGTTTTGTCGATAAGGCAAAAAATCAAGCAGAAAAGAGACAAAGAAAGAAGAGTTCGGAGAAATGGATTTTTGTCGATAACGAAAATGAAGAAACAAGCCAAAGTTCAGAGATAGACAAAGTTGTCGAGTGAAGATGGAAAGATGCAAAGAGCAGATTTGAATGGTTTGTAATAAACATATTTTGTCGATAGAGCAAAATATAGACTAGAATTTAAATATGCAAAAATCAATGAAAAACAAAGAATTGTAAAATATTATATACTTTAAATATCTGGATGTAGATATTTGAAGTGTTGTAAAGGCTCTGTGAAAAAGGATTTTGGAGGGAAAATTTATTTGAATTTTCCTCATCATCCATTAATACAAAATCTGATGTGCTCAACTACCCCATTGCTAGATATTTTGTATTAATTGTTGTAGGTTGATGAATCAGCTGTTTGCATTGAAGAGGCAAAATATCTCCCAGCTACTCCATGATCTAAGAGATTTTTTGCATTGAATTCTTCCAGGCAAAACATCCCTTTTGATAGGGATATTTTCTGATAGGCCCATGGGGCGAATTAATTGTGGAATGACTGAGGTCAATATAATTCCAATGTTGTATATGCATGTTTGTGAGATGTAAAGAGGGTTGGAAAATAGTTGAATTTTTCATGCTTATGTATTCCAAACAGAGCCCTCCCCTGTTGTAACCATGCCTTTTGTTGAAACACGCACTATTTTTTTACCTTTTCTGTTATTTTAGCTCTGTGTAATTCATGACTGATTGCCTGTGAATGTTTATTTCCTCTCAATCTTGTTCTTTTCTTTACCTCTACTAAGAATTTGTTAGATGTGTGTGAATGATCAGTCGTATTTCTTTATTTTGTGAATTTTTAGTTCTGTGAGAGCTTTTATATTCAAACCTAGTGTATCACCTCCATTAATTTCTAGTTTTACCCCTTTACCCCTTTTCATCAATGGTGGATAGATTAGGTTTAGTCTTAGGAATAGCTGAATCTCTTATTCAGCAAAGGAACTAGCCTCTCTCTAGAGATTTGGCCTCCTTGCAGGGTCCTACACTTGGAGGTCATCTCAATGTTTCACTAGATTATTGAAGATTGTTAAACCTCTCCAACACAGGTTGTCAATCCAAGTGACAACAAACTCCTTGATCAAACCGTTATTTTATTGTTAATTGACGATCAATCATCACAACATATGTTGATTATGTTTTCTCTTGAAGATCCATCAGTTCCGTGAGTCTCACCTACATTGCTCCATTCTATTCAATATCAAGTTGCTTGATAAGTCGTAGTGCTGGAATTTCAATTGATATTGGTATTGAGGCCCTTTTTCCATACACTAATTCATACGAGGATGACTTGATGATTTATTTTGAGTGATTCGGTCTGCCCATAATGCCATTCTTAGATACTTGTGTCATTCTTTCTAGTGATCTACATCCATTCTTTTAATGAGTCAAATCAAGTTCTTATTTTTTGATTCAACTAAACTATTTCCCTCTGGATAATAATTTGAAGATGTCTTCAAGAAAATACCATTCTTCAAGGTGAACTCTGAAATCTTTGACCCAGGAAATGCCTTAGCATTATTAGATATGATTGTGTTAGGAGGACTAAACCTGGTAACAATTTCTTCCAGAAAATTTAGAATAACATTCTTTGTGGCTTCTTTTAATGGCACTGCTTCACTCCATCTTGTGAAATAATCCATTGTTGTAAGGATCCGCTTGTGACCCGCATTAGACATTGGATTAATCATTCCTATGAAGTTTAGACCCCATTGGGCGAATGTCTCTTTGACCATGATTAGACTTGGAGACATAGCAACATTTTGCCTTTTCCCTAAGTAGAACTGACACTACTGACATTTCCTAACCATCTCATGACAATTTGAAAAAAGGGTAGGCCAATAATATCCTACAAAAATTATTTTAGTCATTGTAGTTTTGGCTGAGAAATGCCCTCTAGATGTCCCATAATGTAGATTATACAAAATCTTATCAGCTTCCACCCTTTTCACACATCTGAGCAAAATGCCATTAAAATTGTGTCTGAAAAGAAAACTGTCAATTAGAGAATAGTCGGATCCTTGCAATCTATAGAATCATCTCTTATGAAGAGGTAGTTGAATCAGACATTGTCTTGTCTCCATAAAGTGCACTCTATCTATTATCCATGAACTTGAGTCATCTTCTTGATTTGCCAATACCATTGTTCAAACTTCCTGATGTTTTGCTGTCGAATCTAGACTTTGAGCCATGTACTCGCAGAGTCCCCTCCCTTTGACAAGTTTAGTCAGTTTGATCTCAACATCATATTCCAATATCTTAGTAATCCAATTCAATCTTTTCTCAGTAATTTCTCCTTCCATTATGTATTCCCGAACACTTGGATGAGCAGCAAATATTATGATCTTATTCCCAGTTACCAAGTTTCGAAACTTCTTTAAACCTTTTACCATTACGTAGGCTTGTTTTTCCACAAAGTTGTACTTAGATTCATACCCTCGCAAGGTTGTTGAAAAGAAAAAAAATTGGTTGCTCTTCATCCTAAGTACCATCCTTTTGAGTCAATATTGCGGCTATGTTGTGTTCTCCTCCATACATATGTACATCATGAAATCCCTGGAGAATTCTCAATTAACTAGAATCGGGGCCGTAGAGATAGCCATATTAATCTTTTCAAAATCTTGCCTTCCCTCAAGGGTCCATTTGAAATTTAGGTCCTTTTTTAGCATCATGGTGATGGGCCTGACCAATCTAGTGAAGTCTGAAATAAAAGTACTTACAAAATTAATCTTTCCTAAGAAAGAATGCACTGCCTTCTTATTCACTGGTAAAAGTAAATCTATGACAGCCTTGACTCTATCTGGGTCGATTGAGATTCTCTCCTTAGACACAATATGCCCAAGTAATTTACCTTGTGGTACATTGAAGACACACTTCTTTGGATTCAGCGAGATTCTGAACTCCTGACACCTCTGAAAAATCATCTCAACATGATCAAAATGATCATCTTTTGATTTGGTAAACACAGTGAGGTCATTAGGATAAACTAGAATAATTTTATTTATCAACCCACTAAAAGCAATATCCATGGCACACTGGAAGGTAGCTCTGGCATTTGAAAGGCCAAAAGGCATTTTCGCATAAGCGTAAGTTCCCCATTTGGTAGTAAAAGTAGTCTTGTGCTAGTCCTCTTCTTCCAGCCAAATTTGATTATACCTTGAGAATCCATCCAATAAGGAGAACCTTTCCGCTCCTGCTACTATTTTGAAGGAAGAGGATATTGATCCTTGAGAGATGCTTGGTTCAAGTCTTGAAAATCAACACAAAGTCTGATTCAACCATTTTTCTTTCTAACTGCAACCAGATTTGACACCCACGTTGAATGCTTGATCGGAAAGATAATTTTGGATTCAATGAGTTCCTTGAGTTCTCAGGCCATGAGAGATTCAATTTTTGGGTTCATAGGCCTCTATTTTTATCGGATTGCCTTCCATCCTTTAACCAATTATATTATATATTGAACTATCTCTTTATTATAACCCCAAAGATCTTCATAATTCTAATTGTTATGTCAGAAAATGTCCCCTTGGGGGCTTTTCCCTCTTAAGGTTTAGCTCCCGGGTCTTGTTTATGCATTTAGGACATCTTGCATGATTTTGACCACTCCCAATAAGAAAACCCTCAAGTTTTATGGCAAATAGGACTCAGGGGATGCACTTGACATAAGTCCTGCCTTAAATAGGGGGGAGGATTTGTGTGCCTGCACCCTAGTCTTGCCCTGTTTTAGGTCGGGACCAATTTTGAAGGTGTCAGTTTATGACCGTTATTTAGGTCATGTGCCAACACGATAAGTTTCAATTACAAAATTCTTGGTGGGAATGTTTGTAGTTGTATATATAAGCATGATTCGGTTATCATTTGTAAACTAGAAGGCAATTGTAAACTTTATGCATTATTGTGATTAGAGCATTCAAAATTATCATTGTGTTGTAGGGCAAAGCATTGTTCTTGTGTTTGTATTTGCAGATTTGGCATCCATCTCCTCATGGCATGAAGAGCATCTTCCTTCCATGAGATCTTCACTACAAGGTGATATCATTTGTTTTTTCAATCACATTTGGATTTCACCTCTATCCCGCAGGGATACACAATCTTTATTTGACAACGGTGTTCAGAAGACTTGAATGTCTCTCCGGGGCTTGACTGGGGCAAGCCTCTAAACACCACAACCCCCAACCCATTTTTTCGTGATTGTAGGAGTAGAAAAAGTGGAGTTATAAGAGAGCAGTGCAGATTGTCAGAATTGCAGATCAAAAGAGAAAATAGGGACCTAGACTCGGGCACCCACTCATTAGTCCTTTGGATCCTGCAACTGAAGAATCTCTGGAACAACAAGAACAAGTTGTAGACAAGATTCCCATATCCTGACAAAAAGCATGGCACTGGACTAGGGTGCCCACTCATTAGTCCCTGACTTTTCCATTTTCTAAACTTTGAAATCTGGTATGCATTTGATTGTCATTTGATATCTCCGTGTGCAAGCATTTTTCATAATTTGTCTATTTGCTTTTAAATTTGCATAATTAGGGTTTTGAGCATAATTGGACTTAATTAAACAACTAAATCACACAATTCCAATTTTCCCCTATGTTGAGTGACTGAAGTCCTGTAGTAGACTTCCTACTCAGCTGAAGTCCTTGAATGTTTAGTGGAGAAAGGAGGATTTACACAAACTAGCAAAATCAACCCTAAACAAATCCCCCTATTTTTTTCTACTAAACATTTTGGTGAACTCGTGTTTTTGGACTTTCTTGCACCTTTCTGAGTGTTGTGCTTCAGATTTACATTCATTTAATTCATTCATTTCATTGTTCATCTTATTGCATTTGAAAAATTACAAAAAAATTGAAAAAGTTGAAAAATTTGAAAAAATTGGCATTTTTAGCTTGCATTTTCAAGCATTTTGAATTAGTTGGCACTGAATTTCAATAATTTTCTGTCATTATCATCAGATCTAATTTAAAATACAGAAATTTTTCATTCATCACTCATTTAGATTGCATTTTCATGCTTAAATTGATAAAAATTGCTTGAAATTGTGCATTTTTTCATATAACCTAGTTTTGCATTAGCTAGGGTTTGCAGTCAAAATCTTGTTTCAGATTTTACCACCCTTTTAAAACAATAATTAGGACTTATTTCTAACTTTAGTGTTTCATCATAGTGATTTGCTTGCAAAATTTCATGCCTAGGGTTTGAAAACCTTGATTTTTCACTAGATTTTGGCCTTATTGTCTCCCTAGATTTGCACCATAGGCGTCTTGTAAATAATTTTTATGAATTAATTGGTTTTTATCATGGTTATTATCTATTTCCCCTCCTAAAATTCTTTACAACACCTTTTTATTGGGCTATTACAGTGGAAATTTGGTGAAAAATTGCATATTTTAGCTATATTTTTCCTAGGGTTTGACCTTGAGTGGAACTATAAGTGTGTTGTGACAGATTTTTTGGAATTAGGTGGCTGTTATTACTATTATAATTTTATTTACATCATCATTTTCCTCACAACACTCTTTTGCATTGAAATCTAGTGAAAATTGCATATTTTGACTATATTTGTCCTAGGGTTTGACCTAGATTTGCACTCCAAGCATGTTGTGATGGATTTTATGGCTTTAGGTGACTAATATTACTGATATAATCTTTTGAAACTCCTAAAATTCTTTACAACACCTATTTTATTGGGTCTTTGCATTCAAAATTTGTGAAAAATTGCGTATTTTAGTGTATTTTCACTAGGTTTTGACTTGTCATCACTCTAGATTTGCATCAAAAGTGTGTTGTGAAGGATATTTTTTCTTTATTGGACTGATATTAGACAGAGTATTTTCTTCCCTTGATCAATTTCCTTACAACACCTTTTCTTTCACTCATTTGCATTGGAAAAAGTTGAAAAAATCAAGCATTTTAAGTCATTTTCACACATAGTTTCGCATTCATGGATTCTCCTAATCATTCATCTTTGGAAGATTTATTTGAGTACATCATTAATTATGATAATTTTTTCAAATTCACTGATAAAAATCCACAAGTCTTGCATCAAATAGCATACATCTATGGTATTGACATGAACATGAGCACTAGCTATGATATCCTTCGAACAATAGCCTATTTTGAAAGATTTCTTGCTACGGTGGATGTTTTCCCTTCAATCTTGGAAAATCTCACTAAGTTCATTGCTGAAAAAAATAATGGGTAAAGTAGTAGTGAAAACATTATTCCCTCTCTCCCTTCGTTTCATGATTCATACATAATGGATATCCTTTATGAAACCTATGAGAATGATATAGCAATGGGTGATTCATCGAGCAAAGAGACTTGTCCCAACATAACCCCACTTAGTGAGGATATTTTGGCACAAGAAGAAGACATTGTTGATACATTCATTCACACTACTCTGCCATCCCTTCCTGCTCTCTCGGGCTAGGATGAATCATTGGATGATGCAAATTCTCTTTGTGACCATTTGCTTCAACCTGCTGAAACTTAAAATTTACCACCTGATGTTCAAGAATTTCTCAATTACATCTTAAACAAAGAAATGAAACATGCATCTTTACCTTAACCTTCACATACCTTGGAAAACAATGAAATTTCACATGACATTGAAGGACAAACTATCCCTCAAACCCAAGGTATTCCAACACCCTATATACGGACTGAAATGGGCACTTTTCGGGTTCCTCAACAATGTCATTCAAATGGAATTACAAGAGCTCCTATAACTGACATAGAAAAGGGAAACATCCCCTCTCTACCATCATCAATGGATACCTTTCCTACAAGGTTACCCTTTCAAACTCATGAGCATATGGAAGAGAGAAGAAGAGATAAAGCCTTAACCATTAAAGTAAAGATCACGATCCGTGATGACCGCTAGCCTGGTTGTCTTTATAGGTAAGTATTTATAACCCTTTATCTCTCGTGATGTGTTTCCCCCATGATGTGTTATGTGTTGTTTAGGCCTCCTGGGATGACCCTTGATTCTCTTGTAAGGTCCAGGATACCAAGAGACTGCCTCTGTTGTGACCTTCTTCTATTTGTATCATCATTCTTCTATATTGCTTCTCCTCTATTTTCACTATTATGTGTTGTGTCTTATGGACACAGCGTTGCGGTTGGTGACTTAGGGGCACCCTCCTACGTGACTATCCCTAAGACACTTGTTTCTCCTCTCTTGATTTATTGTTTCCCTTCCTCTAGTGTTTTTATCTAGCCGGCGGATGACGAAAAACATTTTATATTGATGCGGACCTAGTGTCCCTTTAGCGAGAAATCAAAAATTGGACTTAGTTCCTACATGACAATGGGGTTGTTATATATTATCTGACACTTGGCTAGTAGAAGCACTCAGTGTGATCTTGATGGTGTCTTATCACACTTACAAAACATAACAATACTGCTGCTTTGTGCACTTTGTCTATCTTGAATCTTGCATCATGCATTGTTGTTTTTATCATGATTATATGGACACTAACACTTTTCTTGCAGGAATGTGTTTGTGGGAACATTTGGCGATCGTAAAGTACATGTCACCTCTGAGGGGCATGGTCTTTGCAAAAGCTCATGTTCCCTTGTGTGTTTTCTTCCTACCTTAACATGCTTGTTATTGATACTTGATATCAACAACCTTAAGGTGGGGGCATATATAAGGTAAGCTGTCTGTTCTAGATGTTAGCAATGTGTGTTGTTCTCAAGTGCAGTCTTAAAGATTGGTGGCAATGAGTCCCTGCTGCACTCTAATATATTTGTTTGAAATCAACTTGAAATCATTTAAGCCCTCTGTGGAGGTGGGATATCACATCCTTTTCTTAAGCCCTCTGCAGAGGCGGGGATGGTGTATTTCTCGTAGAGAGCGCACATCCTGTCATTTTCAAAAGTCCTCTGTGGAGGCAGGGAGCGGTTCTGTGACTAACTTAACCCTTAAGAGTGTCTTTAGTGATTGTTGTGGCAAAGCCCAATCATCGGTGTGTGCCTGTAATGTGCCTGAGATGGTGATGAACCTAGAAATAGGAACACTCCATCACTTGTCTGTCATTTTTCCTCCATGCCTTCCAAGTGTGTGTGTATTGCATTTTTGTTCCCAAGCATAGTCTTAAAGACCAGTGGCAATGAGTCCCTCCTATGCTTTGGGATTTGTATGGTGTGCTTGCTTCGTATGGCGTGTTTGGCATGTGTGTTGCCCCATATGCAGTCTTAAAGACCGGTGGCGATGAGTCCCGCTTGCATTGTGGGTGGTGTGTTTACTTTCCTTGTACTTGCATCTAAATTTCATATATATGAAAATGAAAAAGAAAAAAAGAAAATCATCACTGTCTTCACTGCATTCATTGTATTCACTATGTTTTGCATGTCTTCAATGTTGTATTCTCTGTGTTTTGCGTGACTATAACTATTTTCTCTGTGTTTTGCATGCCTGTTACTATCTTTTCTATGATTGGCGTGTTGTCTTCGTGCTTGGCGTGTTTTCTATGTTTGTTGACCATACTTTAATGCATGTATTGGCCTCACCTTTATACATACATTAAAGTGGGGGCTAAATGTTATGTTAGAAAATGTCCCCTTGGGTGCTTTTCCCTCTTAAGGTTTAGCTCCCAAGTCTTGTTTATGCATTTAGGACATCTTGCATGATTTTGATGACTCCCGATAAGAAAACCCTAAAGTTCTATGGCAAATAAGTCCTGTTTGAGATAGGGGGGATGACTTGGGTGCCCGTGCCCTAGTCTTGCCCTATTTTAGGTCGAGACCAATTTTGAAGTGTCAGTTTATGACCATTATTTAGGTCCTATGCCGACATGGTAAGTTTCAATTACGAAATTCTTGGAGGGAATGTTTGCAATTGCATATATAAGCATGATTAGGTTATCATTTGTAAACTAGATGGCAATTGTGAACTTTATGCATTCTTCTGATTAGAGCATTCAAAATATTCATTGTGTTGCAGAGTAGAGCATTGTTCTTGTGTTTGTATTTGCAGATTTGGCATCCATCTCCTCATGGCATGAAGAGCATCTTCCTTCCATGAGATCTTCAATACAAGGTGATATCATTTGCATTTTCAATCATTTATCATTTGGATTTCGCCTCTATCCCGCAGGGATACACACACTTTATTTGGCAATGGTGTTTAGAAGACTTGAATGTCTCTCCGGGGCTTGACTGAGGCAAGCCTCTAAACACCACAACCCCCAACCCACTTTTCCATGATTGTAGGTTACAAATTGTAGGAGCATAAAAAGTGGAGTTGCAGGAGAGAAGTGCAGATTGTCAGAATTGTAGATCAGAAGAGAAAATAGGGACCTGGACTTGGGCGCCCACTCATTGGTCCTTCGGATCCCGCAACTGAAGAATCTCTGGAATAGCAGGAATAGGTTGTAGACAATAGTCCTAGATCCTGACAAAAATCATGGCACTGGACTAAGGCGCACGCTCATTATTCCCCAACTTTTTCATTTTCTGAACTTAGAAATCTAGTATGCATTTGATTGTCATTTGATATCTCTATGTGCAAGCATTTTCCGTAATTTGTTTGTTTGCTTCCGAATTTGCATAATTAGGGTTTTGAGCATAATTGGACTTAATTGAACAACTAAATCACACAATTCCAATCTTCCCCTATGTTTTGAGTGACCGAAGGCATGTAGTAGACTTCCTACTCGACTGAAGTCCTTGAATGTTTAGTGGAGTAAGGAGGATTTACACAAACTAGCAAAATCAACCCTAAACAAATCCCCCTCATTTTCCATATTAAACACTAATATATCACCTTATCATATTTGTCACATAAGGAAATTAACATGTCTCTCTCATTTTGAGTAGTAACATTTGCTACCTTGATTTTCTTGTCATTATTGACTTCTAACTTTGAATAATCATCTTTATTTGCTACAAACCTTCTTTTGTCCAATTTTGCATTATCAAAATCAAAGAGGCTCTCTAGTGTTATCAGTCCCTTAGGAAATTTATTCAACTTCAATTGGACTATCTGGTCACCATACGCTTCTTCAATTTTGGGTTGGAATTGGTCAACAAACTTGCCTGATTGTTGCAAAAATAAAGAAATTTGAGCATCACTCTCAAAGACTTGCCAGTGATCTCCATTATCTAGGACAACCAACTGAATAATCATCTTTACCGCATTTTCATTGACCCAAAGATTATTCATCAAGTTGAACTGTTCCCCAATTTGTGCCATCTTATCAACTTCAGTGTTTTGAGCCCTTGGGATCACTTGAATATTAAAAGCACCAAATCCTTTGATTAGATCCCACATTTAGTGGCGATAAGATCTCATCTTGATATTCTTAGCCGCTGCCATTGTTTGGACCTATTTGATCACCAATTCGGAGTCCCCAAATATTTTTAACAGTTTGATTCCCAATTTCTCAGCAAGGATTAAACCATGGACTAAAGATTCATATTTCACTTCATTATTGGTACAACTAAACTGGAAATAGAAGGCTCTGAGTACCTTCTCTCCTATGGGTGATACATGACACACACTAGCCCCTGAACCATTTCAGCATTTGGCACTGTTAAAATTTAAAGTCCAGAGAGAAAAACCTTCCTCTGAGACTTTCTCTTTTTCCCCTAATGTACTAGTCACTTCTGGAATCAGAGGGTCCTCTTCAAAAATCACATATGTCCCTAATACCATGGAATTATAATTTCCAAAAGGATCATTTTGCATAGCTTCCAATAGAAGCATCTCTTCCTTTTCATTTCTATCACTTAATACATCTTCCTCATCAAACATTACCATGTCGATCCTCTCATCTTTAGTGATCATAACATGTTTCGCTTCAAAATTTGCCATCACTTCTTCAGTAATATGTTCTTTATGCAATGGTTCTGATAACACTTTCATCTTGGAACCATATTTGGTTCTTAGAATTAGATGGGACCAATCTAAAGAAAGATAACCCCCAATTTTGGTTGTAAAATATCTAGATAAACATAAGCCAAAGGCTAGAGGGATATCTATTACAAAACATTCTTGTAGCACAGTGATATTTGGGCATGCATACAATGTAAGTAGAAGTTCTTTGCAAAATCCTATTGTTTGCACCTTCTTCCCATCTAATTGCATCACCTCCTTTTCCTTAGGTTCATATTTTATTTGAAGGGCATCCACTATTTGTTTGGGCATCATAGTGGCACTTGAGCCTGAGTCTATCATTGAATTTTGTAGTAATTTCCTACCCACTATGAGAGTCAATTAAAAGGGTGTAGGTTTATTCTTACCTACCTTTGCCTTTGAAATCACAAGAGAAGCTATTGGGTTTGGTTGAGAAGTCTTTGGTTGTTCTTCTGTCAATCCTTTATTTTTGGTAGTACTTCCCACGTGAATTGTGATCACTGGTTTTTCCTACTCATTTAGTGCTTCTTGAAGCAGTGTCTTTTGCTCTAAGATGGATAAAACATCCCATATCAAAACATTAGCAGGTGCCCTCTTCAATTGCTCCACTACATTCAATAGACCAGGTGGTTGCACAAACTCTAGAGATATTGATATTTCATCCTTTCAACTAATTAATTTGTAATACCATAACTCGGTGCTATTGCAGTAGCATCTTGTTTTGGCATTTGTGAGGGGGTAGCCTGAATCACTGGAATCTTCCTAAATGTAACCTCAGGATGTGGTGTGATTTCCAGAACCTCAATGATCTTCCTCTTAGACTGAGTGTAGTAATCAAACTGTACCTATAGAGCCTTTGAAGTGGAAGCCTCATTTGCGAACACGATCTCTTCTTCTTCAACCCATGAAAAGAGTGCGTGTTCTAGAGCGATTTCTGCCTCTTGATCTATATACATTCCTTGTAATTGAGCTACTAGGACTGCATTTTACATGCCAGGTGATTGGTATTGATATTGCACTGGTGGCATTTCTATTTGCATTTCTTGTCTTCTTTGATCTGCCACCTTTTACAGCAAGTTTCCCTTGGGACAATCTTTGGGCATATGAGCGTTATTGCAAGGACAACACCAAGCATTCGATTACTCTGCCAAATTGTTCTGACTCATGACTAATTCTCAATGAGAGTTAGGTGCAATAGTTTGCAATGGTGTTGGAACTGGGATAATTTGATTTGATGGTTGAGATGGACCTGGCCTCTCGGATTCGTGGTAATGATTAGTGTAGAGGAAAACTAATGTGTTGTAGACTTGACATAATTCAGGGGTAAACCTATCTGAACAGTCCACTTGACATTGTACTCCCACATTAAATTATCAACCAACAAGCGTAATCTTATGATGGCACTACATTGTATGTGCCTTCAGGACTCATGTTCTCCTAAACTATCTTATCCAAACCTACTCGGATTATTCTATTTTGTTGGAATTCACAGAAATGCAAGAACAATAAAAATAGTTACAGAATCTAGTGGCTACGGGTACCTTCAGCATAAGCTGTAGATAACTACTAGCAATAGGAAATTACAAGACTAATCCAAAACCATTCAGAATAATGAGAAAACTAATGCTAACCTCCGAAGGACTCAAAATGGACAAAGTATACATTTGTTCATGAACCACAACTACTGTAATTAACAAGCAAAAAGTATTCTAATTAACTCACAATGCATTTATAAACTAATGGAAAACAACTTTAACAAGAATGCATAAAGGAATAAGCAAATAAATGAAGTGAAGATCAATACCTTGAGTGGTCGGCTTAGGGGACTGACTCACTTAGCTAGAAATCAAATCTAATTCAGATACTCACGCATCCACATAACACATAGTTCTATTCATTTTGTATCGTAAACATAATCTCTTTTAGATTGTATTCAATAATGGCATTCTTAACAAAACATGTCTGGAGCTTCTAATATTGAAAACAAAACAACAACTGAGTAGGATAACAAAGTAACTAACTTGACCCAACTAACTACAATCATTAATCCAACTACCAAAATGGGAGAGTCTTATGCAACTACCAACTAACTACAATCATTAATCCATTCCTAGATTTAGGATACAGGATTAAGATTGATTTATTAATTCTAACTGAACAGAGGAAGGAGAATCCTATTCAAATAGGAATTCTTATGTAACGGATCGCATGAAAATCATACAAGCTGCGTTTGGAACAAGTCTACTTCTTCTGCATTTATTCCTTCCCATAATGGTTCACATTCAGCTTCCAGCTACTGGCACTTTTGGCGACTTGACTTCAGCTTCCTTTAATCCTCCTGTTCTACAACTTGCTACAAATTCTCCTCTCCTTGATGCCACGTGCTCGTTGCTGCATAGGTGTTAGTCCACAAAACATATGCACACAAATAACCTTCATAATTAAACCATAGAATCTCATCTATATTGCATGCATACTCATGTTCAAATCATTCAATTGATAAATACCATCACCATATTCCATATTAACAGCATTGATTCAAGGTCTTGCAAAGTATATAAAAAGACAATATATCATGATGGTAATGTTTGAAAAGTATCTGGAAGATCATGTGGAAAAGGTCTAAAAGCATATAAAAACAACATAAAAGAGGCCAATATTTAAACCCATCATTCCCCCCAACTATCCTTTTGCTTGTCCTTAAGCAAAATCATTGAATTAAACATCTAGGGGAAAAGATTGTAATGCAAGGTAATCTGCCTAAGATCCATTACTTCTTCGAATCCTTCCCCCTGCTTAAGATAGAACCCATTATAACATGCAAGCCTATCCATCCTGACTAATTCTGTAATCCTACATTCATCATTCTTTTCTCCTGTCTAGTGAGGTATTGGATAGAGGAGAATAGGAGGATGATAAGTAAGTGGCAACCATCCCACTCTTGTTTGTTCTGAAATCTGGATGTACTTGTGCAATCTTTCAAACATGTTCATAAAATTATGGAAAGAGTGAGGCTCTTTCCTTTGCAATGCTGAGGTCAGACTATTCGATCTATTTTGTACATACCTTAGGCAACTTTGAAGCATAGGTCCTGCTAACTGTTGTATCCTTCTGTGATCTTGAAGTCTCAAATCCATGATTATTTTTCCTGGACCTTTGTGTGAGAGGAGTGTCAACCATTGAGTAAGGATTTCATCAAGATTCAGTGCTTCTTTTCTGATCTGCAGTGCCACTATTTTCTCTTGTTCTTCACATTTATCCATTAATTCACCTTTGAGCTGCTCATTCTTGAAATAGGATGATAGTGCTCTAACCTATAAATCCCCAACATAAATTGAGGGGTTCCATTCTGTATCCTCTGTCATTAGATAGTTGTGTAAACAATACTCCCACAGTTGATCTTTCTCCTCCAGGTTGACTTCTTTAAATTAGCTAAAAAAATATGCCTTGAATGTAAAGTAGGCTGATCATTAATGAACCTATTGAACTAAAAACTGAGAAATTTTTCTTTTAGAAATAATGCATACACCCTGGGTGGAGGTCTACACTCAATGATCTGAATGGCTTTGTCTATTACCTCTGTCAATTTCTCCTCCAACCTTTTAAACTCTAAATTCTTACCTTCCAATGATGCATTGAGATTATGTTTTTCTTTCTCCCAGATTTCTTTTTCTTGTTTGGATTTGTGAGTAAGTTTCATTAATTCAAAACCCAAAGACAAAGTGGTGTGATACATTGGAGATCTTGATACATGAGGTTGTGGAGTTAATACTTCATTTTCTTTAGTTTTTGTTTTACTCACGACCATCTGTGCTAATAGATCCAAGTTGGTTCCATGGCCGTAGGTTTGAATTTTCTCTTCCAACTCCTATATTTTCTTCTCCTTTTCTTTATCCTTCTCCTCATGTCCTTTCACTTGTTCTTCTAATTTCTTTATCCTGTCAAGAGCTTCTTGAAGTTCTTTTCTTATATTCCTATTTTCCAACAATTCTTTTTCCTTTTCAAAATTTAAACCTTCATCATCATCATCCCCGGTGATATCAAAAATTTCCTTAGTAGAACTACTAGGAACTAACTTTCCCATTTTATTTGCAATAAACATATCTTCTAAGTTAGAATCAGAAGATGAAGAAACATACCTTCTCCTTTTGGTAGACACATTGATATTTTCATAAGCATCAATAGGGACATCCTCAGGGGCATTTCCTTCTTTATCTGAGTCTGTATCCAGCAGTGTTGAATCATGGTGCTGCTGTCCTTCACCTTTTTCCTCCTGCCCCTGTTCCTCAACACTCCTTTCTTTAACACTCTACCTTTTCAACCTTCCTGAGCGCCCAGGATTAACAGTTTCCTGTTTGACTTCACTTTCCTCTTCTTTTTACTCCTCTTCTTCTTCTTTTCCCCCGCATCTTCTTCCTTCACAGTGCTCTTATGTTTCTCAGCACCTTTCTTATTCCTCTTTTTCTTAACAAATGTTGAAGCAGTGCCTCTCATAGCTTTAGGGTTAGAAGATGAGGGTTCCTCTATTGCCACCTACCTATCTTCTAGAGTATTTTCCTCTTGTGGCTCTTCTTGCTCAGGTTCCACCTCAAGTTTAGGCTCATGTTGAGGTTCATCCTCTACTTTAAGTACTTCTAATAGTGTTGTGATATCCATGCATTGTTTAAAGGCATTCCAATCAACCTGTGGATGTTGAATTCTCAGGCTTCTCTTAACCAATAGGGCTATTAAGTAGTGATGGGACAACGTGGTGTCTGTTTTCTTTTTTTGATATTCAGATGCCACCCTCTTCAACATATTATAGAGGAAATTGGGAACATTGACTAACTTATCATGGCGTAAGTGTTTTAGCAACTTAAAATGCACAGTATATAACAAATTGTGTCGACCATCACAGGTAAAGTATTTTATGATATAAGAAGCACATTTTCCCCAAAAGAATGGAAGGGACAATCTCTTTGTGCCTTGTGATGTTGAGTCCAGGTGTTCTCCACGCTCGCAAAATTCTTGTCTTGTTGTAGCTGCATCCGCATGAACTGGATATTCAAACCCTGTGCGTGACAATCCTGTAACTTGGGCAATGGCTATTTCAGAAGCATCCACAACCAATCCCTTGACTGTTGCCTCATCATACTGCAATGTAGCTGCAAATTACTTTACCATTTCATTATCATGTTGTATTAATTTCAAGAAGTAGTCTAGCCATCCCACTATGGTGAAGAGTGGTAGAACCATCATATACTCTAATATTTCCTTATGCACAGATGGTTCTCGTCTTATCACAACCCCTCCCATTGTCTTTGTGTTCTACAACCTCTTGGAGTTTTAATTTCTACTCAACTTTGATTCCACCACCTTCAGAAGAACCTACAATTTGCAGCCTTTTCCTATTCTTCCCAACTGTAACTTTTGGAGCCCTCTATTATGCAAAGTTTTGTATCTCTGTGTTCTCGTAGGGTAACAAGTTCACAATTTGGGTGAAACAGGGTAGGTTTACTATCTTTGGGAAACATCATAGAATTCTATCTGGTAACTCTAAAGACTTGGGTGGCAAATATTTAAAAATTTAACCCCTCCCCCTAACTAATGTGTGAAGTGACCTCACTTCACATGTGAATTAATATGAAAGGAAGAGTAATAATGAAATTGAATGGTGATATATTTATTCACATGCATGAATTAAACGAAGAGTAATAATGCATATAGAAAGAAATCTAAGTTAATAATTGAAAGTTACCCTATGGAAATAAATGATCAGCGCACCTTGGAACTGGAAAACACGTACTTGGAATTTTATTTGATGTGAGAAAGATGAAATGCATACGGGTGAATGGTAAGGAAGCAGGTACTTCGAAAGTGATGTGAGGTGACAGCTCGCAATGCTTGATCAAACAACTCGTGAGTTTGAGTTGAACACTCTTGTGGCGATGTTTGATTTATTTCAAAATGAATGAAGCATGTATAGAAGAAATGGAATGCACGGGAAAATGGTTTACTTTTTGCCAAAGTGTTGAAGATATTTGCAGATAGGTGTTGCTATGGGTGCCTCCAGTACAGGTCCTGACTGACTGTTTTACATGTCTATTATTTCAGGTCCTGACTGTAATAGGTCCTAACTGAGAGTGAAGAACAAGTCCCTCTGGAGTTAACTGTGTTCACCATGGGTAGTGTGTTGTGTGTGGATGTGAATTACAAAGCAATAGAAATTAAGTCTCAGTGACAGGGGTTGAGTCATGCAACTCAACCTCTGTATCACTAGACAGGATTAGTGGATCATTTTCTGATGGTAGATCATTGTGTGTCTCAGAACCTTCATCAATATCATCGTGAGCACCATACTAATTGGTTAGAGAGAAAATAAAATCATCTTTTTGAAGTGGTTTCTTATAAAGTTTCGGCCTGTGTCCATTTACTAGTAATGAAAATTTGACCTCGTCAATGGTTTGTAGTTGGACTGCACCATTAGGGAATACATGTTGAATCTCATATGGTCCCAGCCATTGAGATTGAAGCTTGCCCTTGAAATCTTTGTATTTAGAATCATAGAGAAGGGTCCAATCACCAACAGTGAACTCGTTAGTCTTTATATACTTATCATGCCATTTAATTTTTTTTTCTGAATAACCTCTGTGTGGTGAATGGCTTCTAATCTGATTTCATCAAGAACATTCAAATGTTGTAAGCTTTCCTTTTGGGCTTCTGTCAAATCCATCCCTAATTCTACTGTTGTCCTCAAAGTTTTGTATTCAAATTCTATAGGTAGTACTGCTATTTTGTCATAAACCAATTCATAAGGAGTGAATCCTATAGTTGTCTTCCATGTGGTTCTGTATGCCCAAATAGCTTCTGGTAACTTGGAAACCCAATCTCTTATGTGAAGCTGTACTATTTTTGTCAATATGTTCTCAATCTCCCTGTTTGTAACCTCAACTTGACCATTAGCCTAAGGATGGTATGGAGTGGACTTCTTGTGTCTAATATGATATTCCTCCACCAGTTTGGTGATTAAATTTGATGTGAATTGTGGTCCTTGATCAGTCACTATCTCCCTAGGTACACCATAACTAGTGAAGATTTCCTCATATAAGAATTTTGCCACATTGCCATCTCTGGAAAATTGCAAAGCTTTAACTTCCACCCATTTGGTTAAGTAATCAGTGCATACTAGTATATATTCCTTGTTGTTTGAAGTATGAAGATAGGGCCAACAAAATCCAACCCCCACTTATCAAAAGGAGCTAATGGTATTTGAGGTTGCAAAGGCATCTTATCACTTCTTGTAGGTCGCCCCATTCTCTGGCACCGATCTACTTCTAGTATACTTGACAAAGTCTTTATGAAGTGTTGACCAGTAATATCCCATTGTCAAGATCTTGAAGGCTATTCTTTTGGCTACAAAATGTCCACCATAGGGTTCATCATGACATGCCTTTAATATATCAAACACTTCATCCTCTCTGATACATCTTCTCATAATGTTATCTGGGCCAGTGTAGAATAAGAATCCAGAAATCCATGAATAAGGGAAACATTTGTGAACTAAGTGTCTCTTCTCCCTTGGAGAAAAGTAACCTGAAATCTGCCCTGTGACCAAATAATTAGCTATATCTGCATACCATGGAGTGTGTATGTTAAGAGAAAATAGATGCTCATTAGGAAAAGAGTCATCAACCACTCCTTCTGTTGATTGTGTAGGCAGCTTAGATAGAAAATCAGAAACTACATTAGCCTTTCTAGGTTTGTCAACTATTGTTATGTCAAATTCTTGTAATAACAACAACCATCTTACAAGTCTTCCACCCACTATTGGCTTATTCATCAAATATCTAATTGTTGTATGATCTGTATGTATGAACACTTGATAGCTAGTAATGTAGTGTCTAAATTTGTTGATGGCATAAACAACAACTAACATTTCCTTTTCTGTCACAGTATAGTTCAACTCAGCTCCCTGTAGGTTTTTGATTATGTAGTATATTGCATACTCTTTATTTCCTTCTTGTTGGCCTAAGACTGCTCCAATGGAAAAATCCGATGCATCTATGTGGATATGAAAAGGTAGTGTCCAATTTGGACCTCTTAAAACTAGAGCTTGTGTCAAGGCTGCTTTTAGCTTCTCAAATGAATTCTGATAGTCTGCGATCCATTCAAATTCAATGTCTTTTGTCAACAAAGTAAACAGAGGGGTATCAATTTTGCTAAAATCTTGAATAAACCGCCTATAATAACCTGCATGTCCAAGGAAGCTCCTTACATCCTTCTGTCTCTGTGGAATAGGCAAGGTAGATATGATTTCAATCTTCTTTGGGTCAACTTGTATTCCTGCACTTGAGATAAAATGTCCCAAGACAATGCCCTGTGTCATCATCATAAAACATTTTTCATTGCTCAAAAATAGATTGTGCTCTGTGCATCTCTTTAAAAATTTCTCTAAATTGTGTAAAGTTTCATCATATGTTTTACCATATGTGGTGAAGTCATCCATGTAAATTTCCATGTTATCATGGGCAAAATCAGAGAAAATACTGAGTACTGATCTTTGAAATGTGGCTGGAGCATTGCACAAACCAAAAGGCAAGACATAATATGCATAGGTCCCCAAGGGCAGGTAAACGTTGTCTTATCTTGATCCTTTGGTGTAATCTTGATTTGGTTATAGCCACTAAAACCATCAAGAAATGAGAAATATTTCTTCCCTACCAAAGAGTCAAGAACTTGATCAATGAAGGGCAATGGGAAGTGATATTTCCTAGTGGCAGCATTTAGTTCCCTGTAGTCAACACAAACTCGCCATTTGCCACCTTTATTGGGAACTATAACCAATGGTGAAACCCATTCACTATCTAAAATGGGGTATATAAATCCGGCATCCAAAAGCTTTTGAAGTTCAAATTTCACTCTCTCTGAGAGCAGGGTTCATGTGTTGTTGCTGCTACCTTATAGGTCTGTAGCCATCATCAATGTAAATTTTGTGCACACACAAGGTAGGATTAATGCCTTTCATGTCACTGTAATCCCATGCAAATGCTACTGAGTGGGTCTGCAATACTACGTGCAGGGATTGCTGTTGTTCATCAGTTAATGCATTATTAACAGTCAACATCTTTCCTGGCTTGATTTCTAATTGTTTAGACAGTTCTTGTACAGAGGGCAAATCAAGGCTAGGTATTACTGGTAAGCATTGCTGGGGTAATAAAGTATGAAATATTTGGGATACCTCCTCTAAGGAACTGGTGGGTATTATACTTCTTAAGGGATCTTGCAAGTAGGATAGATAGTCCTGTTGTTGTGGGTGCCTCCCATAGTCATTATGTATAATGTGAGCTATCAACTCATCTTCATCCTGGATATCCAGTAAGGGGCTATGTTCAATGGTCATCAAGGTTTGCAGTGAATAGTTGTCCTCATCATCTAGGATAGGCTAGATGGTCTACTCAAGTTTATGGTATGGTTGGGATGGTGGATACAAGACCAACTTCTTGGTCACAGTCCCATTGGATATGATCATGTTTCTTGACTTGAAACCTATAAATGCATCTATTGTGGCAAGCCATGGTCTGCCTAGTATAAGAGGATAACCAACGAGATTGACCTTGGGGTGCAAGACTATAAAATTAGTATGGTATTCCCAGGAATCTAATGCAATTACCAAGTCCTCAATGACTCCTTTAGGTTTAACTGTAGACCTATTAGCTAATTGCAAAACTGTCTGAATAGGCCTAAGGTTGTTTAATTGGAGAATCTGCATTGTCTCCTTAGTCATTACATTAATTGCAACACCCAAATCTATCAAAGTATTCTTAATCAGAGTCCCATTGATTTTGACATCCACTACTGGACTACTTGGATTTGTATATTTGGGAACAATTATATTCCCCAACATTATGTCAGCAAGGTTACCCAAAATGTGGATTGTCTTTGGGTCTATTCTCTTCCTTCCTGGTTTCTTGATGTAGAGATCTCTGATAGTCTCAGTATAGATAGGAATATCTTTGATGGCTTGGATCAAAGGAATCTTTATGCTTATATCTTGTAACTGGCTTATGAGGTCAGTTTCAACCTGTGCTGGTTGCTTTTGGATAGCTAAGTGTTTAGGGAAAGGAGGCTTAGGATGTGAAATGATCTAAGGGGCTTGATTTGATTCAGGTTCCAAAGGTGGCTTATCTAAGGCTTCCTCTGTGGATCCATCTTCAAGTTCTGTAATTTGGGGAGATGAAGGGCCCACAAGTTGTTTCCCCAATCTGAGATGAACATTACTCACCTCTACCCCATAGGTGGGGTATTGCATCACCTCGTTAGTATAAGCCTGTTGAACATGCTTTTTGTTAGGGTTAGGTGCAGGTTGGGTAGGCCTAGGAGGTTAAGTTTGAGGAGCAGATGAAGGCATTATGGCTAGCTGCTGGGGCTAAGATGGGAGCATAGGTTGCTGGTAATTTGCATTTTGTTGCCATTGTTGGCTCTTGTTCCATTGGGGCTGCCACTGAGGTTGCTGTGTAGGCCATTTGGGTTTATAGTTGGAACCTTGGAAACTTTGTTGGGGCCATGGGTTTGGTTGATGTTGGTTCCAACTGGGTTGTGGAGTAGGCCATTGTGGGTTTTGCCAGAGATTTTAATTACTAGGCCATGGCCAAGTGTTCCAAGCAAAGAAATTTTGGTTTGCAACAGGAAAGGGGGATTGAAACTTAATGGATCGGAGGGCATACCTTGTCTTTGATGCCAAGGTCTCCTTTGAGCGATGTAGAATAGTTGTCCATTCTCTCCTTCAAATGGATGAAATTCTGGCCTTTCAACCTTCTCTTGTTGGATACTTGCCACCCTCTTGCATTTACAATTAGCCTTCCTTTGCCTACAGTTGGGACAGTACTCAGTAAGAATTGCATCCACCTCTTCTTGTTTCTTCTTGATGTGAAGAGTGTCCAGCTGTGTAGCCATATGGCTAATGATATCCTCTTTCATGTTGAACAACAAGTTATTGATTTCCACTCTTGAAACACCATTGGTTGCTTTGTTTGTAATGGATGTCCTTTCTCCCCTTGGTCCTCTAGTGAAAGTTCTTGAATAATTTTAACAAACCTTACAAATTGATTCAAAAGGTAATTGAGAAATATCACCTTGCCTAATGAGATTCAAGGCATCCATGTAATCATCCTTAACCCCTCTCAAAAAGACTAGCTTTAATGATTCTTTAGACAATCTATTTTGGGGGTTTTCCTTCAAAGCAAACTGAAATCTTTCAACATAATCGTCTAGTGGCTCCTCCTCTTTTTGTGACATCCTGAAGATGTCATCTCTCCTCCTATCATGTCCTCGACACTAATCTTGGTACTTCTCCAAGAATTTCTCCTTCATTGTATCCCAGTCTGGAATGACATCTTTTTCAAGCCCCATAAACCATCTCAAGGTTGCATCCTTGATAGTGGAAGGAAAGAGTTTAAGCCTGTGAGCATCTAAAGTGTAGTCATAGCTCCTACACAAGATATCAAACTCAAACAAAAACGTATATGGGTCCTCTGTCACTAGGCCATATAAAACTGGTAAAGCTGAAGGTGGAATGTTCTTTAGCACTGTAGCCCTCTCCTGATCAGTGATAGGAAACTCAAACGTTGCTTTCTCTGGTGGATCCTCCACCGTGGCATCTGCCATGGTTCTAAAGGTCCCGTCTGTAGTTGTGGAAGATGTAGAAACAAGTCCTTCTCCTTCAACAATTCCTACTATATAATTGATAAAGTCAACAATATCTTCTCTGTCCTGATAATTTTAAGGGAGGAATCTACCTCGGTTGTCTCTCTACCTCCGCATACAGTGAATTTAGCTTTATATACCAGCGATCGTGCACAATGTTAGTACAATTTCTAGTGTTTCTTGAAAAGTGAATATATCAAACCTAATGCTGGAATCAAAATTTAAGCTATGAAAACATCTAAAATGAGCCTATGAAGGTAGCACCATCCTTGACAGTGACACCAAAAATGTAGAGGAAAACTAATGTGTTGTAGACTTGACATAATTCAGGGGTAAACCTATCTGAACAGTTTAGTTGACATTGTACTCCCACATTAAATTATCAACCAACAAGCGTAAGCTTATGATGGCATTGCACTGTATGTGCCTTCAGGACTCATGTTCTCCTAAACTATCTTATCCAAACCTACTTAGATTATTCTATTTTGCTGGAATTCATAGAAATGCAAGAACAATAAAAATAGTTACAAAATCTAGTGGCTATGGGTACCTTCAACATAAGTTGTAAATAACTACTAGCAATAGGAAATTACAAGACTAATCCAAAACCATTCAGAATAATGAGAAAACTATTACGAAGGTAATTTGGTAAAAACATGAATTCTTATTAACAATGAGCAAAATGCTCAACAAAATATATACAAGATATACAAAGAGCAAGTTTCTAAAATAGACACTGCAGAAGATCATGCAAACGATCTTACCAAATAAATTATAGCTAATTTACAGGAGTGACCATTAACTAAAAATAGGATATATAATTATTCTAATATACCCTTAATGAGCTCATCGTCATGAAGATCTCTAATAGTCTTAGCCCACCATTTAGGCCAGAGAGTAGAAGTGCCAACATTGGATGCAACAGGAGGAGCTGGAACAGGTGCAATAGGTGGAAGATCAACATCATCCGGAGGAAATTCAGGTTGAGCATCATCAAAATTAGAATCTGCATCATCATCTCTCCCATCAAGTGGACCTAACGGAAGAAGAACACCCAAGTCAGAAGCCTTCAAAGGCTGATCCTTAGAATGTTGCACAGACAAGGAAGAAAGAAAAGGTCCTCATTCTTCATCAAAGACAACATCCTGGCTGAAAGTAAGATGATCAATATCGATATCAATCAACCGGTAAGCCTTATGGTTGTCACTATACCCTGTGAACATAAGCTTTTGACTCTTGGAATCCAACTTGTAGCGCTTGGCATCTGGAATCCATACATAAGCTAAAGAGCTAAATATTTTCAAATGACTGATCTGAGGTTTGCTGCCAGTCCAAGCTTCTTTAGGAGTCTTCTCCTTAACAACATAAGTCAGAGACCGATTAAGGAGATAGACAACAGTGTAGACTGTTTATGCCCAATATTTCTTAGGAACACTCTTGTGTTCTAACATGGAACGGGCCATCTCAGTGATTGTACGGTTGCGCCGCTCTACAACACTATTTTGCTGACCCCCTAAATTTTACAAACTTATCTGGACCAAGGGACTTGGTGAGGATATCAGCTGTCTGATCCTCCATCGGAACATACAGCAACTGAACTAATCCATCTTCAACAAGCTTTCTGTTGAAGTGACAATGAGTTTCTACATGCTTGGTTCTTTCATGGAAGACTGGATTTTTGGCAAGTTTGAGAACTCCCTGATTATCACAAAACAAGGGAGTCAGACCTGCTTGAGATATTTGCATATCAGTAAGCATCTGACAAAGCCAAACTACCTCATAAGTTGCCTTAACTGCTCCCTGATACTCTGCTTTTGTCGAGGAGAGAGCCACCGCCTGCTGCTTCTTACTAGTCCATGTGACTACACCGGATCCCAAACTGAACACATACCCAGAGGTGGATTTCCTATCATCAACTGAACCTGCCCAATCTAAGTATGTGAAACCACTGAGTCGAGGATCGTGACTCCTTGAGTAAAGAAGTCCATAATCAGAAGTGCCCTTCACATAACGCAGCACACGCTTCGCTACTACCCAATGATCAGCCTTGGGGGCTGTCATGAAGTGTGAAATGTAGCTCACTGCAAAACTGAGATCAAGTCTAGTGGCAGTGAGATAGATGAGGTTGCCCACTAGTTTCCTGAACAATGATTCATCCACTACAGGTGAGTCTGACTTGGCTGACAACTTAAGCCCTTTTTCCATGGGTGTGGAGGCAGGTTTGCAATCCTGCATACGGAACTTATCTAGAAGACTGCGAGCATACTTGGACTAGGAAATGAAGATACTGCTCTCAGTCTGCCAAACCTCAACACCTAAACAATAATGCAAGAGTCCCAAATCTGTTATGTCAAATGTGCTGCACAAATCCTGTTTGATCTCAGTGATCAAATGTGCTGAGCTACCAGTAATGATCAGGTCATCCACATAGACAACAAGAATCAGAATATCACTACCAGTGTGTTTGACATACAAATTAGAGTTAGATGGACTCCTCTAAAAGCCATGATCTGTGAGGTACTTATCAATCTTGATGTACCAAGCTCGAGGAGCCTGTTTCAGGCCATAGAGTGCTTTGACCAATCTACACACCTTATGTTCTTGACCAGCAACCTTGAACCCTAGAGGCTGTGTCATGTAGACTTCTTCCTTTAACTCACTGTTGAGAAAGGCACTCTTAACGTCCATCTGATGGACTTTCCAACCAAACTGGGTTGCTAAGGCAAGAACAAGCTGAATTGTACTCATCTTGGTTGTAGGAGCAAAAGTCTCCTCGTAGTTAATGCCTTCCTTCTGTGAGAACCCCTTAGCAATGAGACGAGCTTTGTACTTGTCAAGGGTTCCGTCAACTTTGTATTTCACCTTGTACACCCATTTGCAGCTAATGGGCTTCTTCCCTGGAGGAAGATCAAAAAGGAATCCCTGAGTGGAAAAAGGCTATGGAGTCTGAATACTAGAGTCTTCTGAAAAATCACACTTATCTGGACCAAGGGACTTGGTGAGGATATCAGCTGTCTGATCCTCCGTCGAAACATATAGCAACTGAACTGATCCATCTTCAAAAAGCTTTCTGGTGAAGTGACAATGAGTTTCTACATGCTTGGTTCTTTCATGGAAGACTAGATTTTTGGCAAGTTTGAGAACTCCCTGATTATCACAAAACAAGGGAGTCAGACCTGCTTGAGATATTTGCATATTAGCAAGCATCCGACAAAGCCAAACTGCCTCACAAGATGTCTTAACTGCTCCCCAATACTCTAATTCTGTCGAGGAGAGAGCCACCACCTGCTGCTTCTTACTAGTCTATGTGATTGCACCGGATCCCAAACTAAACACATACCCAGAGGTGGATTTCTTGTCATCCACTGAACTTGCCCAATCTGAGTCTGTGAAACCACTGAGTCGAGGATCGTGACTCCTTGAGTAAAGAAGTCCATAATCAGAAGTGCCCTTCACATAACGCAGCACACGCTTCACTGCTACCCAATGATCAGCCTTGGGGGCTGTCATGAAGTGTGAAATGTAGCTCACCGCAAAACTAAGATCAGGTCTAGTGGCAGTGAGATAGATGAGGTTGCCCACTAGTTGCCTAAACAATGATTCATCCACTATAGGTGAGTTTGACTTGGCTGACAGCTTAAGCCCTTTTTCCATGGGTGTGGAGGCAGGTTTGCAATCCTGCATACAAAACTTATCCAGAAGACTGCGAGCATACTTGGACTAGGAAATGAAGATACTGCTCTCAGTCTGCCAAACCTCAACACCTAAATAATAATGCAAGAGTCCCAAATCTGTCATGTCAAATGTGCTGCACAAATCCTGTTTGATCTCAGCGATCAAATGTGCCGAGCTACCAGTAATGATTAGGTCATCCACATAGACAACAAGAATCAGAATATCACTACCAGTGCATTTGACATACAAATTAGAGTCAGATGGACTCCTCTGAAAGCCATGATCTGTGAGGTACTTATCAATCTTGATGTACCAAGCTTGAGGAGCCTGTTTCAGGCCATAGAGTGCTTTGACCAATCTACACACCTTATGTTCTTGACCAGCAACCTTGAACCCTGGAGGCTACGTCATGTAGACTTCTTCCTTCAACTCACCATTGAGAAAGGTGCTCTTAACATCCATCTGATGGACTTTCCAACCAAACTGGGTTGCTAAGGCAAGAACAAGCCGAATTGTACTCATCTTGGCTGTAGGAGCAAAAGTCTCCTCGTAGTCAATGCCTTCCTTCTGTGAGAACCCCCTCGCAATGAGACGAGCTTTGTACTTGTCAAGGGTTCCGTCAGCTTTGTATTTCACCTTGTACACCCATTTGCAGCTAATGGGCTTCTTCCCTGGAGGAAGATTAGAAAGGACCCAAGTGTGATTTTTCTAAAGACTCTGGTATTCAGACTCCATAGCCTTTTCCCACTTAGGGATTCATTTCACCTCTGAATGTGTCTGAGGCTCATAGACACTATGAATGTTAGCCATGAGAGTAAATTTAACTGTATGTTGCTGTTTGCTCTTGTTTCGGGACGATCTACCCTCAATGAGCTCATTGTCATGAAGATCTCCAATAGTCTTAGCCCACCATTTAGGCCAGAGAGTAGAAGTGCCAACATTGGATGCAACAGGAGGAGCTGGAATAGGTGCAACAAGTGGAAGATCAACATCATCCAGAGGAAATTCGGGTTGAGCATCCTCAAAACCAGAATCTGCATCATCATCCCTCCCATCACGTGGACCTAACAGAAGAAAAACACCCAAGTCAGAACTTTCAGAGGCTGATCCTCAAAATGCTGCACATACGAGGAAGAAAGAAAAGGTCCTCGTTCTTCATCAAAGACAACATCTCAGCTGAAAGTAAGATGATCAGTATCGATATCAATCAACCGGTAAGCCTTATGGTTGTCACTGTACCCTGTGAACATAAGCTTTTGACTCTTGGAATCCAACTTGGAGTGCTTGGCATCTGGAATCCATACATAAGCTAAAGAGCCAAATATTTTCAAATGACTGATCTGAGGTTTGCGGCCAGTCCAAGCTTCTTCAAGAGTCTTCTCCTTAACAACATAAGTCGGAGACCGATTAAGGAGATAAACGACAGTGTAGACTGCTTCTGCCCAGTATTTCTTAGGAACACTTTTGTGTTCTAACATGGAACGGGCCATCTCAGTGATTGTGTGGTTGCGCCGCTCTACAACACTATTTTGCTGAGGAGTATAGGGTCTGGTTAACTAGCGTTTGATGTCGTGTATATCACAGAAGTTGGAGAAGTTAGTAGAACAAAATTCCCCCCCATTATCTAACCTAAGAGTGACTATGGAACAACCAGACTCTTTCTCTACTAAGGCCTTAAACTTCTGAAATATAGTAAACACATCTGATTCCTATCTAAGAAAGTACACCCACATTTTACGACTGAAATCATCAACAAAAAGTAAGTACCTGCAACCAGTAACAGAAGGTGTATTCATTGGCCCACATACATCAGCGTCAACCAACTGTAGTACCTTGGAGGCTCGCCATGAGTCACTATTCAGGAATGGTGTCCGATGCTGCATGCCAGCTTGACAAGCTCTACAAACACCATGATGCTGGGTCTGAATCTCAGGTAAATCGGCTACAAGGCCCTCTCGAGATAGCCGAGAAAGATAGTGCACATTTAAGTGCCCATAATGCTGATGCCAAAGACTAGTGATGGAAGAATTTTGGGCTCACATGGCTAACTCTGGAGAATCACCTGTATCCACAAGTTTGTATAGACCATGATCCTCAATACCAACAGTGACAGTGCTATGAGTCTCCCGATCAACAATGGAACATTTGTGTGTACTGAAAACCACATCCAACTGAGGAGAGTGCCGCATGATCTGACTGACAAAGAGAAGATTAAGTTCCATGCTAGGAACATAGTAGACATTGAGGAATATGAGATTCCTCCCACCAGACTGAATCTGAACAGTGCCCTTACCGACAACTGTATATTCTTCTCCACCAAAAATAACTGAGTCACTGAAGGGAGTAAAGTCTGTAGACCAATCACGTCAATGAGTGAAGTGACGCGAAGCACCTAAATCAATGTACCAAGTAGAGGACTTCACATGATCTGCAGGTCTTTTAGCCATAAAAGCGTAAAAGGCAGATTCCTTCTGCTTAGTGTGCTCGGCAACATTTGCTTTTAGCTGAGACCCTCCCTGCTTCTTCTATTCAGAAGCCAAACACTGACGACAATCCTTTTTGATGTGACCATATTTGTGACAGTAATTACACTAAATATTCTTTTTCTTGTTGCTGTCCTGAGGTTGACCTGAGCCTTTCTACTGTGGAGGCTGACCTTTGCCTTTATTTTGAGCCTGAAACTTGGCTGCAAAAGCTTGCTCTGAAGAGGACAAAGAAGCACTACTACCAAACTGTTGTTTCCAGCAATCCTGCTGCAAGAGGATAGTACAAAGTTCTGGAAACTTCAGATCAACATTAGTTGATGTAATGGTGAGAGTCTCAATGAAATGTTCATAGGACTTAGGTAGACTTTTCAAAGTGATCATGACCATGTCTTCTTCCTCCATTTTTCGACCAATAGCCTCCAGCTGATCTCTGATTTCCTGGATCTTGTTCAGGTGCGTCTGCAAATATGTATTCTCATCCATCATGATAGAAAATAGTATATTTTTCAAGAAGAACGCATGGCTCTTGTTAGAGGTTTCATGCAAACCCTTCAGATGGTCCCAAATCTCCTTTGCTGTTTTGCCAGCCGGAATCTGAGGTAGCTGATCATCTGTGACTGAAAGCTTAATGAACATGACTATTTCACGGTTCTGCTCGTCAAACTTGTCCTAGTCTTTACTCGTCGTTGCAGGATGAGTAGTGGTGCCTAAAATCATCTGATTGAGGCAGCGATATTCAAAGATGGTCATCATTCGTTGCTTCTAGGTATTATAATTTTTGTCGTTGAAACACTAACTACCCTCTAACATAATGTTGGTCAAACTCGCCATCTTGCACGCTTTTTGATGCACAAAAAATGATGAACTGAGAAGAGGCTTGAGGCACAAATTTCAATGCACTAAGGTAGGTACAAGAACATATTTCAAGACAAAACTACTGGCACAAATATCGAGGCACGTACTTTGAGATAACAAAAAAACTAGAGTCAACCCAGAAAAGATCTCGAAAAACCCAAAAGGAATATGCAATCGAAAAAAATTTTGACTTGAAAATGAGGGTCAAAACCCTATCCGAAAATTGTAGAACCCTAGGCGGCCATGAAAGCACAGAAAAAACTGATCAGAAAACCGTAGTTTGGAAATAGAGGATTTCTTTGAAACCCTAGCCGCCAAATACAAATCACGCAAAAAACACAAACAGACTGGTTTTTGAAGCTGACTTCCACAGCAAATGACGCTACCCAAAATCGCGACCCTCAAAACAACCTTCAGAAACATCCAAAATCGCGACTAGGAGATTAAAATGTCAAAATATATCAACGACCCACAAAAAATCACGATCAGGAACTTAAAAAAATTGGAAGAAACGAAGTCGGGGAGCCTTCAAATTGCAACCACAGATAGAGTGAGAGAAAACGACGCCTAAAAAGAAATGCTGACAAACACTATAACCCTCAAAATCACAACCAGGTGAAGATGAAATTGCGACATGAAAACAAATGGGTTTAAATCCCGCGTATGCACAAAAGGCAGAAATAAACTGCCGATGTTTGCAGAAAAAATAAAAATAAAAATGGGACCCCAAAAGCTTCATGACCAGAGGGTGACGACCAAAAGAACTCGAAACAAGAGAGTCGAACAAGTATGTCGTCCGTACGATGTACAGAAAATACAACAGGCGTTAGAAAAATTACAAAAAGAAACTTTTCCCACTTAAACTTGGATCTTTGATACCATATTACGAAGGTAATTTGGTAAAAACATGAATTGTTATTAACAATGAGCAAAATGCTCAACAAAATATATACAAGATATACAAAGAGCAAGTTTCTAAAATAGAAACTACAGAAGATCGTGCAAACGATCTTACCAAATAAATTATAGCTAATTTACAGGAGTGACCATTAACTAAAAATAGGATAAATAATTATTCTAATAAAAACTAATGCTAACCTCCGGAGGACTCAAAATGGACAAAGTATACATTTCTTCATGAACCACAACCATTGTAATTAACAAGCAAAAAGTATTCTAATTAACTCACAATGCATTTATAAACTAATGGAAAACAACTTTAACAAGAATGCATAAATGAATAAGAAAATAAATGAAGTGAAGATTAGTACCTTGAGTGGCTGGCTCAGGGGACTGACTCACTTAGCTGGAAATCAAATCTAATTCAGATACTCACGCATCCACATAACACATAGTTCTATTCATTTCGTATCATAAACAAAATCTCTTTTAGATTGTATTCAATAATGGCATTCTTAAGAAAACATGTCTGGAGCTTCTAATATTGAAAACAAAACAACAACTGAGTATCTGGATAACAAAGTAACTAAGTTGACCCAGATCTCATCCCTCCTAACTTATACAAAAACGAGAGAGTCTTATGCAAATACCAACTAACTACAATTATTAATCCATTCCTAGATATTAGAATACGGGGTTAAGATTGATTTATTAATTCTAACTGAATAGAGGAAGGAGAATCCTATTCAAATAAGAATTCTTATACAACGGCTCACGTGAAAAACATACAAGCTATGTTTGGAACAAGTCTACTTCTACATTTATTCCTTCCCATAATGGTTCACATTCAGCTTCCAGCTGCCTGCACTTTTGGCGTCTTGACTTCGACTTCCTTTAATCCTCCTATTCTGCAACTTGCTGCAAATTCTCCTCTCCTTGATGCCATGTCCTCGTTGCTGCACAGGGGTTAGTCCACAAAACATATGCACGCAAATAACCTTCATAATTAAACCATAGAATCTCATCTATATTGCATGCATACTCATGTTCAAATCATTCAATTGATAAATACCATCACCATATTCCATATTAACAACATTGATTCAAGGTCTTGCAAAGTATATAAAAAAACAATATATCATGATGGTAATGTTTGAAAAGTATCTGGAAGATCATGTGGAAAAGGTCTGAAAGCATATAAAAACAACATAAAAGAGGCCAATATTTAAACCCATCAAATAGGTTGGTAAGGAGGTTTGGCTCCTTGGAAACCCTAGTAAGGGGGCCTTGGATAAGTGGTATATTGCCTTTTTAGGCTTATAATCTCATTTGCAAAACTCTATAGGATATTCTTCATATCTTCCATTTCATTTGCCTAGGGCACTGATACTAAGGTTGCTCGGGCTTGAAATGTAGGATAGACATACATGTAAGGGCTAGATTGTGGCAGGTTAGGAACTTCTGCTTGAGCAGGGATGGACAACTTGGGGAATATGAGCATAGGGGGCCTCAGAGGAAGTTTCCCGACATCTATCAAGTTGTTCTTAGCTTTTATAGCTAAATCATAGGCAACTGAAAGAGTCTGTCCTCCCAATGATTGAATCATAACTGCTATATCTGAATTAAAAGCCTTTAAGTAAAAAATAAGTGTCATACCTATTGGGGGTCAGGTTGCCACTGGAATCCTTTGCCATGTCTTTTAGAATCTCGTGTTGAAATCTGTAATAGCCTCTTGGGGAGCTCTTTTGATAGTAATCAATTGTTGCAATAGGGATGACCTATCTCCCTTCTCATTGAATCTGTTAAAAAATAGGTATCCCAATTGATCCCATGTGCTAATAGAATTCGACTGAAGAGACTGATACTAATCTAGATCCCTCCCCTTAAAAGATGTAGGGAGTAATTGCAAAGCCACATTCTGCTATGTTACATGATGCATTGTGCACACATCTGTCGCATCTTGTAAATATTCAGACGAAGTCGTTGAATCTTCTCTTGTGAATTTGGGGAGTGCCTTTAAAGCATTGTCCAGGATAGGATCCCATGTATCTGGGGCTATTGGGGGAATAAGCGGACTACCATTATTCCAATTAACAAAGTTTCTAGGAGGTACTAGTGCAACCATCTGTACTGTTGATGTGCTTGATTTGGTTGTCCTTCTTAGAGTAACAGTGACCAATGGTGGAACTAGAAGTCCTGGGTTACTAGCTTTACGAGTCCTCATAGTAGGTCCTTGGCTCATGCAATCAGACCTCCAATTGGGCAACTAAAATTAGTCCCACTAGGAAACTAAAATTGGTCCCACTGGGCATGCCAAAAACGGTTGATGATTAAATTTGCATATAACCGACAATGATGGGAAATCTCAAAAATGTGGGACTTGATTTATGAGATAACCTTCAGATTTTATAGAAGCCGACTCTTCCTGAAATCTTTAATGTGTAGGAAAGAGAGAGATGCTGAATAATAAACAATCACAAATAGAATCTAATCTATGGCGATGTGCCAAAAATGATCTCAGACTTTGGAAACAAAAGAGAAACAATGCATCCAACTACTACTAATAACAAATGAATCATAACTTTCAAAAGAGCATACATGCATGATTTTATAGCTAATTCTAAATGTTATCATTTTGATAGTAGATCACATAGGCCAAAATACCTCATATATGACAAATGAGAATCCATAAACAAAGTAGCATAGAACGTCATCACTCTTCATTGTTGATCAGAGAACAAAGTATACAAGGCCAAAGTTTGCACATACATACAATATTCAATCATTTCTGAGAAATGCCTGTCTAGGCTCTTTGATTCTTACTGTTCTATTCAAATTCTCCATCCCAATAACTACAATCATAGATCTATTTAAACCAATCTCCAATCAGAGATTCTGAAAGAAGACCAATAATTACAAAAAACTAACTAAAACTTCACAAAGCATTAAAAATGCCAATATCAGTTCGAATTGTAGCTTAGAGATTCTCTAGAGGCATGAAGCACGAGACTCTACATGAAGAAAGAAGCTTCACATGAAGAAGAGGCTTCGACCAATAGTGCAACAGGAAATATCTGTCAAAATCTTTCCCCCTTAGAGATGTGCGGTGATGCCACGTGGCCACTTCTCTCCTTCCTATGCTGGGACCCACCAAATGATGCCTAATGTCAACAGGTTGCAGGCTCTAATGTGACCCACCAAATGAACACTATTTACCTTTCAAAAACTTTATCTTATGCTCAGTGATGCCACGTGTAAACCCTGAGCCAATGGCACAACAAAATTTGTTGTTAGAACTATCAACCTTGAAAAGGCGCGAGAAACAAACATATGGACTCCACTTTCAATGACCTAGTGAATAGCGCACAAGAAAACTCTACCAATATTTGTTAGCCCTCAATGATGTGCGACCGCGACATGTGGAAGATTCTAACCAATGGCGTAAAAGAACCTTGGCCGTGACTATCAAAACTTCAAGGGATGCGCCGTTGTGACACGTGGGGCTCTAACGAATGTTGATTCCATAAGAAACTTTGATGGGAAAAGAAACTGTCATAGACTCTTTAGCACCTAGGCTCTTGTTTGATCTTTATCCATTGTTTCTATTGATGCCTCATGATGCGCTCCAACATATACACTACCAAAATTGAATCCTGACTCATCACCTTAGCAAAATAAAGAACACAAGAAAATGTAGGGCTTTTGCTCTACATTAAATACAATACTTGGATTTTAGAGGGAGGAAAATGATGCCAAAGATGTTAAGAATTGATTCATCATTGTGCTAGGATTTTAGGGCTTGATTAGATGAACACTTTAGAATATGCAAATTGATTGGACTTTCCTCGAGTTTAGATACACACCTAGAAGAATGATCTCTATATTTGTAGAAGTGAAATAAAGCACAAACTTAAACCTGTACTCATGGAAATGAATTTGTTAAATTCTGACAGTTGGGATTCACTCGTCCCTATGACTTTGTTATGGATATGGGAAATTGGTGTTTACAAACACTGTTTCATAACTTGCAAAGTGAGGGTCATGTTCTCCTTAGTCAAGCCCCTAGGAGAATCAATTCAATGACTATTAAAGACAACAAGTAAGCATGTAGGAATGCCTATAAGGATGACGTATTCTTTGATAATGCTTTTATGAATGCTCTCTATAATTATTCTCTAATCACCTATGTGATTTCAAAATGAATGAGTGAATGTCTTTTAATATAATAACATAACACACAAATCAACACAAGTTATTTATGCTAGGTCCACTTACAATGACTAGTAGGAGGGTGTTAATAAGGTCCAAATTTGAGATTTAACTTTAAAAGTTTGAGGTTTATATCAACAACTATAGAAATGGTCAATTCTACACATGCAAATCTAATCCATGGTGGTGAAAGGGAGATGTAGGGATCAAGATCATTTACTCAAGAATATGCCAATTGTAGACTTGTTCTTGCATAAACGACACTCTAATTGAAGTGGGCCCAAAACACGAGGGAAAAGGGCATGGATATGGGATTTTCACAATTATAAGGTCTGATTACTACATTATTTGCTTATCATTTATTAGTCCCTAAACTAATTGGTTTACTTATTTTCCCTACAATATTATTGTAATGGTGAAAATTACATACCCATGCCCTTTTCTCTTATGTTTTGGGCCTGCTTTGATTAGAGTGTCCTAAATGCAATGACTAGTGTACATATGACATTCCTACATGAATTTGACTCATGACATCACCACATCTCAATCTTGTTATCACTTACCCCAAAGATTGATCTCAATCCCTAGATTCATTTTCATCACCCTGGATCATATACGCGGGAGTGGACTTAAACTAGGTCCATTCCATGGTTGAATATTTGAACCTTGAACATTTAAAATTTAAAGTTTAAATTTCCACCTCACCGACCATTCCACTAGTTTTTGTGAGCTAACATATCATGCATTTGTGTTGATTTAACCACTATGTTGTTGTATTTAAGGACATTCATTTATTCATTTTGATGATCATCTAGGAGTTATCAAGGAGCACATATAGAGTTCAATTTGCAAGGAGAATAAAAAATCTAAAGCATTATTAAAAATTACATCAACACACATCATTCTAGGTTCATTGCATGCTTGCTTGTTGTCCTCGATCTTAACTCATTGTTGTTGATTGGTCCATCCAAGGGTTTGATTGAGGAGAACTTGATCCTCACAATTCAACAAATTCCCCAATGGTGTTCCCAAACATCGTTAGTCCTTACAATAATTCAAACATAAAAAGTCAAGGCAAGTGAATTCCAACAGTTTACTTTATGCCAGTTCAGATATGTGAGTTATGATTCAGGTTTGTACATCAAATCATTTATACACTTGCAGATTCTAAAGGTGCAAATTTGAATGAGGGTAACATACAATTAGTTTGTAGAATCTAAGATAATCTAAACAAGCCATAAAATTCTAGCACCTTGACAAATTAGATTTTGACATTTATCACAATATATTTGTATCATGAAAATTCAAACTACACATTACATTTAATTATATTGAAAGGCATTCTACTGTAGTAGCAAGGCACAAAACATCATATCGTGACCATATACATAAAAACTAAAACACAACTGACATATATTTAAAAAAACTAAAACTATAAAATAACTCAAATTTAATTTTAATTATCATCCTAACTCATTTTACCTAAACTAATCCTTTGCTAATTAATTACATTTATTTAATTAAAAGGTGTGTTTTTATACGAAGCAAATATTTAATTAAAAGGTGTATTTTTACCCTAACAATTATACAAAAACAAATATGTAAAGACTTGAATGAATGAAGGCTTTTAATAATGTCCACGAGGCCAAACAACCTATGTGACCACCAGAAACCAAAACACACAACAAAGAGAACAAACACCCAGGAAAACCAAGAACCACAAAAGACAGACCGCCCACACAATGCCTAATTGAACCCCCTTTCTTTTTGGATCCTAAACCTTCTGCTATGAATCTTGGTCAAATAAACTGCAAATTTAGCTATCCTCTTCTTCAAACAAGTTGGTCAAGGAGCCCACATTCAAAGTATCACAATAGTTGGCCTAAATATCCTTGTAAGCCGGGCACTCCATGATGTAGTGCCATTCCGTCTCCACTAACTCCAAAGTAGAGAAACAGCATATTCTCTCCGCCCACTCTTCTTTCGGTCTCGTCCACGTTTCACATCTAAGTTGGTGGAACTAGTCATTATCTGGGCCATTAACTTTAATAAGATATTTTATATAAATGTAGCTACGTGTGGCCCTTGTGTTATGAATAATTTGGAAACTTAGCCTTGGGAACTTTTATGTTATGGCCTTTGTTGATGCCATTCGCCACGTTTCGATTCCGCTTACTGGCATTGGCCAAGCTCGGATAAAGAGCTCAAAACGGACAACGTACATCCCTCCAACACTTTTATCAAAACAATGGAAATCGCCACTCATACTCTCCATAACGGTCTGTATTACACAACTTATGAAGAAAAGAATCATACAAAGCAGTGCTCAAGAAGCTATTCTTAGTATTCAAAGCTCTGCACTTTAGTCTGCAAAAAAAGTTTCAACTTTCTACATATTTTGTGGATTTGGTTTGGACTGGAAAGAGAGTACGATTTGTTATTACGAGTGATCAATGCAATTGGGCAGAGATACATGCAGTGGTGTGAATTTTAATTGAATTGGATACAAAATGGGTTCTTTAGTGGGATGCTCTTCTGCTCTACTACATAGTCTGACATTACAGAAGCAGGGAGTCCTCTTTAATCCTGGAAAGCACAGGAATCGGAGAAGGGTGTTAGCATCTCGGTCAGATGAGGCCTCGGCCGCTGGTCACATGGAGGGAAAACAAAATGAGAAGCCCTCGTCTTCCTCTTTCCCCAACAGAAGGGCTACGCTGGCTCTCCTAGCCTTTTCTGCAAGTCCATTTGTCCTGTTTGGGTCAGGGGCCTTTGGAGAAGCTCTTGCCGGTAAGTTCTACCATTTTGGTTTCTTGATTGAGATTATTTAGTTCCAATTCTCGGTATCCATCAAGATAATTCACCAATATATTGAAAGCTAAGAGACTGTCGGGACTTTCATGTATTCAATTTCCTTAGTTTGCTTATACTTCTTCTGGTGTATCTCTTTCAGTTTCTGCATTTTTGTGGCTTTATTTATAGATTTGGAGTGGATGATGCATCATTGAGGGTGGGAGTCTGATTCGTAAACAGGGAGGATATTCCTGACATTTGTTCATTAACAACAGATTAAATCTTAGTTTAAGAGAGTAAACATACTGAATTAACTGGGCAAGGAAATGAAACTTAACAGAGAGCAAACATCATAAATGACAACGCATATAGCCTGGAGAAACCCTCTTCGGATGAAAACTCCAGCTGAAAGGTGAGCACAATCTCACTTAGTACTCTAGTAACGACATTACAAAGAGGTTCCAGCCCTTAGACTTGCTGGACAAAACTCAAAGAGCTCTGTCTAAGCTCTAAAACAACCCCCAAGAACTCTCAGATCACTTCGCCTGCCTCTGTTGCTAGGACAGTCCCTCCCTCCAATGCATAAAAAGAACATAAGATTGATTGCAAACGTCCCACAATGTTGATTAAATATTTATAACATTTCATCAATCTAGGAAGCTGAATTTTTTTGGAAACCATGCCAAAAGAGAGAAAAACTGAGAACTGTAATGTCACTGAATGCTACAAACTGTTGCGACGAAATTGCTGCTTCTGAGAGAAAGGTGATTTTGTTTTTGCTGTGGTAGATGACGCTTTCACTACCTGCATAAACCACAGATTTCATTACAGTAAGCAAAATACTCGATTTTGAGGGTTTTCTGGCATACCAAAGACTGCACATAGATGTCCCATACCATGGTAGCAGAAACCGGGAATTACATGCAGTTTATTGTGAGTAATTACTGACTGCTCATCTGCATGTTCCAAGTTTGACTGTCACACCAGGGTAATTGGAAACCCTGTCAATGCCTGGTCAAACCTGGGTTGACCCGGCAAAAACTTGGGGGCAAAGGAAAAATACACGTTTTAAGCTCATATAATAGAAAAAACATGTTCTTTTGCAGGGTTTTTCATAATAGCAGCAGGTTTTTGGTTAGAAAGCCCTCATACTTTATTTTTGGGTTTTCAGATTACAGATAGACATGTTTCCAGACTTACTTGGGCAAATGCAAACACTAAACCAGACATTTTGTGATCATCAAACTAGGGCATGTTGGCACACATTTGCCGTTGCTCCTTCAAACCCTAGTTTCACATATTTTTCAGCTGCAATTTGACAGAGGTAGGGTTTTTCGACAGTATTTCTAAACTTTTAAATCTCTGACTCTAATCCATAATATCTAAACCCTAACCCTAAGTTTTAGGGTTAGGGTTAGGATTTTTTAATTTTTAAAGAAAATACTATCTTTTTTTGCTAGACCCTAACCCTAATCTGTAAACTATTTTTTTAAGCTTAAGATTAGGATTAGGGTTAGTTTTTTCTGTTTTTTACAGTTTACTAGATGTAGGATTAGTTTTTTTCTGTGTTTTATAGTCATGTGGAGGCTACTAGGGTGATGCATTTTTTATTTTTTGACTAAACCTAAAGGCTGCTATGTGTTTATTTTTTTATATTTTTTATTAACTCTAACGGGTATAGATGTGGTTGTGATATCAGCCCAGAGAGAGAGAGAGAGAGAGAGAGAGCATGGGCTTATTATACACCGGTTCCCAATTTGAATTGGTTGAAATGCAACTTTTGTGGGAAATGGAACAATGTGAAAGCTTGCAAGAGTTATTTTAATGATGTGACCCACCAAGCAAAGTTGTCTCTTGATGCCTATGCAGAAAACAAGGTGAAAAAGGCCAAAACTATTGTTGTTCATTGACACGGTCATCTAGGGAATATGATGCAGCGGTTGGTTTGGATGAGGAGGAATTTCTAGCATAAGGGCATTATTCTTCTAATGCCACAGCAACTAACACTTTTGAAAAATTTATTATTGGTGGGGAAATGTGAATGCCTTTTTTGCACCTCACACCACACTTGGATCCTAATCATCATTGGAGAGCACAAGATGAAGGAAAAATTGTTCTTACATAGGCAAAAAAGGCAATAGCAAATTTTTGGTGTTATTCAAGCATCCTATTCGATGTTTCTCATCTCCTTACTGACAGACTATGGTTGATGTCATTGCTATTGCGGGTCCTGATTTCAAGGCCCCATCATATGAGAGCCTCAAAGTTGATTTGCTAAGAGAGGTGGTGTAGGATATTAGCGAGATAGTTGTTGACCATACAAGCAGTGGGAGATTAAAGGTTGCAACATTATGTTCGATGGTTGTATTGATAGAAGGAATCATACATTAATAAACTTTCTTGTTGAATCCAATAATGGCATGGTCTTCGTGAAATTAGTAGATGCATCCGATAAAGTGAATTCAACCTACTTGTTATTTTCACTATTTGATGAGGCTGTGATGGAGGTTGGGCCGCAATGTACAATTCAATTTGTGACTTACAATGTAGTAAATTGTGTGGCAGCATGCAAATTTTTCATGGAAAAGTAATTGTTTTGGAGCCCATGTGCGACACATTGTCTTGATTTAATCTTTGAGGACATTGAAAAATTTATTGGGTTAAGTCTAAAGAAGAAAGGGGGAGATCTATCAGCAAGTTCATATATAATTACATTAAGATGTTGAGTGTGATGAGATTCTTCACTAAGGGAAAGGAGCTCATGAGACCAGGTGCGACAAGGTTTGTCAGTAATTTACTGGCATTGCAAAAATTTTGTGCCCAAAAAATGAACCTTAAATGCATGTTTGTTTAACTGGAATAGGTAGAGTGTGCCTTTGCTAGTTAGATGGATGGTATCACAATTCCATGCCTTGTGTTTGATGAGACATTTTAGTCAGATACACATGAGATTGTACAAATTTTAGAGCTCTTGGTTAGAATGTTGAGATTGTTTGATGGGGGAAAGCCCCCATGGGTTATTTTTATGAGGCTACGGACAAGGCAAATGAGGTAATATCGTCCAAAATATAGAATGATGAGAGCAGATTCATGCCAATTTGGGAGAGCATTGATGCTAGATGGGGTCACCAAATGCATTGTCACCTCCATGTTGCATGCTATTTCTTGAATCCCTCTATCTATTATAGTCCATCATACAAGGAGGATGGAGAAGTGAGAACATGGTTTTTCAAGTGTATTTCCACATTCTTTCCCAATGCAAAGGAAAGACAAGCAACCATAGCCGAGTTGCCATTGTACAAACAGACAAAGTGTTCTCTGATATATGCATAGTGGAATTAAGGAAAATAGTTACACTAGGTATTAATTTTTGAATTAATATTTTATAGTTAGATTTATTATACATTAAATGGAATTCAATTGCATGGGTTTATTAATAAATTTTGCTTTTGCAACTAATCTAATGTCAAAGCAATGGTGGGAGTATTTTGGCCATGATGCCAAATCACTTTGTTGGATGGCAATGCAAATTTTAACCCAACCATGCAACTCTTTGTTGTGACGTTCTCACACATCGCCCCATTGCAAATGGGGACCCCCTCTTTTTTTGGCCTGGTTCCAGTTTTGCTTTGATCTTGCAATTTCTTGCTCGAATCCATGAAGATAGGGAAGAATTTTCAAGCACTTAGCTCACAGGGAACATGAAGAATGCTTGAAGTGGTGAAGTAAAAGATTGATTTTCCTGAGGATAATTGAAACCCTAACTATCATTCCTCGATCAAATCTGGCCAATCCATGGCAGAAGTCCATCATTCCATAGGAAAAGGTCTAAATCCTTCACTCTCAGTATAAGAATCCATGATGAATAGGCTATCCTGTTCCAAGATTCCAATCCTTAAGCCTTTGTTCAAAGTTCCTGTCCAGAGTCCCATTCCAAGGTCCATCCTAATTCTTGTTCCAAAGTTCTAAATCCAAAGTCCTGAATGCGCCAAAGACTTGCCATTCCTTGCCAAAACTGGTCATTCCATTGGGAAATCCTGGATTCCTGACTGAAAAATAGGAAAATTCCAAGGACAACCTCAGGTATTCCATGACAAACTAGGCAATTCCTGGTCAAAAGGTGGAAATCCTTGTCTAGGTGTTGAGAAACCCCATCAGGATTGACTGGATTTCCAGGATAGACAAAATTCCAAAAATCTAAATTGCAACTCAGGACAGGAAATTCCACACCTCATGATAGGAATTCCACAACTCGGGACAGGAAAATCCACCTCTTAGTGAGACAAGCTCCTCAAGGAGAGAGAAAGTCATGGTTTCGTAAGACAAGCTCCTCAAGAAAGAGAAATTCATGTCTTAGTGAGACAAGCTCCTCAAGGAGAGAGAAAGTCATGGTTTAGTGAGACAAGCTCCTCAAGGAGAGAGAAATGCAGGGCTTAGTGAGAAGCTTTAGGAGAGATTAAGCTCATCATTTAGTTTAAAAGGAAAAATCCAAGAATCCATGAAGTCATAAAATCCATGCCTTGGTGAAAGTGCGCCCTCCGCCAAGGAAGAATCGTTTCAAGGAAATCATTCCTTAACACGCCAAAATCCCCAGCCTAAGGGAAAGTGTGCCTTGGATGAGGAATCCTAAACACAATAAAATTCCATGACCTCACCAAATCCCCGACCCTCCTCAATATGCACTCTTGGACAGGGAAAATTCCACGACAAGCAAAAATCCCCAACTTAAAGGTCCTTGAGGCGGTGGCCGACCTTACTAACCGCTTGGGGTAAAAGATCCTAAGAAAAGTGTTTTAAAACTTATTTAAGTCGGCCAGGTTGACCTTGATACAAGTATTTAAGCATTCAAAATGTTCCCTTATACCCAAGTTGGCCTTGTGGAGAGGAATTCACATGGGTATATACAAAGGCGCTTGAAATCTCAAATCAAAACAAATTCAAAGCAAATTCAAGAGCAGAATTCGCCAAGACAAAGGCAGATTTCATCAACTAAAAGCAGAATTCATCCAAGGGCAGATAAAAAGTGCGGCATGGAATTTTCCATGACCACCTCCAAATGTGCAACCAAGATAAAGGAATCCATGTCATAGTGAAAATTGGACTAGGATGAAGAAATCCAAGGTAAGGAAGAAATTGCACTCCAGAGGTGAAAAATCCAAGACCTCCCTGGAAATGTGGCTTGATTTGGAAGAATTCCTTGATAAAATTTTATCAATCCTTTTCAAAATCTCATCATTCCTTGATGAGAATTCCTGAATTCCCGACTCTGAACATGAAAATTCCAAGACACTAAGAAAATTGCAACAAGGAATTTCAAGAGAAAATCCGGATGGACATGGAATATGCGCTCTAGCATGAGGAAAATCCAGGACCTCTAGCTCCTGAATCCGCCCAGTTCCTGCCTGATAATCCTGGAATGAAGGAAAAATTAGTCCAAATGTGAAAAATGCAAGGAAAATGAAGAAAATCTTTGGTTTATTCAAGAATTTGGAATAAAATTGATCAATCATGCAAGTTCATTCTATGGTTTATCTTAGTATTGCATTGCATTTAAGAATTTTGTGCATCATGACTATTTGAGGTTTCTTTTGTTTTGTAGGAATCCAAGACGAGGATCACTGTCCATGAGGAGGATGTTCGACGCTGATCCATACCCTTCAAGGAGGATACGAAGAGTTCCAACGCCAGACAAGGAGACTACATGTGAATTCCACAAGAAAAGAAAGATTCAGACATCTTAATGATACAAGGAAGACAACATCAAGGATTCCAGTTTAGTGATAGGGAGACTTCGCATAAAGGATAAAGAAAGATCAGAAGTCCTTTCAAAGATTTTAAATGACACAGAGAATGCTTGCATCAAGGATAACAAGATGGAAGATACACTTCAAGTTCCACGTCAAGGATTCCAGTTCCAGACGGGAAGATCAATCCAAGAAGTCAAGGACAAAATTCCAAGTCCAAAGTTCACTTAGAGGACAAGACAAGGTGGCGCCCTAGGACAGATGGCACTTTCTTACTTGCCAAAAGGGTGGCAGTCTCACCTACCTCCTTTTAGGGTTTCTATTTGACCTAATTTGGGCGTGGATTTCAAGGAAATCTAATCTTGCCCTATTTTTTGTACTCTTGGAGCCCTATATAAAGGCCCATATGCCTCATTTTCAAGAGGGGATTTTTTTAGAGGATAGAGAGGAAGGAGAATAGGAGAGGGAAACAAGAGTGATAACTGCTGTAATATTTCTCCATTTTTGAGAGCAATACAACTTCAAGACATTGGCGAATTGTTGCAAAGACATCTCCAAGTTAATACATAATCATTGAAGTAATGGTGTTTATGGCATTCTCTGGATGTGTTAGCATGGTTTTCTAGTTTTCTTGAAGCAAATCAGAAGCTCCATTTTCAGATCTGTTTGCTTTAATTTCTGTTTCATTTTCAGTTTTCATTAGTTAGAATGATGGAAAACATTGCTGTTGGTGCATGATAGGAACTCTTTGTTCACACCATTTGCGATTTGTGGCTTGCAAATCACATTGCATGGTTAGCCTGAACTCATTCCAAGCTTAACTTCGATTGTTTTGCATATTGCATTTCCATGTTCTATGTTTAAGCAATCTGAAAATCGTCATTAACACCTCAAAAGATTGCACCATTTCTGTGTAGTTGTTGTCTCATGACGAAGCAGAGTGTGGTTTCAGTTTCCATGTATCAACAGTAGTCCTTTTGCATCAATTAGATTCCTGAACCCTTATCTTTCTTTTGCATTTTGTTTTTTAGATCTTCACTAGGATTAGTTTTCAAGAGCTTCATTGTCAAATCATACGCCTCTTCAAGGGTGGAACTTGGAAATTCCAAGTTTTCCCCTATTTGAGGAAGTTTTCATTCATTCACAAATCCAAGGAGTAAGGAGAGAATTCCATGTCCATGAAGAGGGAGCAATTTCACGTAAGTCCCTTTGTGATTACCAGCAAAATCACATCATTCCACTGAGTCTATCCCTGTGCACGTCAAGACCTGACATTCAAGGAACCTTGGAGCAGTCTCACTTGATCACATAGTTCAGCATTTGAGAGGCTTTGTTCAAGATAGGATAGAATACCCAGTGTTTTATTCTAAATGTTGCTGCTGTCATAAAAACCACATCAACACTCTTTTGCTTGTGAGTGTTCTTGGAGTGTATTTGAGCATATACACTCTAAGAAACACAATCGATTGAGCAAATAAATGATTTGGTCTTTGTCTACCACAATTGTCATTTTCGCTTGGAAGTTCTAGAGTTCATAGACATTTCTCACTTCAAAAGAAGAACGACTACAAGCAATGTCTAATTCTAAGGGTAACCACATCAATAATTGTCCACCTCCATTATTGCCATGGGGAAATCCAATTGTTCTGTTGGCATTGACCGAAAATCATGAGCTTCCTCGAGGATCAAGGAAGACTTTTCCAAAGTTCTATGGTGATGGCAAGTAGCATCCAAATGAACATATTTCAGCTTTCAACATTACTTGTGGAATTTTGAGTGGTGCTCATGAAGATGTTGCAGTTTGCCTATTTGTGGAGACATTACAAGGAGTAGCAGTTGATTGGTTTCACTATCTTGCTACCAGTTCTATTATTAGTTGGGAGTCAATGAGTGAAGTTTCAAAGAGCTTGCAATGCCTAAACACTGTAAAAGAGCCAATTCTCTAGTAGGATTGGAAGATTGAGTGGTAAACACATTCTTATAATGAGAAAAAATTTCTAAGAGTGGCTATAGTCTCATTGAGGCAAGTGCTTGCATCTATAATGGCTTTTATTTAATCTACAACACAACAAACACATGTTTTGGAAGAATTTTTCAACAAATGGTCCCTAAATTTAAGACAATGCATCCTTGCCTTGTTTTGGGCATCCCAACTTGAATATGATTCCACCACCTTGATCTTGTGGCAAAGGGCCACCACATGAATTTGGAGGGCCACATTGAATAGTGATTGCTTGAGGTCTTGAGATACTTGATTGATGGACAATGAAATACCGCCATTTGCTTGCCATAAAATCTAAGAAATGAAGCCATGTGATAGATGGCCATCGTTTATCGATCAACTCAACTACTATCTTTAGTTGATCATGCAATCAAATTCTTCTCTTGCTTGACATGACAAATAGTATGGTCGTGGTGAAGGTGAGCCATATTCAAATAGAAATGGAATTCTTGAAGCTTGGTCCTCAACTTAACCCATTCAATACAAAACTGAATTGGAGAGTGGCCAAACAACTTAGCCTTAAACACCACATTGATAGAGGAATCATAGTTGGAAGAAAATTTAAAAATTGGTTAGAAGATAAAGATTGGTCAAGTGATCTCCTGGCCTTGCTTGTTAAACTAGGTAGACCGTGAGGAAGGACATTAATGGTAGCTTGGATAAGAAAAACCTAATTTATGGCACATATAAAACCTCGTCTCACGCTCTTTGGCACACCAACGCATTGGCAGGTCTTCTTTGTCTTCCATAGATTCAATGATTGCCAAAAAGTGGTCTGCTCAATGACATTGGAGATGTAGGCATTGACAGGGACAAAAGAACAAGTGTCAAAATTGAACAACATTCGAATGGACTTGTTATTGGTTTAACCTCCCCAACTGACAATAAAGGAGGCCCTATTTGGAGAAAGCAGTGTACCTCGGGGATGCGTCCCCCCTGTTTTTTAGGGGTTTCCGAAAACGGGGACACCCTGGGGATGGGGATAGAACATCCTCCTGCCATTCCAAAAATGAAGGAAAAAATGGGGATGTCCCAGGGACACCCCCTTTGGTGCCAAGCCATCCCCATCAAAGAAAAAAATGCAGTTGACAAAGGAAAAAAATGATTGAATGAATTTGAAATACATAGACGTGGGATACCGATAGCTCTTGGCAGAGAGACACGAACCGGTAGGACTTGGAACTGCTGGTAAATTCCGTTTGACAGGGCAGATTTCCATGGATTTAGGAATAGCTGCCCGCAATGAACTATTTATGATTTATCATTATGTGTTTGACACAAAAATTATTTATCGCATGCTTTGAAGTTTGATACCATAAGATTATTATAAACTTATAATAATTATATATATATATTATTATATACTCAGCAAGAATTTGATTTTGGTTGCCATGCATAAAATCACCAATTTAAAAAATAGCCTTCTCTTTTCATGCACAAACTCCCCTTCCTCCCATGATGGTGAGGGACTATGGGAACATCAGGAATTAATTCTACTTGTTGAGGTAGAAGAAACAATGATTTGTGCATTGGATGTTGACTCCATTGCCTCCAAATGAGGCCGCGGGGGCCAAGTGTCAGCAATTGGTTCCCAAGAGCTTGTAGTCAAATTAGCTGCTCGGGAGTTTTGGAAGTCAAAGGTTGTAGAAATATCTGAGAACCAGTGGGACCGGAGACATTTTTAATTAAATAACAGCTCTCCTTGACTTAGAAGCAAAACCAGAGGCCTCGGCATTTTCTTTTCTATGCTAAGCACTCCTCTTGCCGTCGATGGTTGTCCAACCTTTTTGGTTGTCTTTGCTAGACTTTCCTACTTCAATGGCAGAGTTGACTACCAGCAAAGGCTGAGCTTTAGCCACGAGTGGAAATTCACTAATCTTATGTTCTGTAGATTCACAATGAAGTTAAGTTTTGGGAACATTAATATAAAGCACCCTTTGGGAGATACGTTGTTCTCCTATTTGAATATCACTAGACTCAATATCTTGGGAGAAGTCTACCTCAATGCAAGGCTTTCTGAGGACAAACAAAATACAACTTGTTTTGCTCATGACAGATAAACTTCCTAAAGGGTTTGATGACCCCATCAACAAAAGCCCAGAAGCAAAGGCAAACCAGTAAATTCAATCCAAAACTGAATTTTGAGTTCATCCTTATTTACTTTGAAATCTTGCGTCCAAGGAGAAACATAAGGAGGGTATTTTTATAAACCACAGGCCATGCTTAGCAATAACATAACAATATTCAGGGTTGTTAACCTAAAAAGAAAAACTCTAGTTCCTATTCTGAGTAGCCTTGAACTTGACTCCATGCAGCTACCAAGCAGCCTGGACCGAGCTCTTGAGCATGTTTTCAGAGGGGATACAAACAACAAAATATCCTACTAATATAAACTTTCAACCCATTTAAATCCAGAATCAAATTTAGGCATTTGTAAAACTACATCAGGGGTGACTTCCTTAGGACAAATGTCATTACCTTGTGAAAGACTTTATGCATAAATGTAATGTTCCGTTTTCTAGCTTGATCTTTTACAGTTGACCGTTGGCCTATTCCGGAGACCCGTAGGCTACTCAGAGGTTGAAATGGGGGTTTCATGTTTTGGCGGTTGCTTTTGTTCGTGGAGTGTGGTTTGGTTGGCGGTTTCTTTCTGGGTTTTCAGAGAGCTTTGCAGGGATGTGTTTTTCTCGACATTCAGGAATTTACTATTTTTAGTAAGTTTGGGATTGGCACCAGAACGGGATTTTGAGAGTGGGGTTGGATTCGTCTTGTCAAGACCTTTCCAACGAGCTATAGATCATCGGTTTCCGACATCATCTTGGCCTCCGTTTTAAAGTCCGTAAATTAAACCTTATTATTTAATATTGGACCTTGGTGCCTAGGCTCAACGACTTAATGTTGTTTTAAAAGAGGGGACTTTAAGGGTGAGGTTGAAAAAGAATTGAAGAGGATTATGTTATTTTCCCTCTTATGTTTTATCCCATATGCAAGAGGATTTTAGGACTTCTAGTTGGAAAAGTATAAAAGGAGGAAGAGTGCTCTCATTTGGGGATCCGAAATCTTGATAATATTATGCTGCCGTAATGGTTCTGGGACTGCTTCGAGGAATGAATGCCTCCTAGCCTGGGCTCACTTCGTGCTTGAGAGATAGCACCTAGGGAGAGGTTTGATGATAGTAGTGATTTTTGTAGTGAGGTTTGCATTGTAGCTTAAGTCTGTTGTAGTTCAGTTATTTGCATTTTATGTCATTTTTTTTGGAGTTGCTAATAACAGGGCTGAATCTGTAGTTTCATTCTAAAACTGAAAATAAAAATGCAATTGTTCTGGGTATTTCATATTTCCCTTTGTCTATGCTAGGCGCCCCATTGTGCCAATTTGCAGATTTTTTAATGAAGAATTTGATTTTTCTAGAAGGAAATCGCCCTTCCTGCCAATCTGCCCCTCTTTGGAGTGCATTGGAAAGCGTGCTAAATAAATACTTGGGTTTAAGAGTGGTCTCTGGTGTGTAGCTTGGTCGCCATTGTCATAGGAGTGCATTGCATCAGATTTGAGGTCATTTGGTTGAAAAATGAGTGAGGTGTGAACATTTTTGTAGGGTTTTATGTTGCTGGTATGGTCTTTTCAAAGTTGTTGATCCGTCATTTTAGTTTGCTAACTTCTATCATTTGAGTTGGGTTGGAAGTCTCTAATTATTATAAGCTGAACAGTAGTACTGTCAGCACTTCATACTTCTCATATTTGCTTTGTAATACTTTGCATCTCCGTCATATTGTAGCTCCAATTCCACTTCGGGTTGGAAAGCACATTCTTGACGTCGAGTTATTTCAGCATAATAGTTGGTAGGGATCCTCTGACCACATGCTCGTCGACATCCGGCGCATTCTTGGTTAGAGTTCTTTGTATCAGCATTGCATCAAGACCCTCTGACCATATGCTCGCCATCATCAGGCGCATTCTTGGTTAGAGTTCTTTGTATCAGCATTGCATCAAGACCCTCTGACCATATGCTCGCCATCATCAGGCGCATTCTTGGTTAGAGTTCCTTTATCAGCATTGCATAGAGATCCTCTGACCATATGATCACGCCATCTTGGTGTACATTCTTGGTTAGAGTTGAATTCCGCATCATTTGGTTTAAGTGCTAACTTCAATGATTGTGTATTGCTCTGCTTATTGTAATTGGAAAAGTGAAAAAATTGGCTTGGTATATTTCAATAAACTTGTGCTTTTTGAGGGGTCATGATTGTTGACAGCTCCACTCTTCATCCCTGCATCAATGGATGCTTTTGGAATGGAGGTGATCATTAAAAAGACCTTAGCACCACCCAAAGGGTGGGGGACTGTTATCTTGTGCAATAAATGCACACAAGGTAAAATTAATCCTGCAGTGATCAAGATTGGTGTCAAGATCCGATATGACAGGCAGGATTGGGCACAAAAACCTGACAGGCTAAAAGTTTACACTTGCTTTCTCCATAGTATGTGGGTTTTGACTTGTTTAAAACCTTTTGCAAAGCTCACTCTAAAAATGAGTAGTAATTAGTACATTTGTGCACCTATTCTGCAACCTTATCTGTCTTTTAAAACCAGTAAAACAGATATGAAAAATAACAGGAAGCTTATTTCTGACATCTTATGAGAATGAAAGCTCACTTAAATACAGATCTGTACATACCATTTTTTTATCCACTCTTTGTATATTCTTGATAAATATATGGTGAATAAGCCCGACTTATTTCATTTAGCATTGTGGCTTGCAAAATTTATGTCTTCTATCTTTTACATGATTAGAAATGGTCTTTTGTTTCATTGCCAAACCACAATACTAAATAGTAAAGCATGTTCAAATTCAAAATAGGTTATGTGTTTCTTAGCTGTCAGTCTAGTTTTGAATGAATATATGAATAGGGGCTTGGAAAAATCACAGTTGAAAGTCTCACTCACTGGATCACTCGTACTTTCTTCTTGACTTTGCTATGTCTTTTTCAAGTTTAATGAGTTTTTCTGGAGATTACATGGTATGTACTAAAAGTCAGCAAAGGTTCTGCAAGATAATTGTCTGCAAAAAACCAACTCGTATATATTTTATTCCTCCTGATCCTCTGTTCTGGGGATTCTTTCAAAGGCATTTTCTATATCTATTTATTGGATCATAGTGACTTGATTGAGATTTTTAAGTAAAGTTTCTATTTTTTTTTATATTGCATATCGTTTACAAATATTCTGCTCATACAAGCATCAACATGAGACCAATACAAGCTTTTGCGAGCACTTAGTAGAGACTAATACAAGCTCTTTACAAGCAAACAAACTAGAAATCACCTATGGAAGACCAAGAGTCACTACTTAGAAATCCACTTTATTTAGAAACCACATCCACATTAGAAGCCAACTATGGAAGACCAAAAGTCACAACTTAGAATTCCACATTAGATGTCCCTATGGGGATTTGAACTTGGGTCTCCACAATGAGAACCAAATATTTCAACCAATTAAGCTCAAACCCCTTGGGCAGTAGAGTTTCTATTAAGAAAGTCTTTGGTGCCAAAAAATCACAAGCGATGTTTAGCTACAGTAGACATGCTTACCTTTCAAATCATCTTTGTTGATTAGACTTGAATAAACATTTTGGCTGCTGATCAATTTTAAGTAGTTTGATCCCATTTCTGCCCCATGTATTGGTTTCAGATGACAGATCTAGATTCTGATCTTTTAACCTTGAATAAAGGACATCATATTTTTGAACCTAAGCTCATGGAAGTTTGATCCCTGCAGACAAAAAAGTTATGGATGTACCAGAGACATTCAAAAGTCAGAAATCAGAATTTGCAGATGCAGTAGCTTCTCCAACTCAACAACAAAATGCAACATCAGAGGTTGTTCCTAATTTGTCTATCCTTTTCAAAACCTTAGAATGAATACATCCTACTAAAATGGGATGAGAGTCCTATTTTGTGTGTTTCTTCACACTTGTGTTTTAGCGTGCTTCTTATAAGACATGATTTTGTGATTTTGCAGTTTACAGAAGAGAATAAGTCCCAAGGAAGTGCACTTTTTGGCCTTTTAAATGAAATTGGAATAATTGGGTCTGGAGTACTTGGTGCCTTATATATGCTAGAGAGGAAGGATAGGGTGGCTGCTGAGTCAATAATTGAAGCTGTAAGACCATTGGCTTCTGTCGATGCATTGCATTAAGTAAAGATTGTCATTGGTGTGTCTGTGACAGTATACCACATAAAATCGTGTATACTTAAGTTCTGGATAATTTGACAATAATTTCTTGTTCATTGAGATGTGTAAACAAAATATCCTTCATGGATTGTTTTACTTTCCACGTGATATAAAATGTTAGTAGGATTCTGACATATGGATTGTTTGGGAATAATTTATTCAAGTCAGGGGAATGTGCATCAAAAATATTGTTTAAGTATTGATATTCCTGTTTTGTTTTATATTAACTGCATTGCTGATGTCGGTGCAGGAGGCAGCTGAATTAAAAGAAAAAGAAATAGCTATGGCTTCTCTAAGAGAAGATCTGGAGGGGAGAATACAGTTAGAACAAGACAAAAGCCAGAAACGGGAAAAAAAGGCACAGGAAGAGCAAGTTGCACTATCAAAGGAGCTAATATCTGCCAAGGGCATGGCAACAGGTTTACAAAAGCAGCTTGAGATAGAGAGAAACATGGTGCAGGAGCTGGAAGCACAGGTGGAAATGTTCAAGTCAGAAATTTTGCGAGTGCAAGAGGATAATGAGACGTTAAAAAGAGATTTGGAAGTAAACAAGAGAAAAATTAATGAATTGGAAGAAAAGGTGAATTTGGCAAATATAAATGTTCAAGAAAAAGAAAAGGAAGCTGGCAGTCTGAGATTTTCTCTAAAGGAAAGAGAAAAGAATCTTATAGAAATTTCTTTCAAGGCTGAGCAGACAAGAAAATCATTCTTACAGGCAGAGGCTCAAATCAAGGAACTCCGGCTGGAGCTTGACAATGCAAAAAATGAATTATGTCAGAAAGATTTGTCCCTAAAGGAATTGGATGAAAAACTTGTTTTGGCTGTTCTAGAAAAAAAAGACTCTAAAGAGAAACTTGTCATGCTGCACAAAGAACTCAATCAAATGAAACTTACATTTGATAAAGATTTGGTTTCTTCTAGACAAGCCATTTTTGCAAAACAAGAAGAGGTCAACCAGCTCAAAGAAAAACTGAAAATTGCATACGATGAAACCAAGAGAAATAAAGAGATTGCTGCTAGATTACAGGAAAAAAATTCCTCTTTGGAAGCCTTGTTGGAAGAAAAAAACACAAATTTGAAGAACTTAAGTGATGAACTGCAGAGGTCTGTTGAAAGTTTAGAAGTTTCAAGAAGCCAAGTCGCCATCTTGTCAAGTGACTTGGCGACTTCACAACAAGTAAAAATGAATCTTGAGTCAGAAATTACAAGGTTACAAAATGATAGAGATGCAACACGTAGTGCTCTGGAGAAAAAGGTGCATGAAGAAGAAGAAACCTCGAGAAAACTGTCCAGTGAATTGGGTTCAGTTAATAAAGCATTGGATACATCAAGAAATGAAATATTATTTTTGAGTAAGAAATTAAAAGACAGCACAGCCTCTAATGAGAATATAAAGGAAGAGCTATCCAAAATTTACAAGACAGCTGAAACTTCATTTGCAGCTTTGAATGAACAAAAAAAAATGTCAGCAGCTTTAAGCAGCAAGTTAGAGGCATCTGAAAGGAATTTATTAGAAGAAAAGGAAGATAAAAGGATGCTTCAAAGAGATTTTGAGGAATCCACAAAATCTATGGAGGATATGAGAACCTGTATAATGTCTTTGTCTGAAGAGTTAGAGATTGTGAAGTCCAAAATCAATAATCTTGAGGAAGAGAGAGATTCATTATATGAATCTCTGGAAAAACAGAAACAACTAACTGAAGAAATTCAAGAAGGTGCAGAACATGCAAACAAACTCCTAATGAGGCTTGAGAGGGAAAAGGATGCCTATTTAAAGAGATCTAAGAAGCTTGAGGAAGAAATATCATCTGCAAAAGGGGAAATACTGAGACTAAGGAAACAAATAATCTGGAGAAATGCTCCATCTAGAGAAGCTCAGCAACAAAAGAAAAAGGAGGCGAAGGTAGGTAATTTTAGAACTAAGTGAAAAGATGGGAGCAAAAAGTAAAATAGCTCTAGAAGTTTCATAGTGGTTGAAAGTCAATGGTAAAACTGCTTTCAAAAGTCCCAAGTTGCAATTCAGAGTCTCTAAGCAAAAGTTGTTGTTTACCAGCTTATTCTTGATTCTTATTGATACCAAAGAATGCTTCTAGCAGCACTTTCTATTTGCAATTGTTATTTTCCAATCTTCAAAGAGGAATCTGGTACCTGTTTGTTCCCTTGCCATCCCAGTTATTGTTAAATCATACTTTCAATATAAATATTCTTACGCCTAATGGTGGTATTTATTTTTATGAGTGACTGGTGCCCATCGTTATCACACCAGTTAGAATATTTCAATGTGTATCGTAACATATAAGAATCCTTCTTACAGATTTCTGTCAATTCTTTTTTTTTTTTCTTAAGTGGACAGGTCTTTTATATTTACTTTGAAGAAGGATCCAACCATTGAGCTGGAAAAATAACTTTCAGATCTGAGAATTGTCTGTCCTTTGTCACAGGGCAAGCAATCCCATGGTAATGACAGGCAACCAACAGATGTTTCTTTACAGATAGAGGGCATGCAAGCAGAGCTGTCCCAAATTCAGAAGGTATTGTGATAAACATCTTTATTGTTTTTTTGACAACTGTAGATTAATTTTCAAGGATACAGATAGAGTCAGAAAAGTTGAAATTTGAATGCTAGGCCTGTATATTCAAGATTTTTTTCCCCTATTGTTGTACACCTTTCAAAGACTTTTAGATCAGATTTGGCAGTTTTTGCATCGAGTCTTGTAGACATGATATTTCCACAGTCCATGATGATGAAATTGTAGTGTTTCTGGAAAAAACTGTGTAGCTTTTTTGCCTCAACGTTTCAGATCACACTCCGTGATCCATCATGGATCACGGAGTGTGATCTGAAACGTTGAGGCAAAAAAGCTACACACAGTTTTTTCCAGAAACACAACAATTTCATCTAGTCTTGAATTTAAATTTACATTTTCAGTTTTGACTGTCTCTGTGCTTTAAATTTTATTCAAATCTTTCTGGCTCTTTTAGTTTTTTCTTTCAACATTCTTTATACATCAAATACTTTTTGCATTCAGTATTGATTATCTGCAATTTCCAGTCAATGTCATTTTTTATCACGTCTCCAACATGAAATTAGGGTTGACTTTACATTTATCACATCACAACTTACAGATTTGTAAGTGTCCAAAGGATAGGTTTTACCATTCCAGTTGAAAATGCATAGTCTGAGCCAACCTCACTATATTGCAGAAATTAGGTGTTGCAGACCACGACCAAGTGATAGCATCTGGGACAAGAAGTTTGTTAAATGAAGAAGTAAATCTAGAAGAGCGTTCTCAAGATACGGTCACTGTAGCTCCTGTCTCAGCGCATGACACCAATTAATGATTGTGAGTGCATTAGAGGGTAATAGGGCATCATGATTTCATTAATATGATATTGTTTACGAAATGTTTTTTGCATCAATGAAAAGGCTAATTTGTTTTTGCTACACTTTCCGTAAACAGTAAGAGAGAGGGTCTATCCATTGATATATGGCTATATTTATTTCATTCAGTATGGTCAAATGACAAAAGAACAGATTATCATTCATTTATGTACACTTGTGTGTTGTGTACAAATGAACACATTCATATTGTTTGCAAAATATACGATGCTTTCAGGAGTGTTCAAGAATGAAATAATGACCTGACGCGGAATCCATAGTTTTGTTTATTTTATAACTTATATGTCGTGCATAGTTGAGGATTTCAAACACGCTTTAAAGGCTTAGGGATCAGTTCATTTTAAAATAAGTGCTGCAAAAGGGCATAAAACTTTGTAGATTTTGCAATTTTCAATTTCCTATATCATATCAGGGGCTAGTCAAATTCTCATTTAACAGGTTCCAGTAACAAATCAAATGAAACCCTTTGCCTTGAGGTTGCATTTGAAATAGGTGTTTCTTTCTAGTTATTATCAGATGTAGGGATTAATCATGATGATATCACTTTAACCATAGACTTGTGTCAAATTGTTAGGAATGTTCCGAACAACTGTTGTCTGGTTTTGTTCCTATTCTCCTAATGGACCGTCCATTATGCTCATAGTTACCAGGAGATGGGGATTGGTACTGTTATGGAGACATGGAGAGGTACCGTTATGCCATTTTAAAAAAAAGCTGGAGATTAGTATTGGGAGACAACAAAAATAAAGGAATATTTATATATAATGTACATTTAGAAAACAAATAACATTTTAAACTATTGAAATAGATGTCAACGAAGGTAAAGATTAATTATGTTGATGTTTGATAATCATCATCATGATATAACAAATTAAATTTTAAACCATAATCACTTGGAAATGGTCCTGGGAGATGACTATATTTTCAATCAATTGATAAAAGTTCAATGTATGTACATGTCTTAAGCCTTATTATTGTTTATCTTCATACTATTACCTCTTTGGGATTTCATTAAAAAAAATATCTGCTACAAAAAACTTTTAATTTCTTTATGCAAAAAATAGAAAATTGCAAGTCTATTAATGTATTTCTTTAGGTCTTTTAGTTTTTGTCAACCAGATATCAGCACTTTAGGAAACCTAGTGTAGTTTATATGATACATCTGAGAAAACTCTATAATAAGTTTCCCAATTTTCAAGGGATTCTTTGAGGAGACATATAGAGAGACAAAGAAACTTCATTTGAAGTCTGCTAATGTTTGGGGATGTGCCCATATGAGTCTCTAAGACAGGGACGTGTTTTCAATAAAGGAGACGAGTACCGAGGGTTAGGGTACAAGTCTCTTAGAGTGTCACGTATGAGTCTCTTGGTAACTATGATTATGTTTATTGTTTCCAAAAGATTACATGATGCCCAGGTATTTACTTGTAATAAGAGCTTGGGTACATTAGTAAACATTAAGATTATGCTATCCCTACCTTTTCCAAAAAGTTTGGGAACAATTATTATAGTCTAAACATGAAATTTGAGCCAAGAGGGACTCTTGGGCCCCTATTATTACTTGGGTTTGAGATTACTGGTGGTCTGTGAAGACAAGTGGCAAGTTCAACTTAAGGTAAAGTCATTGAGGAGATTTCATAGTTGGCTTGTTGGGCACCATAGTTTGAAGGAAAAATGATATAACTCAATTCAAAATCGTGTTTGTGTCATCATTTACCCTTGAGTATCAACAATAGTCATCCTAAATAAATTTGAATTTAGATCTCCTATATCTTTATAAAGGTAGAAATGATGAAGAGTAAATTTTAATTTAGATCTCCTATATCTCTATGAAGGTAGAAATGATGAAGAGAAAGTTTACTCTTATTGAAGACAGTCCAACCATCATAAATGAAGGAAGCTCGGTATCATATATGGTCATGTGGTGATTATAACAATAATTAATAGTTTATATGAGTCACTTGATATAGTTCTTAAGAATGGCGTTGGCTAGGTTTTTGAGTAGACTTAAGCTAACAATGTTGGAGTAGATGATGGTGTTTTAGGATTTGTGATACGAGGAGTTTAGAATTAAAATGGCAAAAATCAACACATTTGACAAACATTATAGCAATTCAATTAGTGAACTTAAGTTGTGTGGTATTTCAAGATAGTAAGTGCAAGCGAGTTGAAGGCCTTAACCTCGTAGGTCAATGAGAAAAAAGGGTTAATCCATGGGCAAACATTGCTTCAAGACAATTCTTAAGAATAATGCTATCTAGGTTTATCAATAGACGAGAAATTGTAATCTTGAAATATAGATGGTGGAGGTTTAGGATCTGGATACCGGGTATTTAGAGTTTAAATGACAAACACATTTGAAAAGCATTATAGCAAGTCAACTAGAAAATTTAAGTTGTCTAGTATTTGAAGATAGTAAGTGCCAACCTTTTAATGAGCTAGAGTTGATAGGTCAATGAGAAAAGATGGTTAATCTATGAGCAAAAAAAATCAATGAATTAGTAGAACAATTCAATTGACCAAGAGAATCAAATAAATCAAACATATTGAGTATAGATGCCTAGTGCATAGGTATAGTTGTGATGACTAGCTTGTCTTAATTAATGCCATCTTAAGACAAATTTATTTCTAAATGTCAAGAAAGACTTGAAAAAACAACCAAGAGACCTTTTGATCAAAACAACAAAGAAATAAGGAGATTGTGTCTAATTTCTATATCTTGTAATTGCAAGTGAATTTTTCTATCCTTGTAAAAGGGTGGTTGTGTCGTTAATCAAATGCAACCTAGTGTACCTCAAGGACACACTGACAATCCCAACTAAATGTAGCTAGGAGAAATGCACACTCACATACACGCATAGCTATGATTGATTCCATTACAAAATATACGATAAAATATGGGTGTCTTCCTATTCTTATTTATGTAATATAAAATTCAAAATTCCAAAATTTTGTTTTAAACTAATGTGATTTTGTTTTTATTATGAGCAAAGTACATCTTTCATTACTCCAAGCTACATAAAACATGTCTTTAAATCTATTTGTTGGATCATAGGTGATGAAATGCTTTCTTCATCATACAATGTGACTTTGGGATCCCTACAAACTTGGACAAACTAAATTTTGTGCATATAATTGCAAAGGAGTCCCTAACTAGTAGTAGCATCTAGCACGTCAAATTTATCTACCAAAATATATTATAGTCTAGCATTATTATTAACAATATCTGCATGAATAATCAAATACCAATCAAAATAAAATAAAGATAACATATACAACTAACATTTTTGGGTTGATAACATAACATAGTCTCATTTGAAATGAGCTCTGGGTGGAAAGTGAGTGGAACATAGATTGGGTGTGCTTCACCTGTGTGGAATGGAGATCTTCCCATGGCATACAAGCCAAGCAATGTCTTCCTCCAATGTGGGTCCTCCCTTGTGTCGAAAGGGGGGTCGGTCTGTAAAAAAATGCACTTCAAAGAGCAAGGCAAAAAATCTTAGGTGGGCATTTTCATATCTTCAACTCCAAAATCCCCAAGTGGCATTTGTTTTTGTGATTTGGAGGAGGGTGTGCCTATCAAGATTGCAGACCCAACAATTGATAGTCATTCACAAAATGGATCATGCTCTAGTTGGAAGGTTCTTTGGAAAAAGACCCAACATCGACTTGGTTTGCTATTGGACTGCTAAGCAACAAAAGGTCAAAGGTCATCTGGAGGTAAGTGCTCTAGTCAACAACCCTTGGTTGTTGGATAAAAGAAGCCTCTCGTTGTGCAAATGGAAGCCTGGGTTTAATCCCTCGGTGGACCTCAACATTATGGCATCCACTTGGATGAGGTTGCTAGGAATCTCGTTGGAGTCCTGGGACGAAGAAATTATTGTTGGGATTGTGAACTCGTTTGGGCAATTTCTAATGCTTGTCAATGTCACAAAAAGTAGAAGTAGACTAATGTTCATTTGGTGTTGTATGAATGTTGCGGTTAACAAGGTTTTACCCTCCATGATTGCTTTGGAATCCAAACTTGGCCGTTAGATTCAAACTATTCAGTATGAGAATGCTACACTCTACTGTCAAAATTGCTCAAGGTATGGACATATGTCTGACTCTTGTCCTGTGAAGGGTCCCGAGTCTCATGGAAAAGAAAAAGGAAAGAGCAAAGAAGACAAACTCAATAGTGTAATCAAGGAGTAGGATCAATCTTTGGTTAGCTATGAAAGGGGATCCAAGACAAGGGAAGAGGAGGAACTCAGAAAAGAGAATCTTGTTTTGGTGGGGGTCACCCTCTCTCAGGAGGCCAAGATATTTGAGGTGGGTGCAATCTCTTCAAAAGTTCAAGTTAAGGAATAACCTAATGTTCCTAGTGGAGAGGTTTTCCAAGAAGATGTCTTCTCTTCTTAGGCGGTCAAGGTCCTTGAGGAGGGAGAGCTCTTATCCTAGGACATAGAAAAGGAACAACTTGAAGATCCTTAAGGAGAGGATAGTCGAATCCAAACTTAAATTATCCAAGATAAGGAATGAGTTTAGATTGAGGAACTCCAAGGGGAGGCCGGTATAACCCCTATCTAGACGACAATGCTTGTGCCTATGGTAGAGACCTCTTCAAGTGTTACAAGCACCCTAAAGATGGTGGGAGACAAGCGATTGAGTGAGAAGCCTTGTCTTTCACCTTTCAGTCAGTTATCCTTCTTTGATAAAGGAAAACAACAGAAATTAAAAGACAACAGAAGAACAGCGGATGTGGGTCTTGACCCAAACCAAAGTTAGCCATCCCTAAGAGAAACCAAGTTGAAAGAGGTAGCTCGTGAAGTTGCCAATGGAAAGCAAAGAACCCTAAAGATGTCTTCCTCCAGGAAAACCAAAAAATGAAGATAATCTCATGGAATATTCTTGCATAGTTCTCACAAACAATCTTTTCTTAAGAATAGATTGAAGCAATTAAAATTGGACATCCTTCTTATACAGGAAACCAAAATGACCCAGAGCTCCTTTATGAATTGTAGCAATTACATTAGGCCCTTTGCCCAACATCAAGCCATGGTGGTCGAGGGGGCTTCAAGGGGGATAACTACTTTGTGGAAACTATATCAGGTGGAGGGGACCTTTGTCTCCATGAGTAAAAACTTCCTAACCATGCATTTTAGACAAAATAATAGGGGTTTCTTGGTTTCTAACCAACATTTACACCCCCAACTCAAGATCTCAAAGAAAACTGCTATGGAATGACCTTAGCTTCAAATAAGATTTAGGAGATCAACCCTGGATGTGTGTTGTTTAGAATTTGACTTAAGACACAATGCAAGTGAGTCAGACCCCAACGCTACACATGAACTATATGCTTGCTATGGGCGACCTCCTAGTCACTCCCACTCTTGTGGAAAGAGCCAGTCAAGTGGAGGTATAACCAAGGGGTCGTTGTGTTCGTGAGGGAGCATAATGTCATGGATCGTGGTTGAGTTATTCGTGTGATGTGTGTTTGTGTATGTTTGATGAATGTTTTGATGGAAATGTTCAATTGTTGTTGTGATAATGATATGACCCAAAGGGTCACTTGTCTTAAGTCTAGCACGAAGATTGTTTTGCTCGTTCAAAATGCAGAGATGTTCTAACCTCTTCTCATTTTGGATGTTTTGTTGTATGAGTTCTTGATGATTAATGATTCTCTATTGGTGTTCTTTGACTTCTCTTATCGATTCTATGTTTTGTTGGATTTGAATTGGCTAAGGGAAGTTCTCCCTAATCTCGTCTAGGATGAATTTTATCTAATCTTCCCTAATGCCTAGGCACATCAAATGCTAGACAAGAGGGGGAAATGTTTGTTGTGTTGTGTTGATTTTGTCGAATGTGTTGAAGATGTTGACCTCGTGATAGAATCAAGGGCTTGACTTGATCTTTTGTTTCGCTTTTTTGTGTTTTCTATTTTTTCTTGTTTTTTGATGAATGCAAAACTATATGAATACAAAACAATTTTTTATTTATTTTTCCTGAATTTCAAAGTGTTCTAATTATCTAAAAAGGAAAAATGAATGCAAGCTATATGACTTGTATATGCATACTAAACTATGTTTTTGTATTTTTGTGGCTCGATTTTGATTTGTAATCTAATGAAATTGAAAGTTGCAACTAATCTAAATGCAATGAAATGAAATTAATCTAAGAAAGTAAAACTAATCTAAGCAATTGAAATGCAAAAATTACTTTGAGAAAGCAAATTAAATTTCTTATCAAGAGAAAAGCAAGTAATGTGTTACTTTCCCAAGAGCAAAGTTTGATCTAATTACTACTAAAAACTTGAAGAACCTGTATGAATTGGGCGATAGTGCCTAACATGAGTCCTCAAAAGTCCTTTGGGAAATTGTTCCTTCCTCTGCAGCAACGAGGTCCTCCTCTTGGCAACAAGGACAAAATGAAGATAAAATTTAAAAAACAAGTGGCTATGAACTTGGAAGCTATGAAATTGAAAAAAAGCAATTGATTTGAGCATATGGATGCTATTGAGAAGCGAATGGCTTGAGCTATGAAGCTATGAATGAAAGAAAAAGGCACACGAGATCCTGCAACGAGCATGAAAATGCTATGCAGACAACCATTTGCAAAGCAAAAAGCAAGAATACAATAATGAATTTGCCTTCCCAAATGCATAGAGGAGGGGTGTATTTATAGGTTGAAAATCCACACCAAAGATGGTGATTGGGGAGTTAACAAAATTGATTGAGGAGTGATCTGGCTCTGATTGGAAGTTAACAATCGCTGGAGAGCAGATCATCGAAGAATAAATGGAGATAACCAAAGATTGATTGAGAGATAAGAATAGATTGATTAGAAGTCAAGAATAAATTGATTGAGAGTCTACAAATAGTTAGGGGGAGTGGACAGTCAGTTGTGCATGAGGGAGTCCGCCATCAAGAGCTAAAAATGGAGCCAAACTGGGCTAAAACTAGAAGAAATTGCACATGGAAAAGATGATAGGGTCACCCCTTTCAGGAAGTGGGTCGTCCCTTTTAGCAGGGTAGGTTGCCCTTGGAGACTCAGGTTAAGTTGTGGGGTCACCTAGGGAGACCTTAAAGACAATAAGGGCGACCCAGGCATAGTGGTTTGAACAGGTGATTTGAAAGTGGGAAAGTGGTCTCGGAGGGTTGAAAATAGTTTTAGAGGTCTGAAATAGGGAAGAACACATCAGGAAAGTGGGTTGCCCCTTTTAGTAGGGCATGTCACCCCTGGAGACCACACTTTAGTTGCAGGGTCACCCAGGGGACCATGATGTCAATAGGGGTGACCTAGACATAAAGGTTTGGACATGCAAATTGAAGGTATAGAGAACTTTGGAAGGTCAATTGAATGGTTACGAAAGAAAGAGTGATGAAGAAGCCTCTAGGGAGAACGCATATCTCCTCTTGGGAGGTGGATTGGTCATATCATCAAGGTTGGAAAGCAACAAGGATGGTTTGTCAAACATGGGCTAGGTGGTCAACAAGAAAACGTGTAGGACCTTAGAAGGGTAGCTTGAAGGTTAGGGAGACACAAACAAAGAGAAAACAATTGAAAACGTGTTGCCAAGAGAGAAGTTGCTAAGAGGTCTATATATTTCATGCTTACATGTACATGATTAGGACTATAGCTCATCATCAGACTACCATGTAGGATTGTGCATCTTTTCATACTTACATATTTGCCCCCTTAGGGATGGTAGTCTATATGAAAGGTAGGTACCGTTCTCGAACTTGGCTTTACCTGTTGTCATTGTCCCGCATTTGCACCTAAAATAACAAGTAGTAATTCGATTTCATGATATATTTTGAAATAAGCATTGAAATGAGAATGAGAGAATGTATCCTCAGTGTGCGAGTTTTGAGTATACCTGAGTCACCTCGCCTTGCCATGAAAACCTATAAGGATGAAGACACACAAAATGAGGACATGGCAAGCACTACAAAAGCTAATCTAAACAAACAAAGCACATTAAATGAAAGCTAATATAAGAGGAGAAGAAAGGGAAATCTAGAGGAAGAGAGCACACAATGATGAAATTGTGCAAGTGAACAATCGGAGAGAGATCGATGAGGAGATTGATAACATGGCCGCTAACTTCCCTCCTATTGATCACTAGGTACAAGAAACGAGAAAACCCTCTCTTGAAACCCTTGATCGTCTTCTGTCGATTTTGCTTGAAAGAGTTCATCATTTTCATGTTTCATTGTTGCATTTGTCTAGGTTTTAGTGATTTGTCATTTTGTGGGTTTCTATTTGCTTGATTTTGGTCGTTTTCCTTGTTTTTTGTACCTTCTTAAGTATGCTACGGTGTGGGGTAGGGTCGCCCCTTTTAGCAAGGTAGGTCACCCCTGGAGATCAACTCTGGTAAAAGGGGTGACTTAGCCAAAAGTTTTCTAGGTGGAAACTAAGGCAATCTGATGCTTTCGACAGTCAATTGTCTTTGTTTGTTGACACTAACTTCTCCATTTGTTGCAATTTTCTAGAAAGTATTTGATTTTCTTAAGATTTTGAATTTTTGTGATTTTATAAGTTTTTGATGATCTGACGTATTGTTCTTTGTGTTTGGAAGGATAAGCACATTCAATGCAATGCTACTAATGAACAATTTTGGTACATGGAGGCCCTTGAGGCATTATCGGCTAAAGATCATTCTATCTTGCAGAGGACGGGGTTAGATAGAGTAGCTTAGATTCCTATTGTTCACCCCTCATCCTGTATATGTTGTGACATTTTGAGTTATTGGGATGCTGATAAGAACATATTTTGATTTCTTAAAGTTTTTGGAGAGTGGACGATCACTTTATATGACGTTTATCATATCCTAAGAGTTCCTGTTAGAGGCAAGTGACTTGCGCTCCTTGAGAGTGAATCTGAGAGAGATTGTCTTGGGTTGCTATCATAGGAGTTAATCATCCTTGGCATCATCTTGGGGTTCAAATTACTTTGGTTTCTAATCTCGCTATTCTACCCTTGTAGAAGGTTTTCATTGGGTTGATTGCCTCTCACTTGTCGAGGGACGAGAAGGCTCCTAAACTTAGGTGGTGTTGGGTGCCAATCATTTAGCGACTCAAGTGAGGAATAGTTTTTGCTTGGGGAATTGATATTCTTTCCTTGGGTTATCAAGATTTGTACCAAATTTCACAATGAGGGGCATGATGGTTCCCAAAAACACGTCTTTTCCTCTAACACCACCACCAAGAGTGACAAAAAAGGGGAAACAAATATCACAAGTAGGGAGAGTGATATATCAACAAAGAAAGGGAGGTTTTGGAATAACGCATAGAATAGGGTAGATCCTCTTCTTCTTTAGGCTCTTGAAAACCTAGGGGGGATTCCCTTGAGGTCTGAGTATATGGAAACAATTTTAAATAAGGCTTTGACTATCACGCCCTAATGGCAATCAGGGGCAATATTGCAAGACCTCACTAACAGGAGATTAAAAACAAGAATATAAGTGCACTAATATATATGATCAATTAAAATCCTTCAAGATGAATCCCCTAAAATTTTCATACACACTTATATCTGGTACCCTCATTATCACAGTCCCCTTTACATTTATCTCACATCGACCCATTGAAAATATGTGTTTACAAAGCAATGGACTCTGACAATGAGCATAATTCCTACCTACACAAACCTCTAAACATCTATCTAACACTAACAGGAGCTCCCTCAAGACATATCCAAAGTATAATATCGGTATGTGTATGCAGGTTGAGCTAATACTATAGCTAGTAAGAGAATTTATTAAAATGAGATGTTTGGCCTCTTACCAATTTGATTGGTGCATGTTCCATTAGGCAACAGAGTCCAAACTTGCAAAGAGGATGAAAACATGTTTGTAATTTAGCATTGGAACAAAAGTTGCATAAACACAACCTCATAAGATAAGGTAACCTATAAATGACATTCTTAATTATCCATAACAACATCAACTACATCCCACATGCAACAGAGAAAAGACTATTACAAAAGAGTTTGTAATGCATTATAATGTTGCGACATTAATCAATTTTCCATTACATTCATGTCAACAAATGTGGCAAGAGAGAACCAACAACTAGGTTTAAAGGTTCTCCTAAAATACAATTGTTTGCTATGGAGATATACACCTGCAAATAAAAACTTACTTGACTATACCTTCCCCTAAATTACAAAGCATGGTCCATCATTTACAGAGCTGGGATGCATCATTTGATAGTCAAGAAATTGATGAAGCACGTATAGTCCCAAATTGGTTCAATGATCAACCCCTATTACATCCCTTACCCATGCATATATAGCATTACATTCATTTTGTTGTTTGGACGTGGATTTGGAGTGGTCAACAAGCCTGCAAGTTGCCCACATTTGTTGCATCATCTTTACATGGGTTGCACCTGAAATTGCACTTATTTGGAGTGGTCGCCCATGCCTTGCTCTGGAAGGATTATTAATGGCCATCCTGAGAGTCACTAGAGCGTACTAGGGCGGTTGGAGGCATTTGAATGCTCAACACTATTTGTTGCTTACTATTTCATTCTATCGGGCTTCCTTCTTTTACTTTGGCGACCTCTTTTAATCTTAAACCCTTCTTGTCTTTACCATACCAACTCTTTAAACTTCTCTTTAAGTCCTTTTTGGCATTTCGGCGAGTTCGTAAACTCATGAACTTGTCAAAATGTCTTATCTTTTCATTGCTCTTTCTCTCCTTCCTTTTCTTTAATCATCTTTCGGGCTTTTGATACTTTTGTTGTAATGTCCCCTTCCTAAGCATCTGACAGTTGGTGATTGTTAGCCTATTATTCGGGTTCTCGTAGAATAACATGGTGGTTAGAGAACCCCTTCAAGGGGGTTGATGACTTGACAGATCAGCCAGTTGGTTCTTACAAATGCTGCATTGAGCTCAGAGTCGTTAGGGGATTCGCGACAACCTTTTCTAGAGTGTTTTTGAACACTTGGTCTGCAATGGCTATTTTTAGCAATTGTTATTTTTAGCAGGGGTCACCGCTCGACACCGACTTTGCCACTTGGCACCGGTCATACTCCATCAGGAGTGGTATCTTCAACCGATGTTCATTGGTGTCCGTTTGAGGAGGAATGATGATATATTTTAATTATCATTAATGTATTAAGTTAAATTAAAGATTTAACTTAATGATAATTAAGTTATAATGTGACATTTTATCTTGGATTTGGAGTGCCTAGTTTGGAAGAGTGGGTTTTATTGAAGTCAAATATTAAAGTGAGGCCTCCAAAGTGAAGGGGACATAAGGATTTAATTTAAAATGAATTTTTAACTCCTCCAAAAAGGGCAACTAGGTTTGGAGGAGTTAAAAATGAGAAAAGAGCTCATTTTTTGGTTATGCTTCAATATTATATACACTGATTTTGCTAGCTGACGGAGTTCACAATTTTTCTTGCTTCTTGAGGATGGAAACCCTCATGAAGAACATCTGTGGGAGTGAGAGATATCTCTAGGTGTTTGCTGATAACTTCATATATAGGTTATGGTGGAGCTCCATTGTTGCAGAATTCTAGGATTTATAAGAAGAATTTGATTGCAGATTTATTGAGAAGAGGTTTAGCAGAGATTTCAGACCGAAATGAAGTAGTTTGTATGAGTTTTTGAAATCTGTATGGTGTGTATTGCTGGCCATACCATTTTTGGGGGAGGCCATACCAATTTGTGACTAGTTTGAGCTTCATTTTTTAGCATTTCTTGTCTCTTTTTTGGCGTGTGGCTTATGCATAAGATTTCAAGTGTTTGGGAGGAGATTTGTGAGCAGATTGGAGGACTGTTTTAGTTATTGGTTGCTATTTTACTCCCCAAACTAGGTCGTGCAGACCTAGGGTAGGGCGTGTGACCTCAAGGCCAAAGCACCTAGTGTTTAGGCCTAAAATCTCTTTCATTAGAGGCGCCTAGGATTTCTCAATTACTGTTCATCATTTCTAAGGAGGGGAAACTAGGGTTTGATGTATTTGGTAATGGTTGTATAGCTCTAGGTTGTTGTAATATTCATTTCAAACTTGCAAAACTATAAAACAACAAATGGGTATGTTTGTTTATTCATTGAAATGACTTTTCCCCATCTGGGTATCTCTAGTTTTGATAAGTTATTGTACTTTCAGTTTATTGTTGAATGTGGGTGTTATGGAAATGTTGTTTAGAAGAGTTATTTAAATTCTATCTTTATCGCAATTATATATGCTATGAAAACAACAACTTTTGTATATCGGTCTTCCTCTATAAAACATTTCAAAACTGAAACAAACAACAAAGGAAAAAACTAGGGTGGGACATTACATTTGTGAACTAGCGAACTCTTTCAACGTTTCGGCAAGTTTGCGAACCTACGAACTTGCCAAAACAATTAACTTTTTTCTTTCTTTGTTCTCTTTTTCAGCAATTCAACGAGTTTGCGAACCTATGAACTCACCGAAACATTTGGACTCCTTTTTCCTTCATTCGTTTGCCTTCCCTTTTTTCCTTTTTGGTGATTCGACAAGTTCGCAAACCGACAAACTTGCTGAAATGTTGAACTTTTCTTCATCTTTTCCTTGTTTGCTTTTGACATTTCGACAAGTTTACAAACTTATGAACTTGTTGAAACATTCTCTTTTCTCCTCTTTCATCTTTTCGAGCCTTTCACGAACCAAAGAACCTTCTCAATAGGTTCACGAGTTCACAAACCTATCGAAAAGATGAAACACTATTCTTCTGCTTCATTTTTCATCCTTTTTGGTGTTTTGGCAAAATGGTGAACTCATGAACTCTTTCAGTAAGTTCGCAGGTTCATGAACCTGTCGAATCGCCGAAAAGCAAAGCCTTTGGGCTTTCGGCAGGTTCGCCAACCTGCGAACTTGCTAAAAGGCTTACACTTAAGAAATTTTTCAAAGGATTTTAGAGGGTTTCTCAACTGGGCCAAACACCTGATGGATAAGGGATAACCATGTGAACACCAAGGGCACAATTTATCACAAGGGGGCTTATATTAAGATTATTTTTTTGCAAATTTAGGGCCAGAAAATATGGACACCAACACTGACTCTAGTTGAGGAGGTGTGTCTCTTACAGGCATAGTGAGAATCCAGCTATCTCCGGGAGCAAACCAAAAAGCACCAAAAGAAGGGATGGGAGGGAGGGGAAACACACAAGGAACCTATGTATAGGGGAAAACGACAATGACAAGACTATGTACAAGAGAACTTGTAGCAAATGACATGGAAGCACAAAGAGAGGAGTATGGCTGCAAACAAAACTTATGAACATGTGCAGGTCAAACCCTGCAAAGAAAATTTATGGCACAAGGCAATGAACCAACTGTTGCAAATTGCTTATCTTTGTCAAAGACCATCTTGAAGAAGGAGCTTGGCATACTTAGGCTGGAATTGCATCCATCTCCAAGCAGCAACAAAAGAGGCCTCTTGCATATATGAACATGCAAATTGCCAATTTTAAGATTAGCATGCTGAAACTTGAAATGATTTTCATCTTGGCATGGCAACCATAAGAGTGAATATTATCATCATGCTCCAACATATGATAGCATATACCTTCAAGGTCCTTATTAGCATGACACACATCTAGATTTGCAGACATATCAACATGAAGAAAATATCCTCCTGAACACCAAGTCGAAAAGGTCAATTTTAGGTACAACTTCTAGCTGGGTTGTATCATGTGATTGCACAAGTTTTTGAAACCTAGTTGCACCACAAATGCTGATATATTCATCCATGATTGAATCAAAAGCTTAATTCAAATCCAATTACACATCTTCGACATATAAATTAGAAACTCGAGGCTCCTCATGTGAAGACTCACCATCTTCAAATTGCCTCTCTATTTTTGTTCTTGACTGCAACCTGCTGAAAAAATATTGCTGCCAAGAAATTGATCTATGATATGTTTTTTCACGGTCCTACAAACAAGCAACTTGATTCTCTTGAAAACACACAAACTCTACATCAAAATGCTTAGTCAATGAGTTCAAAAACATGTCTTCAATGCAATCCACATCAACATATGAAAGCTGCCCCAAACCAAGTTCTAAAAGTTCACCCAAGGTTGAAAATCTCATGACTTGGAGTAGTAGTTAGTTCATGAACACTTTCACATTCTTCATCCTTGTTTTCAACAAAGAAAGTGTAGGCATCCTTAGATTTAGCATCTACCTTAAACCAATGATCCATGACTACACAACATACATCATGTTGAAATAAGGGTTGCATGCTCCTTTTCCAAAGACATTTATTTGCACAATAATTCTTGCTTGAAGAAAGGAAAGAAGAAACAATTTTGAGTACCTTTGACTTGCTATTGCAACAAAATGGAAGAAGGTTTGTTGCACCACCAGCAAACACCTAGTAGCAGCAGAAACTTTGAATTATGTTGGAGAGTCGCCACCTCACAAAAATGAGGAAATCCTTGGAGTAGATAATACCACCAAGGTTGATATATTTCTGGCTCTTCATACCAGTAGAGTCATTAATATGTTGTAACCCAAGATAAGGATAAACTCTGAAATCTTCTCAGTGGAGTCGCCAATCTATTGGTTCCCAAAAACACGGGTCCTTTCCTCTAACATCACCACCAAGAGTGGCACAAAAGGGGAAACAAATATCACAAGTAGGGAGAGTGATATATCAAGAAGGAAAGGGTGGTTTTGGACCAATGCCTAGGATAGGGCAAATCCTCTTCTTCTTCAGGCTCTACAAAACCTAGGAGGGGATTCCCTTGAGGTCTGAGTATATGGAAACAATTTTAAACAAGGCTTTAACTACCACGTTGTAATGGAAATCAAGGGCAAGCCTACAAGACATCACTAACAACAGATTAAAAGAAAGAATATAAGTGCACTGACAAATATGATCAATTAAAATCCTTCAAGATGAATCCCCTTAACTTTTCATACACACTTATATCTTGTACCTTCATTATCACACTCTATATATTTATCTAACGCCAACTCACTAAAGATATGCATTTACAAAGCAATGGACTCTAACAATGAGAAAAATCCTACCTACACAAACCTCTAAAGATCTATCTGACACGAGCTCCTTCAAGATATATCCAAAGTATAATATTGGTTTGAGTATGCAGGTAGAGTAGAAGGCTGAGCTAATCCTATAGCTAGTAAGAGAAGTTATTAAAATGAGATGTTTGGCCTCTTAACAATTTGACCGGTGCCTACTCCATTGGGCAATAGAGTCCAAATTTACAAAGAGGATGGAAACATGTCTGCAATTCAGCATTAGAAGAAAAGTTGCACAAAGATAACCTCATAAGATAAGGTAACTTGCAAATGACATTCTTAATTATCCAAAACAACATCAACTGCATCCCACATGCAACAGAGAAAAGATCATTACAAAGAGTTTGTGATGCATTATAATGCTATGACATTAATCAATTTTCCATTACATTCGTGCCAGCAAATGTGGCAAGAGAGAACCAACAACTAGGTTCAAAGGTTCTCCTAAAATACAATTGTTTGTCATGGAGACATACACCTGTAGATAAAACCCTACTCGACTACACCTTCCCTTGATTACAAAGCATGGTCCATCATTTACAAAGCTGGAATACATCATTTGATACCTTAGAAACTATTGAAGCACATACAATCCCGAATGGGTTCAATGATCGACCCCTATCACATCCCTCACACATGTATATATAGCATTACATTCATCTTGTTGTTTGGACGTAGATTTGGAGTCGTCAACAAGCCTGCAAGTTGCCCATGCCTATTGCATCATCTTTATATGGGTTGCACCTGAAACTGCACTTATTTGGAGTGTTCGCCCATACCTTGGTATAGGAAATTTATCACATAAGGACCCACAACAGTCTCGGGTCGTAAGGAATCCACTTACCAAGCTATCCGACCCTGGAAGGATTATTAATGGTCATCCTAAGAGTCACTAGAGTGTATTGCAACGGTTGGAGGTGTTTGAATGCTTGACACTATTTGTTGCTTATTGTTTCATTCTATCATGCTTCCTTCTTTTACTTTGGTGGCATCTTTTAATCATAAATCCTTCTTGTATTTATCGTGCCAACTCTTTAAACTTATCTTTAAATCCTTTTTGACATTTTGGCAAGTTTGCAAACTCACGAACTTGTCAAAATGTATTATCTTTTCATTGCTCTTTCTCTCCTTCCTTTTATTTACTCATCTTTCAGGCTTTCGAGACTTTTGCAAACTAGCAAACTCTTTCGACATTTCAACAAGTTCGCGAACCCACGAACTTGTCAAAACATTTAACTTTTTTATCTCTCTTTTTTGGTGATTCGACGAGTTTGCGAATCTACGAACTCACTAAAACATTTGGACTCCCTTTTCCTTCATTCGTTCGCCTTCCCTTTCTTCCTTTTCGGCAATTCGACAAATTCACGAACCGACGAACTTGCCGAAATGTTAACTTTTCTTCATATTTTCCTACTAGCTTTCGGTGTTTCAACAAGTTTGCGAACTTACAAACTTACTGAAACATTCTTTCTTTTCTCCTCTTTCAACCTTTCATGCCTTTCACGAACCAAAGAGTCTTTTTAGTAGGTTCGTGAGTTCATGAACCTACTAAAAAGATGAAACACTATTCTGCTGCTTCTTTATTTCTTCATCCTTTTTGACGTTTCGGCAAAATGGTGAACTCACAAACTCTTTTGGAAAGTTCGCAGGTTTGCGAACCTACCGAATCATCAAAAAGCAAAGCCTTTGGGCTTTTGGCAGGTTTGCCAACCTACGAACTTGCCAAAAGGCATACACTTGGGCAAAGTTTCAAAGGATTTTAGAGGGTTTCTCAACTGGGCCAAACACCTGATGGATAAGAGGTAAACATGTGAACACCATGGGTACAATTTAGCACAAGGGGGCCTATATTAACATTTTTTTTTGCAAATTTAGGGCCATAAAATATGGGCACCAACAGGGCACTTTCTTTTAGCCACCCTTCACTTATCATGACGTGGATTCTCAAGCATATTGTACTATTTCAAAGAGACATGCCCCCTTTGGATCCTAGGTTATCGAGATCTATGTAGTGGGGACGACTTGGTCATTTCAATGCCTCTACACGAGCTGTGGCTACACTTACGGATGTAGATTTCATTTATGACCCCTATATTGATATGGAGAGGTTATGCCAGGTTGACATGATAGTTCGAGATTATTGTCGAGAGGTGAGCCATTTGACTGATAGAAATGGCTTGGTTAAGGCTACCATTTCACATGAGTGCTCTAGCAGTTAGGAGAGGACTTGCCCCTGACACCTACTTGTTATAGATCTATGTTGGAGATGGTTGACATCCAGCATAGGGCACTTCTTTGGGTTCCACTAGTTCCCGGGGTCTTGATCACAAGACCAGTTCATGAGGTTGGTCGTAGATGAGCGAGGGCACATCGATCTTAGAGACTTGTTGCAGCTGAGGAGGAGATTGACGATTCCATAAACAAGGACTACAATCCTGAGGAGGAGAGTGGTGAGGTGACATCTGGAGGAGATGAGGAGATCCCTGGATGAGGAGGCAATGCCAGCGAAGGCCCCACCTAGACATGTGTTGTACCCAATCCAAAACTCGAATTGTTACAAGAGTCTTCGTCATCGTCAAGGCATCATATGTTGTTTTTGCAATCAAGTCAGTTGTCAAATCCAGTCTATAGTCCAAAATCTCGAATTGTCAAGTCATATTGAGTCGTCATCTTTAACATTCATCTTGACGAAATTCAAAACTTAATGTCACGGTCTTCAAATTATTTATCACTATCATTATATGTTGAATAGTCAAAGTTGTTTGTCGGATTGTTCAAGTCCGATGTACATTTCATCTAAAAATAGAAGTCATCAATTTCAATGTTCGAGTCATAGTAAAATATTCAAAGTTGTCCAATATTCCCGTCGTGTCAAATTCCTAGTTATCATATGTTTGTGTCATGTAATAACTTTGTGCTGATTTTAATTATTAATTATTAAAATGAAATTTATTGTCATTTTCTAAAATCCGAAGTTTTAAAAAAAAATCATCATAAAAATTATTATTATTTTTAATATTTATTATTAACGATTAATTTTTGTTTGTAATAATTATTAAAATAATAAGTAGAAAATAAAATAAAAAAGAAGAAATTAAAAAATAAAAAGAGACTTTCAAAAAGCGCTTCATAAACAAAGGTCACATGCCCTATTAAAATCAAATCTAAAAGCACTCAAACTTCATAGAGTGTGTGCCCTCCCTCACCAAGGTAAAAACACCTTTCTTGAGCTTCTCACGCGTTGGCAAGAGGGTAAACAAAGAAGAAGCATGTCTTTCTTTCTTTGCACATGCGAATACTAAGGAAAGAAATCGCCTTCTATTCCACCAAACATGCCATACTCAAAGTTGATGATTTTTTCTGAACGAAGGTGTGTCCAACCTTAGAAAGGAAAGATTTAGAGTAATGGTGCACCGTTTTACTTCCATATGTGCCTCGAGAAAAGAGAAAACCACTTCCAAAATATTTAGATGCCCTTCACCAATACACAAAGGATGGAAGCGCCTCCAAGCTTAGTCAAAGATATTCAAAAACACACCAACATCCAATCAACATTCAAAATAGAAGGGACGTTTGCCAAGTTTGAAGTAAAAAGAGAGAAGTCTCCTTTAGTAAACAAAAAACATCTTTCCCAGTGAACAGTTCCCTCACGCCCAACAAGGAAAACAAAATATTCAAACACCAATTAGCATGCCAATACAAGCAACCTTTCAGACAAAAGAAAAGTTTATCAAATATCCAACACACTTATACAAGGAGATAATGCCTTCCATAGGTCGATCCAAACCGGTCAACAGGGCTGTTAAAGGAAAGGACAAATTATACCCACCATGATCTGAATAGAAAATTTCTCCCAGTGAAAGTGTGAGAGTGAATTTCAGAGTTATGATAGAAGGTAGTAGATTCAAGTCACCAAGATTCATCAAATTCCTGGAATTTTAGAACTTCACTCAAAGGTTTGCCAAACTTGGTCAAAATAAAGGAAAGTATCAAACCAGAATCGTCACCCAGAGCCGCCTTTTTGGAATCCTATTTTTAGCCCATGCTAAAAATAGATTATTGTCATTTTTGAGAAAAAGCATGTTTAGAGATTTGCTATTTTTGGCATTCACTATTTTTAGTGTTAACCTAGAGTTAACTCCTATCCTATCACCATGTGTCGGATGTTAGCACAAAGTTGAGTTTGCAATAAAATTATTTTTAGTGTCAATCTAGAGTTAACTCCTATCCTATCACCATGTGTCGGATGTTAGCACAAAGTTGAGTTTGCAATAAAATTAACCTTCAGTTTAACTAGAGGTCGCATGGTTACATAATTTTAATTGTCAATTGAGTTGACACTTGCATGTTTGTAGTTTTAGTTTTAATGGAGCAGAAAGTTTGTAATAAAGTTTTCATGTTAGGCAAATGATAGTCAGCTAGGATAGGAGTTAAGTCATTCTATTTTATTTACTCTCATGCAATATCTATAAGTTGTATAAATAAGTGTTTTTTTTGCACATAGAGGAGTTAGAATATTCTTAATTCATTATTCGGTATTCAAATATCAATGTTATATTATGATCAGTCAATGAATAAAGAGCAATGACAATTCTCATGCCTACAATTTGTTGAAGTTGTTATTCGTCATATATTCATGTGATTGTGATTTTGTTACTCGTTCAATAGATTTCATTATGCTTGTCTTGCTTCGAAGAATCTACCGGTATGTGTTGTCATTAGTGCTAAGGTTATGTCAATTCAACGAATCTGTGAACTTTGTGTCATAGTGAAATTGGAGATATAAGTAATGGCTTTGTACCATCTTATGCACGATTTAATCATAACATTCGTAATTATGCATTTCTATGTTAATCAATACGAGTCGTGTGTACTTTCCCTGCTCACCCTCTGGATTTAGTTGAATAGCACAAGCATCTAGCAGTAGATTTTAATGAGTCAAAAAACACAAAATCCTTGCCTCATGGTTGAAAGTGCATTTTTGCCTTTTGCACGTCGCAAACCCATAAATATTGCATATTTATGTTTTATTTAGCATTAGTGAGAAATACCTCTAAACACACTGTAAATTTTGTAAATTACAAGTTCATATTGTATAGTTTTAGATTAATTGTATTTTACAGGGAACTTCCTCTTCTAATTCTAAGAGCGGTTTTACTGCACATCTGTTCCATTGCGTTGCATTGAAATGTGCAAAATAAATCGCTACATGGATAGGCTCTTTTCTCAAAGATGGTAGAGGATGATACGAGACTTGGAGATCATGCATGGCAACTAGGGGATCTTCATGAGTACTACACTAACCTACTTTTTTTTGTTGTACTTGCTTTCTCAAAATGGTTTGGACTTAACTCTTTGAACTAACACTCTTTTTTCTCTATTATTCTCTTATAGGTATTGTTGACGGATGGAGGGACCTTTTTCACAATGCTTCTTTATATATATTGGTCCCTTTCATTGGGTACTCTAGAGAGGTTCTTCTAGTTGATGCTCACATGCCCTCTCCCGCGGGTCATCACACAGACATTATGGATCCTACTTATCATGCAGATTAGGAGATTGCTTCTAAGAGAGCCAGGATTAGTGTACTAGAGGCTGAGAATGCCTTGCTTCGAGAGATGGCTCACTTAGGGGTTCATAGGAAACATTCACAGACTCAAACAATGGGTCCATCTCATTCACGAGTACCAAGTCAGGTCCCTTCTCATTCCCATAGGATTCATAGAACTTTAGATGCAGTGGATAGTCAGCAGAGACTTCGAAACAAGAGCCTCGAAGGTTCCATTAGTCAAAGTCATCCCTGAGGTCTTAGAGAGACCTAGCTTAGTGTTGAGTTTTGACTTGCCCCCTTGCATGCATGAGTGCGTTGTGTCTAGTAACTCAAACTCCATTGGTGGAGTGACATGTACTTAGTCATTGATATGCACAATATATGATGACTTCGATTGGTTTAGTTCTGTGTATGGTTATAGTTGACATTTTGTTTATCTTTGTTGCACATGGATAGCTTGTCAGCTTTCCTTCTTTTTTGCTCTTTTGTCTCTATTTTTCCCTTCATGTATTTTGTCTCTCTTATTATTTTCTCTTTTTTTAATTTTTGGTGGTTTCTTTTTATTTTCTATCTTTTCCTTGCTCTCCGTGCAACCTCCAATCCCTCATCCTTTTTAGTCTAAATTGGTCTGCAATTCCCCATTATTTCCTACAGCTCTTCTCATCCTGATGATGAATCACAGAGTGTGATTCGAAACGTTGATAACAAAAATCTCACACAGTTGAATCCAGAAACTCTCTTGACTCATTATTATGGAATGTGGAAATCTGATGTGTTTAATTTTTATTGTTCATGCTCTATGATTCACATATGGATGATAAAAATGATTATGTTATGTTTTTTTCTTTTTGAAATGACTAAAATCAAATATAAAATGTATGGATGCAAAGCACATGTGGATGCAAGTGTAACACATCTTTCTACTTTCTACTTCTACACACAACATGAGTTATTGCTTTATTTCTTTTGATAATATGTATGCAGATGGAACAAACATTGTGACTACTTTTTAATAGGATTTTTGACTTAGGGGATTGCAGGTTGATCTAGTATGGAAAGACCTACTAAACTTTGGGATGGAACTTTATTAAGGAATCAAGAGAGAACAATAGGGAAGTGGAACAATTTATAAATTTAGTTTTGTAAAAGGTTAAATATTGATCCTTATCTAGACATGTTTTCAACTTAGACAAGTAAAAGCTTTTATTAGTACCTTCTAGACTCAGATCAGAGATGGCCAACAAGATAGACCTGGAGTAAAGGAAAGACTCCAGAACAAAAGATGGCCCTGATGACAACTAGACTCTTGGCTTTACCAAATTAGTGTGTGTTGGGACTCCTATTTTCCATGACTCAAAATTGCAAAATCTTGTCAAATTTTACATTTTACTAAGGGGTCCCTATGCCTCCACCCTAATGCATGTTGTTGAACCCTTGAATTTGGTTAATTCTGAAACCTTGAACCCCTGAAAATTTGGCTAAGTCTGAAATCTGACGGATCCTCCAAATTCTAGAATCTGCAATTTAACTCTTATGGATCAGAAACCTATCTTGAACATCCTGATAGTATATTTTAAAATATTTTATACTTAAAATACATTTTAAAATATACTGTCCTGATGGAATTTCAAGACCTAGCGGGATTTTTGCCTCCTACAGGATATTGCAAGAATTTTGCCTCCAACTGGATATTGCAAGATTTTTGCCTCCAACTAGATATTGCGAGAATTTCGCCTCCAATTGGATATTGCGGGATTTTTTCCTCCTACAGGATATTGTGGGATTTTCACCTCCTTCAGGATATATCTTGTGGCCTCTTATACCTTCGCCCATCCTGTGACCTCTTTAGCGGGATTTTCACCTCCAACTAGATATTGCAGGAATTTCACCTCCAACGTGATATATCAAGTGCCCCCCTTCCGACCTGCATCCAATGCCCCCCAAAAGTCTTGCTTTTTGCCAAAAAGGGCATAAACATGAAGTGATAGTTTCCTATCAGATCCAAATGGGCGCAGAAATGTTCCAGGTCACCATAAATACGAAATGTGTAGTTGAAAATGATGAATTTAATGCAATTGGTGGGGTTGTAGGGTTTTCCCTCCAATTTCATCATCAGATCCGAGTTGCTAATGCTATAAATAGAAGATTGAAATTCATTTCAAGTGTTGGTTGTTCATCTCACTTCCAGGCAGCTACAGGTGCAGAAAAGGAAGATTTTTCCAAGTCAAGGGGTTGCAATTCCAGTTCTTCAGGATAGTGACACAGTAGATGAAAGGTTAGACATTGTTACAAATTCCAGTATATTGTATGTCTCCATTACTGAGGGTGCATTTTCAAAGAAACACCCAATTGAGCGCTAGGGTTTCTTCTTGCCCTAGTTTAGGGTATGATTGTAACTTCAAAATTGATAAATGTGACAACATTCTAAGGAATTACTAGGCTAGTGATGGTCTCTTTTGAATTACATATGGATTTGTATGGTGAATTTATGGGTTATTAAGTATGTATGTATGCCAGATATTACATGATAGATGCATTTTATGTTGTTAGGTCAACTTTCTTTTGTTTCTGTTATGTCATTTTCCTTGAATAAATTGGACTCTTTTGCTTGTTGGATAGGCACCAATCTTTGAGGTGGTAACCAAAAACGCACACATTAAAATTAATACATCTTAATAGTTAAACACAAAAACATCTTGCCCTTATGCAATACTTTCCATTCATCAGCTCAAAAGAGGCTTTAGTGCAATATGTCAGTTTTGTTTCAGTGGTAACTTGTGATTCAAAATTGTAGTTTGGGTATTGTTGGTTTGTTTTAATGAACATATTATATATTGTTGTTAATCCATGTTTAGGGATGCCTCTAAGAACACCCTCCTTGATTTAAGCTGAGTCAAAAGCGAAGAGGAGATTACCCACTCCTGTCCATTGGCCCTTAATCATCTTTATCCTGTTGATGAACCTCTTTTCCATCTCCCTAACGACATCCCTAGCTGCAGAGATTGGATATTGTTCTAGGGATTTAGATAAGTGATGCAAAGGATGATGACAAAGATTGAGTAAAATGTACATCAACCTTCAACAAGATTTCATTGACTCTTCAAGGGTTACAAACAATACCCTGCCTCAAGGACTATTCACCTAACCTAAACCATTGGAAATGATCCTAATGGACCCTCTAAGACATCAACACACTAATCTAGGACTCATAAACACAAAATAGTCCATAAAAACATAATTAGGTCTCTTGACCTTAAAAGCATGCATTAAGGTGATGCTCCTACATCATGCTCCCTAGGTGGGAGAAATTTGAGTTCTATCTCAAATGATGGCCTTCTTTTTTTCCTCGTCTTCCAATTGTGTTGCATTCTTAGCTGTTCTCTGACCTCCTCTTGATCCTCTCTATGCTTGCCTTTATTGGCTCTATGTTTCTTGGTTTTCACTCCTTCGTTTCTCTCTTTCTTTATGTATCTTCTCCTTCTTATCTCCTTCTCAGTTGTAAGATTCCAAAAGTCTATTTCTCTTTTAGATGCCTCATTACCGTTGTCCATTTCTTCACTCTCCTTGGTCTGCACCTATACAAAAATTATCATCAACATGTACATTGGATAAAAACCATGAGGCCAATGTGCCTCTTCACTAGCTCCTTGTGCTTGCTTTCTTGTTTCTTCCTTTATCTCAGCTATACCTATCTTCTTATCAACTTTCTTATCATCACCAATCTGTTGGTTCCTTGAATGTGTCTCTTGCTAATGGACCTTTATATATCTGTCTGCTTTTTGCATTGCTTCTTCTTTCCATTCTTTCTTGTGTTTCCTTATGTTCTCCTCAATGATAACTTTCTTCATCTTTGCTGGTGCACGTTGCTCACTTGGCAACTCCCTTCTGTCCAAACCTTTTTCATCTTCACTTTTCAAGGCAGTCATCCTTTGCCTTCTTTTTTTAACAATCATCTTTACATGCCACTTCACCTTCTTGTGCATTGTCCAATACCAAACATATTCTTGGTATTCTTCCTCAAGCCACTAATGTACTACAAGCTTAATACCTCTTCTCAACTTTGCCATTTCTCTATCAAACTCTGCATCTTGTTTCTTCATATTCGTTTTCATATTGCCTTTCTTCTTGAGGTTTTCTTTCTTAGCATCTTGTTGCATTTTCTGTATTTTTCACATACCTGTTGCATCCTCTTATTTTCTTGTTTTATTGCTTCCTATTCAACTTCTCCTCAGCCTTCAAGTCTAGTTGATAGCACTCCTCAAGTCTCTCGGGACTTGTAAGGCTCAACTCATCTTGCATATTGTACTTCAATCCATTAAGGTATCTTGCAACCTTGTTAGTGTCATCCTCTATGTGTCCTGATTTGATACTCAACTTGTAAAACTCTTCAGTGTACTCTTTCACTCCCATATCTTTTTGTTTCAAGTTCTGCAACTTCCTATACAACTGAGTCATGTAGTCACTAGGCATGAATTTGCCCTTCAACTTGGCAATAATCCTATCCCAAGAAGTAATCTTGGATTTGCCTCTCTTTCTCCTTTCTTCCTGAACATAATCCCACCATAGGGATGCATGGCCTTTCAACTTAGTCCTAGACAACTTTACTTGATGCTCTTCAAGTACATCCTCAAATTCAAAATATTTGTCCAACTTCCACCTAACCTAAACCATTGTAAATGATCCCAATGGACTCTCTAAGACATCAACACACTAATCTAGGACTCATGAACACAAAATAGTCCATAAAAATATAATTAGGTCTCTTGACCTTAAAAGCATGCATTAAGGTGATGCTCCTGCATCAATAAGCTATTTTGGGACCCAACATATTGGCGTCGTTGTTGAGGAAAGTTTACTTCTGGTTGAGTTGTCGCAATACATTAACATAGTGAAAAAATCTAAATAGTTCTTCCTAGCAGGGAAGTGGCGACTATGTTAGTCAAACCCAGAAAACCAAGTTTTCAGAGAAGAAAGGAATTAAAATGGATCGTAGAAGAAGACCAGAAGATCTATCAACACAAGAGAGCTCTTCTGACCGCTAAGAAGCCAACAAAATAGGTGGAGAACAAGAAATCCTAATGCCCAAGGTCAGGCAAGTACTTCTAGTAGAGATGACGCATTGGATGACTGCAAAAGTCAGAATCAATATACTTCTGTGGACTCTACTGATAATATACTCAGAACTAATAGGAGAATAAATAGAGATGAGTATGAGGTTCGAAGAAATCATAATATTGTTGGCAAGGGAAGAAGAGACATGTCTCAAAATGTAGACATGAGAACATTTGGCATGCCTAATGAAAATGAAGAGGCTCGCCAGAATAATCAACATCATATTACGCCTGCAAGGTCACTTAGAAGTCAATATGACAATATTCCTAATGAGGAAGATCAATAGGAATAACTTGATGTTGAGGAAAGCGAAAGAACTCTCTATGATGAATTAGATTTACTCGATCATATCAGGAATAGGCAGAGAGAAGTGCAAGTCCTGCTTGACTTACAGCAAGCCCAACTTGCCAAAAATGCACAAAGTCCACCTCAACATCAGAATATTACTAATCCTAGGCATGCAGTTCATTAGAAACAACATCAACAAATAGGCCAACATGGAAGAAATCAAAATCAAAACCAACAATATAATCGGTTTCCAAATCAGCCACCACAACAGTAGGAAAATCAGCAATATGTGAATGCCTTGAATCCCAGGCCTGCAAGCCAAAGTCAGAGATTTCCTCCTCCTAGACAACCTTTGGGTGCAAAAAGATACAAGCAGTTGGATTTCTTCAGCATTCCTGATTTTCCCAACTTGATTTCGAATGAGATAAAGGGGAAAATTCTAAGGTTTCAAGGTAACAATACAGTCACTCGTGAGGAACACTTGAGACATTTCATCAACATCACGGATGAGTATGAGATTGAAGATGAAGATGTGATGATGAAGCTACTTGTACACTAATTGGAGGAAAGTGATAAAGAATGGTATAAGGTACTTTCTAATAATAGTATTGACTCATGGGAAGAATTCATGAGAGTGTTCAGACTATAGTATGGACATAGGATCAACCCCAAGTTTGCCATCCACAAGCTCACTACAATCAAGAAATGAATCAATGAGACTGTTTTTTACTTCAACAATAGATTTATCATGACGATGAGAATGGTACCCACTAATCTCAGACCTAACGAATCAGTGTGTTTAGTGTTGTACTGTGGTGTGTTTGATTCTAAAATTAGATATTGCTTGAGAGATAAGAGTCCCCAAACACTGAGGGAAGCCTATGTTGTAGCCATTAACATTGAAAGTAACATGAGAGCCTCTGACAAACATGTTAAGAGGTCTGATGTGAAGATCTCTCGTCCAGATAGGGTAGCTTTGAGCAAACCCCTCACAACAGAAGACAAACTAGACAAACTTATGGGAGTCATGAAGAACATGTCCTATAAGATAGCATGAAATGAGAAAGGGTTGCCTCCATAGGGTGCTGCAACACATTTCAATGAAGGACAAAGACTACATAACAGACCTTACAAAACTAACTCATCTAAAAGGCCACAACACCAAAATGATAGACAAGTTGCTCCTAGGCATGTTAGTTTCAAGTAACCTTAAAAGAATATGTCTGACCCATTGAGAAAAGAACAGATAAACTATTAAGAGGCTTTAGTGTAGTATGTCAGTTTTGTTTCAGTGACAACTTGTGATTCAGAACTATAGTTTAGGGATTGTTGCTTTGTTTTAATGAACATATTATATATTGTTGTTAATCCTTGTTTAGGGATGCCTCTAGGAACACCCTCCTTGATTTAAGCTGAGTCAAAAGCGAAGAGGAGATTACTTACTTATGTCCATTGGCCCTTAATCATCTTTATCCTGTTGATGAACCTCTTTTCCATCTCCCTAACGACATCCCTAGCTTCAGAGATTGGATATTGTTCTAGGGATTTAGATAAGCTATTTTGGGACCCAACAGTGTGTATGCATGCTTTGTACCTATTTTTTTCTCTGATAGATGCTACCCTTGTAGTTTCAAGCTTAGATTTATCTCCACCTGAGAGTACAAACATCAACAATCCTCTCTTTTCATTTTTTCTTTTTCTTTTTTGTGTTGTTTTTGTATTTTGTGGTATTTTTTCCCGATTCTCTCATTTTTGCACTTTTTTTGTATTTTTTTATTTTTTATGACCTCTCTCTTTTTTGCACTCTTTTTTTTTTTTAATTTTTTTGTGGAGTTTTGATCCCCATGACATTCTTGGCCAAGAAAGAAAAGGGGTTGAGTGCCACAAGAGTTTTCACTATCTAGTCAGACTTCCCTTTCGTTAAGGAGGATTAGGGAAAGTCTACTTGCAAGCTTCTATTGAGTACTATAAGTATGAATATTTACTTCGCTTAGACTTGAAATCATGATTTGTTAAGACCAAGATCAATAAAAAGCTAAGAGCTTGATTTTACTTTGAATTTTTTGGGAAAGTAAAGAGGAATGACATGGTGAAGATGATTTTAGGGAACCTTGAAGGCTCAAAGGGTCTACTTATACCTAGGCAACCTTAAGCTCTACTAAGACAAAAATCAAACAAGAACATATCACTAACATATGCATGGTGAATAGAATGAAAAGTGCATGTTTTTTTCTTTTTTGGATTTTGTAATTATCTTTATTTGCATTTTTTTTACTTTTTTGGGATTTTTTATGTTTTTATGTTTTTTTTTTTTAGATATAATATTTCTTCAAATGAAAGGCGTTAATTGTTTCACTGAATCCTTCACCCTTCATTATGCACAAAAGGTAAGCATTATTTTTGGCATCTTCCTCAATCATACACGAACCTTTCCAATCTTCTTGAAAATTTCTTTTTTCTTCTATGCTTCTTATTTCTAGTGCCACCTTTTTTTGTGGACTATCTCTCCTACTTTGTGAGGTCCTATTGGGGTTTCATGTTGTGGTGGTATTTTTGTGGCAACTTGGGGTAAGGCAAGATAGGCTAAGGATTTATAAGCTTGTTGATGAGATGGGGTCCAATACAAAGTTATGTCATTGTTTAATAACTTTGCAAGAAAATCAAATTCATCTTGCATGTAGACTTTAACCTCAACCTATTCTTGGATACTCTGTAATAAGTGGAACAACTCAAAGGGAGTTTGAGGCTCCCTTTGTTCTTGTGAGGGAACAAAACTTATATTTTTTTCCTGTTTGGTTCTGGTTGAAGGTCCATGGAATACCCTATGTATTTTTTTGGTAAATCAAGAATGGCAAGGTCTTCTATCCCAATAGTTATTTGTAACCTTCTTTCTTTTTGAAACTCTCCTTCACTGACCTCATCCTCATCGAGAAATATTTTGATTATCTCGATTTGGACCTACAGGGCTTCCCATGTGTCACTTAATTGTATCAAATTTGAAGTGGAATGAGACTCATGGGAATTAGGAGATATGAGATCTCTAGATGAGGATTCAGGGGCATTCATAGATTCATTGTCAATTGAATAAGTGTGCTCATGATTTGCAAAGTCTACTTGTGTAAGGGGTGTCCAAGGTGTATGAGTTTCTTTAGGAGGTGAAAGTGGTACATAAGGATCAATTGATGTCAGGGTTAGAGGTGTGTAAGATTCACTTAAGTAGGTTTCCCTCAGTGGCGCCAAAGGAGTATAACTATGATGATTCTCCTCCAGCATTAGCAAAAGCACCTAGATCTATCTCTTTTAGATGAATTGTTCTAGTTTGAAAATGATTTTCGGATCTAGGCCATTTCATCATAGGAGGAATTTTGCTTACAATTTTGTTTTGTCATGACATGTTGACTAGTTTTCTCTTCCTCCATGTTGAAAAACACATTGATGGTGTAAACATCTAGGGGAAACTGTATAGGATAATCTCTTTCCGATAGCTTAATTATCTTAGTTGTTGTCTCTTCTGAAACAACTTGTCCTTATTTTGATGACTCCTCCCTCTAAAATGTTCTTATTTCTACATTGTTAATTGTTTAGATTGGCTTCTCTTTCTTTCTAAGATGTATGGATTAAGGGGTCAGATTAGGTATGGTGATTTTTTTGCAGACAAATCATAATCAATGGGGGTGCCTATCTTCTTTTTGGTTGCATCAGTTTTGACCATGCTAAATGGATCAAGATCTCCTTTTGCAACGTAGATTTTTTTGAGATGTAAACACTGAACTTCCTAAAATAAGGTTGAGGGCATTGCCTTCATTCTGTGAATCTGTGGCCTCCCTAGCAATAAGTTGTAACCATTATCTTTGTTAATGAAATAGAATACTATGGGAAATGTCTTAGATCCCAAGGAGACTGGGAGTGTAACATTGTCGTTTGTTGTTGCTTTAAAATTTTCATAGCCCCCTAGGGTATCTTGACACACTGTTACGTTTGTGTGTCATATCCCATCCTTTTCGAGGAGGAAAAACGAGACTATGTTCATTGTTGCTCTATCGTTGATTAACGTCCTTTTGATACAAGTGTCATAGATCACAAGGCTGGATCTCCTCAATTAATTCAACCTCTATAGGCGTTTGCTTTAGATCAAAAAAGAAACTAGGATTTTGAAGTTCTGCATTAGGTGGGTTCATGTCAAGATCAACTTGATTGATTTGTTCATCTAGAGGAGTGATTCAATTGAAGTACTTTAACCCTATCACTTGTACAAGGGTAGAATGATGCAATGGCGAATTTCTAAGATCTTGGCATAGGTCTTCTGAGATCTTTTATCAAGTCATATGGTCTGATGGGGGGTGGTGTAGGTTCCATCGCCAAGATTGCTTTGCCATGAAACTTGATTTCTTGTTGAATATTTGCTTCATTGCTTTCTTCATCATGCACTATCTCTGCTAGCCCCAACATTCTTGTTTCTCCTTTCGGTCCTAATTGAGTAGGGATATTTGATTCAGATGTTTTCAATGCGTTGATCGATCTTGAATTTGTTGTGCTTTGATTATTTGTTTCGCCACTGTGATGGGTAGGGAAGGGGTCTTGAAATATTTCATGTCTATGTTTTGTGGTGTGTGCTTTCTTACCATTATTGTTATTATTCGCCACTGCTTCTTGGGGATTGAGAAACATCTCAATGAATAAATGTTGGTCTTTTGACAGTCTTGCTATGAACCTATTATATTCACGACATGACTCAGTGATATGCCCACCTTGTTCTATGGAAGGAGCAAAACTAATTGTGTTCAAAGGGTCGATGATATGGCTCATATCAATTTTCATTCCAATTTTGATTCCCTAATGTTGCTTGTCCCTTTGATGTTAATTATTGTTTCATGGGTAGCCCATAGCGTTAATGTTTTGAGGGAAATAATTCCTTCCATTGTAATCATCACTTACCTTATTCCTCATGGGGGGTTGATCCATTACCCCATATAGTTGCATTTCGATTATTTTTCAAGATCTTAATCATGAAAGGGTTTCTTCCATTATCATTCACTTTAGTTATCAATCATCCATTTGAACTGTAAGTCCTTTGCCCACTGTCAATTCTAGCTCGATCAATTCTTAACTCAATTTCTAATGCTTCCTCATATGATCCATATGTTAACTTTTGTATTTGCTTTCTAGTATCCCTGTTAAGGGTGTGCGAGAAGAGGTTGCACAATTCTCTATGATCCATGTTTGGGGCACTTATTGATGAATAAAGAGTCTCCATAGTGTGACAAAGTATGCCACCAATTTGTTTGCATCTTGTTTCATGGTCAAGAATTCCCGTTTTCCTATTCTGATCAACTTGTCCATGTCAAATGTTGTTACGAACTCACCAATTAGTTGATGAAATGAATTAATTAAAGCCTCAAGTAGGCAATAATACCAGTCTAGGGTGATTCCTTCAAGAGATTTGGGGAAGATTCTTGCTACAACTTTGTCCTAAGGAAGGAGTTCTCTTATAGCCATGGTATAAGATTTGATGTGCAAATTTGGGTCTCCCTCCCCTTTCAATTTTGGCAGATCCGAGAGAGGATATTCTAGAAACATGTTGCGTATGTTTTTTATTATGGTAAGCTGCAAACAAGGGTGTAGATCCCTATAACAAAAGCCCCAATGGGCAGCAGAACATGCCAAACATGTCACCAACAACAAAAAAGCAACACACTAACATATTAGAGTCCATATACAAAACCAAAAACCATAACCAGAAACATAAACAAAAGCATAAGCTAAAGAAACAATTGACTACAGTCCTCCTTAAGGAACCCATACATTTTCTCGTAGTTCAAAAAAGCCTTAAGATCCATCCCATGGCTCTTTACTTCAAAGTCTTGCAGAACCGCCAGAGTGGTAGCAGTATGATGCATCACCTTCGAACTCAAAGACGCCATGACTTTCAGCTTCCCTTCCATGGCATCCATTCTTGATCTCAGCCCAACCATCTACCCAATGGCTTGATCACACTTTCACACATTCTCTCTATACGGGGGCATTCTCTTTAACCATATCAATCTCTTTCGATTCCAGTTCACTTTCCTCCTCAGAATCATAGTAGGAGTTATTCGACTCCTCAAACAAGCTGGTATCATCCTAGCATTCAATCTTCTCCGGGGTAAGCTTCACCCGCTGAATTTCCACTTCATCCTTTGGGTCTGAATCACTCGAGTCTTCTACATTTTTAACTTTCGAGGTTTGAATCCCAGCCAGTTTGCTGGAGTGTCTTATGCCAGGCTTCCTAGTAGTAAAGTCACTAGGCTTCTTCAACTTGTCACTAGTATTGTTAACCCTATCTTTCACCTTATACCCAATTACCTCAATTTCCTCCTTATTGGTACCTCTGTCATTCATGGCATTTCCTGTAGGGTTAGACTCCATAGTCTCCCTAATCTTACAATCCACCTCCCTATCCAGAGACAAAACACTCTTCAACTTATTAGCATTGGTCTTCCTCGAGGTATCAGTCAAGCCACTTTTCAACGGCCTCTTCCTATCAACAGACAGAGTTGGGCTATTCTTAAGGTTGTAAAGAACCACTGCCACTTCCTTCTAGGAAGAATTACTAGGGGTGTCGGCTGAGGAGCCAATAATGGATTGGGGGAGGGTTTAACAACAGATTCCTCGAAGAAGCCCACATAAGCATTCTTAAGCGGAGAAGCCTTCACAAGGTTTTACTTTTTATTCTTAGATTGGGCCATAGGAGAACCAACAACCTGGGTCATAGAATCCAGTGGGGCCCCAATAACAACATGGTCCTTACTCAAAGGGGACCTACCAGCAGCAGGGGACAAATTTCCCAAAAGAGCATCAACTTTAGCTATAGATTTAGAAAGGGACTCTCCCCTAGTAGGAGAGTGGAGCATTCTCAACCAGACTCTTCGCATGAGCATCCTCAACCAAAGAGGCTTTGATCAGCTTAGGAGGGCATAGGGCTAGGTGAAACTGATACAAGTGAAGGATTAAACCATGCTGAAGGGGGATGACAACGACGTTGGGGTCTCTAGCATGGGCATCCTTACCCACCTTGACGGAGGACTCTAAAGAAGACAACAAATAAAAAGGAAAGCTGATAATAACCTTGTGCCTGAAGTGGTTTAGAAGTGCAAAGTGGTAATGGTAAAAGCATTTATAGTGACCCTCCAAAGTCACATATTACATCAGAACATAACATATATTGTCCCATGGCGGCACTAGATTGTCTCTTTTGAAACCCCCTGCAACTTCACTGGAGTTTCTCCCTCACGAGAGTTTCACCCTCATAGGAGTTTCGCCCTCACGAGAGTTTCACCCTCCTTGAAGAACGGCGCCATACTTTCATTATCCTAGACTTTGTGTTGTTTCTTTAGCTTCAAGTGCCTTTGCATGATAAACCAGTGGTCTAAGCTATAATCTCCTCGCTAACGTAAAACTACACTCTGCCCACTTGCACCACCCTCTTGTCCCAAGACATAGAAAACTGGATAGATAGGCTTTCATCAAACCCATTAAGACATTTGAGAAACGGGGTGATACCTCCCTCATAGAAGATGCTCCACAACATTTCATCAACCCTAAACTCTTCACAAGAGTTTGGTTTTTTTCTAACCCTATCTCCCCCCATAATTAAGCTTCTCAAACTCTTGTTAAGAATTTGACTGTTGCAGAATGAACCAAAGGCGGAGGATGGAATTTTTGCTTTGTCTCTTCTTCCTAAACAATTGATGGCACCTACAATTATGAAGTTTACTCACACTAGGGAACAATACTCGAGCTGGCCTCACCATCCCCTTCGCACCCCGTATTATAATTGCCATAATTACAATCAATGTGTTGGATGTGATCATTGGAAGGAAATACCGCCAAAATTTGAACAAATCTTGATGAACATGTCATCCAAAGCCATGTCAACCATGGGAGATGGCAAGAGATAATGTGGCTATCTTTCCTCCAACTCATCTGTGTCGATGTCATCTCATTCCACATGGATTCCATGCAATGTATTAAGATAATGTCTCCTTGCCTTGAAACAACCCCCCTACTCACCCCTTGAGAGCATCGATTAAGAAGGTAAATCTTCCAATGATTATTGAGAGTATATAGGAAAATATACTCCATATTAGTATCAGCCCAGTTTATAGTAATCATTGAGAAGGGATAGATTGTGCCTCAAGACATAGGCAGGCTTTGACATCACTAGGAAGATTGTTCATATCTCTCTAACACCTCTTAGAGTTAAAGTTAACCCCAAAGTTGTCCATCGCATCCGCAACACGATTACCCTCTCTATATATATGTCTTAATTCCACCTTCTGCAACCTGAAGAGGAGGTATTTAATATCCTGGATAATATCATCCACTTGTCATCCCACTCTAGCTTTCCCTTGGACAACATCCACAATGTATTTTGACTCTACACCAATGGACAAGGCAACTTTAACCCCCTAAAGGAGAGCCATGGATTTAGCCACATTGTTAGAATTTATTACCCACCAGCATAAGCATCTACAAGTTCCCCCTATAGAACCTCAAGACCCTGCCACCACTAGCAGCTCCAGGGTTACCCTTAGCAGCCCCCTCAAAGTTTAGCTTTATCCAACCTTCGTTAGGGGGAGTCCATCTAGTGTTCTTGCGAGATAACATTTTAGTGTTATCAACCTTGCAATTGTGCAGAGAGACACTCCACCTTCTAACTAAGTTAGTTTCTTTATCATTAGGGGGCTTCAACAGCTTTCAGAGTGCAATGAGAGATTTTCAACAAGCAGCTTGGAACATATGCAAAAGACTTCCTTAGCAGTTCTAGGGTTGTCTCTGAAGATTTTGTTATTTTGTTCCTTCCACAGGCCCCAAGTGAGGATAGGAGGAATCTGGTACCACACTTCTTTACAGATAGGATGGGAGAAGGGGGTAGTCCAATTTTCAATAAAAGAAACTAGATCTTCATTCATACTCCAATTGATACCCAGGTTTTGAAAGATCGTGCTCCACACCTCCCAAGTAAAGTTACAATGACGAAGGTGGGAACAGATTTCTCCTCTTTAAGACAAAGAACACACCTATTAGGGATTTGGAATCCCTTGGTTTTCAGATTATCCTAGGTGAGGATCCTCTTATGGGAAGCTAGACACCAAAATAAATTCACCTTAGGGATTAATTTGTGGTTCCATACCTTTTTCCAAATACCATTATCATTAATAGAGTCTAATAGTAGATTTTAATCTGACTTAACAGAGAAGGTGCCCATTTTATCCTTGGCCCATAGAAGTTCGTCCAACCTAGGGAATAAAGGTATTCTGACCATTGGATATCTTGTTGCAAATCATTCACAATTTGGGAGAGGTCACTGTGACTCTGACAATAGTCAAACAATTGTTTCCACCGAAACTCTCCACCTTGCTATAATATGTAATCAAAAGTCCTTTCACTGAAAAAACTAGTGGCAAGATTAGCCAGTCTTCTGAAGTTCTAACCACTAGAGAGAGGTTTCTCCTTTAACTAGTTATCTTCCAAAAATTTTATCATTCTCCCATTTCCAAGTTTCCATTTGATTCCTTTCTACAACAGGGCTCTAGATTTTAGGACATTGTTCCAAATAACATATCCCTTAGGGATTCCCACATCAGCAAGAAACCCATTGAGGTCCACATTAGCAAGGTATTTAGCCCTCATAATACCACTCCAATCTTTACTATCTTTCAAAAGGTTCCAACCCACCTTAGCCATAAGTGCTTTGTTGATGAGAGGAATTTTTCTTAACCCCAACCCTCCTTGATATTTTGGTAAACAAACTTTGTCCCAATTTATGAGGGCTATTCTCTTCTTCTCTTCCAACCCAGACAAAAAAAGTTCATTTGGGTTCGTTCAAATTTTTTATCAAGGTACTTAGGAATCTTGAAAAGAGAAAAAAATAGATGGGGACCCCCTATAAGGAGGCCTTAAGAAGTTGAAACTTACTAGCTTGACTCGAAAGTTTGCCCTTCCATCCAGCGAGCTTCTTCTAGAGCCATTCAAGGATAGAATTCCAAAACATGGGGGAAACTTCCTTAATAGATAAAGGGAGGCCAAGATAAGACCCTGACAGCTCAGCTCCAACACAGCCCAAGATGGCTTTGATTTTCTGCTGCAGGCCGGACTTGGAGTTGAAGAAATATATTTGACTTTTCTTGTAATTTATACATTGGCCAGAAACAATCGCATAGTCATTCAATAACCTCTTCCATTTTCGAGATTCCACCACAAAAGTAGAACCAAAAAGTATGGTGTCGTCCACAAACTGTTGAATGGCATCTAGATCAATCGAGGTGGTGGGTTTAATGCCCTTGAGCTCTTTAGTTTTCAACAGCCTCATAATATTCCTACCCATAACTTTAGCCATTATTATGAAGAGATACGGCAACAAGGGGCCACCTTGTCTTAGCCCTCTCCCAGCATTGAAGAACCCTCTAGGGATTCTATTCACAAGAACTAAGAACTTGATAGTAGTTACACATGTTTTGATCAAATTGAGGGCCTTATCTTGGAAGCCAAATTTCTCAAGGACTTTGAAGAGGAAGTCCCAAGAAACCCTGTCATAGGCCTTCAAGATATCAAGTTTGAAAACCATACCTGGAAGATTGCATTTGCCCATTGAGTGGAGGATTTCATGAGTAGAGACAGCAGCATCCAGAATTCGCCTACCAGGAATAAATCCTTTTTGGCAACCACTGATCAGTTTTTCAAACATAGGCTGAAGTCTAAAAACCTAAATTTTGGAAAATATTTTATACACCCTGTTGTATAAGCTTATAGGTTTGAAATCCCCCATGGAGTTAGGGTTTTTTTTTGGCAACCAGAGCTATAAAAGTGTTGTTCAATTACTTCAAAAACTTCCCAGTTCTAAAGAAGTCTTTGGCTACCTTCGTGACATCATAACCAACAATATCCCAAAACACCTTAAAGAAGATTGGGGGGAAGCCATCAGGGCCTAGGGATTTATAGGCTCCCATGGAGAAGAGGCTAGTCTTAACCTCTTCCTTAGAAACAATTTTAGTGAGCTCATTATCCTCCCTAGAAATATAAGAAGGGATATTCTCCAAAAGTTGTTCAACCACCCCACCTATCTCAGAAGTCTCTTGACAAGCTAGGAAATTCTGAAAGTACCTAGAGGCAACCTCCTCGCCTGAATATCAATGTTGGCTTCAGATCCTTGATCATACATTAGCCTTGTTATATTATTACTCTTCTTATGCTTCATGGTAGATTGATGAAAGAAAGTTGTGTTGTTGTCTCCCTCACGCAACCACTGCACTCTGGATTTCTACTCCCAAGAAATTTCCTCCCTCTTCAACACTTCATTCCAGTCTTTTCTCATAGTAGCTTCTTGACGAGATATATCTTCTAAGGTATCTCCTTGGACCATTTGCGACTCAATTTTTGAGAGCTTGGAGGAAATCCTCTTCTTATGCTCAAAGATATTTCCAAAAGTGAATTTCTTCCAACCCTTCACTTTGATCTTAACTATGGTGAATTTTTGGGCTAGCCAACCTGAACATAGATGATCCTTGGATGGGAGTGCTCCACCACTTAGAAATGCAATCCTTGAAGCTCGAGTGGTGAGTCCACATTATTTCAAACTTAAAAGGGTAAGGGCCTTTATGATCACTGTCTTTCTAAGACAACAATAGAGGGTTATGTTCTAAAATCGTTCTTGGGAGGGAATCAAGGTGAGAAAAGCTAAGACAATCCCAATTAGTGGAAAAAATAAATCTATCAAGCTTAACTTGAATGATATTATCTCCACTCCTATTAGTCCAAGTGAAAAGTTGTCCTTGAAGATCTATGTCCATGAGACTAACATTGTTGAGAAAATCCGTAAGGTCAACCATACTATCAAAATAGTCCATAATACCTCCAAGTTTCTCTGAGGGGTAGAAGAGAGAATTAAAATCTTCAATAAGCATCCACTGATCATCCTTCTTATCCACAATGTAAGAGGTCATCTCTTGCAACACTTCTTTCCTAGCATTCCTTTGATTATGAGCATATATATTTATCAGGTTCCAGATTTTGTTGTGTGAGAAGAACTTAAGTTCCAAGCTGCTTTTAGTATGTGAGAGGTATTCACCTTTAACCCTGTTCTTATTCCACATAGTTATGATACCCCCTAAAGCTCCGACTGCATCATTGATACAAAAGTTAGCAATTAGCCATAGGCTTTTGGAAATCGTCTGAAAATTGTTAGCTCTCATCTTAACCTCTATTAAAGAAGAATGCCCACTTTATAATCAAGAATACAATTCTTGACTAAGAACTATTTTTAAGGATTATTCAGTCCTCTAATGTTCCATGAAAGGATTTTCATTTACGAAACTTTCTGGAAGTGGCCTCCAGTGTCCTCTATTTGCCATAGGCTATTTCCTTAGTCACTTCCCTCTGCCTTGTCTCTCTCTCTTGGAGGGCCTACCTGCTTTAGTTTCTACTCCCAAATATGTTGGTTTTTTTTCCCTTGGTTCCTGCCTTTTCTTTTAGCTGTCGACCAACCATCCAACTCCCAGCCATATCTGCTCTCAAAGTCTACTCTAAGCTCTGAAAATTTAAAAGGCACTAGAAGACAAAGACTTTGAAAATTTGAGGATGCAAATGAGTTGAAAGTGACCCCTTGGACCCTACTTATAGACCTCCAACCCTAATTCTTCCCTCCCATTACCTAGTTTTTCTTCGTGTCAGCCTTATTTCTCCATCATGTCCACTTCCACACTCTCATCTGGTCCTTCTTAGCCTTTTTTCTATTGCATCATCAACTTTTTTTCTTCTAGTCGCAAGTCAACCCAATCCTTCTATTATTTCCCTAGTTTTCCTCTCGAGGGGGCATCCTACACCAATTACACTAGGGCACAGTTAAATCTCGCACCATCATCAGTATTTTCTTTGAAACAACATTGTAAAAATGCATTGTATCAAAAAAGGGCAAAATGTAGACACCTAAAAATGACCATTGCATTATTCACCCTGCATACATCAATTTCCTCTAATGCACCTTCATCCAACATTAATAAAATAACTTGATTATTTAATTAATTTCACCAATTTCTTCAAATTCTCCTAAATCCAACATTAATTGAATAAATCTTATTTATTTAATTAATTTCATTAAATTCACCATTTTATTCTTATATTTTCCCATTAATTAAATAAATCAATTATTTAATTAATTCCACATCTTAATTCTTCCTATCCACAACAATTAAATAATTTTAATTATTTAATTAGCTAATTATTCCTCCAAAATTAAATAGATTATTTCAATTTATTTAATGTTGACTTTTCGATATCTTCTAAATAAATAAAATCAATATTTTATTTATCTTCTTACTTCTTCCATCATGCACAATAAATTAAATAAATTTATTTAATTAATTTCTAATTATCTTCTCATATCTTCTAAAAATGTTTTTTTCCTCCATGCACACAAATTAAATAATTTATTATTTAATTATATTCAAAGCATGTCAAAATACAAAACAAAAGTTGAGTTAATTAGCTTTAAATCTTTATTTTTATCAATCAACTCATAAAATAGAAAAAAACATTCTACTTTTATAAAATTTATTTTATTTTTAGCTAAGAAAGCAATTGACTCAATTTATCTCATCTGCTGATATCATTGAATTATCTGCACCGTTGATCGATCTTCCCTGAAAGCTATAAATATGTCCATTCATCTCTTCACAATCGCTCCGCGATCATTAAGCTTTGGACATTTATAGAGTGCTTTGAGCATCCATTATCGTTGAGCACATTACATCTTTTTGAGTATATCGTTCATTCACGCTTGTTGCAACCATGGTTATGCAAAGTAAAAGAGTAATCCACATATAAACCAAGGAATACATACAATCTTAAGTGGTACTGTTCTTTGTTTGATTTACATTGAATTGTGGTTATTGTCTTTGATCTATTTCTTAAAATTGTAGGATTGGGTTTTTGATATTCTTGTTTGATCTTGTTAATCCAATTTTCCCTATAGACAACTCTTATCTGATTCTTTGCACTTATCTAGCACATTGAGTATTCGTGCATCATTTAGGGGCAACAATAATAAGCCTTGGAGGTATATAGTTGCACATCCCCCTATTCTATCTCTTTTCCTATTATATCTTGGTATATTTTCCTTTCTCTCCTTCTCTACTTTAGCTTAAATCGATTGTCTTATCTCCTTTCACCAATCAATTGAAGAGGGGCATGCTATATACACTTTTCACATTATGATCATTGCAATGTTACCACTTGCCTTGACCTAGTCTATTTTGCCACTTGAGTGGTAACTACATAGCTTTTGTTTGTCATCTTACCATATTTTGGATCTAGCCCGATTTATCGACTGGAAATCTCATATAGCCAAGTGACCACATAAGCATCATCATTTTCACCATTTTTCCAATTTTTTGTCTGGTCGAGCATATTCATTTGGGGGCAACGACATGCCAACCTTTGTCTCATTTAAATATCAATAGTTACAATAAAACCAAACCTTTTCCAAGATGCTACTCTAGTATGCACCTCATCCAACCTTCCCTTTCCTACCTCCACTTATGCAATACTTCATGGATCTTCTTTCCCTCTTTTACCATTACAATAGTCTTATGGAATAATTTTTAGTTGTGTGTGTGTGTCTTTACATTTTAGAATTTCATTTCCTTTTCTTTAGTGTAACCTTCTTTATCATACAATAACTCTATTCATGTTTCTTTAAGTGCATTGAAGTGAAGGAGAGATCAAGAGCATTTGCTCTTGTATATATTATTTTTATTATATCCTTTATGAAATTTCAAGATATTAATATAACAAATTTACTTTGGTGTACTTCATTAGTGTTATTAGCTCGCCAAAATAGGGGCAAAATGTAAGATCAAAAATCACCTACTTTGCAACTTTCACCTTATATTTGTGCACTCACTTTAGTGTCCGTCACTATTGTCATATTTTAGGACCATTTGACTTGCTTTTTGGCTTTTTTCCTAATCATAAAAAGATGACACATAGAGACATGGCCTTAGAAAACCCCTTGCCAACCATCCCTTGAAGGTTAAGCACCTAAGTCCCTTAGGACACTAGCACTAGGTTGGTGCTTGTGTCTAAACACTAGTGTTGGGTGGGTCCTTTTGTTCAAACACTAGTGCTTGGTGGGAGCTCATGTGCGCATTCAAAATCTTTTGGTGAGCACTTTAGCCCTAATCCTTACTACATTATCAACAATCACCTTGCCCAAAACACACTATAACCCTATTTTCCCCTCCCTTTGTAAAAAAAGGTAAATTAGAAAACTTAATAAGCACTCTCTCGAGCAAACATCTACACACTTATAATTATCAAAAATAACTCTATTATAGAATAGGGCATTAAGCAAGGTTTCTGAAGACACAATTTTGAGCCCCTAGAACCACTGAACCCATAGTTTCTCTGTGATCTTCTCTACTCATCCTTTTTCTTCTCTAGTCTTCCATTCTCCTTTGAGAGCCATTGATCACCATTGCTTTTCTCCACCTTTGAATCCATAGCCCAAAACCCTTAGAATTGTTAGAATAGCCAAAGATACTCTGCAACTTGATCTACACTCTCACAATATGGAAATCAACAATACAATATAAGAAATCGATGATATTCATGAACCTAATTGAGCATAAACTTATATTGATCTCACTTAATAATTTACATAGAAATTCCTTACTATATAGGCATGGAAGAGGCAATCCACCTTGCATGTGGATTGACAAGTGCCCCATGATGTGGCACATGCATGTAGACAAGTGTCCTATAGGTGCCAACCTTCGGATCACTTGGAATGTGCAAACCAACAACTTTGTGTGACAAGTGTTGGATGACTACAAAGTGTCTTTTGAGGTGAGAGGGAAGACTTCCAACCTCAAAAGGTATGTGCTTAAGGTTTGCCAAACAACTAGGTAACCTCTAACCTCTAAAAGGTTGCACATTCAGTTAAGCAAGATGTTGTCTAACCTCATCAACCTAAGTACACTTAAGCTATAGTGAATAGATAAATTATTCACTTTAACAAGCATAACCTTCTTTATTTAGTTGGAAATCTTTTTCCATATGCTCTCCCTCGCCTTTGTTTTTTTATGATCATCTCCCTTTTCTCTCCATCACACACACACAACCATAGCCTAGCATTTCCCTTGGGGTTTATGTTGTATAGCACAAAATCTCTATGTGCACCACATTCATATCATCACTAGGAAAAATGCACTCACGAATTTGTATAGTGCTATTTTTGAGGTTGAAATACACCATCTTAGCTGACAAATTAAGACAATCTCCCAAATAAATCACCCTTTTTCCCCTTATCCCCAAATTCAACCAAGAATATCTCAAATCTAGAGCACGAAGTAAAGAATCTAGAGATAGGACAAGTCTCAAAAATTTTGCAAGCAACTAATGAGAGTTTCATAGTCACTATGCACACAAACACCAATGCCCAAATCCAACAAGCTACAACATCCAAGCTCAACAAGCAATAATGCTCAAATTCTCAAAGTTCTCTATTTCAACTGAAATTCACCCATGATTATTTTCTTGACATCTTAAACCTATTTTTGGTATCAACTTTTGTATTTATGTCGCCTAGATTTCCTTACATTCCCAACTTGCTTTTATAGATAATATTTACTTGGTTCCAATTTTGTACTTTTCTTGAAAACTTGATTTATCAATTAGATAAGTACAAAAGAAAGAAAAGTTAGTTATCTCTTAAGTTAATCACATTTAGAAGGGTAAATCAAAATTAATCTCTTGAGGGCAAGCTATCAAATATTGTAAAAAAATTAGTTTGGTGTAGTCATAGGATATAAGACATGTGATTTTGCAAATGGTATGTTGTAACATGATACCAACTACAATAACATGTTGAATAGATGACCTTGTTTTGGCACTAAAGCTTCCCAAACCTTTCGAGCTACATTGGACAAATGATGTCTCTCATGAGAACTAAGATAGTGAATATCAAAGCTTGACTACACAGCACCATGGAACCTACTAACCTCCCCTTTGAACCTACAACTTGACAATAGAGTTGTCTACAAAAGACTCAAATTTCTTACAAACTCAAAGTCGTTTGTGCACAACAACAAGCTATTAAACGTTGTAAAAAGTGTCAATTCGATGCAGTGTTAAAGTGTGAAGAAAGCAATTCTATAAATTAGTGTGTTGTGAAATCAAACCAACTACATCAACAGATCAAGATGGGTAAGTTAGCAGTAAAGGATTTCTCATTATGTTGACAAAGCCTCTAGGACCTTCCAAGATAAATTAGATGTGAAATCTCCCATAAGAGCCTTCAGTTGAAAAACATGTCAAATTATGATGGGATGGTGCACACAAACCATGGCACCTACAAACCTCCCAATTGAACCTACAACTAGAAAATAGTGGAGTCTTCTATGAAAGCTTATCACAATTCTTGCCAAATTGAAATAGTTTGTTGAAATCTATCAAATGTTACAAACAACATTAGTTTGGTGTAATTAGAATGTGAGGCAAGTAATTTTGCAAATGGCATGTTTTGATGTGAAATTGATTGTACCATCTCAACATGGGAAAATTAATGCTAGAGGCATCATTTCACCACTAAAGCATCCCATACCTTCCAAACTACATTGGAAGAATGATCTCTTAAGAGACCCAAGACCAATAAAGTGCAAAAGTTTGACAAAACAATGCACAAAATTTGTGGCACCAACAAACCTCTTGTCCAAACCAACAACTGGGTAGTGGATTCCTCTACAAATGTCTCATAGTTCTTGCCAAATAAATGTGATTCGAATTAGATGTTAAGTTATCAAATGTTGTAAAAAGTGCCAATGGAGATGCGAGTCGAAAGTAAATTTCATAAATGGTGCATTGTGATGTGAACCTAACCACACCAACATATCAAGGTGGATTGATTTGATCTATATATACAATTATCTAACTATATAATGTGTTGATCTAATGTTATGTTTCATTCAAATTACCATGGAGTATTTAAAAACAACCTTGCTCAAAATCAATAAAATGCGATCACTCATCACTAATATCAAAATGATATTCTCAAGATATTTTTGTCCTTGAGTTGTTGAGTGCATGCATGAATACTATATGTACAATTGTTAAGTGCATGTATGAAAACTATATATACAAAATTTCTGACCTAGGTGTAATTATGTTGTGATTGAACATCATTTTGTGGTTATAGTGTATAGTTCTCTATAAAGTCTATAACTAAAACAATAGTATCAAGAGAAAATATATCTTTGCATAACTTATTGTTCATCTAACCAAAGTTATGTGTGTCTTGGATACTCATACATTACATTATCTTTTCCTTAAATGTATAACCATAAATTCCTATGTTTTTATTCACTAATTCATACATCTTAACTTTTTGCATTTTTTAATGTCTACCACAATCTTATGTTTTTCAAAAGCGAATGGTTCATTTCCAATTCCGTTTGTATTCTCATGGATACAATTTTGCAAACATAGTAAACAATTACGTGTCACATGTTCCATTCAAGTATAATTTCTTATTAAAAATTTATAGGTGAAAAACAACCACAGTGTCACATGCTCCATCCAAGTATGAATTCTTCTTTTAAAAATTATCCATCAAATCCTCCACAAAAATTACTTGAAATACATTTCTTCCTGATCTAAATGAAACTTCTATCATACATTCATGAAAAATATTGTTAATATAAAAAACATAACATACATGTTAGAAAACTTTATGGTACTCATGATGTGCATATGTAATTTATTTTAACATGAAAAAATTGTCATCTCAATATACTTCGAAAATAGTGAAATTTGAGTCGAGTCAAAACAATGAGAGCACAATAAGGTGATCATGTTTGTATCAATGAAATATACATTAAATATTTAAAATTTTACGTAGAAACTATTTTAAAACTAATAACTAATAAAATTCTTGATTACATTTCAATTTCGTAAATGTTTTTTAAATTTAAAGAATATTATTAGATATTAATTATTTGTTTAAAATACCTTTGGTAATATCTAATATTCATAGTAATAATAATATTATTGTAAATTTATTCATTTTGTAAATGTGGCTTCACATATTATATCAACTATATTAAGTAAAAATACCTTTCGTATAAGAATATCTAATATTGATAGTAATAATAATATTACCGTAATTTATTCTTTTTGTAAATGTGGCTTCACATATTATACCAACTATATTAAGTAATCAAACAAGTAAAAATAAGTTATTTACAAAAATAAATAAAATATTAAAAATAAGTAGGAAACATTAATGAGAGCACTTTGCAGATGTGTAAGACATGATAATACAAATAGCAAAGGTTTATGAACATTTTAAAGTAAATTTGTATGGAAACACAAGGTTATAGTGGATGGAAGTTGAAATTGTTGAGCACTTCCTAAGTATTTTTAGGTATGCCTTAAATGTAATTAGAATAAAAGTTTAATAAAGAAATATTTATGGATTAAAATTCTTCAATTTCGTAAATGTTATTTAAATTTAAAGAATATTATAAGATATTAATTATTTGTTTAAAATACCCTTGGTATAAGAATAACTAATATTGATAGTTATAATAATATTCCTATAAATTTAATCATTTTGTAAATGTGGCTTCAAATCATTATACCAGCTATATTAAGTAATCAAACAAGCAAAAATAAGTTATTTACAAAAATAGACAAAATATTAAAAATAAGTAGGAAACATTAATGAGAGCACTTAAGAGGATGTGAAAGACATGATGATACAAATAGCAAAGGCTTATGAACATTTTAAGGTAAATTTGTATGGAAACACGAGGTTATGGTGGATGGAAGTCGAAATTGTTGAGCACTTTAGGTATGCCTTAAATGTAATTAGAATAAAAGTTTAATAAACAAATATTTATGGATTAAACTTATTCAAGAACAATTAACAAAAACAAGAGAAAATATTAGAGCAAAAATTCATGTTCCACATTATTTTTACAAAATATATATTTATTTTACACAATTTTTGGTCATGGTGAAGTCACTAGTTTCTTCAGTCATTTTTTTCTTCCATCCAATTCACAAGACTTCAATTTTACTATTACATCTTTGTATAAGTGTTCAAAAACCTAAAAAATGTTAAAAATATAATGCTAAAAATATTTGAAAGTGAATTCAAAAAACTAAGGCAATTTCTTTGTGTTTGAATTTTGAACAATATATAATACATATAATATGTCTATTATTAATATGTTTATTCTTAATTAATTTAATGTGTATTTTTTAATTAATATATTAGTGTTTTTCAATTTATCCAATTTAACATTGATCTTTTGCTCTATTTCAACTAATTTCCTTTTTTAATTGACTGAATTTAGACGACTTGTAAAATTTATTGCGATTTGTCTACAAAGGAATCTTCTTGGAGAAAGTGAATTCAAAAAACTAAGGCAATTTCTTTTGTGTTTGAATTTTGAACAATATATGATACAATATGTCTATTATTAATATGTTTATTCTTAATTAATTTAATGTTTTTATTTTTTAATTAATAAATTAGTGTTTTTCAATTTATCCAATTTAACATTGATCTTTTGCTCTATTTCAACTAATTTCCTTTTTTAATTGACTGAATTTAGACGACTTGTAAAATTTATTGCAATTTGTCTACAAAGGAATCTTCTTGGAGAAAGTGAATTCAAAAAACTAAGGCAATTTCTTTTGTGTTTGAATTTTGAACAATATATGATACAATGTCTATTATTAATATGTTTATTCTTAATTAATTTAATGTTTTCATTTTTTAATTAATATATTAGTGTTTTTCAATTTATCCATTAATATGTTTATTCTTAATTAATTTAATGTTTTCATTTTTTAATTAATATATTAGTGTTTTTCAATTTATCCATTTTAAAATTGATCTTTTGCTCTATTTCAAATAATTTCCTTTTTTAATTGATTGAATTTAGACATCTTGTAAAATTTATTGCAATTTGTTTGCAAAGGAGTACTTGCTTCTTATTGTCGAGAACACAACAATACCTTTGGCAAATTGCTAAAAGAATTAAGAGGAGAAGATGTCTAAAATATAGTTGAAATGATTTAACACTTCTAAAACATGTACCACAAGAAATTTGACACATACATCACTAAGAAAGGTATTTTATTTCAAATCATGATTCATCTAAAGGCCAATATTTTCTTCTACAAGTAGAGCAAAGTTGCCCAATTATGAGATGCAAATATTCTATAGAAGATAGAAAATGTTCTCTTCCAATTAAATTGTGAAGTCAACAAAAAATGGTGAACTCAAACTCTAAATGTATTTTTCAAGAATTGAACCAATCCATTAGTGTTACAAGAACTAAAAAAAAACAAGCTTTCAAAAAAAGTGAAGAAAATAAAGGAGAATTTGATATTTTTTCTAAAAACATTTTAGAACTATAGTAGCCAAGGATACATGCAATCAAACTTGGCATAACACTATCAAAGAATCCATCACTGTGACATGGTATGTTCCCTTCCCAAGTTGAATATACAAGTAATTTTTGGCCACAATCCAAGCATTGAATTAAGATTATCAAACTCTAAAAACTATGTTCACCCAAGAAGCAATAGACCTAAAATTAAATTGATCCAAATCAAAATGTTAAAAAAAGGATGATTCTCATTCCTCACACTATATAGATTGCAAGGGCCCGGAACTAATGTAGTTGTGCAAATAGATGGAAGGTTGGAAGAGAGAGTCGATCAATCAAAGTAGAAGGAATTGAAGAAATTTATTCAAAATATTTGAATAAGAATAAGAAATTGAGGGCAAACCCAAATGTCACGAGTTTGCCATATGTTGTTATGGAGAACCTTATCCATGCATGGACCCTAAGGAAAAGATGGGAGGGAAGAATATTAACTAATTGTTTGAAACAAGTAGAACTTACTTTTTGAAACAAATAGAACTTACTTTTTGACACAAATAGTACTTGACTTGTTTTGTATCAATTACCTAATTCTTTGCCATTATGCATTGTTTCAAATTTTGGGTTGTTTTAAAACAATTGGCTCTAATAATAAAACAAGGTGCATGTTATGACTTGAAATTATTAATGATTAAAAATGTATGTGTTTCTCAACTACATTTAAATTTTAGCTTAGCATAAGATTAGTTTGTAGACCTTAATTTTCATGTAAGTCAATTCATTTACCTAATTCTTTGCCATTATGCATTGTTTCAAATTTTGGTTCAAATTTTGGGTTGTTTTAAAACAATTGGCTCTAATAATAAAAGAAGGTGCATGTTATGACTTGAAATTATTAATGATCAAAACTGTATGTGTTTCTCAACTACATTTAAATTTAGCTTAGCATAAGATTAGTTTGTAGACCTTAATTTTCATGAAAGTCAATTCATTGCAAATCCATTTCATTTAATAAAATTAAATGCTATTTATAGTAAATTGTGTTTCCATGTAATTCTTATTTAAATATATCGATATACAACCTACTATAAATAGTAGGTTAATATTAATTTTACATTATCGAATGGAAATACAACTCAATTATCCATAAGTTGTATTCCCACGTAATTCTTAATATTCATACAAAACAATCCAAATTATTTGGAATAAATGTAAACTGACTATAAAAATAAAATACATAAATAAAATTCTATAAATTCCATTTTATTTAAAATAAAATACATAAATCAAAATATCTATAATATTTATCCAGAATACTTTTCATATAAATATGCTATTCTAACTCCAAATTCTTTGGAATAAGTCCAAATTAACTATAATATGCAATGTAAATTGACTATAAAAATAAAATACATAAATAAAATTCTATAAATTCCATTTTATTTAAAATAAAATACGTAAATCAAAATATCTATAATATTTATCCAGAATACTTTTTATATAAATATGCTATTCTAACTACAAATTCTTTGGAATAAGTCCAAATTAACTATAATATGCACTAAAAAGTCCTAATTTTTAAAAATAAAATTCATAAATCAAAATACCTATAAGAATAATCAATAATATTTCAATTATAAGAATGATTTTCTAAGTCAAGGTTCTTTAGAAAAGTCCAAATTAATGGTAATATAAAGTAAACACAATTAGTCCACAACATGGGCCATAAGTCCAAATTATTTGAAATAGTTCGTTATAGTCTTCATGGGACAAAACTACTACCTCACTAGTTAGCCCAAGCCATAAAACTTAAGGTGCAAAGTGTTCCTAAAACTCCTGATGTCTAAAACTTTTAGTCTTGAGGATGATTAAAGTGTCTTGCTTCTAGCAAAGAACATAGCTTCACCTTGGTTCTTAACCATTATATTATCCTTCATGGATCCACCTTGGCTATTACCTTGAGTCTTTCAAACCTAATATAACCTTGTCCCTTGTGGCTATTCAAACCCAATCTATTACCATCTTCAAACAGCAATCATATTACATATACTTGCATTAGACTCATCTATGCACGCTTGCATTGAATTAGTCCATGTAGTCTTGCATAACTAGAACTCACATAAGCAACTTTTGATGATGAAATGAGCATTAATTGTTCTCATCAAAATCAAGACTTGGGTAGATGCATCTCAATTGTTCCACTACCACTTATTATCTATGGTACTATGTTTTTCACAAAGCACCACCACTTGTTACATTATTGTGGTGAACTTCAAGGTGTATTAACTTTATTTTTGCTTCAATGGCAACACTTGTCTAATGCTAAACTTGTCAACGCATTAATCCAGTTAAGAATATGTTTACACGTGTCAAAATCTTGGTGGGCCAACTTCCATTACTTTGTGAGAAATGTATGATTAGCGTTCATCAATCTTATGACCTTCAAATAAATAAATTTGCCCTCCTGACTCTTTCATTCTCCCACACTTAGGGAGACTCTTAACCCAAACTTGTTTTCAAAAATATACAAGAGTCACCACTCTCGTCAAGTGGATGAGAAAGAAAGTCAATCCACAAGTTCTCATGATTAAGGCTCTAAGTCGAAGAAATATTGGATTATAGAGTGATGATCAATGGTAGAATTGCAACTGGAAAGAGTTGGGGCCTTCGTCTAAATATGTTAGATCATGTTTGCATAATATTAAATAAACCATGTATAGACTCTAAATTTCTCACACAGGGACATCATACATCCTCTAATTGAATTCTGTAAGAGATAGAGCTTACAAAGTGAATAGAGGGCTCTCACCACTTTCTGAATTGTAAATTAGCTCATCTAACAAGATATCCTTGATTCATTTAATGTGACTTGGGATTTTGAAAATCTCTTCCATGAGCACATCAATAGTTGATGTTTGAAGCTGCATTTTAAAATTGTGCAAGTTTTATGGGAAACACCTTTTATGATTTGTTTTGACTTTATGGATGGAGAGGAATAGGATGATGTTTCAAAATGTAGTGAGAAGAAATGATGAAATTTAGTAAGGCATCCTGAATTCTATGAACTAGGTAATGTCTATCCAAGTTCATAAAAAAGGAACTGAGTTGGCATCAAAGACTCAAAGGGTGAGAAAATATAAGGTGTAGTGTGGATAGTGTTGCTAGAGTCCCAAGAAATAATAAAGTAGGCATCAATTGGAGTCTACCTTAGGAGGCCATTAAAAAAAAAAGATTTACAAGACCTCAAAAGATAACTTGTGAATGAAAGGAACTTAATGTGTATTGAGAATGGATGATTTTTTAAGATTGTTTCATTAGCATTAACATAGTGTAGCTAAAGGTGAAGATCTAATGGAATACCTTAAAATTGCAGCCAATTTCAAGATTAAAAAAAACTAGTTCTTGAAGGAGAACTGAAGATCTTGATTGAGCGATATGGGGTCAAATTGCAAAACTACAAACAAATTATATTTGGTAGAATATTTCTATTAACCTCAAGCATGAGTTTGATTGTATAAGGGAATGGATTCCATTGTTAATAATTACAAGACATGTCTACGAAGAGACTTGGTAATTGCGAAGTTTTTTATTGTTATCCTTTGATGCAATAGTGTTTCTACAAGGCATTATCCTATATAAAGTTATTGGCCATCGCTGCTTGGTTTGGCATACATTTATTAAAAAAAATTGGGCATCAACTATAATAAATTTCTCCTTTAATTGGTACGTTTAGCTACAAAAGTTACCCTTGCATTTAGTCTGGTGGATACCTTCTTCTAAATCAAGATCTAGGGTTGGCTCTCATTTTGGCAAACTTCCAACAATTGATTCCTAGGTCTAGTGTCTTCCCCTTTTAATCAATTTATTTTCTATCTTCTTCTTTAGGTTTTTTAGTGCCCACTAATGGTTTGTGTGTTGAATATTTCATTATCTGGTTATCCTTAACCTTCCTCCGTTGAGATCAATGTGGGATTTGGTTTTAGGTGTGGGCCCTTTCATGGCATGGTTTTTAAGTTGTTTTCTATATCAACGATTTTTATCACTTTCTTTTAATCCACACTTCAAAATGCCAATTGTGGGAGCATCTTAGAAAGCATAGCACCGATTTTTTTTAAACTTCTTTCATGGATCGTGGACTGGCATTAGAAGAGCATTAGCACCATTAACTTTTTGCATTTAAAAATTTGTCAGCTTACTTCTCTACTTCATCTTCTAATTCTCCTTAAGTTGACCATCCAAGAAAGATACAAAAGGTACACTCAATAAGTTTAGAGGTAGCCCCATGGCTTACAAAATGCATCCATGATTGAAATTAGCCTCGTCTATCCTTATTCCTTATGTTACTTACTACTAGTCACATGTGGCATCTTTCCAACAAAATCAACATTGAAATTAAGCAAGAATGAGATAGCAATGCATTCACCATAATTGAAATAGTTCCTACAAAAATACCGTTGGAGAGTAGGCTTTAGCTGTTGGAAAGCTTTTGAGATGCCTTCTTCTAAGCTCTAGAAAATTGCATTCAATATTTTCATGGATCTTAATCATCTCCAACAACTACTTGTGAAGGTACTAATGTTTTTCTCCATTGTGTAAGTGGTAAGATCAAAATTAGAAAGCATGCTTAAGACCCTATCAACGAGAATGTTTGGAAGATCTTGCAGGGATTACGTGCACTGACAGATATTGCAGAAAGCACAACATTGAGTGCCTTTATTGGTATATAGTAGGCCTTGAATTCCACAGCACTCGATGCCTTTATTGGTATATAATAGGCCTTGAAATTAAGTATGGGTTGGCTTAAATCCATACGAAGATTGACAGACACAGTCTCTAGCAACTGCTTCCAATATATTTTGGGCATATTTGGCCAAAGGGAAAGGTAGAACCCCCAGGAATTGGAGAATCTATAGCCATATTCAGGATATCAGATCTCTAATGATTTTTAAGCAAGTCGGATATAGGTATTTTGGTAGTTTTAAAAGTTCCTTCCAAATTATAATGATATTTCCTTGTCATGTTTACTAGCTCGAATACCTTGAATATAGCTATCTGAAAAATCTCCAGTTCAAGAGAATTAATCATGGCTAAACACTTCATACATTAAAACTCCTGTGTACGAAACTCCTGCCCAGGTGCATATTGACAAGGCCCAAGACAAAATACTAGATAAGTTGACACCGATGACGATTTGTTGAGTAGCATTGACAACAAAATCCCATTGAATGTGGCTAGCATGACAAGCAGTGGAAGGGTGTTGATCTGGTGTGGCCATAGCTGATGGGAGTGCACACTTGGAGGAAAATTGTCTTCAATGCCTCGACGAAGTCTTCAGGAGTAACCAAGAGAAGGCTTGATCTTAAACCCATTGCACCTCTACAAATAGCACAGCAATCATGGTCAACCTGAAAATGCCTGCCCGCATGACTAACAGATGGTGGCTCTCTCCAAACTAATTGTTAGTTTACTGAAATTGTCTCACTTTCCCTACTCTAGAGGCAAGGCAACAGCGTGATTCTTCGCCACCTTAAAAAATCAGAAAGAGGAAAATTCAGAGGCTGAACTAGTAGCTGTCTAAAGTCATCCTAGACCAGCTAAGACACGTAGCTGCCAAAAAATGAAAGACTTTTGCTGCTAAGAAGTGCCTTGAGTAACCCTCTGGAGCTACAGATGGATGAATTGAAGCAGATGTCGGTGTTAACCTTACAACTAGGGTTTTTTTCTCTGATTTATGATGGCCGTATTTTTCACCTTCTTCAAATTTTAGACGCGGGCTAAGTGTTTTTCTTTAGAGATATCAAGTTTCCTTGGACATCTTTCCGCAGAAATAATGTGACTCGTGAGATTCATTTGGAGTCATTTTAAAATTTCAACAAAATAATTTCTCTGGCTTGCATCAGCCCGCTCGATATGCCTGATTTTGCTAAAATGTTAAAGCCAGCAGCAAACTGTGGTAATATACAACGTTTCTTCAGTCAGACAGAATGAATTCAAGTCATAAATCATCAGGGCTTCCAGAGTGGAGACCCATGTTCAATCTCTAGGAGACATGTTACATGCTCGTTTGTACAAATATTGAATGTTGAATTGGGTAATCTCTCACATCAAATTTTAGGTGTGCCATACCCCAACAGACAAAGCTATCCTGGATGAGATTGATGGAAGCAATTTTCCTCAACCATGGCATCTAAGTCAGAGGACACCCACAGAAAATTTACCAATCAAAAAAATGCAAAGCTTCTGTCAAACCCTTACAAATGACCGGGCAATTGTCAATGTTAAGTCCTCTAGTAAGCCAGTGATGGCGTGAAAGCTGCTTTTAAGTTACGGGTAGAAGTTAAAAAGGCAAGTCGTCAATGTTGGCATATTAGAAGCCCACTTGTAGAATTTCAAACAGGATTTCTCTCAATTACCTTATATATTGTCCAGATTTTATACACTCTAAATTTTGACCTTGTGACCAAAGTAGGGAGTAAGCCAAAGGCAATTCACCTAGAGTAACCGTGATGTCTAGAAGATTAATGCAGTTATTCTTTTCTTTTGATGATGGATCTGGAAAGCATGCAGAGACCTGGATTTGAACTCTACAACACTTGCATCACTCCCCAGTAATTTTCTTCCGAAAATTTGACACAATAATTTAGTTAAAAACTGCTTGAAAGTGCTATTTCAGAGCAGGAAATTGATGTCCCAAGAGTTTGTGTACCTCCCAACTCCAACAGGTACTGTATCTTCCAAGCAAGAAGAGAACTGCCCGATAAAATAAAGTGCTAAAGAATTGCTCATGCCAGATTCAAACATTAAACTAACTTCCAATTACCCTTGAAATACATAAGCCACTGTATAGGCATTAACATATTATAAAATTGCTTCTCTTAATTTGACTTTGAAAAGATTGAGATTTCAACATATTCAAGTTTACCTTTGTGCCCGTCTGAATAGAACAGTAAGCTTACAGCCTCTTATATTTTTGTATAGATATAACAAACTTTAATGAACTTCCAAGAGCTTTCTCCACAAGACCAGGAACCATCTGCCTGCAAATTAAATTGGACATATTTAAATGATAAATCAATAGCAATAAACAGGGAATAAAATCCACAACAAACAATGTAGATATTTAATAGAAACCATCACAAACTCAAAACAATTTTTAAAACTGAGTTCACTCCAAATTTCACTTGATCCTTCAATTTGCCTTTAATAAGACAGAGAACCCAAGCCTTTATCTTCCACCCCTCTCTAACAATGCCATCAGTTCCCCACATATTAGTAGAAAAAATAAAAAAACATAAAAGTAGTTTTAGGTCACCACCATGCACTGCACCAATTTGGCATACAAGACCACCACCACCAGGCCCACTCCTCCTGGGATATAAGAGCTGATCAATTGGGTTTGAAACAGACGGATAACTCCTCATCTCTTCTCAAATCATTTCCTATAATACAAATCTAGGAATTCTGGGGAATACATAGTGAACCTCCAAAAAAAAAATATAGGGTAAGAAAAATGCCTATACTTTGATGATATTGTACACTAATTTTAGACAAGATTGTTTGCCATTTTCCAGAGAGTATGCACATAACAGCCAGAATGAATGTCATTAATTAAAAGCCACCTTTGATTGACCACTAAGATTGCAATTCACTAAATCAGGTTTGCTGTACAAGAAACAGTTGGGACTAAAACACAGATAAGCAAGAAAATATTTGCATGCCACCAAGTAGATGACACAGCTAGTGCTTGTTTATATCCTATTACCCACACCAACTAATATTTGCTTCAGTCTGAGTGTTTTCCCTGTTGTGTTGCTCTGCTACAGTGCCTTATGTTAACAGATCAATAAAAGTAACAAAATAATGTGATCAATTTTTGTTTACCACACAGAATGGTTAAAACTTCATGTGAACAACAATAATATTGTGAAACAAAAATTGATGAACAACCCACAAAGAAACTTGTAAGATAGAACCCCAACTCAACTTCTAACAGTTCTGAAGTAAATGTACTCTTCTAATAATGATTCAATAATCTAATGATAAAACTTATGCCAGCCATCCGATTTAATTAGTTCAGTAATAATGCCTAAGAATTCTTTAACATAACACTCCGACTGATTTTCACTGTAATTGTTACTCAGAAATCTTTCCAGCTAGGTTTGAATCTGTCCTGAAACAAATCCAGTTTACCAATACAGCCTAAAAGAACTCAAAATAAAACACATGCTCCCCTTTCACTCTGATTATTATATTAATAATGTTTAGAAGACCACAACATAGAACTTATGAGAGCCTTCCATTCTAATTGTTACTCCAAAATCAAATCTATCTCAGGTTTGGATGGCATATTGTTGAATCAAACTCAGAAGAATTAATCTTATTTATATAGTTTACAAATCTTATCGAAAAGTTAAACAGAGATACTTCAAAATGAACAGAATGTGTACAACAATATATAAACAGTGAAAAAAAGCTCAAATTCAAGACCCATTTCTATTAAGATCATAAAATGTAGGGAGTATACAGTCCAAAAAAACTAATAACAAAAAGCAGACAAGTTTAACTTATTTGGATGTTTTCCCAAACCGTATATGGATGTCGCCAGGTTACACTAAGGTCTGCGTGAAAATTTTCAGTCACGTGATTTTGCATTGACCAATCTCTGAGTGGACTCTATAGCAGAGAATATCTTAAAAGGTAGAAAAACGGTTGCCATTTATCTGAAATATTTAACTTCCAGCAATATTTTGGAAAAAGCACTCATTAGTCTTACTACAATGAAAGTGATTGTCATTGCACTACAACGCTCAAGGATTGCTGCAAGTCATTATTACCAGATACTGTTTTTACATCACCTTCCTTTGAAGCACAGTATCTGTCGACTCATTCTTCAGGGAGAGAGTCGTGATTTTAAATGGATTGTAACTTTTTACACAATCAGATTCTGTGTTGAGAAAACTAACTTCCAACAAGGCTACAAAGCTTCGTACAATCCCAGAGTTGCAGTATTTCTTTCGATCTGATACAGATCACACTTCAACACATGATTGGGCGAAATAAGAAAATAGTGTTTAAATCATTCAATCCACAGGAAGAAGCCTTAATAAGAGCTAGATTGTCTCAGCCATGCTTGTTTCAACACTAAACTTTTCATTGAACACTATTAAATATAGCACACCAAATTGAGGCTATTGATCTGGCTATCTCTTGCACAACCCAGTCAAGATTTCCTGAATATGCATGCATTCTGTTCATCACGCAAGTCACTTCATTCTAAACCTTATCATCTTACAAATATTACTGTAACAAAAAATAACTGTTCTGATAAATAACAAGTTACATTGGTCATAACCAATAAATACTTGTTTCAATTCTAAATTTTCATTGAACATTGTATATTCTAAAGCGACCAGTTGAGGATATTGATCAGGTTATCTCTTGCAAAAAACCAGTACAGATTTCCATTATACGTTTGATTCTGCTCATAATGAGTCATTTCATTCTAAATCTGATCAACTAACAAGTACTACTGTCACCACACAACTTTTCTAAGAGACGGCAGGTTACAGATGAGCACCACCAGGTGGCAAAATAAAAGGTGAAAGCATTTAGTTACTGCCTTGATCAATCGGAATGGGACAGTTGCTAACCAGTTTAATAAGATAGCATAGAAGCTGGATCTAAGTTGTGATTGTGAGTTTCAAAATAGTGCACTGTTTCTTGCACAAATTTACTAATAACATAGTCATGCCAGAATGCATAACTGTTAAGGTGATCTGGAAACCGAAGATCAGAACAGTTAGGATAATCTGAAAACCAATGCCCAGAGAGATTATGTACACAATATTTGCCAAAAAAACCCAACATTGTTGTTTAGGCATTGTTTCTCAGAAGACACTGTGTCCATCTACATGTTTGAAAATCTCATCAAATGCACTGACGTTGCCACTTTTTGGAAGCAGAATACAATGAAGCCCACATAATCAGTGACGAAACAACAGCATGAAACAATAAAAATAATCACTACTGCAAATAAGTTAGATCTCAGATCTCAAAATCATTGTCCCGTCAGATGCAGAATCTCAAATAAAAAACCAAGCCTCCCTATGGAGTCTTTAACTCTTCACTCTGAAACTACCAGATGCCACTTCTGTTTCTTAGAAACTTAAAGATACTGCCATCTCAAACAAAACTGTTTTCAAGAAAATTCAACATAACAATAACATATGTAGCTGAACACTTCCACTTCTAATAATATTTGTAATGGTTTCAAAGGCACTGCAAAAGATGATGATTATCAGAATGACTGTCAATCTCTTCCATACAGAGATGCCCTTAAATTTAAGTCCAAAACCATGCTCAAGTGCGTTGCATGTACCAACTTCTGTTTAAATAAAAGCCTAACAACATGAAAACATGTGGTCATGATTATATAGCATAAGCTGAATTATCTGGCATTGTCACATCCAATCACAACTACAAGTGATTCATCTTAAAGAATAGAGTCTGCAAGTAACATCCTTCCGTAACATCCACAAAATATAAACACAACAAACATTAAGTCATTAATAACGATCATCATAAGATGACGGTCGGCCCCGACTTGGACGTTCATACGGTCCTGGTCTTTCTCTGTAGCTTCCCTCATAACGTGCAGGACCCCCGCTGCCACCACTGCCATATCGATCACTTCCCCTTGCACTGTCACGCTCATAACCCCTGTCTTTTCCATATCCATTCTGTGCATATCGGTCAGATGCATAACGATCACTGCCATATTGTTCACGATTTGCATATCGGTCTCTACTATCAGTTCCACGGTCCCTTTCACCATAACGACCCCCACCATAACGATCATCATAGCGGCTGTTATAACGATCCCCTCCAAAACGGTCTCCACGACCACCGCCACCATATCTAGGGCGAGATGAAAAGCGACCACCACCCCCACCCACAGTACACTCGCGAGCCCAATGTCCAGGACGACCACATTTGAAGCAATCAGAACGTCCTGGTGCTCTATCAACATAATCCCCTCTTGCAGAACTGTAACCACCATAGCCATAGTCAGAATCTACCTCCGCCTTAGGTTGAGCTTTGTTGACGGAGATGTTCCTCCCATTTAATTCTCTTCCATGCAACTGATCAATAGCATCTTCCATGGCTCGCAAATCAGCGAAGGTCACAAAGCCAAAGCCACGGGGCCGACCTGTTTCTCTGTCCAACATCACCTGCCAATATAACCCTGATTTTAGTAGAATATAAGGCATTATTAGTTGAACATAACAAAGAATTATAAAACAAATATTTCATGAAACTACAAAACACTGCAATATGAGATACCTAGACCATTGCACTGGATGACAAGTAAAACAAGATTGGCCCAAGAGAGTTTAAAAAGATTAATAAATTCAAATTGCATTCTAATTATACAATAAACTTTGCTGGCCATTAAGTCTCTCGTATTGATTCTATTCTATTCCAGATATTTCCTTTCCTGAACTTTCATAAGAATCTTTATAATACCTTAATGAGTGAAGAGATTTAATTTCCACAACAAATATTTGCTAATTTGCAATAATTACTAAATGTATACCAGCAATCCATGGGGAATTCTTGTACAACCTTCCACAATCAATACTAGTACCATGTAGAATAAAGGCCTCTAGGTAGACCTATGTGACTTTTTGAAAAACCTTCGACGCTTTGGATCACACAATCTAATCCATCATCACCGTAAATACGTATTAGATTGCAAAGTATGGAAGCAATCTAATGAAAACTCCAAAAGGATTTAGCATTTGTTGAAATATAAGCCTTGTTTACAGTTATTCTTGAAGCTTTACACCCATGATAAGAGTGCATTTGTGTTTGGGTTGAACGGTGACAATGTGCCGGTGTATTTATAATTTATTCTTTCAAAATTAACTATATAAAATAGAAGGAAAATGTAAAAGATAATCCTGATAATTAAAATATGGGCAAATATTAGCATAGATAACAGATCTTTACAAATGCAATCCAGAGTCAAGGATGCTGCTAGCATATCCTCCTCAAATGGAGTGAACCATTCAAGGACAATCCACAACTTCATAAGATCTGTGTTTTACAACACTTTTAAATCACAAATTTGGAACAGTAGTGCAGGAAGTTTGTCGAAGTGATAAATATTGTGGAAAAGAGTTTTAAGTCTAAAACGGTATAAACTATGAATTTAATTCTGCTGAAGAAATTAAAACACAAATCTGGAATGATAGAAGCCCTTGGGCTGTTCTATATCTACTTTCAAAATATGGAGTTGAAAAGAGAATGTAAATCTGAAGAAAGTTGTAAACTACAATCTGAATCTGCTGGAAAAACTCAAAAAGTTTTTTAAAGAGCATCTTAATATGTGGTTAATAGAAGAAAATAATATAGAACAAAAAATATACATTTACTTTCTTGAGAGGGTGTAGATGTCAACTCAGGCCAAATCTAGCAAATCTAGCACAGCATGCATGCTCTATTGGCCAAACATGAACATTGTACCCATGTGCAAGAGCTGCTTTCAAAAAACATGCTCTAGTCTATTAAATAAGAGTAGGTACTTGAGCATTTTTTCCACTTTAGCTCTTTTCCTCTTCCGTGTGGGATAGAGTTTATTTTATTGTATTAAATAAATGGCCAACTTCTAATGAACCCTAGCTCAATCCTTTGATGTCCTACAGCACCCTCTTTTAAAGTCAGGTGGGGGGAACACATCCCCTCCCCCAACCGGACTACCTGTCCCACCAACATCCCTAAGACAGTGGGACAAGCAAGGGACATCCAAATGGTTGTCAATGTTTCTTAAAACCAAGGAACTAGGAGAAAAAAATTATAAACCTTTAATTAAAAAACCTTCAAATTTTTCATTAAAACAAAATTAAACAAAATATAATATTTCAAAGGGATGTGGGCAGTCTGCAAGCCTTCTCACACCCCTTATGCAACTCTATAAACACCATTGCACTTAAACCCATTGTTCAAAATCATTTCTTGCCAAGATCATTTCTAATTTTTGCAGATGAGGAAGAGGAAGGAATAAAGAAAAAGATCTGCAGTCTTTTCAGCATTGAGGATCATTTTCATCGTTGCAAAATAAGCCACAATTACAATGGCTAAAAAAAAGGGTTTCCCAGGGCATTTTGGGGACACAGGGATGCCTAAAGATCAAGATTACCTAAAGATGTTTAATTATGTACATTGCCATAAAGTTAATTTTGTCTTTGCACATAATTAAACTTATTCAAGAATACACGAGGATGCATCCTCACCCCCCACCCCGTGTCCCTGTCCCCACTATCGTCCTTGGCTTTTGTCTCCTTAACTATTCGCTATAAACATACTATGTACTTTTTTAAGCTGATATTTTAGATCTTTATGAAATAGAATATTTGAGAGACATTCCCCCATCCATTAGGTGATTGACAAATAGTGTACTACACAACAAGATACTTGGTTGTATCCTCCTAATGGTTTCTTAAACTAAATTTTGGTAGGGACTCAAGAGGTAACACTAGATTGTCTGGAGCAAGGGTGGTGATTAGAGATTCTTTGAGCAGATTATGAAAGGTGGATCCTTTTTTAAGGGCTTGAAGCAAATAACAAAGCAAAATGGGAAGCAACAGTTGTGGACCATTTGATGGCTTCTATCTTGGATTGTTAGAAGCTCATTGTTGAAGGTAATTCGTCAATAGTCATTCAGGAGTTGAGCAAAATGGATTGTGTTGGTTCAACTTCATATCTTTGCAAGGTGTTTTGTTTGTTGAGGATACCAAGTGCAAGGTTGTGTTTATGTTTCTCAAAGCAAGGGTGAAGATGGCTCACAAACATTATACTATTAAACCACAAGAACCCTTTTTTAGGGGTAAGATTTCCGACAAACGACTATGCTCCATCTTCAAGTACCCAAATTATATCTCTTAAACTTATCAAGAGCATCCTTGGCCTCAAGGCTACGAAGATGTTGGTGTATTGCACTCTAGGGCAACAATTCTATACAATTTTCTTTCTAAAATGGATTTTGTGTTGTCTCCAAAGGTGAGGAAATGCATTCTTCATTTCCTTCTCCACTTCACTCGAAAAGATGGTGGCTCTGAGGAGGATGGGTCTATGAAATGTTTACTGCTCCAAGCTATTTGGGAGGGTTGTCAATGGTGGGGGACATCCCTAGGGTCTTAAATAATGAACTAGCTAGTAATAGTGAGTTGCAAGAATTTGAAAGCTTTTGATTGGATCTTCATATGATCATGAAGCATCTCTTGGTTTCTCATAAAAATGGAATTTCAGAGTTGATTGATGCATTTGCCTCACCGTCTTTTGCAAGTGGAGTTCTCGAATGGCCCCCTAATGAGGAAGAGATAATTCACAAGGTGAAATTTCCTAGCCAATTGTGGTGGTAGCAATGTTGATCAATCGAAGTCAGAGGTGGCGATGGTGGTTTAGGATAGGTGGTGAGATTAGAGGGAGTCACAGATGATTCAATGCTTGCGGTTAGCAATTAAGGTGTGTCAAGTTTCATAAGCCTTCTTTCTTCTATTTAGTTTGTCTTTGTGTTGTGGATGCTCAAGTTGATAAGCATCATTGTTTTTTGGGAAATTTTGGGTAGTTTTTTTCGTCTCCCCTTATTGGGCTATATGATATATATATAGTAGTTGGGGTGTGTCTTAGATTTCATAAGCCTTATTTCTTCTATTTTGTTTGTCTTTCTACTATAGATGCCAAGTTAACGAGTGTTGTTTTTTGGGACTTATTAGGATTTATACACACATATGTATATATATATATGCCATGTCCCCTTTTCTAGATTAAAATAATTAATAATATTATTTAAGTTGGGCCCAATAATTTCTAATTTTAAGGGCAACTTAACACTATTATTATAATTAAAATAGAAGTTGCTTTTAAACACTATTACTAAAACAAAAATTAAGAAGTATTTTTAAATACTTCAAGGGAAATTTAGGACCCAAGGGCCCAATTTGAAAAGGTATATCAAGGAGGCACCTATCTTCATTTGGATCGTCAAGTTATCCTTTTGCATCTAATTTTCGGATTTGAGCAATTTGTTCAATCTAGGGGATCCAAGGTCAAAAACCTTTGGTTTGTTTGGAGTTTGAGGGGATGAAAACCCTCTTGGATTCCACACTTGGGATCAAGGACGAAAACCCTTCCTTTTTATTTTGGATGATTCCATCCAAAGATCACAATTTTGCTGATTTTGGAGATTTCATGCAAGATTCCAGCATTTGGGCAATTTGGAGTTGCAAACAAATTGTTCTACATCATCAAATCAGCATATTTGGACGAGTTTCAAGTTGATATGTTGCTACTACAATGTCACTACAGTGATTTGATGATGATTTCCACATTTGAGGATTGTATATTGATGCTACACTGGTCGCTACAGTGTTTTACCACCAAATCAACATTTTGGAGACATTTGTTACCTATTTACAAGGGTTTCAAAGCCAAATTACTTTTCAAAATTTCAGAAATAATTTATCAAGCATAGCGACTGAGATCTAAGATTTCTGCTGCTGCTTGAGTTAGTTTACGGCTGCACATCATCCACAAAAACTAGAAATAATATTTATGATCAAGGCGAGTGCAGATCTGAAGGTTTTGGAGGAGTTTTTCATACACTTAGGGCAGCTGTGCCATCCATTATTGCTGCCATAGTTTTTGCACAAGGACGAATCAGTTTTGAGGACTTTGGTACTGATTTCCAGCCTATACGTGAGGCAGTACAGCTTTTTTTAAGGTGTATGAGTGCATTTACTGATTTACATCATTGTACATTATTTTCAACAGTTGAAATAAAATTCCAGAATTTATTTGTGGTCTCCAATCTGCTGTTACATCATGTATATGTTCAGATCTGAATGTGTTTTGATCATGAAATAAGCATATGAGGGTTTGGTAACATTCGCCATTAATTTTCCAGCCCTAGCATTTATTTGAATGTGCTGTTTTCAGTTAATTATGTGTCCAGAAAATCAAAAAATTACAAAAAATCAGAATATTGCAAAAATAATTAATTGGGGACATTAAAAATGAATGTAGATATATGTATATGGTGTCTCCCCAAAAAATGACCTAGGATGTTATCCCCATCCCGTGGAACATAGAACTTATTTAATTCTTTTTAAAATTAATAAATTATAAAAAGTGTGCAAAGATATTTTATTAATGGACCATGCAAAAGTTGAAATTTTTTATTAGAGAAAATGGTGGAAGAATTCATGCAATATTTTCCATCACAGGAGGAAAAGCTGATGTAAATAGGCAAAAAATTAGAAATCAGATCTTTTTTAGATCTTCTAGAGTCATGCAACGCTTCAAGTTGTTTTTAGAAACCTAATTAATAAGTGCTAGGTGCATTGCAAAAAAGGGTAATAATGACGATGATAGTCAATTGTTGAGCATTGGGCAAACCTGTGAATGATGATTTTGTTATTCTAAAAGCAATTTCATTACTCAACTAATGAGTATTAAATTTTATTGTGTTAGATGTAGAAAAAAATTGTTTAACCCCGTGTTGCAACCCTATAAGATTTTACAGATTATATGAAAATAATTAATAAATTCAAACTTTGTAATGGGTTTACTGGTTATGAAATGGTATCTGCTCCCTTCTCTGTCATTCTCCCTCGTTAACCTGCAAAACCTCTGAATTTCTGTTTCATTTCAACAATCACTATTATGTTCGTGTACATTAAGTTTCTATTCTCTGCAATCTACCCAGAAATTTGTGCATGTATGTTTGTTATTCTAGAAAAAGCCAAAACTCTTTGACTGAGGTGTTAAATTACTGTTTCAGCTTAAGCCTAGTGCCAGGACCCAGAAATACCGCATAGCATTTTATTTTTCTGCAAAACTCTTGAATACATATCTGTGAATATTGTAAATTGTGTACACAATTTTATTTGTTTTTGCAAAAAGGTGCTTCCCTTTCAAACCCAGAGGTAGGTCACACTGTGATAAGGCAACATCTTCGAGCTAACACATTGTAATTTAACCCCGTTCACTACTCCTTTGCAATCTGCCATCATGCTATTGGCCATTCTGTGATTTCCTCAGATAAGAATGTATTTACCTCAATATTAAAAGGTGTAACCCCCTACCCCCTTTCTGTGGTCCCCACCAAGATCTTGGTTTCATGTCGCCTCAAGTGGGAGAATCTATGATAAATCTACCAAACCACGAAAGCAGAAAAAACAAAACCCACAATACATATACAAACATGAACCCAGGAATTGTTGTTTTTTAAGAGAAATGCAGCAGGTAATACCCCAAGGCTTATCGTAAAAAGATTAGCCATTGAACCCCCCAACAGCTGTACAAATCCCCAAAACTAAAAAAAGCAAAAGAAAAAAGAGAAAGAGCATCATACAAACCTAAAACAGCTGCAGCACCAACAATAATAACACCACCACCCAAAAACCATCATTTTTAAGCATATATTCATTGGCCATCATTGGATGGAGAAGTAGGTAGAAGAATGATAAGTATCAAGGAATGATGACCTTCCTACCACATTCTATTCAGCTTCCTAACTGTAACAGTGCCATTTGTAAAAGTTCCCCACCATTAACGTGTTTTATTTATTATTTCCGTGAAACGTGACGACAAAAACAAAAATCACAGAGCAAAAAAAAAGCAAAAAATAAAAATAAAGGCCACAGTTGGCAAAGGGTTTGCTATGGACGCAGAATTTGGAACCCAGATTCACCCATACCTGGCCAAATCCAAGCCGCAAATTCCACGCCCTGCCTGCAAAATCACAGAAGACCAGACCATGAATCTGGACTAGGAACAGACCAGACCCAGGTCCAGGATTTTCTGAGTGAACAGGTAACTTAGGGAAAAACTGAAATGAAATTCTGTAAAAAACAGCTTAATCTGTGTTGTAATATAACTGAGAAATACGAGAAAATAATTCAAGAATCAAAACAAAAAAATTATTTTAATTCCTGAGAGGGTGTTTATGCCAACTTAAGCCAAATCCAGGAGAGTATGGACACTGTCTTGGCCAATTACAGTCATTAGACCTGTGTTAAAGAGATTATCTCCAATAGCATGCAGTCTATTTCTAGACTTTATTTCCAGTTGACCTATATTCCTCTTACACATGGGATAAATCAATTGAAGTTCATTTGCAGTCACTTCTCTTTGTAGGATTATTTTGTATTTTAAGAATCTTATGAACATACGATAAGCAACTTAATGTTCTTCTATTTTTCTAACTATTAAAAAGTGCACTAAACTTTAATACACATTTAACATCACAAACTAAAAAAATAATAAAGATCAAAAACTTCTAAAGGACTGCTAGCACTAAGGCACATTATTTATTTGATATCATAACATAGTCTAACTCAGGTCTAAGCATAGTCCCCCAATGCACCGAATGTAAGTGTGTGCTTCTTGAAGGCGTGGGCAAAGGCTGACCTGGGCATATCAGCATTACATTTTCATGGGGAAAAAGTGTAAATGGAATTTAATTACCTGGGTTTAAAACAGGAAGAACTCAAAAGACTTAAAACAGATATAATATTTGTATAAGCTAGAGAAAAATCTTGATTTTGTCATTTCGTGTCAAATATAGTCCAAGAATAGAAATAAACATAGTACATTCAAAAAACCAATTATAAAAGAAAAGTATGGTTTTTCTAAAGCTATTTTACAGCCCTTAGTTGGAGGCAAATTGGTTTCTGCACATGCTTATAAAAACTATGACCCAAGTTCAAATCTCCTATGCCCAACCCATGGGATCTGTCCTGAAATATTACTTTGACCTAAGAGGGTTGAAGTAAAAGACTAAAAGCTGGTCCTAAAAAAGTAAGTGCTGCCATCATGGAGCACAGCCTTTAGGGGCAGCTGCATGGTGCTTTAATTTTTCTGCCCTGTGAGGAAAATGAGACAAAACAAGGATAGATAGACATAGAGACATTTCAAAACTACTTTTTGAAAATCTCAGAAAAAACTTGGAAAACAGCATGGCAGATGTGTCATGTCACTAAGAGGGTTTAAGTAAAAGACTAAAAGCTGGTCCTAAAAAAGTTAAGTGCTGCCATCATGGAGCGCGGCCTTTAGGGTCAGCACCATAGTGCTTTAATTTTTCTTCCCTGAGAGGAAAACGAGCCAAAACGAGGATGGATAGACATAAAAACATTTCAAAACAACTTTTTGAAAATCTCAGCAAAAAATTGGAAAACAGCATGGCAGATGTGGCATGTCACAAGTACTTGAAGATTAATCATGAGTTTTTAGAGTGTAATGCTACTACGTTCCAGGTGCATCATTAAAGATCGCCTATGACACCACTGCAAGATTTACCAAGAATGCAAAATTAAAAAAACAATGGTTATGAAATACAACATAGCTTACTGATAATGATTGACATTAACAATCAAAGCACTATCGAAAAAGCTTTAATATGATATGCAAGCCACCTTTACATACATTCAATGTAAGCAATTTTAAACAATTACAAAATATTAGAAGGCTTCCAGGAAAATTGCATACAAGTTTTTTTGTCGATGTTTCTGATCACACCCTGTGATCCATCATAGAAAAAATCTTATGTAAAAATAGCAGACTAGAGCTCCTTATTAGATAACTCTAATGAATACAAGATGTTGTAGGACTCACCTTATGAGAAATATAACGATATTAAATGCAGAAAATTAGCCATCACAAAATATATTTGATTTTGTAACCCATTAATTTGAAAACATTAGGTGGGGAAACCTTCCTTTACATTTTGATAATTCGGGTCTCTCATGGAGACCTATTATCAACTAATTGAGGTTCCCCCGCTTAGAATAGTATTTAACGCTTCAGATGGTTACAAAGAATGGCCAGGAGTGAAGAGGACGAACACTACATTTGCAGATGCTTTCAGGTTATTGAGGAATTTACCATCTGAGGCAGAGAATTGGGTTGTTTTCTCATGGATAGCAATTTTTTCCATGCAGGACGTGTTTCTTCCTCAATCTGCTGTAGGAATTCAAACATGCAGGTAGCTCTAGCGGACATGTTTTGGTTGAGCTGCAGAGGTCAGTGGAAGAGCGGGGCATGGCTACACAGTCAGGTAAAGCAGCTCCTCCTCCCTCCTTTCTCAAACAAGAACTGAACACCCACTATGTTTTTTTTGGCGGTTTGACCAGGAAAACTCGATTGTTGCAAGCGAGGGGAAATGCAACGCACGTTGTGAGTGAATCGGCCAAGCCTGGGTCAGCAACTCCCTGTGGCATCTGGTTCTATGGCCAAGCACGGGCAAAAGGCGGGGGGGCCATTCACCCAAGAAGCAAGGAGGCAACTACAACGGAGGAGCTCTTATCTGCCTCTTCTTTGTCTATTGAGGCGCTTCAGTTGATGGGTTTGGAGGAAAGCATGGTTGGAAGGGTGGTGCATGTTCTTAAGGTTAGAAACAGTCGAATGGAATGGATTAAAAAGCATAATGGAGCTTTTCTGGGTCTATGGATGCTCATGGCTGCAGGTGTGGTGGTCAAGGACATGGTTGGGCATTGTGGTTGATCAATGTGTAGCTTGGTAGCTACGGCTCTCTTGTCGTTCGTGCGAAAGAAGGTTGGTATCTACATCACAACTGACAAGCCCTAAGAAACAAAACCCTAATACAAGGCAAAAGAAAAAAGCATTAAAGGATTCAAGAATATAAGAACAAATCTGACCCACGTAGGATATGAACAAGAGGAAGAGGAACGGCGATAATGTAGCATACCTGAGCTTCCAAAACTTTGCCAAAGCGGCTGAAGGTGCTCTCCAGTTCCCTGTCGGAGGTGTCCCAGGAGAGCCCCCCAACAAACACACGGTATTCTTCCTTCCCAGACATGCTGCCGCTTCCCACTCAAAACCCTAAGCCAAACCCTTGCACTCAGAGGCAGCTAGATTTTTACTTGTAATTTCCACGCCAAATATGTTACGGTGTGTATATTTGTATTGGGAAGTCGCTTTTTATCTCCCGAACATTCGCGGTCGTAAACATGCATGTTTAGTTATCTATAACAACGATAGGAACTATCGCCACCAGTCAGTCCATCACAACCTAAGGGTTTTGTAGGGAATTTCTAATGGTAAGGGTGAAGAATATTTTTGCACCCATTTTCATTGGAGTGTTATATTAGTTTAGGAGTGGCATATTCTAGTGTGAATTTGGTTCATGACATTACACATTTTGATTTTTTTTAATCATTGATTTCTAAAGATTTGATCATGATTCCTAAATTTACTATTCACCATCCTAGATCAAATTGGTAGGTGTAACTTAACCTAGAGCACTTCTTAGTCGTGAATCTAATCTTGAACTTTTAAAATTCAAAATTTAAAATTTTCTCTTTACCAACCATTTCACTAGTCATTGTGAGTTGACTTAGCCTACTTTACATTGATTTGTGTGTTTAGTTGTTGTACTTAAAGACACTCATTCACACATTTCAAATCATCTCAAAGTTATAAAGGGCAACCTAGGGCATTCTTATTGAGCACATCTAGAGTCTAGTATTTTAGAGAATAAAAAGAATCTAGCAGCATTTACATCATAGGATATCATCCTAGGGCCACTACATGTTTGCTTGTTGTCTTCAATCCTTTGCTCAAATTCGTAGAGCTAGTCCACTAAGGGTCTAACCAAAGAGAATTTGACCTTTGCAGTCTAGCAAATTCCTCAAAGATGCTTGTCAAAACCACCTATCATAAAACACATTCAAACAAAAGAAATCAAGGCCAGTAAATCCCAATAGTCCATATTTTGTCATATCAAATTCAAGAGTTACAACTCAAGTCCAACACGTGTTCAAATCTACACTCGCAAAGATTAGTTCTACGCTCACATAAGTAATCCAAGACTTTACAAAATAGTCATTTTGCAAAATTGATATTGTAATGCCCGTATAATCTAACATAGACAAAACTCAACAAAAGGCAACCAACAAAAAAAATGAAACCTAAAAAAACATCACACAACTAGTAATGGAACATACATGCACAGGTGTTGTTGCCATGTATGACACTACTTGATATCAAAGATGTGTAGAAGAGACATCCCAACAAATGCAAGGGAAAAAAGAGAGTAAATAAACATGAAGAACATTTAGGTTGCACAGGTCCCCCTGCAACACACCCTGTACAACTAAACGGAAAATTAGGAGATGGTAAGGCATCAACATGAATGACACACTAGGGAGTGGCATCGTCGTGATGGCCACTTCTCCAAGATACTCTAGATGATAAGAGGGAGGACTACACCTTCCCAAACACTAACTAAAATGAATGCACTAATAGCTAAATAAGCATATAAAAAAGTGACTATCTTCATTAACTCTCAATTAAATAGCATAATCATGGTAAGTAATTTCATTCACCTACTTAATCTTTCCAACAAAAACATGAGCAAGGGAAGAGATATTTTACTCATTTTTAACGTATGTTAACCATTCAATAATTAATGTAAAATCATTTGTTAATCTAATCTTTTTCCTTTAAATAATGTTCAAATAACATGGAGTAAGAGAAGAGATCAAATTCATCCTTTACCCACTTTAACCAATTAGGACATGACATGAAAGCACTCGTTAAATCAACCTTTTTCCTTTCAATTACAATTTTAATAACATAATACGATCTACCCACGTTAACCTTCCATTTAAACATGAGATAAGGGATAGAAGAATACAATGAGGGATGATTACATCTCTAAGGTATAAACATACATTTGACACTTAAATAGATTCAATAACAAGGAATAATCCTTACAAATTTCTCTTAAAGCATAGATGATTCTTTTCTTGTCATGAATGCATTAAGCAAGGGAGAAATAGAGAGATATATTATTCCAACACATGGATATAATCAACTAAAAGTACAAAATAACTTGCACACTAAGGTCATTAAGACATTCATCGACAACACTAAGTGTACATCTTTTCTATAACAACTTAACTCATGCAATACTATAACACACGAGAAACATCATGAATGTACTTAGAATACTATTCTTTTATAAATCAAGTTTTACAAGTATCATGCAAATACTAGTCAAAGAAAAAGAACACATAGCAATATACTAAAAAATCAAAGTCTCTACGAGCTAGGGTTGTCATTGTGCTAGTAATCACAATTGCACTATACCAATCTCTATTGTAATACAAAGGTTTCTACCAAAAAAATTCGATTTATGTTCTAAACAACTTTTATAGAACTATTCCTCATCGATTCATCATAGAAATTTCACAATTGCTACTATGTTAGTATGGTTACAACCGTGTTGCAATGGACTCTATCACAATTTGACAAAATTTGGTTGAAAAGGGAAAAAAATTCAAGAAAAGTTCACTTTTAACTCAAAATCAAGATTTAAGAGAAACAACTTTTACTTTTTTTTTGAAAACAAATTTTATTTAAACTTATAAAATACAACTTAATAATTCAAGTTAAGTTCGATTTCATTTATAAATCACCCAACAACACATTGGGCTCACATTTGTTTCACAAAACACCTCTTTGAAACACGTGATCAAAACTTCATATAATTTTTTTGTCCATTTCTAGGTTTTCATACAAATACATTTACAAGGGGATCTCATTCCTTCTTCAATTTTGAGATCTCAACAACCTTACAACTACTCCAAATACATTTGAAAGCCTTCTAAAGGGATGCATAATACACATAATGCAATTTTACAACCTTCTTCAAGAACAAGGTCTCATCTCCAAGATGAACACAAAATCTCCAAGCTCCCAAAGAACAATGCAATGGGAGTTACTCACCTCCTAACTGTATGGTGGCACAGCACATACTACCCCCAAGCTAGGAGGATCAATAAGGAATTGATGTATAAATAAACATACATTCGCAAGCATTTGTCCAACACACAAAAAATGATCTCAAGGGATAATGGATTCACACAAACAACCAATATTTTGGTTCATAACAATGGAGGAGCCAACAAGGATCATGACTATGGAAAAGTACAAAATTAGGTCTCAAACCCATGAGAAATGTATTGTTTTGGATCTCTAACCCATCAAAATTCCATAATATAACAACAAAATCCCTTATTTCTCCAGTAATAATAAAACACACTCACACACACATATATAAGAAGGTGGTTCCCATTGAGAGGTCTCGATGCCTCTCCCTACCCTTAATACATTAGTTTGTCCTCGATTCATAAAGAGAGCCAAAGCTAAGGGTAAAACATATATACAACATAAAAAATGACACAAGAAGAACAAGGAGGTGATCACAACATTCTCCCATGCAAAAATAAGAACAACACTTGTTTATTTTACACATTTTCCACCACATGTCCTTGCCTTAATTTCAAATACAAAAGCATTACTCATTAAAAACACAACATTTTTTCCACACTCATTTTATCATATTAAGCATGCATAAAATAAAAGAATTAAAGCAAAGAACTAGAGAATAAAGCCCACCTCTCAAATCAAGCTTGAAGGTGATTGAAGAATCCTCCTCTTTCTCCTTATAAGCTTCTTCTCAACACACCCAAGCGACTAATGTAATCCAATAACTCTCCAAGATCTCGATCTCTCCCAAAAATCTCAAGTGGAATTCTAAAAATGAAGGATTAAGAATCTCTAAACCCAAGGAAGGGGGTTTAAAAGGGACTGACATGTCACTCCTCTCCATCTAACGGGATGGAGCCACATGACACCCCATTCACTCAAGTAAACCACTCTCTTACAAAAATTAAATGCAACCCATAACTCATATGTGAATCCACATGGGCTCACCATGTTTAGGCATGGTGGAGTGGAGTGTGCTCCACTTGTCCCACCTTGGAATATGAGAAGAGTTGACTTCATTACTTGCACTCAAGACACTCACACCCAAATCCATGGAACTCTTCCCAAGGGTAAAATAGGTACCCAAGAGTGATGCAGTCATGGTAGGAGGGTCCAATGAAGGATTGTCCAATCGTGTAGACAATGAAACAAACAACCACAACACCACAAGATTTCACAACAATAGCAATGTCAACATTCTCATTGATTTCATACTTGCACGATTACAACCATGATTACAAACACCACAATTTGCCATGGTGGGATTCTTACATGCCAAGTCATAACCATTTGATTATTAACTAACATTCACCAATGGATAGTCACTACAATGGGCTTCCTATAGAACTATCATGTAATGATAATTCAAGTACAAATACATTACTAAACATCACTTTACTATAATGACACCCACTATTTGCCACACTATCAAACTCCTACCTTAGTGTTTGCTTTCCTTAAGATTGCACTCCACATCATACTCCTATTCCCTCACTCTACCTCTTAGACCTCACTCCTCTCCTTCCATCATTGTCGAAACTCACTCTCTATTTTCCTACTTCATCCTATCTTTTTCACTTGCTTTCAAACAACTCATAACCAAGTATATATAGCATCTCCATGTTTTCCAAATGATTTGTGTTAGCTCTAAGATGGCACAAAGCCCAATATCACATGAAATGTGTTGTCAACTATAAATAACAAACTTACAAATTCAAACAGTAAAATGGTGGAAAACCTCCATGAGATACTCAACATTCATCCTTAGTAGTACAATAAATCCTCACAAATATTCCTCTATTGTCGCAGACTTCAAATAACCTACCACAAATAGAAACAATCACAACTGTACATAATTGTCAACAAGAAAGGCACGTATGAACCAAATTACTATCTTTACTCATCCAATTCTCCTCTGATGTCAACATGAGACCCATGAACCACAAATATAACTAATCTCAAAATTGTGATTTAAACCAAATTCAAACTACTATGAAATGCATTAACTTTCTCTATCACAGATCGATAACCACAAACTAACAGATAAACAAATAACTGAAATAAACCACAAAATCCACTTTTCCAAAATGGTGCAAGATTGTCATGATGCCTAGGGATGCTCTTGCATCAGACACTGAGGTTAATAAAAAAATGAGTCCCTCATTTTCCAAAATAGCTTACCTTTGCCTTTGTTGAACACAACAAGATACTGGGAGGGGGGGTGAATCAGTATCAATCAAACTTCAAGTCCTCTGGAGCAAATTAGAACTTAAGCATAACAACATCAACATAAACATGAAAGATTAACACAATGCACATCAACACATAACAATAGATATATGTGGAAAACCCAAGAAGGGAAAAAACATGGTGAGGATTAACTCACAATATATGAAGCTCAAAATTACAACTTTGTTTTAGGGTTACAACCCAAGGAAGCTAGTACTCCCTAAAAAACTTTGATTTAGGGTCACTCCCAGGGAAGCTACTACTCCCTGAAGACTTTGTTTTAGGGTCACTCCCAAAGAAGATACTACTCCCTAAATTGAGAACAAACTTACAAAAGATTACAGTATGATAGTCCTACTACCTGAAAATTGACATTGAAATTCACACCTTTGACTGTTGCAATTTTGCTTCTTCTGATAATTGGATCAATTAGGCACACTCTTCACTTTCTTCCTATCCCACAAATGTCTTCAAGATGAATCAGGATAGCTTCTAACACATCTACTCTTTCTCCTTCAATCACACATCATAATGCATTCATTGTGCTCCTTTTCTTGCTTGCGAGCCTTATCAATCACTTGTAATCACACCTCGCCTAAATTTGCTTTTCATTTATACATAATATTACATTGCTTGTTGGCTAGAAACAACATAAAAAATACATTTACAAGTCAGCCATACTACACACATCATGAAACATGTAGAGAACGAGTCCTAAACAAGACTACACGCTACACCAACAGAAGACCCATGCCTTGCGAACATCAACACTTGTTTAACTAGGTCCAAAACATTATTCACAACATCAAATATCAAGGAGTTACATCCACACACTCCGCTCATTTGAAAATAGGACAATCTTAAGCAAAGACATATGAAACTCGAAGCATAATGGTCACATCAACTTGAAAACCTTGTGCAATACTAGAAACAAAAAAGATCTTCATGAAACTTTTCCAGATGAGTCTACAAGACTCATACAACATCTCCAAATACTCTTTTACCTCCACACATCTTCAACCATGAATTCTAAGAACAACAAGTCATCTAGAACACATCATTGAAAAATTGAGCTTGCGGATCACCAAGAACCTTAAAACTGCAAGAGAGCATGTACTGCACATCAATAAACATGTCAACAAAACTACAAAGGCAAACATTCACATCTAGAGGAATGCAGAGCATTCCAACAGGCCTTCAACACCACCTTACTCTGCCATAACACATGTCGGTACTCTATCATGCATAACTTTCATAGCGGAAGGACAGATGATTGAAACTTTGGAAGTATCACCTTCACTACACCCTGAACATAGTTCAAGAACCGCATAGCCATAACTACTAATGTGGAGGAATGCAGAGCAATCTCCCAGACAGTCTTCAAAGGCAGTCATCTTGTTGTAGAAACTGTCACCAACTTCCGGAGGCCAAACCTTCTTTGTATGAACACATGCATTCTTAGGAACAGTAGGAGAGATCATACAATATGCTTCAAGCCACCAGTAACATCTTCCCAACATCGACAATACATATGATCATCTTAGTGCATCTAATTCCCATATTAATGTATCTTCTTGGTGCTTCTAATTCCCATCTTAATATAACTTCATACACAATTTTGCATTGATCAAGGCATGACATCCAACCATGAACTATATCTTCTCTACTGGATAGGATATAACATCCAACCATGAATACCATCACACATCCAAGATAGTGTCAACAATAATGAAAACCTTGTGATAGTGTTGACATCAATGACAACCTTAGGAACCATATGTGTAACAATCTCCCCCTTTGGCATTGATGGCAACACATACTTGCACATTCTCCCCCTTTGACATCAAGGACAAAGGGCAACTTCTTCACCCTTAGGGCATAACTTGTTTTTGCAGCAAACAAATTCCCCCTATCATCAGCAACCACTACCTGCTCCCCCTGAGAGGTAGCCACCATCAGTCTAGGAAAAAGATATAACATGAACTCCCCCTGGACAGATGCACCACTATGCATCTTAGCAAGAAGGAGGGGCAATTACCCCTAACCTCTACCAGAGAGCCTCAAAAGTGTCCTTTGTAAGAGTCTTTGTGAAAATATCTGCAGTCTGATCCTTTTTTGGAACATATTCCAACTTTACTTCCATTTCTACAACCTTCTATCTCAAAAAGTGATACCTGATTGTTTTATATTTGGTTCTAGAGTGCATCATTGGATTCCTAAAAATATTGATAGCACTTGTATTGTCACACAAAATAGGAATGGGCTTATCATACAATACTTTGATATCCTTCAGGGTTTGCTTCACCCACAATACTTGTGTATAACAGGATGTTGTTGCAATGTACTCTGCCTCTGTAGTTGATAAGGACATTGAATCTTACTTCTTGCTCTGCCATGAAACCAATCTACTTCCTAAAAAGAAAGCACCACCACCTATACTTCTTCTATCATCAACACAACCAACCTAGTCATCATCAGTGTAGGCACTCAAATCAAACTCATTACCTCTTGGATACCATAAGCCATAGTCCAGAGTTCCTTTCAAGTATTTGAATATCCTTTTCATTGTCTTCTCATGTGTTTGCAAGGGATTAGCTTGATATCTGGCAACCACATATACTGCATGCATAATATCAGGTCTAGAAGCAGTTAGGTACAACAATCCTCCAATCATATATCTATAGGCAGTCTGATCCACCTCCGGAGACTCATCATCCTTGCTCAAGTGACATTGACCATGGGAGTACTCACTGGCTTTGAATCCTCCATACCAAACTTCTTCAATGATTCTTTGACATACTTAGCTTGAGAAATAAAGATACCACCATCTAGCTAAGTAATTTGAAGTCCAACGAAGAAAGACATCTCACCAATCATAGACATCTCAAACTCTTTTTGCATCTCCTCTACAAACCTCTTACACATATCATCATCTCCACCAAAGATGATGTCATCAACATATACTGCAACTATCAATATCATATCTCCTTCCTTAATGTAAATATTGTTATCTGTAGTACCTTTCTTGAAGCCATCCTAAAGTAAATACTTGTCTAACCTAGCATACCAAGCCCTAGGTGCTTGCTTGAGACCATACAAAGCCTTCTTGAGTCTGCACACCATGTCCGGATCTTCTGATTTCTGGAAACCATCTGGTTGCTCAATATAAAACTTGTCCTCTAGATCACCATTCATGAATGTTGACTTAACATCCATGTGATATACCTTGAAGTTCTTATGAGCAACAAGGGCAAGGAACATTTTAATTGCCTCCATCTTGGCTACCGGATCAAAAGTCTCCTCAAAATCAATGCCTTCAACTGGTGAGTATCCTTTACATACCAACCTTGTTTTATTCCTTACAACTTCATCTTCTTCATTTAGCTTGTTCCAAAACACACACTTTGTTCCTATAACATTCTTATTGGTTGGTCTGGGAACCAATTCCCATGTCTGATTCTTCTCAATCTGATCCAATTCTTCTTCTATTATTTTTATCCATCCATCATCTTTGCTAGCATCAACAAAGGTTTTGGGTTCTACTTTTGATAAAAAACACAAGTTAACTTGCTCATGTGTCTTAGAAAACCTTCTCCTTGTCTGCACACCTTCATTATTATCTCCAATGTTTTGATCTGCTAAGTGGTTCTTTTGAACATACTTTGCAGGAGTCTTAGGCATCTGCTCTAGTTCTTGTTCCTTTTCTTCTTTCACTTCTTCTTCTTCATTTTCAATACACGGAAAGATATCAAATCCAGAGTCCTCTGATTCTTGTGAGATCTGATATAGGTCTTCATCTACTTTGACATTTGTGCTTTCAATAATCTTCCCTGACCTCTTGTTGTAGCATTTATAGGCCTTACTTCTGATTGAGTAACCAAGAAAGATCCCTTCATCACTTCTTGAATCAAACTTTCCTAGGTGTTCTTCATCTCTTCTGATATAGCATTTGTTGCCAAAGATCCTGAAGTATCTGACAGTGGGAGGTCTTCCATACCGTAGCTCATAAGGAGTCTTAGTGTTGTCAACCCTCAGTTGCACCCTGTTAATTAGATAGAGAGTAGTATGAACCGCTTCCTTCCAGTACACATCAGGTAGGTCTGAATCTTTCAACATTGCCCTTGACATCTCCTACATAGTCCTATTCTTCCTTTCAACTACCCCATTTTGTTGAGGGGTCCTAGGAGCTGACAGATGTCTCCTAATACCATGATCTTCACAAAACTTTTCAAATTCATTTGAAGTAAACTCACCTCCTCTATCAGACCTCAAACATTAAATCTTAACATCCACTTCATTTTCAACCATAGCTTTGAACACCTTATCTGATTTTTCTCGTAAGAAAGTAACCCAAGTCATTCTAGAATAATCATGAGCAACATAAAATACCTCTCACCTTGTTGACTCTTTACCCTTGTAGGGCCACATAGATAAGTGTGAATCAGCTCCAATGGCATTGAAGAAGAATGCTCCTTGCTTTTGAAACCTGTCTTTGTCTGCTTTCCCATTTGACATTCCTTGCATATTGTGTTTACAGGCTTGATTATCTTAGGCATGTCTCTCACTACACGAGTAGAGTTAATCCTTATCATGTTATCAAAATTGTTGTGTCCCATTATTTTGTACCACAGCCAACACTCACTAGATTGAGCCAACAAACATGTTCTTCCATTTACCTCCTTCAGATGATAGATATCACCACATGACTTGATACCTTTTGCAACTAGTTTTTACGGACCCTGCCTTCTTGATTTCACAACCTTTGGCATGAAAAGTGAGATTATAACCTTTGTTGCACATCTGACTGACACTTAGAAGATTGTGCTTTAGTCCTTTGACATAAAGGACATCCTTGGGCATGTTCTTCCCATCAATAGTTATAGTACCCTTTCCACAAATTTGTGTTTACTTATCACCACCAAACTTGACAGCTCCACCATCCCACTTCTCAAGGCTGATAGACTTCTCCTTGTCAGCAGGCATATGATTTGAGCAACCATTGTCAATTACCCAATCCTTGGCTTCTTCTCTTGCATGAAAGGCAGCCCATATAACCATTGATCTATCATTGTTTTGGTCTTTTTGCAAGGCATAAGTCTTCTCACATTTTTCGACATCATCCTTTTTGTCACCAACACTCATGGCCATGAAAATTGTTTCATCATTTGAATCGTCATGATCCTAATCTTCTAAAGAACAAGAACTCTCTATGGAATATAGACTTCTCTTGAACTTGTCTCTCTTGTTACTACCCCTTAATTCTTTGAAAGGACATTTAGAAGTAAAATGACCAACCTTTCCATAATTGAAACATTTGAAAGGTAACTTATGTTTGTATTTGCCAGTACCTTTCTTTAGTCTTCTCACAAAATTTGCTTCAGCTTCATTAGAGCTCTCATCTTCATTAGCAATTTCATCCTTTCTCTTTGTACTAACTCTGAAAGTCACTTCTTTCTTTGGAGCATCACTGCCAAACTCTCTCATTTCAAAAGTAGTAAGGGTACCAAACAATTTGTCTACAATGTATGTTTCCAAGTTTGCATTCTCCTCAATAGCAAACACCTTATGACCATAAGATTTGGGAAGAGATCTCAGAACCTTCTTCACAATTTCATCCTCTTCCACTTTGCCACCAAGACCTATAGTGCCATTGACCACTTCATTCACCCAGAGCATATATCCAACAATGTCTTCATCCTTTGTCATTTTTAGGGTCTATAATTTGCTTTTGAAGATTTGCATCTTTGCTTGCTTTACTTTCTTATCTCCTTCATAAATGGTTTCAAGTTTAACCCAAACTTCTCTAGCAGAACTGCAACTCATTACCTTTGAAAGTTTTGAATCAGCTAACCCACTCATGATAGCAAACTTCATCTTAGCATTGTTATCATACTTCTTAACTTCATCTAAGTCTGCAGGAATAGTATTAGGAACTTTGTAACCAGTCTTGACAGAGTCCTAAACTCCACACCCTAGAGAATTGATATAGGCTTCCATCCTTAGCTTCCAAAAAGCATAATGTGTTCCATCAAACCTAGGTATCTTGTTGGATCCATTAATTGCCATCCCGAACTTTCCTCAAGTGGTTAAGCTTCCTTCAGAGGAACTTGGCTCTGATACCAATTGTTGAACACACTAGGATATTGAGAGGAGGGTTGAATCAGTATCAATCAAACTTCAAGTCCTCCGAAGCAGATTAGAACGTAAGCATAATAACATCAACATAAACATGAAAGATTAACATAATGCACATCAACACATAACACCAAATATACGTGGAAAACCCAAGAAGGGAAAAAACATGGTGAGGATTAACTCACATATATGAAGCTCAAAAGTACAACTTTGTTTTAGGGCTACAACCCAAGGAAGCTACTACTCCCTGAAAAACTTTGATTTAGGGTCACTCCCAACAAGCTAGTACTCCCTAAAGATTTTGTTTTAGGGTCACTCCCAAGGAAGCTACTACTCCTTGAAGACTTTATTTTAGGGTCACTCCCAAGGAAGCTACTACTCCCTGAATTAAGAACAAACTTACAAAAGATTACAGTATGACAACCCTTCTACTGCCTAAAAACTGACATTGAAATTCACACCTTTGATGATTGCAATTATGCTTCTTTTGATAATTGGATCAATCAGGCACAATCTTCACTTCCTTCCTATCATACAAATATCTTCAAGATGAATCAGGACAACTTCTAACACATTTGCTCTTTCTCCTTCGGTCGCACATCATAATGCATTCATTTTGCGCCTTTTTTTGCCTGCGAACCTTATCAATCACTTGTAATCACACCTCACCTAACTCAATTTGATTTTCAATTTATACATGATATTACATTGATCACATTGCTTTTCGACTAGAAACAACATGAAAAATACATTTACAAGTCAGCCATACTACACACATCATGAAACGTGTAGAGGACAAGTCCTAAACAAGACTACACGCTACACCAACAGAAGACCCATGCCTGGAGGACATCAACAATCACTTAATTAGGTCCAAAACATTCTTCACATCATCAAATATCAAGGAATTACATCCGCACACTCTACTCATTTGAAAATAGGACAATCTTAAGCAAAGACATGAAACTTGAAGCATAATGGCCATAACAACTTGAAAACATTGTGCGATACTGGAAACAAGAAAGATCTTCATGAAACTCTTCCATATGAGTCTACAGGACTAATACAACATCTCCAAACACTCTTTTACCTCTGCACATCAAAGATTTTATGCCACACATCTTCAACCATGAATTCTAAGAACAACAAGTCATTTGAAACACATCATTGAAAAACTAAGCTCACGGATCACCAAGAACCTTGAAACTGCAAGAGAGAATGTACTGCACATCAATAAACATGTCCATAAAACTACAAACCAAAGGAATGTGGAGTATTCCAATAGGCCTTCAACATCACCTTACTCTGTCAGAACACTTGTTGGTACTCTATCGTGCATAACTTTCACAGTGGAAGGACAAATGATTTGAAACCTTGGCAGTATCACCTTCACTGCACCCTGAACATAGTTCCAGAACTGCATAGCCATAACTGCTAATGTGGAGGAATGCAGAGCAATCTCCCAGACAATCTTCAAAGGCAGCCATCCTATAGCAAAAATGTCACCAACTTCCGGAGGCCAAACCTTCTTTGTATTAACACATGCATTCTTAGGAACAGTAGGAGAGATCATACAATATGCTTTAGGATACTAGTAACATCAACACCACATCTGATCATCTTAGTGCTTCTAATTCCCATATTAATGCATCTTCTTGATGCTTCTAATTCCCATCTTAATATAACTTCACACACAACTCTACATTGATCAAGGTGATGAGAGCCATTCACGCTCCATTTTATACCATATTTTATCCTTTTTCCTATACCATTAAACCCATTTCCATATTCCATTTTCATACATTATCATACCATTTTACCACCTTTTGTTGCTTATGGTTAAATATAAATAAGTAATGTTTAATTTAGTTTTTAGATAAAATAAGTGAATAATAATTATTAGATTGTATTTACTAGTATTTGCTTCCATCATGTTAGGAAAATATATCCTACAACATGCTGATTGGAGAGGAATGCATACTTCATGTCGCCTTCTTGTTCCTGTCACCCATGGGTACATATTAGCAAATTAATTCTGACCATAAAATTATTTTCTCATAAAATACTTTGGTTATTTAGTTATAACAAATTAATATTCAGTTTTAATTTTATGGGGGAGAATGTCCTCACGTTAAAAATATTATTCTATTTTATTCATTGTAACCATGAAATAAATAAGCTCCTACATTTTAGGGGGGAGCTGTTTCAGCAAATCAAATAGCTAAATATCAGCCACAAAATAATAGCAAAGTGGCATAAAAATAGGAAACAACTTGCACACATATTTCTTATAAATATGAGCTACATGAGAATAAAAGGGAGATATAGACTTTGTATTATTTTTTATAAATAAAACAACATCTTCACGTGACTCAACCAACGTAAAGGAATTTCATTTCAGCACCATGCGGACTGAGGAGGAAGGGTGCCCCCTTCTTGGAATGCTTGGTGATTTTGTAGCTTTTGTAGTAAGTGTGTTTATTTCTAGCAGTGTGTTTATTTCTGTTATTGTGTGAAACTATTTATTGTTTAGTGTTTATTGCTTATGATTTAATTATGGGTTTTGATGATTATCTTTGTTAATGATTGTCCATATTATTGGCGGCTGTGGGTTTAATTTCTAGAATCATTACCATTGTCATTTCTATTGCAGTCTTTGTTGCAGAAATACTGTAGTACAATCACAATCACAAAAGCAAAATAGAAACATTAATTTGATTTTCAATTTAGGTAGTTGATTGAGTTTAGAAATTCATTCTCATCCCCACTCATCTCATGAATTGCAACCCTTGTGCATATAGCCACAACATCTTTCACAAGTTTACGCCCCTGATTGACACTTAGACCAAGCTGAATCTTATTATTAAACATTAAATATGTCTTATTATTTACCTCAGTTTTGGCCTATCACAAGGCATGACATCCAACCATCAACTTCAGTAACCACATTATATTCAACATGACATCCAACCATGAACTATATCTTCTCTGCTGGATAGGATATAACATTCAACCATGAATACCATCACACATCCAAGATAGTGTTGACAACAATGACAACCTTGTGACAGTGCTGACACGAATGACAACCTTAGGAACCATATATGTAATAGCCTTAAGATTCTAACTTGTCGCTTCCTCAATTCATTCTTTCCACCTCTTCAAGTATGCCTCAAGTGATCCACCTTGAGCAGTGCTTTCTCCTTTGTCATGCACAAGAACATCCAACTTCGTCTTATGTAATTGTGGTACTTTATTCCACCAATCATCCTCTACATCATATCTTCTTGACTTGCAATTGCTCACAATCCCTTTGTTCTTTCCATCAATAGTCCCTCACATATGCCAGCCCCTTTCTTGTTTGTCTCATGTACCCTTTTGTTATGTTTTTCACTACCACACGCTCCTAGGCATAGCACCTTATACTCTCACTCATCTATCCTATCTTCTGAACGACTTCCCTTTAGTGACCTATACTCTCACATTATCTTTTATGTGATACCTCTTTTGCATTTGTAATGTTGTTAGACACTCCAACAATGCCACACATCTTTGGGATCAACACAAATCGGTCCTCCCCAATGTACACTCCAACATTGTTGTAAAATTGATCCTCGCTTTCTCTCGATGTATCAACTTATGTCTCTAGCCATGATTCTAGATTATGTAGGTGTTAACTCCTCCATCATACACAACACTTCTGTCAAATTGCAAAGGTCTTCCCAAAAATAGATAACACACATCCATCAATGCAATGTCACATATCACCTCATTATGGTACACTCCTATGTTGAACCTTACTATGCATTGTTCTTCCACCAGTATATTGTCTCCCTATTGCAATCATCCAATCCTATATGGGCGTAGATGTTGTATCCTCCTTAAAAGGAAGAAAGGTATGCGGAAATAGATTCCTACATTGATCTAATGAGGAAAGTTATGCAAATTTTAATCTTCACTGGTTACAGGTTATTAGATGAACATTAAAAGAAAGATAATAACAACATCCAAATGCAAATACAAAACTCACAACACAAGATATACGTGGGGAAAACCCTTTCAAGTGAAAAACCCCACACTCCAAAACCTGCACAATGTATTATCAAATCAAAAGATGATTACAACACACTTGCAATGAAAGCTCTTTCAGGAGTACACAATGTTGATTCTCATTCGCATCCCATGACCTTTCACATCCTCTAGTTGCTTATTTATCAAGCCTCTTTGGTGGTTATCCAATGTTAGTTTATCCATGTCAGCCAATAACAAAATAACTTATTAAATATAAGGCATTTTTGCTTCAGGGGCGCTGCACTCCCCTGTTAATTACTTTGGGGGAAAACCGCTGCTAACAAAGTCACCAAAAATTATCTTATTGCATGTACACAAGGTGCCGACTATGAGATCCTACAACATAGTGTTGAATAAATAAATACAACGTTAGGAACTTGCAAAGGTTGAGACACCTTAATTCCCAACATTCTCCCACTTGTTGAACACCTTTCAAGAGCCAATAGAATGACAAGACTTAACTGTTAGGGGCTGAGAAGCCCATAGACTCTAAAAATCATCTGAATTTCTTCGTGCTCATAGGTTTTGTCAAGGCATCTACAACATTCATCAAAGTGTCAACTTTCTCCAAATTCACCTTCCCATCCTCTACCATGTCACGAACAAAATGTTACTGGACATCAATATGCTTAGTCCTCGCATGGAAAGTAGGATTCTTTGCCAAACATATGGTACTCTGATTGTCACAACAAATGGTAATCTTCCCAACATCAGAACACAATCTCTTAAGCCATGAGTTGCTACCATGTACTCTGCTTCAGTAGTGGACAAAGCAACCGCAAGTTGCCGCTTACACATCCAACTAATAGAACCACCAAACATAGTGAAAACATAAGCACTGGTGGATCTCTTGCCATCAATATCACCTGCCTAATCTGAATCTCCATGGCCAACAATCTTCAGGTGAGAGTTGTCGCCCAAGAACACCTTCCCACCATCATATCCTTCATACTTTGAAAACCAACCCCGATGAGAGGTCATGTGAAAAGATGCACCAGAGTCAATGAGCCATACATCCTCAGATGCATGTGTTGAAAAGGCAGCGACAAACGCTTCTCCATCATCCCGAGAGGACTTGTTAGAATCTAAATCATAGTTCTTCTTTTTCTCCTTCTCCTCCTTGCACTCCTTGCGGAAGTGACAAAGTTTGCTGCAATTCCAACACAGGGCCTTGGACTTTCCAAGAGACTTGGATCTCCCAAGGGATTTGGATCTTCCTTTTTCTTCCTTCTTCTTATCCTTTTTCTTTCCCTTCTCTTTAGATCTACCACGAATCGCAAGAGCCTCCTTAGCTGGCTCGAAAGATTTTCTCTGCATCTCTTCAGACAACAACAAAGAAACCACTTCATCCATCTTGAAGGTGGTAGTGGTACTCCCAATGTCCATAACAAGGTGGTCCCATGAATCTGGTGAGGAACACAGTATTGTCATACATCGATCCTCCTCCATCTTCACACCAAAAGATGTTAGTTGGGCAATAAGCATATTGAATGTATTCAAGTGATCAGAGACATATCCTCCATCTTCCATCCTTAGAGAATACAATTTCTTTCATAGGAATAACTTGTTCACCAGAGATTTAGCTTGATAAACATCTCCAAGTTTCTTCCAAAGATTGTTTGCATTCTTCTCTTCATGGATATTCAGGAGCACTGAATCAACCAAACATAGTCTTATCAGACCTTTAGCCTTCCAATCCATCAGATCCCAATATTCTTGTTTCAATCCCGATGGCATGGTTCCAGATATTGTGAGCCACAGATATCTATCCACCAATAAGTCCTCCATCTTGAGTTTCCACAACTCAAAGTTGCCTCCATTAAACTTCTCTATCTCAAACCTCCTAGATGTGCTCACCATCTCTTTCCTGCAACAAAGATTTCAAAATCCTCTGCACAAGCTCCCACTCAAAACTAAGATCAACTCAAAAAACCCTCTACCCAACAACTAGAACCAAAGGTGACCAGGATCTAATACCAACTGAAAGGAAGCAAGGTATGCATAAACAACTTCCTACACTGATATGAGAAAATTTATGCAAATTTCAATCTTTACTGCTTACATGTTACTAAATGCACATTAACAGAAAGATAATAACAACATCCAAATGCAAATACAAAACTCACAACACAAGATATACGTGGGGAAAACCCTTTCGAGTGAAAAACCCCACACTCTAAAACCTACACAATGTATTATTAAATCAAAAGATGATTACAACACACTTGCAATGCAAGCTCTTTTAGTAGTACACAGTGTTGATTCTCATTCGCATCCCGTGACCTTTCACATTCTCCAACCACTTATTTATTAAGTCTTTTTTGCGATTATCCAATGTCGACCAATAACAAAATAACTATTGATGCCTTTATTAAATATAGGGCATTTTTGCTTCGGGGGAGCTGCACTCCCCCATTAATTACTTTGGGGGAAAACCACAGCTAACAAAGTCACCAAAATTTATCTTACATGTACACAAGGTGCTGACTATGGAATCCTACAACATAGTGTTGAATAAATAAATACAACATTAGGAACTTACAAAGGTTGAGACACCTTAATTCCCAACACTCCTCAACCCTAATTTGTTAACCATTTCCTCTGACACTAAATTGTCTATATTGTCGTTGTCCACAATGACATCGCAACACTTTTCTCCCACTTTACATCTAGTTCTAAACAAACTCTTCATTTGCATCAGTTGCTCCCTTTGGTCGCATCTCAAGGTTCTTTTCAAAACAAGTCAATCTCCACATTTTGGGCCCCTCTCCAAGATAGGTTACCTCTCATCCCCAAATGCAGCCCTTGTGCTTCCCTCTCTCCTCTTTCCTTGTCACTCAAATGCCCTATGTTCCTCTTCTCATACCTGAAATGGGTTCCTTTGAAAGATTTTTCCTTTCCCTCTCATTTCCTCCTCTACCTTGCTGAGAATACCCTCCACTTCCTTGCTGGGCCTCTTGTAGTACACTTCTTCAACTTCTTTATCCTTGTAGTAATTCTTACCAACATCTTTGTCTCCGCAGTAGGATTTATTGTCATCTCTCCCATTGCTACAGTAGGAATTATCATCTTCTTTCTCTCTGTGGTGGGAATTTTGGTTTCCTCCTTCAGTACGATAAGGGCTACCACTCCCTTGACCCCTTAGGTATGCTCTTCCATTGTCACATCTCACTCTTCTATCATCACATCTCTCCTTCTCTCTTTGTAAACTCTACCTCTCTTCTAGCTTCTGATTCAACTTTCTTATTGTGATGAGTTTCAATTCGTAGGCTTCCTCTATTGTATGGATTTTCCACATACCCAACTCCTCCCGGATGGATTCCCTCGATCCATTGATGTATTTCACCACTTTCTTACATCTTTCTTCATGGTTTTCTAACTAAATTGTTATTCTGTAGTACTCCTTGATGTATTCTTTCACAGTGAGGTTTCTTTGTCATAACTTATGTAGCTCTTTCAATAGTTCCAACTAATAATTTACTAAAATGGACTTGGACTTTATCTTTTCCACCATGTAGCCCACTTTCCAATGTTTGGATTACCTTTCTTGTTCCTCTCTAGCTAAACTTCCTTCCACCATATCGCAACATGACCTTTCAACTTGGTCTTTGAAAATTTCACTTTGTTCATGTCCACAATGTCCTCATACTCGAAGTGCTCCTTCAAAAGGGTGATCTAATCTATCAACTCTTTAGGATCTAAATTCCCAAATTAGTTCAGAATGTCCACTATAGTCCTCTTACCAAAATGCCAATTATGGCCTTCAACATCCTCTCTTCCTTGTCCTCTTCACTTCCACTCAATTATCTCTTCCTTGTCCTCTTCACTTCTACAACAATCTCATTGATTTCATATTCGCATGATTACAACCATGATTACAAACACCACAAATTTCCACAATGGGCTTCTTACATGCTAAGTCGTAGTCATTTGATTCTTAACTAAGATTCACAAATGGATAGTCTTCGCAATGGGCTTTCTACAAAACTATCATGTAATGATAATTCAAGTATAATTACATTATCAAACACCACTTTATTGTAATAACACCCACTATGTGCCACACTATCAAACTCTTGTCTCTGTGTCTTCTTTCCTCAAGATTGCACTCCACATCATACTCATACTCCCTCACTCTGCCTGTTAGACCTCACTCCTCTTCTTATCTCATTGTTGAAACTCACTCTCTATTCTCCTACTTCATCACATCTTCTTTGCTTGCTTTCCAACAACTCATAACCAAGTATATATAGCATTCCCAAGTTTTCCAAATGATCTACATTGGCTCTAAGATGGTGCAAAGCCTAGTACCACATGAAACGTGTTGTCAGCCAGAAATAACAAACTTGTTAATTCAACCAGTAAAATGGTAGAAAACATCCATGTGTTACTCAACATTCATCCTCAATGATACAATAAATAATCACAAATATTCCTCTATTGTCACAAACTCCAAATAACCTATCTCAAATGGAAACAACCATAATTATGCACAATTCTCAACTTGGAAGATGCTTATGGACCAAATTACTATCTTTTACTCATTCAATTATCTTCAAATGTTGACATGAGGCCCATCAACAACAAATAAAACTAATCTCAAAACTTTGAAATTGAAATACAAACTACGGTGAAATGTACTAACTTTCTTCATCATAGATTGATAACCACAAACTAACAAACAAACAAACAACTTAAATAAACCATAAAATCCACTTTTATAGAATGATGCAAGATTGCCATGATGCCCAGGGATGCTCTTGCATCAAGGAGCCTTCTAGAACACTCCAACACTTTTTTCCAAATACTATACCCATAGGTACTTGAGTTAGGGTCCTAAAAATGCTACAATAAATCAAAAAAATTATCAACCCTTAAAAATAACCATAGATGTCAATTTTGAGTTTTAACATTTAGGAGCAAATTTGAATCACAAGATTCACTCATACTAATAAATACTCAAAATAAATCCCACTAAGGGATAAGAGTAAATGTAATACTAGAAAGAAACTACATTTTCAGAAATAATGTTTATAAGTAAGAAGAAAGTGAGAAGTGGGTTCCCCGGCTGGAAAATTTTGTCAAATTGAATTTTGATGGGCCATCCAAGGGCAATCCAAATTTGGTTAGAGGGGGTTTTTCTATCAGAGTTTCTAAAGGGAGCTTTGTATATGGTGGCTCTTTATTTTTACGGATAAGGACCAATAATGAAGTGGAGTGGGAAGTTTTCGTGGTAGGTGTAGACACCTGAAAAATGCCTTGACCCCGCAAGCCACTTTCCCGTATCCTTGCACCACTAATTATCCCTTCTGCCAAATTAATTAAATAAAACCAATCTATTTAATTAATTTACCCTAGCCATTCATCTCAACCATTTATCCCAATCACTCACCTGTAATAAATTAATTTAATTAATTTATTACTATACCTTAACCATTGTGTCCACAATTAATTAAATAAATATTCCAATACTTATTTAATTAATTCTCAACTCCTAACCTAGATTAATTAAATAAAACACACTTATTTAATTAATCTTACCTAGCCCACAACCTAAAACTAACTTAATTAAATAAATAACATTTATTTAATTAGTTATCACACCCTACCTAGACTCTAGACCCAAATTACTTAAGTAAACACTTGCTTAATTGATTCTAACCACTAATTAATCTCTTCACTAATTTCTAACAACCATATTAATTAAGTTAATCACTTAATTGATTAGCCTAAACCTTCATTATCCCATCTCCCCACACCCTTGGAATAAAAAGCATTTTTTTATTCAAAGGGAGTCACATGTGTCTCCACCTCACCTTTCCTCTTTCATGCAAGAGCATTTTTTAATATAAAATACTCACACATGTCTTTGCTAAAAGCATGCATGTGTCATTTCTCATCCCACTCACCCATAAAGCTCATATTTTTATTACACCCAAAAAATTCATTCATATGTCTTAATCTTTATTAATGCAAAGCCTTCCCAAGGTTAATTTAAAATTCAAAAATAATGAGATCCATCCATTATTGTTGATCAAATCTTAGCCCTTAATCTCACCATTTCATCTCCACCCTTGGATCTCAACTTTGAATCTCCACCATTATCAAAAAATCCTCCCAAAACCTCTACAAAGACAAGCCTCCTCCAAGCATTTTTTAACTCAAGCCATTTGCATCCACATATGCCAAAATCCATAACCAATCTTTAGTCCAATTCCCTTGCCAAATCCATTTTGTGTTGATTCTTAGAGCAATTCACATCAATTTAAAATTGGGTAAAGATAGAAGATAGCTTTGGGTGCACTATTTCTTCCACCTTATCAAGGAGAAGGGAGAGCTTGAAGATTTAATGTATAACTTCATGGTTTATGCTTTTATTTGTTTCTTTAATCTTTTGGCTTTTTTTCATCTTCATTTGGCACCCCCGGTGCGACCCATGTCCCTGTATTTAACCTCTTTTTGCAAGTTTTTGTGAGTTCTTGACATGTAGGTTGTATCAGTGCCTTAGATAATTAGTTCAGTGCTTATGGTCCTCTATTCAGTGCCTGCAAACCCTTTGTCCGTGCTTGTGGTTTTAAAACTAATGACAGTGCTCTGTTTTTACTATGTTTTTTGCAGGTTTCAGCACTTTCAGCATTATGTTTAGCGCCTTTGGTCACGATAGGGAGTTACTCTTAGTTTCAAATCATTTCTAAAGTTTGGTTTCTCCTAAATAATGTTTGTAGGCCTTTTTCAACTTCTGGTTTGTAGATTTCATAGGCCTTAAGATCTTTTTATAACATCATTTAACCTATCACATTTAGAAAGATCATTGAAGGCTATTTTAATCTTGCAAAATTTATATCATTAGCTCTCCTTTGGGGTTAAAACTGAATTATGATTTTATTGAGCTAACCCTGCATTTATTTATTTATTTTTATTTATTTATTTATTTTTATTTTTATTTATTTATTTATTTATTATCATGTTTCTTCTTAGGGGGTTTGCTTGGGGATTTCATCACCCCAAGGGATGACCTCAACCACGCATACCGACGGGGTATATCAAAGGGAGGAGAAGGAAACTTGTACCCCAATCTAGTCATGTTGTCATTGGGACAGCCTTGGGGCCTCGGTGATTCCAGACACAAGGTGAAGCGGTATTTGCTTAATTGCTTATGCCACATCCTTTCAACGGGCTAGTGTTCATAGTTTGTGCCCCACGTACCTAGCGTATATCGAGGACTCCCTAGTAACTTATTCAAGCCTAGCTTAAGACCTTTCAGCCATATGAGATTGTAATGCACCAAATACCAGTTAGGCCCAGAAAGTTACTCACCACACAAGCCACATTGATTTTATCGCTAAGTGCAAATGCCCTCTAGAAATGAGCATGAATGTTGTGTATGCTCTCCCCTCATGACGTAAGAGTGATCTTGGGTGATCAAAACTAGTTAGTTTCCTTCTCACGGGACTTGCATGTTACGCCTAAATAAAGGCAACAAGGTGGGCTTATGGTCTTATACACTCCTACTTGAATAATCATATGGATGTTCATGTGATTGGTGTGCATTCTATGTCAAGACCCATGAAAGCACAAATCAATTTTATGCATTGAAGTCACTCGCCATTATGTTTTCATTGTTCGCATAGTCTATTTCCAAAGAGTTGAACCCAAGAAAATCAATTTTTCACATAAATCAAACAATTTTAGAACATTAGGACAACCTTTTAGCACTTCTGTATCAACTGTCAGCACCATAGGATAGATTGTCAACGCCTGCATGCAAAATGCCAGCACCTAAGGTTTGCCTGTCAGTGCTGACATTTAACATCTCAGTGCCTCCAATCAGTCTATCAGCACCTACGATGTACTTCTCTCAGCGCCTCCATTTCCAGTGTCCTACAAGCACCCATTGACCAACATTTGATCTCCTAAGCATAATTTGACCATTCTTAGGATGTGACACCTTTTGAAAACCATCCAAAAATCATGCACCCTCTACTTAACCCATCCTTTGTAAAAAATTCCATCGTCACACATCTCCCATTTGATCTTAGAAATACCTTTATTTCATCTTTGGACCTTCATCCTCACCCCATCCATTTCACTAAATTCTTGACAATCCTTGATCAAAATTCTCTCCAAATCAAAGTCCTAACTCCATCCAAACCATAGTCAAAACCCAATTAAAATCAACATCATCCAAACCATAATCAAAATCATCCAAATCAAACCAAAACCAATCAAATCAACACCCAATCACTTTCCAAATCAAACTTGTACAAAATTAAATCTAGATCTTATCCTCATCCCCTAATTTATAACAAGCTTAAGAATTTGTCTATCTTAAGTTTTTATAAATTAGCCCTATCAACCTTAGATAAATTACCTCAGGGGCTTATACTACTCCTAAGTTAGTGGACTCTAAGGATCTTATTTTACTTGGCGTGTCTTGGCTACCCCAAGCAGAATAATCCCCATCCCCTTTCTTGCTTAAGTGTTTTGTCTACCTTGAGTAAGAAGATGAAAATCCTTTTGAAACCTACAAGATCTAGATTTATCTAAGCCCTCTTTTGATTTGATATCTTAATCATCCTCTTAAACATCATCAAAATCATCCAAAGGATCCTTTGATCATCCACTATGTCCAAAATCATTCACATACCATCACAAACTCATCCATTCACTTATCCATTTTGGTCCAAACTTTTGAAAACTAATTCCTAAGGTCACATCCTTCACCCACACCTATCATCATAAAACAACCCAAAATTATCTTTTGTATGCCACAAATAAGGTCACAACCTAGAAGAAATCAAGAGATGGAGCCAAATAGACCATTTGGGATGCCTCCTAGCGATGAAAACAATGCCATGATAAATCCTTTTGGAAATCAACAACAACCATCTAATGATCACAACACCAATCAAGAAGTCATGGACTTCAGGTAAGATCCCACCTCTATGGATTTATTGGACCGAGTCTTAAAATTCAATCCCAATGGATATTTGGAATTCTTGATCCAAAATGGTGCCATAGTATCAACCCAAACCCCACTAACACATCCCAACCATCCTCATCCAATAATATCCCCAACACTTCACAACCATCATCATCAAATAATTTGCCTTACACCTCAACATCAATATCAATTCCCACATCAATACCTACGTCAACCATACCCACATCTATTCCACAACTCACCCTTAATGTACCAAATAACACAGCCTACATGAATGTTTCCACTAGTGTACCCCAACTTGACTCAAATACCATCTCTTTCATATCCCAACTTTTCTCCCAACCAAAAAATAATACATTAAACAACCTTAGCAAAAATCCACAAACGTCTACCTTCACATACACACAAGCTCCTATTTCACAACCACCCATATCATCTTCCACTCAAAACACTAACCAAACATTTCTCCAAAAGCTCCAACAACTTCAACTTCAACAACAACAAAACCAAAATCCACAACAACAACAAATACCACAAAACATCCTTCAAAAACTCATTACCCACCAACATCAAAACCAACAACAACAACAATTACCCAATTTCCTCCAACACCTCATTCATCAACAACAAACCAACATACCAAAGCCACCTACCACAGATTTATCACAAATTGTCCAAAATTTGATACAATGGATAGATGACATCCAACAAGAACACAAAAGGAAACAATATTCCTTTGAGGATATTTGTCCATATCCTTTTGATCGCTCCATCAACATGCCACCCTTTCCCAGGAATTGTGAAACACCTAAATTTGATAAATATAAAGGGAAAGGAGACCCCCGAGAACACCTGAGGGAATTCTACATTGCTCGCCTAGAAGTCTCATATGACAATACTTATCTCACGAGGATTTTCCCTAGGAGCTTAGTAGGGAAAGCAACTAAATGGTTTGTACATCTTCCCCCCAGAATCAAAACATTTCATGAACTCACAAAAAAATTTGTCAATCACTTCTCTTACAACTTTGAGCATGAAGTGTCCATGATGGATCTTTGCAATACCAAACAAAGAAATGGGGAAACCTTTGCTGCCTTTTTGTAACGATGGAGAAGCCTTGCAAGCAAACTCCCATGGCCCATCATGGAAAAATAATTGGTCACTATGTTTGTGACGAACCTAAACCAAGAAATGGGCTTCCCCCTACAAATTCAATGTGCCTCCACATTTGAAGAAGTCGTTGACAAAGGCACTGAGATTGAAAAAGCTCTCATAGCCAAGGGAGCCATTAAAATCTATAGAGAAAACAATGATAATAAAACCAACAATAAAGTCAACAAGTTGGAAAACTCGACTCGGCAAAAAACTCGGCAAGCCAATTTTTGGAGAGTAAAAAAAAACTCGAAGAAAACTCGACAAAAACTTGGCAACTTAAAAAATTGCTTAAATTTGATTAGAAACGCATTTTTTTTGCAAAATTCAATGACAAGATTAATCTAATGAGTCCATAAATGAGTACAAAAGTGTTTTCCATTAAATTTGATTGACTTTAATGCAAATTGATTACAAAATCACATTCTCATGCAGAATCCTGATGGCTGAAAGCTTGATAGTCTGATAGAAATTACAATAGATAGTTGAAAATGAAAATAGTAAAACTAGAAGTAAATACAAAATACAACATATTACACCTTCCTCTTCCCTAATTTAGTCAAAGCTAGGGAAGAGGTAGATGCTCTAGTCCTATGAGTACGCGATGCTGGTGGCTCCTCGGTTGGCATGGAAGGTTGTGGCCAAGGCTCGACCACCATCCTGGAAATATCTAGCTCTGACAATGAATCCTCATCCTCACGAATGTCCTCCAAACCTACATCTCTTGTTGCACCCACATCCTCCATTGCTTGTCTCTCGAAATCGAGAATCTCGTTTGCGGTAAACAATAGAGGCTGCTCATCCTTCCCTGTCTAATCACTATAAGGATCTATCTCATCCAAATCAATAGGATCCAGTGATTTGTCCTCTACTCTTTTTGTGTGCAACCGAAGGTTGTATTGCACAAAGACAAGGTCATTGAGGTGCTTTTGAGCTAATTAGTTCCTCTTCTTCATGTGAATGGCCTCAAACAAGGTCCAATTCCTCTCACAACTAGATGCACTACAAAGCTCCTATTTTCCATGCCTCAAAATTGCAAAATCATGTCAAATTCCACAACATTTTACTAAGGGGTCCTTGTTCTTTCACCCTGATGCATGTTCCTGAAACCCTGAATTTGGCTAAGTCTGAAACCCTGAAAAATTGGTTAAGTCTGAAATTTGATGGATCCTCCAAAATCTAGAATCTGCATGTTAAATCCCATGGATTCGGAACCTATCTCAAACATCCTGACAGTATATTTCAAAATATTTAAAGTATAAGAAATTCAATATACAAACTTATACTTAAATGTATTTTGAAATATATTGTCACGACCCTGTTATGCTTTTAACTGCATAGGCTACAAGTCTTTGCCAAAAACTCTGTGACTCTTTAGCGAGTACTCGCCAAAGACTTGGCGAGTTTTCAGCAAAAACTAAAAAAAAAAACTCTACAAGTTAAAGTCAGAAAAACTCAGGAAGAAAAAAAATCGTGAGTTTTCCTTGACTCAGCGAGTTTTCGCCAAGTTTTCCATCTATGGACTGCCAACAACAACACCAACACCAATAACAATCTTATGATAAACCTCACTTTTGGGGAAAAAATAAAAAAACTCTCAATGATGGTGTGACTGATGTCAAAAATGTCCAAAACATACAAAATCCTACACCATCTAACCCACCCCCAAACAACAACAATAATGTTAGATCCCTAAAGGACAACCAAGACAAACTAATGCACCTAGAAGAAAATTCACACCTTTAGGGGAATCCATCAAAAATGTTTTGTGAAACCTTATTAAAGCTGACTTGATCACATTACCTACCATATGCCCTTGTGATGAAAACCAATTCAAACCATCACGGTTTAATAAAATGCCTATTGCAAATATCACCGCGTAAAAGGGCACAAAACATCTGACTATATGAGGTTAAAGAATTGCATACAAGATCTTGTATATCATGGCAATATTACAATTGATGAAGCCCCCAAGAGATCACCTAACGAGAACCTAGGAGCATACAAGGATCCACTTCCTAATCATAACAAAGGAAAAGCCTCTAGCTCCAACCAAGCATACAATGTCATTCCCCCTCCCTCTTATTTTGACTCCGTTGTAGGTCATATAGAAGAATGTCCTAACCTTATGGCCATTATCACCATACGGGCTAAAACCCCTAATTACACCTTCACCACTCGTCGTGGTTACGTATCCATTCAAGGAGCTCCAACTAAAGATCAAACTACCACCTCCGCACCCATAAACCTCCCACCACCAACAAATACAACCTCATTGAACACCTTGGCAAAATCCCCATACAAATATCCATTCTCGAATTGCTTTGAACATCACCCCTTCATAAAGAGGTCCTCAACAAAGCATTGATGGAAACCTGTGTCCCCAATGACCTAAATGAAAATTAATTCCAAGCCATGCTTGGACATATCTCCTCACCTCACCATCTAACATTTGCTGAACAAGACCTCTCCATTCCAACCCATCACATAATGAGGCCCTACACATTGAAGTTCGTATCCATAAACACATCATTAAACGAGTCTTAATAGGTGGTGGTTCTAGTCTAAACCTATGCAATCTAAAATTAATAAAACATTTGGGATATTCTGATGTGGTTGTGGATGCACAAGAAAGCATAACCATCAAGGTATATGATGACACATAACGACAATCTGAAGGAACCATCAAGCTCCCAATACAGGTTGGACGAAAGATTTTGGAGACAAAATTCCAAGTGCTAGGTCTTGATCTCCCATATAGCATCCTCCTCGACCTCTAATGGATCCACACCATGTAGGTCATCCCATCCACCTTCCACAAATGCTTCAAATTTCCATACAATGGGACTGAGGTTACCATATACGCCGACCCTCATCCCTTTCAATACTGTAGTTTTTTGGAAGGACATGATAAAACCTTTTACCCATACAACAATGCCACTAAACCATCCACCTCCTATAATAACCCAAATGATCCACTTCATACATTGATCCATCTAACATTGCATCCACCTCTCAACCCTCACCACCAAAGGCACCCAAATATCCAAATTCATCCTCCATTACATTATATGCCATTACAGTATCCCCCTCGCCATAATCACTGACAATTGGAAACCATTCAAGAATTAAGAAGTTAGAACCCTTTGTCAAAATTTTCATATCCAACACCATTTTTCCACTCCATACTATCCCCAAGGCAACAATCAAGTAGAAGCTTCAAACAAAACTATCTTAAGAATCCTGAAGAAGACAATTAATGAAGCTGGCTATGACTGGCACCTACAACTTAACCCCACCCTTTGGGCTTACCGAACCAACATCCATACCCCCACATGAGCCACTCCATATTCCCTCATGTTTGGTTCCAAAGCCATCCTGCATATCGAGGTCGAGCTCCCCTCTCTAATAATTTCATTACAAAATCTCATTAATGAGGAGTATTGGGTTGCACATTTGAATGAGTTAGAACTCCTAGATGAGAAGCATCTCAATGATCTCATTCACTTGCAATCCTATCAAAATTGCCTCTGCAGAAGCTACAACAAGAAAATCAAGACCCACTGATTTGAAATAGGCAACTTTGTACTTATGGAAAATCAAAGGAACTTGCAAGAGCGCCACAAGAAAGGCAAGGTTGAACCAAATTGGTTAGAACCCTTTGCAATAACAACCAGCTATGGATGAGGAGTATACCAGGTAGCAACACTTGAGGGACAGCCTTTGGATGAGCCAATGAACATCATGCACCTCAAGAAGTTCTACACCTAACCCATTGAATATCCAAAAAAAGTAAAAAATCAAAAAAAAAACAAGTGCAACAAAGTCATCCAATGGTGAAAACCACCTCGGTGGAACCCTGGATAAGTACCATGGTGAAAACCTGTTTCAGGCACCATGAGTAGTGGCCAATTCCACCATCTAATAAGTCCTTGACCACACAAATCACTCCACACTACCTCCGTCCCATGGCTTGGTATTGTAAACACTCAACACCAAAAATCCCACCCAAGGTAGATTCTTGAATAAGTGGATTCTTGTATGCATTTCTTGTATAGCAGAAAATCCAAAAAAACACAAAAAAAAAATTTAAAAAAAAAAAAAAAATCCTGAAAACAAAAAACATTCAGAAAATATCCAAAAACCCAAAAACATTTAGAAAATCTAGAAAACACAAAAAAAAAAATCCAAAATCCCCAAAGCAATAAATGTGAAACAACATGTCAGAGCAATTGAGCACAAACAAAACTAGCAGAAACAACACACTATCATCAACCCTCCAAATCACCACACAATTGATCTCAAGCCCATTTGACAAACATATCAACCATCATAAAAAACCATGCAGGTTACAATATAACGTTCCCACAATAGGGACAATCCAATCACTTCCACCCAAAATCTTGGCAAGAGACTCAATGGCTGTCGGTCCATCTATCAGTTGATTTTCTTATTTATTTTTTGAACATCCCCTCTATGCTTATTCAACACGATCACCTTAATCTCCTATATCTTGGTGTGTCATCGGATAACATAGAATGGGGTAGAAAGTCATTTGTTGTTGTATGACATGATTATTGGATGTTCTTATTACTCTAACTAGTATTCATATCTTGTAAGTGGTTGGATGAGCTTCAAGTGTTTCATCCCTTCTTGGTGCATCTAAGGTCAATACCTTCTATGCATCGAGAAATGAATGTTCTAAGTTCTCTTCCCCACCTAGACAAGGTTGTAGTATTTTGGGCATGTGTAAGCACACCCTCTTGTTTGCATGTCTAGTCCATTCAAAGGATGGATATACATCATCACCCTAGCCTTTTATACCTTGGTGAAAATATCCTCTTTACTATAATAAAACTTAGGATTGCTCTAAAATATATCAACACAATACCCACCCTCAACCGATTCCAAAATCAACTTATCATCCCCTACCCAGATCTTCATCCACCAATCCTTGCGAACATAAGCTAGGATTTTTTCCCTAAGGTTGGCAAAAAACTCTCTTGCAACCCACTCCATAGAATAGTCTATGGCCTTCTTTTGGTAATCCTACCCTCGTGGATAGTTTCCTCACCCAACAAACTTTCCCCACCAACACAACAAACCCCAAACTAACCCGATCATGTGGTTTTTATATAATTGATGTGACATTTTCCACCACATAACCATAAAAAATGCAACCATCTCACCAATCAATCCGCACTCACCAATCCTTTTGAACAGAATCTACAAATTTTTACATAGGCTTTGCAGGGATTAAGCAAATCTACCCACCCCCAATTCCCCAATCCCCTGACGAACCCTTGCCCCTCACTCATCAAACCATGTGGTTCTTATAGAAGTGATGTGACATTTTCCACCATTAACACCTAGCCACACCTATTCAACCAATAAACCATATTACCCTAACCTTGGCTTTGCATTAATAATGACGACAAAGACCCAACCATTTCCCTCATCCTAACAAACCCATCCCATAACCTAACTAAGGGTTGGCAAAAAAATCTCTCTTGCCATCCAACACCTAAGATAATCTGGTTTACAACCTGAATCTACCCCCCCTCAAAATAAAACACCCACCAAGCCTGAATCTACCCCTACCACCCACCCACCAAGTCTGAATCTAACCCCCTAGCTCCCCCAAAAATTACTTTACATACATAACAAATGGCTCTAACATTCCATGTATCCCTACCACATCCTGCATACATCACATCATCATTAGATCATAAACCATATCATAACCATCATAATAATCATAACATCCATCATAAAATCCACATAACATCATCCACACCATAATGCAACATGTCATCCATAAGCCATAACATAATAAACATCCATCATAATCTATCATAAACCATCACAAAATACAACAATCCATCACATGTCATCCATATCCATAAAATAATAAACATCCATATACCACAATCCTATACATCTATCCATCAAACCATAATGCATCCATAAAACCATCATTAAATAACATAATCCACATCACATCATATCATCATCATAATTAACATCATTACAATTATATCATCACATCATATCATTAATATCATCATAATTACATCATATCATCATCACATCATATCATTAGCATCATTACATTATCCACATCATAATCCATCCATATGCATCATACAAATATAATCTACATCATAATCCATACATTTACCATAATCCCATCCATAAAATCATACAACAATGCATCCATAATCCAAAAATATAGTACATCCATCTATCATAGTACATCATAAGAGCATAGTCCACACACACATCATAATCCATAAATAATCCATAACATAATCAAAACACATCCATAAATGCATAAATAATCCATAAATCATCAATAGGCTGCCAAAATGATCATCCCATACATAAATCCATACACATCTCATATACATCAATCATCATGATACAAAAATATACTCAAAGGGCTAAAATACATTAAGTAGCTATAATAAATAAGCTTGAAGGCATATATAGAATCTTTGAGTCTAACTCCTCTGATGAGAAGGTGTGGGAGAATGGGGAGGTGATCCATATGGTGCTCCGAAAGGTCCTTCCCTTGTAACTCCTAGCGTAGTAGCTAGTGGAGGCATTGCCAAAGATGGCTTTCTGACCGGTCCTGTCACTGATGGTGTCCGGCTCCTCACTAATCTACTAGCCCTTGAGCGACTCTGCTAACTATAGCTAGCCGCCCTCTGATCTACCAAAATAGTTGCATGATATAGGGCATGATAATACTCTACTCGCCATGTCACCTCAGTCAACTCTGCCTCGATCCAGGTATAATCACCCCACATCTAAGCCATCCCACTCCCATCCACAATCCCCTACAAACAGGTAACCTGTTGTTGTAGCTGTGATAACTGCACCTCAGCCCACTGTCGCATAACCTCAGCACAGTATCATAGCACTCTCTCTCCATCCCACTCTGTTATCATCTGTGCTAGCTTAGTCCCATCTCCTCATCCGCCACCTCCATCCACCAACCCCTGTAGCCGCTACACCTCTGAAAGAGCACTATCTCGCTCTACTTGCAAGTCATCCCACTTTGCCTACAACTGCCTAACTTGGTCCTCTAGGCTCACTACACGAGCCCTCAGGGTGTCCTCATCATCTCTGTCACCGCCCCCTCTTATCGACACCTCCACTCTCTGGTGCACTTGACACCTGGAACTAGAATTAGATCCTCCTGCACCCGAGGAACCGGCACCAGAAGTTCTTGTACTTGCAACCTCTACTGCCACCGATGGCAGAAGAGGAATAGAACCCCTAAATATTCCTCTATTGTCACAAACTCCAAATAACCTGTCTCAAATGGAAACAACCATAATTGTGCACAATTGTCAACCTGGAAGATGCTCATGAACCAAATTACTATCTTTTACTCGTTCAATTCTCTTCAAATGTTGACACGAGGCCCATCAACCACAAATAGAACTAATCTTAAAACTTTGAAATCAAAATACAAACTACGGTGAAATGTACTAACTTTCTTTATCACAGATTGATAACCACAAACTAATAGACAAACAAACAACTGAAATAAACCACAAAATCCACTTTTCTAGAATGATACAAGATTACCATGATGCCCAAGGATCAAGGAGCCTTCTAGAACACTCCAACACTTTTTTCCAAGTACTATACCCATAGGTACTTTAGATAGGGTCCTAAAAATGCTACAAGTCAAAAAATTATCAACCCTTAAAAATAACCATAGATGTCAATTTTGAGTTTTAACATTTAAGAACAAATTTAAATCACAAGATTCACTCATACTAACAAATACTCAAAATAAATCCCACTCAAGGGATAAGAGTAAATGTAATACTAAAAAGAAACTACATTTTGGGAAATAATGTTTATAAGTAAGAAGCGAGTGAGAAGTATTCCCTTGCAGGAAAATTTTGTCAAATTGAATTTTGATGGGCCATCCAAGGGCAATCCAAATTTGGTTAGAGGGGGTTTTGCTATCAAAGTTTCTAAAGGGAGCTTTGTATATTGTGTCTCTTTATTTTTAGGGATAAGGACCAATAATGAAGTGGAGTGGGAAGTTTTTGTGGTAGGTGTAGACACTTGAAAATGCCTTGACCCCGCAAGCCACTTTTCTGTATCCTTGCACCACTAATTATCCCTTCCACCAAATTAATTAAATAAAACCAATATATTAAATTAATTTATCCTAGCCATTCATCTCAACCATTTATCCCAATCACTCACCTATAATAAATTAATTTTATTTATTTATTACTATACCTTAACCATTGTCCACAATTAATTAAATAAATATTCCAATACTTATTTAATTAATTCTCCTCATCTCCTAACCTAGATTAATTAAATAAAACACACTTATTTAATTAATCTCCCTAGCCTACAACCTAAAACTAGACTAATTAAATAAATAACATTTATTTAATTAGCTATCATACCCTACCTAGTCCCTAGACCCAAACTAATTAAGTAAGCCATTGCTTAATTAATTCTAACCACTAATTAATCCTTTCACTAATTTCCAACAACCATATTAATTAAGTTAACACTTAATTAATTAGCCTAAACCTTAATTATCCCATCTCCCCACACCCTTGGAATAAAAAGCAATTTTTGTTCAAAGGGAGTCACATATGTCTCCACCTCACCTTTCATCTTTCATGCAAGAGCATTTTTTAATATAAAATGCTCACACATGTCTTTGCTGAAAGCATGCATGTGTCATTTCTCATCCCACTCACCCATAAAGCTCAGTTTGTTATTACACCCTCTCCAATATGAATGAATTTTTTATTCATTCATATGTCTTAATCCTCATTAATGCAAAGCATTCCCAAAGTTAATTTAAAATTCAAAAATAATGAGAGCCATCCATTATTGTTGATCAAATATTAGCCCTTAATCTCACCATTTCATCTCCACCCTTGGATCTCAACTTTGAATCTCCACCATTGATGAAAAAATCCTCCCAAAAACTCTGTAAATGTAAGCCTCCTCCAAGCATTTTTCAACTCAAGCCATTTGCATCCACATTATGTCAAAATCCATAGCCAATCTTTAGTCCAATTCCCTTACCAAATCCATTTTGTACCGATTCTTAAAGCAATCCACATCAATTTAGAATTGGGTAAACTAGGAGATAGCTTTGGATGCACTATTTCTTCCACCTTATCAAGGAGAAGGGAGATCTTGAAGATTTAAGGTATAACTTCTTGGTTTATGCTTTTATTTGTGTTCTATCATCTTTTGTCTTTCTTTCATCTTCAGTAGGATCGGTGGTAACACCTTCTTAAAATTTGAAAAATTTGGTGGTGGAAGGGAATGGTAGTGTTAAGCTCCCTTCAAAACGGAAAGAGTCCAAATTGGAAACTCAATCACTATGTGGACAAGGCATTGGATATTGGTAAAAAAAATTGCTAATTTAAGTTTTTTAGCACTGTAGGAGAATTTTGAACTGAGCATCAAACTATTTGGTGAATGTTGGAGTGAATTAAGAGCCTGTTAGTATTGTCTATGGTCATATCTCAAGATCCTAGGTAGATTTAAAGTGTTATGTAATCTTTCAGCCTCCTTAATTTTTTATCAAAGATTTGTTATTCTAGTTGGAGATGGAGTAAAGCTTGAGTTAAAGCTCAACCTTTAATAATTTAAGGGGTTCTAATGTGGAATACACTCTTAAAGATTTTTTCTCTTGCCACTTAATTTCTATTGTCCTACAAGGCTTAAGCCTTAGATGTCATGATGACAATTCTCATTAACTCTCCGATGTGTGAGAATTAGTTTTATTTATGTAATGTTGAGTGCATCATTAATCCATATTGAGTGCTTCTTTTTAAAAGAGTGGTGTTTGATTCTTCTAGCACAATTATAGTGGTGGAGGTATATGGTAGGGTAGGTAGGTGATGCATGCAATGTATTGTTTTGGAGGAGCATTATGAGCAAAATAACATTAATACCACCTGTCGAGACTCATATTTTCATGCCTCAAAATTGCTAAGTCTTGTCAACTTCCCTCAAAATTTACCTAAGGAAGGATATGAAAAGTTTGGTAGGTCTAATTGAAATTTTGCCAAAGTAAGATTTGCATTGTGTTAAGGAGCCAAATTGGTATCTGCAATTCAGATTTAACAAATATTTGATGATTTTTGGCTAAGTTGTGGTCATCGCTTCATTTGGATGTCTGGATGTCCAGATATGCCTCTTTGTATGCTTATTGGGTTGCCTTCATGTTTATATCCGGTTGTGTTCCTTTGTTTTTCCAATTGGATATCAGGTTGTGTTTCGATATATGGTTCCATTTGCTCTAATATATCTGGTTTGACCAGGATGGATATATTGAGTTGGAATGTGACATCATAATGATGCATCTGCTTGTTATTAGGTTTGAAAATCCAACTAGATGTGGAACCGGAGGTGGATCTTCAATGCGAACCAATTTATAAATGTTCAGATGAAGATCAGGTTTGGGTTAGTATATAAAGTTCGTTAAGAAAGTTTCCAAATGCAAATTACTTTATGTGCTAACTAGATGTGGAGCTTCCAAGTGAATCGGATATTAAGTATTTGCAAACATCATGTCCGATTGGAAGATCAGGTTAAGTATTGCTTTGTTTCATAGAATTGTACCATATTTTAGACTTGGGTCAGGTCCAGAGCCTTTTCTAAGTTATTTCAAATGCTTAAAGGACCACTTCCAACTGGAACCTTTTAACGTGTTATGTCGTGATATCTTCATCTAGATGTGGATCCAGATGTGGATTGTTAAGATCGCTGATGTCATTTCTGGTTAGATGTCTGGTTAGGATGTTCGTTTAGGACATCCAGTTGGAATAAAGTTTACTCATTTCAACGAATATTCATAAACTTCCAAATGTGACTCTAGCTAAAATTTGATGCTCTTTCTGTTTATGCCTTCATTTTGAACCTTTGAGACACACAAATGTTGCTCTTGGTAATTTCAAGGATAATCAAAGGCTAGAAGATGGCACAATAGTTTTTCTTGTCTAAGCTCTTGGTGTAGATGTGACGGTTCTTTGTCAGTGGAGCGGGGCATATGATCAGTATCAATTGAACTTCTCGTTTGCATGAAGATGTATCAAGAAGAAGGAAATGATTAGAGTTTTTGAAGGAATTTTGAGGAGGTATAACTTGCAGTGTACTCCTCGCCACCAGCTTCTAGCCATGATGGGACTGAAAAGACATTGTCATAATGGAAAGGGGAAATTTGAAATATTTCCCTGAATGTTGTCAAATCAATCATGTCTGATGACATGGTTGAGCAGGTCAGGTGTTATGTTGAAAATGGAAAAGTTACTAAATAGGGACTCTGGCCTAAGCAACTATATAATGGAAACTAAAGGTACGGTCAAACATTAGATGTTTTGCTCGTGTCGACAAATTTGAAAGTGTTTCAACCCACAGTTGGCCATTAAAGTAAGGTTTCAGCAAGTGGAGGCAGAAATGTGTGATATGATAGCGTATCTGAAACATAATGAGATTTAGCTATCTAATTTAGAATTGATAAGTTGATCAAGTGATCTAAGCACCAGCATTTTAGATGGCACATTTCTCAGGATAAGGATCATTTATTGAAATGCAATTAAGTTGGTTTCTGTGACTTCAACAATGGTTCACACCTTCTATTTATAAAAGAATAAGGTATCTTGTATCAAATCAGTTATCATTTTTAGTATGTTGGCTATGGATGTCTTTCGCATTCCTAAGGTGATATTTCTATTTAGAAAGATGATGTCTAAATACTCTTGGTTGCAATTATGTGCCTGCAAGAACAAGAAAATATAGAACATCTCCTTTTGGGATGGGAGGATCAAGTAAGTTGAGAAGATTATCTTTGTGCCAATCATTTTGCTCCATCAATTTCACCTTTCAATGGCTGGAACCTGATGGGGAAAGGGCATTGTTGCTTAACCGCTCCAATTGCATACAACTGCTCATTGGACAGTACAAATGAATCTTAAATTTCAGTAGCCAATCTTGATTGGAAAAATCAGATGTGTGGGTAGGGCTGCTCCATCCCAGTTCCCCTTCTCCATCCCTTTGATGCATCACAGAGGGAGAATATTACATTTGGGTGGTCCATAAGTAGTTAACTATTTGGGTTTCTATTCGCAAGGACAAGGGAATGAGTGACAAGCACTTGGTGTCTTCTAGATAATTTCATTATACCGGATATGGAGACTAGAAACTTGTTACAGGCTTTCATAATTGTTGATAGATAAATGAATTATAGTTGAACTAGGATTTTGTGTGGATTGAGACAATGTCTAGTTAGTGTGCTAACCCTAGGAAGGTTAATGCGATGCTTACAAAAAAATTTAACTAAGTTATATTTTATTATGTTGAGCCTATAAATGTTAGCCCTAATTAGAAGTCAACCCTCATGGTGTAGAATCTTTCATTGATATGAAAATTAGTGATCAAGTGATGCTTAATATTTGAGATAATTAATGGGATAAATTGTGTGAAATTCACTGGGGACCATGCTTATTGTGGAGTTAGTTGGCTAGTGATCTCAAAACAGAAACTAAATAGTTGTGTTTGTTACCTTGAGTGAAATTTTGTATACATTTTGAGTAAGGTAATTTGGTGGTTGTTTACTATATTGAGACCATGTATATGATGCAGTTTGGTGACCTTGAAAGTTAATTCTTTTTAGTTATTGAAATTTAGTTAAATCTGAGTATTATTCTCACATCAATCACTAGATATGGTGGAAGGTTGTCACATTGATTTATAGGTCATGATCATAGTAACCAATGAGTTTGACTATGGCCATAATGGTGGGTGCATGGAGTAGGATCAAAATTGGGATTCTAGGTAAGTGAATTTAATTGGATCATTGATGAGTAAATTGTATAATTATACTTTCTTGCTTTGGCTATATATGTATACCATGGACAAACTGATATTGCTATGAGTGTGCAGGATGAGAAAACACCAATGGGAAGATGGGAGAATCATCAGGACCCTACCATCCACTTCACCAAGTGAAGTGGAATGTTTTAAACCTTATAATGTTAAGTGTTTGAATACGTTTTTTTATTATTTGTTGCTTTACTTTAAGTTTTGATGACATGTACATTAATGTTTTAGTGTTGGACATGTGGAAATAGGATGGGGTGGATGTAAACCCATATAGAACTCTTTGGGTTATTTCTTTAGAGTCAAAAAGTGGGATTTTGGTGTTATTATTGTATTTTTGGGACCCAAACCCAAGTACCTATGGGTAAGGCACTTGGGGAAGGGTGTAAATATTGTCTTGGGATTATAAAAGAGTACTTTTGGGGCTCTTGAAAAGAGCTCCCATATGGGATGGCATAGGTGTTTGACTCTAGACACCCAAGCCACCCTATGACCTTCCATAAGAGTTGGTTTGGGGAAGTGAACCACCACTTGGGAAGAGCATCCTTGTGAGCTCACATGTGTGAGCACACCTCCTCCCATGTGATTGTCATTGAAAAGTCTTATCAACTTGGGATTTGGGAGAGAGGTTAGGTTAGGGGTGAGAGAGGGCGCCATGTGTCACTCTCACATTTGAGGTTGAGGAAGCATGGGACTCCTTTTTAAACTCACATTGTTAGTGTGGAGGATATTCTTGCATTTTTGTTTTGAGGGGAGAGAACTTAATTTTTTTAGTTTGGGGGATGGGTGTGAAAAGAAGAGGGAGAGTCCATGTTTGAGGAGCTGAATGGATCTTATTTATTTAGGAAGAAGAAGCTTGGAAGAGGAAGGGGAGGCTTCTTGTCAACAAGCTCTAAGGAGAAAGAAAAGTCTTTGTTCTCTTTCTCATTATGTGTTATGTCATGTAAACCCTTGTATTATGAATGTTTTGGTTTCATTTATGTGCTATGCATGAGTTGTTTGCGTGAAGTTTATATGCTCTTATAAATCTTCTATTGTAATTTATCTTACCTCATTGGTGTTTATGTATGAAGTATTAAGAGGAGTACATTTAGGAAAGTGGTGAAAAATGTGGTTTCTTATGTGGGTGGGAGTACTTGAGAGATCTCACCTTGAGGGTGAGATGATATGGACATTCATGTCTTCTTATTGTGTTTATATGAATTTTATCTTGAGTGATTGTGAATGTTGTGTGGTTGTATTTCTTCTTATCTTGGGTCCTTGTTGATTCTCTTGGCTTGGGGGTTGACTAGAGCCTTCAAATGGCTTTATGATGTCATATTGGATGGGTGGAGAGCTTTCATTTCCCCTTGGGTTTGCTCAACATAGTTACAAATCTTGAAAAAATGCACATGGGAAGCTCTAATGGTGAAGGATGTAATATTGCTTTGTCTTGAGAAGAGTTACTATAATGTATTATTGTTGTAAAGTAATATTGCATTGGTTTGAGAAGAGTTTATATAATGTATCTTGTTGTATCAAAAGACATTATAGCTTAAAGAGGAGAGAATAACCTCCTTACAACTTTTTTAGGATTATAGTTACATGGATGATGTGTTTGGATTGATAAACTTTTGTTAAACTACTTCATTTCCACTAGATGCATTGCCACAATGGTTATATAAACTGTTTTAGGAGAAATATATATCTAATTTAAATATTAGCTTATATCTCCTACACTGAATATGTGAACATACAAATATTAAGGAATGACATTGAAACTCATTATTGCTTTGATAATATGACCACACTATGAAACTACTTGTTCTTTTAAAGAGGAGGAGTTAAACAAATAATTGGGTTGGTTCATTTTATGACTTGTTGGTTATATTGTTTCAAAAAAAATAAAAATAAAAATAAAAACCCAAACAAAGATAGAAATAAGAGAGAAGAAAGCCTTATTGTTATAAAGATAAACCAAAAGAATATAAATACATAATTTTAATCATTTTCCTTTACTGTATTTCATCCTATACAAAGAGTAGCTATACTTAATAAGGGCAGGGTTAAATACATTTAAATATCTCCTTACGAAAATTTTAATCCATAATATTTGAAATTTTAAATGAGTGGTTTAATATAAATCTCATTTGATTTTATTTTATTTTTTAATCTTTTTTTTTGTTGTATAAACCTTGGTTAGGGACCAGGGATCCATCCAAAAATAGGGCATAGCCCTTAATACTATTTTAAATATGTCTTTGAAACAATCATACAGAAACATATAACTAGGGTGAGAGGGCAAATTACAAGGCCCTCTCCCATAAACTGTCTTAGAAACTATAAAAATTGTCTTATCATAAAGACTACTAAATATCAACCTTGCCTGTTAAGTCAACCAGATCTGCCTCCTTGTCACAGGCGCATTTGAAATATGCTCAAGTTTTGTCCTCCACATGGACTCCCAGCTTCTCCGCCATCTGCTCCATAGTCTTCCACGTCTCCACTAGTCCCAACATCAAGTTATGGATGTGTCCCAAAATGACTTCGTGATTATTCTCAGCTTCTTTAGAAACCTTTGCCAAGTCCTCATGCACTAGTATAGAAGCCACCACGATGGAATTCAGGGTGGTCAATGTGAGTGATTGCTTTACCCTGAAGACATTCCATCTTCCCCTTGTAGAGCCTGGGTCTAACAAAAATTTGGTTATTGTCTCCCTATGTTTTCCACCATCCTGCCCGTCAACCTCTTTGGCCATTGCTAGCATCCTGCACATCCACTTTGGGAGCAAAGGGTTCTTTATCTCTGAATCTATAAGGGCCACGAAATTCTCCAATGCCGCATCCCTTGAAAACTTGGGCAACCGCTTATGCGAGGTGTAAGCCCTCCTCTTCTTCCCTCCAATCGTGCTGCTAGCCACCTTCCGTACCACCTATCGACGCCGAGGGATATGAACCTTTGCCTTCCCCTTTCCTTTATCACTGCTCCCACCACCCATGGCTTCGCTCGGCTATGCAACTCCTTTCATCGCTGCCAAGATCAAAAACTCCTTGGGAAAACCAAAAGGTAAGAAACTTGTGTTCAAAAGAGGCAACTTCCTCTACTTCTGCCACACGCCACCTCGAGGCATGATCGACCAACCTGGCTATAGACACTTCGCATGCTCGATCTCTTGTAATCTTAAAATGGTGTCAGCTTAATGATCTTGCCCATTATCGACTTATTTTTTTATCTTTTTGAAATAAAGCTAATTTATCCTAACTATCTATGATTTCAAATTATAATAACTTTAAAGTTAAACAAAATTAATATGTATATTTATACATTCATATCCTAATAAATAAATTAGTATTCATTGGTATTGGAAGAAATAATACCATATATATATATATATATTCTAATAAATAAATTGGTACTTTTGAAAAATAAAGTTTTGTTTAAACAAGAATAAACTAGATTAAAATTTTGTTTTAGGGTTAAATAAAAAACTAAATGAAAATATATGCAACTGTTAAAATATAAAATAAAATAAAATAAGATAAAAAAATTGGCCCAAGGGCGGCAAAGCTGAACCCTGCTGCCATGGCTTGGCCTCTGCAAAAGGGGCCACGACCCATGGGGTCCGTGACCCCACTGTGGGTGCAGCTGAGGCCGCGACCCATAGGGGGCCATGGTCCATGGGGTCCATGACCCCACTATGGGCACGATGGAGGCTGTGACCCACACAGGAGCCACGATCCATGGGATAGTTGATGCCTCTCTTGGGCTTAAAGCCCTAAAATAAAATTAAAAAAAATAAAAATAAAAACAAACCATTAAAACAATTTGACCCCTTTCACCCGCCACCTACTTTGTGGCCTCTGCTCTACCTGCCACACAAAAGAAATTTTTTTAAAAAAATCATCTTGTCAAATAAAAGCAATTTTTTGTGAGTGCATCTTCTCTTACAAAAATTTATGAATAAAAGAAAATGAAATTTGTTTTTGTAAGAAAAGTAAATGCATATAAATAGTTTAACAAAGAAATTTAGAGAGATGGAGGAATTTTTCCTTCCATGCCCAAAAGAATGAAGATTCCAGCTTCCTTATTCCTCTCTTGCCTTCTCCTTCTTGCATAAATAAGCTAATAGAGAGGGAAATCAATTTTTTATGTTTATCCTTAAGATTTAGGGCAACATTTGAAGTTACCCTAGATCTAAGGGTGAAGAACAATCTCATCCAATGGAGGAGATATGTTGCTCATGCTCCTTTAAAAAAAAACTAAGCTTAAACTTAACATGCTATTAGAGAACTAAGTTAGATTTGTGACTTAAGTCATGATGGGGAAACATGTTCCCTAGCACCCATAACTTAAGTCACAACTTAAGTGACTTTTTGAGAATGTGAATTAATTAATAGGTTAGATTTTATAACCACAAAACCAAAATATTACACTTCTATGTATGTGTTGTAATATTAATTATTCTAATGTGATGATCACTAACATTGACAATAAATTATCCTATTACCCTTAAATCGTAAGTAGAATTATTCAAGCATCTTCATAACACCAAAGGCTAATGATCCCATAATCGTGAGCATATTTCTATCTGGAGTGTTTTTTATGTAGGATAGTTCTGTTGTCCAATTCAATAGTATAGTGTAATAAATAGTAACAAATATTGTGGACAAATACCATTATTTATTAAAAGGTCCATAAATCTATAATTTAGCAATTACTGGCACCTAATGCAAACTAGGGTTGATACTATATTTTCATGCAAAATAATGGAATATTGCCTCTTGAAGTAACCCTAAGCCATTGGATCAACATCGAGTCTTGATCGAGTCCATCCACATGTTTTGTCAAGTTGTGATCTTAAGGTTGTCTGTCCAACATGTCCTTGCCTCCTTTCCATGTTACACCTTTGACATACTTCTTCCTTGCATGTGATCTTTATTTCGTAGTGCTCTTAGTGATGACACATGCATAGGTATTTCCCCACATTACAGTATAAAAAAATTTGGGGCTTTAGTTGAGTTGTTTCCTTGTTGTAAGTTTGGAGCATTACAACAATGCCATCATGGTTTTCCATATAATGGTGCATCCTGTCATATGCCTACTTTGGTATTTGTTCTTCACGTACTTGGCACATTATCATGATCTCTTATATCATGATGCATAAGGCCAATTATACAATAAAATTCAGTTGCTCTCAGCATGAAAATTGCCTCTTTGGCATGTGCTTGTCATCACAAACATCACATCATGTTAATCACATTCATATTCTATCTATTTAATTCATATTCTATCCATTTCATTCATTTTCTTCTATCCATTTCATTTCTTTTATCACATTGTCTTCATCATTTTCATAGTCTATAGTAGGAGACTTCTTCATTTCAATACAATATTCACAAGTCATGTGCCATTAATCATCTGTTCCAAATAGTTGTGTCCACATTATCAAAGAATCAAACCATACATCAAAGGAAAATACCAAAACATCTATAATGAGAACATACATCATCATACATGTACATCACAATCAATATATATCGCAAATGTATGTACACCCATGCAATCTACATCTACTCATCTATGATCAAAATCATAATCAACATCAATGCTACATTGAATCCAAGTCCATCTCTATATATATCAAAAAATGATGTGTACAATGTCTAAAAAAAAACATCAATATATCACCAAATGTATGTCTCAAAAAAGAACCTATGCAAAATAGCACATAGCATCATCCTGGTCACATCTAACTCCCACTGTCTCTCACCCCCTACTACAGAGGTGGACCTATTGGTGGTGGTGGCCCTCACCTAATAGCACCATCGATATTGACACCAATGTACCTTAATAAATACACCAAATCAACTTTTTTAGTATTCAATAGAGTACTTACCATTGCCCCTCGATTAGTTGGTCACCTATCCCCCCACACCTGCTTTCTCTGATGCTCCTCTGTCGGGATTCTCTCCATTCTCTTGTCCTATCTATAACTCTTCTCTCTCTAAAGGGAAGGGTAAAAATGAATTTTTACCCCACTCATCCCCCAACCCTATTTATAAGTTTATTTTCTCCTCTCCAACCCTAATTTTCCACCCAAATTCACTTTTTCCCTCTTTTTCTTCTCTGAAGTCCTCTTTAGGCCCCCATTGGACCACCAACTCTCTTGAGGGGGTCTCCTCCTATCATTCTCTCATAACCATTCCTTAGAGCATCTAGGGCAACTTGTTATTTCAACTTCACACTTTTTTTCTTTGAAACGACATCATCCCTTGTGATCTCGACATTGTATCGAGGGGCAAAATCTAGACACTCCAAATCCACCTTGGATTTTCCCTGCATCATTGTTCCACGTATTAATTAAATAATCATATTTATTTAATTAATTTGGCAAATTACCCCCTTCCCATGGATTAATTAAATAAACATTTAATTAATTTACCTAATGACTTCCCTTCATGAATTAATAATATCATATTTAATTAATTCGACTAAATTTCCACTGGCATTAATTAATTTTTAAAAAAATTTAATTACCAATCCCTTCCCATTACTGGTTAATTAAATAAAACATATATTTAGTTAACCTAAGCTAACCTTCCTCCAACTAATTAATTAATAAGACATGCTTATTTAATTAATTCGGCTAATTAATCTCATCATTTTCTTCTAATTAAATATTAAACCCTCTCCCATTAAATCAAAAGAATTTTCCCTCCAATCCCTCACCATCCATTTCAAACTCAAAAGAATCTTGGTCATTCATCTTCACACGTCTTCTCCATCACCTGTCTCCTCCTTATGCTCCCACGTGTGTGAATCCCCCCATCATTAGGCAACTTGGAGCAATCCTCACCCTCATCTCAAGATTCAATCTCTTTCATCCATTTTTCTCATCCACAATTCTTCCATGTGTTTGCATCTCCCCCCTCCATGCAAAATCTCCTCCCTTCTTACACATCATCATAGATGCTTTCTTACAGCTCTTACAATGTCATAAATACTTATTACAACATCTTACCATGTCATAAATTGCCATAGATTCCCTTCACTTCATGCCAAGTGTCTAATGATATCTTATAATGCTTCCTCCCACACATATTCCAGGTCACCTAGAGAAAAAATAACTAATTATAAACACCCCAACCTCATGTGGTTGTCCAAGTTGCTCCTTTCCATGATCCTTAGAGATGTACAAATAATTAACCAACTATGAAATAACTAGATTACAAACTAATATAATTGCAAGGTGAATATCATGCCTCATCTTAATATTGCTTTTGTACTTGTGTCAGCTCTAAGATGTAATCAAGGCTCTCCTACATTGTTGTCTCTCTACCTGTTCAGAATCTGGGCAATCTTACAGGTGCTAAGATGATATTATTCTAAAGGGTTCTAACTATGTCTTAGTGGATTCTAGATTCTTGAGAGTGCTCATTCTTTTTGGTAAATCACTTCTTGATTAGTTGTCTATTAGTAATTGCATTTTATGCAAACCAACTATAATTATTATTATTTTCTATACGATTGCAAATCCCTCTCTCCTCTTTTTCATCTACAAAATTACTTCATTTACTAGATAATGTAGGCCATTTATAGATTTTTTTATCATGATCACTCAAAGTCCCCCTTTAATGCTCAATAATAGTATTTTTAATTTTTTTAATAAATCAAATCGATAATTTAGCATTGCATTGCTAGTAATAAGATGAAAGTTTAACAATAAAGTTTAGCAAAGAATTGATAATTTAGTATTGCATTACTGGTAATAAGATACTAAAAGTTGAACAATCAATTGATAATGATATCTTTTATACATAGTGAAACTTTGTTATCTGCAAGCATAAAGGCATATTTGAAACCAAGAAAAAAATAAATAGTTTTTCTAGAGTCTAGACATTAGTGTGCAAAAATGTTTAAAATGATGAAGGATTTAAAAATATTGCGAGCTAAATCTAAATATAAATATTCTTCTTCTTCAAGTAATAATGAAGAAGACTATCAAAGAGGATGACCATGTTGTTATATTAGATGTGTTGTATGAAACTTGAGAATATATTAGTAAGTCAACAAATAAGTGTCATCAATTACTTGTTTTGATTTGTGCGAGAGCAACAGTTAGAATGGGAAGCTAGTATATTGATGCATATTTTGTAGCTACTTTAAAGGCAATTCATAGGCTTGATAGTTTAGTGCATTTCATGGAGTATTATGTGTTTATTGTTAAATAACATTAATTCTCAGTTATAATGTGCAATGTTATATGTTGCTTCCATACCTAGTTTTGATTCAGAATGCTAAGAATTAATTTAACACAACTACTACAAAAATATTTTAATTCCACAATTTTTTATTTTCATTCAACATAAAAATGTATCTAATGACGGGAATTGGACTTATGTGTCTCTTGTTTGTAGTAGTCATAGTATTATTAACATATAGATTTCAAGTAGGACAATTGGTACTTAGGGTAGAGTAGGTGCAACAAAGTTGTGATGTACCAATACATGCCATTACACCTAGAGCATCAGTATAGCCTAAGAATTATGAGCTCCAAAGTTAAACCTCATACTATCCCCAATTAAATCAATACAACTTTAAAATTTTCATGACAAGTTAATGGGTCAATAGGCATATATAGATATTTAACTCTCAAAATAATAGTAAAGGCACAACAACTACTCCAACCTACTCTTGTCCTATCTTCTTTGGCCAATATAACCTTCACTTTTATTAATTTACATTTTTCTTCATACATTTATGTGTTAATTTTAATGTTTTAGTAAAATATCAATTGTTATATTCCATATCTCTTGCTAAGATTTGATAAAAACTATAAATTGATTAAAATATATAAACACACCAAACAAGGATTTGCCCATATTAACAAATTATTGTAATATGAATTTTCTAGCCTGCAATAAAAGAATTACAAGTAATGTTAAATTATTTTTTAATTATCATTTATTTTAATAGTAATTAATATTACTTAAAAAATTGAACACTTCAAATATTATTTCTACTTGTAAGAATTTTGATCTCATATCAATTATGGGACATCTAAAAACCATTGAAGTGCATTTTTTTATACTAAAGGCCAAAACAAGAATTCACAAAAGATTAGAATGATTTTCAAACCATATTTTCTTCAATTAACAAACATGACAAAGCCAACTTTGATTCCCATCAACCAACACCTCAACCACCTATACATCTATTGATCCCATCCTCAAACCACTAAAAACCAAATAAATGAACTAATTAACTATCATCTACTTTTACCTTGACCCTAACCTTATGAGTCTTAGTTTTCATCCATCCACCTACTAAAGTCTTTGGTATCACATTCCTATGTATACAAAACATAATTTTCCTTCACTTGTAATTATAACAATATGCAAGATGTCAAAATTGAATAAATTGCTTCTTTAGAAACTAAAAAAATTGTTCCCTTTGGTATAATATTTGATTGTAATCTATATTTAAAAAGATTATTCAAACTTCAAAATGCTTAATCTTATTTTAACAATTCTAATAAATTTTTATATGGGCCTTCATAAATATGATAAAAAATCAATTATATAAATACACGAAACATGTTGCTGAGAATTAATTCAATACATTTGAAATTTTGTTCTCTATTGCACATCATCTAATTTAATTTATTGAATTGTGTTCCACTCTCATGCATGAACATTGTAATTATGTACAAAAATTTACTTCTCAAATCTTTAAACAATCGATTAAAGAGGCCCAAATTTGCTTATTACAACAACAACAATAGTTTCGACAACAAATTCAACTATTACAAAAATTATTTCAATTTCACAGTCTTTTTTAGATGAAGATATAAGGGATCAATTACAAGGCCCTTTCCCATATTAAAAATGCAAACAAACTACAATAAGGCATGAACTATCCACAAATAACATGGCATGATTTCATTAAGCTAGCCTTTTTGTTATGAGAATGAAGTACCATATGTCTAGTATTTATCTCTTTCAAAGATTTCTTCTAATTTGAAATTTCCTTCCAACCTTTTACTGCCTCCTTCTCTTCACCTTCAGAAGAAGTTGGCAAAGGAGATAGAGATTGAATAATGAATCAAGAATATGAATTCATCTTCACCCCACTCCTCTGTTGAGAAAAAATATCTTTCCATGCTATATTTTGAATTCTATACATGGAGTAGGGTAATTTCACTACAAATTATCTTTGCTATTGTGTGTTCTTTCTATAACTGACCAAAAGGATTGTATCTTTTTCTGCCCATCTTCCCCAAACTAGGTTTCTTTTTTGCTTGTTCTGAATGTTGTGATTTTTCTATGATTTCTTTCTCTTTAAGAGAGGAAGCACAAACTACATCCATAAATTGTGGAGGAGAAGAGGGGGGAAGGTCCATAATATGTAATGTCCCCCTTTTGAGCCATTGTTGCAAAGTGACATAGATATATGGAAAGTCAGTTAAGTATTGCAAAAGTGACTTAGATATTTGGAAAGTTGGATAAATAACTTAAGCATGGAGATTTGGAAAGTTTGAAAGTCACTTTATAAGGGAAGAAAAAAAATTATAATAAAAATGACAAAATAAAATAATATTTTTTTCACACCCCAATATTTGACTATGTTTTACTTTTTACTGGCATGTAATTAGTAGATGATTATGAATGATTTAATGATTGACGTTATGTGAAATGTCAGGATAAATTAATGATACCATGAGTTTTGTTTATATGTTTATAATTGGGACATGTGATTATATGATGTCATGATTATTTATTTATAAGATATATGAAGTAACTAATGATGCACTAATCCCATTTGGTTGATTGCAAGTTGTAACCAGGAAAATAGGTTTTCTGCCCTCCAAGAAAGAGAGGGAGAACATCATTAAAGAGAATTGAATAGACGTATGGATAAGGATAGGTTGTTGCCATCTAAGTCTCGTGCTTGCATCGTTAGTGAACCCTCGTCGAGTTTGGTACATTACGTTCGACTCTTTTGGTCTAAGTTGGTTTTGATTCGACAATCGTCAATTTGTCGTCAAGATCCTTTGTTTTAGGTTTTGTCAAAAAAACAAGTAGGATAGTACGACCATCGACAAGATATAGTCGATAATCGTTATTTTCCTTAGTGATTTGATTATAGTTTATTATTATTATTATAACTAATTAAATATTAGTGGTTAAACTATTTCATTAGTGGTGTTTTCCGATAAGTTTTTCTTATGATAACCTATCTTTGTTAGTGTTCTCATAAAATAAGAGGGGGAGAATACCTTGACCCCATTCTTGTATTTTATCAAGTGTTAGGAACAACGTGTGAATATGTTGTATATACCTACACTATTGATGTTTTATATCTATTTAAATATTATTTACAAGTTATACTTATAATATTATGTCGAAGAGATTCTTTTGCATCGTGGTATGATAGCATTTATGCAAACCTCTCCATGTATTTATGGGGCACTACAACTCCCATCTCCATGTCATTTGAGGAGTTAAGGAGGAGCACGAGAGAGTGGTCATTAAAGACCAACTACTCCACTTCATTTGCATGCTATTGGAGCACGTTAATAGGCTTGGAATATGCCATAGGCTCTGCGGGGAAGGTGGAGTGGGGAAGTCTTATTAAGACTATATTATCCAGATGTAAGGATATCGAAGACATACTCAGAGAGAATATCTTCAAATGATAGCAGGCTTTGGGAGAGTAGTGTTAACAGATAGTGCATAGTAAAATAGAGAGAGAGAGAGAGAGAGAGAGAGAGAGAGAGAGAGAGAGAGAGAGAGAGAGAGAGAGAGAGAGAGAGAGAGAGAGAGAGAGAGAGAGAGAGAGAGAGAGAGAGAGAGAGAGAGAGAGGAGAGAGAGAGAGAGAGAGAGAGAGAGAGAGAGAGAGAGAGAGAGAGAGAGAGAGGAGATGAGAGAGAGAGAGAGAGAGAGAGAGAGAGAGTGAGAGAGAGAGAGAGAGAGAGAGAGAGAGAAGAGAGAGAGAGAGAGAGAGAGAGAGAGAGAGAGAGAGAGAGAGAGAGAGAGAGAGAGAGAGAGAGAGGAGAGAGAGAGAGAGAGAGAGAGAGGAGAGAGAGAGAGAGAGAGAGAGAGCGAGAGAGAGAAGAGAGGAGAGAGAGAGAGAGAGGAGAGAGGAGAGAGAGAGAGAGAGTGTCAAGGCAGAGATCACAGATAAATGAGTAAGTTAGTCTTACATAGAAAATCAGTGAAGATAAAGTGATAGACACAGAAAGATAGGTGTGTCATGCCTGGATAGCTAGAGGTTTATAGAGCTTGCTCAGGCATTTCAAATCGATAGTTTTAAAGGTATGATACTTTATAAAATACATTATCTCTTCATTCTTATAATGCAGTAGTTCGTTATCTTTTATATACAAATAAAATTATATTCTCTTAGAAATTTATAGATAGAGCATTCTTAGTATAAGAATGTAGTTAAAGGAACAAAGTTGTGTTTCTTTACACAATTTCATGAGTCTGCAAGGTTTAGCATACCTATGTTGTCATGTTGCAGAAACATCAATATAGAACAACTCTTTCATATTATTATTAGTCATTGAACCCATAGGATCTCAAATTATTAACTTATAGATGGAGTGTCAATGATTCATGGGAAAAGAATGAGTTTGAATAACTTTGTTTGCACAAAGATTATCGGGATTGAAGAAAGACATCTCTTACTGTGTTTGCACCCGATCAATCATAGTGTCCCATGTGGTTAACAAGTACCCTTTGTAAGCAGAAAGTTAGTCTTTTCATTTCGAGATAAACTGATACTTTTCTCATCTTTGAATGCATGCTTTTGAAGCTATATTTCATTAAGGTTGCAATGTATCACAGAGTTATGTATACATTGTAGAAACCGAGCCTTACTTGAGTTATGAATTTAACCTAGGAGTAGTTAAGAGTAGGAATGTATAAGTTTTATTACTTTTTGATCAAATGAATCTGTGTTTGATTTATTATTATAGTCGAATACACAGAGATGTTATTCAATATCTTTTGAAACCTCTAGGATAGTGATATTTCATCACATAAGTAGTCTACAATAAAGGACACGTATCATCGTGATATTTGAAAGATAATTCTATGTGAGTTCAAAATCTATTATGTGAAGAAAGTTCAAGTTATAAATACGTTTACATATCACAACGAGATCAAAATTTTTGGAATTGTTATTCTTTTATGATAGAATGATATTGTCATCATTAAGAACAATTTTGTATAGTGATCCAATATCATTACTCATTCAACAACATGGATAAGCATTATCATGATAAACCTAGGATATTAATCATTAGTTCTCTAATCTCTTCTTTATCGAAAGTCAGTTGACTTTGAGAAGAGGTCGAAAGCATTATATTGATTCATAGACTCAAAACCTATCTAGGTTATAAGATTAAACTCAATTAAGAGTATTGATGATAATGATTGTATACATTAAGGTATTATATGATGATAGAAACTTGTGTTTTTTTATATAAGAAATATGAATTTTGTTTAGTGCTTAAGTGGTCTAGAAAAGACTAGAGGGTATTACATTCATGTTTAATTTTACATTCTTATCTTTTGATAACAAGAGTTTTGATAGGGTTAGAGGAGTAAAAAACCCTACATTCAACCCAAAAGGGGTTTAGAAAGCTTAAATTCTAAGTCAGTTATGACTTTGTTTTAGTCTATTGTAATTTGTGGTCAACAGTAAAAGAGTCGAGAAACCATAGACTAAGATATTATAAATTAGATAGTGTCTAAGAAGCATTTTGATAAAGTTTAATGATATCTTGTTAAAGTCAAAATATGACTTATAGCACAAGAGTGCTTAATCTTGAGTCGATGAGTAGAATGACAGGAAGTCATAAACTTTGATGTGTTGAAGAATGCCACTAAGGACTCTCTAAAAGGTTAATTCTTCTAAACCTATACTAGTAGATATCCTAGATTCAACATTAAATGCTAAGTTAGTTGACTAAGAATTGAGTTCAGTCAAGACAATTATGCCTAGAGACACTATCCAAACAAGTCAAACTGTAGGATGAGATAGTCTTCAAGTCAAGTTAGAGGTGTGTGAACACACAACTATGTTTATTAAAAATGACTATTTATATAGAAACTTTGGCCAAAGTGATGCATTTGTCTCTGCATGCATTAGTTGATTCATAATGTCTAGATGTCATAACTTGTTAGAATGATCATACTTAACTAGAAGATTGTCTAGAGTCATATGGTCGATTGAGTTACGTAGGACACAACACTAGGACTTAGATGGCAACTTGTTAGATCCATATGTCTATACTCTTCGTGGAGGGTAGGGCCACTTCCATAAAGGAAGGTGTGTGGGGGACCACCGATATATGGTTGGAGGTAAAGCACTCGGATGATGCTCTCCCTCTATAGCAGAAGACTCACCAAGACTTGAATGACATTTATCAAGATTCTAGAGACAATACTCTTTATGTTAAACTTCATGTTATGATTTATGATGTAAAACTATTCTTTTGCCAAGAGCAATGTATTTGTAAAAGTAAAGTGAAATGTTTTCACTATAATTTATCTTTGAATATATATTGAATTTTAAGGTTAAAAAATATTCAGAAAAGATATGCTTTTATTTCTTTGAAATTTTGCAAATTATATATATATATTCACTCATGTTTATCATGTTCTTTTACTTTCTTAGTAAATTGTGTGTGTAATTTCAAGTAATATGAGGAGGCATGTTACAATTTTAATGCCAAGGTTGGACATCCCACTTGGAGAAGGGAAAAAAATAATAATATTTTATTATGACGTTGGACATGAAATGGATATCAAATATGGCAAAATTGGGCGCTCCACTTGTCAGTTATAAAAGAAGGCATTTGGGAGGTGTTTTCATCATTATGTATTTTGTCATTTGCAAATTGGATATTTTCCTTTGAGCTGCAACATTGGTTCAACCATTTTCTAAGGATGAAAACCCTTGGAAAATTCGTGCATTGGACGAAAACCCAATGCCACTTGAGAGGTGAATCTATCCAGGGTTTACCATTGAGTTTATTGTAGGTTTTTGGCATGGATTTGGAGCTTCAATTGACATATTATTTGCAGGTTTATATCAGCTAGGGTTTAAAGACCAAATTGATGCAGATTTATCCAAATATCAATTTGGATTGAGGTGAGTTGGGGAGATATTAACTCCAGGGTTTGATATGGCATCATCATTCATTCTAGGGTTTGATATTGGTGCTAGGGTTTGATTTATGTATGTGGTATTATGCAGATCGTGGGCATTTCATGGTGAATTATTAGCTATTTCCCATTGCCTAGAGTTAACTTCTTGTTAGAGGAGCTAGCGCTTCATTTGGAGAGATTGTGGGTATTTTTCCATCATCAATTTGCAATCAAAATTCAACTCAAATTTTGGCAGGTACATCAGATTGGTAGATCGAGGGTTTGGAGGCAAATTTATCATCGTGTTGACCTCTACTATCATCTAGGGTTTAGGTGCTCACATGGGCAATCTAGCGCTGCCTTATTGAAGGAAAATCGTGGCATTCAAGGAGGGTATATCAGACATATTAGACATTATAAAATATTGTATCAGATCAGTCCCATATCAGAGTTATATATCAACACCCATATATGGTATGTTTGGCATTCATATATGCATCATATAAGTGAAATTATCAATTAGGTATGTGAAGCATGTTTTGTTATTCAAATCTTTAATTCAAATAGGACTATAATCGCTAGCATAAGTTGTATCAGATTTTATATCTTTGTAAATTAGACTTGTTATAATTGAAATAAAGTCATGGTTGATGTGATATTTTGATGTTTATTGAATACAAAGTCATATGTTATGTTTCTACTTTATTGTCATATGCATTTGTCATGAAAACTATTGCAAACAAACATCAAAACAAACACTAAACATTAGAAATTAGAACTCAGTCACATTGTATGCCAAGAATTTGACAAAATGTCAAACCTCTCAAACTGAAAATTCAGGGCAGAACTACTAAGGTTTCTTACATAATACCCAATTAAGGTACACCTGAGCAACCAACTCAACTTTACCTTTTGGAGGAGACATATTTACTAATTTAGATTTTTTTATCATCTCTGCCATTCTACTTCTAACTATTAAATGAGAATAAAATGCTCCTTTCCACCACAATGCAAGTTTAGATTTTAATTTATTACCTCTTACACACACCAAGACTAGGTGTCCAACCTAGTAGCACGTTCTACACCTAAAAGGAATGTTTTAATAATTCAAGGTTTGTTTCCATATCTACTCACCTACCTGCAACCATATTTCTGTTGGCAACCCTTTATCTAAGTTAAGCTTAACTTGGATTCTTGTATAGGTGGAGTGTGCTAGCTCCTTAATTTCAAGATCTAATTCCATAAATCTTCCTAATATATTTCATATACCTTGAAAGCAAGCATTACTTAACATTGCAAAGGAAGGTTAGGGAGGTGCACCCAAACCAACGTAATTAAGAAATATTCTATCATTTGATTGAATTCAAGAAACTGAGGTTTTAACAACATACATTCTTATCCCAATGCCAAGGACTTTTAGCAAGAATAAAAGTTCTATCTTCTTCAAATCCACATAAGAAAACATAAAATCCTTGAGCACAACACAAAATCTATACAATTTTATGAATGTACATGCTTAATGATTTAGATATCCAATCATGCAAAAGTACTAAATTGGGCCATAGAGAATTAAACTTAGAGCTTGTTTACCAAGTTTCTCTTCCTTAAATAATACCTCCTTACCTAGGTGTAGGATAGGAGGCATCTCTATAAATGGGATGGTTTGTGTATTGTTTGATGTTGCAGTCTGAGAACTATTCTCCTACATAACCACAACATTTACCTTTGCATTACATTGAATTTTCAAACATGATGTTTCCTTACAATATAAACCCTTTCCCCTAGTTAGCATTAGGGATATAACCATAACCTCCTTGGAAGGCATATTAGGACAGTCGACCCTTTTGAGCACACTAAGGGGGGACCCAAGACAATCAAAACATCAATTGAAAAAGTTTTTCCAAGCTTCAAAATATTTGCATCCACAACATTCTCTACTCCCATTACCATATTCTCTGCCCTATATCAAGATTCCCCACAACAACTTCCTTGTCCTCTTTAGGGTTTGGCATCATTTGAAAGAGAATCAACATTTAAAATACAAATGGGTGATCCCACCACAGTGTGTCCCAAGTTTTGGCCTAAGTTGAACACTAAAATCAACATTTTTAATCAAATTTTTACTTTCTGTTACTTATAACAAGCAAAATGTTAAGAATTTGAGGATGATGTAACTGGTAATTTTTGAGTTTTTGTGTGTAGATTTTAAATATATTTTAAAAAATAAAAAATAATTTGTCTCATTTTTCAAATATTTCTTAATAACTTAATTTTTATACTTTCTAGTTTTTTTAATGAGTGATATTATTCCACAACACAACTTATTTTAGAAACAAGATAAATTCATAAACATAGATCATAAACACTGATATTTAGTGCATGCATATTTTTCATAATTTTTTATTGCATGTTTTATTTGCAGTTCTTATTTTTATTTAGATTAATTAATTTAGAGTAATATTATTCCATACACAACTTTTTTTGTATATATCTAAATTAATTAATTATTATTTTTTTTAAAACAAGGAAATCAATACATAATGCATATGTATTTTTTAGAATTTTTTCCTTTTTTTTTTTTTCAAGTGTGTCGAACATAGACCTTTATGTTTGGTAAAAAGCTTATGTTCACTAGAAATAAAAAATAAATATAATAATTAAATAAAACATATTACAAATTATACTTTTTAGAAAGCTTATTTTGAGGGCTACGATCTTGCAGAATCTCATGTCATGGTGACTCCATTTGATGATCCAACGCTTGTTTCAAAACATAAATTTCTTCTAAAAATCAAGTGAACAAAAGGAGGAGGACATCATAAAGACCTTTATTCAAAGGTCCCTTCCTATAGGGATTTTCAATTAAAAATTAAAAAAAAGACCTTCATTTGAAGGTTATTGACATGTGGTAGGCATTTTACCTTTGAATGAAGGGTCTTCATTTGAAGGTGTTCAATGATTTTTGCTTTCCAAAACTCATTTTTGTGCCCCATTCCACAGGTGGGACACACTATTTTGGGATCACCTGAACGTGCCTTTTCACTACTTGTTGCTTTGTCTATGCCCATATCTACACTCAAACATTTATATAAAATTTAATCAAATACACTTGTAAATATTAATTTACAATTAGCTATTACTAGAAAAATTTTCCACTTGAAATTACACTCCAAAATCTTTTCTTTGATACGCTTTTAAAGATGGCAAATCTCTCCCGACAACTTACTCCAAGCAAATATGGACTTCAATGCTAAATTGGCACACCAAATACACAACTGAAAACAATAGACTAACACTTTGGTAAAGAATCAAAATAATATCTTAAAACAACTCCATGATCTAAACACATCAATCAATACTCTCTTCTTTGGGTCAATCTCTCTCTTATCAAAGGAAGGTCAATCAACGGATCTACTAGTACATCTGCAACGTCCATAACACTACCTTTGATATGACTGCTAAAATATAGGTTAATTTGTAATACTCCTTGTGGAGAAATGAAATGTATATGTAACTTATGATTATTTGTCTTTAATGATCTTCACTTAATATAATACTTATGGAGTGACATACAATTGATGACTTAGCATTTCTCAATGAAAATTGTCTATGCTCATGCCCATAGACCTAACATTTCCATCCTTGTTTTAGAGGAGAAAAGAATTAAAATCATAAAACTAATTACATTCCACACAATTGATGAAAATGATGACTCTTAACAAAGGAAGGTCAATCAAAGGATCTACTAATACATTTGCAACATCCATAACACTACCTTTGATATGATTGCTAAAATATAGGTTAATTTGTAATACTCCTTGTGGAGAAATGAAATATATATGTAACTTATCATTATTTGTCTTTATTGTTCTTCACTTGATATAATACTTATGGAGTGACATACAATTGATGACTTAGCATTTCTCAATGGAAATTGTCTATGCTTATGCCCATAGACCTAACATCCCCATTCCTTTTTTAAAGGAGAAAATAATTAAAATCACACAACTAATTACATTCCACACAATTGATGAAAACGATGACTCTTGCAATGAAAACAATTGTTTGCTCACACAACTCTTGATGAAAATGACGACTCTTGCAATAAAATACAATTGTATGCTCACACATCTCTTTCAAAGCTTCAAAGTTTTTATATAAAATTTCCACTGACTTGTTAATTACAATTGTATTACTCCTTGTGATAACCATTACTATATCTTCGTCTCTATTTTGTTCCATATTTTAAAAATACAAATCCATTACATACCAATAACAATGTTATTATAAAAATATAACTAACTACAATTTACATAACCGAATTAACACTATCATCACCTTCAAATCTAAATCCATCCACCAAATCACCAACAAAAATGGGCCGCAATGCATCACTTGTTGCATAACTCCACCCCAAACACAAACTAAATGCTCGAAGTTCCCGCAGGAAGTTTGAGGAGGCGTGGGAAAAGAGACTCGAAGATGAAAGATAAAAAAAACCATTACATAGTTATCTGGAGCCATATGCTATTATTTTTCCCTTTAAAAATAATATCGTCTTCCCCAATTTCGAACCATTGACCTCAAGTTGCAGTAAAGCAGCGTATGCAGTCTTAATCAATGTCAACGAAAGAGTAAGAAATGGGGCTTTGGCCTCGTGCTGTAGCTAGTTTTGACCTCTGCTTTGGTTTTACAGCAAATGGATTTTTATCTCAAGCGTGTGGTAGCCTTATACCGCAATCACACATATCAACATAAGCATTTGAACATCCAGGATACGCTCAATTGCTGTAACAGCAAGAGGAAAATCGTGAATTTGCCTCTCAAATTTGGAACTTGTGAAATTGGTGGGCGTTGTAGAGGATTATTCAGGCCTTGTGTACCCAAAATGGAGGAATCCACAGCAGGAGCGTCGTGTGGAGACGAAGATTTGAGTAACAGTGACATAATGTCGGAGGAGAAAGGAGGGCGGGAATGGGAAAGCATGTTTCCTGCATATATGCAAAGCAGATCGGGGGAGGCGACTGCATCGAGGGCGGCGGCGGCAGCAGCTGCCTCTGCAAAGGAACTGGAATGCCGTGTCAAGTGCTCTGGCAATTCGTCGGCGCTGTCGGCGCCACCTGACTCCACTGCTAAGCCTCCCTCTGAAGGTGCCAAAAATATATCCGAATTGATGTCTGATGACCCCATTTGGGCTGCCATGCGAGTCGAAGCGCGGTTAGAGGTCTGCCTCACAATATTCGAGACCCAGTTTCTAAGTTCTTTCGATAGGGATAAAAAAGTTTTTCTTTGATACAAATTGAGGAGAAACTTCACTTTTGTATTTCCCATCACGGGCTAATTGGATGAGTTTTACCGATTTTTCTAAATCAGATTTCACTATCTGGTAAATTAGTCAAGATTATTGGGCCATTTTTTCATATATATTTTTTTAAAAATAATAATTGAGAGGATAAACATTCTAGAAACACAACACTTTTACTAGTCTGTAGGCAATGGGTGTATGAATTATTGAGTTCTTCTGGTTTAGTTCTAAAGATTGAGGGGTATCTATTCCACCAAATTCTTTTGGAGTATGATGTGGACCCCATCCCTTATTGAACTCTCTGAGCTTAGTGTCAAGGACTGAGAAGTATCCATTCCACCAAATTCGCCTGGGAAAAGTGACCCTCATTCTTTATTGACTTGATCCCTAATAAACTCTCTGTGAGCTATTCATATTCACCAACAGAGAAAGGGCCATTTGACTTTTCATATAAAATTTGACTTAAATTTCTTATATGTGTCAAAGGTATTCGATTCATTACAGATTAGGGACAAAGTGCAACGAACAACAATAAACTAAACTATTACCAAAATGAAAATTTTCATGCAATCCAGGTCATAGGATTCTTATTTCTTTCCCCTTTGATGCTCCCCTCTCTCCAGACTGTTACTTGTATGCCCCCTGCAATGAGAATCTATAAAAAGTGAATTCACAAATACCAGTAGAAAGTCCTTTAACGAGTTGACCGATTACCTCGTTTTTTTTTAACTTCTCACACTTTGAGGACAACATGTCAATGTCAACCAAAGAGGTTCCTCCACTCCTTAAATGATTTTATTAAAGGAAAAATGTGCAATAAGCAAGAGTGGTAACTTCATGAGGTTTTCTTCTTTATTATTTTCAGTTTCTTTTTGAGAAAGCTTCTGAACAATTGAGATCGGTCCTGTGGGAGATTTCCCCCTCCCCATTTGAGATTTGAGAATTGAGTGAACCATGCGAAGAGGATATGACAATAGGTTTTTATTAGTGGGGATCACTCTGAATCAAAGCTTACCTTCATGGCTTTGTCGTGTTTCTCCTTGAATACAACAATCTGTCCAAAGCTGACCACAAGTGAGCCTCGGGGCAACGATCTGAAATCTGCCCTTACCACAGGCATAAAATTTATGTTTATTATTGTAGTAGGGAAAATTTTCATTAACAAAAACTTCAACTGATGTGCTGATGGTCTTGTTTGCTAGCCACAAGAGAGTGTGTTGCTCTCTTCAGAAGTTAAAGAAAGTACTGAAATGAGACTTTGCTATACTCAGGTCTAATTCTTCCACACGGTTTTTCAAGCTGGCTGCATACGCTCATGCTTGCTGTATGCATCTCAAATGGCAGTTGAGATTTCAGTCAAGTTTTGTATCATAACTCTAAAAATTGACAAATTCTCTATTTGAGGCTTAGCTAAAAGTTGCAACCGGTTATCTATCTCCTTTTGTTTTGTGCCTTTGTTGTCAAAAATTCCCTGATCTGTCTGTACATTGCTTGCTTTTGTAAGGAAGAAAAGGTGTGCGGAAAAACTTCCTATGCTAACCTTGAGAGGAGTGTTATGCAAATTTCAATTCAACTATTACAGAGATTCCAAGAAACACATATGAAATAGCATAAACAGAATGACTATAAAATATAACACGGTGATTTACATGGGGAAAACCCTTTTGGGAGAAAAACCCCACTCCAAAACCTGCACAATGTATTATCAAATCTTAAAACAGATTACAACACACTTGCAATGCAAGTTCGTACAAGCATCTTCACCTCAACTTAATTTTGGAGGAATTCCGGCAGCATATAGACTTGCAAACTAGATTCACACAAATGACTATCTAAAAGCACCAATATATATAAAATTACATTGCCAGATACTTCTCAAAATAGCCACTTTACACCTATCATAAAAATCTTTTATTCTTGGCTCTAACTATTTAAAAAAAAAAAATCTTATCATGCAAGGTTGAGACACTGTTTTTATTTTTTATTTTTTTGTTTTGTTTTTAAAGTGCTTTTTCTTAACATTCTCCCACTTGTCGAACACCTTGCAAGAGCCTATAGAAAACAGGAATTAGTTGTTGGGGGCTAAAAGACCCATTAATTCGGAACACCATCTGAACTTCTCTGTGCTCACAGACTTTGTTAATGCATCTGCAACATTTGCCAAAGTTTCTATCTTCTCTAGCTTCACCTTACCATTCTCGACTATATCTCTCACGAAGTGATATTGTATGTAATAACCACCCTATTTTTTTTTGAAAATTTCAATTATAAACAAGATGCTAACATGCAATCTCCTCAACACCTTATGATCACCCAGATCCCGAGATGGGCAAGGTGAGAGCATACAATGTGTTGGATTCACTCAAACTATTCAATGCAGTTATAGAGAGTATGCAATACAATGCTCATGCAACTGCTAGGCATCCACGCCGTCCACAATCTGCGCTTGTTCAGTGGAGTGGTCAATGCAACACAAAATGATCGCACTAGGTGGCTAAGCCAACCATAGCTACACATATTAAGTGGAGTGCAAGATGCAACAGAATGAATACACAAGGCGGTAGAGCCGACCTTATCAACGCTTATTCAGCGGACGTGTGTAATACAGGCCATTGGCAGAATGTCTAAAGCTTGATCGGACCAAAATGGCCGATTGCTTGCAAGCTTCTTCATGCCAAACGGGCTGAGATATGAAATGCTATAAATATTGGCAGTAAACTATCCAGTTTACAATATGAAAATGCATGATAATATGACCCATGGTGGTACTACCATTCAGGGTTTACAAACACAGATTTTTTGCAACTATAGAATGTAAATACAATGATAATGAAGCTGCAATATCAACTTATATTACTGATATCAAACTGAATATACTATTACAACACATAGAAACTCACTAAAATCACAAGGAAACATGGTAGAAAGCATGAAATGACAACCAACACTCAAAACACTGAAATATACCTTCCCAAACTAAAACTGGAAGGTCTAGTTGGAGCTGAAACCTCTGATATCACTGTTGTTGCAGGTCTGATATAATTTTGCAGCGCTGCTATAATCCCAAATCAGCATATAACTTCACCAAAACTCTTCAAAACAATTAAAGTTCATCATCAAAACCAAGGGAAAGTCTATTCAAGGCTAACGCGCCTCAAACCACATCAAAACAAGCCCATAATCAACTCTTAATATGCCAAATGACACCTCAATCACTGCTGTCCAGGTCTGATACAAAATAATTAACTGAGCAATGTCTAAAGATGCAACTTCCAAACCCTAACCAGCAGATTGCTATGATTTTATTCAACTCCAAACTGATATAATCTGCATTCTTACCAAGAGGCACCACCAAATTGATGAAAACAGCAGAGATAAGTGAGGCGTTTAAACCCTCAAAACCCCACACCCTCACTTGTTGAAGGTACAACCAGCTCAAAGAAGTTCACCCCTATTTTTTGGTACTTCCAACAGCATTAATAAATCATCTAAACCCTTGCGCCTTGGTTAGAAATACAGATTGAAACAACATGAATTTAGTAAATTCTTGCCACACAAAAAGACTTCCAGCAATGGTACAACCTAACTGAAAAGTCCACACTTCACACCAAGACCATACAATATCAGTCTTTAAAATAAAAAATGATCTCCAAAACCAAAATAACAACAAACCCCAAAGAAGATCTTCAAAACACAACAAAATCCTCCATTGCAGCGGAAGTGTGATTCCTTGATGAAACCACCACAACTAACTGGGGGGGTTTCATCCCCAAAACCGGTATTTTCGAGAGGGTTTTCATTCTCAAGAAAATGGGAGAAGAACACAAGTTCTCTCAAATGTAGAAGCGAAAATCAAATTCATCAATAACCTTAATAATGAGCTCCAATCCTCTTTTTATAACTTTTTTGGAGCAAATAAAATATTACTTTTTTCCTTTTTGCTCCAAAAACTCATTTTTAAAAATAAATAATAAACTTATTTTCAAAATGATAATTCTTTTTCACGAGCAAAGTCTCCTGTGTGCCTAGCGCTCTTGTTTGCACAACTTAAAATCCTTTCCAATGAATAGTTACACACATAATTGCCTTTTTGAATAAAGCCTTTTTAGACAACTTTAGTAATAACCATTTAATTATTTAATTATCCACCCAATTTGCAGAAAACACTTGAATAAACCAAATATGAAATTCTAATCATACCATAATGCTTCTGAGGGTTAAGGATGATGACTCGAACCAACTTGGTGTCAATCTAAAAATAGCCTGTTTCTCTAAGAAGTGTGCAGAGCTCCCAGAAGGGCGGAATTGCATTCTGAAGGAAGAATGGGACTCACAAGATCTCCTGAACTCATTGCCATGAATAATAATGTTGCTAAAACAATTCTGTGCTCTCCAAGAAAGCTGGAGTTCTTCCTTACACCACCAATTAGTCTACGGGAAAACTCAGAAATAGGCTAATTGTTCACAAATGGGTTATGCGCAAAATGGGGACATTACATTATACACCAATGTGTTTGGTCTTGGCATGAAATGTTGGGTTCTTTGCTAAGGAGATTGCACTCTGATTGTTACAATATATTGTCATTGCACCTTGTTTGAACTCTATATTTGAACACAATCTTTTGAGCCAAATGGCTTCCTTATAGGCATGCGTAGTTGCCATATACCCTGCCTCTGTAGTGGACAAAGTGACCACAACATGTCGCTTGCTCATCCAGTTGATTGCACCACCAAATAATGTAAACACATAGGCATTGGTGGATCTTCTACTATCAACATCACTAGCCCAATCTGAATCCACATAGCCTCTAATATCCAAGGAATGTTGGTCTCTTGTTCCACAAAAACATATAGAGTACTCTGAGGTACTGTGCAAGTATCTGAAGACTCTCTTTACTGTATCCCAATGTGCTCTTCTTGGATTAGCCATGTATCGGGAAAGAACTCCCACTGATTGGGCAATGTATGGTCTTGTACAGACCATAGCATACATTAAGCTGTCAACTACACTCTAGTATGGTACTCGACTCATGTCTTCCATCTTAGATGGGGATGTAGGACAATGCAAGATAGAAAGCTTCGTTCCCATCGCAACAAGAGCACATAATGGTCTAGAATCTTACATATTAAATCTTCTTAGAATAGTATCCACATACTTTGGCCTAACCAAAGCTTTCTGTTTTGTCTATCTCTTCTAATCTCCATTTCCAAAATGTGATTTCCTGCACCAAGGTCCTTCATTTCAAACTTTGTTGAGAGCGAAGATTTTAATTCTACAATCAAACCTTTTCCTTTGCCAATAAACATGTCATCAACATACAAGACAATAACCAAGAAACGATCACCATCAGTTTTGAAATACACACAACGATCAGATTTAGACCGCACAAATCCCAAACTCAACACATATGTATCGAACTTCTGGTACCACATTCTAGGACTCTATTTTAAACCATACAGGGATTTTTTTAACTTACAGACCAAATGACTTTTACCTTTCACCACATAGTGATTTGGTCGTGTCATATAAATATCTTCCTCCAAATCACTATGAAGGAATGTTGTTTTCACATCCATTTGCTTGATCTCTAGATTATAAGCTACTGCAATAGAAAGCAAAAAATGAATGGACGTCATTTTAGCTACAGAAGAGAATATCTTACCGTAATCAACTCCCTGAACTTGGGAGTAACCTTTCACAACTAACCGTGCTTTGTACTTCTCAATGCTACCGTTTAAACCCATTTTCTTTTTGAACACCCATTTGCAACCAATGGGCTTCCGTCCTTCAAACAATGGTACAAGGTCCCATGTATCATTCTTTTTAAGAGATGCTATCTCTTCATCCATGGTTGTTTTCTAGGACTCTGCATCATTCATACCGAGAGCCTCTTCTATAGATAACGGTTCATCAACGTTAGCATTCAAAGCAAATATATATCTCCAATCATCAGGAGAATACCAATACTATTCTGGTGGTTTTCTATGCCTAGTAGACCTTCGAACAAGCTGAGGTTCAGATTTTGCTTCTTCCTTTGCTGATACAGAACTTGTGGAGCTTTCCTCAACTTCTTGCCTTTCTAAGGGCCTTGGTTCAACTTTTTCAGGCATAGGTGAAAATTGAATCACATATTTCTTTTCTTCTTTAATGTTCTGGCTCTTGCATTGTAATAGAAGGATTAGTTTCTCTAAAAATAACACTTATGGAATAGATTACCTTTTGTGCAACAAGATCCCAAAGTTCGTATCCTTTCACACCATAACTATATCTGATGAAGATACATTTAATAGCCTTGTTATCCAATTTTGTTTGCTTCTCCTTTGGCACATGTGCATATGTCTCGCAACCAAAAACTTTCAGATGTCTAAGTGAAGGCTTGTGGCCCGACCACGCCTCCATTGGTGTCTTATTAACAAAAGTTGATGTAGGAGGCATGTTTATCAAGTAGTAGGCAGTGGCTACTACTCCGGCCCAAAACCTTTGTTCTAGTCCAGCACCACTCAGCATACTTCTAGCCTTCTCCATCAAGGTCTTGTTCATTCTCTCTACAACTCCATTCTGTTGTGGAGAATACAGAATTGTCTTCTGTCTTTGGATACCGCAATCTTTACAGAATATTTCGAACTCATTGGAGCAAAATTCACCGCCATTATCTGTCCTCAAGTATTTCATCTTCTTTGCAATCTGCAACTCAACCATTGCTTTAAATTCTTTGAAACGACTGAAAACATCAGCTTAACTCTTAAGGAAATAAACCCATGTCCTCCTATTGAAATCATCAATAAAAGAAACATAATAAACTGATTTACCAATAGAATGAACATTAACTGGACCAAATACATTTGAATGGATTAGATCCAAAATACTAGAAGACTTATGAGAACTTGAGTAGAATTGAATGCGGTTCTGTTTACCCTAAATACAATGCTCGCAAAAGTCAAATTCAAGATTATAGTCATCCAACCCATTGACAAGGTTTTTGTTTTTCAAGGTCCGTAGACCTTTCTCTCTTATGTGGCCAAGTCTCCGGTGCCATAACATGGTCTTCTCTACAGGCAACTTTGATTCGGCAGATAGAATACCCTTGGTTATCCAAAAGCCATACTTACTGAACTAGTTTCTATTAGGATTCATGTAAAAAGATGCACCTGAGTCAATCAACCATTGCAGTACCACCTGCATGAGTGGCCAAGGCTGCAATAAAAGTGTCTCCATATTCCTTTTCAGACTCAGGATCAAAATCTTGCTTCTTCTTTTTCTTCTCTTCTTTATAGTCCTTTCAGAAGTGTCTAGATTTGCCATAGTTCTAGCATATCACCTTGGACTTACCAGGAGATTTTGATCTCCCCTTATTCTTGGACTTAGAATGGCCATGTTTCTTCTCATTCTTGCCTAGTTCTTTTGGTCTTCCTCGATCACTCAAAGTCTCTTTGGCATTTAGAGAGACTTTCCTTCTCATTTCCTCAGAGAGTAGAGAACTAACAACATCCTCCATCTTCAAGATGACTGAAGTGCTCCCTATGGCCATGATTAGGCTATCTCATGAGTCTGGCAACGAACATAGCAAAGTTTGGCGCCTTTCTTCGTCATCCATCTTAACCCTAACTGAGGTCAACTGAGTCACCAACATATTGAAAGTTTCTAGATGCTTAGAAATCTGTTCACTTTCTTCCATTCTCAAGGAATACAACTTCTTCCTCAAGAAAATATTATTTACTAGAGAGTTGGCTTGATATATCTCATCCAGTTTCTTCCATAGCTTCTTTGAAGTGGGTTTTTCACGAACATTTATCAAAATCGAGTTTGCAAGGCACAGTCTTATGAGACCTTTAGCTTTTCTATCCGTTACATCATATCTTGCAGCCAAAGTTGGATCCGTAGGCATCTGAACATTATCATCCATTGCATCCCATAGATCTCGATCAATCAACAGATCTTCCATCTTCAGCTTCCACATTTCAAAATTCGTGCTAGAAAATTTTTCTACTTCAATTTTCCCAGATGTGCCTGCCATCTCTATTGTCCTACAATATAGAATACAAAATACTTTGTAGAAGCTCTCACTTACAACTTGATTAGCTCAAAAACCCTGTACCCAACAAATACAACCAAAACTGGCCAAGCTCTGATACCACTTATAAGGAAGCAAACGTGTGCGGAAAAGCTTCCTACGCTAACCTTGAGAGGAGTGTTATGCAAATTTCAGTTCAACTATTACAAAGATTTCAAGAAACACATATGAAATAGTATAAACAGAATAACCATAAAATATAACACGGCGATTTACGTGGGGAAAATCCTTTCGGGAGAAAAATCCCCCACTCCAAAACGTACACAATGTATTATCAAATCTTGAAATAGATTACAACACACTTGCAATGCAAATTCTTACAGGAGTCTTCACCTCAACTCAATTCTGGAGGAATTTTGGCAACATACGGACTTGCAATGTAAACTCACACAAATGACTATCTAAAAGCACCAATATATATAAAATTACATTGCAAGAGACTTCTCAAAATAGCCACTTTACACCTATCGTAAAAATCTTCTATTCTTGGCTCTTACTATTTTTTTTTGTTTTTGTTTTTATCTTATCATGCAAGGTTGAGACACCGTTTTTATTTTTTTGTTTTGTTTTTAAAGCGCTTTTTCTAACAGCTTTCTTATGACTTTTGAATGTGTTTTTGGAATCTGGGGGTCTGTTTGATGGATTGGCCTTCTTTACGAGCTTTATTATTATTTTTTTTATTCATACTTGAGTGTTGGAGGTCACAAGGGGGACCTCCTCCCCATCCACATATTCAACATAGAAACCACGTAATCAACTGAGAAGCCACATAGAAGCCACCGATGTTACTTGGGGGATTCAAACTTGGATCTCCATCTTGAGAATCTTATGGCATTGCCATTTAAGCACAACCCCTTTCACTACGAGCTTTATTATTTATAACCAATAAACTATGTTCATTAATCAGTTTCTTTCCTTTGCAGTTGCTTCTTGAAGTTATTTATAGACCCAAAATGGAGATTCTTTTTTTCATAGTTAATAGTCATAAATGTCATACTATTGCTTGAAAACATTGGTTCGCAAAATTCTTACATTTAGATATTTGAATTTATGTTTTTAATATTTATTTCTAGGGAGATATTCCTCTGCAACCGATAACCTAACCATTAGGGATGGTTCTGCTTATGGTGACAAATGATAATGTAACTTTTTGCCTAATTGTTAGCAAATTTCTATATTGAGGTCTTTTGCCAGAAGTTCATGAAGATATGCTGTCTGCTATTTCCTTTTTTCTGACAACTGATTGCTCTATGCATCAAAACCAATTCATACACTTCAATAGCACAGGAGAAAGCCTTTCCAGCTGTTTCACTGTATACCTTATTACATCTGTTCACCACATAAATCCTGAAGAAAGAATAAGCTATGTTTTCTTTTGCCAAGTAAATTTTTGCTATGCATTGATATATTGGATGCTAGTTATTAATATATTCTCACTTCTTCTCATTATCATTCTCTGGATTTAAAATTGTTCTATTAATGGCAGGCAGAAAAGGAGCCCCTGCTAAGCAGTTATTTGTATGCAAGTATTTTAGCTCATTCATGTTTTGAGCGAGCACTGGGATTTGTTCTTGCGAATCGTCTGCAAAATCCAACTCTCCTGGCAACACAGTTAATGGATATATTTGATGATGTGTTCACAAATGATGCTGATATTCAGCAGTCAATACGATTGGATGTACAGGTTGCTAAAACTTCACATGGATGAATGCTTGCTTGTTTTTCCATTTCTGGTTGGTGTTTGGAACTTGTGTTTGATATAATTTGAACGAACTTGGAAAATCATGAATATTTGTCATGAGAATTCTTCATATATGCTTTTTTAAAACTTATTCTCTGATGATTGGCAGGCTGTTAAGGACAGAGACCCTTCTTGCAGATCATATAGCTGGGCTTTGTTGTATCTGAAGGTATGCCAATGTATTTAAAACCAGGAAAAAAGAGCGTTAGATTAAATTATTCTAGTGCTGTTTATAACTTTGTAACTGTTCTTATTTTAGAAGAAAAGAGTTGGACTCAGGCTAAAGCAGCAGTTATGGTTTTGTCTGTAATGAAGCATAATATATCAGCAATTTAATTTTCAGAATTGTTTTTTGATTAGAAAAAAATTTATATGATATAGCAAACAAGCTTTACCTTGTCAGTAAGTACAGCTGCTGGCTAGACTGCTGAACAAACATTATAATCAGACATGGCCACAGGGATCTCCATACCCTGATAAAACATGACTAAAAAGTCCCACAGTGAGTCATACAGAAACCACCTACCTAAGATAATGGAGACTTCAAACTGCCTTGTATCAAATAATCCAAAGCCAAAATTGATGAGTAGTCATAAGCCAATAAGTATTTACATTTAAAACATTGAACTTATGGATGATCATGCCAACAGTGGGAGACTCACACAAACAATTTCTCCCGTGTCCATGCAAAAACAGAGAATTTGCATAAAAACAAACTTCATTTGGCAAAGTCCTTGTTGTTCACTCTACCAAGTTGATTGACAAGAATCAAGTTGGAGGTATTGGTGTCATTACCAGCAATGAGCTTTGATATCAGCAATTTGTTTCCCAAGAAGCTTCCTTATATCCACCTTTAAGCTTTTCCACCTTCCAAATTCTGTCTAGTAGTTTTTGCATGCCCATATCATACCCTCCGTTGGTTCCATCTAGCAGGGTTTTTTTTTGCCCTCAACAAATGATTTATTAGTCTTAGTTACAGGTTGACCAAGTGTCCACAGTGATTTATATTTGGGCTTGTATTCTAATGCTTCTTTTGTTTTAATAATAATATATCTATCAAGTAGTTGGCCTAACCCAACTCTATGTAAATGGGCATAGCTCTTTATGGGGTTGATGGGCTAGCCCTTCCTTTTAGGCATTATGTCCTCAACCCACCATTTTGGTCAACACGTCTAGGTCTAGTATATCTAGGTTAGCAGGTTTTGGTAGTTGTGTAGAAAGTGATTCTCCCTGTTCATCATAAAAGGAAAATAGTTACAAATATGCCTTTATGCCTTCACAAAGTGTAATCATGTTTTGAGCTTTTGATGGAAGCTGCGTATGGGGCTACAATGTCATGTCCTCTCCGTTCTAAAAAAACAATATTATTATTGATAAGTAGGAGGTATTTTTCGCAGCATGTCAAATTATGATTTTATTTCAGGGTTTAACTGCGTGGTTTTTGAGTCAAACACATGACCCATATTTCATGAGTAGTGGTTCACATGAACCCATCTCTCGTGTTAATGAATGGTCCACTTAGCACTCATTGCATCTAGGTGATTTCACCTTGGGGGAAACTCCATGGTTAAGTGCGTTTGAGTCGGAGTAGTAGTGGGATGGGTGACCTCCCGGGAAGTCCCGATGCTTCACCCCTGTGTGCATCACCTAGATACAATGAGTGCTAAGTGGACCATTCGTTAACATGAGAGATGGGTTCATGTGAACCACTACTCATGAAATATGGGTCATGTGTTTGACTCAAAAACTACGCAGTTAAACCCTGAAATAAAATCATAATAATAATATTATTATTATAATAAAAGTGTTTTTAAACACTGAAATTATATATAATATTAAATATAAAATTAATTATTAAAATATACATAAATTAATAATAAAAATAAAACAAAATTCAAATTTCAAAATAAGGCACTCAAATTGGGCCCATGCATCCCATTCAGGGAGGATATATCAGCAGGTGTATTTCCTCATTTTTGAGGCATTCGATTTTGAATTCTGCATTCACCAGATCACAAATTTTCAGGAACTCAGGGCGTTGGGATGAAAACCCCAAGTCTGCAATTCCTAGAGGTATTGGACAGAAACACAATCCCTCACCTTGGCGACTTCAATCTAGAAGGAGCAGGCTGTATTAATTGGTTAAATCTGTTGTGTTTTACAGTTTTAGGGTAAGGAGATTTCTAGGGAGAGGCAAATTGATTGACATATCAAAGGCGCTGTGGTGCAAAGGTAACCCTAGTGATTCCTTACAAGGCTTGAACTGTGGCTGCAAAATAGAGACTTCACCACCAGCATAATTGGAAGAGTCATTGTTGAATCAAAGGCTGGATATTTGCCAGGAGACAAGGGTTGCGCTAGTGGCAAGCGATTTCCATAATAAAAAGCTCACAACCTGTTTATTGCAATTGGTGGGATTATCACTAAATCCAGGTTGTGGGGATTAGGATAGTCTGGAGCAAATCATCATCGCCCCATTGACAAGGCGGAAGACTGAAATCGGCATACTGGAGGAAGAATTGTTCAGGGCGGCTTGTAAGAAACTGAGTCTGCACTTATTCATTCATATAAAACTACACCAGTCCGCTATTAGATTTCTGAGTGGGGCAGCCATCTCTTGGAGGACCGTAGGAGTTGCGGCACTAGTGGTCACTGGATCCAAAATCAATTGATTGCTAGATCTACGGTAAACAAGCCAACAAGACTAAAAATTAGTATAAGGGTTATTTCATACGATACTGATGTTTTGGGCCAAGGGCAACACCCACACTGCCTTGGATATTTGTGTTTGAGTTTGCATTCTTACTTTCTCAAGGAAGTTCTCTATTCTTTGTGTAATGTTTATTCAATATTCACCAACATAAATAATGTTAAAAAAAAGCAAGAGTTAAAAAGAAATTTCCAGTGCCTTGATCTATGCTGTACAGTAGCCCGCTAAGATCTGTTCTAGTAACTCCCATTCTACCATCTGATTGTTATGGAATAAAGAACCATCACATTAGTTCAGTGAGACAACCCCATCAACTCTCTTTGGTTCAAGTCATTCTTCTTCATCTACCTTTAACTTCTAAGTGAAACCCTAGGTACGAGAAAGGTGGCATTACAAAAACTCTTCCTGCATAAAACTAGTTGGTTCATTACTCACTTCATGGTCTGGTTGGATTATACTAACATCAATACATGTGTTGATTTCATACTTATAAGCATCAAGCAGAGTTGGATTAATGCTCCTCCAAAATACATGTTGAATCATTGCTTACAAATAGCAAGTAAAATTGGATTTATTCTATCAAACATAAACACAAGGGGAGGTAGTCTTGTTCTCATACCATATCAGTTGAACTTTGTCATGTCCCCTACGCCTCCCACCAATTAGTTATATATATTAATTTAATTTAATAGTGTTTCTTAATATTGCCCTAATAATAACTATTATAATAATAATATTAATATTTATAATAATAAAAATATTTGAATCTGAAGGTGTCGACTGGGAATTTCAAAACTAGATGGCGGACTTGATCTTTCTGTTCTTGGCAATCGGTATAAAGGTAACACCATTCCAAGTCGATAGGCAATTTACAGAGATGGTTGGGACGGAAACCCCATTGAGCTTACCCAGATAGGACGAAAACCTTACCTGGTTCGTTGTTCTAAAAAAACATTGCAATCTACCCTCAAGGGAAGTGGTTGGAGAAGCTTAAACCACGGATTTATGGGCCTTACAAGATCAAACGAAGGGGAGGGGAAGTGGCATATGAGCTAGAATTACCAACAAACAGCAGAATCCATAATATTTTTCATGTATCTCACCTCAAGAAGGTATTGGGACAGCATATCACTCTTTGTTCAGAGCTGCCTCCACTTGATGATGAAGGGAAAATTATCTTGGAACTCGAAGCAATCATAGATATGAGGGAGAAGAAGCTTAGAAATAAGGTCATTTCAGAGTATCTGGTGAAGTGGAAGAGTTTGCCTCTTGAGGACGCTATGTGGGAAGGAGCAGAAATTTTTGATCATCCTAATCTAAAGTTGCTTGAGTGCAAGCAAATTGGGAGGGGAGGACTGTCATGTCCCCTACGCCTCCCACCAATTAGTTATATATATGTTATTTTAATTTAATAATTGTTTCTTAACACTACCCTAATAATAATAATAATATTTATAACAATAAAAACATTTGAATTTGAAGGCGCCGATTGGAAATTTCAAAACTAGACGGCCGACTTAATCTTTTTGTTCTTGGCAACTACGTTACTGAATCGTTCAGTCTACAAGGCCGATTCTGGGTATGAAATGTCCCGGAATCGGATACCGATCGGAATCAACCCTAGGTTTGACCTTGGGATAAATTTTTAACTCGTGAAACGATCCCATGATTTCTTTGCCGAATCCATGCGATTATACTGATTTTGTGGTGATTCCAAGCCGAATTCGAGTGTTTCAACCTGCACACACACGTTTCGAAAGGATTTTTTTCTTTATTAACTCAAAAAAGCCCTAAACGACATGCATTTATTGACAGATTTATTAACTCAAAAAAGCCCTCCGTTTGTCTGCTTTCATTGTTTGTGGTGCCTATTTCATTGTTTGCGGCCCAACAGGGAAGGATTGATGGTGGGGAAGAGGGCGAGACATCCAGGCATGTCCCAAAGCCAACTTTCATTCCCAGACAGAAGACACTGAATCGCACAGTATAACATTAAAGTTTGGCACAAATGCAGAAAAAAATTGCAACCCCGTATAATTTGATTTAAACTTATATGATAGATAATAAATAATATATTTATATTGTATTAATGTTAAACTTATATGGTAGATAATAAATAATATATTTATATTGTATTAATGTTATTATATAAAATTTATATTGTATTAAATTTAAATATATAAATTTATATAATTATTATTAAACATAATAATTAATAATAATTAAGTTATTAACTGTATAACATAATAATTGTATATAGAATTAATAATTAATAATTTTATAGTTTATACTATATAATAGTTTTAAATTTTAATTTATAATGTATATAAATAAAATAAATAAATAATAAATAAACATATAACTATATTTTAATTTTTAATCAGAAATTTATATTAATAAATTAATATTTAATAATCATAATATTATTATATCTTAATAATATTTTAATTTATTTGTATGTTTTTTAATATTATTATTATATACTTTAATTTTTTATATGTTTTTGTGTAGACGTACCCAACCCCCCCCAAAAAATTTGCCGTACCGGTGTACCGGATTCACGTACCCGTACCCCTGCCCGATTCCGATTCGGTAACTTAGTGGTATAAAGGTAACACCATTCCAATTCGATAGGCATCGGATTTTATGCATTGTTCAAGTTACTGTTTGCAATTTACAGAGCTGGTTGGGATGGAAACCCCATTGAGCTTACCCAGGTAGGATGAAAACCTTACCTGGTTCATTGTTCTAAAAAAACATTGCTGGGGCTAGTGTGTGGATTTAACATAAGGAAATATTTCATTGCAGGAAGCAGCGCAAGTATCTTAGCGACCCCAAACTAGGAACGATTCTTGCACATCTCAAAGCATCAAGAGCATTCAAAGTCACATCATCTCACAGATCTAGGAGACTTCCGTGACAGTGGGAGGCGTCGCGCCATAATTGCTGAGGATACATCCTGTAGGAGCGACTAGGTGTCTGTGACACCATCAGATCGATAACAACATCCAGATTGAAGATCGTGGACTAGCGTCACTTCAATACTAAGTCAATAATCAGGAAACGTTGGGTGACTGAATCCTCACAAGCTTAACACTCAGATCCAACGAAGTTACCAGGAATGAAGAGAGTTTAGTTTCAGTATTAAGCAGCTGGCATTTGTGAACAAATCTGATCACATACCTGTACAGCACCTAGCACTGGTAGCATCTCAGAGTCCACACACCCAGCGTCGGGACAAGAACATGGTCAGAATTTTGGTTTACTACTGTGATTTCCTTGTAGTTCTGGAGTGGTGTTTTATAAGGAAATACTGTGATTTGCAAGCTGTGATACAGTACTTATATATATTCTGCATAAATTCATTTGTATTGGATGAGCCCATGTTATCAGTAGTAACAGTGTTCACAGTGATTAATTCTGAGTATTTTTTGTTACATATAATTGTCCTGTGTGATCTGATAGTGGCAAATTAATAACTGGAAATGCACAAATATTAACCCTAGAATTGATCAGGGATATTTCAAACTTAGATGAGATAGATGAGTGTGAGTCAAAGTGAGACAAATTGATTTTATACTACATGAAAGCGAGATTCATGGAATCACTAGATCCTTAGTCTTCAGGATTTGACCCAAGCATTTTGGGATTCCCAAAGATAATAAGTTGAATTCATCTGTGATAGGTTTTCTGTTTACTCATGCTTTATGTTAATCTTCCTTATGAGGTAAGGCACTATAATCAATAATCAATTATGCCATTATCAATGACAGATAACTTTTAAACCCCCAAAAGACATAACTGCAAGTTTCAGGGATCTCAAGAATGATGTCAGTTACCAATCACTGATTCCCTAAGGTACCAAACTTCATGACAGTCAAGAACATGCAGTGCCCATGCAAGAGTAAGAGATATTCAATGCAAGAGATTGGAGTTGCGTTATCTTCTAAGGTTTCAGTCTCAAACACAAACTTTGTTCCTTTTCAATGATACAACTCACATAGCAAACTCAGTAGAGATACATAACAACTGCCCATGTTGCAAACAAGATCAATGACATGACTAGACAGTGTTTCCATAGCTAACGGGTGACAGGGTTCTACCCTCAAGATCAGTATTCCTTAACTCTTAATAACTGCCAATATGGTCTAAACACAATCGTCTATCAGATAAATATAGAAGTTTACACACAAGTAATAACATTGTTAGCAATCCATGATGGTCAAATTCATATCAAATCCATGACAGTTAATTTTATTTCAAATCCATATGACAGTTAAGTTTATATCAGACCTATTAACATAGCATCCAACAACTAGAAGAGTCAACACTGCATAGCACATAGCATCCAACACAACAATATTTGACCCAACATATCTCATGGCATCATACAACTTTCAGTAATATTCTATATAATATAGCATCCATCAACTACAACAGTCAGCAAAACTCTGTCTCACTTCATTCACATTGCTTCTACAGTATTATTTGACCTGTGGAAAAGTTCTAGGGTTTACCAAACGATAAACAACCAGCAAAACTCTGTATCACTTCATTCACATTGCTTCTACAGTATTATTTGACCTGTGGAAAAGTTCTAGGGTTTACCAATAGTTTGTGATGCTCGTTTCCCATCCAGGATCTACTCACAGTTGTGGGGTTTGAACAAGGATACTGAAATACCAGACCTCCATGTACGGGAGTATGTCCTGTTGGGAAAGGGCCAAAGCCAAAACAAGTAAACCATAAAAATAACAATTGCATAGGTCATAAAACCTCTAACCTGGATAAGTAGCAAATTGAGTGTTGTAAATCAAGTTGAGTGTCTTCTATCGAATCAGTGTACATTTGCCTCCTTTCCTTTGACTTATAAACTGGTCCAATGCACTCAAACTCAAAGGGTATTACTTACAACAAACAAATCATAACGGACACAATTAGAATTATCATAATAGTTACAAAAAGGGTTTATGGCATGTTTAGTGGTAATTGCAAACCATGCTAAATAGTAAATATAACGTTTCTTACACAGAAGTGGCAGGGTCTTCAAAATATAACTCCACTTCTAAAGCATCCACTCTGCTTTTGTTTAATTCTACCTGGTCATGATTGTTGCCTCACCCACCACAACTCACTCTAGAAGCCCATGCAAAATTACTGTTCCAAGATACTTTATGGAAAAAGAGTAGAAAATACAACAGAACGTGGAAAATATGCTTCCAGCAGCAACAACAGGAATATCCACGTGCCTCATAATGACTACCATGGAAGAAATGGCAGGTCACTTGGATAATGATGAAGAGGAAATAAATTGTGTGCCTTGGCAGGTTGACATGGATAATACTCAGAATTGGTAGGAGCTAAATGATAATACTAATAGTAAGAGAAATTGTGAGGAAGGGACAAGGTCTGCAATATCATACTGCATCAAAAGTCTTGATAGCGTGTTAGAACATTTGGACATGGTACTATTAGAAGAAGATAGTTTTGAGAGTAAAGAAGAGGACAATATAAGGGAGTGTAATAATGTCTACTAAGCCAACACCTTGAATATTAACTGAAGTTGCCCTCTTTCTATAATGAATGATTTGTGTGTCAAGCAAAATTCTCTGGGATCATCATGACTTTGGATAACTGGGACTTAATAGGAAATGCCTATAGAGGTGGATGGATGGCAGGAGTTTCCGAAATTTGGATAGCTGTATATTTTTCTTATTGTGTTCTACCCCTGCAATTTCCAAGAAGAAGCAAAAGATGAAGCGATTAAAGAGCATCCTCCTTGCTTTTTTCTCACAATCTGAATATATCTAATTCAGAATGGAGGTAGAAGAAGATGGCAAAAGGTCCTTTCTTAGATGTCCTAATTATTTAAAAATGAAGATGGGTCTCTTGAGCATCAATTTTATTGAAAGAAGACACACACGAGCTTGTACATCAGAGCGGATTCACATCACCATCCATCCCAAAAAGTTGTTCTCAACACACTTTTTACAAGAGCTATGAAAATTGTATCAAATAGGTATGAATATTGTAATGGAGCGAAAAAAAGCAGAGCAGGCGTCTAAGGCGGGAGGAAGCATGGATTTCGAGGGTGATTCTCAAGAAGCAGAGTTGAGACTCGGCAAAGGATCGGCAGAAGGAGGTCCAGGAGTTGGAAAGATAGGTGCTCCGGAAGCAGAGGAAGGCTGCTCGAAGTCTCCCAAACCATGGACGGCGATAGGGAATGTTAATCTTCAAGTTTCAGAGGAAATTCCAGTCATTCAAATTCCTGACGAGCTATTGAACTCCAAGGTAGAAAGACTCCAGAAAAATGCAGTTATTGCAAAATTTGTTGGGATTTGGCCCCCAATCTCCAAGATTAAGGATTGGATAGCGAGGAAGTGGCTTGGTGCGAAGGTGGAGATCAGTTTTTTGGCATTAGGGTTTCTTCAAATTGAATTTCAGTCGGAATTTGAAAGGGATAGCATTCTTAATAGTGGGCCATGGTTTATGGGCAATGCGGGTTTGTTTATCAGAGCATGGACTCCTGGCTTTGATCCCCATAAGGAATTATTACAAAAGGCGCCTATTTGGATCAGATTGTATAAGTTGCCCTAGGAACTCTAGACGGAGGAAATCTTCAAAGCAATTGGGAATTCATTGGGTTCCTTCATCTCTTGTTCAAATGCTTTGCAGCTAGGCAGGTTAGCCTCTTATGCTAGGATTTGTGTCTACCTAGATCTGAGTAAGCCTTTACTCCACTCGATAAAATTATCCTCGGCATTGGGCATCTGGAACCAGGAGCTAGACTATGAGTGTTTATCGATCAGATGCTTCAAATGTCGTAAGGTAGGGCATATGGCTCGATCTTGCGACCAATTTTTTAAAAAAGAAGGCGAACCTAGGAAAAAGGTGGTCAATGAGGTTGAGCAGGGGAAAGACTGGTAGGGAAACATGGACCATGTCCAGGAGACTTAGAAGGTTGTCCCTCAGCCTTGTGCGGATGTTGATTCTCAGGATGTGGCAGTGGTTGAGGATGTTCTTAAAAATGTGGGAAACAAATTGACCTCAAATTTGGATAAAGAGAATGGCTTGGATCTAGCCCTCCAGGCTCTCTCCGAAAATTTTGAGGGGGTGGATCTTTCAAAAGAAGTGAATTCTGAGGAAAAAGAGAATGAGTGGAAAATTCAAACTAGGAGTGGAAAGAAAGGTAAAGCCAACTTGATTATGGATGTAGGCGGACCTATTCTTAAGGGACGCAAGTCAGATATGAACAAAGTGAAAAGTGCAGCCTTGGCAGATGTGGGCAAAGGCACTCAGGAGTCTATGAACAAATTCGTTAAGAAGGGGAGCGAGCACTCCTAGCAGACTCAGAAGAAATGAAGTCAATCAGCTGGAATGTCCGTGGCCTTAATGGCTCGGAAAAGCGCCCCCTGGTTAAGCGGCTCATAGAAAAAGAGACTCCGGACATCCTTCTGCTACAGGAAACCAAAGTGGAGTCTGGAGAAATGCTAGCTTTATTAAAGAAAATCTGGAGATTTGTTGAGGGCAAGGCTATTGGAGCTACAGGGGGTCTGGCTGTGGCTTGGAACAATCTCAAATTTGAAGGGGTGTTGATTGCGGAGGGTAAAAATCAGATCTCGATCGATTTGAGGGAGCAGAGCGATTTTTATTGACAAACTTTTATGGTTCGAATCTGGAAAGCGATAGGGTGGCTTGCTGGAAGCATTTGTTAGAGTTAAGGGAGCATCATTCAGAGCTTAATTGGATAATTGGTGGCGACTTCAATGCGATCTTGTCCCTGGAAGATAAAAAGGGGGAAGACTTCTGGGGAGTGTGGGCTCTTAGAGCTTTAGGAACTTCTGTGAAGAAGGCTTGCTGGTGGATATTCAGCCTAAGGTTGGTTGGTTCACATGGACTAATAACAGATTAGGGGAGGATAATATATTGAGTAGAATGGATAGATTTCCAATTAATTCAAATTGGTTGATTAATTCTGGAGATTTCATTCTTGAGGTATGCAGTTTCGGAGGATCGGATCATTGGCCAATCAAGCTTCAGAGCGCCAATAGTAGAAGACTGAAAGGAATACCTTTCAAAATGGAAGCCTTTTGGTATGAACATCCAGAGTTTTCTGAAGCTTTAGAAGGCTGGTGGCACAAAGAAGTTAAAGGTAATAAGAGATTCATCATTCAAAAAAAGCTTCAGGAGGTCAAAACTCAAGATAGGATTTGGAATAAGCAGGTGATGGGCAATCTTTTTGTAGCCAAAATCAAGGCGGAGGAGGAGTTGGCTAAAGCGGAGCAAGATTTGATCTCTTTGGGTTGTTCAGAGGAAAGCAAAAGGGAAGAGAAAGACAAATTAGAGGCCTTTAACAGGATTCTGAGAATGGAAGAGATTTTTTGGCTCCAAAAATCTAGGGTCAGATGGTTAAAAGTAGACAACAACACAAAATTCTTCCATCTTTCCATGGTGATCAGTAGAAATAGGAATAAAATTCTGAGGATTGAGAAGCCTGATGGGTCTGTGTTAGAAGATATGGAAGCAATAAGGGAGGAAGGTAAGAATCATTTCCAGGCACATCTGGGAATCCTGGAGGAGGGTGATTTAGAGGCTCAATCTAGGCTGCTAGATAACTTACCCATTGTGGTTTCCAAAGATATGAATGACTCCCTACTCAAACCTTTCTCCAAGGAAGAGATCAAGAAAGCAGCTTTGTCTTTGGGAGCTCACAAAGCCCTGGGGCTAGATGGTTTTCAAGCAGGTTTCTTTCACAAATTCTGGGATTTGGTCGAAGAGGATGTGTGGCAGGTAACTGAGGAGTGCAGAAGCAGAAAGACAGTGATGAGTTCTTGGAATCAAACCTATATTGCCCTCATTTCGAAGATTCAAAACCCCAATTACTTCGACGAGTATAGGCCAATTTCTTTATGTAATTCCATATATAAGATTGTAGCAAAAGCTATGGCTTCCAGGCTTAAAGTTTGTTTGGAATCTTTTATCTCTGAGGAACAAAGCGGTTTTTTGCAGGGAAGGCAGATTTTGGATGGTGTTGTCTTGGCACATGAGACCATACATTCAATTAGAGATCGAAAGAAAGAAGGCATGATCATAAAGTTGGATATGAATAAAGCTTATGATAGAGTGTCATGGCAATTCTTGCTGGAGATCCTAAAGAAGTTGGGTTTTGAGGAGACATGGTGTAGATGGATCTTGAGTTGCATTTCCTTTGTCCAATATGCAGTTCTTATTAATGGAAGAGCTACGGATTTCTTTCAAACCAGGAGAGGTTTGAGACAAGGGGACCCAATGTCTCCCTTTCTCTTCTTGATCATGGCAGAAGCATTGAGCCACTCTTTGAGGCGGGCTCGAGAGATGGGTAGAATAAAAGGTCTACAGTTTTTGGGTGGATGCTCAAATCTCACCCACCTTCAGTTTGTCGATGATACTTTGCTTTTTGGGGAAGCCACTATTCAGGAAGCTTCTAGGCTTAAAGGAATCCTGACAGATTATGAAAAAGCGGCAGGGCAAAAAGTCAATAAAGGTAAGTCTAGGATTTTTGTTCTAGTGCTTTGGATATAAAAAGAATTCTAGATTTTGAGGGGACCTTGCCAAGTAGCTATTTGGGGTTGCCGTTGATTAATAATAGAGCCTCGGAGGATGAATGGAGGAAAGTGGTAGAGAAAGTTCAGGGGAAGTTGGCAAGCTGGAAGGGAAGATGGTTGACCCTGGCAGGAAAGATTACCTTGGTCAAGGCATCCTTAGCGGCCGTTCCGATTTACACTTTGTCGGTGTTCCAAGCTCCAAGCAAGGTTGCAGCTGCACTAGAAAAGACGCAGAGAACTTTCTTGTGGAGAGGTGTGGAGGACAAGTTCAAATACACTTTGGTGAAATGGGATACAGTCTGTAAGCCAAAAAGGAAAGGTGGATTGGGTTTGAGGAAAATAAAAGATATGAATAGGGCACTCGGGGCAAAACTAGGGTGGAGATTGTATGAAGAAAAGGACTGTCTTTGGACAAAGTCTTACAAGCAAAGTATTTGTAGAATAGGGTGGAGAACTTGTGGGACTGTGAGGCACTTCCAGCTGGGTCAAGTATCTGGAATTTCATAAGTAGCTGCTCAAAGGTGCTTAGGCAGGATTTAGTTTGGCAAGCAGGTAAAGGTACTAAGATTAGTTTTTGGCGGGATCCTTGGGTTGGAGGAAAGCCGTTGATCTCCAACCCTGCTTTTGCTAGACTGGCTGGGCAAATGGAACCTAGGCTGGGGATGATGGTCAGCAATTACAAGGAAAAGGTTGAGGATAAGTGAAGTGGAAGTCTCCTGTGGGGTTGACTGAAGATGATTCCAAGATTTGGAGGGAAGTCAGGGAGCTTATTAACAAGGTTCCCTTTTCTGATGATGAGGACAGGAGAAGATGGAGATTCAGTGGTGAAGGATTTGTGACGATTAAGGAGGCTTTCTGCAAATATTTCAGTGGCGGGATCAAGATTGAGAGGGAGGTGGCCAACCTTATTTGGTGCAAGCAGGGTTTACCAAAAGCCAAAGCTTTTTTATGGATAGCTTGGAAGGGACGGGCTTTGACATGGGAGCGACTGAGGAAATTGGGGAAATCAGGTCCGTCGAGGTGTCCTCTATGCAAATCCGCTGAGGAGGAAGGCAACCATATTTTTCACCAGTTTGATTTTGCTTAGGAAATTTGGGGTAGATTCTTGGACAGGTGGAGCTTGAAATGGGTAGGGTTGAAGGATGTAAAGAGTTTATTAGAAGGGTGGATTTTGCGGATTAAGAGCAAAGGTTTGTGTATGATTTGGGAAGTCTTCCTAGCTGTAGCAATTTGGAATCTATGGTTGGAACGAAACAACAGGGTCTTCAATGATAAGGAGAAGAATGTGAATTTAGTCTGGGATTGGATTGAAAGTTTGATTGGAGAACTAGGGGAAGTGTGGAAGTCTGGATCCTGGAAGATCTCTGAGGAAAAGGATTGGGCTTGAGAGTGGCCTAGATTTGGTTGGCTGGGTTCTCAAGGTATTTGCCTCTAGCCAGGGGGGACCAGATGGTGCTGTGGTCCCCCCCGGATACTGGGTGGGTGAAACTCAACTTTGATGGAGCGGCTCGGGGAAATTCGGGCAAGGCGGGAGGAGGAGGAATCATTAGGGATGGGGCTGGACAGCCGATGGGTTATTACTTTATTGCTTTAGGAGAGGAGACCAATAATACAACTGAAGCTTTAGCCTTGTTGGAAGGAATAAGAATTGCTATTAAATATGGTTGGTTGAATCTGTCAATCGAGGGAGACTCCAAATTGATCATTGATCTACTTGGAGAAGGAAGTTCCAGGAATTGGAGACTTGATCTAGTAATGAAAGAAACAAAATTGTTAGTAAGAAATTTCCATCAGATGAAAATTTCTCATATTTTGAGAGAGGGTAACAAGGTTGCCGATTGAGCAGCCAATCAAGGGATAGACTCAGCTCAAGTGTCTAAGGCTGGGGATGGATTGCTTATTAAGGAGTATCCCAGAGAGTTGAGAAGATTGATCGGATTTGATATCAAACTCCATCCGCCTGATAAAGGGCAAGCACCTTGGCTAAGAGAGTGAAGTCTAAGGAATACAAGGCATTGGAGTATGTGCTGAGTTGATGGGACGGTTGGCAAAGTTTATTCATGGCTTTGGGTGTTGGCATGTTTCTCTCCTTACGACTATAGGCGGTGAAGACGGTTGTGGTGTTTACATCATGTATGTGAGCTGGATACTTGTGCGAGCATTCATTTCAAGGTAGGGCGGATGCATCGTGGTTTTAAGTAGGATGGACACGTTTGTTTTCACTGCCTCGCTCTTTCCATTCTCTGGCTTGCGTCTGTCTCTTGTGGTTTTGGTGGTTTTCATGGCGGGGGTGGTTGGAGAATGCTCAATGGTTGCAGGGCCTTCTCTGAGGAGGCGGCAATTCCCAAGGAAGGGGAAAAATAAATCGATTGGTGGTGTTATAGTACAAGGGAAGGGAAAGAGGAAGCTGAAGGTCTCGGGGAGGAGTGTCCTTGTTGATTCTGTTGAGCTCTTGAATGCAGGCATCAAGAACCCTCTGTTACGTCGCTGGGTTGGAAGGTTTATAGACATGGCCAAGACGGTGGAGTTGGGAGGAAAATGATGGGCTCCGCGAGACAATTTCATCCTTTTTGTTGGATCCTCAGACTTCCCGTGGGAGGTGGAATGTATTTGGTGCTGCACAGTCTTTGATGATGGCTATGATGACGTTGATTGCTGCTTCTTCTATTTTGGTCCATGAAGATTTGGTGGAACAGACAAAGGAGGCTCAGTTGAATCAGAAGTTCCTCCTTGATCACGTACACGAGTTGTAGGAAGGTTAGATTAAGCTTCGAAAGCTGGTAGAGAGAAGGGCGGAGAAATTGCATTTTGAAGGTGGAAGCAGAAGACAAGGCCGAGTTCAGGTGCCCGTGTGATGAGGAATTCTACCTGGTGGATCTCTCTGGCAAGGATGGGGTTGACGGGTAACTTGGTTCTTGTGTTCAGTGTATTTCTCAGTCTTTATATATCTGTAGGTTCTAGTGTTTAAGATTATGGAGAGGCCTATGTAATTTGCCCTCCTATTTTGTCTGCTAGCTTGTTAAGACAGCTGTTTTAAGACTATAAGGGCTTCGGCTCTGCTTTTGATAGGGGTCCTTGGCCCTTACCAGGGTATACATAAAAAAAAGAGCTATGAAAATTGTAGCAAGGAACATATAGAATCAAAGTTTAGGTATCTTACTGAGATGTTCAAAAGAGAAATGGTTATAAGAAATAAAGAAGGTTGCTCCAGAAGAGTGCAAAGAGGTCCCCAGAGGAGAGGGGCAATCTCTGAACAGGATATAAAAGCTTGCTTACCATATTTGCAAGAGACCTTAGAAAAGTTGGCAAGGATACTAAGAAGGAATGGCATAAAAACTGATTTTAAGCCTGTGAAGATCCTTCAAATTAAACTTAGGAACTGAAAAGAGCCTTTGGATCCGAAGCTAAGAAAAGGAGTGTACTTAATCCCATGCTTGTGTGGAAACTGTAGATTGGGGAAACATGATACCCCCGGCGGACAAGACGTAAAGAGCATTGTTCTGATTTACAGACCAAAAAGCTTAACAAATCAGCATTGGTAGAACATGAGTGTCGTGCCCCTTTCTTCGGAATGGTCACCATCTAGAGATTGTTGTACTTTCCTAGTGGACTTCGAGGTACCGGAAAAGTTGGGCTCCATCCTAGACGCCATCATTTCACTTTTGGATGCTCTTTCATAATTATTTGGCCTTGGGCGAATCACCTTTGACATGGAGATCATGGATATATGAGCGCTTCACATGGATTAGCACATTTCCAATAATTACTTAATTATTATCACTTTGGGCGCTTGAGGGAAATAATTGAAGAGATAAAATAATAATTAATTACTTCTTGGCGCCTTTCATTAGGCAAGGATGCTTCTGGATAGGTCTGCCCTCTGGGAGGGAAAAGTTGTAATTCAAATTGTGCACACAAGCCTAGGTTGGCCAGGAGGAGGAATAAAACATAAATTGTGTATAAATAGTCCATGGCAATTGGCATTTGAGACATCATTGAAGCATTCATTCATTTCATTGTGGAGAACAATCTCAAATGGAGCTTGGGACGAAAACCTTAAGTCTTCTAAGGGAAGTTGGGCGACAATCTAGCTTCTCATTGTGAGGGTTCCGTGACGGGGATCCATTGGAGCATTCAATCAGCAAGTGCAGAAGTTCATATCAGCTCTAGGAGAAGCATTTCCATTAGGCGATCACGTTAGGGAATTACCCTATCTTGGGCGCACCATACTTGAAGGAGGGTGAACTGTTTTAGGGCAGATCTGTGGTGAACATCTTCAGCTAGCGCCCTAGGGTTTTGAGCAGAGATATAACAGCAGGTTTATCTTTCTTTATCAGCTCTTGTTAGAGATTCTTTGTATACTTTGGCATGTATGTAAGCTGATTCATATCAGCCAATTATCTATGTATATTCTCCCACCATTTGGAGTAATAAATCAGATATAATACTCAGTCTATATCAGCAGCCTGCACATTTCATATTTCTTGGTTTTCTTCTATATGTTCATATGTGAATTCAATGCTAAATATGTTCTATATGAAGGAGCGAACCTAATGAGCATAATTCCTTGATGTTATTGTGAGTTTGGGCCATAAATATAATTGTTTTCAAGTCTGATTTCGAGCAGAGCTAGGGTTAGGGCAGATTGTTAAAGTGCAGAAATTAAGGGCAGAACTAGGGTCTTGGTGTAATATCCATTTGGGATATTACAAGTGGTATCGGAGCCATGATCCTGCCAGCCTGGAGGGTTTGATTAGTCACTATGGGTTTGTCTTTCACCATGGACAAAAAGTGGAACCGTGCATCTGCATCTTTTTGGCAAATACAAGAGAGGCTGCAAAGAACATTGGATCAATGGAAGCAAAAAGAAGAAGCCAAAAGATTCAAAGTTCCCATAGGAGAAAAGGTAGAAAAGAAAGAAGACTCGCAGCCCACAAAGGATCAAGAGGAGAACATAAACCAGTCCATGTATGTTGAAGATCGGGCCCCGAGCCCTAAAGAAGTCAAAGCCCTAGTTACACGTCAGCCCACTAAAGATAAAATAGAAGATGCCGCCATGGAAGACTTGCATCATAAGGATATGGGTGAGGAAGCATCAAACATGACAAATGGCGAAGACCTAAGACAACATGATGATTACACGATTGAAGAAGTTGCCACCATGGAGATTGTCAAGCCGACTATATTGGATCAAGGTATGAATTCATTTGATGTTCCCTTGGTTGAGCATAGCATTGTTTTATCTTCTCTACATCATAATGGTATGGAGTCAAATGATGGTACGGATATCCTTGAGATGAATATCATTCATAAGGATAATTCAGAAATTTCAGTGGGCAGTAGTCAAAGAGGGTCGGCATGGCAAGATAATGAGGTCATAGCGGTGCACACATCTCCTAGATCAGCCATTGAGGAAGATCATGAGGTAGAAGATTCTACCTACTACTTTGATGGAGATCCGTTGATAAAGCTTAATGAAGACTTGGCTTTCGCACCTGGGCATAATGAAGAAGTTGATTCATGGAGGCATGAACGAGCTATGTTTGGGCCACATCACTTGAAGGAGAAAATGAAGATTGAAGGAAAGGATGAGCACTTGAAGGAAGACCTTTACCTCACATGATTTCAAAGGTTTGAAAAGACCGTGGCTATGATGGAGGACGACTACTTGCATCCTCTTATGGGTAGTGATCATCTATTCAAAATGTGCGAGGTATATGTGTGTGCTTTGAGAAGGGAGGACGATATGATAAATGAGCTCATACACACATCAGAAATTCAGTCTTCTGTGCAGCCACATGCACAGGACAATATGCCAACACAAAGAGTGAAGGAATTGATGGTACACATGGAGACATAGATCGCAACTATGGGACAGAGTTTGACACACTTGATTTTTCATGGGAGACATGCTGGGGACCAGCTCTAGTTGGAGATCATTCAATCATAAGGGAAGAGGCGACTAGGAGCTATGAAGACATTTTTCAAAGGCACAAAGTCAGGTCTGATTTTCTACATTGCAACAGCAGTCTGTTATTTTCACCTCATCAGGACATATCAGCCATGAGGATCAGCCTTGAGGCATATGCTTTACACGGAGAGGACTGTGTTGGATCAGCTTTGAAGGGAAAGTATGCAACAGCAATGATAGCAAGGCTCAAGAAGGATGAAGACACTATGGAAAGGTATGATAGCAATTTTGGTTTTCTGATCTGGAACAGCAGTCTATGGTTCTTGTATGATCACATGTTGGCAGCCCTTACACATAAGTTTAAGGCTGGGAAGACATCTTCCATTGTTGGGGATACATATGAGGTTTTATTGGTGTGTCTACGACCCAAGGAAACCAAACTAGTTCAGCATGACATATGGCACATGAGGAAGGAGTCTTGGATGGTAGCTAAGCGGGTAGGACAGTTGAGTTTGAGGTATGACTCCGAGTTCCTTGATTGTTCACTTCATGAGGAGTTGGTGTCACATCTTATGGAGAGCCACTTGAAGACTCACATCATAGGCTGGGATGACATCTTTGAGTACACCCTACCAGCCACTAGTGCTGTGGCTACTTATGTTGATGTGATTTTGGATGGATCTTTGATCCCTCATGCGGAGATTGCTTGTGATGATCTCTATCATATCGATGCCTCTTTGGTGGAGCACATAGCTGCTTTATTTCAGAGATTTGTGATGCATACCACGAAGACTCTTGCTTCTGCGAGGCATGCTATGAAGGTGCAGCTGAACCATGACATAAGGTATGAGGATATTGCTATGATGTTTGATTTGGAGTTGCTAATGCTTGTGTATCAGCTGGGTGATGGCATAGGGGTTGGAAGAAAGCATGAAGACCTTGATATTCCAGCCCTAGCTCATAGGGATCTATTCCTCACTTTGATAGAAGATGGCTGCTATACTTCATGGTGCGTAGACTCTTGGTGAGCCGCAGCTACTCGGGAGTTTGGTGAGATTATTGAGGCTACACTTAGTGGAGAAGCCACTAATAACATGACTTCACTTGAAGATGGAGTCATAAGGGATTCAGTTTGGGATGACTCTTGGACCATTCATGGAGGTGGTGTGGAGTCAAGTGATACCATGATACAACTCCAACATTATTTGGTCGTACTTGATGCTGCCCTATGCTTGACACTTGCATTGGAAGAGTGCACTTCAGAGGTATGGATGATTCTTGCATCGAGGTATGATATTGTTTCCATCTCTACTATGGAGGAGTTAGGGTTTGTCATACAATCGGCATGTGACATTGGAGTTGGAAATATGCATGATGCCACTTACATCCTTGCCCTAGCACATGATATTGCCTCGATGGTAGATGCTATTGCATGGTGTATGGATTCCATATTGATAACACTTGTTTGGGCGTTGTGTCACTCCACTACTGGAGGATGGCATTTGAATGACACCTTATCATTCTATGCCATTGGAGGGCTTGTTGCTAGCCATTTGGAGCTTGTTTTCAGATGGAAGCTAGCTGTCTTGGTTCACACCAGCCACCTTGGAGGAGCTGACCCGCACTTTTGGGTACCTGTGTTGAGGATTTGGCACATTGATGAGAGGTCGATTGATGGAGAAGGTTGGATTGATGATAATGTTGTGAGGTGTCTTCTTCTTTTCATGACTGACAGGTGCGGTGACCGGATGATTTGGGATCCTGGTGAAGGTATGTTTGACACACCACCTCATTGGAGTGTTGATGAATTGTCTCACATTCCCAATGAGTATATCAGAGTAGCGCATCGGAGGTTTGGAGACTTGTGGTTATGCTTTGAAGACTTCATCTTTCATCCCATGTTCTTCGAGACTCCGGGTTGCATTTGCTATTGTTTTTCAGGAGGTGGCACCTTGGGAGCACTAGAGGTCATGACACTTGTGGTTGCAAGCATGTTTCTTGGAGGATGCAACCACCCGTGGAAGTTTTGTATGCTCGCCAGGCATGCGAGCGGATGGAGATACATGTCATTTGACACTATCTCACAGCATACACGCTTGCCATTGCTTGAGGACAAGCAATTTCGGGGAGGGAGGATTTGTCATGTCCCTTTCTTCAGAATGGTCGCCATCTAGAGATTGTTGTACTTTCCTAGTGGACTTCGAGGTACCAGAAAGGTTGGGCTCCATCCTAGACGCCATCACTTCACTTTTGGATGCTCTTTCATAATTATTTGGCCTTGGGCGAATCACCTTTAACATGGAGATCATGGATATATGAGCACTTCACATGGATTAGCACATTTCCAATAATTAATTAATTATTATCACTTTGGGTGCTTGAGGGAAATAATTGAAGAGATATAATAATAATTAATTACTTTTTCTTGGCGCCTTTCATCAGGCAAGGATGCTTCTGGATAGGTCGGCCCTCTGGGAGGGAACAATTGTAATTCATATTGTGCACACAAGCCTAGGTCGGCCAAGAGGAGGAATAAAACATAAATTGTGTATAAATAGCCCATGGCAATTGGCATTTGAGATATCATCGAAGCATTCATTCATTTCATTGTGGAGAACAATCTCAAAGGGAGCTTGGAACGAAAACCTCAAGTCTTCTAAGGGAAGTTGGGCAACAAGCTAGCTTCTCATTGTGAGGGTTCTGTGACGGGGATCCATTGGAGCATTCAATCAGCAAGTGCAGAAGTTCATATCAGCTCTAGGAGAAGCATTTCCATTAGGCGATCACATTAGGGAATTACCCTATCTTGGGTGCACCATACTTGAAGGAGGGCGAACTGTTTTAGGGCAGATCTGTGGTGAACATCTTCAGCTAGCGCCCTAGGGTTTTGAGCAGAGATATAACAGCAGGTTTCATCTTTCTTTATCAGCTCTTGTTAGAGATTCTTTGTATACTTTGGCATGTATGTAAGCTGATTCATATCAGCCAATTATCTATGTATATTCGCCCACCATTTGGAGTAATAAATCAGATATAATACTCAGTCTATATCAGCAGCCTGCACATTTCATATTTCTTGGGTTTTCTTCTATATGTTCATATGTGAATTCAATGCTAAATATGTTCTATATGAAGGAGCGAACCTAATGAGCATAATTCCTTGATGTTATTGTGAGTTTGGGCCATAAATATAATTGTTTTGAAGTCTGATTTTGAGCAAAGCTAGGGTTAGGGCAGACTGTTAAAGTGCAGAAATTAAGGGCAGAACTAGGGTCTCAGTGTAATATCCATTTGGGATATTACAATGAGGAAAGACCAAAATATGCAATTTGAGCAAAAGTTACTAAGATGCTTGCTTTTGATAGTTGCTTCATAGAGTAGTGGAGATCAAAAAACATCTGAACTATTTGAATAGAGTTAATGGATGGAAGCTTAGCCATGCATGGAAATCTTTATTGCATAGACTAGTGAATTAGAAGCTCCATGTTCCTTCTCGTGGTCTGACCTAACCCCATTTAGCAATCCCTGCCCACCTTATCAACCCCACTTTCTTGAGCATACATTAAAATACCTACATTATTGTGTGATCCACAAAATCAACTAACTACCATTGTAGTAGGCTGATCTCTTGCACAATAAATACATGTCACATCTACGGAAAATGAAAAGTCTTCATATCCCCATGTAAAAGGCTTCATTACTCTGATGGTGAACCCATATCTCAAAGTGTGCAGCCATTTGATTCTTGTTATTCTTTAATTTTGAGCTTTCCTCAAAGATGTATTTTTCAATAGATGCTTTGACAAACTAAGATAAGAATTTATTTCTTGAACAAATAATATTTCCTCTAACATATACCATACTGTATGTTTTTTTTTTTGGGATAAGAATTCCTTTGTCAGATTTTTCTTATTTGTATGATTAAATACTACTGTATGTAGAATTTGCTTTGTCTCTTCACAAAGACTAATTATATATTCTCCTTGATTTGTACTTGCTTTGCAGGGTTATCATGCTTTACAATCATATCGTGTTGCACATGCATTGTGGAATCGAGGTCAACGAGTATTAGCTTTGGCTTTGCAAAGCCGCATCAGTGAGGTGATTCTTTGTCTAATGAAGGCAAACATTTTTACAGTTTCAGAAATTTCATGAGAGTTTGAAGTCAAGGATTTTATTCTCTTAGTCCGAGTTTTAGAGCAAATACAATACTTCTCCTTCTCATCACAATAATTCTTCATTTCATCTCCAGGTCTTTGCTGTGGATATTCATCCAGGTATGCTGCCAGATAATATTTGCTTTAAGATCAACTGATCAAGTTGAACGGGGATTTAGAGTGATATTTTTGTTTAAAAATTAAAATGATAGCCAGGATTGTAAATTAAACCTGAAATGTTTTATTCTGAAGTACTTTATAATGCCATTCATTGGACACTGTATAATTTTTAATTGAAAACCTTCCCGACGATGACCTGGTAAAAAGTGAGAACTAATTCAAATTATTACATTCTTCTCCATATTGGAATTTCACTTGAAACCTTAATAATAAATAACTTAAAAACAAGCAAAGTTGTACAAATTAGATGGATATGATCTTCACAGATGGTTTTTTGCTGTCTTTGTTCTTTCTTCCTCGTCTGTTCTTGACAAACTTTTAATTTTTTATACCATTGGTAGGAGGTTTTGATGCATGCAGAATCATATAACTTAGAGGAAGTATCACTTGGTTTCTGTTCAGCTGCTCGTATTGGCAAGGGTATTTTACTCGATCATGGCACAGGCATAGTCATTGGTGAAACCGCTGTTGTTGGAGACAGAGTCTCAATGTTGCAGGTAGATTTTCTATAAGATGTAGCACCTTGAATCTTTTATTTTTAAAATATTTTGTTTCTTGTTGATAAACCTGTTCTTCTTTTTTGTAGTTTGTAAACTAGAACATTTTCTTCTTTTAAATTAAGAGGTTACTTTATGATACATAAAATTTTTTATGCAATAAACTGGCAAACTTTGACAAAACTCCTCACTTTCTCTTCTCTGACCAACTTAGTCAAGCTGCCTAGCCTAGTTGTTTGAATTGCATGGTTTAACTACTTAATTTTTCATTTATGTAATTAATCTAAGGCTAATTGCACTGATTTGCAATAAACAAGTATTTATGCCAAGAGGCATTTCTAGTTTTTCATTTATGTAATTAATCTAAGGCTGATTGGGCTGATTTGCAATAAATAAGTATTTATGCTAGGAGGCATTTGTACAATGGCAGCCAGGTGGAGTGGGGGATATAATGCTGTTCGTGAGTGAAAATTAGCTAACCAAATAAAACCATCAAATAAAATTAATCCTTTATAAATATAAAATAGTCGGTGATAACAAGCTTTTTTTTTATGAATTAGCCATAGATTAAAGCCAAAGTTAAAATGTACAGCCAATCCCCAAAAAATAGCAGGTGGCATCAAATCACGCCCCAAAACCAAAACTGCTAAGCCAAGAGATGAAGTACAAATAAGTGGCCTAAAAAAGGAAACAGCCACATTAGCCGTGGCCCTAAAAAGGAAACAATTGTCTAAGTCGTATGTTCAAAGTTCATAAACATAAACATAACATAAACAGCAAGAAAACTATGCAGCAAGTGCTAAAAACGAACATTGGGAGGGGGGTGCTGATCATCAAGGTTACCCCACCCTCCATCAAGTAGGTCTTTTCCTTCTTCCACTATCGAGAGTGGCGTCTTCTCCCTCCTTGAGGCCATCCTGTGGTTGAGAAACTTGCACACTTGGTGGATTTGAGCACTCCTTGGTGGTGAGATGGCAAGTGCTAGGCGAGGAAACTTGCCTGATCACTAGGGGCCCACCCGCACCTTTGAGAGGATGTTGGAGAGCAGTAAGCAGGCGTGATCATCCATGCTGGCAGCCACTAGGAGTCTAGCTAGGAGGCTGCCCAATTGGTAGTGGAGAAAAGCCTCTCTGGGGGTTGCAAGAGTGGTGTTGAGAGGAGTCTCAACAGCTGTGTTGCTGCCCCTAGTGGAGGGATCTATCATGAGAAGGTGAACAGGGTGGGACCTTGGAAATAGTGTAGGGAGCATTCCCCCAATGATTGAGCAAGGTTTGAAGATGTTGAACTTCAATGCCCACTTTGCTGGATTGAACTTGTATTTGCATGAGCACATTAGAAACCACTAGCAAGTTGGAGTGAATAGAAAAACTAGAATCCACGATAGAATTAACAAATATAGCAAAATTTCTATCTTTCCATATGCAAAAAAGGATTTCTAGTATGAAAACAAGCCATAGCTAGGAGAACCCAATCAGAATTTTGGCCCCATAACCCAATAGAACATTGTGCCATGTAAAATGCTTAGGCCTTAACAGCTAGAAAAAAATCATGAATCCATTGCCAAGTCTTTTGTGCATGAGCGTAGAACCAAAAAAGATTCAACAGAGTTTCAAGTTGCCCACAAAATAGGCATCTTGGATCGGAAATACCAAGATGAGTTAGACGGTTGCCAATAGGAGGCCTTGGTATAGCAAACATTAGGAAAAGCGAGCGATCATTGTCTCCACCATCACTTTCCAGACAATTTGAAAGCATTTGTCTCACATAAAAGGAGGTTGCAATGTCCACCTAGAATTTAGCTTTTGAATCATAGGAAGATGTAATGACAACCATCCGTAACCTTTTCTAGGAGTATAATTGGGGAAGGGAGTATTAACATACCATTTTCAGTCCTTCCATAAGGGCCTAGTAGAATGTGCATAAATTTTGTTCAAGTACTGAGATGGCATGGCCTCAATTATTGTTTGGAAGGTTTCTTTGTCCGTAGGGTTCAAGTGGAATTAACCTTGGAGTATAAATATTACAAATGCCGAACTTCTCTTTTGAAGAATTTAAGGGAGTCAATCTAGGCAATTGTCGCTAATGACTTGCCTTGAGACATAATGATGGGATCATAGATGAAAATATTGCCAAAAACTCGCGAGTCAATATGGCTCATGAGTTACTCGTAGTATAACTCAGCGACGAGTTACAAGTGAGAACTCACCAAAAACTTGTTAATAACTCAGCAATAACTCGTAAAATGCATAGAAAAACTAGGTTGCGTTGCAATAAGTTTGTCTGACAAAAAAAACCTCATTTTCATCATTTTTTGAATTTGTTTTTTCAAGCATTTGAGCATGCACTTTGAAGGTTCATGTGGTCTTGAAGGCCTTAATTTGGGCTTGGTGGCATGGGTTGAATGCGCTTGGGTGTCGCCCTTCGACCTCGCTGAGAATGCTAGCCCAAGACCCCATGAGGGGCGTTGCCCCTCAACCTTGCTGGGGGCTCTACCCCCAAACCCTTGTGAAGGACATTATTCCTCGACCTCGCTAGGGGCTTTCGCCCCCAAATTGTTACCTTGGTTTTAAAAAACAAATAAAAAAATGTTTTGAGCCTATGTTTACCATGGATGAAATTTGTAAAATTTTAATATTTATATGTAATTTATAATCATATGGCATTGTGATGTGAATTGAACTCGTTTTTTGATCTATGAATGAAGGAAAAACTACTTATGACCTTTGTAAATTCAGTTTTATGCATGTATTTTAAGCTTATTTTACAAATTTATGTGTTATTAATGTTTGGAAAATTTTTCGAGTTTTCTCTTGAGTTTTTGGTGAGTTCAAGTTTTTGAATTTTTTTGGTTAGTTGAGTTATTGCTGAGTTTGAGTTTTTTCAACTATGGGCGGGAGACCACCATAGGGATTGTTGGAGACCAGTGTGAATCAATCCCCGTTACAAATTAACCAAGGTTTAATAGCTTCCCAAGCCTTCCATATGCTTTTGGCAACAAAAGCGCCACTAATTTTGATGGGAACGAGAGAGATTACAAGGGAGTGGAAGCCAAGGCCATTTTAGGTAGTTCTCCTATATAATGAGCTAGACACAATGCAATTGCGCAACAAAACTTTCTAGACTTCATTACCATTACAAGCTCTATCAAACCATTTTGTGCAAAGCACAACACCAATATATATCCCAAGCAACTCTATGGAAGCCTTTGTTGTAGTTTGAATTGTTCCATAGAAAATCCCACAAAAGCTTGTCAAGCTTGCATTATGAAGCTCATAGTAAACATGCATGACAACTAAAACTTTAGAACATATTTGAAACTTACTTGCAGGTGAAAGCAGCTTGCTGATCTACTATGCTAGTTCTTTCTCCACTTTGTCAATGACGTATTGCCACAACAGAGATTGGCCTGCCTGAAAAGCAAAGGGGATACCAAGGAACTTGAAGATCTCCTCGTGGTCAATAGGATTCCAACCAAAATAACTAAGCTAAGTTGGAGGTGGTGAGAAGGATTGCCGATATAATTGCATTTTACTGTATTGAATGTTATAGCTAGAGTCTAAATAGAAGGTGTCAAGACACTTTAAAGCTTGCTTAATATTACCTTCATCCTCAAGCAGTGTGAGGAATGAATCATTTGCAAATTGATTGTTGACCAATCGTTGGTGATTGCTGCCAAAAAGGGAAATCCCTTTGACTTTGCAATGTGAGAAGTCGTCGGCAAGAAGATAGCCAAATCCTTCAATGGCCAAAACATCAAGTGAAGGCACAAGAGGGCAACCCTACTGAATAGACCTAAAAAGGCCAGATTGGATGCCATTGATTGTAAGGTAGGTAGAAGCATCCGCAAAAAGCATTTGAACTGGTTGTAAGAAATTGGAACCAAAGCCAAGAGCCCTAAGCATGGCTAGGATGATAGGCCACTCAATTCTATTATAGGCTTTCTCAAAGTTGATTTTGATGAAAAGTGCTTTCTTAGATTTTCTAGCCCATTCCATACCTTCCTAGACAACAACGTTGTCAAGGATACATTTGCTTTGAATAAAACCATTTTGTTGTGGCTAAACAAGTAGAAGGAGGTGTCTAATTCACAAGGCGAGAATGATCTTGTAGGAGACATTTAACAAGGTGACGGGCATGAATTGCAAATTAACTTAGGGTCTCTAGCTTTAGGTATGAATTTGATGTTTCCTTTGTTAATGATAGAACCTAAAGAACTAATATGGAAGGCTTCCAGATATACTTTATGTAAACGAGGGCCGACCTCATCCCAATGTTAAGCACACACTTATATTGAGAGGGGGGGGGGGGGATGAATCAATAGAAGTTAATCTTGTATTTATTAAAACTTAATATCCATAATAATATCATTCACACTAGATAGATAACAATTAAGAAACACAAGATTTACGTGGAAATCCTTTCTGGGAATAAAACCGCAAAATAAAACTCTTTTACAAAATTTGTAGGCACCAACCTACTGGAGACACCAATCCCCACCACTAAGCACCAACTTAGCAAGAGACACCAATCTCTTCAATTGTAGGCGCCAACCTACTGGAGACACCAATCTCTTCAATTAGGAAGCATTGACCTCCAAAACAAGGTTCCACCTTTTGAATGTTGCTTCTTCAACGGATGATGGACATTTCTATCTCTTTCATATATCTCTCACATAAATCTCATACTCATTGCCCCACACATCTTCCTTAAATGATCTCTATATATTTCTTATATCTTCATTGCTCCACTTCTATTTGCTTCTCCTTGAATGATCTTCATATATATTCTATTCACTCCATCATTGTTGCACTTCCTTCATTTTTAATCTCCACTATATATCTTGTTTACTCCATTCTTCCACATTTATATCTTCTTCATAAAATCTGCTTGCAAATTCTTCACATATATTTCTGCTCTAATTCGATTGATTTTTCATTGCATCACTTGCTGCTTTTACTCCCCACTTCATCTTCTATTTATACCCAATCGTGCCTTTTCACCCAATAGGGTCGGCCTTCTCAAGGGAGGCGTCTATTCAAGAGAGGTTGGCCTGATTTAAAGATAATAAGTTTATTTTTATTTCTTCAAGAGGGTCGGCCCAAGTCAAGGAAGCCTCAAATAATAATTTTAGTTTCTCAAGTGGGTGCCAAGATTAGATGAGGCCGGCCAACAATTATGAGCACCACAAATAGAATTAAATCACCATGGAGGTCGGCCAATATTTGCACATAAAATATCTCATGGGTCGGCCAGCCAATTAATCTTTCGTCTTCAATAAAATATCTCCTTTGACATTATTGACAACAATATTTCCAACAATCTCCCCCTTTGTCATTGATGGCAACCTTCAAATAAATAATCTGTGAATGCAACAAGAACATAATTCTCCCCCTTGCTGTAATTCTCCCCCTTTGACATCAATGGCAAAGGGATGTTCATTATACTTCCATCCATAAATAGATCATGGGAAACATCCATGTCATCTAAGATCTGAGCATTTCCAAAATATTGCACAAGATTATTAGATCCAAACAATTGAGCATGCATTTTAACCACATCTTGCAAAAATGTATCTTCAATAGATATCCAAGTCTCTTCAAGTTTTTCTTGTTCTTGTCTTGGAACATCAACTTTGTCCTGATTAGTTTTCTCATTCTCCTCTCCAACCATATCTTCTCTTTCTCAAATATTTTCTGAGACTTCAACCTTTGAGTTGTCTTCTCCACAGAGATGAAAGATAATGCAATGATTAGCTCCCCCTAAATTTGTACTTCTCCTTATGAACTTAGTGATACCTCTTGTGCATGAAATGCAGTTTTCACAAGCATATATTTCTTCTTTTGTTTTTCTTGCTCTTGCTTCCTCTTCCAAACTTTTGTAGGTTCTTCCTTTTGCTCTGATACCAATTGTTAAGCACACACTTATACTGAGAGGGGGGGGGGGGGTGAATCAGTATAAGTTAATCTTTTACTTATTAAAACTTAATATCCATAATAACATCATTCACACAAGATTTACGTGGAAACCCTTTGTGGGAATAAAACCACAAAATAAAACTCTTTGACAAAATTTGAAGGCACCAACCTACTGGAGGCACCAATCTCTTCAATTAGGAAGCACTGACCTCCAAAACAAGGTTCCACCTTGCTGGTTCCCAAAATCACTACAACCCAAAACCCTAAAACATTACTCAATTACCTAGGCCAAGGGTGTCATCAAGGTGATTGGAAAGAGGTTTGTCAATAAGTTTAGGGCGATTTTGGCCAACTTACAGGAGTGGGTAGGCTCCTCTACACTTCGAGCTCAACTAAACTTTGGAGGGATATTCCAAGGGGTATACCTTAATAAGTATTGAGTTCAAACCAGATGAACAACTAAAAACCAATGAACAACTAAACCCAACTCATTATCTTGATCCCAAAACTAGCACTGAACCAAGAACAACTAGCTGTCACAAAACCCCTATATAGTTGATACAAACTGTGCAAGTGTACATGCACAAGAACAATGGTCCTTCCCCTAAACCGCTAGTAAATGTTTGTTTAAATGATATGAGATCGGTCTAATGGAGCCAAGACCGGTGCCAATCCAACTGGGCTATAGAGTCTCAGGTGACAGAAAAGAAAACAATGGAAAGGAAACAAAGAAAAATGATCTAAGCATATGTTGTATGAGATTGCAAGTTCTGTGCTTCAAACATACTTAGTTATCCAATATGAACTGCATGCATTCAAATGGAGAGAACAAACGACAATTACAAAGATTGTAATATATTTAAAATGCTACCACATTTTTAAATGTCCAATACAAACTTATCAACAAATGTGATAAGAGGAAAACCCTAAATACATACAAACGAACATAGAGACATTATCTGGACGACCCCAACAACACACTATCTTTCATCTGTGTCACCACTCCATTGCTTCTCTGCAACTGGGCATGGCATGAGTTGGAGCCCTAGAGACATTACTGAACCTGCACAACCTCCAACCACCACCAAAGAACCAAACCTTGAAAAGAGTTTCAATCTTCAATTTATAGCCTTCACAACTCGGATTTGAGGATGAAATGGGCAAGAAAACCCCAACAACCCCACCAACTGCAATAAAAACATAAATTTCAACTACCCATTTCACATTAATAGCAATCTTGGAAGTTGTTGGCGCGTTTCTGGGCTTTTCTAGACCTTCGGCGGGTGTCGGGCTGATGGGAGAACTTGAAACTTTTGGACTTTTGGAAAAAGTCCAAAAGTCCCGACGGGACCTGAAATCCCGTTGGAACCAAAAGTGGCGAAAGTCAAAATTGAAAGTTTGACCCGAAACTGCATAAAATACTTAGCCCTTTCCTCAAAAAATTATTTGAAAATTCAATTTTTGCATCTTCAAATTCGTCTTGAAAAATTTGGGGTCCTGAAAGATTTTGAACTTAGAAGGTCCTCTTTTGTTGGCATGTCCCAAGGTCGTGGAGGGACAAGGGACGCGGGCTCGTGGAGGGATTTTGGAACTTTTGGGAAAAGTCCAAAAGTCCCTGAGGGTCCCGAATCTCAACAGGACAGTATATTTTAAAATAACAATTAAGTATAAGAACCTTTCTTATACTTTAAGTCATTTTAAAATATATTGTCAGGATGTTTGAGAGGGGTTTCGGATCCATAGGAGTTAAAATGCAGAATCTAGAATTTGGAGGATCCATCATATTTCAGACTTGGCCAAATTTTCAGGGTTTTAGACTTAGCCAAAATCAGGGGTTCAACAACATGCATCAGGGTAAAGGCACAGGGACCCCTTAGGAAAATTTTGAGGAATTTGACAAGATGATGCAAATATGAGGCTGAAAATCTGGGTGCCAACACACCTTCTGAATGTTGCTTCGTCAATGGATGGTGGACATTTCTATCTCTTTCTTATATCTCTCACATAAATCTCATACTTATTGCTCCACACATCTTCCTTAAATGATCTCTATATATTTCTTATATCTTCATTGCTCCACTTCTATTTGCTTCTCCTTGAATGATCTTCATATATATTCTATTCACTCCATCATTGCTGCACTTCCTTCATTTTTCATCTCCACTATATATGTTCTTTACTCCATTCTTCCACATTTATATCTTCTTCATAAAATCTGCTTGCCAATTCTTCACATATATTTCTATTCTAAATCTGCTCTAGATTTGTTCTAATTCGAATGATTTTTCATTGTATTACTTATTTTATTCCCCACTTCATCTTCTATTTATACCCAATCGTGCCTCTTCACCCAATAGGGTCGGCCTTCTCAAGGGATGTGTCTATTCAAGAGAGGTTGGCCTGATTTGAAGATTAGATGAGGTCGGCCAACAATTATGAGCACCACAAATAGAATAAAAGCACCATGGAGGTCGACCAGCCAATTAATCTTTCGTCTTCAATAAAATATCTCCTTTGACATCAATGACAACAATATTTCCAACACCCAAAGGATTTTGAAAAATTCACAAGGGAAGCCATCACATCTAGTAGCTTTGTCATTGGCCATGTAGTGTGTTGCTGACCGCAGGTCCTCTTGGGAAAGGAGTTTGTCATAGGCCATAACTTGAGTTGTGGAAAGATGACAAGGGGTCACGTACAAGCAAGTCTTGAGTGCTTCTTCCCATTCATGTAGGGCTGAACAAAAGCATTAAGAACTTAAGGAAGTTCAAAGATTCATTTTCTAGCCTCCTTGATGGTTTTGATTTTGTTGTACCCAATACAAGTTTTTGCAAAATCTTCATAGTGTCAAGTTTCAAAGCTAAAACCTTGTCTTTCCTTCCATTCAAACGGTCGTATTTCAATGTTTTCCCTGTTTGTCTATGTTGTTTGTGTCATATTTTTTGTGTCTTAATGCATGGAGATGGAAGAACTTTCAAACGCTTTTAGAAAGGCGAAGAATGAAGATCTATCAATGAAGAGATGATGGAAAGTTCACTAAGGCAGGAAATGAGTTTGGTCGAAGTCAAAATATGCAAGGCATGGAGTGTTGATCATTATGACTTCTTGAATGATAGACAAATATTTCCTTAAAAGAAGATTACAAGTGACATGTTTGAGTGTGTGAATTCTTGTTTAAAGTCAAAATCATTGCATAATATTTGGTGTCCTTGGATAGCAAATCATAAGGTTTCAAAGCTCAAGAATTGCTTGCCAAACAAAATAGATTTCAGATTTATTGATGAAATTTATTGACTAGTTTTTGGTTGCATGCCCTACCTAGAGGAAAACAAATTTCACGTGTAGTAGAAAACACAATTTCATGAAGGGCAGAAAACAAAAAATGGTGTGCATGGACAAACAATGTTGGATTTTTGAGTTCAAATTAGTTGCATCTAGGGCATAGGATGTGTTAGGCTCAAAGGCGTGCACTCATTAACAATGATCAGTTTTTGTTGAAAGAGAAAAACACGTGCCCTAATACTTAGAAAAATAAGTCTTTGAAATAAAAAATAAGTTTGTGAGAAGTGTGCGCATATAAATATCAAAACAAAAGCTGCATACAAAGGCACACGTGTGGAGTGAGGTGCGCACTTTAGTACAAGAAAATTTGTAGTTGAAAATCAAGTTTGAAATCATGTGCACAGGCATGCATGGCAGGGACACACACGCACTTAATGAGAGTTTTGAAAGCTCATACAAAGGTGCATGCTTGGTGCAGAAGGGCATGCCTCATTGGAGGAAATTCGAGGTTTCAAAATCGAATATGAAGCACAATATTAAGGCATGCATTTGTTGTAGGAGGGCGTGCCTCACAAAGGTAATCAAAGTTTGTTTTGGAGTGCACTTATCTTAGGAAGCTGACTCAACTATAAATAGAGATAAAGCATCACTACAAAAGGAGTCAAGACTTTTAGTTTGTCAACTATCCATCAAAAGTCCATCGCTAAAAATAGAAAAGGGTGATGCCTCTTTTAGACAAACACAAATTTTCAAATTTAGATCCTCTAATAATAGGATAGTGGTGTCTAGTTTTGAAGGGGACTTGTGCTTGAAGGAAGCCTTATATAGTGATTTTTATCATCAGCAGAAAACCAAAGTGCTGCAGTATATTTATTTAGGATTTTGGATGGTCTTTTACACTAGCAGAACAACATTATTATCAGGGTTTTGATAACAACAGTATAGTGTTTTCTAATTAGAATAACAAGGGTTCTTGGCACTCTTTTTCATAAACAGCCAGAACACAATTTCAAAGAAAAATCAGATTGAGGAAATCAAAAGTGCAATATCAAAGTCTGTTTTATGGGGTATTCTTGTGCGTGTAAAGCAAAAGGGTGCCCTTGTCAAAGGGATTCACAACATCAAAGTGGATGT